>JAROYE020000003.1:50472594-52872594 GCA_029619315.2 Dynastes maya | reverse complement strand
TGTTTGAAGAAATGAGAAAAAGGAACCAATTTTTTCAAAATTTACTGGAATCATTTACACAAAACAAGAGCGGTATTATTGTTAAACAAACTAGACTGTTGTTTCATTTAGATTTACATTTTGGTACAAATCTAGAAACAAGAATATTTTGTTTATTTGTTGTACAACTATGATTACTTACGTTTCCCATGTAAATTTATAAAGAGAATTATTATTTTTCTTATATATACTACTACCAAGTCCAACAATCAATTTGCTTTTTTTTATAGACAAATTACCTCCTCATAGTATTTTTTGAGTTACTTTTTTTCCCTTACTGGAAACATTAACAATTTTCAATGCAAGTTCTATATCTTCATCACTGAATGATGAGCTTGATACGAACAGGGTTTCATCATCCTCCTTAATAAATAATAGGGATTTTTTAATGTCATCTTGATTGCCAATTGCCACCATACTCAATCTTTTATACAAACGCCAATTTGTACTGTTCGTTTGTACCCATTTAGAGTAATTCTAAACAATCAAAACGATCACGTGATCATAATCCTATCACACTCTAGAACTAACGCCAGCAAGACAAACGAACAAACCTTCTGTTTGTAGGTACTATCGCTTTCATAAAAATCTGGGACAACTCTTATAACTCATTTTGTACTTAATCTAAAAGTTATACGTTATATTCCATTATTTTAAAAACTATTTGCTTTTAGCAAAAGATATATCAAAGATTATTTTTAAATATAAACATTTTTATTGAAAACCATATTACAATGAAGGGGCACTATTATTATACTTCAATAATTAAGTACGGCATAATACTTGCCGATTTACGATTGACACTGACAGACAATTTAACATCAAATTATTTAATCGTTATTTTACAAGACATGTTTAAAATGGATAATGTCATAAAACTATCGCTTGTCCCAGATTTTTATAAAAGCGATGGTACGTAACATACTTATTACGATGCTGGCGCGCCGCCCGAAAATGACAACTCTTGTGTGTGTATGAGGTGTTGTTAGAAATAAAGCGCAGTTTGGCTTACAAAAATATAATTATGATCCTTCAATACTCTGTAATTATTAGAGTTTGTTAAAGAGGTGGTACCGGATGGGGTAGCGTAGCGGTAGCGGCGTAGATAGGGGTAATTTTCAACTCGTAGTCAATCTCGACAGTACCGCGAGAGAGTTCCCAAAGGGTGTAACGTTCCCTTCGAATGTGAATAAATATCTGAAGCATTTCCCTGGATTAGAATATAGAAGTCCGCGTATTTATTGCACAATATGCAATAGCGGATTGCTAAGTCGCGATAGGTTTGAATGTAGAAAACATTGTAAAAATAAACGCCATGTATTGAATTTAAGAAACAGTATTCCATACTGGCAATTTTTATATGATTTTATTTTGATGTTAAGTGTGTGCAACATCCCACAACATCTAGTATCTAATGAACACTTTCGTCTTTTTTGGGCTAAGCACGTTCCCTCATGGAAGCTGCCAACATCTATGCAATTACGATACAATTTGCCACGTGTGCAAGGTACAGTAAAGGAATGTATAAAAGACGAGTTGAGAAATAAGAAAATCTGCCTATGTGTGGATGAAACAACTGATGCTCAGAAACACAGCGTCATTCATGTTGTAGCGCGTCCTTGAAAGCGTGATGCTCCACCAGCTTCATTGTTGTTATCCAGTAAAAGGATTCAGAAAACTAATGTAGATAATAAAAGATTTGTTGCGAGAATTTTGTATCACAGGAGCCCAAGTTACAATGTTCGTTACTGATGGAGCCGCAACAATGCTGAGTTGGTAGGATGTTGAAAATATGCTTTCCGACTCTTCTTCACATAACATGCCTCATACACGCATGTCACCTCGTAGCAGAAGCCATTCGAAAAAAGAATCCGATGGTGGATAAGTTAATAGCATCTACCAAAAAAGTGTTCATCAAATCTCCTAAACACATCCGTGTATTTAAACAATTGTGTCCGAAATTACCACCACCACCTCAGCCTGTAATAACGCGATGGGGAACATGGCTCCAGGCAGTATCTTACTATCAGAAATAGTTTTCACAAGTAAAAAATGTCATCTTGAAACTTGATTCAAATGATTCTGCAGCAGTTCGAGATAGTCAGCAATTTTTTTTCCAATTCGGACGTTCAACAACAAGTAGATGAAATTTCCATGAACTATTCTGAAATTGCACAAGCTATTGTGCAATTAGAAAACAGTCACTTATCTGCATGAGACGCATTAAATTACATAAACAATTTACAAGCCGCTCTAGAAAACTTGACGAACACTATAGGAGTCGATGTTGGCCAAAAATTTGGTGCAATTTTAAGGAAAAATCCCGATTTACAAAAGGTTCGGTCTATAACTGAAAATCAAGAGTGCCCAGATGAGGAAAAGCAATATCTGACATTTGCAAATCTTACTTCACTAGACGATCATTTTCGAAGTATACGACAACGTATTCACAACACCGTCGACGGCTGAATGAATCGACAATGGAAGCGTTGCTGATGTTGCAAATCTACGCAGCTTACCAGGGCGGTTACCAATTGACACAGTGGACATCAAGACGACAGGAAAAGGTAACAATATTATTTTTCACTAATATTGTATATTACGTACCTACTTTTATGCAGTGCGCCATTGCCGGTAGCACCTTTTTAACAAACTCTAGTATTACCCAAAAAAATAATACGTTTTATAATCTCCCTGATATTATTTCAGTATATTTATTTGTATATAAATCAGCATTTTCCAAAATTCCCGATATTTTGTTTAGAAGAGTTTTTGAAAATTTGAAAAACTGTTGAAATTGATATTCGATAAGTATATTCCCCAACTAGATTGACATTCAATATTGCACGTTTTGTACGCAACTATGTTACTTTTTAAATTTAGTCGGTTGCATAACGATACATTATAATCTAACAGTTGTTTTGTTTGTATTAAAGAACGTTTATTTCATTCTTATTCTTTTATTGTTTTGATATATTGTTTATCATTAAAAACTCTTTCCACAGTCAGTGTGCTTACTTTTCATGTAATAAAAACTACAACAGAAACAAGTGATCATATATCGATTAACACTAAGGATAGAATATATTTACATTCACACTTTCTTTATATTGCTCTAAGAACTTCACCATGACTGGATATCTTCACTGATTCTCCCATTTTCGTTTAGTGTTTAATGCTTTAAGTAAATGTGCCAACCCTGATCGAAATTTCACTTATTCCGTTATTCTCTATTGAAAAACTATATCAAACTACATATTTACACTGATTGATATTTCAAGATCATTCAGACATCCAAGATTTTTGCTTTCTTTACTATCCAATAGTTTATCAAGATTTAGTATCAAGTAATAATTGCACTTGAGTATTTCTATTTTATAGAAATGTTTAGCCTATTTTGCGATATGACGGAAAAACAAGTTTTTTCCTCTTTTTTTGCGATTTTGGAGTTGAGCCACAAATCACAAAAAGAAATTTTTAAGGGTGTCAAATCGAATGTAATAGCTACAACTATTTTGAATTTAATAAAATTACCTGAATGTGTAGTACCTTTAACAAGTATGAACTGTTTATTTTTTCTACCAAATCCTTACTCCTAATATCCTTCCACGTAATGAAATTGTGAAAATATTTTCCAGTATCTTTAGCCCATGTAATAAACGTGGCTCTTTGAGTCGTGATAGCTAAACATTTAATATCCCTTGGTTCCAAATTTGCATCTAATAATAGAAAATTAATTTTGTTCATTTATCTGTGTTAAACATGAATTTCTAGTTTAGATATATGGAAAGACAGTTTGTAGATAAGCAAATTGGTGGCTGTGGCAGTTTTATTTGGATAATCGCGGGATGGTATACTGCTGTGATAAAAGAAGAGTTTACTTGTGCTGTATGTATTACTATTAGTGTGAGTTTTTTAGTTAAAATAATTAATTAAATATTTTGGTAACGGTTGACGTATACCGTATAATATTTGTTTCATAACGTAAATTAAGGGCCAATTAAACTATTTATTCACAGCGGTTTCTTCAAATCTAATTTGTACCAATAGATGTCTTGTATTTGAAAAAAAAAATATACACATATTCCGAAATATGTAGCTATCAGAGATCTTTTTTCCCAACAGCAATAAAATAAAAAAAAACAACTTTCTTTTTTAAAATTAAGTGATTAATATTAAACTAACTATTCTGTATTTGTCAAAAAGATTTTGTTAATTGGTCCGTAGGATAAAACATCATACTAAAATATTGTCACTAATTTAAAATTATTTTAATTATTTTGTTTTTTATTGTGTACAAACATAACATCAATTTTTTTAATGTTTTAATATTATTTTTAAAAACGATAAATATATAATGTAATGTTATAAAAACAGAAAAGATGCTAACTTTTTAACGCCAGAAGCTAGCGTTTTTAGAAAAAATAGGTCTATTTTTTTTCGTGAACTAACTTTTGCCGTAATCGACAGTTCAATTGCATTTCCGGTGTCACTGGAAGTAACGTCAACTTTATTTTAAATGGAACATTCTGTATATTTTTGCGTTTTTGGAAAGGTAATCGAAAGGCGAATCAAACGATACCGCATATGTTATACTTTAACTTAAGAAATATGACGGTATACAGTAATAAAAGTTTTGGTAACGTTTTTGTTGTTAGGGAAAGTTGGCTAGGAAAGAGCACCAAATTGTGCAATAATGATAGCGAGGACTGTGGGGTAGAATGGCAGACAACACGAAGTATCGGCAGGCACATTCCTCACCACACAAAATATTAATTAATTAACTCGGAACGGCCGTTTCGAGGGCTCATGAGCATCCTCGCCCTCGAAACGGCCGTTCTGAGTTAATTAATTAATATTTTGTGTGGTGAGGAGTGTGCAGATACTTCGTGTTGTTCTCCCATTTTAACTTATTGTTAATCAAATATGTTTTCTCTCAGAGGCGACTCAAACTACAGAGCACGATTGTGGTCTCGTCCCTATGTTACCGATAGCATTTATAGAAAATCACGGCCAATTCTTATGCACGTTTCAATTAGACAATATTTATATTCTTGCAATTCAATTTGCAATCAACTAAAATTTACTTTCTTTAAAAATACCATATTACAAGCCTGTAACATGCCGTCCGAGTTCATGTTTTATAGCTCCAGGATTTGACGTTAGCGAGTATCAGCAACTGTGTAATGTGAACATTTCTTACCGGACTTGACTTATTATTAGAGCGGGCACTTTTTAAATTTCGCGGATGATTTAAGTTGGTAGTTCCGGTTGTCTGTAAAGCTGGGTTTACATCACAGCTGTGCCGCTGTACCGCGGTGTTGCGGCGTGCAAAGCTATTGGCTGATTCAAAAAAGCTACACTGGCGCCGTAGAAAATTCACGCCGCTAAAAGTTGGTTCAACTTTAACTTTTATGGGTGGCACAGCGCGTTTTTCTTAGTGGGTACTTGTCCAACTTGTGGTTTATCTTTTTCTATTGAGAACTGAGCGGGAAACATCTTTGACAAAACGTGGTCAATTGGGGTGAATTGTTCGAGTATAATTTATATATAATATGAAAGGAAAAGATCATTTACAACGACATAAAATGGTAATACCTATTATACTTTTTTAGCAAATATAACGCTAAAAGTCTTCGTCGTCTGTGGTGGTATACATTTATTGTATATTCGTTATCATATTCTGTACCCATATTGTTAAGAGTGTGAAAATCGCAAAAATCTCGCGCTATTTTCTTTTAGCTGTGAAACAGTGGTGATGTGAACGACGGTTGGCGTCGTCTTCAAATTTTTGGCACACCGCAACACCGCGGTACAGCGACACGGCTGTGATGTGAACCCAGCTTAATACGTTAAGAAATTGATGGATATGCGTTACCTCAGATATATAAGGCAGCAGGTTGTGACGTATTTTACAGTAGATCGTCGATCAGCCATATTTGTAGATTGCACGTTCAGATCGTTTCTTGCGTTTTGAATTGGTTTATCCAAATCATATTGGTTTTATTTAAAAAAATACTGTGTAGTGATACTTCTGCACTTTGTTGGTGATACCTGTAATGTTTTTCTAGTGTTGTGTAAGCGATAAAACTTTTTCTGAAACGATAAAAACGGGATAACCTAAAAACTGCAGCGTCGGCTGTTTTATATGTTTTGTTTGTGAATTACACTTTGTAAAAGATATTATTTATTTTTCAACAGCTACAAATTCTGGGACTGATGAAACTATAACTGTAAGTTTAAAAAATCCTAGGCTTAAAAAAATGCTATTCCAACTCAATTCACTAACTGTCCGTTGCATTTGACAAAAAACGTGAAGATTTTATTGTTCAAATAGTTTTATATTCTTTACGTTATATTTAACATTATTTTTGAACACGAAGAGATGTTTTTAAATGTGTATAATAAACGTTCTGTTTTAATACAACATATTTTTAATTATATCACCGAACATAGCCATTTGGATACTTGATATACGTAAATGCCATATTCACAGCAGTGAACGTATTGCAACAATTATAACAGCTTGTTCTACAAATACCCTACTTAATGTATACCCTATATAATGTAAAAAGTAATGATAGATTAGATAAAATACCACATAATAGGAAATTAAAGACCCTGGTTAAATAGCATGTCTGTAAATTTTCCGGTGAAATTGAATAAAATTTCGAACAAAATTGCAATTACTGTTATCATTCCAACCTTAGTTTCGTCCAAATACATGTACAATTACAAATAATAATAATTAGTCGATTAAAAATCAACCGCAAATACATCTTTCACGAAAGCGGTGTTCGGTTATGTTTGGTTTTTGCTTTGAAATTTCGTTTTTCCAAAATGAAATCGAATGGGATGCGAAGAAGAGCTCAGTTGACGACTGACATCCTGTTTAAACCGGAAGCCTTTCAAAACTTAAAAAAGAAATGCAAAAAAACGATTTCTTTACCGCTTAGGCTCAACATAGCGTGACGTCATCGAAGAGCGCGGAGGCCTTGTTATATCGGCGGTAACGGTATATGTCATTTATTGCCGGAACTATCAACTTAAATCATCCGCGAAATTTAAAAGGTGCCCGCTCTACTTATTACCAATTGGTATTTAATTTGCGATACTAAGACACAATAAAATATATTTTCTACTTGTTTGTAGGAACAAATGGAAAATATTTTTTCTACTTGTTTGATGTTGGAAGTTTTTTATATAATAATACTTACTTAAAATAGCTTCCTTTACAATCGATATAACAGTATTCCAAAGATCGTTCGGTTCTATCTCTACATATCCTGGTTGTGGGTAGAGTAGTTTCGTCTACAAATAATTTAAATGTTAAAATAGTGGATGTTATAAATAATACATATTTTATTTTTACTACATTTTTACCAGCTGGTAACAATAACTTTTTGGATTTAATTGTACGGTCCTTATCCAAAATTATGACCGTAAGACGTAAGTGTGTAAATCTAGTGCGGATATGACTATCGCATCGCCCGACGAAAGCATAATAATACGACACTGTTAGATATTAAAATCCTGTGCTACATTTGTTGGAATGACTTTTTTCTAGTTTCCGGATCCGCTATCCGGTTCTCTAATCCGGATCCGCTATCCGAAACCTCGGATTCGAATCCGCTATCCGAAACCTCGAATCTGGATCCGTTATCCGAAACCACGGATCCGGATCCGTTATCCGAAGTCACGGATCCGGATCCGTTATCCGAAACCTCGGATCCAGATCCGCTATCCTAAACCTCGGATCCGGATCCGCTAACCGAAACCTCGGATCCGAATGTGCTATCCGAAACTTCGGATCCGGATCCACTATCCGAAACCTGGAATCCGGATCCGTTATCCGAAATCTCGAATTCGGATTCTTTATCCGATACTTCGGATCCGAATCCATTACCCGATAACATGGATCCAGAATCGTTCTCCGATAATTTTCTCAATCAAATAGTAAGGTGCAATGCCGTAAAATTTCGTAGTAAATTTAGTAAAGTTTACATTAGATTTCGTTGCACTCTAGTAACCTTAATAATATCTTATTTCAAAATAAAATATTCCGGACTTTTATTATATAATGATTAGCAAGGTCTATTCGCATTCATTAATGTGTAGATAGTAGATAGGTATGATTCTTAAGTGTTATCTAAATATCATTTCAAAAGTCATAGTGTTAGTGCTATTTTAAACAGATAACTCTTGCCCAGACGTTTTATGCATGTGTGTATTATTGAAATATCTTTCATTTTTTGTATTTATCTCAAAAGTGTACAGTTGAGTAAAGAATTCCTTGTAGTTATTACGCCGTATTCGTAGAGGAGTGGGGAATTGTTTATAGTCATTTTGTTTGAATAAGGTCACTGTTGCAACTCACTGCGTTATTTTTTGGTGGTGGCTTTTCATTTTTTCTCTGTTGCCCATCTTTAATATAACAGCTACTTCAATTTTAGAAAAAACCTTTTCTATGTATCTTTATTATATATCAATTCGTTTAAAAGCTTTAGAAAGGTTCGCTTACAATTAGTGGACAGCCCAGATCTCAACATTATTGTCTATGTGTTGGATTATTTGGAAAGAACTAAGCTCAAGCAAAATCCAAAGAAGGCAGACGAATTGTTTAGTCTTGGAGGAAGAATGGATTGAAATTCCACAAGACTCAATTAATAAATTAATTGAAGAGTACGAAGCGTTATCACTGCTAAAGGTGACCGTGCACGCAAAATATTATATCTTCTTTTCTCTTTTTTAATATCATACATAGTTTTATTTTAATATTATAAATTACTAAACATATTTAAATTACATGTGTATGGTATCTTTTACAATTCATGAATAAAATGCGACAATAACGTGAAAAAAGTAAGTAGTCTGTTAATTATGCACAGTACTGTATATATCTACACACAATAACGGACAATAGCGGACAAGACCAATCCAAGATTATTTTGCAATGTAGAAAGTGCTTAATAAAGAAAATATCGAACTTATATTATATGGAAAGAATGCAATAGTTTTTGAAATCTGTGAACTTAGAGTAATATTGAATTTCCGCGCGATTCA
The DNA here is from genome assembly GCA_029619315.2 of Dynastes maya. Classification (NCBI taxonomy): domain Eukaryota; kingdom Metazoa; phylum Arthropoda; class Insecta; order Coleoptera; family Scarabaeidae; genus Dynastes; species Dynastes maya. Next base: position 52,863,492 of record JAROYE020000003.1, on the reverse strand, counting down.
AAGTTGCTTCGCATTACGTAGATGTTCAATAAATCTGATGATTATTGCAGCTGTATTGTTTGATAATGGCTTGATTTATGCAGGTTTTCATAATTTACTATGAAATTTTACGGCACTGTACCTTACTATTTGCTTGAGAAAATTATCGGAGAACGAGGCTGAGTCCACGTTATTGGATAATGGATTCGGATCCGAAGTATCAGATAAAGAAAGATCCATGGTTTCGGATAACGGATCCGGATCCGAGGTTTCGGATAGTGGATCCGGATCCGAGGTTTCGGATAGAGGATCCGGATCCAAGGTTTCGGATAGCGGGTCCGGATGATGTTCACGCACAGTTATGCGCTGTAGAAGGCGAAACAAATTGGTGTATGATACGAAAATTCGAAAGTGTTTTAGAGAAAGACTCCGATTTTCTTATATTAAGACAAATTTGTGAAGGTGCATGTGAAGATGCATTAAGTTGTTTCAAAGATTATTTTAAATATGCAAATATAACATCGCTCGATGTCGAACGGTCGTTTTCGGCATTGAAAAACATTTATTCCGCACGTCGTACTCACTTGACTGAAACACCTGTGGAAACATATTTAATGATTTAAATATTTAATAGATGTTACCCAGTTTGTGATTTCACAGAAGACCTTCATCTACTTACAAGTAGGATTTGTTACCTCCGTTGACATTTCAAACACATGCTGCTTTGTTTTAAAATTGCAGAGCAGCTTTGATTTTATTAAATTTGAATTGTTCCCATATATCTTTATAATACACAGGTGTTCCACCGAATGTCTCTGTCAGAAATGTATGGAATTCTAGTAGCTGCATATTTAATGCTGATATTTTGGGAGTGGCCTTAGCACATTCAAAATCTCTTATTTTTTATTCCATTTTTGGATTACGCATGTGGTTTTGCGCCAACATTCTTCATATATTCCTATATTGCCCATTGCTTTATTTGGCTTTTTCATGCATTGAATGCCAACGGAAATCACAGTACGTAATGCAGACGCTGTAAATGGCGGGAGACCGTAAGATGTATCTAAATAATAAAGTCTCTGGTTATATTAACCTATTATAACAAAAATTTGCATAATTGTGTACAGAATGTTCGAAATCAAGGACTCCCTTTGGAGATATTTAAAACAGTAAGTCATTTTTTACTACAACCTCCTGTATATTATTGCATGGTATGAAGTGGCAGCAAATTGTGCATTAACTTGTATTAGTTAGTTTATTTAGATGTGTATACGTAATATATTTATCGTTTTAAAATTACTCTGCAAACTGTGACCCAAACAACAAATTAGTTGCTGATAACTTATTATCAAAGAGTTACAAGCCTTTTTTGAATGTAAGTTATTAAATGTGGATGGTATATTTATACATAGTATATAATAAGATTTCTTCATACTACAAAATGCTAAAAGATTTTGTTATTTAACTTTAAATATAGAGCACCGCGATTTGTAAAATTTAATTTTTATGAATCGAAATGTCTGTATAAACAACTTTTACTTTGTTTATATTAAATGTATAAAAACAATGCTGTGAAATCCGTTTATTGTGTACTTTAGAAGAGAATATACACTAAAGTATCGGCACACTCCGCACCACACAAGTTATTATTTGATTAATTCGGAACAGCTGTTTCGAGAATTCATGGTTTCCCATTGTTAGCCATAAGGCCGAATGATGTGAGAAACAAATTGTAATTCTAACATGCCTGTTCTGTCCCTACAGTCCTTCTTACGATTGACAATGAGAATCCATGAACCCTGGAAACATGTGTTCCGAATTAATGAAATAATAGCTTGTGTAGTGCAGATTGTGCCGATACTTTGGTGTTATGTGCCATATTACCCTTACTAATTAAGACAAAAAAGAAAATTTCGGTTAAATTGAACACCAGTTTTTAATATTCGGTACGAGTACACTTCACGTAAATAAAAAAGAAAATATATTTAACTTTCGTGCGTTATAATTTGTTATAAATACAAAAGAAAACAACAGACGACGTATACTACGACCTGCCAGAGACCCCTACTTACTTTTATACTCGCATTCCCAACAGTTTCCGCTCTTGAATTAATTACAAAGCATCTGATGGTTGTGGTGCCGATGTCTAGAGCAGCAATGTATCTTGTTTCACTCATTCTTTATTCAATTAAAAAACAAACACCAAGTTAACATATATTTTTGAAGAGAATTATAAATAATCACTTTAATTGTACATATCTACATACATACATACATTTTGCTATTATGACCAGCGAAATCGATATTTCGATTTCGATAAAACAAACCAGTTACGAAACTACAATTGTGAACGAAATACGAGGAATGAATTGAGACACAGATATAGATAAGAATGGGTAGTAGTAGGAGAAGTTATTCGTTACGCATAGAACGTTTTTTTTGCTTCCAAAGGCAATAGTAGATATTTGATGGTAAAATATTGTGACCGTGCATAACAACAATCAGTTGATAGCAATAAAACTGTAACTGATGGACTAGCGTGAGAACATACAATATATATATACCGGTAATATACAAGTTCTCCTTGCACTCAACACTTTCCAGTTTCGTATTTCAAAATTAAGTAGAAATGTTTTGAAAAAGATTATTAAATGTATAATTTTAAGTTTCCATGTGGTGTTCTTAAAACACATTCATTTATATTTCAAATATTTTATCAGATTATAACATATTTAAGGATTTATTTTAATATAGAGGTTGTGTGTGCGTTTGTATCATGAATCAAAATTACAAGTTTGGTGTGTTTATATTTATTGTTGTGATAATTATAATTGTAATTAATATTACAATATTAATGTGTATAGAAAAACAGAATAATCATTTTCCTTACATCTTTGTGTACACAGTATGTCTACGTAGTGTGTGGCTTGCAGATGCCTCGCAATTACCATAGAAAAACCGAAATAGCGTCGTAGACGCTTGACACACTAAAAAAAGCAATTTTTGCAGTAGCAAATAGATTAGCAATAAGAAGAGCAGGAAAGAACTTCAACATTCCTGAGTCAACACTTAGAAAAAAGATGAAAGAGAAGCGAGATGGGGCCACCCGATCTAATGTTTTCAAATTGGGAAGAAAGCCTATATTTTCTGTAGAACTGGAACTGGACTTATTCAATCATGCCCTTAAACTGGCGAAATTCTTTTATGGTTTAACAACAATTCAATTTCGCCAGTTGGCATACAATTTTGCTGAAGCAAATGGTATTGCACATCCCTTTGATCGAAATAAAAAACTTGCTGGTAAAGATTGGTATATGTCATTTCTTAAGAGGCATCCGCGACTAACGTGAAGAAAGCCAGAACCTACAACTATCAACAGGATTACGGCTTTCAATGAAAAAGAGGTCAAATTGTTTTTTGAAAATGTAATTCAAATGTATGAAAAATATAAATTTGGACCAAATAATGTCTACAACGTAGATGAGAGTGGAATTACTACTGTTCAAAAACCTGCAAAGCGATTAAGACCAAAATTAATCAAACAGTTTGGTGCTAAGACATCAGGTGAACGTGGAAGAAATGTTACGGTGATATGTTGTTGCAACGCTGTTGGTGGTTATATTCCAGCTTTGTTTATATTTCCACGTCGGAGAATGGCGCCTGCTCTACAAAAAAATGGTCCTGGTTGCTCGTCAAAGGGATGGAAAAAATAACACCTTTTGATCTCAGTGAGTTATTCAACAAGGCATTTATGAAAGTTGCGACTGTGACAAATGCTGTATCGGGCTTTGAATGTACAGGTATATATCCCCTAAACCCTAATAAGTTTAGTGATGAAGACTTCGCTCCAGCAGCACGTCATGCACCCATCGTAGTAGACACGGAAGAATCTTTTACTAAAGAGAAATCGTTGCCCCAAAACAATAATGAACATGAGCCTCCAAACATTCCTTCTACGTTACTGCAGACCGTCGTGTCCCTTCCTTCCAAATTTTTACTTTCACTTCTTCATGCAAGACGAGATGCACCGGCAAAAACAAAAGTAGATCAAAAATACTTATCTCAACACCAAATAAAGATGACTTGCAAGAAATGGAAGAAAAACGTAAAAAAAGAAAACATTTGTTAGAAAGTAAATGTAAGACCAATATTATCCCAAAAAAGAAAAATAAAACAGTAAAAAGACAAGTATTTGATGACACAAGCAGTGATGAACAAGAGATTGTGAACATTTGTGATGATGAATTGGATGACATACAGACTGAAGATACGGACAGATGTGTTATTTGTGATGACATCGATAGAAAGGAAGAGGACTGGTTTCAATGTGATATTTGCTCTGGATGGGTCCATGTCCTTTGCAGTGGATGGGATACTGCTGAAAACTATGTCGGCGATTTCTGCTACAAATAACTAAGTTACTTAATTAATTATCCTTATTACTATTAACATGGGTAAATATGCGATAACAGCCAGAGGTGTGGCGAACGCATAAAAGTTTACATATAAAATAGAAGGTAAGAAATAAATTATAAAACGTGCTGAAACACTTACCGCTTTAAAAGTCTTCCGTGAAGTCACAAACTGGGTAACATCTGTTAAATATTTGAATCATTAGATATGTTTCCACAGATGTTTCAGTCAAGTGAGTACGACGTGCGGAATAAATGTTTTTTAATGCCGAAAACAACCGTTCGACATCTAGCGATGTTATATTTGCATATTTAAAATAATATTTGAAACAACTTAATGCATCTTCACACGCACCTTCACAAATTAGTCTTAATATAAGAAAATCGAAGTCTTTCTCTAAAACACTTTCAAATTTTCGTATTATACACTAATTTGTTTCGCCTTCTACAGCGCATAACTGTGCGTGATCATCATTTACAATTTGAACAAAATCCACTAGCGACATCGAAACATTTTGTAATTTTTCTATTCCTTCCGCTAGTTCGAAGTAATTGTTGTGAATAGTTTGTAAATCTCTTTTAATCTGTCTATCTTGAAATATTTCCTGGCTTTTCTTGATTGCTGCAGCTTCTGTCGCATTGAATTTTAAAACTACCTTCTTTACTTGATCAAAATATTTGTTGTAGTAAAACGCAGCCTGCAACCATGTTCCCCAACGTGTACAAGCGGCTGTGGTGGTTCAGGTAAATCAGGACACAGTTTGTGAAATAGTCGGGTACGTTTCGGGGACTTTAGAAACACTACCTTTGTAGTAGCAATCAATGCATTTACTAGTGGAAAACATGTAGGAATCGTTTGTGCCGCAAGATTTAGAGTATGGATTTTACACGTTACATGTAAGAAGTTACCACTGTGTTCTTTAGGAGATCGGCCCAAAGAACGCATGTTTGCGGCACCATCACTCATAAACATTAAAAGTTGCTTAGTTGAAACTTCAAATTTGTTCAATGAGTTCAACACCATCTTTAAAATCTCATCAACAGTACAATTTATAACTCTTTTGGAAACAAGTAAGGAAGAGGATGACGGTCGATGTGGTTCCATTGTACGTACCATTACATTAACCACAGAATGTTTTTGACGATCTGTTGTTTCGTCCATACACAACCACAGTTTTTTATCTTTCAATTCCGTTTTCATTTTTTTTTTCTATATGTTCACCAGCGAATGGCACTACATTTCGTATCGATGTCCGACTAGGTAATTTACAGTCCGCATATTTATTCCAGAAGGAAACAAATGCTTCTTTGCCTAGTAAACGAAACGATAGATTACATAAAATAAGAGTAACACATAAATCAAATGTAAATTTTTCTTGGTCTCGTATGCCACTTTTTGCAGAAGAATGCTGTTTGCTTTCGATGTGGCGTTGATAATGGCTTCTAGACCAGCACATTAAAGGGGTTTTACAAACTAGACATTGAATTTTAGCGCCATCAAAAATCAAGTCCGGCATGTCCACTATAAAGTTTTTAACTGTGTCTGTCATTGGTCGTTTTCGCGACGTACCTAACTGCGACATTTTTAAAGCAAACATAAGCGTACAATTACGAAATAAGTTACGACAGCCTACATAAACACAGAACTACTCGCATACAGCATCGATTTAGTACTGACGCTGTGGATGCGTGAAGTATATAATCGCCGACTCCGCACCACATATCTACTACACTGACTGTTACCGCTGTTTGCCCAGACTAATTATTATTATCAATTACATAATTAGAAATGTTTTGATATTTTTATAGGTATATTACGTTATGTATTTGCTTGTGTGTTAAGAATAAATTTTAAGAGGTTGTACGCAATTCTACATAAGCCTAATTACCCCACTTTGTGCGTATCATTGCCCGTTAGTGCGGGTAAATATGCGCAATGTCATCTTCACATATTTTTCTTTTTTCTAAGTCCTCTGTTTTAAAATCGCCTCCGCAGTATATGTACACTATAGCCAACATATTAGGCTATATATTCCCAAAGTTACAAAACTGCATGTGATGAGGCGTTCCTACAGATGCAAATTTTCCTTAGGTGCCCACAATTCACCCACCTTCCCCTATGACATGATCTTGTGAACATGACTATTGTGACTTTAGGGTTTTGGAAAAAGAAAGAAAATTTTAATATTGAAGAAAAAACAAAACAAAAAGAGGATGATAAGCTTGAAAAAGTTGACAAAACGGTCAACGAAACGTCGCAATAAAGTAAATATAAGAAAAAGAAACGTTTTTCTCTTCTAACAAAGACTTAAAACTTAAAGAAAAACCTCAATTAATACTCAAATAATTACACCAAAGTTAACGAAAAGAAAAATAAAATTTTTTCCCATTAAATTTATGATGAGTAATCAGTAGAGTAACCTAAGCTTGCGGACTCGCATAGGCGTCGGTATGACGGGTTAATATAAGAATACGAAAAATTCATAAATAAACTAAACCGGTAGAGAAGCAGGCATGTAGTGTCGACCTTGAATATAAATCATATTAAACCGCGCTGAGAGAGATTTCGTTTTAGTACTGGTTGAGATGTTGCAGAGATTAGTTGAACGGTCAAGGTTATGTACTTACGTGTCGCTTTTGAAAATATAGCTGTTTTTTTTTGTGTGTTGTAGTATTATACCACGTACATAATTAGTGTATCGTTTCATATAGAACTAATATTTACATACCTAAGAAAACAATGCCTCGTAATAGATTTGCTACTAATGTACATAAGTATGTGTCACTTTTTCCCCATTTAAAATATGACGGTAGTGCAGTTTTTTGCTTAATATGCAATGTTCGTTTGGCTGCATTGGACAGAACTGATTGCCAGAGGCATGTCAATGGTATTAAGCATATGAGAAATTCAAGAACTGAAATACCTTATACACTATTCCTCATACATTTATTAATTATGTTTACCTCTTGCAATCTTCCGTTGTCGTTGGTGAGAAAAGCAGCTTTTAAAACGTTTTGGCGACAATACGTTCCAAAGTACCCATTACCCTCACAAATACAATTACAGAATCATTTGCCGCGAATGAAAGAGATGCTAGAAAATGTGTGTAAACGTGATTTGTGTTCCAAAAAAATGTGGATTACCGTGGATGAGACGACCGATATAAAGAAAAACAGTATTGTGAATGTAATAGCTCGCGTTTTATCTAGCGAGAACACGGCATCTCGATATTTGTTAGCTTGCAAACGTGTTCAACAATGTACCGCGGAAAATATTCAAAAAGTGATAATGAACGCTTTGAAAAAATTTAAAATTGCCCAAGATCAAGTTGTGATGATTGTGACAGATAGTGCAGCAACAACGTTAAGTGTTGGGCGATCCTTAGAACATATATTTCCTAACTTAATACATATAACCTGCGTGCTGCTTGCTTTGCATTTAGTTGGTGAAGTTGTTCGACAACATTACGGAAACGTTGATCGGATGATTGGAAGTACTAAAGCAGTATTTCGTAAATTTCCTAAACGTTTAAAAGAATTTCGTAAATTTTGTCCAGGTATTCCAGAACCTCCTGAACCAATTTTAACGCGATGGGGTACTTGGCTAACAGCAACTTCTTACTATTTGATCCATTTTCAACAAATTCAATCAGTTATAATGCGATTTAATCGGAATGAGTCCAAAGCAATTAGAGAAAGTCAACGAGAATTTCAAATTCCTCAATTTCTAGAAGATTTAACAATAATATGTACCAATTATACAGTATTACTAGATGCCATCAGAAAACTACAATGTACTGAATTGTCATTGCAGGAATCATTAGACATAGTGGAGAGTGTAAAAAATAAATTACACACATTAAATGATATGCCAGGATTATGCGCTAGTCAAAAGTTGGCAGATGTTTTAAGGAAAAATGCCGATTTTAATACTTTAGAGGCTGTTTATAATAAGTGTAAGAATAGTGAACTTTTAAGTGATTTTGAAAAACAGTTTCTACATGCAAATGTAACTTCCTTAGATCTGGAGAGATCGTTTTCTATGTATAAGAATATTTTTTCTTGTCGACGCACAAGGTTTAAAGAAGTAACTGTGGAAACATATGCAATGATGCAAGTTTACAGTAGTTCACATCCTGATGCCTCTAATTTGTTGAATAATTAGCAAGTAAGTTTATTTATGAATTTTTCGTATTCTTATATTAACCCGTAATACCGACGCCTATGCGAGTCCGCAAGCTTTGGTTACCCTAGTAATCAGGATAAGTTGTTGAGTAGTGTTATTAGACTGCCGTCATTTTACTTGTACATATGTACATATTACAAATTCTTAACATTTTTGCTTTAAATTGACATTCGCTCTATCTTGGAGTGTACGAAAGGTTTAAAGATCTTCCACAATTTGTAATTTTATATAAACTTCGAAAAAGCATTTGTTGGTTAACAATATAATAATGTTCAAGCGCAGCATGAATTAACAAAGAATATGTCAAAGATGAATATGTTAAAATTGATAAAACCTTTAAAAGATATTCTCTATCGTTGCCAATATAAAACATATGCCTAATAATTTTGGAAATAATTTCCGAATTACGTATACCAAAGTATTTTTTATCAGTTCTAAAAGTTAAGTTTCTCACTAACGCCGTCACCTTTTCTAGGTGACTTTAGAATTGAGAATTTTTATGAGGCAGTATAATCGCGATACGTTTGGAAATAAAAGCGAGTACCTGCACGAACACGAGTACCTACATATAATGTAATCGTTTAATTATTTTCAAGCAAACGGCCTCGTTATTGCAGATAAATAACGTCAAGGCGAGAGGAGACGTAAAAAATATGAAATTATATCAAATTATACCGGGTGATCTGCGATGGGTGGCGAGGTACCATATATGAGGAACTAAGAGTCGTATAGCTGTGGGAAAAAAATCTTCATAAGAAAAGTGGCCAAGGAAAAACGCTGGAAATTATTTTAAAGTTTCCATTTCTACCGCTAGGGGGCGTAACCACTATACTTTATTAAGATTTATTTGACAACCTACATGGGTATATTTTCTAGAAAAATCCTTTTTTATGACTATAATGGTTATGCTCTCTAACGGTAGAAATAGGAACTTAAAAATAATTTCCAGCATTTTTTCTTGATCACTTTTCTTATGAAGATTTTTTTCCCACAGCTATACGACTCTTAGTTCCTCATATATGGTACCTCGCCACCCATCTTGGATCACCCGGTATATGAGATCAAAATGTGGAATTTATAAGTAACGTCCTTGATTAATTATTCTGATATATGTACACAGTAATATATACATGTTTGTATAGAATTTGTATAAGACCACTAAAACGTTAAATGCCGTTACTCACAAAAAATTGTTAGAATATTGCGCGTCAAATTTTAAACAACTCTGTGTATGTAGCACATACTTAGAATATGTCTAAGTGTGGTATGTAGTAGCGTTCATATTTACTGACTAGTAGTTTGCAATGCGTTAGTCAGACCTGTTGACCATATCTTCTCACTTTATTAAACTTGTTACATTTTGTGCAATCCGTTCTTATTTATGTATTAATTCGTGGTACCTATCCTATCAACGGACCTCGACAAATTATCACCGCCTCCGTTTCTTTATTCTAAAATTTCTATCCTCTTGACTTTTTGGTTTACTATTCATTTTATATCAATTTTAAACTATACTGTATGTTCTTCTTCGCGGTTTAATTTAATCAGGCGTTATAATGCAATTAATGTGCCTTTAAAACTTAACTTAACGAAAAATAGCTCTCACACAGAATCTCTCATCGATAACTTCAACTGTTAATATCTAGAAAAGTATGAACTGGAAAAGTCTGAACATTTGGGATCAACTCATATGAAATATTTTAACGTATTTGTCATCTTCTGTTCTACTGGAAATCGCTGCCAACCTGTTTATTTTAAATGGAACGTCATACTATTACTTATTTGAATTACAAAATTCTAATGTCAAAGCATAACTTTTTTTTAATTGTTTAATTTTTTAGAAGAAAACTGACATGTGCAGGTTAAAAAAGTCTGAAAAATTGTCCCATATTTTTCAATTCGCTTCAATAGTATGCAGTAAGTTATGAAGTATCATCATAAGACGTTATGGTAAATGAATTTCAACGAACGTGTAAAGTCGAGAATGTTAAACGAAAGACCATCCTTTCATACAGAGTGGGGCAGTTGTGCGACATTCTTTAATAGCACCTTAACTAGTTATAATTAAAGTGCCACATTCCAATAGTGCATACAGGATGAACCAAAAAAAAGTTTCACATTACTGATGTTTTTTCTTCAATGGAATATTCTGTATATCCATACATACTTACTCTCTATTATTATTAGAGTTGCTCACTAGCGCCAACGGGCAGTGCCGGAGGTTCGATACAACCCTTAGTATAACTGCGAGTACAGATCTGTTGTGTATACATGTACGATGCCGTAAATACTATTTCGTAGTTCTACGTTTGTTTTAAAAATGTTGCCTACGTCGCGAAAATGACCAATGTTGGACAAAGTTACAGAATTTATAGCAGAAATGCCTGAGCTAAATTATGATGGCATTAAAATTCAATGTGTAGTTTGTAATATTCCTTTAATGTGTTGGTCCAAAAGGGATTGTCTACGTCACGTAAATAGTAAACAGCATTCTTCAAAAAAACATTGCACACGACACTATGACAAATTTTAATTTAATTTATGTGTTACCTTTATTGCATGTAATCTACCGTTTAATTTACTAGACAAGGAACCATTTATCTGCTTCTTCTTTTGGAATAAATATTCGGACTGCAAATTACCAAGTCGGGCATCGTTACAAAGAATTGTGTCATTTGCTTGTGAACATGTTGAAAAAAGAATTAAATCGGAGTTGAAAGATAAAAAACTGTGGTTATGTGTAGACGAAACAACAGATCGTAAAAAAAACATTCTGTGGTTAATGTAATGGTACGTACAATGGAACTACATCAATCGTCACCTTCAATTCTATTAGTTTCCAGACGAGTACAACAATGTATTGCCGCAAGTAATTTCAAAGTTAGTGTTAGATACATTGGAAAAGTTTGAACTTTCAACAAACCAACTGTTGATGTTTATGAGTGACGGTGCCGCAAACATGATTTCTGTAGGCCGGTCTCTTAAAAAACATTGTGCTAATTTGTTACATATTACGTGTAAAATTCATGCTTTCAGTCATGTGGCAGATAGTATTAGAAAATGTTATTCTGAGGTAGACGCTTTAATAGCGCATACAAAAGCAGTGTTTATCAAATCCCCAAAACGTATTTGCAAATTTCACAGACTGTGCCCCCGTATGCCTGAGCCACCAAAACCTATTCTTACACGTTAGGGAACATGGTTACAGGCCGCGTTTTATTATCATAAATATTTTGAGAATATTAAGAACGTGGTTTTACAATTCGATCCAAAGGAAACTGCGGCTATCTAGGAAAGCCAGTCGAAATTTCAAGATAATCAGGTTAAAACGGATTTAAAAACTATTCAGAACAATTACTTCGGACTAGTAGAGGCAATAGAAAAATTACAAAATCTTTCGGTATCGTTAGTGGAATTTCTGCAAATAGTGCAACACATTCACGCACAGCTATGCGCGGCAGGAGACGCAAAAAATGTTTGTGTTCTAGAAAGGTTTGAAGATGTTTTAGAGAAAGATTCTGATTTTGGCACATTAAGACAAAATTGTGAAGGTGCATCAACAGAACCGTTAAGTTGTTTCAAATATTATTTTAATTACGCAAATATAACGTCACTAGATGTAGAACTTTCGTTTTCTGCATATAAACATACTTTTTCCTCACGTCGCACTCGGTTTGCCGAAACAACTGTGGAAACGTATCTAATGTTGCAGATATTTAACAGACATTATTCACTTTGTAATTTCACGGAAGACTCAAGACGGTAAGTGTTTGAGCACGTATTATATTTTATTTCTGACCATTTATTTTATGTAAACTTTTATGCGCCCGCCACTGGCTGTTGGCGCAAATTGAGCAACTCGAATTATTATCTATACCGAAATTAAACTGTTTTCGAAATATTTATCAAAATGGTTTTTGCAGTGCTTTACAGAAATATTTTCACTTAGAACTTCTTATTATAGGTCACGTATATTTCAATAAATTTGGCAAAGAATGTCTGTTGTCAGAAAAAATATTTTCTGTCTGTACACTTGTTTACTCGTCGTCACAGCATTGCCAATCCAACGACTTGATATTTTTGTGGTTGACCCAATGATAATCATTTTCGATGCTGCAGATGATGTGAATTATGATGACTAGATTCCAAATAATGTGTGTTGTGTATGAATTTTGTGTTTTTTACAAAAAATATTCATGATGTAAATCATTGAAAATAACTTATGACTTTGATTGTCTTCCACAAAGTAATATTAATGGAGTTCTTTTTTAAGAAATAAAAAATTAATAATATAAATTATCAAAATGTCCGAATTCGAATAATAACTAAAAATAATTTGAATTCTGCAAATATTAAATTAAATATTGATATTTAACGAACATTGAAATAAAAATAAAAATTATATTAATTGAGATGTAAATGTACGCACTTCACTCCAATATCCTACTACTAAAATATAGATATTGTTTGCAAAGTAAATGTCAGCAATATAATAAATATATAAATAAATATTCTTTAGTTAGAAATGTTTTAAAGTGCTCTACAACTCTGCAGCGACAGTGCACCAGTTGCTTCTGAATGGCGCTAACAAAGAATCTTGCACTACTGCTCCATACATACATATACGGACTGTTTCAAATTGGGTGCACATCATTGCTATCTTCGTTGTTTTAATGCTGCTTAATATGCAATCAATAAAAAAGAATTGAATAACTCAGTATTCATTATTCGAATTTAACATTTTTTTAGACCGAACACCGACACATTTTACTTTGTTTGAAAGGTACGCTTTCATTGTGTAAAAATCATAGTCAAACCAAATATCACTTGAAAATGTCACAAACCTACAATACGGCAGTGTTTCTGAAATTTTTTTTTTTTAATTTAGGAAGTACTTGTCAACCTAGATAGTATAATTAACTACAAAACAATTGCCACAATAGGCACAGACAAACCTAATTTAAAATTTTGATTAGAATTTAAAAATATTGATATTCAATTTAAAAAAGCAAAACCACCTTCACTAATATTTAATGTTATAAAAGAATATCCAAAAGTAGATATGTGCATAAAATTAAAACAATAAAGTAAGTTTTGAAAGTGTATATTTTTAAAAATTAAACGATAATACAATACACATATTTACGTATACATTCGTATTTGAAACAATTGCCAAGAAATATTTATCGTAGAATGTCAACGCATTCGTACCTTTCGTCGCTTGTGGGTGACTTTCCTAAAGACCTTTGTAAATTAGACTATTGTTGTGCAAATAAGTTTTGTATGGCGAATAGTATGGAACCCATCTTCAATTTAATAATGTAAGAAGAAAATTTTCTATTACGGCTTGGGCTGAAATTCAGAAGTGGTAAAATTGATTAATATATATTCAAAAAATGATTTCAATAATGTAAGGAATACAGTTTTCCTTGTGTAGAATATAAAATGTTATATGAAAAATGCAGGATATAATGACAATAAATAACAAAAATAATTTACGCATATAGATTTGAGATTTGACAGTTTTGCAATTGTTATGTTTAAGTTGACTAGCAACGAGCTTTTTAAATCAATCTGAGGTCACATTATCAAAACCTTTATTGCTGCATATCGCAATATTTCTCAAATATAACGTATGTGGTATCGATGGATTTGGTTATCGATTGTCTTTTCAAAACGTAAAAATATATAGGCTGCTCCTTTTAAGAAAAGAAACTTGACGTCACTTCCGGTGACGCCGGAAATGTAATCGAACTGACCAAATCGAACACCAAAAGTCAGTTCATAAAAAATAGAAATTGACCTGTTTTTTTCTAAAAACGTTGGATGCTGTTGTCCAAAAGTTCCCAGTACACACATTTGTCTGTTACTTCTCTCCTGGGTATCATCTAAGGAACGGTGCCATGTAACATGGTTACATAAATGTTTCAGGAATGTATACAACCTGAATGTTACACGAACTGATACTCTAATACGTGACGTCACCCTCGTGCTGTTCGTGACATATCTTTGTGGTTCCCGTACTTTTTGTGGTGGTATGGATGTGATATGCTCGTGTGGTTTGGTGCCGTAGAGTACTATCAGCAGATATTAGGCGTAAGTACGTTTCTACTTTATAAAATAACGTTTTCTGAGCTATCTTTTATTATTTATAACAACCATGTTTGTGAAAATGCCCGCCTAGACCTCACTTTTATTGCTTTGGGAATCTGTTTATCGCCTTTTATTTTCAAAGTAGTCAAAAAGCAGTTAAGATAAACTCATTTGGCGATGACGGTGTTTCAACGGTTGATCGCGTTTCATTAGATAATAATGTTTCTTTTAGGAGTTGTGACGTCCCGGTTTAAAGATTACAAAGAAAATGCCTATAGGACGGAACAGCGAGTGAATAGTTTCGACAAGCGAAATTAAGATTTTCCTGCGAGAAGTAGTAAATCTTATAAATCCAAACGCAATAGTTCTACCAACAATACTTAGATCTTTTTTCTAGATTTAATTGATAGGTTATACTTCTTAAATGTATTTTTTTCTTTAGTATTTACATTGTTTTTAGAATTGGTAAGCTGTTTTTTTTAATTAATTTTCTAACGACTGTTAGGGTTCTCATAAAAAGAAATTTTTCTTTATTTTCTAATGTATTCACACTATTTACATTTTCTATTGTTTTGTTTATAGTTATACAAATAATAAATTAATAAATACATTTTTTAATGAAGTTTTGAAAATTATTTTTACTCATTCTAAAAATAAAGTTCTGTATCACATAGAGAACATAATAACCCCTCTGAAGTAGAACAGTGTTCATATATCAGAAGCATATCGTAGTAATGTCTAAGAAATGCCAACGGGGAGTGCTTGTTGTGGACATTACGCGTTTACTGAAGCCTACGTGTGCCCTACATGTTATGTGTCTGAGAAACTAGGTAGATCCGTTGATACGTATCTGCTACGTTCCAGCCATGTAAATTTGTTTGCTGGGTTTGTATGGAAGGGAGGAGATACTTTAGGACTTCACTGTACAATTATTGTAGGCAAAAATACCGTAAAAACAGCCAAACATAAACCATATTTGCAGAGGCAGCATGTATTCGTTTTTACTAGTGCTGTTGGTTGAAATCCGGATCCAAAACTATTCGGATATTCGGATTCTAGGATCCGAATTTACTATTCGATGCTCAGACCTGGATCTGCTATCCGGTTCTCGGATTCATTACTCGATTTTCGGATTATGATGCGTTATCCGATTTTGAATACGGATCCATTATCCGGCTTTCGGATTCGGGTCCGTTATCTGATCCTTTGGATTCAGATTCATCGCTTCCAGATTCACTATCCAGTATTTCGGATCTGCATCTCCTATTTTGGAATAGATGTTGCTACGTTTTACAAATTATCGAATAACTGAATGGATGTATACGTAACGCTGGCCACGAGCGGTACCGCGCATCGGCGTAGAATCAGTTCGGACCGAGAGGAACGGTAGTATTACTTCGTCTGCGGAGCAGTACGGACATTTTCGCTGCCGGTCATTTGCGCAATTGTTTATCTGTCCTAGAAAAATTATGATTTCGTCAGTAAAACGACCGCGGTCGGACAAACTTCGAAAATTTATTGCAGAAATTCTAGACTTAATATATGAAGGTGCTAAAATTAAATGTGTCATCTGTAAAATCCCGTTAATGTGTTGGTCCAGACAACATTGTCTACGACACGTAAATAAGTGAAAAGCATGTCTCAAAAAGAAATTGCCCACGAGACAATGAAAAATTTATATTTAATTTTTGCGTTACGTTTATCGCATGTAATATACCGTTTAATTTACTAGACAAGGAACCATTTATCTGCTTTTGGAATAACTATTCGGAGTGCAAATTCCCAAGTCGAACATCGTTACGAAGAATTGTGCCATCTGCGCGCGAACATATTGAACAAAAAATAAAATCGGAGTTGAAAGATCAAAAATTGTGGTTATGTGTCGACGAAACAACAGATCGGAAGAAACATTCTGTTCTTAATGTAATGGCACGCAAATTGGAACCTCGTCAATCGGCACCTTCAATTCTATTAGTCTCCAAACGAATACAACAACGAATACAAGTTTCCAAACGAAGTAATTTCAAAGTTACTGTTAAATACATTGGACCAGTTTGAACTTTTAACAAACCAACTCTTGATGTTAGTGAGTGATGGTGCTGCAAACATGCTTTCTGCAGGCCGGTCTCTTAAAAAGCATTCTGCTAATTTGTTGCACATTACGTGTAAAATTCATGCCCTCAATCTTGTGGCGGATAGTATCAGAAAATGTTATCCTGAGGTAGACGCTTTAATAGCGCATACCAAAGCAGTATTTGTCAAATCACCGAAACGTATTCGCGAATTTCACAGACTGTGCCCCCGTATACCAGAGCCACCAGAACCTATTCTAACTCGTTGGGGAACATGGTTGCAGGCCGCGTTTTATTATCATAAATATTTTGACAATATTAAGAACGTGGTTTTACAATTCGATACAAAGGAAGCTGCCGCTATCCAGAAAAGCCAGTCGAAATTTCAAGATAGTCAGGTTAAAATGGATTTAAAAATCATTCACGACAATTACTTTGGGCTAGCAGATGCAATAGAAAAATTACAAAATCCTGCGGTGCCGTTAGAAGAATCTCTACAAATAGTGCAACATGTTCACGCACAGCTATGCGCGATTGAAGACGCAAAAAATGTTTCTGTTCTAGAAAAATTTGAAAGTGTTTTTGAGAAAACTTCTGATTTTGGCACATTAAGACACATTTGTGAAGGTGCGTCAACAGAATCGTTAAGTTATTTGAAAGATTATATTACTTACGCAAATATTACGTCACTAGATGTAGAACGTTCGTTCTCTGTATATAAACGCATTTTTCCTCATGCCGTACTAGTTTTGCCGAAACAACAGTTGAAACATATCTAATGTTGCAGATACTTAACAGACATTATTCACTTTGTGATTTTACGGAGGACTCTTAAAATGGTAAGTGTTTGAGCACGTGTTATTTAATTTTTATTTAAAAGATGAGCGAAATTATTTGCGGCAGCAAACATCTCTATTAGCAGAATAACTCTAGTGGAACGCGAGGCCTGGTCGACTCTACGCTACTGCGCGGTACCGCTCGTGGCCAGCTTTAATAATAAGGATGTTGTTTGGAATACCATATCTTATAATTTTTTTTCTGGCAAGTTTTGAAATGCTATGCGTATAATTCAAGATTATTTTGCATAGAAAGTGTTTAATAAAGAAAACATCCAATTTATGGTATACAGAAGAAGTGCAATAGTTTTTAAAATCTGTGAACTCGGAGTAATATTGAATCTCCGCGTGCACAATCCAAAGTTACTTTACATTACATAGGTGTTCGATAAATCTGGTGATTATTGCAGTTATATTGTTTAATAATTATTCGACCTATTGCAGGCTTTCACAATTTACTACGAAACTTTATGGTACTTACTACTTGCTTGAAAGTTATCGGAGAACGGGGTTCGATTCACGTTTTGGATAGCGTATTCGAATTAAAGTTTTCGAACAATTGATCTGGATCCGAGGTTTCGGATAACGGATCCGGATCTCCGGATAGTCAAGTATCTGGATCCGGATAACAGCTTTAGTTTAAAAAGGGGACGATTTCATTCAAATTATTGTTCTCGTTTAGATTCGTTTATTAAAAACATATCTCTTTTGTCATCAAAAGCATAGGTAACTGCACGAAGAAAAATCTTACCAAGTGTACTATTATTGTTAACTGCAAGGTCAAAAGCTGTGTCGTCGTTTAAATTTGCTATGGTAACATCTGCTCCATGTAATAACAGGTCATTGCAACAATGGGGATGATTTCCACTGGCGGCATATATTAGTGGCGTATTTCCATCCTACGAAAATAACTTGTTACTAAATAAACGATTTAATTCAAATTGAGACGATGCGGTAGCGTACAAATGTATTAACAGTTATATAAAAATTTCTGCAGGCTGAACATATCGATGCCTTCATTCTACCACGTATGAGAATTTTTAGGAAATTTTGGTTCGTTTCTGAAACTATTTTTGGCGCTCTAATCAATGGTTTTTTGTTTTAAAAATCATTCCAACTGTGCTATATAATCAAAAAAGCAATATTACTACATTATATGTAAACTTAGCGAAATAATGTTTTTTAAGTTTCCTGTAAAATATTCCTCCTACGTGGCAATGAAGGTATCGATATAGTGTTATAACAAAGTACATATACATGCGAATAACTTGTACATTGGAACCAAGGTTGGTAGAATATATTTACTTTAAAGGTGGTCTCAGTTTAAAAATAGCGCGTAATCGTAATCCGTTTGTGCTCCTGCGCAGTCGAAACGAATGAATGATTTCTGAACCATAATCGAATGATCGATTATTCGGATATAATCGATATATCTCGATTATATCATTCATAATCGCTGAACACTAATTTAAACGTTGTTGCGAACAAGTATATCTATATATTACCACCACTGACGTCAAAATATGCGTCCTTCACCCGTCCCCCCCTTAAGCTTTTGGTCAAGTATTGCAAGATAGGAACTGGGACAACCTTTCTTTAGAGTATACACATTCTACCAACCTTGCATTGGAAGCACTGAAGATGTAGGAATAGTAATGAATCGTGTATAAAACATTACAGTCGATTTCAAGTGGAATATTAAATAGGGAAGACATTTTGAGCTTTGAGATAGGAAGGGCGTGGGAAAGATTAAAGAAAGGAAACAGAATATTAACGCTACCGCAAATCATGTCATGAAATGAGATATTAGAAACATGGAATGTATTTCATAAAAATATATTTGAATTACACCATCAACGTGATTAATGTTTGCTCCATCGGCTATCAGCAGACGCACTACATCAATGTGTCCTCCATTGGCAGCTAATGATAATGCGGTCTCTCCATTTGGCCCTAATTTGTCAATCTCCGCATGATTGTTCAATAACAATTGAACTGTTGTTAACTGTCCATAAGCTGCTGCCCAGTGTAATCCTGTTAATCCATTACTGTCACGTGTGTCAACTGATGATTCATCATCAATGTCATTTTGGGTTATTTCTCCCTGTCCAGCCCGTGTATGAAAATTTACGTCTGTTGATTGTGGAACTGGGGTCTCAGCTTGCACATTTCCTCTTTGTAAATTAGTTAATACTGTACACAACACTGTATTTTTATAGGGTTGGAAAGCACTTTTACGATTTGCATCTTGCCAAGATCCTGGCGACCATTTTTTTGGGCCGTTTGTCAAATCTGTCGAAGATAGGTTATTGAATTGTGGTTCACTTTGGATAAGCGGTTTGATATCTTGAGCGTCCCTTTTTACATTTTTATCCATATTAGAATCCATGATTGGTAGGATTGATTGGGGTAAATTGCATTTTATGAAACACTTATTTGAACCAATTTACTTCTTAACTCTAGCTCAACTCATCACACCTGCTATGGCTGTCTCTTTTGTACTTATGACTTGTATTATATTTTATCTTTAGTACACCCTCAGTGCAAAGTCTAATATATTTGAATGTAAACAATGATTGGCCAAATGTGTTTATCAATGCAGCAAGAGAAGTTATTTAATAATGTTGAAACTTACTCCATACATGTAGAATGGAAAAGGTAGTAAAGTTGAATACTCAAACTGCAGGCCGTGATAAGACAGCAAGGTAAAAAATTTCATTTAGTTTTATGTTTTATAACCTCAATTTTACCTTATTCTAGGTTGCTGCAGTATGTAAGTAAAGTGATATGGTATAAACTTCAACAAGAAGGCAAAAATGGTGATATGTTTAAAAATTTAGAGTTTCAACTAAGTTCATTTAGAAAATGTAAGTTAAATTGCCTTGTTACGAGCATTTCCTATATCGGTTCATGTTTTAGTGTTACGGTTTGGTAAATGCATAGATACAATATATTCAATACTACCTCTTTTAAACTACAATGACCCTACTGTTAAAATAACAGTTATCTTAGGAAAATTAAGTAACTCTTTGTTTTTATTGGCGGATCATATGTTGTGGCTTGGAAGGTCGGATATGTGTACGGTGAATGTGGATAAGTGGAGTAGGATATGCAGTCAATATTGGTTATATTCACTAGTTATGAGTTTACTTAGGGATTTGTATGAAATATTGAGAATATTACAATTACATAAAGAGAAGATAGTAACTCGGAGATTGACTACTGTTTCTGATATTGCCAGAACTACCTGCAGAACAGTTGCATGCATGCATGCATATCCACAGGTTATGGTCGATTTGGTCAAGAATACGTGTGATATATTCCTACCGTTGGCTGCACTAGGATATCTAAAATTATCACCAGGTACAGTAGGAATCCTTGGCACTATATCTTCTTTAGCAGGTTTAGTTGTTTTGTTAAATTCTAATTGTAAGCTATCACCGTCATAAAGTAGCATATTGGCTTCTTAAAATATGCTGAATATAAGAAACTTATTTTTTTACAAGATTAATACTTTATCTGGCTTTTAAATCAAGAAGTTGTAGGTATTTTTACATAAGCTTGCATTTTTGATCTATGTATATATAGTATAAAACGTATTTTAATCCTACCCAAATTTATGACAGTAATCTACAAGGATTTACGGTTTAGAAATTTTAAATGATTCTCTAGTAAATGTAACTAAACATATAGATTCCTAGATTTTATATTACAAATTTTTTAGTGTAATAAATGGAATAGAGTGTAGATTGTGTTTTATTTATTTTGGCTAATTGTTTCTATTTCTTTTAAAATATATATTTGTTTTTAAAAGATCAAAATTGGGTTATTCTGCAGTTTAGGACTGCTATTTCACGCGGGTCATCTGCACACGTGCATAACTGGACAATGTTGCCAAAATGTAATATCAGTACAAGCCTTGCTGGTAGAACACATTTACTCCAAAGCTGGGTTCACATCACAGCTATGTCGCTGTACCGCGGTGTTGCGGCGTGCCAACAATTTCAAGACGACGCCAACCGCCGTTCACATCTCCATTAGCTGAGTTCGGGTATTCGTTCGGAGCAGATCAAGAGTATAGAGCACGTGGAGGGGGTGAGGAGTAGAGCAAGAGTGGATCACTCAACCCATGCTCTTAAACGAATGGATGGAGTAACTCCACGACATTCCCGAACGCGAAAGAGCGCGAGTAGAGTATTTGGAGTAAATAGAGTTATTCCGAACGAATACCCGAACCCGCCTACTGTTTCACAGCTAAAAGAAAATAGCGCGTATTTTGAAAGGAGTTCAAGCATGTGCGATATGTCATGTCATGTTAAAATCTCGTTTTGGTGAGCAACGGCTGTTGATGGTATTTGTATTAGTTGTACAAAGGTGTATTAGTTTTTAGATTGCGGTTTTTACACTATTAACAATATGGGTACATAATATGATAACGAATACATAATAAGTATGTACCACAACTGACGACGACGACTTTTAGCGTTATATTCGCTAAAATGATCTTTTTCTTTCATATTATATATAAGTTGTACTCGAACAATTCACCCCAATTGACCATGTTTTGTCAAAGATGTTTTCTCAATAGAAAAGGATAAACCACAAGTTGGACAAGGATGCACTCAGGAAAACGTTGTGCCACCGCTAAAAGTTAAAGTTGAACCAACTTTTAGCGTCGTGAATTTCCTATGGCGCTAGTGTAGCTTTCTTTGAATCAACCAATAGCTTGCAATACCGCGGTACAGCGACGCAGCTGTGATGTGAACCCAGCTTGTCTCAGTTTCTATCTTGCTATACTTGACCGAAAGTTTGTGGGTGGAGGGGTGAAGGGCGCATATTTTGACGTCATCGGTAGTAATACATAGATATACTTGTTCGTAACAACTTTTAAATTGATGGATCTCATATGTTCTATATTCCACTACCACTGACGTCATTCCGCGCGCTTTTTTAAAACTGAGACCACCTTTAGAGTAAATGTATTCTACCAACCTTGATATCAGTATACAGAGACGCGCCGTGCCATTAGGTAGATTGTGCACTATACAAGGGCGCCTTTTTCGTAAAAAACCGAGGTGCAAGTTTTTAAAAATGGTACTAGGTATTACTACATGGAAATTATATCTGTAGAATTCTTGTTCCACAATTTTAAAGCTAGCAGTTTCTTACATTTTTGTTGTTTTTCTAGTTGATTGCTACGCTTTACAATAGACATTAAACATATATCGGGAAAAGTGAATGAATGGTCCTGTACTCACAAAAATTCTTTAATAAGAAAAAACTAACTTGCGACCGGTTTCAGGCACATGCCCATCTTCAGGCGAAGAATTTGTAAAGAACTGTTAAAATATTCCAGATGTATAGCGATGGATTAACATTTAAATATAATAAGGTTTTTATTCAAAAAAATAATTCAAATTTATATTTTTACATTTATATTTAGTTAAAATAACTTGTGTGTGCTCAGCCCCTCTTTTACACTTAATTTTAATTATTTTTTAAATAAAAACCTAATTTAAATGTCGATCCATTGCTGTACATCTGGAATATTTTTATTGTTAGACGACTTTTAACTGTTCTTTACAAATTCTTGGCCTGAAGATGGGCATGTGCATGAAACCGGTCGCAAGTTAGTTTTTTCTTATTAAAGAATTTTTGTGAGTACAGGACCATTCATTCACCTTTCCCGATATGATTTACTCACAACGAGTCGCTATAGAACATCTATTAAATATATATTTTAGTGCATTTTTATACGACCATTCTCTGCAGAGATATGATCGCCACATTTAATCAAATAATGGGAAGTGATCCAAAATTATGATAAAAAATTATTATGCTCAATGAATTGTGGAAAACCCCTTACCGACTTATCAATCATATCAATTGAAAATAATATAATTGATTCGTTAGATATACAAGAAATTATTGAATCGTTTGTGGCAGCAAAAGCCAGACGGATAAATATATAAAATTAATAGTATGTAGTTACTTTTATTTCTAATTTACATTAGTTATTTGGTGGTATCTATTTTAGATGCGTAATGAATACACTTTCTTTTGTTTTTTTTTTTTGTAAGAGTAATTTAATGGGAAAGAGAAAAATTGGTAATTGTACTTATAAGGTTTGATACTTTCCATTTGAAACTTTAATCGTAGTTGTTGGAAACCTGTATAATGTTATCGGAAAATTCATTCTGTTTCTAATCCTACCCTATACGGTCAACAGTTCTGCAAAATTTCAATTTTCCAAGTTAAATACTTTCACAGTTATAAAAGTTCACATGCACTTGTTCATCGGTCAAAAATGTTAAGAAATGCAAATATTTCAAATATGGTTGGAAATAGCAATATAACTGTTGTATCAAACAAACCTTACAACTGAACTAGGAATTCAAAAATGTAACAATATATAGGATGTTCTATTTAAAATAACAAAGTTAACAGCTACTTTCGGTATAACAGGAAGTCTTAGATAATTGAAAATATTTTAGTTTAATAGTACATGTAGGCCTTAGTATATTACCAAGTTTTCAGAATTTTCCAATGTATAGTCTTTCATATATCGATCGATGCAGTTCCTCCTGTATAGTTCAGAAGGATAATAATAACACAACATTGTTTCTTTCTTAACCAATTAACAGTAAGTTCCTATATTAACTGCAGATAGTAGTAAATGTATGTACATACTACGAATAATTACAAATACATTTATGAAAGAAGATTGCTGAAGATGTAATAATATTCAAGACACTTAATTTGTTTAGCAGAGCAGCATTATTGATGTTTGTGTCTACATTTGATTACTTTTCCGTCTTGCTGTATTGCGTTCTCTGTGATGAATATAATTTGTGTTTAATTCTGGTACATAGCTGTGAATACTATGTAAGTAAGAAATTTCTAGATTTTCAAGAACAATTTAAGTGGTATGGCTAAGATTAAAGATTTTGTTGATTGTTTTGTGTTAATGAATACCGCATTATCGTTATCTGGCGGGAAGAAATTAGGTGAGATGAGCCGACCCCAAATACACGGGCTAGAATCAACAATAGTTAATATCTCTGTTTCTGTGCAAAATGTGTACCTTATTGATGCCAAGAAAATGGTACGTACCTATATTTTAATCTATTTTATCTGTATAATTCCTATGCAGTACATACAGCCTTGGCTCTATCAATGATTTATTTATTGAATGAAAAATATATTAACCTTTAAACAAATTAAAGTTATTATTTGCTGTTTTACAATTACTACTTCATTATAACTGTAAATTAAGAAATATTAAGTAATGAATTTAACTGCAGTTGTATATTTCAGGATTTTTTTTTTAATTTGGCAATGTGAACGATATTATTTTTCTTAATCGTATAATATTTGCTATAAAAAGGAAATAATTTCTCTATCTAGGTATACGCGTATTAAATAATTCAAAGTAAGCGATTATGTTAATGAAACAAGGCAACTATGCGTTTATTGAATTAAAAAAAAAGTAAAACACCTTTTTACTACTTATTTTCAAGTTTATATATATATTTTATTTCATTTAAAAGTTAGGTTTTTTAATGTACATGAAAAAAACATGAACAATTATCGTTGAGTGATTGGAATGCAATTATAGCAATTGCATGCCAATCACTTTAATCACAAATTTGTTTGAAAAATCATAAATTTCCTAGTTTCAGTTGAGTTAAATTATTAATAATAATAATAATATATTTTTTGTCGCTGAATCATCCAAATGACATGAGATACGTTAATATAATAATAATACATACAATTTGTATCATTTATGTAAATGTAAAAATCAAGAGATAGTACGTCACAAACACGTGGTAAAACTTCACAGAGACATGGAAAGGAAAAAGAGCCGAATTTATGTGAAATATTCGTCAACCGAATATGGGCATAACTTCACCAAATATTGTTTATGTTAGACCATACACAAGCTTCGTATCTATCTAAATTAGAAATATTTCTAATGAAAATGTTAACAGTGTATACAGCATTCCTTTTCTTTATAGGAGTTAGAAGTAATTTTATTTTTGCATCAGAGATGGGTTGATTCCCGATTAGGAGCAAATTTTAAAACAAAAAGAATGGCAGTAACGGAGCAAATATGGAAACCGAAGATTACCTTTATTAACGGAAAACTTAGAAATATTGAGAACAGGGAAGACTTTGTATTTTGGAGAGGTTCCAGTGTTGAAGGAAACATTCTATTGAGTGAAAAACTTATTCTCAGTACATTTTGTACTTCCAATTATAAATATTTTCCGTTCGATCAACAACTATGCCAACTTAAGTTCGGATCATGTAAGCCACATCAATGGACAGCTATGGAATAAAGTATCAAAACGCTTCGAAAACTACGCGCAGCTTTGGAGGGCGACCCTGTTACGAGGGTACATCACCTTGAGGGTGGTAGACGAAGACGCAAGTAATATTCCTTCGTTCGTCTCACCGATCGTCTACCGTCCTCAAGAGAACGTACTCTCGTAACAAGGTCGCCCTCGAAAGCTGCGCGTGGTTTTCGAATTGTTTCGACACTTTATTCTTCAGCTGTACTGTTACTATGTTTGTAATCACTAATTGAAAGATAATTTTTTCATGTAGATAGATTTCCTAAATACGAAGTCGATTTATATTGGTTTGAAGAACCAATTGAAATTGAAAACAGCTTGAAGGTCGAGGAATTTAAATTATTAAACGTCACCACCTACGCAACTGTAGAAAAGAGACCGTCAGGTATAGTATGGCAAGCAAATAAACTAAACTAGCTTTGTTCCAACAGAAATCACAAACTAGTTAGACACATTTATATTCTGTGAACTTAGTCAGTAAACAGTTTCGGATTTTTTTTTAGCTAATCGAATCGCGTCTGACTAGTTTTGTGATTTCTGTTGGAACAAGCCTACTGTCTTTGAATCTGGGAAGTAAAATAAGTATCTTATTTACTAGAGATGGTTGAGTATACATTTGAGTAATATTATGAATACTTTGAAGGCCGGGCCCGGCGCCTGGGTAGACCATGCGCGTTGGGGGATCTGGTTTAGGATAGTGAAGTGTGATGGAGGTGATGGAACACAAAAACAAAATTAAAAAATAAATGAAAAAATGTTCTGTTGGTGTCAATAAGCAAGTTAAAAATAGTACTTCCTAATTGTGTGACTTTGTACTATATTTTAAGCTACTGGTTTTAGGGTTTGAGTTCCTCCTTTGGACTATATTAAAATATAATAGTAAAAAAAAATAATGTTTAAAATTTGAGGCAAGCAGAACTTCCTATAATTTTGTTATTATTTAAAAGTCGTGATAATTAAAATGCGGATAAAAGTAATACACGGAGGAAAAGAACTATGACATTAGCCTTTTAACAGAGAGAAAAGCTAGGAGATTCCTATTGATTTCTGCAACTTAATCTTAACTTATTAGTTAATTGAGAAATGACAGTTTTATTTAAAATTTATTTCCATATGGCACCAGCACAATTTGCTACATCCCATAAGATTCTGATGAAATTTTCTTCAATATTTGTAGTTTTTAGACATTTTCTTTTAAAATACATTGTAACCGCTACTCAACATTTTACTAAAATACAGTATAATAGCCTTTAGATACTCCAGTATAATTTTTTTAATTTCGCGGACAGTTTAAATAATAAAAGACATATTTGCTAATTTCTTGGCGTGGAACTACTAACTTAAATTGTCCGCGAAGTTTAAATATTTTTGCTTAGGATAATATAGAGGGTTATGATAAAGTAACGCTCAAAATAAGAGTTTGTGACCATAATAAGCAAAAATGCAGAAATACGTTAGATAGTAAATTGATTTCAGTTATCATGACGACGCAGTCTATCATGTCATATGGTAGTCCCTCCAAAAAAAATAATACATGCCTAGACCTGGCACAAATATGTGGATTAATGTTTCAAGAAGGTTTCATGAGATCTGGAATCTCCCCAACTGCATTGGCAGTTTAGATGGTAAACATATCCGAATTCAGAAGCTTCCACACGCTGGATCGTTGGACTTCAATTACAAGCATTACCATTGAATTGCCCTGCTTGCGTACGCTGATGCGGATGGAAACTTTATTTCTGTTGAAACGGGCTTCTATGGGAGAATGAGTGACGGGGGATTTCCCGTGAGTCCAGACTTGGTCAATTGTTGAATAGAGACGGTTTGCAGATCCCAGCTAATACAGCCTTACCTGATGATGAAAACTACACAGTTTCCATTCTATTTCATTGGTGACGAAGCATTTCCATTAAAAAGTACACTTCTGACGCCATACAAACAAAAGGGGACTAACTAACATAGGACGTGTATTTAACTATCGGCATCTCGGGTTCGCAGTGTAGTGGAGTGTGCCTTTGGAATGATGAGTCAGAAGTTTCAAATTTTAAAATCAAGCGTTGTATAAACTAACAGAAGAAATATAGAAAATATTATAAAAGCGTGCTGCATACTGCATAATTTTGTAAGAAAAAGGGAAGGTCGCGCATATGTAACAGAAGAAAATCTCGAGGAGGTGGAAACCACCAGGCCGGAATATATGGAAGCAAGAAATTACCAGTTGACAAATCAACGACCAGCGTCATACTATTATTATTATTATTGATTATGATGATCTTGCACATTATTGAGTAAGTGAGCAAGGGGCTATCTCCTGGCAGTGGAAATACTGTGTGGAAGGAGATGGCCAGTAAAATAATAATAGATTTTTTCTTTTAATAAAAAGGAACATTCTTTCAGTTTGGTACTAATTATTATTATTTTATTTGTAATTCAATTCCACGTTCAATACATAGTGATAATAAATAGATAATTACTCATTTACCTGATAATCACAATTCTTTTCCAACTTCAGCCTACGCTTTTCCACCACTGGGTGCTTAGAGTGGTCAGCTAATGAGACATCATATAGACAAGGGTATTTTTCTACCTCCAAACACAAATTAATATTCATTTGCTGTTCATCCATGTTAATATAAATGTCGATACAGAACAAAATATATGTCCGTTTGCATAGAGAAAATTCGACTGAGAGCCGTGAGGAACTGCCGACAAAGATCGTGCATGCAGCGTCCTGGTTGGTGACGACTGTAATCGTTTCAGTGGACGCGTACAATTCAAATATACGTGCACGATCTTTATCGGTCCGACTCGGTGGACACCGACCCTTACTCTCCCTTTTCCTTTTCTTCCTCCGATATGTCTTTCCATTATCATTTTTGGTATTTGTTCTTGCATTTTTTCTATATGACCTAGTGATCCAATTCTTGCTTTGACTACGCCTGTAATAGTAGGTTCTTTAAATAGATCTGTAATTTCTTAATTTGTTCTTCTTATCTGTATATCCTCTATTTTTTTACCCCCATAAATCTTTGTTAAAAATTCTTTTCCCACACTGGTAACAATTTTTCTTCTGTTTTAGTTCTAGTATCCATGTCTCGCTTCCATATGTGATTATTGGTCTAATTACTATTTTATATCTTTGCCGCTCTAGAAAAAGTTCTCGACTTTATTATTTCATTCAATGCATGAACGACTTTCCCCATTATCCTTATCTATTCCCCGACTGTTTCTACATCTTCAAATTTGTAGATCTTTCCATTATCTGTTATACCCAAATACTGCCCCTTATCGTAAACTTGATCTGTCCAAGACATATACTTAGTTTTCAATTCGTTAATGTATAGAGCCACTTTCCTGTTCTGTTCTTTTAGACTTTTGACTCCTTTCCTTAGTTCTTGCTTGGAAAAATAGTTTAACAATAATTTTTAGTTGCCTAGTGAAAGGCTACAATAACAAGTTGATGAGAATTACCTTAATTTGCTGTATATGTATTTTTTTATTCTATAATTATATGTTTAACATACTTCATTTTTTAGGAGACTTTCCTGTATTAATAATAGAGCTTACTTTTCAACGATACAGTTTGCACTATATTTTGTGTATTGGACTTCCGTCAACATTGGTTATTGTCCTTAGCTATGTAGTCCAGTTTTTGAAAAAAGAAGACCGTCGAATTAGATGCATTATAATCATGAATTGTTTAATAGCATTACTAATTGTGCATACACTTTCGACATGTTCGCAAGAAGTAACGGGATATCTAAAAGCACTAGATGTATATAATTTAATTAATATTACTTTTATAATTTTTGGTATATTGGAAACTTCTATTACAGATTTTTGGCTTTTTTATGCAAATGTAATTCATTCTAAGAGGTATTGGTTATTAAAATTATTCTCTTGGATGAATCGATCCTTTAAAATCGCTTACATGTTAATGTACTTATCGTCTATTATAATTTATTGTTTATTTGTCATGTAATTCGAAATGTTATTATGTGCCCATTTAATAAAGAATAATAATCTTAGTTTAGAAGATAAAAATTTCATATCGCAATAAGTTGATATTTATATAAATAGTATTTTTAATTAAAATGTGGAATGTTAATAACAATGACCTTTTTTTATTCATCTTATTTTATATGCTTTACATAGAGAGAGAGACAGTATAATTTTTAAATACAAATATTATTCCATATGTGAACCTTTTCTTACTAGGACCACCGTTACCTATTACATAACTTCAATTTACTTTTATTGATATTTTTGTTGATTAAGTTGGTCAAATAATTATAGTTCAGACTCTACATGTTGACGACTTTTATAATTACAACTATATGATTATGCAGGTTTCTCAGAAATTTCCAATAAAACCTTAACTAGCTAATTTTACCTGTTTTCTGCGCAATATACCTATGGAAGAATAACATATTTGGTATCCGAAGATTACTTTCGCATACTTTTTAAAGATAACATCGCATATGTCCATAATAGCCACTAAATGAAATAATTAGTTTATTTTATAACTATTGAAATAATTAATAAATACATTACAACCTAAAATCATCATTGCATCATAATTTGCGCTAATAATTTTTTGAAAAGGATCGTTTAAGATAAGAAAGCTAAGCGGATATCACTAGCAAAATTTGGAAAAAAGAAATGACAACATAATCATTTCTTTTTTCCAAATTTTGCTAGCGTAATGGTTTTGAGTTCGCTATGTTTAATTTATTTTACTGTAAGTTGCTTGTATTCTAACTGTTTAATTTCCTTTATTTACATCAGTTGATGAACAACTGCCAAACATTATAAAACAAGCGATTGCCGAGAAAGCTACCAAACATATAACTTTAATGATATTTTTCAACACGAAAATATACTCCTTACTTTTAGTCTTAACACAGCTTAAATATCATAAAGGGCTCATACTGCTTTTCGTTTAAAATTTTATTCACGTACATATCGGGATTTTCTTTTAATTAAAGGTCGTCAGAATCAAACTTAAGATAAGCCTATCGATGAGGGTTCCTTAACACTAATTTCATACTCGAGACGGAACTATGAATCACACACCTATAGGTTGTATAAAAAGAAATTAATTTACAATACTTTATTATAGACAAGAAAGATAAAATAATTGAAATTGATTGAACTAGGTTCAAGGTAGAAAAAGGTTTTTTGTATTTGCAGTATTTCGATTGGAATTTTGAAAGGAACAAATGCATGAATTATGCAGTATGTTCACTATATATTTCAGAGAGGATTGGCATTTATTACTTCTATTAATTAATTATGAATTTTACCAAGAAAATATTATATTACGAGGGTAAGAAATGCGTTATGCATCTAGAAAAAAATAACTTTCTCCTAAAGAAGGTAACTGTAATGTTGTGGTAGTTACCTGCATTTAAAGCGGGGACATGTCTATGACATTGACAGTTCTTATTGAGGTTATTTTATTTTCTAAATCCATAATAATTTGATGTTTTGATAGAATTATCTTGGTAAATAGATTAGTATGCACACTATATATTGAAAATGTGAATTTCGCTGTAATTAGCGCAAATATTCATGTACATATATGAAAAGGTATAGATGTCTATAAGTTGATCTATAAAAATAAATTAACCATTTTATTGCAAAATTTATTTCTTTAGTAAATATCTAAAAATCCGTTTTTAGATAAATATGCCGTAATTGGTTGTAACTAGGAGTAATGGCAGCAAATAATCCAAGACCCCCAAATCCTGGGGAAACCAACAATGCTGATCATAACCCAGGAATATTTATGAATCGTATTAGGAACAACAACAACCAAAATCCTGCCTTTAATATGCGAGATCAGCTATTCCGAACATTGTTTTTTAAGGCTGCAGTAATGTATGCACGAACTTTTCCAAAACCAATAAGGAGATTTATAGAATTTATTATTTTGATAAAAGCTATAGCAGCTTTTTTTGTGTTAGTGTATATACATTTAATATTTTCGAGAACACCAACAACATGCCTAAATCATGTAAAAGATACTTGGCCAAGAGATGGTATTTTGCGGGTAGAAATTGTAAAAAACGCTGGGCAAGAATATAATGTCTTACAAAGTTATATTAAAGAGGAGAAATTAAAGTCTGATACTGGTGATGTAAATAATTATTTTCTGTCTGGTGATACGTTCCTGTCTATTGATCCAAGTACAGTTGAAGAAAGTAAGAAAATTACCAAGCCTTTGGATACCAGTTATCAACGTAAGGGTGTTTGTATTTTAGATTGTGATGTAGCAGTATTCGTAGCATTTTGTTCAACAATTGGAATATTTTAATTTGTGAAGTTATTTACATACATGGTTTCTTGAGAAATAGTAGATTTAATTGTTATTAAATTTAGAACATGCAAAAGTTTCATATTTGACTTAAACCGTAGTTAACCACTGGCAAAGCTAGGTATGCACAATAAGAGTCAGAATGCAATGTAAACTCCAGTGTAAGTAGGAGAATATTTTATTGCAAGAATATGCCATTTAACATAGCATTATAGAAGAACAATAATAGTATAATATATGCATCTAAAGCATATTTAGAGAGTGTGTGGTTTTCTTGTCTTGAATAGACAATTGTCACGAAAAGTCACTAGGTATTGGTTACCACATTCTCTACAATTTATCGCTAAAAGTTTGTAATTAAAAAGATCTTTGAATTTTTTTCAGAGAATTTGTCAGAGAACTATGTATTAACAATTAAGATTGTTTCTCATTTAAATTTGCGTTTTAATGCTATGATGATAGCAAGGACCGTGGCGTAGTATGGCAAACAGTAGTGTATCGGTACACTGCGCACTACACAAGTTATTTAACTAATTCGGAACAATTGTTTCGGAAATTCGTACGGTTGACAATGGAAATCCACGAATTCTTGAAACAATCGCTCCAAATTAATCAAATCACTTTTGTGGTGCGAAGTGTGCAGATGCTTCAGCCTTTATGCTATTATTAACTACACACTGTTAAAATAAT
This sequence comes from Dynastes maya, assembly GCA_029619315.2. Taxonomy (NCBI): domain Eukaryota; kingdom Metazoa; phylum Arthropoda; class Insecta; order Coleoptera; family Scarabaeidae; genus Dynastes; species Dynastes maya. The sequence goes on along the minus strand of JAROYE020000003.1, from coordinate 52,830,545 downwards.
AATAATATAATAATAAGCAACAATATCTGTTTGTTGCCTAAAAGCCAAGACAAATTTATAGGCAATACAAAGTTAAAAAATAAAAAATACCAATTGCCTGAAAAATAGGTAAATTATTTGCATGAATTTGATTGAAACTATGAATTTCTTAATTTTAATTAATAAATATTTCCAAAACTTACAAATGGAAATATTTTAATGTAGAAAGTAAGATTAGTTATTATATTACAGTTAGATATATGTTTTTATGCTTAGATATTTGGGCTTGAATATCATTAACTTAAAACTGTTTCAATATTTTTTAGGTGATGGTGATGATTATGCTTTCTCAAATACATCACACGATAACACATACGACACCAATCTAGCTAGTAATGTGAAACTGGGTGTGTCTGTTTCAAGTACTAAATGGGATGGATTGCAAACGATTACTAAGGAATACTTGGATAGTAAGGTGAAGAAAGGATATCCAAAAGATAAGATATATCAGACTGATAGTAATGTTAGTATCTCTGCGACTGAGAGTAATTTAGATCTGGGGGAAGGAATTGATGAAGCTGATAGAAACGAAAATGTGGAAAGAACAGGTAAATATAATCAAATCATTACTTTTGGTAGTGATGGATATTTTCAAAATTTTTGTAATATCATCCCACATGATCTATTTATCAATTTTGTTTTATTTTATAATCTAATACCTTCTTCGGCTACGTTACATAGATTTATCATTTACTCCTCCAAAAGTATTTAGAAGAACTGTAGATCAATAGCTAGAGATGGCATTTTTTAAATTTCGCCGATGATTTAAGTTGGTAGTCCCGGCAATAAAGGACATATTCGTTTGTATCAAGGTTGGTAAATTGTGCATATTCTAAAGGTTGTCTCAGTTCCTATCTTGCAATACTTGACCGAAAGTTTGTGGGCGAAGGGGTGAAGGATGCATATTTTGACGTCATTGGTAGTGATATACAGATATAGATAGTAATATATAGATGTACTTATTCGTAACAACGTTTATATTGATGCATCTCATATATTTTACTACCACTGACGTAATTGCGCACGCTATTTTTAAACTCAGACCACCTTTAGAGTAAATGTATTCTACCAACCTTGCGTCTGTATTACATTAAGAAATTGACGAATGTCTTTTATTGCCGGAACTACAAACTTAAATTATTCCCGAAATTTAAAAAATGCCATCTCTATTAATAACATTTGTTCTTAAGTAGCTCACTTTTTTGTTGTAATATACAGCGTGTCCCAGGATTGATGTTACAAGAGATGTGCGGAACTAAAAATTTTTGAAACTCAATTTGACCCTTCGAAGCTAAGCCCTGCTTGATTTGACATTTATTTTTAGTTTACTTTCGATTTTTTAAAATCAAGTAGGCCTTGACAGTTGAGCAAAAACTATTTTCGTTTCAGGTAAAGTACCTTTTTTGTCCACAGTATGCTGAAATGTTACTAAGAAAAGTTGTTCAGGATGAAAAGTTCTGGCGTTTCTGTATGGTAGGCTTACTTTGATAAAATTCATTATTTGTCAATCTTGTTTCAGGTAAAGTGCCTTTTTCATTCACAATACATGAAAGTTTTTCTAAGAAAAGTTCTTCAAAATGATAAATTATTGCCCAACACAGGAAGCTCTATCTACTTTGATTAAACCGTAATTTTTTGGCACGCGTAGCTGAAAGGATAAATTTAGTGTTTCGAGAAAAGGTCCGATCGCGTGGTATCTTAGATTTTTGTTTATGGGGTCGCCTCAAAAGTCTGGTTTATTCTTAAGCAATACCCAACAGTAGGGAAATACCAAAAGAAACGCTGTACATCAAATCCACACCAAATTCAGACATGGCATAGAACGATTTGCAGAAAATGGTGGCAGTTATGTTGAATAAATAATTGATTGTAGAACAATGTTATTATTACGTTTTGGAAACTTAATTTGTGATTTATTTTGTTTAATCTAAAAAATTATGGTTTAATCAAAGTCTTCCCGAAATTTTGTATAGGGCAATAATTTGTCATTCTGAATAACTTTTCTTAGTAAAACTTTGGCGTATTGTGAACAAAAAATGCACTTTACCTGAAACGAAATTAACAAATAATGGATTTTATCAAAGTAGGCCGACCGACCATTCAGAAAATTTGTGCAACGCCATAACTTTTTATTCTGAACATCTTTTCTTAGTAACATTTTAGTATACTGTGTACGAAAAAAAATGCTTTACCTGAAACGAAAATAGTTTATGCTCAACTGCACAGACCTACTTGATTTAAAAAAATCGAAAGTAAACTAAAAATATGTTTCAAACCAAGCAGCGCTTAGTTCCAAAAGGTCAAATGAAGATTCAAAGATTTTTAATTCCGCATACCTCTTGTAACATTAATCCAGGGACACGCTGTATTTAATTGTATTTAACCGCTATTCTGTATGTAATAACTGCGTGTTTTCATTACAGAATGGTCTGAGGATCAGTACATTGTTGAATATTCCTTAGAGTATGGGTTCTTAAGATTAAGCTTGGCCGCACGGCAGCGGCTGAATGTTCCAGTGCAGATAGTAGCACTTGATCCATGGAAAGATAAGTGCTTTGGAGATTCTTTCAGCCGTTTTATTTTAGACGAGTTCTTGGGTTACGATGACATATTAATGTTATCTATTAAACCATTGGCAGAACAGGAAGACAATAAAGGTTATCTAAGGTAGATATATCTAAATATATGTTCGTTAGTTAGCTAATAGATTAACGCTTCATTTCATTCTCTAGTTTATTTTGCATAGTAACCTAATATCTTATACACCTATTCCCCGATTTAGACGGAAGATCGGTGCATTCACTCATTTATTTCAACGTAAAATGAAGGTAACATACTTTGAAAAACAAAAATAAGAGTTGAACGTAAATAAATGAAAAAAGGACTAAAACTCACAAATATCTTTTATTTAATGATTCGGTTTTCTGTGTGCATCACACATCATCAAGTCCATATATTTTAGACTAAGATTACAACTACATCCAAAGATCAACTAATGTAATTGAGGTAGCACTACAGATATTAGAACAATTTCAAATAAGTAATTTGTAAAAAGGAAACCGAATTGAAAACAATTGTCTAAATTGGACAATACAAACACGTTAAAACAATTCTATCAATGTCGAGGAGAACTCTCAAAAGACTAGTTATTGCCGTCACTTTCATGGGCTATTAATATTTTCTTCCTGATTGGTATTACGTCACTGTCATCACCTTATCACCACACTGCGGATTGGCGACCGCCTCTATCGTCGACGCTAGAGACAAAGTGGGGTACGATACATTCGTCCAACCGCGGCATGCATATGCGTTAGGGAAAGCGGTACACAGTCGGATGATGCTACTTATGTATGTTTGTCTGACTACAGACGCTCATTCTAAATGTAAAATATTAGTGGCGTTGATGCATCGAACGGAAAGCATTGGTGACTGACTTATTTGGTGCGCGGTGAGGAGAGTGGGTTGACTGACGGACATAATAGGCACGATTCTGTACGAGCATCTATGTGAAGCGATAGAGGCGGTCGCCGATCCGCAGTGTGTTTATCATTATCGTAAAGTAGAGTAGTCCTAATTAGAGAAGTACATATTACATCATCATTGTCGTCGATTCATTGACAGTATGGGGTGTCCAAAAATAATAAAAAAAAATGTTGCTACTTTCGACTTCGAAAATAATCATAGTGTGTCTTGAAAATTTGGAGGAACTTCTGAAAATTTGTATGGAAGTAGACTTTTTGATCCACTGTATATTTAAAAAAAATGGTTTCATTTTAATGTAAAGTATAGGTTTTACAGGAGTGTTTCCATTTTAAGTGGGTCATACTATATATTTGGAAATCATTGTTCGCGATTAAATTGTCTTATATAAAGGAATGTTTCATTAAAATTATTATGTTATTCTTGCGAATACCTCGAAAATAAAATATTCGCTTTTTCTGTTGGTACCATCTTAGTCACTTCGTAGAGCTAATAGTATACGAGGTAGACGCCATAAATTCTCGGCCTGATATAGAAAAAATAAACTTGGTAAACTATTTTTCAATATAATCTCCCTTGACTTCAATGTATTTATTAAAACGATCAACTAATAATTCTATATCCTTGTAAAAATAATCTAAAGTTTTTCTTTCAAAATGTTGTATTACAACTGCTTACAACTCACTATAGTCCTTCAAACGACGCCCCCTAAGGTCTTTCTTTAAATGAGAAAATTAATAATTACTTCGAGCCATGTTCGAACTATACGGTGGAGGTTCCAATTCTTGAATGCCACATTTCCGGATGGCAGCTTGTGAAATGGCGGCAGTATGGTTGGGTGCATTGTCGTGCAATAAACACCTTTTGTCAATTTTCCTCAACGTTTTGCACGAATATTTTATTATAATATGTGCTGTTGACAGTTGTATTCCGCTCTTTAAAGTAAAATACCCTCACAATACCAGAATATTGTGGCCATCACCTTTTCCGTTGATTGAAGGACTTTCGCCTTTCTGGGACGAGGTTCATCGGGTCGCCGCCATTCCATCGATTCCTTTTTGGACAGAGGATCTTAATACAGAACCATTGTTTCATCTCTTGTGACAATGAGCTCCAAAATCGATTTTGGGTCGTCTCCACACGTGCTTAAAATGGAGCGCGCACATTCTACCTGACGTTCACGTTGGAGAGCAGAAAGAAAATGCGGTACCCATCTTGCACTAATCTCACTTATACCTAAAGGGTTATGGAGAATTCGGCGAATACCTGTTTCAGAAATGTTATTTCACTTTTAAACGGCAAACTGTTAATATAATTTCTTCAATAATTGAAATCTTTTGAGGGGTTATCAGTTCAATTGGCCGACCGGAGCTCATCATCTTTGGGGGATTCTTGCCCTAAGCGAAAACATTTTGCCCACTTTTTTACAGTGGAATATGAAGGAGATAAATCACCATAAACGTCGTCTAAACGTTGTTTAGAGTGATTAGGCATATGCGCTTCTGTTGTTAAAAATTTAATGATCGCGCGGTGCTCAATTTTCGTTACCTGAGACATTTTCATGCACTATTCACGTTGTCTGGCTGGTTACTAAAAACTACTACTCTTCGAGTCGTAACATATATAGTATAGGCCTGTCAGGCTGAGAATTTATGGCGCCTACATCGTAGTTAGCAATAGTGAGCAGATAACTTTGGGCATCGCGCATACTTTTTAAAACTTCATTTTTATCATATTGCAAATTTATAATCTACGATGTTATTCAGAAACCTAAGTTCTATATGTAGCTCATGTCAAAGACAGTTTATAATTTGTGAGTCAGCCGCTTGTGTCAGAATTGCAGATTTATTTCTCTGAAATTAACGGTTTTGTGAATTATATTTTTGGTAATTAATTTGAAATTTTAATATTCTATTTCAGGAACGTCGTGTCTGGAGAACATTACAGGTTCGTCAGCATGTGGATGGCGCGCACTTCTTATTTTGCTGCTTTCTTCATTATGATTGTGTTTGTAAGTACTTTTATCTTCTTAACAAATATACCGTACGAGAGAGCGTACTATGATCACACGATTTTACACGAACTCAGCGCATCTAGACGTGTGCTGTGTTGAATGTCACTGTGGAATGTCATTTACTTGACAAAATTGCGTAAACGCAAATTTATTATATATTCGTTCACGTACATGTATGTGTAAGCCACGACTTCGCTCTTGCATTTCCGAAAATACCTTGCTCACATTATAAACAGTATATTCGTTCACGTACACGTGTAAGACACGACTTTGCTCTCGCATTTCCGAAAAATGCCGATTATGCTGGCTGATCATAGTACGCTCGCTCTTACGGTATAGTCTAGTACTTGTATTAACATTTAACTTAATATTAATATGATATATATAGTTTTTAATAATAAGAGCTTTTATTAAAACTTTATGCAAGCCAAATTTAATTTTTACTTGTATTCTGTTATGGCTAATTATCGAATCTAATTATCTTCTTTAGATACCCTGCACTAGAGCAACGCAAACTGCGCTGAAAGCCAGTGGCTGACGCATAAAAGTTTACACAAAAAAAACACGGCTGGGACAATTCGGTATAAGCGTTAGTATAACTGCGACTCGAAAGCCGATCTGTTGTGTTTGCATCTACGCTGACGTATACTACATCGTAGTTCTACGTTTGTTTTGAAAATGTTTCCTACGTCGCGAAAACGACCAAAGTTGGACACAATAAGAGAATTTATTGCAGAAATGCCTGATTTAAAGTCTGATGGCGCTAAAATTCAATGTGTAGTGTGTAAAATAGATTTAATGTGTTGGTCGAAAAGTGATTGTCTACGGCACGTAAATAGTGCAGGGCATGTTTCAAAAAAAAAATCCACACGAGATTATGACAAATTTAAATTTAATTTATGTGTTTATTGCATGTAATTTACCATTTCATTTACTAAGGAAGAAAGCATACGTCTCGTTTTGGAACGAATATTCGGACTTTAAGTTACCAAGTGAGAGAACATTACAGAGAGTTGTGCCGTCTGCTCGTGAGCATGTCGAGAAAATAATTAAATCGGAGTTGCAAGATAAAAAACTGTGGTTATGTGTGGACGAAACAACAGATCGTAAGAAACATTCTGTGGTTAATGTAATGGTACGCACAGTGGAACCACATCGGCCGTCATCCTTAATTTTACTAGCTTCCAGACGAATACAACAATGCACTGCCGAAGTAATTTCAATGTTGGTGTTAAATACATTCGAAAAGTTTGAACTTTCAACAAATCAACTGTTGATGTTTATGAGTGATGGTGCCGCAAACATGCTTGCTGTAGGTCGATCTCTTAAAAAACATTGTGCTAACTTGTTACATGTAAAATTCATACTCTCAGTCTCGTAGCAGATAGTATCAGAAAATGTTATCCCGAGGTAGACGCTCTAATAGCACATACAAAAGCTGTGTTTGTAAAATCCCCAAAACGTATTCGGGAATTTCATAGACTATGCCCCGGTATTCCTCAACCACCACAACCTATTCTTACTCGTTGGGGAACATGGTTAGAGGCTGCATTTTATTATCTTAAATATTTTGAGAATATAAAGAACGTGATTTTAGAATTCGACCCAAAGGAAGCTGCAGCTGTTGAGGTAAGCCGTTTGAAATTTCAGGGTAGTCAAGTTAAAACAGATTTGGAAATTGTTCAGAACAATTACGTGGGACTAGCGGATGCGATAGAAAAACTACAAAATTGTTCGGTGTCGTTAGTGGAATCTTTGCAAATAGTGCAACATGTTCATACACAGCTATGCGCGATAGAAGACGCAAGAAATGTTTGTGTTTTAGAAAGGTTTGAAAGTGTTTTATATAAAGACTCTGATTTTGGCACATTAAGACAAATTTGTAAAGGTGCGTCAACAGAACCGTTAAGTTATTTGAAAGATTATTTTACTTACGCAAATATAACGTCACTAGATGTAGAACGTTCGTTTTCGGCATACAAAAACACTTTTCTTCACGCCGCACTCACTTTGCCGAAACAACTTTGGAAACATATCTAATGTTACAAATATTAAATAGACATTATCCACTTTGTGATTTCACGGAGGACTCTTAAAACGGTAAGTGTTTGAGCACGTATCACATTTAATTTATTTTGGGTAAACTTTTATGCGTCCGCCACTAGCTTTCAGCGCAGTTGCGTTGCTCTACCCTGCATTCATAATATAAAATAATTTGGCAATTTACTTTCATAAGCATCAAATCTGAATTCATATGCTTAGAAAAGAATTATATTGAATACTACTTAAAGTGAAAGAAGAATGCATTCATCAATTATGAATAAGGTTCGACAAACGAGTGCAACGTCAGAGGCGTATCGCGCAAAAGTAGGTACGTGAGATACAGTATTATAAAAAAATAATATATTGTTATCTTCACAATGTCCACTGCGACAACCGGGCTTACCAGGCAGTGGTATTTTGTCGCAGTGGACATTAGGACGTCAATAAAAGGTAACAATATATTATTTTTTAATAATACTGTATCTCACGTACCTACTTTTGGGCGATACGCCTCTGACGTTTCACTCGTTTGTCGAACCTTAATTATGAAGCGGGGCTTGGGTTATCTGAAATACAATGCTTAGGTGCAACATATTGGAAAATTATTTATAAAATGTTCTTCTTTCGGGTTTTGTTGTGTGATATTTGGTTGAATCGATGTTTCGTTGTTACTAACGTCAGTTTAAAAATAACTGTAGGCTTTCACGGCCGGTGTCTAAATTTGTACTAGCAGTACATATTTTCGGGCTAGTAGGCAGTGGTTTTTGATCTGCCGAGGTCGGTGTTTCGCCAAACACTGCGGTTGACATATTCAGTTTTCATAGAACAGCTCTTCTAGAATCTTTCTTGTAAACATTTCCTTATACCTAAAATGTGTCGTTCTTCAGTAAATTAAATATAAAACTGTGCAGATTAGTTTTTCGTTTAAAAATATGCAGTGCTGCGATGAAATACTACAAATTTCCATTAAAGCTAATATCTAAAAGTTATCAGTTTTGGTGCATTTTCCAGTATCTACTCGAAGTAACTACCATTTTCTAGCATACATTGTTTAGCAAGTTGACAAGCACGTATAAATAAATAACGAAAATAAACAGACAAATGTTAATTAGAGTTCAGTATAACACGAATAGCTTTATTTGAAGCATCACACACTAAGTTTTTCCAGCAGTAAAAAATATAATACGAACATATTGAAAGTCTTTATTATTAAATAAATAAAATCTATGGGGAGAACTGCTTTAACATAGACGATAATAAGGTATTATTGTACAATTTGCAAGCAAGAGGCTTCACTAGTGCCTTCGACTACTGCATCGATCAGGGCAAGGTATGGCAGAGGTTCTCATGAGAGAAAGTCCATCAAAGATAAGGGCGCCAGACGCGTTTCTAAGAAAAACTGCAAACAAACTTTAATGCACCTCTTCGTGATTTGTAGAAATTCACAACACGTGATTTTAAAATTTCAATAATAATTTATTTGAAAATAAAACAGAAAAATAATGAATTTGAAAAATGAAGCATAAAAGTATAATCGAAAAAAAAGAATAAGAAACACCTGTAGAGAAAACAATAAAAAAACATGGCCCTCTCGATTATGCTTTTTTATGACCATATGGTACAAACGCTGCTTCGCCTGCTTTGGTGTATCTTCCTCGTGAATAGGGAGAACCAATTGCTTCTGTTTAGATGTATAAAACGTGCCGTTTCTCTTATCTATAAAAATACAAATACACTGTTATTCTATATATTACATAATTCGGTTTCCTTAATTCTGTACATATAATAATTTGTGTGCGTATTTATATGTATAGCAACGGTTATACGCGTGTGTTAGACTCGCACTGTTTTATCTATCATTATTAGGGGCACTACTAAATCCTAATTCTCGGATCCTGAACGTCTCAGACGCTCTCGTTATTTCGTGTATTTGCTATACCGTTCTAGTATCTATTGCTCCGTGTTACTGTTTCCTATAGAAGCGACAAAGACGAGAACCACAAATTGTGCGGGGTATAGCGTTGTATTACGCATAGACGAAGTAGTGCCGAGTGACAATCGATGCATTTCGTATTTTGGCCAAATCTTTGCCGAAGTTTCATGCACTGCTACAAAGATGCACTGCGTGGTGATTCTTTGTCTAGCGTTCGTCTGCATCCAAAACTCGGGGTTTCCAATATAAGCGCTAACGCACAGATATTTAATTGACTATTAAAAGTGGATTTTTAATTTGTGCTAAGCTGATATTGAGAATAATAGAAAACGGTTAATATAAATCTATAATTTTTCCTTGGAATTTTTTCGGCGTAATTAATTACTAAATTGTCTGTCGAAATACTACGATGTATTTGCAGATAAGTAACATCTAGGCTTAAGAGTGAACGAATCTTCCACAGTCCGCATGGTGTAGTGGTTATCACAACTACCCGGCAAGCAGGAGATGTGGGGTTCGATTCCTCGCTGTGGACGGTTTTTTTCAGAAAATTAATTACGCCGACAAAATTCCAAGGAAAAATTATAGATTCATAATTACCGATGGAAAATATATTAACGGTTAATATATTTTACACCCTTCTCAGGAACTTTACTGAACACCTCAAGTAAATATTTTTCAGTGTACCATTTGTAACTGTTTTTTGTTCATCCAATATAATTGCACATACCAGGCCCGTACTTCTAAAGAACACCGAATGCATAATTTTTTTCATAGCTCATTTCATCATTGTTGGCGTTTTTTCGTCTTTATGGATCCATGCACTCTTGACGGGTAGATACGTCAAAAAACGGAATATATGTTTCGTCACCTGTCACAATTTTCGAAGAAATTTGGTGTGCGCTATTCTTCAAAAGACTTAAAGTTTTATGACAAATCCTCACACGCTCGACTTTTTGAAAGTCAGAAAGCTGATGCGGCACAACGACTTTTTTTAAATGCTGATGATCGTGTATGATTGTCTTAAGAGCTGAGGATCCAATCTTGAGTTGATGCTCTATTGCAACATACATGGCTCTTTGTTCTCTTCAATCATTTTCTTAACAGCAGCAATATTTTCTTTGGGATGATGGCCGTACGAGGACGTCCTGCTACTTTCTGATGCTGAACAAAATTTCTTTCGGGTTCAAAGCCTTTACACCATCGGTAAATTGTAGCCAAAGGAGGTTCTTTTTTATTAAATGTTGAATCTAGTTTCCTTCCACTTATAAGTGCTTAAGCCTTTTTGAAATCATGATTTGAAAATGCTCTCTAGATAATTCAATTTTTTTCACTTATGTTAGCACAAAAAAATTAAAAATTTCGGTTCTAAGTGAAGCAAATATAACACCTGACTGTTTTGTTTTTCATGGCCTACCGAATTCTTTTTTTTGCAATAATATTGGATTGGCCTTCGTATTACACGTCGAAGTTTCAATGAATATAAATATAAAAATTTATAAAAAATAAAACCAATGAAACGGAGAATTTACAAATAACATAAATAAAATGTTGAATTTACAAAATAAGACAAGCGTCCTTAACATATCCATAGTTAATTAATTCCAATAAAGTCCGATAAAATAAAGAATTAACACCCATTAACAAAAAAGTTGAAAACTGTAGCATTTAATAACAGTGAATAAGAAAAATGATTTGCCCTTAATAACTGATTTTTTTATAATCACTTACAATTAGTTATTTTGTAAAAGGAGGCCGCCTCTGTGCGAACCTGGTGTCACATGAGATAACTTGGTACTTTTGCCTAACTAACCTTGAAACAAGAACAGATTACCAAAACCTCTATTGCTGCATATCGTGGTATTTTTTAAGTTAAAGTGTAACATATAGTATAGTTGGATCCGCTTTTTCATTATTTTTCTAAAAATGTAAAAATACACAAGGTGTCCTATTTAAGATAAGAAAGTTGGCATAAATTCCGATGAAACTGGAAATAGAATTGAGGTGTTACTTAAAAAAATAAAAATCGACCTTTTTTTTTTAAAAAACTCTAGCTTTTGTCTGGTACGTAGACTTCCGCGGTCGTCAACAACATTTTACTCTTGGTTTCCGGGTTGGAACCGCGTTGTTGTCGTAGCTTTTGCTTACGTTTTGTCCACACTTTTATGGGACATCTTCAGGACTGTTACTGCACGCGGTCTAGGGACTTTTAATTCCGGAGGGGTTTCTATAGGCTTTGTTTCGGGTCAACGGAGCGGAAAAGTTATAGATCAATAAAGCGTGGCGGTTGCTAGGAGGTTTGATCAGTTGGGATTTCCACGTGAGTGATGTAAGGGGTACGGATTTTTCTACTATAAAAGTGAGGGTTGCGAGATAAGATGCGAGTAGAGTTAAATTGGATTTGGTGGCCAGTTTCCAGTCTATGCTCAGCCAATGTGGACCCGGCCACACGCAACAACCGCGTACAACGCTCGTGCTCAGTAACACGATTGGTAGACACCAGGGGCTTCTAGATGTTTGCGGTCTTTGATGGGAAAGTAGTCCGAAAGCTTGAAATTGGGTTTTAACATGGTCTTTATGATGTTTCTGAAGAGAATCTTGCTGATCCGATAGATGACACCATTAATGTAGGGTAGATACGCTTGCTTACGGAAATTAGGGTTAGATGAAGGGAGTTACTGTAGAGAAAGGTCAGTGTAGCGGTTAATGGTAGTTTGAACATCTAGTTTTTGTCATTCAAAAGTTAGTGCGGGGGGGATGCTCTAGTACCTCACTGTAAAAACAAATTCAAGGTGTGAATATTCACTATGTTGCTGTACAACCACTAGATTCTACGTTAAATATCTATCGTTAATCAATTAACTATGTGGTAATCCGTTTCTAAGACAACAACTACCTGCGCGTAGTTGCCCTCCACACATAAAAGTAGAGTACAAGCAGTTCGTTAGCTTGGCTGTTGTTCTCGTGATGCGTACATCTATCCACATATGGGTACCTACACGAATAGGGCTACTCGCATTTATACACAAGTGATGATAAAGTATGGACGATAATAATCTCGACATGAATGTAGCGGGTTGTTAGAGAGCGGTGTCATGTGTAGCAGATATAATTACCATCTAGTAGGCCACTGGGAGGTAGTTAACCCAAGCGGCTCCGGTGCAGATTTATACCCTCGGAAATAGGATCGCCCTCATGATTACGAACGTTAGCGACCAGCGTTGCGTACTCTTCCCTTTTTCCTTCAAATAATCGAACCGTATAGGCATTTTACTGATCATGAAATGATCTCGATGAAAAATAAGTATTGTATAGAAGTATCGTATACATATTATGTAAGTACATACATGTACGGTTATCACAATAAAGCTGTTATCATAGTTACGTACTTTGCAAATAAATATTATACGATTGAAACATACGCAAATAGAGCTGTTGAAGAAAATAATTAGTATTAATTACTAGCCCTAATGAGTAGGGGAGCTGAGGGAGAGTTGGAAGGTTTTTTTACATTTCGATTTCTATGATTTTCTGTATTTCAAGAAGATTGTTGGTACGTAATAATTAGAGCAAGATAATCGTTCGTCGCGCCATAGGCGTGCGGTTTCTTCAATATTTCTATTACCGAAAAAGAAGTAATAAAGCGAATAATAATAAAAAAATTAATCAAGAATTATAATATCTGTAAGGCTGCGAAACATTCACCCTCTTAAGCAGCGTAATCAAGTAGGCTGGCGGATTGCATTGGAATTACTGAACATGAGAAGTAGAAGCACCATCATCAGTATTATAACCCAGTGGATAAGAATCGTAAAAAATTGATAGCATTAGATATGTTTCAATAGTTGTCTCGTGGAATCGTGTTGGCAGTGGTGAAAAAATGTGTTTATATTTGGAGAAAGATCGTTCGACATCTACCGATGTAATACGTGTATGATTAAAATAATCTTTGAACTCAATTAATGGATTAGTCAAAGTACCATTACAAATTTGTTGTAATGTGATAAAATTGGAATCTTTTTCTAACACACTCTCCAACTTTTTTAAAACGCGAATATTTTTTGCGTCATCTATAGTGTGTAGCACAGTATGTACGTCCATTATTTGCAGTGACTTCACTAACGACAACGCTCTATTTTGTAATTGTTCCAGTGCGTCATTTAAGCATTTATAGTAGCTAAGAATACTTTGTAAATCTGTTTCAACAGAAGTATCTTGAAATTTTGACTGGCTCTCCTTAATAGCTGCAGCTTCGGCAGGATTGAATTGTAGAATAATAGTTTTTACTTTTTTGAAATGTTCAGCATAATAAAAAGCTGCCTGCAACCAGGTTCCCCAACGTGTAAGAATCGGCTGTGGTGGTTCACGAATACCGGGATACTGTGCGTGAAATGTTCGAAGACGTTTTGGAGATTTGAGAAACACTTTTTTTTTGTACTTGATATTAATGCATCTACCTCGGGATAACATTGTCTAATAGTTTGTGCCACAAGATGTAAAGCATACACTTTACAAGTTACATAAGTTACATGTAAATAGTCGCAACCGTGTTCAAGAAGAGAACGGCCTACCGCACGCATTGTCGCTACACCATCGCTCATAAACATCAACACTTGACGTGTTGAGACTTGAAAGTTTTTTAACGTAGTACGTATCACAGTTGGAATTGCTGCACTGGTACACCTTTGTAATCTTTTGCTAGCTAGTAACAGTGGAAATGTCGGTTTATATTGATCCAATACACGAACTATAACGTGTATAATAGAATTTTTTAAAAAATCTGTTGTCTCATCAACACACAACCAAAGCAATTGATTTTTTAATGTAGATATGATTTTATTTTCCACCTCTTTGCGTACAAATAAAACATGCTTACGTGTTGTTGCCGTAGTTGGCAACTTCAACTCCGGGTTGTACTTGTTCCAAAAGTTCTTAAACGATTTCTTATGTTATGCGACAAATTACATGTTATCATCAAAGTTTTCTCGCACACTTTACAAACTATTTTAGCACCGTCGTACAACAAATCTGGAAACTCACAGATAAAGTTTTTTACTTTATCAGCAAAGGGTCGTTGTTTAGCCTTGCGCACACTGGACATTTTTAATTAAAAATGTTCTTGAATAACTAGTATTCCGCTCGCCTGATTTAATTCATACGCACACGCCGCACTAGTGATGATGAATGTGTACGCATTTGAACTGCTTTGCCACCCGACAGATGTTTGCGCATCGCATCAGACAGGCGCGGGCCGAGTTCCGTTGGCTGCTCCAGCTGTTACGGCTATGCTGGGACGACACGATTATCTTACCTTAGTAATAATATTAGAAAAATGTCACGGTACTACCTACGAACCTAACATTAATGTAGTAAAAATTCGTTTAGATGGTATGGTGCATTTTGTCCCAAGTCTCCCACATCAAGAGAGATTTGGAACGCAATAAGCGAGAGTTGGGACGCTATAACATCACTTATACCACGGTGAAAATTGGAAGTTTGTTATAAATACAGTTTACAAATGAAAATATTTTTATTTTAGGTTTTCAATATCTTTTAAATATTGTTCAAGGAAGCAATCAATCTTTCCTGAGAGAGTTGGGACATTTCCAAGTTGTTGATTTGACTCAATTCTATTCTTGAAGCATTAATCTTACAATGCCTACCTACTTTAAATTTGTATTAAGTAGAATATCTTTTGGTTTTTAATAAGGATTAAATATAAATTCAAAAAGTTACTCATGATGGTCAAAATAAGATTTATTTACTTATTTTTTCAATATCCAAATAATTTCGAATAGTGATATTGTAAGGCACCACTCAAACTACTTCACCTCAGTACTCCAACTATTAACTAAAAATGAATGCTAATATAGCTCATGGTATTGGCGGAATCACTCACGGCAAAAACAATGTAAGCACCTGCGTTCACCTCCCAGTTTTTGTCAGAAGCTCAAAAGATACTGACTAAAAACAATGTCTTCTTGTACTGTAAACCCTTTAAACATGATTCACGTCGCCCCACCGACCTGCTAAATAATTCTCGACACTTTTATTATTGATTGATTGATTGATTGATTTTCCTACCAAAGTAGGGCTGGTCTTTACATCCCTAACACTGAGGCTTAATAGCCTATTGTATTATTCCTGCTTCGGTTTTGTTTTACTTGAACAGGTTAGTTCCCGCAATCAGGTTTAAGAGCCTATGCAGTAAATCTTTCTCCGTTGGTAGTTCAATTGCGTTTCGCATAGCGAATCTGCGTTGAGCTAGCGCTGCACATTCGAAAATAATATGTGGGGTTGTTTCCTCCTCCTCATTGCAAAGTCTACATAAGGGTTCATCTTTGTGGACCCCCATCTTATGCAAGTGGCCTCTCAAACAGCCATGTCTTGTTAATAGACATGTTGCTGCCCTAAGCTGTATCTTGCTTAATTCAAGCAGGTCAGCAGTCAGATGTTGAGATGGTCTTCCCATCATCCCTTTGCTGTGCTTTTGTCTAGCTGCATGTTTCCAATTTAATTGGTGTTGTGTTATGATCCTCTCATTAATTGCACCACGCACTGCACTCTTGGTAATACCTAGGACCCGGTTCAGGGCCTATAAATTTCATTGCCCGCTATGCCCCTGTGCCCTTTTATTATAGTAACTTCATTTGCGATTCTCACTATAACGATTCTTTTAAGAAGTCAAATATCATAATACCGCACGTGATTGGAAAGTGTATGAAATGCAGAAGTTTTTAAAAGTTTTTGAATTTTATTAACAATTACCATTTTTTGTTATCATTCAAATCAAAAAGCACATTTTAACATACTCTCGTGGCTTTACTCTTAATTTTTATATTGCAGAAGCTTGTTTCACATAAAGCAATGCGGAACTATGCGTACGTTGTACTTAATAAATAATTAATTCGATACAAGTTACTAATGCTGTTTTATTAACCTTTGACAGCCGCAACTTTTCCTTAGGTTGAAAATATTTATAAATGCCGATATCTAGAAATCCGTGAGATGTTTGTCCATAGTATATGGGGTTTAAAATGTTCCAAATAATGTGCTCCACAACCTCCTTCCAATTTTAGTACCAAACATCCTGTAGATCAAGAAGTAATACAGCCAACTGATTCATAGGGGTAGAGTCAGTGCAGTGAGCACTGACAACCGGTACTTGTTTATCTGTGGGGCACCGCAAAGTCAGACTAACTTTCGGATAGGAACGCGTAAATTGAAAAACGATCATTATTTCCGGGTTAAAATTATTTAACATAAAATTCTATTGCCACATACCTTGATTAATTTTTGAAAATATATTTTACTTTTTTATTTTTGCAAAATAACTTTTGAAAAGCCATGTATTTGCTAGTCAGTTATCGTTTTGTTCTGATATTTCATAACTTTAAATTGATGATATTTGTGTTAAAGCTAAATATATAATTTTGTTTATTGGATTATCAAATAGGCACACCTGCAAATAAATACTGGGCTTCACTGAGCGTTACAATTTAACTAAATTTAATTAATCCTTAAAATCTCTTAATTACTAAATTGTTTACGCTTGAGATCATCTTCAACTGCCTATAAAATTAAATATCAAATGTTATTTTTTGTTTTAAGTGATGGCAGCGTTTAAATTACGGTAGAAAAGGTAGTTGAATAAAATATGTATAACAGGATTATTCGTGTCTGTTTGGCGTATTAACATAACAATATAAATCGAGTAATGAGTTCAATGAAAAGGTATACATATTATTCTAGGCAAAAAAACCTTGTTTTAATTTACTTTGAAACAGTTTGAATTACGTTGGCTTTGAATGTTTCTACAATGGGACAAACACAAACGTCGCAACTATGAAAATGTAGAATACACACGTACGATTATTAGCGCTGTTCCTATCCGATAAAATTGAGATCCGGATATCCAGATTTCTTATCTGGTTCTCGGATTCGATTTTCGGATTTGTTACCGACTTTCGGATTCGAATCTGTTATCCGATTTTCGGATCCGGATCTGTTATTCAGTTTTCGAATCCGTATTCGTTATCCGATTCCTGGGCCCAGGATTCATACTGACGAAGTGCGGTCGAAGCGTCGCTAAAAGCTGCGGTTCCAATCCGGAAACCAAGAAATAAACAAACATTATACTTCTACAAGTATGTTTGTTTGTGTTTTATGCTAGGTATGCAACCAATGTGACACTCATGAGATGAGGTAATGTGTTGTCTGCAGGTGTTTTTCACAAACTGTTGATATGTCCTGTAAGTGGTTCTTAATCGTTGGACAAATAAAGATATTATTATTAGTGTGTAGATAGGTATACAACATCTCTCACCGGAAACTGCATCGATCGATATATGAGAGTACACATTGGAAAATCCTGAAAACTTAGAAGTACATTACAACCGACACGTACTATTGAACTAAAATATTTTTATATTTATACCGGAAATAGCTGTCAACTTTCTTATTTTAAACAGAATACTCTATATATTATTACATTTTTGAATTCCGAATTCAATTTTAAGGTTTGTTTGATAGAGCAACTACATATGTTGCTATTTCTAACCATATTTGAAATATTTGCATTTTTTGAAAATCGTTCATAGTAGGACGAGTGCATCTGCACTATTATAACTGTGAAAGTGTTTAGCTTGGAAAATTGAAATTTTGTAGAACTGTTGGCCGTATAGGGTAGTATTAGAATCCGACAATTACGATTAAAATTTCAAATGGGAAAAATGTCAAAACTTATTTTTTAAAAATATAACTACCTATTTTTATCTACGAACGAAGATTATTTAAATTTGTTTATTATTTATGGATAATGCAATAAAGTGATATCAAGCACATGTGATACCTTTGCTGCTCGATATCTACAAAAACAGAAATCGTCACAGTTAAACGAATAATACTTTATTTTAAACATTTCGTGTCCGCTAAGGCAAAAGTTCAAAAGCATAAACCTATTGTTGATGATACAAACATGGGAATTAATTTAGCATACTTCGTAGTAAAAACAAAATACATCATGTTTAAATTACAAAAAAGGTAAAATAAACGGTTTATTTCAACAAATATTCAAAATTACGTCCTTGAACTTCTAGGCACTTTTCGCATCTCCGAATTAATTCTTCATAAGTAGCCTTTCTAATTGATTCTTGGCTCAAACTTTCAAAGGTATGCTTTACTCGGAGCATTCCATCCTCCTTAGTAGTTAACGGGGTATAACATACTCGATTCTTTATTGTGCCCCATATTAATAAATCCAACACTAACAAATCAGGGGTGGCTACAAAAAAGCTCCATCGTTAGCTATCCACTGATCCTAAAATCATAAAATACTTCTGGCAGAAAATTTCTAACCAAATAACCGTTGTAAGGAGGTGCGCCATCATATTGGTAAAAAATTTGTCTAAGCTCGGCCAACGGCGAGTTTTCTAACCATCAGCTACAAAGAAATAACGTGCATATTTTATGATTAACAAATCACTTATTTGATATTTACCGTTTACATTTTCTTTATAGAAATGAAATGCCACACCATCGCTTCTTACTGTGCAAAAAACGTTAAATTGCCAGCTCTCCTGGAAGTTTTGCGCGGATTCGAATCACTCCAATAATGAGAATTATGTCGGTTAAACAGACCATTGGTGTAAATTTGGCTTCATTCGTCCAGATAATGTTCTCCAAAAATAATTCGTTCTTTTGAGACCATGTTAAAATAAATTCACAAAAGCTCACTTTTCTTGAGAAATCAATTTTTTTAGATGCTGAACCTTGAAAAACAGGTATGGGTGAAACTTATGTTTACGAAGTATTCTATGTATTGAGCACCTAGATAACCTTGATTCCAGCGCTGCTTCTCTTAAAGACATTGTTGGATATGCTGTGAAGTATACCAAAATGACGGTTTCCATGTTGGCATCAACAACAGATTCATAATGTTGAATTTTTGCCTTGACGGATCCGAAGCTTTTAAAATTCTGTATTATTCGTTTAACTGTGTTTGGTGACGGCTTTTGTTTTTGTGGATACCGACTGGCAACGTTATCGTATGTTCTTGATATCACTTTATTGCATTATTTATTGCAGTCCCTAAATAATAAACAAATTTAAATAATCTTCGTTGGTATAATTTCAACGTGCCGGTATTGTTTATAATAATTAAAAACAAAGTGACATTGCATCAATGCTGGATTGTTTCTTAATGATCATGACTAACTTAGATATACCCAATTAAAAAACTACGTAGGCTGCATTCTTACACCGTACATACACTACCGTTCATGGAAGTTCGGGCAAGCAAAAAAATGTACGGAAGTCAAAGAAAGTAAGAGAAATATTAAATGGCCATGTATTTAATATTTACTTACATGATTTTACATATTTTCAAACACAAATTTATTAAAAAGAAAAAGATAATGTAATACAAATAATTTAAATCCGATTTTCATCGAAAAATCCACCTTTTGCCTTTAGGACTGCTGCCACTATTTTTGGCATCCGATTCACTAATTTTGCTAATGTTTCATTGAGCAAGCTTATCTATACCTCCTGGAGAATGGTTCACAAATGTTCCTTCGATTTTGGACACTTTTTCCTAACACATCAGTCTAATTCTTCCCATAACAACTCTATCGGGTTCAGATCGGGGGATTGTGGCGGCCATTCCATAATTTTTAGGGTTCTTTCATTTTATTCTTGCTGCAGGTAATCTGTGCACAATTTAGATTTATGTTTTGGGTCATTGTCCTGCATAAATTCAAATCCACGACCAATTAATCGGACTCCTGACGGTATGGCATTTTCCTCCAGGATTTTCCGATATTCTCCTTTTTTGATTATGCCCTCAATTTTGAGCAAGTCCCCTGTTCCGAGTAAGGGAAAACAACCCCAAACCATTACAGATCCGTCTCCATGCTTCACCGTAGGAACTATATACTCCCGTAACATTCTTTCCCCTCTTGATCTGCGTACGAAAACTCTCCGTCTATTTCCAAAAACCTCAAACTTGGATTCGTCAGTCCACAAAACGTTTTCAAAATCGTCCACTGTCCAATCTCTATGATCTTGTGCCCATTTCAGTCGTTTCAGCCTATTTCCTCTTCGGAGTAACGGTTTTCGACAAACCACTCGCCCATGCAACCCAGCCTCTTTCAGCCGACGTTTCACAGTACTCACAGAAACTTTGGCATCTCGCTCATTATTATAATCATTATTATAATTCTGCAGTAATTTCTGATGCTGTTAGTCTTCTATTGTGCTTACTAACAATTTTTATTCGTAAATCTTCCGCAGGAGTCGTTTTTCTTGACGGTCCTGGCCGATTACGATCTTGCACGTCACCGGTTGTCTTAAATCAAACTATAGTATCATGTACTGTAGATTTTTTTATTTTTAATTTATCCGGAATCCGTCTTTCTGTGTACCCTTCCTGATGCAAGGTAATAATAGCAGATCGTTTTGAAACAGCTAGAGGCTTTCCACGGGACATTTTAAGCAGTCAAACCGAAATTATTTTATTTTTCACTTGCACAACCACAGATACTTTCACAATAACAATCTCTTCAGAACTACTGCGTTTACAAATGTTATAATACTTTATAAAGGGTATACGAATATTTCCAGGAAACACGAGTGAATCAGCTAACCCTCCTAGGGATTATTATAAAGCTTTATTGTCACTGTAATTATTGGGGATTTCCAACAAAATTATATATATTATGATAACGGTCTTATAATAGACAAATACTAATTGGAAATTGGTAAAAGGCTTCCAGAAAAGGTTAGTTTTAATAATTCCTCACAGAAATGTATATTATATAATTTTAAAATTTTTTCCTAAACAGTTAATATAATTTGTCAGCTTGCCCGAACTTCCATGAACGGTACTGTACATTGGCAGGCATTTTTTTTAATAAATAAATTGTACTACAATACATATTTTCCTAAATAACTTGAAAAGTATCAATTTTAGATGTGTAATGAATATGACTTTTTTTGTATTTTGTAAGAGCAATTTGATAAGACATAAAAATAGGTAGTTGTATAAAAAAAAAAAAGTTTTGACACTTTTGCCATTTGAAACATTAATCGTAATTGTCGGATACGCTGTGTAATGTTTTCGAAAAATTTATTCTAATACTACCCTAGACAGTCAACAGTTCTGCAAAATTTCCATTTTCCAAGTTAAACACTTTCACAGTTCACGCACTCGTCCATCTGTGAAAAATTTTCAAAAAATGCAAATATTTCAAATATGGTTAGAAATAGCAACATAGTTGTCTTATCAAACAAACCTTAAAATTCAATTAGAAATTCAAAAATGTACTAATATATGGGGTGTTCCATTTAAAATAAAGTTGACAGATATTTCCGGTATAAGCGGAAGTGTCCGATTATTAAAAATATTTTAGTTCAATAGTATGTGTCGGTTGTAATGTACTGCTATGTTTTCCGAATTTTCCAATGTATACTCTCTCATACATCGTTCGATGCAGTTCCCGGTGATATATCCTGTATATGGGTGAAAAGATGTTACATGGAATACCATAATAGCTCCTGTGGTGTTTTCTTTGGGCAAATTCCGAAACGCTATATGTATCCATGAACTCAAAGTAATATTGACTTTCCATGCGCACAATTCATAGATACTTTGCATTACATATTTAGGTGTTCAATAAATTTGGTGATTATTGCAACTAAACTTCTGGACAAAATTAACGCACCACTAACATTGTTTAAAACATTCAGAGGTAACGATAACTTTTGATCTACACTGTTTAACAAGTAGGCTTTAGACTTTCGCTGATATTTCAAGCACATGCTGTTTTGTTTTAAAATTGCGTATGTTAATTAGTCATGTTTGATCACAATTGATTTAAGTTATTAAGCTAATTTTTGATTCAACGTAAAAAATAAATCGCCAAAGAAATTTATCGGTGGATGAGTCAGTACGGACATCAATTCTGCTGAATGAGGGATTCTCGATGCGTTATGTTGCTAATAAGAAATCATTCCAGCATAAGTCGCATGGTTAGACGATTTAAGGAAGCAGAATTTCACACGATGTACCAATCAATGAAATCACCGTTTCGTGAGACAGTCCACCATTAGAAACCAGAGAATCACTATTAATTTGTTAAAAAATGAGTTATCAGCGGTTCGGAATCTTGTAATGTTGTCTCGAACAATCAGAAGACGTTTAGATGAAGCCGAATTAAGGTGCAGGAGACCGGCAAAAAACCATTACCTACCAGAGAGCACATATTTTTTTTTTATCGTTTTTCTTTCTAAACGGATCTGTAAAAATTAAGTTCGATTAAAGTAGATGAATAGTAATGGGGATGTCAACGGGTGAGGAATTGGGATGAGAAAAGGGGAAGGATAAAGAAGACGGACAGATTGAATGCGATGGTAGTGTCGATCGCAGCAGGATGTAAGCAATGAAGTGGAAGTGACGCATGTCATATTCTAGTAGCGATCCAGATGGATCCGAGATCACGCGTATCCTACCTTAAAGCTGCCGATTGTCAAAGGGGAACGACCAGCACAGTGAAACGACAAAAACTAACAAAAAGCGCGAAGCATATGTGTATTTTTGTATTGTTATGCTTTTGGAGGTGTTCATATGTTCCTGAAAAAGGCGACGATCTCGTTTTCTTTTCGAGCTATTCAATACGGCGCGGAAGAAGGTGAAGCAACAAATTATCGACGATGTCATTTATAAAGCTGCTTTCCGGGAAGTGGCAGTAACTTCGTATTCGGCCCGTTTGCGTCAATAGCAGCGTGATTTAAAAATTGAGTCGGTATAAAGAGGAATTTTCGTTTGGCATTTTACCATTTATAAGCTGAATAAAGCTGCAAAAATATATATATTTGGCATCACATTTTAAGAACTCGCATGGATTTACGTATTATTAAAAAAATTAAAAAAGTTTCTTCTAGTTTATATTGTGTTTGATCAATTTTATTAGAATAAATTTATTCCTTACTCGGAAACGACCCGGACCCCTATTCTCCACTATAATAAAAGGAAAGATTTTATCAAGGGAAGGGATAGATCCCATCATGTAAATGTTCTCTCAATAGTAAAAAATCGTATTCTTCAAATTATGGGCGCATACAAATCAGACGTACATTTCACAAGCTACACACAAAGAAATGATTTCTTGCATCAAGAAAATAGATTTTATAGTATAATTAAATTATTTTTTTAATAATGTAATTAAATAGGTATTATTTTTATGTAGTTTAATAACTACCGAGTTAATATTTAAGTTTATTATTATTATTATTTAATATATATATATATATATATATATATATATATATATATATATATATATATATATATATATATATATATATATATATATATATATATATATATAAAGACTATAGATAAATTAGGTAGTACACGTGGTAAATAGTAATAAAAAGAAAACAAAACATTACATTAACCGGTATCTTTTGAAAATGTTTATGAAACTTACGTTAAAGGTTATATCACTGTACGAGTAAGTAGCGACGGAACTGGAATACAGATACCAATTTTAGTTACGCCGCTACTATCTAGGACGGCATGGCTATAACTACTGGCACTAAGTGGCGCTAGGAAATATTTCAGATGGTGTTTTTGAAGATTAGTGGCATAAACTGTGAGATGTAAGAGCAATACAGCCAGGAGCAAGAAGCTTTAATACTTTTCTCTTCTCATATTGTTTTTGCCGGTAGTGATTCCATCAAAACCAGGAGCTATTTATTAGCATTTTCTTGGTTATTGCTTCTAGGCATCTTTTCATGTGTACTTCTACATTAAGTTCACTTTTGTTTGAACACCATTCTGTAGATAACCTCTACTTTGGCCTTTTTAACATCACAAGCACTGAATAATTCATTGCATTATATACGGATATGTCGTACTATTTTAAATAAGGTAAGCACAATTAATAATGTGCATAAATAATATGCATTTCAAGAATTCTAAGTAAAAAGTGCTGTATTTTACGAAAATGAAACTACTGATTTATGAACAATACCTGAACGCGTTCTGGAACTAAGAAAACTATTTACTATTGTTAAGCAAATATTGTTTTGTGTTATAATGGCCATTTACTTATACTAAGAATCGCTTTCTTCAAATTTTCTGTAAGATTTTCTTGAATCAAGTTAACAAATGTTTTAAATAAAGAAATACAATTATTTTATTACAAGAATACACTTCTCTTAAGCGGACAAAGAAACGCTAAGAAAATATTTCTTTTGATTTAAAACTGGAATCTGTATATAGTTGCTTTAAAAAGATCTAAACGACATTAACATAAGTTGGGCATGTTCTGCATAAAGCAATGTATATAAAGAGGGGGAAGTAAAAAATGGATTTTTAAAAGATTTGAAATTTTCAACTCAGTTTATTCAAAATTGGCGCTATTATGTCATTTATTCATGTAATCGCTATGTAATAATTGATCTTACATTTTGGTTCATTTATCTGTAACGTGCCTTAGCAATAGCTTTTTTTAATGTTAGCGTCTATTTTGGAGATGCTATATGTTCTTAAAATTGAGAATAATTAATTTGGGGCATTGTATTAGGGCTTGTTTTGTTCGCCTCAGTAGAATTAGATTAACAGACCGAGCGATCCTGAATTATAGAAAAGTGTAGAACAATACGGACAGCATTTATTCAGCTTTCGTAGTTTTTTTTTAACGTTTGTAATTTATTCATCCTTCGCAGTAATCTAAGCCTTTGTAGTTATATTAAGCCTATGTAATAAACAGTGTGACCCAAGAAACATCTTTATTTCTAGTTTAGAGTTATCTGTTAAGTACTTCTTAAATTTCCAATTGTGTGCACCTATAATTATTGTGCTACTATTGTATTTTCGTAATTTGATG
This sequence comes from Dynastes maya, assembly GCA_029619315.2. Taxonomy (NCBI): domain Eukaryota; kingdom Metazoa; phylum Arthropoda; class Insecta; order Coleoptera; family Scarabaeidae; genus Dynastes; species Dynastes maya. The sequence goes on along the minus strand of JAROYE020000003.1, from coordinate 52,805,143 downwards.
CTAGTTGTCCATGTTATTCATATAGAAAATTAGGTGGCGGCCGTCTTGATATTTGATTATCTAGAATCTTTATTATTAATAACCTAGCCCTTCTTCACTGTTGTCTAATGGACTTCTACGGGCGTTAAAACCTTTAGCTGAAATATATTTTTATGAAAATATACATGAAAAAATGCCTAATAAAAAAACCTAAAATAATGCTAATATTGCTCATGGTGTTGGTGGAGTCATTCCCGGCAAAAACAATGCGAGCAGAGAAAAGAAAGCACTAACACACGGACATGTTTCTGCCTACCCGGCGTCATTAGCGTAGTTACGAGCATTCCCTTTTCTGCTGCCTGCATTGTCTCTATCTCTCAGTCTATGCCCCCAATGTTCACAACAGCACTGAAGATATCTCCCAGCACCCTCTAGCTCCAAGAAACACAGTCATGCCGTCCTAGACCGTGGCGATACACACCGGAGTACAGATGCCCGCCACCTATTGAGCAGCTCATGGGCTGCTGAACACAAGGACTCGTTGCGTCTAACCGCTACGACAACAATGATCCCTCAGGCTCACCATGATGTATAAAAATACACATGAAAAAATGCCTAGTAACAAAACCAAAAATAATGCTAATACCATCGTATGGTTTGCCGTTAATGATTCCACCATGCATATTAGCATTATTTTTGGTTTTGTTATTAGTAGAGCAACGCAAACTGCGCTGAAAACCAGTGGCTGACGCATAAAAGTTTACACAAAATAAACACGGCCGGGACAATTCGGTATAAGCGTCAGTATAACTGCGACTCGAAAGTCAATCTGTTGTGTATGCATCTACGCTGTCGTATACTATATCGTAGTTCTACGTTTGTTTTGAAAATGTTTCCTACGTCGCGAAAACGACCAAAGTTGGACACAATAAGAGAATTTATTGCAGACATGCCTGATTTAAAGTGTGATGGCGCTAAAATTCAATGTGTAGTGTGTAAAATAGATTTAATGTGTTGGTCGAAAAGTGATTGTCTACGGCACGTAAATAGTGCAGGGCATGTTTCAAAAAAAATTCCACACGAGATTATGACAAATTTAAATTTAATTTATGTGTTTATTGCATGTAATTTACCATTTCATTTACTAAGGAAGAAAGCATACGTCTCGTTTTGGAATGAATATTCGGACTTTAAGTTACCAAGTGAGAGAACATTACAGAGAGTTGTGCCGTCTGCTCGTGAGCATGCCGAGAAAAGAGTTAAATCGGAGTTGCAAGATAAAAAACTGTGGTTATGTGTGGACGAAACAACAGATCGTAAAAAACATTCTGTGGTTAATGTAATGGTACGAACAATGGAACCACATCGACCGTTACCCTCAATTTTACTAGCTTCCAGACGAATACAACAATGCACTGCCGAAGTAATTTCAATGTTGGTGTTAAATACATTCGAAAAGTTTGAACTTTCAACAAATCAACTGTTGATGTTTATGAGTGATGGTGCCGCAAACATGCTTGCTGTAGGTCGATCGCTTAAAAAACATTGTGCTAACTTGTTGCATACTACATGTAAAATTCATACTCTCAGTCTCGTAGCAGATAGTATCAGAAAATGTTATCCCGAGGTAGACAGGTGTGCTGTGTTTGTAAAATCCCCAAAACGTATTCGGGAATTTCATAGACTATGCCCCGGTATTCCTGAACCACCACAACCTATTCTTACTCGTTGGGGAACATGGTTAGAGGCTGCATTTTATTATCTTAAATATTTTGAGAATATAAAGAACGTGATTTTAGAATTCGACCCAATGGAAGCTGCGGCTGTCAAGGTAAGCCGCTTGAAATTTCAGGATAGTCAAGTTAAAACAGATTTGGAAATTATTCAGAACAATTACGTGGGACTAGCAGATGCGATAGAAAAACTACAGAATTTTTCGGTGTCGTTGGTGGAATCTTTGCAAATAGTGCAACATGTTCACGCCCAGCTATGCGCGATAGAAGACGCAAGAAATGTTTGTGTTTTAGAAAGGTTTGAAAGTGTTTTAGATAAAGACTCTGATTTTGGCACATTAAGACAAATTTGTAAAGGTGCGTCAACAGAACCGTTAAGTTATTTGAAAGATTATTTTACTTACACAAACATAACGTCACTAGATGTAGAACAATCGTCTTCGGCATACAAAAACACTTTTTCTTCACGCCGCACTCACTTTGCCGAAACAACTTTGGAAACATATCTAATGTTACAAATATTAAATAGACATTATCCACTTTGTGATTTCACGGAGGACTCTTAAGACGGTAAGTGTTTGAGCACGTATTACATTTAATTTATTTTGTGTAAACTTTTATGCGTCCGCCACTGACTTTCAGCGCAGTTGCGTTGCTCTAATAATCATCGATTATCCGAGGTAACTTAAATTTTGTTTATTAACGGTTTAGTGCTAATATTTTGGTGTCTATTGGTTACTATTCTCTTTTATTTACATTAAAGAAGTTGTAGTAATGATATTCTTCTTCATACCCCTCCTCCACCTCGCGTTCCCGTTCTTCGCGGGTTGTTCCCCCTAATTCAAACGGGTGGCACAAATATTTTTAGTTAGTTGTGAACTCACCCCTGTTCATGCTAGCGGGCACAGCAGGAGAACTACGTTCGGGTAGGTCTGCAATTTCTTCGATTGTTCCTTTTTTGTTCTCCACTATTTCTGTTGCGCTACAATTTTTACGATTTTCGTAAAGTACTAACAGAACAATAATGCCTTGAATCGCTTCTGTCAACTTTTTATAATGAAGCACCATCAGAAAAGACTGTTTAGAACTGGTTTGCAGAATTTTTGAATACTGTGTGTTAGACAGGTTCTTCCTCAACAAACACAATATTTTACACAGTAAGCAGCATGGGTTTACAAAAAATAAATCGACGACAACTGCCTTGATATCGTTCTACAACGTTATCATAGAAGAGATTGACAAAAACATTTCCCCCTCTCCATTCTCTATCTTCTGCGATTTTGGTAAAGCTTTGGACTGCGTACAACACGAAATCTTGTTCAGCAAGCTCTATAGTTATGGAATTAGAGGTACTGTAGCTAGTTGGATAATGCCTTACCTTAGCGGTCGTCTGCAATATGTAACCATAAGTCATATGTGTGAGAATAAACTTCAAAGGTATAAATCGACATACTTATCTGTACTTCATGGAGTACCCCAAGGATCGGTACTCGGGCCCTGTTATTTAACTTACATGCTAACGACATATACCATTTCGTCTCGGGCGTGCTTGTATGTAGACGATACAACCGTCTTATTAAGCAAAGACAGTTTACCAGAAATAGCAAGGGCCAGCAATGAAGCAATTCATCTCCTCTACCAATGGTTTTCTTCTAATAAATTAAAACTAAATTAGGACAAATCTTACTTTCTATTGTTCCATACTCGTCAGCGTGTCCAAAACATCCACTGCAACATACTAGTTGACAACAAATCGATAGAGCAGTTAAATAGTAAAAGTTTTTAGGAGTAACCATACAAGACAATATGCTGTGGGAAGACCACTGCACTAAATTTAGCAACATCCTTTGTATTAAAGCGTTTTTCTTTAGAAGTCTTCAATATGCTTTAAGTGCTGATATATTATTAAGTGTATATCACAATGAAGATTGGCACATGGAATCTTACTTTGGGGTTCATTTCCTTCCACGAAAATTGTCTGCCTAGCACAGAAACGAATTGTTAGAATTCTCGGAAACCTAAATTCAACCGATTCCTGTAAACCGATATTTGTGGCATTAAAAATCCTGACGGTTCTATCTTTATACATTTTAGAAGCGACTCACTACAAAGAGAGAAATAATCTTCCAGCAGCAGCATTCACCATTATACTCGCCATGTTTGTGACTTATGTGCGATATGTATCTGCCTCTGTAAAAAAATGTACAACAAGCTACCTGCTTCCCTAAAAAGCACAGCATCATTCAAGCAGAATGTAAAAAAGCTTTCTAGTTAACAAATGCTACTATAGTGTAGTCGATTCTTTAGAGGACGCTATTTGCTAATCCATTACAGTTTAGATTATGTTTTCTTTATGTTTTTGTCTTTCTAAATGTTTGTACTTGTTTTTAGTTTAATGAAGGTGGTGGGCTTTACTTTACTTCAGCTTTTATTTTTATATGTTTATTATTGTACTTCTCTTTGATCAATTCTGTTATGCATATGGATACTTGGAATGAATAAAGATTATTACTATTATTATTATTAATTTCGTCGCGGTCGTGCTTCCGTCAGTGATGAATTTCGTGAAGGCCGACCAAAATCGGTTGTTAATTAAAAACATCAATGCTGTACGCAACATGATTGAAGAGGATCGGCATGTGACTTACCGTGAGATAAGTGAGGCATCCTTAGGCACATTGTAGACTACAGCACATTCGATTTTGCATGCAACATTTAGGTATGAAAAAGATTGTTCCCGATGGATTCCGCATAATTTGATTCGAGCACAAAAAAGGCTCGTGTAAGTTGGTGTAAGGAAATGCTCAAAAAATTCGACAGAGGCACTTCAAAAGCCGTAACAGGTGACAACATCGTAACAGGTGACGAAATTGGGATATATTCGTACGAGCCGAAAACTAAGCAAGAATTAACTCTTTGGGTGTTCCTGGATGAACCGAATCCAACAAAAATTGTTGGTTCACGAAGCTCTTCCAAGAAAATGATTGCTTGTTTCTTGCATTGTACTGGACATGTCGCAAACATTGTTTTGGAGGATCGAGGAACAGTTTCTGCCGAATGCTATACAACAATTTGTTTGCCAGATGTCATCGATGAAATCAGGAAAAATGAATAAGGATTTTTATCACCTCAAGAAGTTGTTGAAGCCTTCAAAACTACGTTTTGGAGATACCACCTTCAGAGTGGAAAAATGTTTCGAGAATTGGTTCGAACGCATGCAAAGGCGCATAAATCTTAATGGCGAATATTTTGAAAAACAATAAAATGATTTGTATCAAAAATTTTTGTTCTTTTATTGTTTTTGTAAAAATTTAAAAAATATTATATTAAGAACTACAACGTGTACAGGTCACTTGTTCAAATTTTTGTCTAAAAAGGGTTATACATATAGGGTTAATTGTTGGTCATCATAATTTTTTTGATTTTACATTGCAGAATTGTCCATAGATTTCACTATTATTTAGTATTAAAAATATTCTAGTGAATATTTTTAATATCCAAATTAAAAATATTACAATACATTTGCACTTATACTCACATCCTAAGAGACACTGTTTCTACGCTGGAATTGACTTCCCACTAATTTATATTTGTTTTTTTTTTTTGCTCGTTTTCTGGCGGCAGGAAATCTGATAGTTCAATTAAGGAGTCTGCGATATGAACACGGTCTCTAATGCACCTTACTTAGTTATGTACCTACTCTGCTTGCTACTATTTCTCCTTTACGGCAAAAAGTAAACGCTAACCATGAAGTCGGAACGAACTGGATTTCGACCAGTTTTGTGTTCAGCTCACGTAATTGTTCGTAACGTTAAAACAGTGAGAATTACCAAATTGAATTGTTTAATTACACCGATTTCTTTCTGTCTCTGTCGTTCCCTTATCCGTTTACTAATGTTGGATTTCATTGGATCGCGAACTTTAAAACAAGGAAAGTAGGAAGTAAGGAAGATTTCTTATTTCGTTCTCTCCAGATTTTAGGTTAAAGTGTTTCCTGTATTACGTTAGAGGTAAAGTAATTAGAATCAAATTAATAAAATTATCTTCGGGATCTAACCAATGCAGTAATTCCCAATCTGAAAGACCCATTTAGTTGAGTCAACTAAATTATAGTTAATCCAACTAAAATTTACGTTTGAATACGGGCAAACGAGTATCATGCTGTTTCAAGCAAATAATTCTATTGATTTATTTTGATTGCCTCAAACGTATATTTTGTTAACTTAAACAGACTCAATGTTTTATTCAAGTATAAAATACAGTTAAAGCAATTATCTACTTCTGTATTTATTCATTTTTACTACTTACCATTAACTATATTTCTCGGGTGAACTCTATACAGTGTATCGATAAAGTAACGCAGAATATTTACACATATAACTTTGTTATTAAACGATTTTTTGAAAGCTGTTGAAACGTCAATTTCATTTTTATAAAAGACACTAGTTGACGCAAAAAGGTTATTCATTTCACAAGGGACATTACTGCGGTAGTAGTGCGTAAGTGCAAAAGCACTTACGGTCCTGGTGTCATATTATATTTTTCCTACTATCGGCTTAAAATTTCGATAAAATTTTACGAAAATATTTGACATTTGCTTATATACTTACATAATTGTTAAAGTTGTCAATTTCTGTTACATATTGACACCTGTTGCTATATTAATGTATTATTACTTTGCGTCCCTAAGGACGTAAAACTCCATTACATCCTGCTGTCAGGGGCAATCAAGGTAAATAACCTGTAAATTGCAGTTACGTTCCTCCAATCAGAGCAGTAATGATTGACTTCCACAGCCTGTAGTAGAAAATAGTTACATATTTATGTCACAAGGGTCGTAAGTGCAGTTTTGCGGGCGAGGATGTGGTTTGCAGTACATCCGAGATTGCAAAAGCACTTCCGACTCGAGTGGCTTATAATATTTTTCCTACTACCGGCCCAACATTTCAAAGAAATCAGCATTTTACGAAAATATTTGACATTTGCTTATATATCTATATTGTCAAAGTTGTCAATTTCTGTTATGTATTGACACCTATTGTTATATTAATGTATTGTTACTTTACGAGACGTAAAATTCCATTACATCCTATCTAAAGGGCACATATCACATAAGTTATAAATTGCACTTACGTCCCTCCAATCAGTTGACGTCCGTAGCCGGTAGTAGGAATTTTTTTTTCACTTCTTATTTTATAGCTATGACGTTATTGTGCTTTTTAAAAATTATAATCCTTTTTTTTCCAACAAAAATGATTTTTTTTCCGAGTACCATGATCCCACACTGTGGGCCATTTCCTCATAGTTTACAAGATACAGGTCGCGCTGAACATCATTGAGAGAGCCAAACGTTTAACGGAGCCAGCGGATCAGGCAACGAAATTAACGTACACGCCGAGAAATGGTTTCTTGCATCAAGAAAATAGTTTTTCTTGCAAGAACCACTCTCTATCCAAGAAAATGTTTTTATTTCAAGACAATAAAAATGTATAATATAAGAAAAGAAATTTTATTTGGCTTAAATAAATATTTTCTTGGGGTTAGAAACTCAAGAAAATTCAACTCAGAAAAATGTTTCTTCCAAGTAAATCATTTAGTTTTAAGTTAAGAAAATATTCATATTAAAGGTAGGAATGAAAAAATAGTCTAAATTTCAGAGAGTTCTATTGAGAAATTAAGCAACCGGTTTCGTGTTCAAAAACACACCAGGCCAGCTACAAGGATATCTAATAAAAGAAAAATTACAATAATGGAAAAAAAACCTAAAGTTAATAATTAAAATGAGGAGCAAGCGAATGAACTAATGAAACGGTTTTTTTATAGGTTACAGTATAAGTAAATTATTTCTTTAATAATGTAATTAAATAGGGATTGTTTTTATGTAGTTTCATAACGAGTGAGTTAATATTTAAGTTTATTTATCCCTTTTTTGTTATTATTATTTATTATATATTCAAAAAAACTATAGTTAAATTAGTACATGGGATAAATAGTAATAAAAAAAAATATTACGTTAACCGGTATCTTTTGAAAATGTTTATGAAACGTAGTACGTTAAAGTTAATATCATTGTATGGGTAAGTACGGTATATGTATTCTGGTTCCGTCGCTATTATCTAGGACGGAATGACTGTAATTACTGGAACTAGGTGGTGCCAAGAAACATTTCAGTTGTTGTTTGTGAAGATTAGTGGCATAAATTGAGAGATGTAAGAGCAATGCGGCCAGGAGCAAGCAGCTTTAATGCTCTTCTCTTCTCATATTGTTTTTGCCGGTAGTAATTCCATCAATACCAGCAGTTATTTATATTAGTATTATCTTGGTTATTATTCCCTAGGCACCTTTTTCATGTGTACTTCTACATTAAGTTCACTTTTGTTTGAACATTATTCTGTAGGTAACCTCTACTTTAGCCGTTTTAAAATCACAAGCAATGTGAATAATTTACTGCATTATGTACGGATATGTCGTACTGTTTTAAACAAGGTAAGTGCAATTAATAATGTGCATATAAGTAATATGCATTTCAAGAATTCTAAGTAAAAAATGCTTTATTTTAAGAAAATGAAATAACAATTCATTATGAACAATACCTAAACGCTTTCTGGATTAAGAGAACTATTTATTATCCTTAAGAAAATATTGTTTTGTGTTATAATGGCCATTTACTTATACTAAGAATCACTTTCTCCAAATTTTCTGCAAGATTTTCTTGACTCTAATTAACAAATGTCTTAAAGAAAGAAATACAATTATTCCATTACAAGTACATATATACCTCTCTTAAGCAGAGAAAGAAACGCCAAGAAAATATAGCTTTGATACAAGTAAACGTTTCTCTGCGTGTACTTCTACTGTCACTCACTTCAGAAGTTGTAAAGTTCTAGGACATGTCGACGGAAGCACATTGCGGGAAGCACTTTCTTCTGCAGAAGTGCATCATGTGACTTATATACAACCTAAAACATAATGAAAGTTTTTCTTTAAGATTTTCACGTGCCCGTATTTTATACTCACCCAATTTGTTCTAGTTTGTCTATAGGTATTTGTTAAAGAAAAAAACTTTAAACATACCTTAATTTTTGCTTAAACTTGTTATCGTGGAAACTCTACGTTGTAAGTTTCAACCAACACTTAAATATATTTCCGACTTTTATATATAATTTGTTCACAGGCATCTAGAATAATTTGTAATACAACTTGCAGGCCAAAAATCTGAACAATTTAAAATGAAAAAAGGAATAAAACAAGGGGACAGTTTAAACCCACTCTTATTTGTACTAATTATGGATAAAATGGCAACAACAATATTCTCGGCATTTTCCGCACCACACAAATTATTAATTAACTCGGAAAGGTGGGCCTACATGTGGGAGTGTGCCGAGAATATTGTTGTTGCCATACTACCCCACAGTCTTTACTATCATTATGGATAAAATTAAAGTTAAACGAATTCAAGCACAAAGCGAACATCTCAACACAATAATCGGGTATAGAAAGCTAGAACCAATAAGAGTGAGTAGCCTGTTATATGAAGATGATGTGGTCCTGATAGCAAACTCCAAAAACAAAACACAAAAATAAACACAATAATGAACATCTGGACAAAAAAAATAGAAAACTTGAAGGTAGAAATTGACACAAGTAAAACTAAAATAATGATCAGAGATGAAAACCAGACAATCAAGTTAACAAAGAGATTAAGTGCAGAGACAAGACATTGGAATGGGTAATGAAATGTGATTATTTGTGGAGCATAGTAACAGTGGATGAAAAAATAGATAGAGAAATAACAAATAGAGAGAACAAATCAACGAGAATATATTACTCAGTAAATAATACTATAACATAGGGATGTAGACATGGATACAAAGATATAAATATATAATGCAATAATAATCCCAATAATAACCTACGCGTTTGAAAACTACGTACGGAAGAAAGATGAAGCAAAGAAAAATGCGATGGAGATGAAACACCTAATTGTAACTAGAATAGCAAGGAGAAAACAAAATGGGATAGGATTAAGAATGAAGACATCAGGCAATTAACAAAACAAAATAATAAGAAAATAAAAAGGGAACAACTGAATTGGTACGGAAATACGAGAATGGTATGATAAATACCTGTGTTAAGGAAAGCAACGCAATTGTTTTGCATTTAGTAAATTTACTTCTCGATATAATTTCCTTGTACTCTATACACTTACTCCAGTGATGTTCCAACTTTTATAAGCCATCCAACTATCTACAGTAAAATATGTGACAGTAGTACTTTATCTTAAATCCAACTACAATTGTTGTTGGGGCAACTACATATTTTGTTAGATTAAATAAGGCTGTTGTAATTCTTAGTATAAGTTGTTCTTATTTTAAAAATACAAGGGTTGTTGTGCCAAAATTTGTCTCTGTGTACCATACTCGTATAGCAAGGATGGAGGCGGATAGAAAGACAAGAAAAATAATGGAGCCAGGATATCAAAACAAGAAGCGAAGAGGAAGACCAAGAAGAAAGTGGATAAACCAGATAAGAAAAATTGAAAGAAAAAAGGGAAAGACTTCAGAAGAAATTACAAGAAATAGGAGCGAATGGAAAAATTGGGTACAAGAGGAAGCGGAATCCTCTTCTGACATCTGAAAAGGTACAAGGAATCGAGAAGAAGAAGATATACTTTGACTCTTGTAATGTACTCCTGATAAAGTTATTAAACAATTGAGTTTCATTTTCCATCAACAGACCGCATTCCTTAAAAAAAAGATCTACTCTTGTTTCGTAATGAAGTACGGTCGATACTTCTTTTTTACTAATTTATTTCTAAGGCTTGCTTGATAATATTATATGTTCTCAATGCTTCTTCGAAGTTCATTTGCAATATAAGGTAGATCATGCGTTTTTATTCATAATTAAATTTTCTTTCAAAATCTATGAACGCATAGGGGGTTTTAATTAAAAAGCGTTATTCTTGTAAGTGTTTTAGAAATAAAACAATCAAATAATCTTCTATTTTTACCATTTACCCATGAGAAAAATCCATCTTTTGTTGAACTTAATCGACTTTAGAGTTAAATTTAATAAGGTAAGACAACAGGAAATGAATTTCCAGGGATTGCAATCGACCAAAAAAAGTATTTAATTTTATAACTTATAACTAAAGCTGGCCACGAGCGGTACCGCGCAGTAGCGTAGAGTCGACCAGGCCTCGCGTTCCACTAGAGTTATTCTGCTAATAGAGATGTTTGCTGCCGCAAATAATTTCGCTCATCTTTTAAATAAAAATTCAATAACACGTGCTCAAACACTTACCATTTTAAGAGTCCTCCGTGAAATCACAAAGTGAATAATGTCTGTTAAATATCTGCAACATTAGATATGTTTCAACTGTTGTTTCGGCAAAACTAGTACGGCATGAGGAAAAAATGCGTTTATATGCAGAGAACGAACGTTCTATATCTAGTGACGTAATATTTGCGTAAGTAAAATAATCTCTCTAAAATGTTTTTGTTCTAGAAAAATTTGAAAGTGTTTTTGAGAAAAATTCTGATTTTGGCACATTAAGACACATTTGTGAAGGTGCTTCACAAATGTGTCTTAATGTGCCAAAATCAGAATTTTTCTCAAAAACACTTTCAAATTTTTCTAGAACAGAAACATTTTTTGCGTCTTCAATCGCGCATAGCTGTGCGTGAACATGTTGCACTATTTGTAGAGATTCTTCTAATGGCACCGCAGGATTTTGTAATTTTTCTATTGCATCTGCTAGCCCGAAGTAATTGTCGTAAATGATTTTTAAATCCATTTTAACCTGACTATCTTGAAATTTCGACTGGCTTTTCTGGATAGCGGCAGCTTCCTTTGTATCGAATTGGAAAACCACGTTCTTAATATTGTCAAAATATTTATGATAATAAAACGCGGCCTGCAACCATGTTCCCCAACGAGTTAGAATAGGTTCTGGTGGCTCTGGTATACGGGGGCACAGTCTGTGAAATTCGCGAATACGTTTCGGTGATTTGACAAATACTGCTTTGGTATGCGCTATTAAAGCGTTTACCTCAGGATAACATTTTCTGATACTATCCGCCATAAGATTGAGAGCATGAATTTTACACGTAATGTGTAACAAATTAGCAGAATGCTTTTTAAGAGACCGGCCTACAGAAAGCATGTTTGCAGCACCATCACTCACTAACATCAAGAGTTTGTTTGTTGAAAGTTCAAACTTGTTCAATGTATTTAATACTAAGTTTGAAATTACTTCGGCAGTACACTGTTGTATTCGTTTGGAGACTGATAGAATAGAAGGTGCCGATTGACGAGGTTCCAATTTGCGTGCCATTACATTAAGAATAGAATGTTTCTTCCGATCTGTTGTTTCGTCGACACATAACCACAATTTTTGATCTTTCAACTCCGATTTTATTTTTTGTTCAATATGTTCGCGCGCAGATGGCACAGTTCTTCGTAACGATGTTCGACTTGGTAATTTGCACTTCGAATAGTTATTCCAAAAGCAGATAAATGGTTCCTTGTCTAGTAAATTAAACGGTATATTACATGCAATAAACATAACGCATAAATTAAATATAAATTTTTCATTGTCTCGTGCGCAATTTCTTTTTGAGACATGCTTTTCACTATTTACGTGTCGTAGACAATGTTGTCTGGACCAACACATTAACGGGAGTTTACAGATTACACATTTAATTTTAGCACCTTCATATATTAAGTCTGGAATTTCTGCAATAAATTTTTGAAGTTTGTCCGACCGCGGTCGTTTTGCTGACGAAATCATAATTTTTCTAGGACAGATAAACAATTGCGCAAATGACCGGCAGCGAAAATGTCCGTACTGCTCCGCAGACGAAGTAATACTACCGTTCCTCTCGGTCCGAACTGATTCTACGCCGATGCGCGGTACCGCTCGTGGCCAGCGTTACTTATAACCCATCATCGATTATTATGTCACGGTTTCCTGGATGATGTTTTCCTCAGAAATTCATTTCTTGTTGTCTTGACGTAGTTAATAAGATAGTTAAAAATTCTAGACAAATAATTTTGGATACCGAACAAAATAAGGAACAAGAAAGGCATTCTTCTTTGTGTTTACAGTTTTAAAAATACCCATGTACGAGGGTGTATCAAATATAAACGGGACTGATTTTCTTAAAAATTCCGAAGGGCTTCTAGACCTGGAAGGGGTTGATGCGCAGATAGCCTGTACCGTTAGGGAGAGGGGAGAACCGACCGCAATTCTCTCGGGTCCCTTTAGTATCAAAAGAAACCATGAGTGAGGAAGAAGTGCATGTCTCTGTGGAGCAGCGGATTATCATCAAGTTTTTGGCCAAGGAGGGGGTGAACTCATCCGAAATTTTGCGGCGATTACAGACACAGTTCGGGGACAACACCCTGTAAAGAACAGGCGAGTATGTAGTGGAGAAAGAGCGGCGAGAAGGCACCGGTGAAAGCAAAGACGTGGTTGTCGGCCGGAAAGGTAATGACAACAGTTTTTTTCATCGGCAAGGTAAGCACCTTGCCGATCAAAAAAAACTGTTGCCATTACATTGATTTTCTCCACGATCGATGCACAATTAATGCGCAATATTGTTGTGAAGTACTGGATGCTGCGAAATTGCCATTTCGAAGGAAAAGGAAGAAGCAATCGGCCAGAAGCGTAATTCTTCTGCATGACAACGCCAGGCCTCATGTGGCTAACGCCACGATGCAAAAAGTAGATGCATTAGGATAGGAAATGCTGGAACATCCACCCTATAGTCCAGACACCTTGTGACTTCCATCTTTTTGGACCCCTCAAAGAAGCGCTTGGAGGCCAGTGTTTCGACGACAACGAAGCGGTGGAAGTGTTAGTGCTGCAATGGCTACGCGAACGTTCGAAGAGTTTTTACGATGATGGAATAAAAAAGCTCCCAATCCGATGTGAAAAATGTATTTCTAGGGCGAGAGAGTATGTAGAAACATAATGTACATTTGTAAGCTTAGTTAAATAAAGTTAGAATTTTTTAAAAAACGAGTCCCGTTTACATTTGATACACCTTCGTAGTTGACATTGTAGGCTCATTTCAACGTCTATAGAGTTTTGAAAGCACTTACTATATCAAATGATATCCTAAACTTTATAATCGAATAAAGTACGACATTGGCAAAGCCTAACAAAAGCCTGTTTAGCGTGCCTTGCTAAAGGCTTTAATAATTACGTAATATCTAAATTGTTGTAATTCAGTTTAATTTTATATAATTACGTGAAAGGACAGAGAGTCAGGAAGTGAGTTAATTGGCCCAGGGATTGTTTTTATCTTGTTTTCTATTGTAAACGAACGACGTTTTCGTCATGTCGAAGGCAACGTTCACGTAACGAGCCGAGTAAAAGTAAAATTAAAGAATTGCCAGATTATCTCAACATTAATTAATGAGCGAATAAGTACTTGTTAAAGGATGTTTTCAGAGATTAAACTAAATATTTATGTACAAATTGATTGATATTTTAAAGTGGTAATGTATTGATTGAATAACAGTGTGCTAAACCTTGAAGAGTGTACAAATTCCAAATCTGATTAATTTAATATATTTCAATTCAGTTACAAGTCGATATAAAACTACAAATAATGATTATTTATCTTTTAATTTCAGACAATGTCGGTGTCAATGTTGCTGCGATATTCCCATCATCAGATCTTCCTGTTTATTGGTAAGTAAAATGGTATTACTCGTGACAGTTATTGAAATTATCCTATAATGTCGACGTGTGTTTCATATAAGAATACACTCTCGAACGGTCATACTTTCAGAGTTTTAAGAAAACAAAAATTATTTTTGTAAAAGAAAATAGTTACAAGATTAAACTTTTTTAGAAGCCATTTTAGTGTTACATTATACAATTCTAATATAAACAGATATACACTACCGCTCCTAAGTTTAATCGAGTCGCGTAAAATTAACGAAACAAAACAAACAAGTTGGATTGAGAAAATGCATTATACGAAATTTCTGTATAAAAAGCAGAAAACTTGTCTTTACTTCAAAGTAGTCACCTCCAGCACGTATGTATGCAACGGAGATTTTCCCATTTTTGTAAGCACTCCTGGAAGTCGGAACGCTGGTCGAAGCTGGTCTTGAATACCCTACATTCAAGATCAGCTTCGATTCCATTTGGATATCTTCTGTAAAGTCAAAACGTCGCCATTTCAAGTTGATTTTTATTTTAAGGAGGAGGTAGAAGTTGGAGGAAGCTAGGTCAGGAGAGTAGGGGGTGGGGGACTGCTGCCGTGTCTTTTACCAGGAATTCCATCACAACGAGCGTCGTGGTGCGGGCGCGTTGTCATGTTGGAGCAAATACTTTTTGTTCTCTCATAACTCGAGCCGTTTGCGGCGAACATTTTTCCTCAGTCTCTTCAAAACCTCGCAGTAAAACTTCCCGTTGACAGTCTCAAAAGTCGGAATAAACTCCTTATGCACAATTCCTCGAATATAGAAGAAACTAATCAGCATAGATTTGATGTTGCTGCCAACTTAGTGCGCTTTTTTCGCGTTTGAAGGCATGGCGTTTTCTACTGTGGCGATTGCTGCTTCGTTTCAAAGTCTTAACCATATACTCATGATTCATAACCTGTAATTACTCTGGACGGAAGTTCGAACTGGTTTTTGCAGCTTCGTGTACACCTGAATCCATAGGTTTCGTTGGTCGCTGTTGAAAAGGCGAGAGACAAACTTCATTGCAATTCGTCTCATGTTCAGTTTGTCGGCGAGAATTCGTTGGCATGTTCCGTGTCCTAGTCTTTCACAAACATAGTGGATTGTCTGCCTTCTGTGTTCGCGAATTACTTCACGCATTTCTGTGATCATTTCCGGTATTGCGCATGTTGACGGTCGACCTGAACGTTTGCGATCCTCTACGAATTCTCGGCCTTCCTTGAAGCGCTTAAACCACGCAAGTGTTCTTACTTGACTCAAGGCATCTTCACCAAACGCTTTCTTCAACATGCGGTGGGTTTCAGCTGCAGTTTTCTTGGGATTGAAACATAATTTGATGCAAATCCGAGTTCCATCCTTTGCGCCAGCTACTTACACTTCTGGATGTGTAGAAGAAATAGGTGTGCTACTTTCAGCACACTGACATGCATCCTGCGTTTTCTAACATTTAATAGTGGTTTTATTTTTATTTCTTTCTTGTTATTGTAATATTTTGTTAGAAATAAATTATTATTATGACATTATGTCTATATTTTCTTTCTGTTATTTATTCGTGTTTTTTACCTAATTTGTCAAACATTGGTTGAAATCATCTAATTACAATATCACGTATCATATCAGGATACCTATAAGTAATCAACTATTTTACAATAAGATACAAATTTTAAGTTTTCAAAAAGTGTTTTATTTATCAACCTAAAATATAATCGCCATCATTATCTAAGAGACTTTGTCATCTTTTCTGCAAATGTTCAATTCCGGTTTTGTAAAACTGCGCTGGCTGGCATAAAAAATAGTGTTCAAGGTGGCATCGAACATCATCAATTGATCGAAAATTTTTATTTCTTAGTGTATGATCTAGAGACCTGAATAAATGATAATCGGATGGGGCGATATCTGCTGAATACAGGGGGTGAGGTAAGACTTCCCAATCCAACTTGAGTCACTCTTGCTGCGGGTGGTCTTGGATTATCATGTTGAAGCAACACGTTCTTTCTGTTAAACGGAGCAAACCTCTTTTTCAACAATTCAACATTTAATCTTTGCAGTTGTTGACAATAAATGTCAACAGTAATTATTTCACGAGGTTGTAAAAGTTCATAAAAACGCCATTGGAATCCCATCAAACGCACAGTAGGACCTTTTTCAGCGTTAACGTGGGTTTAGGGGTTGGAACTGGTGGTTGATTTACAGAGAGCCACTGTCTGGAGCGATGGGGATTGAAATAAAAAATCCACTTTTCATCTCCAGTTGCAATCCTGCTAAGAAATGAGTCATTTCTTAGTTTAGTTAACAGTGGACAGCAGATTGTGCGACGCTGATCCTTATTCGCATCCGACGGCTGGTGTACAACCAATTTACCTTGTCTGGAGACTTCGCCAATGTCATGTAGATGTCTTTGTACTGTCGACCATGTAAGTCTAGTGTAACCACCAATTCCTGTACACTAAATTTTGGATCAGTCTCGACTGGTGCCTTTAAAACCTCATTATTAAATTCCACAGGTTTACCACTACGAGGTCTATCAGAGAGATCAAAATCACCTGATGCAAATTGTCTGAACTAACGTTGACATTTGTTTACTTTTAAAACATCACCATAAATATTGCAAATATTCTTAGTTGCAACTGTTGCATTCATTCCGGCATGAAAATTAAACATTATACAATGACGAATATGCTCTTCAAATGGTTGAAAATCTGCCATTTTAAACTACAGCAAAAAAAAATAATAATTGCACAATATGATTACAGTCTAGGTTAGGTAAGAAACTCAGAAAAAGCGTTTCAACACATCCACTGTTGAAACGAAACTAAACACAACGTAGCGTCAGAAAATAATTGATTACTTATTACTGATATAAAAGTTCGAAAAAATAAAAATAATAATGAGAAATTTTGCTGATGCGTTTTGTCTATAGGTTTATTTAACCCACCTGTTTTATCTTATGACTTTCTTATATTTTTGAGCTGCTCGATTAAACTTATGAATGGTAGCGCCACTTACTTTCAGCTTTAATTTGTGAAATGTGAAATAATAAATACATGCTGTAAAGTCCTACTTGCGGGTCAAAATATTTAACTTACTAAAAATCTCCAGATTTTCTTTTCAAATTTATCTGCTTGCAATATTCGCTAAGATTGCGAAGTCATGTCGGTTTAGAGTTTAAAGAAAGATGAAATTTTACTAATTATATAAGACCTCCGAAATTTTTGTCGAACTTCTCTAGAAATTGTACCGCACCGTATTTTTCTGGCTCGTAATTACTCTGTCCACTTTAAGGAGTATTCTGTAATGATAAAAGTTTCTAGTTTGAGCGATCGTTGGATGCGCATAAATTATTAAAGTAAGATTGATGAAGAGGGAAAACTGCCGGGGAAAAAGGTAAACTCGTAATGAGTAAGCTTGCCGAATCAATATCACTATGGTAAACCGCATATGAAATTCTTGGATTAGACTTATAACGTGTAGGTTAAATTTGTAAAAGAGGTTATGAGAGTTCTTTATTCAAACGTAATTTCCTTTATCTTTGATACAATTAATGGAAGCAAGTTACATTTGTGCGTGCAACTTATTCTGTAACAACTTAAAAACTATAGGGAAGGTCTAAGATATTAGATTTGCGTATTACTGTGTGGCATTAATATTCTAAAATTTATACTTGCTTTGTTATATTTCATATCCTACAAATGATGGGGGCCAATGATAACTTAAATAGTAAGAAACGTTACCATCACATCAAACAGCAGTTACGTTTTCTTCGCTAGGTTTTCACTGGTTGTAAACGTTTATCCTTTCAATTTATTGTTTGATATATGAAGATATATCAGAGCGGTAGAATATTTTTCTTTGGAGTTAATGAAAACATCTTGCACAAGCAATGATTTATGAGATGTTACATTTTGACAAGTCAATTTGTATAGGTTTATCATATCTACTGATTCAGTAACCTTCAATATTATTTGTACGGCTGCTACTCCTCCCCTCTTAGAGTGGAAATGCAGGGGTTTTCATGCACTTAGATGCTAGTCCTTTTTCTTTTAACAATATATAATATGTATAACATATAGGTAGTTGTATGTAGTATAATAAAATGTTCCACATGCTAATCTTAAAATGTTCCGGAAATTTGTTTTCTTTTAAGTACCCAAATTGTTCGATTACATTAACATAATTAAATTAGTAGAGAACAATTTATTTTTCGAAGTAACTGAAGAATGCTTACAATAAAATATATGAAAGTTCTCATGGAGATATTCTATTTCGTTTTTTGTAACATTTTGAAATTGATTTAACATTCTTATGAACGTACTCTGTATACTTCGGGAAGGTTCGGTCCCACTTATGTATTACCAGTACGCATGGGAGTCCCCCAAGGTTCTATCTTGGGCCCAATTTTATTCAGCCTCTACATTAATGACATTGTTTTGTTTTTATCTGAGTTCTATTTAACCATGTATGCTGATAATATATCCATTCTAGCTGGTAATGATGCTTTTAGCACTATTGATAACCTCTTGGGTATTTTGTCTGATTGGTTCGCTAACAACAAGTTGTCGCTTAGCATGGAAAAAACTAAGTACATGGAGTTTCATGTTAGGCAAAGACAAACCGCTGCGGCGGCTTTATCATTCAGCGCCACCGCTCTGGGAGAGACTTCTACTAAATTTTTTGGTGTGACGATGGAGTCTAGGCTTCTTTGGAATGAACCTTGTGTTGAGTTGGCTAGTAAAATCTCTGGCAAATGTTACCTCTTCAGATGTTTAAAATCTCAAGTTGACATTTCTGCTCTTAGAACTCTTTACTACAGCGAGGTACAGTCTAGACTGCAGTATGGAATTCTCTTTTGAGGTTCATCACCAGCAGCAAAAAAGGTTTTCGTCGCCCAAAAAGCTGTTGTGATCTTTTGTTGGTGTTGCGATCTTTTGTTGGTGCGCATTTCACACAGCCTTGTAGGCCTATATTCACTGAGCTAAATCTATTGCTACTGGCCTGTGTTTATATTCTGGAGATATGCTGTTATGTGTACACAAATAAAAAAGTCTTTGAAACTAATGCCGCCTTTCATAGTTACCAAACACGAACCTGCGGTGATTTGCATGCTTCAACTAACACCTTCACCGTGACGCGCCTGGGAGTCAATAGCTTAGGTACTAATATCTACAACAAAATTCTTGCTGAAATTAAAAGCAGAGGAACTTTTAGAAACTTTAGATTTCGTTTAAAAGCTTTTCTCTTGACGCATAAATTTTACTCTATCGAAGAATTTCTTAACTTCTAGTTCCTTTTATACCTTCCGCATGCAGTGGACTTACCTGTCGCTTTAATTTAATTTAATTTTATAATTGTATACCTGGATCTACCTGTACTTTTGTTATAGTTTCTTCTGTTTTTTCTTTTTTGTCCACTTTTTCCCTTGACGTTTCTCAATAATGTACATTGTACTTACCTTGTATATTGTTGAAAGTTGAAAGTTCTGTCACAACTTTTATCATTATATTAAACAAAACAGAAGAGAAAATAAGAAGCTTTTATTGATAAAATAGACCAATATAGTGTTCTCAATAAAATATTAAAAAATTATTCAAAATGATCCCCTCGCTTCGTAATACAGGCGCTTAATCTGCGAGGCCAGTCATCAATCGCATTACGCACCATTTCCATGTCTATCTCCGCCACTGCCTTCTTGACAGATGCTTTTAGCGAGTCCAAATTTCTATGGCGTTTAGCGCGGGCTTTCTCCTCCAAAACTTGCCAGATTTTATATTCCAGAGGGTTAAGATCGGGACTAGAAGATGGCCAATCTTCATGCATGATAAAGTCGATGTTATTCGCCTGTAACTAACACTGAGTACTTTTGGCCTTGTGAGCAGGCGCAGAGTACTGCTGGAAGACTCAATCCTGGTTTTTGAATAAGCTCTGGCTTTGAGGTTTTACTATCTTTTCCAGGACCGTCTCTTGATAGACTTGGGCACTGGTTTTCACTCCTTTCTCACAGAAACGAAGTTCAGTTGGTCCGAAATAAGATACCCCTAACCAAACCATTACTGAGGATGGATGATGACCCCTTTGAACACGGTGAGCGACTACACCTGCTTCTTCACTATTGGAGGCATACACTCGATCATTTTGCCGATTAAATTGTTCTTCAACAGTGAAGATTTTCTCGTCAGAAAATAGTATACGGCGGTGGTCGTTGTTAGCATACCGTTTTAATAAGACTCAGCATCTTTGAGGCCTTAAACCTTTCAGACGTGCGTTGTGCAAGTGACCGCTTTTTCTTCTGAAAGCGCGAAGCTTAAGGTCTTGATTCAGAATATTTTTGATTGTGCTTTTAGTCACACCCATCTGCAACGACAATAGTTTTTGCTTTCGGAGTGGATTTTGTTTGATGCGTGCCTTGACAGCTTTAATGACAGCCGGAGTGCGAACTGATCGAGGACGGCTAGATCTTTCCTTGTCATCGACACTGCCAGTTTCGCCGTATCTTTCAATGGTACGATAAACAAACCTTTTCGTAAATTCCCATTTTTTTAGCAAATTGAAAATTGTACTTGGCGAATGTCCGCAACGATGTAATGCAATTATAGCAACACGGCCTTCTCTTTGGCTCCATTCCATGTTTATTTATTACTCGTTCGCAACACGTTTAACGTCAAACGACTCCGAATAAATGACACAACCTCAATTAGTCGTTTGTTTTTATCAGTCGCATGCTATGCATTTGAATTTTTAGAAAAAATTTGTGACAGAACCTAGTGGCCTCACTGACATTCAGATTACACAAATTCTAAATTCTTGAAGAGAATGTGATGCCAAATAGGTTTTACAAATACTTTTTGTTTGAACTTTCCATTAATCCTTTGCAACATTATAATGCCGTTTTGCTTTTTTTGTTCTATAGTTTTTCTTTGAGTACGAGGCACTATCAACAAATTCTTTACTTTAAAGGTACTTTTCCTTTGCACATATTTGCATATTTGCTTCAGCGGCATTGCCATTGCAAGAAGCACTGCTGAAACCACTCTCTTAATAGCAGGAAATAGCCAAAAGTCAGCAGGTGCCAGATCGGGCGAGTAAGACGGTTGCCGCATCACTGCGATTTGTTTCGCAGTCAGAAACTTTTAGGTTTATGATCGGGCATATTGGCATGATGCAGCTTACAATCAAGCTGTTGTTCGTGTGTGTAGTTGATTATCATATTCTAAGTAGCTACAACAATGGGACTTACTAGAGGTGATGAAACGGAGATAAACGACCTTATTAAAGACACTTTTAATACTTTAAAAGATCTGGCAAAGGATCATTGTAGACGATATAAGTAAAAAGCCGGAACAAAAAATAACCGATATTTTTCTGACATACGAAAATAAGATATCAACGTTAGAAAAAGAAAACGTATTATTGCATGATAAGATCGATCGTCTCGAGCAATATACGCGCAGGAACTCCGTCAGGATATACGGCGTTTTCGAGAAGCCTAATGAAGATACAACATCTGCAATTGCAAATATACTAGCGGATAAATTAAATTGTCCATCTGCTATTACTGTGATTGACTGCTGTCATCAAATTTGGAATAAGAACAATAAACCAACACCAATAATTCTAAAATTTGTCTCGTATCGAGCTAGGGAAAGTGTATTAAAAAACAGAAAGCTCGTAAAAAGTACTGGAGTAATAATAACTGATGATCTTACCCGTAAACGCTATCATTTGTATAAATTGGTTATCAAGAAAGTCGGTCATAAAAACAGTTGGCTGTATGATGGCAACATATTCGTCAGACACCAGGGAAAGCGCATTACCGTTCGATCGTCAGAGGACTTACATCAACTGTCTTGAGTCTTGAATTTTGGCCACATATCAACGGTGCTTTCGTACAATTATTGCACTTATTTTCTTTTGCTTCTTTCTCATTTCATTTCATTGCATTATAGTTTTTTCTTTTATTTTATTTCATTTTCTATTTTTGGTACATTATACATACATATTACATATAAATTGGCATACTATTGTTCTTTTAAACTTTATAACTCTATTTACTATAAGATTCATTTTTTTTCTGTTCATTTATTACCTTACATTTTTGTATTACTTAGTAGACTATTTATATTTTTGATTTACCTTCGCTAATTGTACTACTAGTATTATTATGCATCTCGTTAGAATCAGAATCATGCTGTCATGAGTACACTAACCATTTTCCATATCATGAAACATGGTTGAACGAAAATGTAAGTAGCGATCCATTTAATATACATAATTTTAGTTTTATACGTAGAGATGGGTCAGGCAGGGGAGGTGGTGTAGCTATGTACTTGTCTACTATGTTTCGTTATGAAGTTATAGAAACCTCCTTTACAGCTCATATTGAGCAACTTTGGATTAAATTCAACTTTAATCATAAAATCCATACTATTGGCGTGGTATACAGAAAACCTAGTACCAGCTATAACGAATTTTTTGAAGCTTTTGAGAATGTCATGATACTTCTGATTCCTATCTGTGATCTCCTAATTTGCACTGGTGATTTCAACTTTAACCTTTTGGCAGCTGACTTGCCTCATATTAATACCTTTTTAGAATTATTAACTATGTATGGTTTGCATCAGATTGTGCAAGAACCTACTAGGGTTACGGACACATCTGCTTCCTTATTAGATCTGATTCTCACTAACAATAATGATATCACTACTAATGTCCAAATAAAATCAGTTCATGGTTTCTTCGACCATTTTTGTGTTAGTTGTGATATTTTACAAACCGCAACTAACTTCCGTTTATGAGAACCTATAGGGATTTTAAATACTTTAATTATGAAACTTTTTATTCTGATTTAGTTAACTTGCCATTCTGTCATATTTTTGATCTTGATGATATTGATGAGAAAATCGCACTTTTTAATTCCCTAATAACTTTTTTATTTGACCATCATACTCCGGTACGCACATGTAAGATCACGTGTGAGCGTAAACCGTGGATTACCGACACCATTAAAAACCATGCAGACTTTAAGAGATTGTGCATTTTTGAAATTTAAACGTAGTCGCAATCCGGAGCACTTCTCTTATTATAAATCTTTAAGAAATTTAACTAATAGGGCCATTAGGAGAGAAAAGACAGCTTACTTGAATTATCGCGTGTGAATTTCGAATAACAGAACCGTATGGAAAGATTTACGTGATCTTAATATAATCCCTTCTAATAAAAAAGACTTGACTCTACCACCTCATCTTTTTAATGCAGGTTCCATTAATAATTTTTTCTCCTCTTTATGTTCAGTAGTTTTCGATCCGAGTACCGAAATTGTTAACTTCTATAATAATCCTGAAGCGACTATTGATTTACTGCAACCCTGTTTTAACTTTCATGCTGTGTCCGAAAAAAACATATTCTTGGTTATTCGGAGCATTTCTTCTAAATCTATAGGATGTGATGGGATCAGTGTTGATTAAATTAAGCTGTGTTGTCTTCACATTCTACCGTTTTTGTCATATTTTTAATCAATGTATTTCCGAAAGTATCTTCTCTCGCCTCTGGAAAAAAGCCCGTGTTATTCCTCTTCCTAAGAAGCGACGCCCAGAAGAATTTGGGGACCTGCGACCCATCATTATTCTGTGCGCGTTATCAAAAATCTTTGAAAAGTTACTTGAAAAACAAATTAGTGCGTATATCAATCACCACAACATTTTACCTACTTACCAATCGGGGTTGAGACCGGGCTATAGTTGCGCCTCCGCTCTTTCAGCAGTGGTGGACGATGTTCTTACGGCTGCTGATTCGGGTAAATTTACTTGTCTTGTTATGCTTGATTTCTCTCGCGCTTTCGATACGGTTAATCACAAGTCTTTTATCATTAATCTTAAAGTATCTTGGTTTCAATAACGAGACTAGCTCTTTGATTGAAAATTATCTGTTGGATCGCTGCCAACGAGTCACTTTGTATAATTAGGTGTCGAATATCATGCCTCTACACAGTGGCGTACCACAGGGTTCAATCTTGGGACCTTTACTTTTTTCACTTTACGCATCGAAACTGCATACATGTTTGAAAACCTGTAGTTATCACTAGAGCAACGCAAACTGCGCTGAAAGCCAGTGGCTGACGCATAAAAGTTTACACAAAATAAACACGGCCGGGACAATTCGGTATAAGCGTCAGTATAACTGCGACTCGAAAGCCGATCTGTTGAGTATGCATCTACGCTGTCGTATACTATATCGTAGTTCTACGTTTGTTTTGAAAATGTAACAATAAGAGAATTTATTGCAGAAATGCCTGATTTAAAGTGTGATGGCGCTAAAATTCAATGTGTAGTGTGTAAAATAGATTTAATGTGTTGGTCGAAAAGTGATTGTCTACGGCACGTAAATAGTGCAGGGCACGTTTCAAAAAAAATTCCACACGAGATTATGACAAATTTAAATTTAATTTATGTGTTTATTGCATGTAATTTACCATTTCATTTACTAAGCAAGAAAGCATACGTCTCGTTTTGGAATGAATATTTGGACTTTAAGTTACCAAGTGAGAGAACATTACAGAGAGTTGTGCCGTCTGCTCGTGAGCATGTCGAGAAAAGAATTAAATCGGAGTTGCAAGATAAAAAACTGGTTATGTGTGGACGAAACAACAGATCGTAAAAAACATTCTGTGGTTAATGTAATGGTACGCACAATGGAATCACATCGACCGTCACTCTCAATTTTACTAGCTTCCAGACGAATACAACAAAGCACTGCCGAAGTAATTTCAATGTTGGTGTTAAATACATTGGAAAAGTTTGAACTTTCAACAAATCAACTGTTGATGTTTATGAGTGATGGTGCCGCAAACATGCTTGCTGTAGGTCAATCTCTTAAAAAACATTGTGCTAACTTGTTGCATATTACATGTAAAATTCATACTCTCAGTCTCGTATCAGATAGTATCAGAAAATGTTATCTCGAGGTAGACGCTCTAATAGCACATACAAAAGCTGTGTTTGTAAAATCCCCAA
Organism: Dynastes maya; assembly: GCA_029619315.2. Classification (NCBI taxonomy): domain Eukaryota; kingdom Metazoa; phylum Arthropoda; class Insecta; order Coleoptera; family Scarabaeidae; genus Dynastes; species Dynastes maya. Next base: position 52,779,723 of record JAROYE020000003.1, on the reverse strand, counting down.
AACATATTCGGGAATTTCATAGACTATGCCCCGGTATTCCTGAACCACCACAACCTATTCTTACTCGTTGGGGAACATGGTTAGAGGCTGCATTTTATTATCTTAAATATTTTGAGAATATAAAGAACGTGATTTTAGAATTCGACCCAAAGGAAGCTGCGGCTGTCAAGGTAAGCCGCTTGAAATTTCAGGATAGTCAAGTTAAAACAGATTTGGAAATTATTCAGAACAATTACGTGGGACTAGCGGATGCGATAGAAAAAACTACAAAATTCTTCGGTGTCGTTAGTGGAATCTTTGCAAATACTGCAACATGTTCACGCACAGCTATGCGCGATAGAAGACGCAAGAAATGTTTGTGTTTTAGAAAGGTTTGAAAGTGTTTTTGATAAAGACTCTGATTGATGTGCGTCAACAGAACCGTTAAGTTATTTGAAAGATTATTTTACTTACGCAAATATAACGTCACTAGATGTAGAACGTTCGTTTTCGGCATACAAAAACACTTGTTCTTCACACCGCACTCACTTTGCCGAAACAACTTTGGAGACATATCTAATGTTACAAATATTAAATAGACATTATCCACTTTGTGATTTCACGGAGGACTCTTAAAACGGTAAGTGTTTGAGCACGTATCACATTTAATTTATTTTGTGTAAACTTTTATGCGTCCGCCACTGGCTTTCAGCGCAGTTGCGTTGCTCTAGTTATCACCTTTATGCGGATGATACCCAAATTTATTTTACATTTGAGCGAACTGATCTGCTATCTGCCAGTGATCGCATTAATTCTGATCTTGATCGAATAATAAACTTTTCTATGTAGCACAATTTGCATATAAATGTCAATAAAACATCTGTGATACTCTTTGGTAGAAAACATGATGAGTTTGTTACTAATAATCTCATAATCAACGTCAGCAACAGTTCTTTGACTTTTTCTAAGTGTATTAGAAATCTTGGGCTCCTAATCGACTCTGACTTTAGACTGAGATTTAAAGGTCACATTGGTATGTGTATCCGCAAAGCGTATACCAATTTAAAGTATCTCTATTCCCATAGAAATTGTTTCTCTATTCTATCTAGGAAACGGTTAACTGATGCGCTCGTTTTGTCGCATTTTAGCTATTGCGACGTTGTTTATGGACCTTGCCTTGATAGTGTTACCGCGCAAAGAATACAAAAACTTCAAAATAGCTGCATTCGTTTTGTGTACGGTCTAAAAAGACGTGAACATGTTTCACATAAACTTGCGGAACTGGACTGGTTAAAATATGCGTTCCGTCGCTACTTGCACCAATACTGTTTCTATCATAACATTTTAACCACAACGATTCTGCCATATCTCTTCCTCAGGTTAAGGTTTAGAACAGATGTGCATAGCATTAATATTAGATTTCCCCACTACATCACACCCCCTGCTCATCGAACCACTCTTTTTGAAAGATCATTTTCGTTTAACGTCGCGCGACTATATAATGGCCTGCTGGATTTCGTAAAAAAATTATCAATTCCTTCTTTTAAATGTCATGTAAGACGCATGATTCATAATTAGAGTTTGTTGAAAAGGTGGTATCCGCAGTGGCGCACCGCATAAAAGTAGGTACGTAATATACAATATTAGTGAAAAATAATATTGTTACCTTTTCCTGTCGTCTTGATGTCCACTGTGGCAATTGGCAACCGCCCTGGTAAGCTGCGTAAAATTGCAACATCAGCAACGCTTCCATTGTCAATTCATTCAGCCGTCGACGGTGTTGTGAACACGTTGTCGTATACTTTGAAAATGTTCGTTCGACATCCAGTGAAGTAAGATTTGCAAATCTCAGATATTCCTTTTCCTCATCTGGGCACTCTTGATTTTCAGTTATAGACCGAACCTTTTGTAAATCGGAATTTTTTCATTAAAATTGCACCAAATTTTTGAGCAACATCGACTCCTATAGTATTCGTCAAGTTTTCTAGAGCGGCTTGTAAATTGTTTATGCAATTTAATGCGTCTCGTGCAGATAAGTGACTGTTTTCTAATTGCTCAGTAGCTTGTGTAACTTCAGAATAGTTCATGGATATTTCATCTATTTGTTGTTGAACGTCCGAATTGGAAAAAAGTTGCTGACTATCTCGAACTGCTGCAGAATCATTTGAATCAAGTTTCAAAATGACATTTTTCACTTGTGAAAAATATTTGTGATAGTAAGATACTGCCTGGAGCCATGTTCCCCATCGCTTTATTACAGGCTGAGGTGGTGGTGGTAATTTCGGACACTATTGTTTGAATACACGGATGTGTTTGGGAGATTTGATGAACACTTTTTTGGTAGATTCTATTAACTTATCCACCATCGGATACTTCTTGCCAATGGTTTCTGCTACGAGGTGACATGCGTGTATGAGGTATGAGAGAGTCGGAAAGCATATTTTCGACATCCTACCAACTCTTAGCATTGTTGCGGCTCCGTCAGTAACGAACATTGTGACTTGGATTTCTGTGATACAAAATTCTCTCAACGAATCTTTTATTATCTTGACAACGGTTTCTGCATTAGTTTTCTGAATCCTTTTACTGGATAACAACAATGAAGCTGGTGGACCGTCACGTTTTAAAGGACGCGCTACAATATGAACGACGCTGTGTTTCTGAGCATCAGTTGTTTCATCCACACATAAGCAGATTTTCTTATTTCTCAACTCGTCTTTTATACATTCCTTTACTGTACATTGCACACGTGGAAAATTGTATCGTAATTGCATAGATGTTGCCAGCTTCCATGAGGGAACGTACTTAGCCCAAAAAAGACGAAAGTGTTCATTAGATACTAGATGTTATGGGATGTTGCACACACTTAACATAAAAATAAAATCATATAAAAATTGCCAGTATGGAATACTGTTTCTTAAATTCAATACATGACGTTTACTTTTACAATGTTTTCTACATTGAAACCTATTGCGACTTAGCAATCCGCTATTGCATATTGTGCAATAAATATGCGGACTTCTATATTCTAATCCAGGGAAATGCCTGAGATATTTATTCACATTCGAAGGGAACGTTACAACCTTTGGGCGTCCCATCTCCGCGTACTTATTTGGCGTGCAGCGTGCAACGTACTGTCGCTTTGAACTCTCTCGCGGTACTGTCGAGATCGACTACGAGTTGAAAATTACTCCTACCCACGCCGCTACCGCTACGCTACTGCCATTCGGTACCACCTTTTTAACAAACTCTATTCATAATTCAATTACTTAAATTTTCAATTTCATTTAATTATTTTTTTTTGATCTCTTTACTGCTAGTATGTTGACATGGAAATATCTTTGGTTTTTGTACATAATAGCTGCATAGCTTTTTTTTTCTTCTAGATGTAATCATTGCGGCAGGAACGAAAAACAGACGTTGCATTCGCCGGATCGTCTGACTTTCTGCCGTTTACCGCAAAGGGTTACTGGAATATTTATTAAAAATGTATTTATATACACTCCTTTTTTATCTTTTTTCAGTGTTTGTAATCCTTTTTTTGTGTAATAAAATAAAAATATATTATATTTATAAATTATAAAAGTTGTTCAGCGAGAATTTTTTTTTGGAGTATGCAAGAAAAAAAAAATTGATTGTCGATTTTGACGTACGACGTTATGACTTTTTTTAATAGAATGGTACGGTTTTTTAGATCTTTGATAAAGCTATTTTTCCAATTATAACTGTTAAAATAATGTTTATAAAAATGTCACAAAAAAGAAAAGAAATAATACAATGTCAATATTTTAATCCATATGCTTTTATTTGAAAAGAAATTAAAAAAATGTCGCATTTCGAGGTAACAATGCGGTTTCCTCTCTAATCCGTTTCAATTCTGCAATATTTTTGGTTGCGGTTGCGGTGAACTTTGTTTTTTAAATGGCCCCATAATAAAGAATCACATGGAGTAAGATCTGGTGATTGTGGCCTTGGTAGAACTCGCCTCTCCTCCCATTTTCTTATCCAACGGTTTGGGAAAATTTCATTTAAATAATTTCCAACATTGAGTTAATATTTAGATTATTGTCTGTGTAGTTCTTCTTCAACCTCCTCATCATTAGGAAATCGCACCCTAAGCCACGGAATAATTCGATTCTTTAAGTCTAAATACCTATCCCCAGTAAAATTTCCATAATTCTTTATGGTCTCTGAATATGGTGCCGGATCGTCCAATGAGGATTTTCATTGGTACTATGAACAGTACCATTAAAAGAAAATGATTCTTCATCGGAGAAAACAATCCTGTTAATTAAATTTCCATCGTTGTTAATTTTGTCCACCATCAATTCGAAAATTTCAACATGTCGGTCAAAATCACCTTCAAATAGTTCTTGAAGTAGGTTTGTAAGGGTGAAACTCTTTTTCCTTCAATATGCTATGTACCGAACCTATACTTACTTATGATTTAAAGACAGTCGACGTGTAAAAAAAAGTGGATTTTCGGAGACTTCAAACAACACGTCTTTCGTGCTCCAGGTAGTCTTCACATGACCCGTTTCTCTAAAACGCTTTAAAATTTTACTCACAACAAATTGAGTAGTTGGTTCCTTATTTGGGTATTCTTTACTGAAAAGGTTACACACTTTGGTCGTGTCCTCATACGGTCTTCACGGTTCTCTCAGTTTCAGTTAAAATTACCATCTTATATTAGTGTGGGGTAGTGTCGGAATAATTTTTTGACACAATAATTAAATGATTAACGCCTTTACTTCAACTAAAAAGTTATATACTTTTTGCTTTTTTTACATTTCGAAGTAAGAATTAGAAGCGTTTTTATAAAAGTTATAACGAGAAAAAATAGCCTTATCAAACAGCTAAAGAAACACTATTTAAGAAAATGACATGCATAATGACTGACAACATTTTCTTTGCATAACCGAAAACGATTCTAGGATCTGGCTAAACAACTGTTAATATAAAATATTTTTTTTATATAATGTACAGGCTGTAAAAGCATTATTCCATACAATTTGAACATGCTGTATAGTGACATAATTTAAATTAAACGTATGCAGATTATACTAACTACAACTTCGTTAATACCATTTTGTGCACCATTCGAAAAGTAGATCGACTTCATAAATGTAATTAAAGGTAATATTAACATAAAACTAACTGCCATCGTTTCATTCTTACCAATAAAATGACGGTAATAGGGGTATAAACGTTGCAATGGGGCCAAGCTTGTTTCGCGAAGAAACAAAACGCCGGCGATATTGAGTGTTTATGGCACAATAACTTATACAGCGTTGTTCTACATAAAACATTTATTCCTGTTCAGTTACATAAATCCAGGAAACCCTAAAGTGAAATGTTTCTTCAAAATTACACAAGTCTGACAATCACACTACAATCTACACAATCAACAAGTTCATCCGGGGCACACGGATGTGTGCCGTGATAAACTTTAAATTAAATGTAATCCTATATGCTACATTTATAAATTATTTATGCGAATGTCAGCGGATTGTTTTTAATCCCACTACATGTGCATTGTTCTTTACCTTTTCCTGATCAATTATATTCAATTTGTTGATTTATTGTTTAAAGGTTAATTAATTGATAATTGAGGTTAAATATTCAGCTCTCATATTCCAAGGTATCAAGTGAAGTTTTGGGTACCAGGTAATTGGAGAGTTGACCTACATACATTTCTCCTAGGATCAAAGATTCCTTTAATGTCCTCCCGCTAGAGGTTGTTTCGAATATTTAAGTGAATTTTAAGTTAGAAAGTTATTACGATGAAGAACGTTATACAGGACGTTTCATAAGTAACGCCTCGGGTTATAATGCGGGCAAGCAATACTATTTTCTTCTTTAAATTCTACATATCTGAAAAATAGACCTAGGTCTCCCAAGATTCCCTATATCTGTTTCTTGTTGTTTTCCAGATATTTATTTTTTTTTGTAAATGTGTCCTAGAAAAACTGAATATTGCTGGAATAGATTAATTTAAACATGGCAGAATTACAGATTGTTTAGAGTATTTGTTGCTACAAGATTGAATATTATCGCGAATGTGCAAGAAGAAATAATACATCATTGCCAACTTGATCATGCATCACATCGTGTTATTTGAAATTGAACAGGAGATACAATTTTACATTAGTGAACAACAAATTTAATTGTTTTTCCCATTATTTATGCCCAACGTTTTTAAGTCGTGTTTAGTTTGGTGCAGTTCCTAATTAGTTTAGTTAATTTTTCTTTAGTTTTCTGCTTTACATGTTTCCTTAAGATGATTCTTATTCTTTTGAAAAGATTGTTCTTTGTTTCTAGACGTTAATTACTCTAAAATTGTTAGGAATAGGTATAGGGACCGTGTATACAGTTAAACTACTTATTAACGTAAAGATATACTTAGTGTTCACTTAAAATAAGGAAGTTATAATTAGAACAATGTAAACTGCGCTAAAGGCCAGTGGCTGACGCATAAAAGCTTACACAAAATAAACACGGCCGGGACAATTCGGTATAAGCGTCAGTATAACTGCGACTCGAAAGTCGATCTGTTGTGTATGCATCTACGGTGTCGTATACTATATCGTAGTTCTACGTTTGTTTTGAAAATGTTTCCTACGTTGCGAAAACGACCAAAGTTGGACACAATAAGAGAATTTATTGCAGAAATGCCTGATTTAAAGTGTGATGGCGCTAAAATTCAATGTGTAGTGTGTAAAATAGATTTAATGTGTTGTCTACGGCACGTAAATAGTGCAGGGCATGTTTCAAAAAAAATTCCACGCGAGATTATGACAAATTTAAATTTAATTTATGTGTTTATTGCATGTAATTTACCATTTCATTTACTAAGGAAGAAAGCATACGTCTCGCTTTGGAATGAATATTCGGACTTTAAGTTACCAAGTGAGAGAACATCACAGAGAGTTGTGCCGTCTGCTCGTGAGCATGTCGAGAAAAGAATTAAATCGGAGTTGCAAGATAAAAAACTGTGGTTATGTGTGGACGAAACAACAGATCGTAAGAAACATTCTGTGGTTAATGTAATGGTACGCACAATGGAACCACATCGACCGTCATCCTTAATTTTACTAGCTTCCAGACGAATACAACAATGCACTGCCGAAGTAATTTCAATGTTGGTGTTAAATACATTCGAAAAGTTTGAACTTTCAACAAATCAACTGTTGATGTTTATGAGTGATGGTGCCGCAAACATGCTTGCTGTAGGTCGATCTCTTAAAAAACATTGTGCTAACTTGTTGCACATTACATGTAAAATTCATACTCTCAGTCTCGTAGCAGATAGTATCAGAAAATGTTATCCCGAGGTAGACGCTCTAATAGCACATACAAAAGCTGTGTTTGTAAAATCCCTAAAACGTATTCGGGAATTTCATAGACTATGCCCCGGTATTCCTGAATCACCACAACCTACTCTTACTCGTTGGGGAACATGGTTAGAGGCTGCATTTTATTATCTTAAATATTTTGAGAATATAAAGAACGTGATTTTAGAATTCGACCCAAAGGAAGCTGCGGCTGTCAAGGTAAGCCGCTTGAAATTTCAGGATAGTCAAGTTAAAACAGATTTGGAAATTATTCAGAACAATTACGTGGGACTAGCGGATGCGATAGAAAAACTACAAAATTGTTCGGTGTCGTTAGTGGAATCTTTGCAAATAGTGCAACATGTCCACGCACAGCTATGCGCGATAGAAGACGCAAGAAATGTTTGTGTTTTAGAAAGGTTTGAAAGTGTTTTAGATAAAGACTCTGATTTTGGCACATTAAGACAAATTTGTGAAGGTGCGTCAACAGAACCGTTAAGTTATTTGAAAGATTATTTTGCTTACGCAAATATAACGTCACTAGATGTAGAACGTTCGTTTTCGGCATACAAAAACACTTGTTCTTCACGCCGCACTCACTTTGCCGAAACAACATTGGAAACATATCTAATGTTACAAATATTAAATAGACATTATCCACTTTGCGATTTCACGGAGGACTCTTAAAACGGTAAGTGTTTGAGTAGGTATCACATTTAATTTATTTTGTGTAAACTTTTATGCGTCCGCCACTGGCTTTCACCGCAGTTGCGTTGCTCTAGTTATAATTATAGACAATAATGTATTGTACCTTCCTGAAAATTACTCCAAATAACCTGTAACATGTAAATAAATCTTGACTCGTTTTTTTACGAATCTTGTATACAGACTTTTCCACGTAACCCATTCATTAAAATTTTTTGGCAGTTAGCATTTTAGCCTAGTTTTGAAAATTTGTAGCAGGCAACAAGCGCTCTATTATAACTAAGGTTCGACAAACGAGTGCTATGTCAGAGGCGTATCGCGCAAAAGTAGGTACGTGAGATACAGTATTATTAAAAAATAATATATTGTTACCTTTTATTGACGTCCTGATGTCCACTGCGACAACCGGACTTACCGGGCAGCAATATTTTGTCGCATATGCCACTTCCTATTAATCAAGAAGCGCTGCAGCGTGTTAGGAAGCTTCGCTACGTTTTACAGTCTCAAAATACTCCTAAAGATGCTTTCGATATATTCGCCAACGTTGGGGATGATATTGATCAAATTTTCGGTAACATGAAATTGAAACAGTCAAAAATTACAGACCTTTTTAATCAGTAATTAATACATGTAATGTTAAATATATGTATGCAGTAATTAATGCTAATGTAGCTCATGGTATTGGTGGAATTATTCCCGGCAAAGCGAGGAAAGGGGCAGCGTATACCGGCGGATATGTTGTTGCCTACCCGGCGTCATCAGCGTGGTTCCGTACACTGTGTCCTACCGTCGCTATTGTTTTTCACCTCTCGGGTTTATGTCATTATTCTCGCCACCTAGCGCCACCTACCGCCGGGAAACATGGTCATGTCGTCTAGAGAACAGCGACAACCCGAGAGGTGAAGAATAATAGCGAGGAAAGGACACTTACGGAACCGCTCTGATGACGTCGGGTAGGCAGAAACATGTCTGCGGGTTAACGCTGTCCCTTTCCTCGCTTGGTTTTTTGCCGGAAATGATTCCACCAATACCACGAGTTATACTAGCATTATTTTTTGGTTATTGTTACTAGGCAATCTTTTCATGTGTATATGTATGCAGTATTTCTCAAAGTTTGTACTCTTGTAAATAAATATCGTTTGAATGATGTAGTCATCATCAATTTTTAAATTTGTCAAATGTATTTCATCTGTTTTGTTTATTACGAACTCCGCATATAACGAACTGAATTTCTCGGTCCCTTGCGGTTCGTTATATCCGGACACTAGTGCATGTCATTTCATTAAAGATATCAAAGTTGGTTATGACTTATAGTATATAACCGGAAGTAATGCAAGTCTTAAAGTAGTTTGTTATAATGTAGCGAACACGTTTATTGCCTGCAACAAATTTTCAGAACTAGACTAAGATGTCGTCTGTGAGGTTGGTTTTTGAAAAAACAGCATCAAATGACGACAATTTTATAATAAAGTGATAATTTGTTTAATATATCGGTGATGATTCAAATTTTGTTAGAATAAGTTTTTGTTATAGTTTTCAACGGTGTATTGATTTTTTTTATATCAATTATATCAGATTTTGGAAGACGGTTGTCGAAATAGATAGATACATAGAGAACTGCGGTGTAGTACATACTTATAGCCTTTTGTTTCTGTAGTTATTCGCCCAAATTGACCACCATTGGCAAGTGCTTATGTAGAAAAAAATTCTAGATGAATTTTCTATCGAATTCTGGAAAGATATACAGGGCGTTCCATTAAAATTAATTAAAATATTACGAATCAAGTTTTTCAAAGATTATAACGGCTATCTTGTAGAAACTAATTGACATAAAAAATCGATATTTATTCCAACAAAATTGTTATTACCGCTAATATGTAAAGCGTTAGATAGTAGGCGTTTCAGAAATACTGACATTTACAAAAAATCTTTAACAATATGAATTATCTCAGACGCTGTACTCGACAGACAAAGGAAATATTGAGGAAACTTGACACCCGTCGAAGACAGGTGTCTATATTTTAGTATTATATTGGATGTTCTATTCAAAGAACGAAATTTGTACCATATACAGCGAAAATTGAATACTCTGTGTACTGGAATTGCATTTTATGTTAAGCAGGATTTGTCTCGGAATAATTTTATTTAAATTGCTCAGGGAAGGAATTATCTACCACGCACGCAGCGTGCGGACAAGTTGCATATTTGCATAGTAATCATCTTATAAAAAGGAATTAAACATCAGGATAATTTATGTTTTATAGCATGTTAGCTTCTAGGTATCCAAGTTACATCCATCCATCAAAACTCCTTTTTTTTTTCTTTAAAGATTAGTGCGGATTTACTTTTATAGAACACCATAAAATGTCTACATTTGGATTGTGGTTTCCCTAGTGATAATTTATATAGCTTAATAGTTCTGTGGCCTACTATTTCCGATATACTTGTGTAATTCGGTATGCGGCTAAATTAATTAGAATGTCACATACATTTTAGGCTTTCATGAAAGGATCTCAGATATCCGTGGCGTGGCGAGGAAACGATATATATAAGAATTACGGTAAAGCAAGAAAGAAAGGAGAACGAAATATAAGATCGAAAAGATATGTGGTAAAAAAGGAAAACAGGGAAACCGTAATCGAATTGGGAAATGTAACCTTAACGATATTGTATTTCTCGAAATCTACAAATGACCTCGGGGTACAAACAGGGAATATCGGATGGCAACCGGGACGAAACGGACTCCGTCGCCGAAGTCACAGTGCCGCGCCAATGCTGCCACTGTATTTTCTTATGTAAAGTGAGACCACAAGAACCGGTTCGGGCTAACGGTCAACATGAGCAGTTGTTTACCAAACTGCGGCTTCCATGGCCCTAGAGATTTTAGAACGACGAATCTCCAGCCCTGTTCATATTAACCGAGAAATGGAATATGTGCCCCAGTGGCGAAGATATGATTTCGTTAGTTTGAATCAAAGTGGCTTATTTATATCGTCTAGTATATGCCTATACAGCGTGTTCACCTAATGCGTAGACGGAAGATAATTCCTTTACTGACAAGGGAACACACCGATTTAAATGAAACTTGGTGGGTTTGTAGACTGATGCAGTGTAAGAACAACGGTAACTTTCATAGATGCTAAATCGCCTGTTTTCGGGGATGGGGCGGCCTACAGCCAACGCTACCTTTCGCTATTTGCTTTAATATCTCCAAAACTATATAAAAAAAAAGTTAAGACAAATATATAACTGTTTTATGAGTACTAAAGGATAGCGATAGTAGATTGCCTGTCATAGTTCTTGTTTTCCAGAAACAACCCCCACCCCCCGTATTTTTTTTAAATTTTAAAATTTTTATTTGCTGGAAAAATACACAAAGTTATGCAGAATTCTCTCATATATATTAAACATGCTATAAAATAACACAATTTAAAAAAAAAAACAATAACATACGAATTGAGTAGGTATACCTCCGTATGTACATATGTATGTAGGTATATATGTAAATAATATTACTTATTGTTATTGATGTAAACAAATCGTAGAGATACTTATCTAAAGTATCTGTCTAAATATCTTTAATACTTTTTAGATCATTTATACCTTATCAGCATTACATTCCATTATTTATTTTTAAAAGTATTCGATTAGCGTATTATCCGTTATACTTATAAAATTCCTCATTAAAACGTCAAGTGCTGATTTTATCTAGATTAATGTAAGTATTAGGATATCTTGTATACCATAAATGCTTTTGCATACGCATATATATAAAGCAAGGCAAGTTACAATTAGTACTTGCAGTCTTCAGTTTATTGACGACGAGTACGTTTCGCAATTAGGCTGTCGAAAAGTGTTTCTTGAAGTCATGAGAATCAACGTTGCTAATGTTCATACAATTCTTTTACTTTCACCTTGTGTAATAATATTGAATACAATAAAAATATAGTGCCTAAACTAAACTAACTAACTAATGAAAATGAAGATAATTAAATTGCTACCTAATAACAATTTTAATGACAACAATAATATTTATAAGTTTTACGTGTATAGTCTCGATTATCCGAATAGGTTGGGACCTGGACCTCGGTTCCCCCTCAGATAATCCGAAGAAAGGCAAAAATAAATAACAGGCTACTCTGCATAGTTATTGCAGTAATGGTAATCTGTGTAAAAATGTTGAAAGCAAAGAAATTGCTGACACCACGTACAACGAAGAAATGCAGGTTTGCCACAAATACTGCATAGTGGTGTACTTTGTAAATCCTTCGGGAAGCAGAATCGGACAGGATTCTTAAACTTCGGTGGCCGATCTTCGATGTATCCACTTTTATACCACGCATACTTAAATAGATTGAAAAACCTCGGCGATGATAATTGATTATGTGTCAAAGATTGTAACTGGATAATAGTGTTTCTTTGATGTAGAGTTAAATCGTATCCCATAAGCAGTACGTCATCTGAAAAAGTCCTAACAAAATTTTTGCATATTCGAAAACCGTAGACGTCTAGAGGCTGTACCATTGAAGTTGTCTTCTTAGGTATTGTAAAAATATCGACTTTTTTGTTCGTTGGTACTAATTGTAAATTGCTCACTTCTTTAGGACAATGCCCACTCCACGAATCCAATAACAAGACACTTTCAGCGTTAGTATTTGGTAGGAAACATCTGTAAACCAATCTTTAAAATGCTGCGAGGTCAGTTTCCCCGATGTTGATGCAGATATATACACGTTAATAGGCCTAAAAAGTGTTTTTTGTACGTTCGGTCCAAATTGACCTGTTGTTTCTTTTAACACAAGAAAGAGGGGGGATAATAGTCGTCCATTTGACGAAATTGTTGGCATGATTGTGTAACTATGTGTAATAGATGATAATGATTGCACGACCGCTTCCACTGTTTTTGTTCCAATGGCGGATAAGCTTCGACCGGAATGTATCTCTAAATTAAAGCCACTCTCGTCTGCATTGTAAACGTTGTCTTGTCCAACAACGCTAATTTTAGGTTTAATTTCATTAACAAATCGCTCGGCTGTGGATCGTAATTCGTCAACATCGCTATGAGTGGATCGTGTGATAAACTTTGTTATTTTACGAGAAGCAATTCTATGTACTGTTTTGAAATGCCATATCCACCAATGACTAGCTTTAAATGAATGATACTCTATTTCATCTTTTGCCTGTAGCGCCCATCTGCGAAGATTTATGTCGTGGATAATATTTCCGCTGTTTAGCGCTTCCTTAAATCTTATCAGAACATATTCTGTAACGTATGTACTTTTGTCCTTGTTGGTGCCACCCTGGTCAACACTTGCTTCCCATCTCTGAAGTTGCCTACTTGATTTTACCTGGAACAAATGGACGCCAAAGATACAAATGCTATTATTAGTATTGATGTATCAAACTATACAAGATATCTTTATGTACTAGTTTTAGAAACCTTCCCTTACGTATTTAAATGTTTAGATAGAATAAGAAATTTACGTATTATATTACCTTTCTAAATCGATTTTGGACAGATTCTAACGAACGTCGTTTCGCTTTTCCACTTTTCCAAAACTCAACGGCTCGCGTTTTATATTCAATATCAATTGAACTACCTCCTTCTTGGGGTACACAGTCTTCATGTTTATAATCTTCATCATATTCACTTCTTGGTTCAACGAATTGTGGTTCCTGTGGACCAGCCAAGTCTTCAAATTCCAGCGCTACATCTGTCTCAAATGCAAAAGATGCCTCTTCTTGAGCTCTCACAATGATATCCGTTATAGCTTCGTGTAACTCTTGTTCTTCACGTTTTATAGGTGTATCAGCGATATTTGCAACAAGGAATGTTGTACGTAGCAAATTCAGTACATTAGCAACGTTGATTCTCATGACTTCAAGAAACACTTTTCGACAGCCTAATTGCGAAACGTACTCGTCGTCAATAAACTGAAGACTGCAAGTACTAATTGTAACTTGCCTTGCTTTATATATATGCGTATGCAAAAGCATTTATGGTATACAAGATATCCTAATACTTTTTAATGAGGAATTTTATAAGTATAACGGATAATACGCTAATCGAATACTTTTAAAAATAAATAATGGAATGTAATGCTGATAAGGTATAAATGATCTAAAAAGTATTAAAGATATTTAGACAGATACTTTAGATAAGTATCTCTACGATTTGTTCACATCAATAACAATAAGTAATATTATTTACATATATACCTACAAACATATGTATATACGGAGGTATACCTACTCAATTCGTATGTTATTGTTCTTTTTTTTTAAATTGAGTTATTTTATAGCATGTTTAATATATATGGATGAATTCTGCATAACTTTGTGTATTTTTCCAGCAAATAAAAATTTTAAAATTTTAAAAAAATACGGGGGGTGGGGGTTTTTTCTGGAAAACAAGAACTATGACAGGCAAACTACTGTCGCTATCCTTTAGTACTCATAAAACAGTTATATATTTGTCTTAACTTTTTTTTGATATGTCTTACAGTTTTGGAGATATTAAAGCAAATAGCGAAAGGTAACGTTGGCTGTAGGCCGCCCCATCCCCGAAAACGGGCGATTTAGCATCTATGAAAGTTACCGTTGTTCTTACACTGCATCAGTCTACAAACCCACAAGTTTCATTTAAATCGGTGAGGGACACTTCCCTGTGTTCCCTTGTGAGTAGTAGTAAAGAAAAGTTTTCAAATAAGAAGTATTTGGAGACAAGCTGTGCGCAACATAAAAAGTATTTAAGGCGTTCAGTCTCCGCTGCAAATGCTGCAAGTTTGGTTATTTATTTTCCTTATACTCATCTATTTGAGTTTTTGAGATAATTTGAGATTCGTGCACAATCCCGTTATTTATTTAACGATCGATATCTTAAACGCTTTAAGCGTGTGAAGTATTTAAGACGTATGTTTTGTTTACTATTGTCATGGTAGCCAAACAATACTAACATCAGAAGCTACTTGGATGCAATATTCAAATACAGTACTCGCGTTTAACTGTAAATATCTATTTTACTTTCAATGTTAGGTATATGCATCATTATAGAAAAACGTTAGAGATATAATTTCCTATACGGTGGGTACTGACAAAATACGTGGTGCTATTTAAAAAGTGGCGTTTCTGGCGTTTGAATTTGGCAAGGTTTGGTGTTCAATTCTGATCATCCTCTATATTCCGAAGGCGCTCTAATGCAATGTCTAGATAGTGTCAAGTTTGCAATATAATTTTGTAAAAATTTACGCAAAAATGTGTTTGTATTTCGAATTTTTTGAAGGAAATGTGTTTCTAAATTTAGGCGATTGAGGACAAAATTATTAATATCTCGTAGATATATGGAATCCATATTATATTGATTTATTTCTAGATGGTGAAACCAAATTCGTAATAAAATACAGGGTGTTCCATTTAAAATAACAATGCGAGTCTAAATTAGATGAAGATTGTTATTAAATTAGGTAATGGTTAATGGTGAAAATTGTAATGAAACACTTTATTATGTATTTTATTCCTGTGATAAAATACATACACACGTAGTGTTTCATTACAATTTTCATCATGTTAAACTATCACATAGTAGAGGCTTCATCAATTAAAATTTTTAAGTAAAGGTTATTTGGGGGGTAAATCTAAATATGCCCGGTGTCCACTATCTGAAAATTTTGACCTCCTACCGTTTACACAGGAGACACAATTCTGCAATTCCACAGAAATGGTACACCTGCATAGACTGCGTTCAAGGCGAAAGGAATAAATTCAATAAAAATGTAGCAACCTTTTTTAACAAAAATGCTGGTTCATGTCGATTTATATTTTTGATTTGTATTTTCTCTTACTGATACCACAATTTAATGTCACTTAGAGCAGTAGTGGAGTTATAGTAACTTTGTTATTTAAAATACAACACCCTGTATATTTTATATATTTAGGTAGAGGATTAAATAAGCTTTTTAGTAAACCTCCCATGTACAGGTTTATTGTAAGCAGTTTAACTGCGTTTAACTGGAAAAGAAACAATAGAGATTCTTATGATAATTGGTTTCGGAGATAGATTACGCACTCAAGCAGAAGTTGTTAATTTATTTAACGAAGCTTTAATCGTTTACCAATTAACCAATCTACTGTAAGTAAGGTTAAAAGCAAATTCAGAGAGTTTGGTCACGTTAGGGATTTACCTAAAGATCGACCATCATAGTACCTGAAGATACTAAATTAAACGTATTTATAGCAGCTGAAGGCACTCCTCACGTCACTCTGAGACAAATATCAGGGGACTAGGGTGTTGGACTAGGAACTGTTTCAAATAAGTGTCCAGTAACAGGTGCCACCCTTACAAAATACATTTGGTGTAGGAGTTGTCACAAGACGACTTTGGCCGAAGAACCCAATTCTGCGAGGAAATGGTTGGAATTGAAGACAACAATTCAAATTTCATCGAATATATCGTTTTTTCTGACGAGGTGATGTTTTCCCTTCATGGTTCCGTCAATAGGCAAAATTGTAGGTGCTGGGTGAGAAAGAATCCGCATTGGATGTAAGTGGCACATAGTATCCAGAGAAAATTCATGTGTGGGCGAGAATTGTTGGTACCTAAGCTTTAGGAACTTATTTTATTGAAGGGACGTTGACCGGGGAACGCTACTCAGAGTTTTTCAGTTCGAAATGATTCCCTCGCTGGCTGTCGCCTTTCCTAATCAAGAGAATGCTGACTTACCAAATAACCTAATTTGGTTCTAGCAAGATGGCGTGCCTCTACACTATGGAATTAATGTTCGAAAGTTTTCATATGCGATTTTCTTTAATAGATGGGCGGGTGGCCGCCTAGATCACTTGAGGTACCCCCATTAAACTTTTTCTTGTGGGGTTATTTTAAATCCAAGGTTTATTTAATTTAGGCCGAATAATTTAAAATAATTAGAAAAGCGAATACGTGACGAGATTCGTTTAATTTCTCCAGCAATGTTGGAAAATGTCCAAAAAGCAATAATTTCTCGGCGTCGGAAATATTATGAGGTAGATGGGCGACAGTTTGAGCATTTGCTTTAAGAAATATTCCAGTTTATTTTCCAACTTAGTCAAGTTTTTATTAATTTTCATCTGCTTTATTTAATTTACATATTTGTTATAATAGCTTAAACCTGCATACGGAGGGTTTATTTTTCTTTTTAATTTCAGTGGATGTTCTGCATATGATGGAATTTAATGTTCCAATCAGCTTTCCTGCGGCTCCACTTCTAACAGTTATCTTGGCTCTCGTTGGTAAGTACGATATGCATTTGTAGATATTGGTACAATCAGTATAAAAATGTACCGTTATTATGATAATAAAAGTATTGATGATATTTTAATACTTAGATTAAGTCCTTTATCTTTTAAATGTGTAAAATTTGGATTTAAAGTTTAATAACATGCCATTTTAATAAAATAAATAGATATAGCAAGTCTACCTAGTGCCTACGCGGAATGTAATTGAATTATTGATTTTGAAAGGGCCTAGGTCATATTTTAGCAGCTTTTAGTTAGGCACAATGAATTATAATTTTAGCCATGTTGAATCGTTTAGTGCACGCAGAGAAACGCTTACTTGTATCAAAGCTGTCAGCCTTAATTCAAGAAAATTACTGTTTCAATTATCCGAGATACAATAATTGTTTTAAATCAAAAGAAATATTTTCTTAACGTTTCTGTCTACGCTTATTAAGAAGTACATATTTGTAATTAAATAATTGTATTTGCTTGTTTAAAACATTTATTAACTTGATTCAAGAAAATCTTGCAGAAAGCAATTCTTAGTAAAGTCTTAGTAAATGGCCATTATAACATAAAACAATATTGTCTTAAGGATAGTAAATAGTTTCCTTAATTTCAGAAAGTATTTAGGTATTGAAACGTAAAGCCATCACCTATCCACCATCCATGGACGCGCGTTTCGATGTTATACATCTCGTCAGCATGACTTTGTGGAAGGTAATGGCATTTCAATATTTTACGTTTTTTTTTACGTACGGCTTTACGTTTCAATTAATTAACCTATGGCGGTTTAAGCCAGTAGTCGGGGCTGCTATCGCGTCAGAATTTGGAACAATACGATTTGTTCAGTTCTGTAGAGGCGTTTGCAGTAATTTACTCGACAAAAATGTACAAATGAGGATATCTAATTAGATTTCCTCATGCGTACATGTAAACATTTACTTCGTATATATACGATTTAAAATATTGAAATGCCATTACCTTCCACAAAGCCATGCTGACAAGATGTATAACATCGAAACGCTCGTCCATGGATGGTGGATAGGTGATGGCTTTACGTTTCAATTAATTAACCTACGGCGGTTTAAGCCAGTAGTCGGGGCTACTGTCAGAATTTGGAACAATACGATTTGTTCAGTTCTGCAGAGGCGTTTGCAGTAATTTACTCGACAAAAATGTACAAATGAGGATATCTAATTAGATTTCCTCATGCGTACATGTAAATATTTAGGTGTTCATAAATCAATAGTTTCATTTTCTTAAAATAAAGCATTTTTTACTTAGAATTCTTGAAATGCATATTATTTATATGCACATTATTAATTGCGCTTACCTTGTTTAAAACAGTACGACATATCCGTACATAATGCAATAAATTACTCACATTGCTTGTGATTTTAAAAAGTCTAAAATAGAAGTTTTTATCTTCAGAATAAATATTCAAACAAAAGTGAACTTAATGTAGAAGTGCACATAAAAAAGTGCCTAGAAACAATAACCAAGATAATGCTAATAAATATAGCTCATGGTATTGATGAAATCACTACCGGCAAAAACAACATGAGAAGAGAAAAGCATTAAAGCCTCTTGCCTCTGGCCACATCTTAAAAAACAACAACTGAAATATTTCCTGGCGCCACCTAGTGCCAGTGGTTGTAGTTATGCTGTCCTAGATAGTAGCGACAGAACCAGAATACAGATACCTTACTTATCCATACAATGATATAACCTTTAACGTACAATGTTTCATAAACATTTTCAAAAGATAGCGGTTAATGTAATATTTTTTTTTCCTTTTGTTACCATTTACCACGTGTACTAATTTAACTATAGTCTTTTTTTCATATATAATAAATAATAATAAAAGAGGGATAAATAAACTTAAATATTAACTCATTAATTATTAAATTACCTAAAAATTATCCCTATTTAATTACATTATTCAAGAAATAATTTAATTATATTGTAACCTATAAAAAAAACCTTTTCATTGGCTCATTCACTTGCTCCTAATTTTAATTATTAACTTTAGGTTTTTTTCCATTATTGTAATTTCTTTTATTGGATATCCTTGTAGCTGGCTTGATGATGTGTTTTTTGAACACGAAACAGGTCCCCTAATTTCTCAATAGAACTTTGTGAGATCTGGACCATTTTTTCATTCCTGCCTTTAATATGAATATTTTCTTAACTTAAAACTAAATGATTTACTTGGAAGAAACATTTTTCTGAGTAAAATTTAAAGGAAATTATTTTCGTATATTATATCTTATATTGCAAGAAAATCTATTTTCTTGTTGCAAGAAACCATTTCTCTGCGTCTGCAGAAAAGAGCTAACTGGGAATAGTTGCTCTGCATCGTAAAATTGTATAAAGTTTTTATTTGGTGCTAAAAGGGCTGAAGTCAGTTGCCTTAATTTCTGTCTGCACTTAACAGTTATATGTATATCCATAATGTTTAGTTAAGAATTCCTTTTTACACACCGGCGTTGGTCATCGTCTTGTTCGTCAAATGTTTTATAAAAGACAGCTAAACTACTAACGTATTTTGTATATATAGTTTGAAAGATGGCAGGTCGTAATCTTATATATAGTATGAGGGTCACGCCAGTAAGGACCCAAATGAAGTTTGTACCTTCCTCTTCGATTTCATTAACGTATACTTCGATTTCTCTATTAAGAAACTAAAGATACTTTACGAAAATCATTCAACTAGGCGGTTCTTGTTACCTCTTTCTGAGAGCGGAAGATTTTTTCCAGCAAGAGGGCATTCATTCTTCCCCTACTCTATATTTGGGATTCTAAAAGTGATATAGTTTTCAGTGCATACAAATTTACCGAAATCGTTATTACATCCAGCGCAAAGAATTTGTTCCTAGTGAAAGTGGATAAAAGCCAAGAATATTTTGAATTTTAAGCAATAGTGGCAAAAGTACTATAAAAAAAACGTGATTTTGCGCTTAAAATGAAAAAGTAGACTAAGTACAAGAAGATAAAATTTCCTTTTCATTTTCAACATTCAGTCATTTTGTAAATGAGTGACATACACCAGAAGGTGTGGCAGCCCTCGAATTTATTAATGGATTTCCTTTTGTATGTTTCAAAGTTTCTGTATCTAAAAATAGGAGTAGCATAGTAAAACATCCAAACAGCTCAGCTTAGCTGATGGACAAGTACCGATTTTGATAACAAAAATTCATCTATGCAAATCTGATTCAATGAGTTTCACATATATGAACAGCTGGATATAGACAGCTGGAAGACAGGATGCAGAGACAACGAACGAATTAGCAGGATAGAATTCTAAATTATTGTAAAATGTTTCATTAAGTTATGTTTATTATGTACTTCGTTAGGTTTTATTAAAAATATATAATATGAATATATAAAAATTTCCGAATTTCTATGCAGGTTAATTGCAGAAAGGACATAATTCATTTTTTTTTCTAAACTTATTATTAGAAAACTACAAGCTCTGGAGAAGAAATTCCACACACTACCAACTTCATATAAACATGCAAATGATATGGTATACATTTGTCATAAAAAAGCATACCGGCCGGTCGAAAGCGACCCAAACGCTATAGTTGAATATTGCACTGCGAAACTGCTACGCGCAGCACTTTTTATCTAACCGCGAGTCATCAAAAAAAGGATTATTCGAACTAATCAATGATTGTATTATTTTTAAAACGCATTGTTAATTTTTGTGTTTATGAAGTTGTATTGGTTTCCGTCGGTAAAATGTGAAAATCCGTGATTTCCTTGGTTTTTCTGACGTAATTAATTTTTGAAAAATAACCCCGGTAAGGATTCGAACCTGACACCTTCCGTTCACCGGATAGGCTTGCTAACCAGTACACCATAGGGTCTTATGCTAGAAACGAATCGCTTCTGTCACATCATCTTACCGGGGTTGATTTTTTGAAAAATTTAATTACGTCGGAAAACCAAGGAAATCACGGATTTTCACAGAGAGTTACTTGTTTATTGAACCTGCTGACTATCATAGCTTATTTAGTACTAATGTTGATTTTTGTTCTTTCGGGTACGGAGGATTAAATAAAAAGCAAATAGCCATATAAATATAGTAGGTACCTGATCGAGTGGAGACGGATCAATAAACACATTAAAAAGATAATATTGTTCATAAGAAGCACGTACAAACGAGAAATGTTATTTTTCTCTTCTTGTTTCTTTTCTAAAATTGTATATTAGATGTTAAACAAGACATTTTAGCTTAAAAAGCTTAAATTTGTAATCAACGATAAGATTACACACATTTGATATTTTGACTGATTCCATAACTCCATAACAAAGTTACCGTGTCTGTGTGGATCAAATTCATCACAGTTCCTCTGGTTTTCATTTTTGGAACATACTTAAGCATGTAGAGTGTGCCATTAAGAAAAAAAAAGAATCAAAGTTAATTCGGAAATACTATGCTACAATGCCAATTTTTTTACCGTTGTCACTATTGCAATCAAGGGAAAAACACTACATCTTGGACAATTTAATCGACATCCTAGCACCAATAATAACAGTTCACTATCAAATTGTGAAAGACTTTGGGTTCTATACCTGGTACCTCTACCGGATATGTTACATGCTTCTGGGACTGAGGATCTTCGAAAGATAATATTGAATATAATAATGGTACCTATAATGAAACGAGAGTACTTACAGGTACAAATTTGACCATTGAGTTGATTGCTGCGAAGTACTTCCAACGAATGCTTCTGACTGCTCGCTTGACTCCACGTGATTACCTATTTATCTAATAATAGCGGGGGACGAAGTTGTTGCTGCGGCCATAATTATTTGCCCACCCAATGAAATACGCATAAATAAAGGAAGTGTTAACTGAAAACGAAATTGTAGTTTTGCATTTAATAAAATACTCTTAAAACAAAGAAATTGATAGTCTTTATTCAATCATAACATTTATTTGACACAAAAAAATCAAATCTTCGTTTCGTCGAAATGTCCACCTCGACTATTAATAATTGCGGCACACACTTGCGGCATTCTTTCTAAAAATTTCGTCAGAGTAGTGGGTTCTATTTTGCGCCAGACTTCTTGTAGTTGTTTCCACAACGATTCCTTGGAGGTTCGAGGATTTATTTTCAACTGCCTGTCGATTTCCTCCTACAAAAGCTCTATGGGATTAGTATCTGGGGTTTGACGAGGCCATTTTATTATGTTGATATTGTTTTCGCGTTCCATCGATTCTAAATATTCGCGGCACAGTTTAGAAGTCTGTTTCGAATCATTATGTTGAAATATTAAATAGTCACCGATTATTCTCATTCCGGATTGTATAGCATTTGTTTCCAAAATTTCCTGGTAGCGCTCTTTTCTTAAAATTCCATCTATTTTAACCGTCTCCTACGGATGCGGCGCCTAAACAAACCCCAAACCATTTCGACCTTCGAACGAACGTTCTTCTCTTGGAACCGAAGAGTTCAAATTTGGATTCATTTTTCCACTCATCAACTGTCCAAAATTGATGCTCTCTAGCCCACTGCAGCCGTTTGCGGATCCTATTTCTCTGTAAGCATTCAATCACAAAATCTTTGTAACTTTCAGCTTTGACATTTCCAAAAAAAATTGTCACAACTGTTTTAAAAGCGCTCCATGCTCTTAGTTCAATTCAACAAGTTGTCAAATTTGCAATCTTTTGTGGTGGTCCCAGAAATATGTATAGGGGTCCCACAAATATATCCTCTTTAATTTTTGCCTCACTAACACTCTGCTTCAGATACAAGAACCCTCTTCCGTTCCAATCTAGCGTTTTAACAAAATTTTTCATTAAGCCCAATTTAATATGTAGTGTTGGTAAAAATACGTTTTTAGAATCAACCAGTGGTTGCTTGGAAATATTTTTTAGATCCGGAGTTACTCCGTGATGTAGTGGCCATTCCTTCTGTATACCGGGTGTCCAGGATAACATGAAGTACATGGGTATATTGGAGACCGTTAGAGATACAAGGTCGGTTAAATGGGGAAAAGTTGCGCATTTATACGGCTAAATACAATCCCGGATTACATTTTTAAAAATCCATTCTGTTACTGAGATACAGGGTGAAAACCAAAAGTGTGCATTTTCTAAAAACCTTAATATTTTCTTTAAAATACAATCATTAAATTTTGCTGTTTTTCATAGTTTTTCATTGAACATAGGGATGTTTACATGGTTGAAAAGCATTTTTTATGGCCATTTAAAAAATGTAAAAATCCAATATGGTGCCCATAAGAAAAACAAAATTTGGGCATAAGCGCAAAGAACCCAGTAAGCCTAGAATTTTTCTAATTTTTGAAGTCCCCATTACTAACTACCTCTATGCTGAAAATTTGATGACTGTATTTTTTATAATAAAGAAAATATTAAGGTTTTTAGAAAACGCACACTCTTGGTTTTCACCTAGTAACGGAATGCATTTTTAAAAATGTAATCCCGGTTTGTACTTAGCCGTATAGGTGCGCTACTTTTTCCCCATTTAACCGACTTTGTAGCTCTAACGGTTTCCAATATACTCATGTTCTTCATGTTAACCTGGACATCTGGTACAGTGACGTTCTCGTGCACGGCTGCCACATTCACACAGAAAATAACAGTACTTTGCATACCCCAGCTGCAGTCCAAGAAGAAACGCTATCACTTTTAGATCTCCATAGATTGACCACTCATAGTCATTACCGGATATTTTCGTATGATTCCTCCATATGAATGGCATGAGCTATAGGTACAGATGGGTATTTTCATATTGTCTTTGTGAAGCTAAGTTTAGAAGAATCAACAAGTAGGCGACAATTTCTTGGTTCATGTTCGTGTCATAATGCGTGGAATAAGTTGTCAACAACCGTACAATATACCAAGTCCTTTCTTGAGCGAAACAATATATAAGGCCGTTTTGACGTTTTCGGAAGTGAGTTATATGTACGTCACCTTCGAGGAGATTCTATTTTTTTAATCTAGATGCTAGGAATTCAGTTCAATGCCTCCTGATTTGGTGCGACCTTCTTCCATTTAATAGGTAGGAATGAATTCGTCACTGATGATGGTGATGACAGTTACACAAAGTGGCGCAATATGTTGCATACCTGCAAAATATAAAATTCTTGGGTGATAGGGAAATTCTGTTTTTAAATTCGTTTTTAGGGTGCCGAAATACATCAAAGTTACTTAAAAATTTGCGACACAAAATGTGTGTTTAACAGTGTTATATGCTCAAATAAGAGACTATGTGTACAAATTGGTGTGGCCACTTTTTGTATCGAATATGTAGTTTTATAAAAGCGACCTACCTTTTGTAAAGCGTTTTAAATTTGAAATATGTACATCGTCTATTTTGCCAGTATTAATAGTTTTATGAAGTAACCAATAAAACTAATTTTTCAATATAAATCCGGTTGACGTACATGTTAATATATGCAGCGTATGTATCGTCGACAAAAATGAGTTATTGAGTCATTGTTGCATATACAACGCACAGAAGGATTCGGTTCTGAATATTCATGAAGCGGATGCCCCTCATTTGTTCACATGTGACGTTTAAAATGCTATTGAGCGCAGGGATACAAATTATAAACCCAACACTGATAAATATGTTCAAATTAATATGGACAGCCAATTTCCGTCGCCGGTAACCCATGAAATATTATTTGTTTGATATCACAAAAAAAATAAAGCGAGCTAGATTGTGATGCTCTGTGCAGCAAGTTTTTTGCGGTCTTTTATAGTTCTAATTCATTTTACCGTTGAAAAACAACGGTGTTCGGTTAGGTTAAAAATAGTTTGCGCGTATGTGTTAAAATGAATTGGATTACTACCGGACGCTCAAATGTTAAAAATTAATTCAGAATTTGCTTTTTATTTTAAAATTAATTCAGAATGCTATGATATATTTTGTGATATGGGCTCAAAGTACAGTCCAACGAACG
Source organism: Dynastes maya (assembly GCA_029619315.2). Taxonomy (NCBI): domain Eukaryota; kingdom Metazoa; phylum Arthropoda; class Insecta; order Coleoptera; family Scarabaeidae; genus Dynastes; species Dynastes maya. The sequence goes on along the minus strand of JAROYE020000003.1, from coordinate 52,754,506 downwards.
GCTCGTGAGGGGTGGGGATTTTTTCTGCGCAGTGTGCGACAGCTTGGAAAGAGTGAAAAAGAAGTAGAGTAGGGAGATCTAAATTTGTACGGTCTGCGTGCAAAATATACACTATTTGCGAGAAGTACTATTTCTTTTTCTATAATATTATCATTTTCTACTTTTTCTTTTAAATAGACAATAAGAAATTATGGATATTAATATTGCGAGGTTCCAATAACAGAAATATATTTATTTTCATTTATATGTCTTCGAATTATTTTTTTCTACATTTTAATAACTAAAGGATACCAGCAGTATACTATAATGAAACAAATTAATTTATGGAAATCAAACATTTACTATAATAATAATATACAAAAAATTAAAAAAAGCGTTGCAAGAAAGACACAATTCAAAAGTATATATAAAATTCAAATCATTTCGTCATCGTCGGAGAAATCTGATAAGTTTAATGATTCTTCGTTAGGGTTAATTATAATCTCTTCGATTATCCTATCGATATGAACTTCTCTTAATAAAAAATCCTCTTTACATTTTCTTGCATGGCTACACCGTGATTGCTATTCTTCTACAGGAAATGTATTAAAAAATTAATCACATAAGTTTTTTACGTCGTTTAGTTTAAATGTAGTATTTCTCTTTCCTGCATACTGTTTGAGAGACGCCCATACCAATTCAATCGGATTTAAATCGGGGTGATATGGAGGTAATCAAAGAACATTATGTCCATGCTTCAGAAATAAATCGTCAATTGCATACGTTTTATACCTGGGTTTGTTTTGCTTAATTAAGTTATATAAGTCACATTTCAACATATATTTTTGGATAGGTATATTTTTTGCCTGTAACCATTCTATCATTTCACTCTTTCGGGAAGTCGATGTTGGTGGTTTGGATTTTTGGACATTATGATAAGGAGCATTATCAATAACTACAACACTCCTTTCAGGTAAATTGGGAATTAATTTCTCTTCAACCCATTTTGAATAATTCTGGTAATTCATTTCTGAATGATATTCCCCCGTTTTACTATTTGATTTGAATGTTAAAGATGCATTAGGGACAAAGCCAGTTTCACCACCTGCATTAACAATAATTGAACGTTGACCTTTTCCTAGTGGTTGCAATAATCCTTCGTCTGAATCATCCTTCCATGCTGTTCTACCTGTATGATTAGCATGAATATATATTGCGTTCATAAAAATGATTGGACGCCCTTGTGAGCGATAATTTTTTATAGAGCGTGAATAATCTGTTCTCAGTTGTCGTATATCTGTTTTCCTGTTTGTTCTTGTTTTCTGCCAACGAAATCCTATGCGGCCCATTATTGTTCGCAGGCTTTCGACACATCCTTTAAAACCCGTCTCCTCTTTAAATTGTGTGTGGATTGGTTTTAACGTTGGAACAATGTTCTTCTGTGTGTACATATTAAAAATTATTCTTTTTAATACACCTTTGTCGGCGTCGTCTACGTCGGTAATCCGCTTTGGTTGCTTTATTTTCTTTCTTGGTGAAGAAAATCCGGAACACTCGCCTATTTCAAACAATAACAATTATTGTTATTATATGCAAATAAACTTTAATCGTAAGTACTCTATGTTTTACGAATACGTACAAAATTACTCTACCTACCTTCATTAATCTTTCTTTTTTCTTTAACAATTCTTTGTATTGTGGCCACTGAAACGCCTGTTGCCGCTGAAACACGTTCTTGAACAGAACTCAATGGAATTAATAACTCTCCTGCATACTTCTCCTTTTTCATAAATTCAATAATGTTATGAGTGATTTCACGACTCTGACTATTTAACGCACGACCACGTTGTTCATTTCCATTTTTACTCCGCTGTATATCGCTCTGATCTAGACGCTTACTATCAACAGACTAATACCACCTCCACTTTTTCTTCGGTTGCTACGGCGCATTCTATCCCCACCCCTCACGAGTCGTTGGTTGGACTGTACAAAATGATTTGCTTTGTTTCAGTAGTAGTCACAGGAAATGGATATATCCAGAATTATAGGTATTCTAATTCGTTTTATAAATAATACGTATAATAGCGAATTCCACTATGATTATTATGGCAAAAAATCTCGTCGTGTACCCTTCGTGTAGTGTAAAATATTTGGCACTTTTTATTGTTAAATATAATTTAAGCAATACACTAGATAGATCTACCGGGTGTGCCATTAGTGTCGTTGGAGTTTAGCGCGAAGACTACCTAAGAAGGAGAAATGAGACTTTCTGTACGTATATAGTATACCACAGCTCATTTTGTAAAATTATCTACAAATATACAGGCTGTTCCAAATTTCCGCAGCCGCCTTCAACTTTTTTATTTTAAATGGATTGCTATATTTTTTATTGATCCTTTTGATAGCCATTTAGATTGCCTTTGCAGTGATATATGGTTATCTGCACTTTCGATAATAACTTTTGGCTATGTTGCAAATTTTGTTAAAATTTTGACAGTTACAGACTGACATTTTAAGACCTAGCCAGAAAACCGATGTAGTGTGGTAAGTTACTATTTTGTTATCAATTGAGGGGCTAACACTTTATACGTTTCAAGATGGTATAGTGTATATATATAAAAGGGTGTATTTAACATAACAATAAATTCTGCACGACATATTTAATGTCGTGCAGAATTTATCGAAATCTAACGTTTTTTTTAAATAGAAGCTATATTTTTTGATATTGTAGTAGTATTTTCTTTGGGAAATACGTCTGTGATATTCGATATGTGACACATCAAATACCATGACCATGATTTTCAAGCAAAAACCACTATCTAATGAAACATTCAGTCTCTGCCCAAAATTTCCACATAAAGTTGTCTTTCGTAATTTCTCTTTGCTGTCATCGCGTTTTAGTGTTTGTTATAATGTTATTAGCGCTCATTTATTGTAATTTGAATTATTTATATGTTCATAATTAGTTATTACTTACTGCTTTAATCTTGTTGTCAATTATATCATTGTTGTTATTTTTTACTAACTTTTATTAACTAAAAATGAATTTTTCGAAAGAACAGTTCATAGACATGGCAATTATTCTTGGTGCTTGCAACAGAAATCCACTCAGCATCAAGAATGTCAGAGCCCACTATAAAAACTGTTTGCACCATATCTCCTATAATGGCTGAAAACGTATTGTAAGTAAGACGATAAACGCGCGCAATATCAAAGGCACAATTTGATATCTGATTTTGTTTGAAAATCACGGCCATTATCGCCGCATATCGGATATTACAAACGTATTTTCCATAAAAGTGCAAAAGTGCAAGTGAAAATACTGGAAATAAGTATGACGTTATTGGTATAATTTTGAAGGTAATTTTACAAGGAAATTGCTGGCAATATAAACAAATATAGGTTCTATTTAAATAAATCGAGAAAAAAGCGTTTGAATTTCGATAAATGTTGCACGACATATTTAACACCTTGTATATATTTTTACATTATACCACCTTCAAACGTATAAAGTGTTAGCCCCTAAATTGGCTTTAAAGTTAAGTCTTAAAGTGTCGGAGTCCTGTAACTGTCAAAATTTTAACAGAATATAATCAAATCACTGAAAAGGCAATTTCAGTGGATATCAAAAGGATCAATAAAAAATATAGCAAATCATTTAAAATAAAAAAGTTGAAGGCTGAAGCACCATCCAGTTTATGACTGGTTTGCAGAATTTAAGCGTGGACGTACTAGTCTCAGTAACGAACTTCGTGAAGGTCGTCCATCAACTGCTGTTGTTCCGCCAAACATTGATGCTGTGCGAGAAAATTGGTAGAAGTCAAATATAAACGATTTTACATGAGCATTTAGTAGTGAAGAAACTTTGCAGTCGTTGGATTCCACACAATTTGATCGAAACTAAAAAAATGGCTCGTGTGAGTTGGTGCAAAAAAATGCTTAAAAAATTCAATCGCGGTGCTTCTGCAAACGTATATGGTATCGTAACAGATGACGAAACTTGGACATATTCGTACGAACCAAAACAAAACAACAATCGACTGTTTGAGTGTTCCAAAGTGAACCAAAACCAACAAAAGTTGTTCGTTCACGAAGCATTTAGAAAAATTATTGCTTTTTTCTTCCGTAAAACTGGGCCAGTTGCTCTTGAGGATCGAAAAACAGTAAACGTTGATTGGTATACAACAATTTGCTTACCTGAAGTCCTTCACCAAAACAACTCCAGCTCTCACACAACACATCGAATAGTCGATTATTTAAAGGAGAATAACATTGAATTAATGACTCATTGTTCGTATTCGCCTGAGTTATCACCTAATGACTTCTTCGTTTTCGCTTTTGTCAAATTGTCAAATTATTTTAGGTGAGTTGGCTCCATTGATGTTATTAATCTGCCAAATTTTCAAATTTCTGCAATTCATAGTTTACTAAATATAAATAGTTGCACATTCCAGTGACACAGCCCTTATAGAAATTACGTTTAAATATGGATAAATACTTAATCTAGCTCGCCGTCGGAAAGTTTTTGATGCCAACGTTTGTCATCTCTCGAAATGAGGATGATATGTGTATTCTGCAACTTGTTTATTGCCAAGGGCGCGGGCTTTCTATACGCGTGAATGATAGAAACATCCATTACTCATCGTTTCGACATGTCGCTTTTATAACGATCCTGCCCCCCACGTTGGAGAGAGCCCCGCCATCGAATCGTCACGACTTGTCCCTGCTCCTCGTCCATACGTAATTAATCAGCATCACCACGGCGGTTTGTAATTCCACACCGGTGCCGTCCGTGTTTTGACAGTGCGATGTAGGATTACTCCACATTATTAAATCATCGGAATCCATTTACTTCTCGCGATATTTAATCGATTGGCGGGCAAATGATGTTGATGCGGTTGCGGACAGTGTCCATCACTTTTTATCGCACCTGCAGCAAACAGAGATGGAAGGAGTAATCTGTTTTTATGTGGTTATAGTGTTACTGATCCGGAAGAATCTGCTGTCGGTTCCGCTAATATACTAGACGCAAACATATTTGACCACAAATTAATGAGTTATGTAATTGGAATATGAATTCTCGTGTATACGGGTAGTAATTTGGAATTAAAAATACTATTGATATGAGCATATTATGCATCTCTATTTTTCGGCACTAACAGAGGTTTTAATGCAGTTGCAAAATTAATATTGGGAACTCAATGATATTTAATTTTTTTTACATTAGATGAGATAGTTTTAAAATGTTTCCAAGATTTTTGGCATCCTTCTACTGTATTCTATGAAAACTATTACATCTCGCTTATCATCCGTGTAAATAAAATAAATTTGTTATAGAAAAGATAGATAGAATACAGACATTTTTTATATGTATATAGAACAAGAAGGTTCATATAAAATATATAAATGTATTGTAATTCTACTTGGAAAATAAGTACTGGCTGTACACGTTAGGAGAACGGTTTAAGAGGATGGAAAGAAAAATCCTGGGGATAGCAGCCAAACAAAATAAAAACTCTCTTTTATGAGATTCTAAGCTTTCACATACTTTATTTACGCTTCTTCAGAGAATATCAGATAGGAGGTAATAACATCCAACAAACAAGAAAATATCAGAATAACATCGTCAATTACTAGACATGTTTATATAAAATCCACGAGGTTAAGAAAAACAGTTTCTTAACCTCGTTTTCATATCGAGGGTTGCTGTGCAACCTTTTTACTTCGAATTTTAATAATCTATTTAAAAATTTTTTACAAATTTAATGTGATTTTACATAAATGATGTTATGTCTGTAATGTATGTTACATAACAACCTTTAATATTTCGCCATTTTCTTTACACACTAACAGCTAGCGGCTGTCCTACTACTGAACTTGTCTTAGACTCTAGACAACTTGTACTTGGTTGTCGATTCGCGCCCAAACTCGATTTTCTATGGACATAACGGTATTTGAATACTGAAACAGTTCACTAAAAACCCTTACCACAACACTTAACTCGTACTGGACGCACGTTTCGATAGCTAAGCTATCATCATCAGCAGCAAGACTGAACTAACAAGCTAAAAGAAAAATTAACCTTAAATAGCAAATAAGTTATGCAATATGTAAATTAACATCATTAAATAAATCGTAAAATTATAACTTTCACTTTAAGTGTATCTTGATGATCCGCTTCATTACACAGGACTATAATTGACCTAAAATGCAAATCTAAAGATAAAAAATAATACCCTGAATAAAAAAGTAAATGGTCAGGATGACGTGAGTTATAAAACCCTAGTATTCCAATGAAGCGGTTCATTGCACATGGTTAAAACTAAAGCAGTCATTAACTAAACATGATGTAACAAAGGATAAAGGCTGGAATTTAGTGGTTCTAAATCTGAATTCATCAAGTGTTAAGAACTTTGTGACAAAGTGGTGTTGACTCGACTAAAATAATATTCTTTGCCTAACATGACTACAGTATTGCCCTTGTCGGATTTTAAATGAAAACAATTTTTGTTTTTTAGTCTTCTAGCAATGATTTGATCTTTTCGTGCAATGTTAGGCGCGTTCTTATTCAAAATTATCAAAAAATCCTTTGTCTAAAATGATTACAGAAACCAAAAAGACCATGTTAGAATGTAAGGCTGTCATTAGCGACAATTTAAGATTTAGACTAACGGTACCAAACCCAGTACTACCTAGGATGTATTGTTTACCTAAAATACACAAGCCCGGAAAAAGTATGAGGACCATTGTTTCGAATATCAACAGTCCAACTTACTTACTTTCCAGGTGGTTATCTGACAAATTGAACCAGTTACCTGTACAGTTTCCAGATTTGGCTATTAAAAATTCTTACGCGTTAATAAAAATAAGTTAGAAATAGACGTATATAGGAAACCTAGTAGTAATAATAGATTTAACTTATAGGATTCTAATCACTCCTATGAACACAAACTTTCGGCTATTAACTTTTTGTTGCACCGGTTACTCAATTTTCCTTTAACTAAAGATAGATAACAAAATGAACTTAAGAAATCATCAATATTGCTAACTTTAACGGATTCTCTGAAGATGTCGTCTATAATACGATTAGGAAACATAAGAATAGATTAAGAATTAGAAATATAAGCACATTAAAACGCATTGACGGCCGTAATAATAAGAAATATGTTTAATTAATTTAAAATTACCCTTTTATCCAAGTTACACTAAAGGTCTTCAAAAAATTTTTTCTAAGGTTGACCGCAAGATTGTTTTTTCTTCGAGCAATAACCTTAAAAACCATTTAGGAAGTTCCAAAGATCCAGTAGATAACATGGATAAATCAGGAATTTACAAAATTTCATGTAAAGATTGTGATTAAGTGTATATTGGACAGACAAAATGATCAATCAAAATTAGGTACAAAGAATATTTGGCTCATCTCAAGTTCAGAAGGTTTGATAAATCTAGTGTTGCCCTACATATGCTTGAAAATAACCATAATGTTTATAATATAAAGCTAATTAAAAACGTAAAGAGTATTGTTCAATTAAATTGTTATGAAGCCATGGAAATTTACAAAAACAAAAATCACTTAATGAATTCAGATTTAGGACCACTAAATTCCAGCCTTTATCCTTTGTTACATCATGTTTAGTTAATGACTGTTTTAGCATCAACCACGTGCAATGAACCGCTTCATTGGAATACTGGGATTTTATAACTTACGTCATCCTGACCATTTATTTTTTTATTCAGGGTATTATTTTTTATCTTTAGATTTACATTTTAGGCCAATTATTGTCCTGTGCAATGAAGCGGATCATTAAGATACACTTAAAATGAAAGTTATAATTTTACGATTTACTTAATGATTTTAATTTACAATTTGCATAATTTATTTGTTATTTAAGGTTAGTTTTTCTTTTAGCTTGTTAGTTCAGTCTTGCTGCTGATGATGATAGCTTGGCTATCGAAACGTGCGTACAGTACGAGTAAAGTGTTGTTGTAAGGGTTTTTAGTGAATTGTTTCAGTGTTCCAGTGCCACAGATTTAGAGTACCCGATTGGCATTTGAATAGGCAACGTAAAAATATAAAATAACTGGGTAGGTATATTAATGCAAGGATACCAACGTCAAGTATTAAAATAAGGTTAATAAAACGTAGCGCCAACTTAAGAATATATCTTACACTTTCAAATTTGAAACAAGAAATACCTTTACCTTTAGCTTATTCTATATACTCTAGATGGCATAGTTTGTACAGTGTGTCCCTGGATTAGCGCATGGATAGGTAAGGCAGATAGGAAATTATTAAGTCGCATTTTCATCTTTTTGGGGTTTAGCCATGCTTCCACACTAAGTAGTAGCATAATTAATTACTTTGAAATTGTTTTTAAAAAACCCTATTATCGTATCTCCTATAGAAATACATTTTACTAATTGAAAAAATTCCTTTTTTGTAAATTTCCAAAATATATTTGATTTTTCGGCAGTAAAATTATGGCATAAATCACTTACTATTCAAGCATGGCTGAACCCCAAAAGATAAAATTTCAACTCATTAATTTTTTGTCCGCCTTACCTATCAATGCGTTAATCCGGGGACACGCTGTGTATAACTACGAGTCCACGCTAAAAATAAAAATTTAAAATTTTTATTTTCTTTGGCTTTTTTAATCTCCATTAAATTGTGGGAAATTTATTTTAGGGGTGGTGCCGTGGTAGAAAACTCAACAGCGTGGCAAATCTCCCATTATAGTGGGAACTATAACATCCCTGTTTTACGTCAGTTCTCACTTTGCGTGCGGGTGATTTTGTTACATTTATGTATATTAAATGAATTTAATACACGTACAATATCTTAAATGTGTACAAATATAATATACATTAGTTTATAACAAGTGTTGTAATAAATATTCAAAACAGTCACTTTTGCGTCCCCGTAAGTGGACATATAAAATTACATATCGGTCATACTGACCTGAACAATAATCGACACATGGTAAATTTGAATAGTTGAAGAGTTAATGTTTTCCATGTTGTAGTGATTTTTTGTTTTAAGTACAGATTTTTCTTAAAATAATATTAGGTGGCATTCTCTTAGATATGTTTGTTTTTTGAAAATGGGATTTTCCCTATAGTTACCTTATTAAATTTGTCTTGTAATAATTAATTTTTGAAATTAATGGTAGAAGAGGTTAGAAGTTCTCTATTTGAAAGAAAATACGTGTTTTCAGTTCAAGTTTATCGCTTTAACATTTTCTTCGCCGAAGTCTATCGACACGATCGTGTTGCAGTATCAACTAGTGGCTTTGCTTCCGCTAGGTCTATAAATTTTCCTGGGTGGTGCAACAAGTAGCTCGGTCGACGGCAGCAACTGGTAGTTTTGGCGACGTCTGGCACCCGCCCTCGGGTAAGCAACAGGCAACGCTGTCGGCATCAACAAGTATTTCCAACCTCCTGGTGTAGTACGAAAAACGTACAGGATTTGGCCCATTGCCAGCAGCAACCAGTTGCTTTCGCTATACGAAGTTTTTCTCCGCCACGTTCTCGCTTTACTGTACTATCTATTGTCCCTTGGAGAAAGTAAAAAAGTTCCAGAGAGAGCCAAGCGTTCAACTTCATAGCGATTTGATGTTCTTTTTTCGTTCTTTTTTCGCTCGTTTCTTTATACGTGACCGGAGTATTTCTTTGCTTATCCATCCCCCAGCTCTTCGTTACTTTCTTACCATTTTCCCAAACGCGCTCTAATAGAAATTTATTTCGTTTGTCGACGAAACTTGTCATTAAGGAAAGGAATCGGGACGCGCCTGCTGAAAAAAGTTAATGGTGTTTAAGAAGAAGAATAAGTGCAAGAAAGTTTGCAAATAAGTATCGGTTGGCCCAACATTTGCAGCCAGGCGTTATCCAGATTAAAAGCATATTTAATTTATTTTTATTTCGTTGATGTCTTCAATGTTCTGCGCACATATTCCAATGCTAACATGTCACACAATGAATTATTTATACATATACGGGAAATTAACCTATAGTTGCGGTTAGTTCATTAGGAACTCGGTTAACGGATATAATAATTTTCAAAATTATTCTATGAAATTGAAAGTAAAAAACTAAATACTTTTCCTAAGCACTTAAAAAGTACATCAACGAAATTAAGGAAATTAGGTTTTTGCATGTCCATTATTTCTGAGTTGGTAAGTTATACGCAACGCTCAGGAGTTATGTTTTCCCATGAAAGCCTTATTGCTATGTGTCTTCTGTTTTACTAAACGTTTTATATTATAACTTTTAAACCACGACCGCATGATTTGTTAAGAATTTTTTAACATTTTTGGTGGTATGCAACTTTGTTGGTTATCTTTGTAGCAACATTACAAAACCGTTTCGCAACGCTTTACAATATGCTTGTAAATTTACCGTTCGTATTTGTGGGTATACATCTACACCATAAGCCAATTACCGTCACGACACATCGTATAAACTGGTGAGCGCGTTAACACATTAGTTCGGGCTGCAGGCATATAGAATGGCGCCCTATGACGAGTAGCAAAAACTGGCACATTGAAGCATATCTTGGACAGTAAATATGGACAGTCGATATTGTTATTGAGTAGTTTACTCAGAAGTCGTACGCTCTGGAACTCCCTCCTCGTTGTAAGTGACTGCATATGCAATTGGTTCATAGTTTCATCCAGATTAGAACTGCGTACGGGGTAGCTACCAGTTGTTTTATAAGTTATGCATTTCAAAAACGTTCGCTGAATCTGCTCCATGTGAGAGTGCGTTGTATAAATTGGATATCATAGGATGCTGCCATACTCGAACCGATTAAAAATGTGTTGTGCAACAGCCGTTGTACAACAGCCTAATCGCGACGATGTCAGTAAATTTCTTACAGATTCTTAGAACGAATCCCAACATTCTCGACGCGGAACAAATGTGAGTGTACTGTCAAAAAGAATTCCAAGATCATGAAAGGCTTCACTGGTGGATAATGGTGTGCCACACAGGAGGTAAGTATTAATTAGAGGTTCTAATTTTTGTGAATATGTGACTTTGCAACATTTAGCAATATTAAGTTTCAGGTCGTTGTTCTCGCACCACTCAGCGACCACATCCAAGTTGCGTTGGAGCAAAGCAATATCATCAGGGCCAGAGATCGTTGAATAGATTTTTAAATCATTAAGCGAACTATGAGGATGAATTTGACCAAAAATACAGATGATAAATGAGACTTACCTTTCCCTAATCTTGACTGTATATTTTTTATATTTTTTAGCCCATTGAATTCGTGTCACTTTCATTTTAGATGTTGGCTTCTCTGTCGGACGTCTGCACTTCAAGCCTCTCCACTAAGAATTTTAAGAACACCTTTAGTGGATAAAAAACGATGTTCTGTAGCCACTTTTACTTATCGACGATCATCTCTTACAGTTGTTTTGCGTTTGGCGGCACAGTATGTTCTGCCTACTTGCAGTAGGAATATTCTCCTTAATTTATTTCGCGATTCTCAGAATAGTTTGATGTGATACACCCTCTTTTTGTGCAACTTCACATTAAGAGAACTGTTTCGTCTTTAAAAGAGCAGAAATTCGTGTTTTTATCTCTGTGGTTATATCCTTCTTTCTCATTATGATAATAATTAACCGCGAAAATAGATGCACACAAATAAAATTAAAACTCTTTGAAGTATAATTGAAAATGTGTGGAATGTCTTGAAAAACATCGTAAGTACACGAAACTCAACTACAAAAGAAGAATTACAACAACTTATTGAAGATGTATGGCATAATAGCGACGAAGTTTAAAAAAAACAATAAAAAGCTGCATTGGCAGTATGCCAAAAAGGATTGAGGATATAATAAAACATAGAGGAGGAGCAAGCAAATATTAGCAATGTTCAAACTATACTTACTTGCATGTTGTATGTAATTAAATAATAATACTCCCAATATTACCAAAGTTTTTTTAATTTATACCCCAAAATCATAATATTTTTAAGTGATCCCAATTCAATGGCCAGGGACTGTATAGTATTTAGTTATACTTAGATAAAGTAATAAAGCACCATCAATTTTAGTTTATTTTATATTGTACGGGTACATAAGGTAATATGCGCTGTCATAATTCTAATTGAGAAACAGTAATCATCAGAAAACACTACTCAGTATTTCACAACTTCACAGATGATACAACTTTGACGAGTATGAAAATGACGAAATAAAATTGTAGTTATTTATTTTTACAAGTGAGGCTCTTGTGACATTTTGAGTTACACAAGAGATTTGATTTTTTACATTTAGATCTATTTGAAGCACATTCACCAGTACAGTTGCAGTGCTGAGATCCTTGACCGCCATGATGTAATTCTAATTCTATTTTCATTCTCGAATAGTAAGTTCGCGTTCAGGAACAGTATTGACCGAAATGAACGTTTCTTTGCAGACAGTGAACTTGTTTCTTGGGTAGGGTTGGTTTAGAATCCCATGCTTAGTACCCACCTTCTTTCTCGTGCGACATTATCACATCCATAACGTTTCTATCATCGGCTTTGGGGCGGTCCTCGTCTGGTATTTTTACTGCTACATTGTCACCTGTATTAGCAGCGGGATATTTCACCAAAGAAAGGACCAATATTTTATTGGCTTGTTTCCTCAGAGATTATCTAACTGACTTTCTGACATCTTCAATGTCTTGTTTCTTTTTATCGAGAGCAATAACTATTTCTTCTTCATGTTGGTTATTATTCGACGGATCTTTATTGTTTTGGGTCTCGGTGACAGGGATCTCCATTTCTTCTTCTATAAGAAGTTCAACTTGCGTGTCAGTGTATAAAATCACGGTTTCGATTTCCTTATCCTCATCAACCTCGGTTTCCTTCTTCTCATTAAACTCGGTTTCGGTTTCATTTTCCTCATCAGCCTGGTTTTTGTCTTGATTTAATAAAATTTCTAGCTCTCCTTCCGTTGAAACTTCGGTTAGCGAATCTTGAGGAAGAAAACTATTTAATCCGACTATAGCTTTGCACCCAAACATTGCTTCGTAGGCACTATGATTTATTCCTGTGTAAAATGCTCTGTTTTTCATAAACTGGATGAAGCGTAGTCCTTCGGACCATTTCGCTGTTTCGTTAGATTCCAACCAACTACAGAGCATCTTCTCTATATCTTGGTTAACCCTTTCAATAGACCCTTATACTTATTTGCATGTTATATGTAATTAAACAATAATATTGCCAACATTACCAATTGTTTTTTTTAATTTTACTTCAAAATCATAATATTTTTAACTGGTCCTAATTTGATGGCCAGGGACTGTATGTCAAACGCAATTTAAAGTTTCAATCTTGATGTAATTTAAGCAAGATATAACTGTCAGACGTAGTTGTAACCAACATAAAAAATAAAAGAAAAAACATGGTCCTCTAGATTACGTTTTTCTATGACCATGTTGTATAACTTTTAAAAACAGTAATAACCCTTTCCAATGTACCTATCTTTTTCAAGAAAGTAATTGAAAATTCTCGATTTTGAAAGTTAGAAGTGGAGGAACGACAGATATATCAAGCATGAAAACGAAATATTCTCTTTCACTACATCTTGTTTATTTTACTAACCTTTTATTTACAGTCTTCTTCTCTCATTGCCGATAATTATTTCATTAAAGAAAATAGCTAAAACGTTCTTCTTCTATTAACTAATTAGCTGAAAAATAAATAACGACGACAGAGGTAGGGTATTGCACCAATTCGCAGATAACCAGATATAGCTACCGGGTGCGTTAGATCTTTCTTGTTTCGGCCCCCTGAATATCTCGGTGTTTTCTCTCGTTAGATAAGAACAGCATTGCTGGTAGGAGCAGCACCGATTTTGTATTCAGGACATAGTTGACAAGGCAACTGAAAAACAAAATTAAAATCGCACTCACACAAGATCCCGATTCTGTTTCCTTATTTTCCTTTGTCTGCGTTCGCTACTTCTCCATTTTTCTTTTACGAACAGAGGCGGTTTTTAGATAACCTGTCGTTGTGAAATTTTAAATAAGTTTTAGCGTTTATTAAAAACAGGAGTAGTTACATTTACAATTTACAGCTAGCGCTATGCTAATCTAGATCTTCTATTTCCAATATTTTACACTAAAAAAAAAAAAAAACAAAAACAATAGATAACAAAACCTAGATAAAGTGAGTTAATAATCTTAATCGCCATGTTAACAAGATTTATTACAATTATGTTACTTTTTTATATATGGTACGTTAAGAAAGTATCATGATATCCAGCAATAAAGGTTTTGGTTTTGGCTTGAAAAGAGCACCAAATTGTCTCCTATGACTTCACGTTGATCCAAAGAGCTTATTGCTAGGCAACGTAATCATAACAATTGGGAAACAATCAAATCTGAAATCTAGAAGCGTAAGTTATTTTTGTTATTTATTGTTATTATATCCTGGAGATTTCACATGTTGCTTCTTTGTTCTCATTATTATCTTCTCTTATTTTTACTTTTGTTAATTATTGGTAGCTTTGTTTAAATTTGCCAGTTTTTGATAGACAATGCGCTTATTTTTCCGTTCATTATATTGTTAATTTTACAACGGCCCACATATTGACCAAATAAGATAAACTTAAAGTAATTTTAATATTCTGTGAATTAGACAAAAATTACCACGAAGCGGATGATAGTGGAGGCTGCCTTTACACAACCGGAAATATTTGAACTTTGTGCTGAGTAAAGCAGGATAGGATAAAATCTACAGAGCGAACTGCTTTGACAGAAGATAATAGGATTTAAATTATTGGACAATTTGTTTTAATCACGGCAAATAAAGCGATAATTGTTGCCAGATTCACTTAATATTAAAGTTGACCCAGCAATTTTGCATGGTTTGTGCCAAAGCCATCCTAAAAGTAGCAACATGAAAAGCTTGAAAACAGACATATTAGCTTTGTTCCAATACCCCTAGGAAACCGTAAATTGGACTGCAGCTCTTTTTTATATTGCGCCTGTGCTAGACGGTAAATTTTTCTGAGAATGCTAATAAATTGAAAAGAACCCGTTGTAACTAATTAATTCGATAAAATAACAAAGATTAATAAAATAGGTAAGATTCCAAGTTTTTGGCATAAACGGTTCACAGGCATTCTATTTACCCACATCTCACAAAAGTTAGGAAGTTAAAAAATTCGAACCGGGTATCCTAGAAATATAATTTTGAATTTCGCCTGTATTATATCAGGATAACGCCTTGATTATACCAGGGTAAAGTTGTGTGCTAGAGCATGTATATTAATTAAATATATAAAATGACAGCTGTAAGAAACACGTTTTATGTTAATTGTTAAGTAAAGGGGTACTGTGGCTACAATATATTCACTTTTTATATTCAATCATTACTAAGGTTCGACAAAGGAGTGCAACGTCAAAGGCGTATCGCGCAAAAGTAGGTACGTGAGATACAGTATTATTTAAAAAATTTCGTCTTGATGTCCACTGCGACAAAATACTTCTGGCCCGGTAAGCCGCGTAAAACTACAAGATAAGCAACGCTTCCATTGTCGATTCACTTAGTCTTCGGCGTTGGTCTGAAAACGTTTTCGTGTATTTCGAAAATGATCGTTCTACATCTAGCGAAGTAGGATTTGCGTAATTCAGATATTCCTTTATCTCTTCTGTGCACTCTTTATTTTCAGTAATAGACCGAACCTTTTGTAAATCGGGATTTTTATTTAAAACTGCACGAAATTTTTGAGCGACGTCTAGTCCTGTAGGATCCGCCAAGCTTTCTAGAGCGGCTTGTAAATTATCTAAGGTATTTAATGAGTCTCGTAAAGATAAGTGACTGTTTCGTAACAGCGATATAGCTTGTACAACTGCAGAATGGTTTATGAAAATTTCATCTATTTGTAATTGAACGTCCGAATTGGAAAAAAGTTGCTGACTCTCTCGAATCGCTGCAGATTCATTTGATTTAAATTTTAAAATCACATCCTTCACATTTGTGAAATATTTATGATAATAAAATACTGCCTGGAGCCATGTTCCCCATCGAGTTATTACAGGCTGTGGCGGTAGTGGAAGTTTCGGACACAATTGTTTGAAAACGCGGATATGTTTGGGAGATTTCACGAACACTTTTCTGGTAGATGTTATTAAATTATTTACCGTCGGATACTTCTTTCGAATGGTTTCTGCAGCGAGATGATACGCGTATGATGATATACGTGTGAGACATGTTATGTGAAGAAGAGTCGGAAAGCATATTTTCGACATTCTACCAACTTTCAGCATTGTTGCAGCTCCATCAGTAACTAACATTGTGACTTGGGCTCCTGTGATACAAAATTCTCTTAACGAACCTTTTATTATCTTCACAATGGTTTCAGCATCACTTTTTTTAACCCTTTTACTGGTTAATAACAAGGAAGCTGCTGGATCGTTACGTTTTAAAGGACGCGCTACAACATGAATCACGCTGTGTTTCTGTGCATCAGTTGTTTCATCCACACACGCAAATTTTCTTATTTTTCAACTCGTCTACTGTAGAGTTTTTTACTGTACCCTGCAAATGTAGTAAATTGTATCGCAATTGTCTATTGCTTGGTAGTTTCCACGACGGAACATATTTATTCCAAAAAAGACGAAAGTGTTCATTGTCTACTAGGTGTTGTGGGATGTTACACACACTTAGCATAAATATAAAATCATACAGAAATTCTTCTACAGTGAAATGTATGGCGACCTATCAACCGTATATTGCAAATTTTGTACTGAATGATAGTACCTGTATATTTCAACCCAAGGAAACGGCTAATATATTTATTCACATGCGATGCTAAAGGTATACCTCGCTTACGACGATCCATGTTTTAAAAGACGCACACCGATAAACCGATAATTATCGAACGACCGTTCACTTCCAGGCCTATCGAATGATTAAACTCTCCACTGGCTTCGCATCGACCCCTCGGCTGCCGTAGCACGCGTTTGTCGAACCGTAATAATTAATAATGCCATGAACAATAAAGAAATAATTATCTGTAATAGTTACTACGATGTAGGCGCCATAAATTCTCGGTCCGACAGACTTATACAGGTACGAGTGTATTCAAACTCCGTTGCGTCATAGTTGCACATATGCGAGGCCGATATTATATACATTACTGCTCGAAGAGTAGTAGTTTTTAGTAGCCAGCCAGACAACGTGACTAGTGCATGAAAATGCCTCGGGTAACGAAAATTGAATACCGCGCGGTCATTAAATTTTTAACAAAAGAAGGGGATACGCCTAATCATATCATTCAACGTTTAGACGGCGTTTATGGTGATTCATCTCCTTCATATTCCACTGTAAAAAAGTGGGTAAAATGTTTCCGTTTGGGGCAAGAATCCCTTAAAGATGATGAGCACCCCGGTCGGCCAATTAAACCGATAACGCCTCAAAACATTTCAATTGTGAAGAAATGGTATTAGCAGATCGCCGTTTGAAAGTGAAGCAACTAATAGTGATGTATAACATTTCTCAAACAAGTATGCGCCGAATTCTCCATAACCATTTGGGTATGAATAAGATTAGTGCAAGATGGTACCGCATCTTCTTTCTGTTTTTCAACGTGAACGTCGGGTCGAATGCGAATTTTTAAACGTGTGTGGTGATGAAACCAATTTCGGAGTCTATTGTCACAGAAGATGAAACAAGGGTTCTGTGTTATGATCCTCTATCCAAAAAGGAATCGTTTTAAGGACGATAGTGAGTTGCAAGCAGCTGTAGATTTTGAGGGGAAAACTTCAGATTATTTTTACAAGGGTATAGAATTATTAATATTATTATTAATATTTTACCAAGTTTATTTTTTCTATATCAGGCCGAGAATTTATGGCGCTTACATCGTAAATTCACTAGTCTTCGCTCACAAGCCGCAAGACCTTAATTTAACGGTCATTGTATAATTACTTACATTTATTATATTTGTATAATTTTTGTGAATGGTTCCTATCTGAATTAATAACCGAACAGCAAAGATCTGTCTTGTATACTAAAAATATAGCTAGAAGTAACACATTATTGTATTTTCTCATATTTTTTTAATAACAAGGTTATTGTATTTCATTTCACTCATATGTGAATTAATACCACAGCATTGTTGTAAAAATGTGTGCAATTGTAATTCAAACTGCAACAATTTTTTTCACACGTAGATAATTCGAAAGAATTAATTTTTGCTCTTATTACAATTAACATTAATTCTCATTGCTATAAAATCTTTGGGAATGTTTTCAACCAGATGCAAATATCTCTAATATTTTAATCAATAATTAGAGCAACGCAAACTGCGCTGAAAGCCAGTGGCTGACGCATAAAAGTTTACACAAAATAAACACGGCCGGGACAATTCGGTATAAGCGTCAGTATAACTGCGACTCGAAAGCCGATCTCTTGTGTATGCATCTACGCTGTCGTATACTATATCGTAGTTTCTACGTTTGTTTTGAAAATGTTTCCTCGTCGCGAAAACGACCAAAGTTGGACCAAAAGAGATTTATTGCAGAAATGCCTGACTTAAAGTGTGATGGCGCGAAATTCATCTGTAGTGTGTAAAATAGATTTAATTGGGTGGTCGAAAAGTGATTGTCTACGGCACGTAAATTGTCAGGGCATGTTTCAAAAAAAATTCACACGAGATTATGACAAATTTAAAATTTAATTTATGGGGTTTATTGCATGTAATTTACCATTTCTTTTAAACTAAGGAAGAAAGCATACGTCTCGTTTTTGGAATGAATATTCGGACTTTAAGTTACCAAGTGAGAGAACATTACAGAGAGTTTGTGCTGTCTGCTCGTGAGCATGTCGAGAAAAGAATTAAATTGGAGTTGCAAGATAAAAACTGGTTGTGTGTGGACGAAACAACAGATCGTAAAAAACATTCTGTGGTTAATTAATGGTACGCCAATGGAACCACATCGACCGTCACCCTCAATTTTACTAGCTTCCAGACAATACAACAATGCACTGCCGAAAGTAATTTCAATTTTGGGTGTTAATACATTCGAAAGTTTGAACTTTCACACAATCACTGTTGATGTTTATGAGTGATGGTGACGCAAACATGCTTGCTGTAGTCGATCTCTTAAAAACATTGTCTAACTTGTTGCATATTACATGTAAAATTCATACTCCTCAGTCTCGTATCAGATATATTGAAAATGTTATCTCGAGGTAGACCCTCTAATAGCACATACAAAAGCTGTGTTTGAAAAATCCCAAAACGTATTCGGGAATTTCATAGACTATGCCCCGGTATTCCTGAATCACCACAACCTATTCTTACTCGGGGGGGAAACATGGTTGAGGCTGCATTTTATTACTTAAATATTTTGAGAATATAAAGAACGTGATTTTAGATTCGACCCACAGGGAAGCTGCGGCTGTCAAGGTAGCCGCTTGAAATTTTAGGATAGCCCAAGTTAAAACAGATTTGGAAATTATTCAGACAATTACGTGGACTAGGGGATGCGATAGAAAACTACAAAATTCTTCGGTTCGTTTTAGTGGAATCTTTGCAAATAGTGAAACATGTTCACGCACAGTTTGCGCGATAGAAGACGCAAGGATTTTTTTGGGTTTTAAAAAGGGTTTTTAAAAGTGTTTTAGATAAAGACTCTGACTTTGGCATATTAAGACAATTTGTGAAGGTGCGTCAACAGAACCGTTAGTTATTTGAAAGATTATTTTACTTACGCAAATATAACGTCACTGAGATGTAGAACTTTTCGTTTTTCGGCATCAAAAACACTTTTTCTTCACGCCGCACTCACTTTGCCGAAACAACTTTGGAAACATATCTAATGTTACAAATATTAAATAGACATTATCCACTTTGGGATTTCACGGTAAGTGTTTGAGCACGTATTACATTTAATTTATTTTGTGTAAACTTTTATGCGTCCGCCACTGGCTTTCAGCGCAGTTGCGTTGCTCTATCAATAATATGTATTTTGACATATTCATCCTCTCACATTAAACATCTAAAGAAAAGTAAGCGCAGTCCCTAGAATTATTAATTATAGGGCTTATACTAATTATTTATGCATCGGATAATAATTACAATACGGGAATAATTATATGTTTGGTATGGATTTAATGAAAGTATAACGTTACCCTTAAGAGACAATCTAAATATGTATATACCAATTGTAAACTAAAACTTGAAGAGATGCAAGCCATTAAGTGTGGTATAGAATTGGACGGATAAGAAATTCCGAGTTAATTCATAATTACGATTACATTTATCTGTGCTTTTTGTTACTTGCGATTCCGAAAACACCCGAAACTCGCTCTCTGACGCGCGGTTGGAAGTATTGGTAATAATGGGTGGCCGACGGGGGGGAGACATAAGTTAGTTTTCTAATTGTATTGTAGTGGTGTATATTTACATCGTCAAACGCAGCTGTCATTTGAGCACGTATGGAGTTTTTGGTATGGCCACTCGGTCAATGTGAAATTCCCTTTGACGAATATTAGCTCTTTTTTTAGAAGCCTCTATTCCTCTGCGAGTCTCCGATCTTCGGAGTGGGGATATTAAATAATTTAACTAAGTTCGGATATCGACAAATGCGGAGTAATGGGGACGAAACTACTCTTCTGTCCAATTTCTTCTTCGCGAATCTTGAAAATCAATGAAAAACGTTTTTACAATAAACAACGGGGTAATTTCAGAGGCATTTCGAGCATGATTTCATAAATTAAATATCTTTTGCAACGTTTTTGTGAAGTACGTTAGCGAGTTTTAGTATTGTTTGGTTGTCGATGCTATTCTGTATTACAGAATAGCATGAATTCAGTCATCTAGTCGCGCTACTACATATTCCATTATGCTACTTGGAAATAAATAAGTTAAGTCATCAAAATTCATCGTTAAAATACATTTGGAAAGTATTATCAAAATTTGCTGTGGACAAAACAATCGCCATCGCGATTAAAATAATGGAGTGAAGGGACACCAATTAATTTGATTACATTTGGTCAAGCTTTCATCGAGGTAACTCGTATTTTGACTGTGTTCCAAGTTTCAAAGTGTGTAATATTCAAATCATAGTAAAAACTCAAGGTAGAAGTGAAGGTTGGAGTTTGAGAGTTGGCAGTTCCCCGTGAATCCAATATAAACATAAAGTTACATGGGATATCAAGATTCCTTCAAAATTGCCGAAAGAGTGTGTAAGAACACTTCCGAACCCCTTCATCTAATTCTTTAACAAATGTTCAAATTCCATTTTTTTTAACAATTTTCCTGTTTTAAAACATTACAGTGCATATATTACATTAAAAGCACGACATAGCAGCATTATTTCTTATTCAAGTGTTGCCATTGTGTATATATCGGATCCAATAATTAACATAAATTGCGAAAATTTTTTCACAGTGCACTATAAAGGTGTTGATGTCTGCTTTTTGCAAATGTAAAACTCATACTTGTGAATATTCACTGATTTTAAAATTGTATTTATTTCGAGGACGTAATATTACGCTTAAAAAAACGAGTTGCTTGATGTACCTTCATTTTCTTGAAGTTATAACATTTTAAATCTCGTGCCGTAGAAGCTGATTCTGTCTCGACTTATAAAAGTAAAGCTAGGAAAAATTATCCGGGTCTCTTGAGGAATACATCCTGTTTCTGGTGCCGTAATGTAGTTTGTGCTGTCATCTATGAAGTGAGACCGACATACTGGAATATGGCAGGGTCATCCAGACAACTAATAATTGTGTATTTTCTTGCCGCCGGTGGTTCGTTTTCTCCTTCTGCCGCTATACTTTACATTATACACTCTCTCTATCTTCATCTTAATTGGTTGTTAGTGTTTGTGAATAATATTTATTTTCTTTTCGAAATACTTCACGGTTTCTTTTTCATTTATATTTTCAAACAATCAAGTATTACTATGTTGGAGACATCCGCAATTGGAATATATTTTTAAAGTAAACTAACGAAATATTGTTGAGAACAGCTTGATTAGCTAAGACTGCATTTATTTTTAGTCACAATGCATATACAGTTTGTATGTACAGTACCGTTCATGAAAGTTCGGGCAAGTTGACAAATTTTATTAACTGTTTAGGAAAAAAATTTAAAATTATATAATATACATTTCTGTGAGGAATTATTAAAACTAACCTTTTCTGGAACCCTTTTACCAATTTCCAGGTAGTATTTGTCTATTATAAGACCGTTATCATAAAATATATAATTATGTTGGAAATCCCCAATAATTGCAGTGACAATAAAGCTTTATAATAATCCCTAGGGGGTTAGCTGATTCACTCGTGTTACCTGAAATATTCGTATACCCTTTATAAAGTATTAAAAACATTTGTAAACGCAGTAGCTCTGAAGAGATTGTTATTGTGAAAATATCTGTGGTTGTGCAAGTGAAAATAAATAATTTCGGTTTGACTGCTTAAAATGCTCAGTGGAAAGCCTCTAGCTGTTCAAAACGATCTGCTATTATTACCTTGCATCAAGAAGGGTACGCAGAAAGACGGATTGCGGATAAATTAAAAATAAAAAAATCTACAGTACATGATACTATAGTTCGATTTAAGACAACCGGTGACGTGCAAGATCGTAATGGGCCAGGACCGTCAAGAAAAACGACTCCTGCAAAAGATTTACGAATAAAAATAATTAGTAAGCGCAATAAAAGACTAACAGCATCAGAAATTGCTGCAGAATTCAATAATGAGCGAGATTCCAAAAGTTTCTGTGAGTACTGTGAAATGTCGTCTGAAAGAGGCTGGGTTGCATGGGCGAGTGGCTTGTCGAAAACCGTTACTCCGAAGAGGAAATAGGCTGAAACGACTGAAACGGGCACAAGCTCAGAGATTGGATAGTGGACGATTTTAAAAACGTTTTGTGGACTGACGAATCCAAGTTTGAGATTTTTGGAAATAGACGGAGAGTTTTCGTACGCAGATCAAGAATGTTACGGGAGTGTATAGTTCCTACGGTGAAGCATGGAGGCGGATCTGTAATGGTTTGGGGTTGTTTTTCCTTAATCGGAACAGGGGACATGCTCAAAATTGAGGGCATAATGAAAAAAGAAGAATATCGGAAAATCCTGGATGAAAATGCCATATCGTCAGGAGTCCGATTAATTGGTCGTGGATTTGAATTTATGCAGGACAATGACCCCAAACATAAATTTAAATTGTGCACAGATTACCTGCAGCAAGAAGAAAATGAAAGAACCCTAAAAATTATGGAATGGCCGTCATAGTCCCTCGATCTGAACCCGATAGAGTTGTTATGGGAAGAATTAGACCGATGTGTTAGGAAAAAGTGTCCAAAATCGAAGGAACATTTGTGGACCATTCTCCAGGGGGTATGGACAAGCTTGCTCAATGAAACATTAGCAAAATTAGTGAATCGGGTGCCGAGAATAGTGGCAGCAGTCCTAAAGGCAAAAGGTGATTTTTCGATGAAAATCGGATTTAAATTATTTGTATTACATTAACTTTTTCTTTTTAATAAATTTGTGTTTGAAAATATATAAAATCATGTAAGTAAGTATTAAATACATGGCCATTTAATATTTCTCTTATTTTCTTTGACTTCCGTACATTTTTTTGCTTGGCCGAATTTCCATGAACGGTAGTGTATCTTGTAGTGCATACGCCGTTGGAATAATGACAAATTCTAGTAACTATAAATATATTAAATTATCTGACGAAGTATTACGATATATTTGCAGATGAAATATCAACCTTAGATATTAAAGAGTGAACGATCCTTGTATAGTCCTCGCGGTGTAATGGTTAATACGTCTACCCGGCAAGCAGGAGATGTGAGGATCGATTTCTCATCGGAATATTTTTTCAGTAATTATGTCAGAAATTCCAAGGAAAATTTTAGCTACTAACTATTGTTTATTTAAAATACATATACAGGGTGTGGCGTTTAAACCGTCGGTTAGCCGAATACTGGGAATTAATCCTAGCTGAATACTGAAAATTTGTCTTCAGAGTTTTTTGATATCGATCTTCCAAATAAAAATATTGGCAGCTCTGAATTAATTCCGGTTATACCGGAAATAGATGTCACCTTGCTTATTTTGAATCGAACATCCTGTTTATTTTTTCATTTTTTGATAGCATACATTATTCTACATAAGTTCTGATAAGATTTCCCTATACCTATCTCTGACCGTTTTTGAGGAAAACGGATTTTAATGAATTTTGACGTTTTATTGAGCATTCGTGCATCTAACGCATATAGGCGACAGCTACGTGCGCGTGCGCGTAGAAAACGTGTCAACGTGTCACGTGGAGTCGATTTGTCACGTTTAGAGCGTTATCGAAACGCTCGAGTTCAGAGAAACAACTTTCGTCGTCTTCGTTACTTGCCAAAAAGCAGATCACGGTTGTACCATCCTTTTTGACCTTTCACCCATAAATTCAATAACGGCATTAAACCAAGAATAGCTAGTCATTAGGTCTAACTCAAAACGCTGAATAGCGCCCGAAATAGTGCTACAGTGCTGGGCACACAAGCAAAATCGAAATTTGTGTGGGAGTGCACGAACGCGCTATAAACTGGATAACCGGGCTAAGGTTACTTCGCCTTGGGCACTAGGATATGAGAGCCATCGAGGAAACGTCAAAGCAGACGAACTAGCCCAAATAGGATAGGAAGGATAAAAAATCTCAAGACTGGTGGAAAGTGTCCAACGTTACAGATGGACCAAGCAATTTCTAGTCGGGTAGATGTCTAAATTTATGACTGTCCTCCTAAGCTGACAGAAAATCTCTTAAAGCAATAATAGGTTTTCTTGCGGGACACTGTATGTTTAAAAAGCATGACAGAGAAAACGTCATGGAGGTTCTGCAAGGCGGAAGAAGGGATTGCTAAGCACATATTGTGCGATTGCATAAGACTAGCAGGAATAAGGTTCTTAGAAATAGCAAAATTTACGCAGAAGGGTCACACATAAAGAACTAGTAATTAAAGAGCCACAATAGATAAGCAGTGGGATAGGTCATTGACCACTTCATAAATAATCTAATCTAAACATGAACATAGTTATTTATACACGTTTTTAAAATTAAAAGCAATTACATAAAGACGTTCAAATTAATTGGCATTATTTAACGAAAATGTTTTTATGTAATGCGAATATATTTTGACAGTTCAGACGTTGGTATTATATATAAAGCAAATAAGGTTCTATTATAACGTATTACCTCGGGATTGAATAGCAATGTGAAACATTTTGCTTCACATTCTTTTGCTGGAAGCGTGCACTAGTTTGGTAAATAATTGGATGGAAACAGGAGACCTTTAGTCTGCAATAATAATATAATCATTTTTCAATGCATTATCTGCCGTGCTTCAGTGTATTCAATTCTAGCTGAACGAGCGCTTTTCTTAGTTTAAGTGCAAAATTATTTTCTTTATAAACTTCTTCGCGTTCAACGTGTTTACTTGAGATTTGAATATTTCAATATTTTACCGTCTTAATGCTTTATTGGCTCTAAATCACATTTGTTTTCATTGTAAACGTAAATATCTATAGGAGAAAAAAGGAGAACGTTGCACTTAACAACTTGGAGATGGAAAAAAGTAGTATACCATGGAGACGACAAGACGAATAGCGGGGGAGGCGACAAAAGGTAAGCGCGAAGTTCTGAACTACGGCCGGTCATTAGCCTGACTGATTTCGCTCTAAAGATTCGATTAACGAAATCAATGAGTTGTAGCGGACAAAGCATCTGCGACTTAATAGCGTTAGAATATCAAATTCGAGACAATGACGGTCATTTTCAGGATTGAAGTTGCGGAATGTAGCTGTTCTCAACGTTGTTACCATGCAAAGGTTAAATATCCCGAACTTATGGTTTGTTTGTTATATTTATTTATAATACGTACATATATAGGTGTTAGTCAACTAATAATAGAGTACTTATAGTCGGTTTCACATTGAGATCGAAGTATTGGGTCTTATGAGGTATAGCCGTCTTTTATTAGTTTGTATCTATGTATCTATTTTTTCTCCTTTTTTAGAACTAGGAGTGTTGCTAGGTCAAATGGGTAAAACGTTTGTTTTATTTACGTTTATGTCATCTGTCAATTTCGCTTCATCGTTTGTTTTGTTATTACTTCTAATGTCCCTTTCTTCGTATTTTTCAGTTGCATCTATTTTTGAGTAAATCAATTTTTATTTAAACTACTACTATCTTTAGTACTGTTTTCAAGTTGGAAGCCTGCAAGAGAGGGCACCAAGGCGAAAGCTATTCTATAAGAGAAAAATAAATGCCTTTGCATATTCTGCAAAAAACTGTGATGTTTCCAAGGCAGTTGAAGAAACAAGCAAAGGTCTAGTATTTAGCTCGAAAGGAAAAAGGTAATAAGAATCATTCACCTGCAGCTGCAATGAAAAAGGAAAGTCGAGGTGTCATTCGCAAGAATGCTCGCTTGCGATTATATGACGAGCACGTACAAACGGTTGTTAGATGCAAGGTTCATAGCTTCTTAGAGACATCCCACTCACCTTAGATATGATATTAGATGCTATAAATGGTGAAGAAGATATGCCTCTTTTTTCAAGGACAATATTTTACAGATTGTTGAAAGATATTGATTTCACTTTCGAAAAGATTGGCAAGAAAGTAATGTTGATGGATCGTGATAATGTAATATGAGGGGAGTTTTGATGGTATCTACCTAGCTATGAAAACAATGTGTTATCGCAACAATGTTCTTACGTCAAGTTTCTGTGATATTTTATAGTGTCATCTCCAAGTTTGATTCCAATCGCTTAGTATTTGTCACTTATATATCTTTAAATAAGAGAAAATGGGTAATTTGAATCTTGAACACAGAAGCAGCATGAAATTTCCATTGAAAGAAGGCAATAGCCCGAAGAATATTCATGAGAGAATGGTGGCAGTGTATGGAGAAAACAGTTCGTACTATTTGCAAATACTGGTGCAAGCAGTTCAAATGGGGCAGGAAATTCATTCATTACGATCCAAAGTGCGGAAGACCTTTGGAGGCACGAATTGAAGACATTATTAATAAAGAAGATTTGATGTTGGGTGACCGCCGAATAAAAGTTTCAGTTATTGCAAGAGAAATAGGAATATCAGAAACGAGCGGTTTTAAAATCCTACTCGAAGATCTGGGAATGAGCAAAGTGTCGGCATGATGGGATTTCCAGGCTGCTCAGTCAAGATGACTTCTATAGAATTATAACCGGGGATGAGACCTGGGTACACCACTGCGATCCTTCCACGAAACAAGAGGCCATGCAATGGATTCATAAGAGCTCTCCACCACCCAAGAAGGCGAAAACTCAATTTTCTGCGGGAATGTTTTCTGGGACGTGGAGAAGATTCTCTTGAGTATATGCCAAAAGGGACTACACAATAACAGGGAATGTCTACACAGGCACAATTAGGAACATGAAAGCAACTATACGTGGAAAAAGATACCACAATTATACTCAAAAAATCTGCTTCTGCACGACAACAGCAGGGTGCATAAAGCACGAATTGTACATACAAGCAGTGGTCAATAAATGCGGCTTTGAGGAATTACAAAATCCACCTTGCAGTTCCGACCTCGTCCCTTGTGACTATTATCTTTTTCCAAAACTCAAACAACACTTGAGGGGGCGTCGCTTCTTATCGAATGATGACTTGGAAAACGCTGTGGAGTGGTATTTTGCAGAATTACCCAAATATTTTTTGTCGAAGGCATAGCGTTATTAGAAGAACGTTAGGATAAGTTTGTTAGTATTAATGGCTCTTACGTTGAAAAATAAAATTTTGTTTGTTCTCCAGTTCGTTGTTTTTATAGTAGGTAGATAATATAAAAAACTCCCCTCGTATATACAATAATATGACCATTTACAAACTATTAGAAAATACAGAATTGAATTTTTTTTTAATTGAGATCTGTACATAAAATAAGATTCTAAATAATTTTTAGTTATAATATTAATTGATATTTTTGCGAATAAGGGTATTTTACTTTTAGGCAATTTTAGGTATGACCGGCTAAAATTTATTAATTTAATTTTCTGACATTAACAATAAACAACATTTTCAATTTGGTGCCAACTTTGTGCTCCACAAAGTATGCATTTATATTGAAAATAAATCTATGTTGTTGGGCTGCATAAAGATAATAAACTAAGATACCCTGTAACTTCTACGCATAATTTAGATTATATTCTTGTTGCAGGTATGGAAGCCATAATGTCAGAATTTTTCAACGACACCACAACCGCCTTCTACATCATCTTAATCATATGGATAGCGGATCAATACGACGCCATCTGCTGTTACATCCCCATTACTAAGCGGCACTGGTTGCGGTAAGCGACATAATTTTCTATTACTACGAACGTCTACTTCTTTCACTTTTTACGTTCCTTGGTCTAGGACGTCGCAATAAAATTGTGTATTTGATTTGTTCTGGGGTTGCCCGTTTGCGCAAAATTCACCGCACTAATTAAGTCTCAATGATACGTATGTGAGCGACTAACGCAGTGCAACCGTAAACTGTAGTGGCAAGCGAAAATCATCTCACAGTCAGCGTCAATCGCTAAGCTTTTATTTCAACATAGGAATTTTATTTATTAATTAAAATTAATGATTGCGAAGATGCTTATTTGTACACAGGGCCGATCCTAGCTATTGGCAATAATGTCCACCATTCGTTGGCGGCCAAACAGACCATGTCGTATAATTCAAGAATGAGATAATTTTTTTTCTGCATCTGCCTGCAGATGGGATATTTTAAAAACACAAATTGGTAGTTTTAAACTCAAGCCTATTTGCGAAACCCGAGAGTTGATGCACTGAAACCTTTGTACAGAAACCTAAAATCTTTTGTATCGAGGTTAATCCAAAAGTATGGCTACGCCTTTAAAGGGGAAGATTTCTTTTAAATGTATGTAAAATTATAGATGAATTTGCATGAAAAGTCAAACTACAGTTCTTGTGTCTTGTATCTGTTATTGGTCATATCGCGATCAGGTAGCAATTATTTAGAGGACTCAAATATTTCACATGAAAATTGGATTTCAGTGAAACTGACTAAGGGGGATGGCTGACTATAGCCGTTAACTGCTCTTCGATGACGTCACGCTGTTTAGGTGATGTATTACCCTGCACGATATTAGCCTAGGTGGTAAAGGAATCGTTTCTTTGCATTTTTTTTAAGTTTTGAAGGGCTTCCGGTTTAAAGAGGATGCCAGTCGTCAACTGAGCCCTTCCTCGCATCCCTTTCGATTTTATTTTCGAAAAACGAACTTTCAAAGCAAAAGCCAAACATGTAACCGAGCACCGTTTTCGTGAAAGATGTATTTGTGGTTGATATTTAATTGGCTAATTATTATTATTTGTAATTGGATATGTATTTGGACGAAACTAAGGTTGAAATGATACAGTAATTGCAATTTTATTCGAAATTTTGTTCAATTTCACGAGAAAACTTACAGACATGCTATTTAACCAGGGTCTTTAATTTCCCATTATGCAGTGTTTTACCTAATCTATTATTACTTTTCCCACAATAATTTTTCAGTAGGGTATTTGTAGCACAAGTTATTATAATTGATGCAATACGTTCACTGCTGTGAGTATGACATTTACATACATCAGTATCAAAATGGCTACGTTCGGTGATATAATTTAAAATATATTGTATTAAAACACAACGTTTATTATGTACATTTAAAAACATTCTTCGTGTTCAAAAATAATTTTGTTAAATATAATTTAAAGAATATAAAACTACTTGAATAATAAAATCTTTAGGTTTTTTGTCAAATACAACGGATAGTTATGGAATTGAGTCGGAATAGCATCTTTTTTAAGTCTAGGACTTTTTAAACTTACAGTTATAGTTTCACCGGCCCTTGAATCTGTAGCTGTTGAAAAATAAATAATATTTTTTTTACAAAGTGTAACTCACAAACAAAACATACAAAACAGCCGACGCCACAGTTTTTAGGTTCCCCCGTTTTTATCGTTTCAGAAAAGGTTTTATCGCTTACACAACACTAGAAAAACATCACAGGTATCACCAACAAAGTGCGGAAATATCACTGCACAGTATTTCTTTTTTAATAGAACCAATATAATTTGGATAAACCTATTAAAAACGCAGAGACGGTGTGAAACGTGTAAACGCGTTTATGGCTGATCGTTCACCTAAGACAATATACGTCACAGCCTGCTGACGTCAGAGCGCTTAGGCCTTGTTATATATCGAAGGTAACGCTTGAGCTCCCCACGCGGGCGGCCGAAGGTCTAGGCTCTGTTTCTACATCATTTTATTACATGCGGGACAATTGAAATGGCATACAAGAGATCTAATAGATTTACACATTTTCTTGTCGATGCATAATTCTTGCTTCAAATTACTAATAGTTACTTTAGTTGCACGCTACAAGGCATTTAGTTTTGACGAGGTTATATTAGAGAACAATGGTATTGATTATCTGCATCTAAATATAGAAATTTATTTGATTAAGGTGGCATATGAAAGGTTATTTGTATATAAAACTTAAACAGTTTGAAAACCATGTAAATATACAGTTTTATATGGGGGGAACGTGCTTTCATTGGTTACTCAAGATGTATTACATTTTTATGTTTCAAATGTAATGATGGATACATACTAATATAATTTTTCAGTTTTAAATAAAAATATCCAGTTACTAAAGTCTCCACACTGGAAACTACCTTAAAATAAAAAATAAATCACAAAAAATTTTTGAGTCAATAGATAGTGCGACAAATAAGTTTCGAGACTGGCCGTGGAAAACATCATTGAAACAAGATATCTGCATATTTTTCGACTTTTTTTAATCAAAATATTCTCCTCTAGTTTCAATACACTTGTAACAGCGATTTAATAGTGATTCAAATGCGTGTTCTACCTCATTTTGTGGAATTGCATCTAGTGCTCCTGTTGTAGCTGTTTTCATGGTCGAAATGTCATTAAAAAAACATCCTTTCAATTTCAATTTTGGGAATAGAGAGAAGTCGCACGGGGCCAAATCAGGTGAATACGGTGGATGATTCAACACACGGACTTGATATTGAGCCAAAAATTGACGAATAATGAGTGAGGTATGGCTCGGTGCATTATCGTGCAACAGAGACCAGGTCTCTGGATCACGATATTTGGCTCGGGTTGCCCAAATCCTCGTGAAGAATGGTTCGGATCGTTTCTCTGCGCTGATGTTTAAAGCCTCTTCCATCATTTTCAGCGAAGCATTGCGATCATTTGCAATAAAATCACGTACTTTTTCGATCGTTTCGGGTGTCCGAGCTGAAATTGGCCTTCCTCCACGTTTATCATCTTCTAACGTCTTTCTGCCTTCCAAAAAACGTCTATGCCACAGAAAACATTTGCTCTACTCAAGCAATCATCGCCGTACACTTGCTACATCAACCAGAATGTTTCTGATGCATTTTTGCAAAGTTTTGCGTGAAATTTGATAATTGCTGTTAGAATCTATGTTAGTATTTAAACATCGACAACAAAGTTGTTTTGGGAGAACTGTCATAACTTTGCTATTTGTCAACTGATTGAAGCAAAATTGGTATTACTAGAAAGAGGAATATCACAGCTTTCAGACGCCGATCTGAACACATAGATGGCGCTACTAGTTACTCAGATATGGTTCGAGTTTCGGAACTTTGTCGGATTGTGTATTTTACTTAAATGCTAGTCAAAATAGAGTCGATGGAAGTTCAATCCTAATAGGATGCTTACACTAATGACTATAAGCCTAATAAATAAAAGGGTAGCAATTGCTTTTGCTTAGAATTTTTCCACAATTGCTTGCATTACTATGAATAAAAATGGAAGTAATTGCTTTTAGTTTAAGCAATTGCTACGAGTTACAGCAAATGCATTTAGCAAAAGCTTTTGCTTGAAAAAATCTTAATTATCTGTAAATAAAACTAGCAATTGCTAACCTACGCACATGCTAGCGTTCTGGTACAGCATTTGACGTTAGCAATTGAGTGTGGTTACAATGGCAAAGTTCGTTAATACCCGTAAAAGAAAATTATGTAGTGTACGCAAAAATTACGAAAATGTGGACTATCCACAAGATATATCGATTTAATGAAGAAAGTGTTGAGCGGCTCGAAAATTATTTTTTGGAAGAACAGATTAACGCGATGCGATGGTTCATTAAACAGAATAAATAAAATGAACATATTTTTGCGGTTCGTAGCAGATCCTGGCTATCAAGATTCGATGGCTGAAGAAATTGGTTTGCACCAAACTACAGTGTGTAAAGTGTATAGAACGGTTCTAGATAAAATTATAAAAAAAGGCACACGTTTGGATTAGATTCCCAAAATCACGTGAAGAAATTATAGAAGCTAGGTCGTAGTGGCTACAGAATTATACTTTTCCCAATGCTATTGGAGTAATCGATTGCACCCATATAAGAATTTCAAAATGTAGAAGCTTTAGCGACGAGTATATCAATAGAAATGATACCCGAGCATCAACGTTCAAGCTACATGTAACTGCAAGTAAATATTTACATCAATAGATGCTCAGTCTCCAGGTTCTGTGTACGATAATAGGATTTTCAAAAATTCATGGATTTATGACATAATAAAAAATAATGCAGAAGAATGTTTGTTGTTGGGTATTGGGCGCTATTCAACCGTACCCTGGTTTATGACCCTTTGGCCTAGGACGTCTCAGCAGCAAAATTGTAATGATTTCATTACAATTTTCTAACGCATTCCCGGCAAAATATTTATTTTGCCGGGAATGCGTTAGAAAGGTGCTTTGGACAACTCAAAGCAAGATTTCTTTATTTCCGTCTTCATATTACATACTTATTTTTTTCGATAATTGTTTTGTTGTATCAGTTGTGTTAGATATGTTTTCATAGTATTTTTGTAATTTCATTATTGACTACAACATTATTTTCTTATAATTTGTATACACATGCTATTATGCTTTATGTTTATCGACCAATTCACCACTGGAGTTGATATCACTTGTGTGGTCTGAACTCTACTCGAACTAAGTAAAAGCAAGCATTTGTTTATTAGTCACAAGAAAAGACAGCTGTTGCTTGTATTTTTATTCATCACAGAATTTTAGCAATTGATTATCAAACAAGCAATTGCTTTGGAAGCAATTGCTTGCTTATAAGCATTTGTTTATTTTTTATTCATTAGACCCAGTGAGTTCTGGTTAGAGTATAAGCAACTCTTAGTATGTAACACAAACTGAAATTTATGTAGATATAGTAAAACTGTTGGTTTTTTAATACAAGTATGAATGAGAGTATCTAATTACAGGTACTCTAATCACTGAAAATGTCGAAATTAACAGTTAACTCAACCTCTACAGAAGTGAGCAACTCGTAGTGCTCCACTTTTCTGTGAGGGTAGCAGCTCGACTGATGGCTTAACCTGCCAGAGATAATTAAATAATAATGAACCAACTACCATCAACCAGTAAGTACGGACGCGCGTTTCGCTGTATCACAGCTCATCAGCGCACCTACGTGGAAGGTAGTAGTTGTATTTGAAAATATATATAGCTGTTAATTTCGACATTTTAAGTGATTGGAGCAGCAATATTTTCTTCGGTGACGACCGTACGAAGACGTCCTGCTCCTTTCGGGTGTTGAATAGAACTTCTTTCGCGTACAAATTCTTTATATCATCGGTAAATTGTTGCCAAAGAAGGTGCCTTTTCATTAATGATTGAATCTAAATCTTCCTTGCACTCATAAGCGCTTAAACCATTTTTCTAAGTTCATAATAAATCATGATTCGAAAATGCTCTCTAGTTAATTCAATTTTTTCGCTTATATTTTAAAAAATTAAGAACGGTTCTAATTAAAGCTCAACTGACGGATGGGAAGTTGCCCTAAATAGTTAACTAGTATTTTGACTGCGGTCCCAATTTGAAGAGTACGATATACAAATTAGAGAATAAATTCAAGGTATTCAAGAAACGTTGGAGGTCATAATAATATCATAAAGAACATAGTGTTTATATGACATCTTAAAATCAAGGTTAGTTTACATTTTTTCAATTTTAACATTCGTTAATTTCCATTTATTGATCTCAAAATTCATTAAAAATTGTCGAAAGAGTATCAAAGAATACTCCCGAATTCCACAAAAGTGTTAAAAATTCAATTAATTTACAAAATTCCATTTTTTTTAACAAAATCCCTGAGATAAAACATTTCAGTATGTTTTGTTTTTCATGGTCTACGGAATTGTTTTATTCTTAATAATATCGACCTGGCCCCCGTTTTAAGGGAATATTTTAGGTGGAAAAAGGAAAAATAAAACATATTTTCTGTTTCAAATAGCAGTTAAAACAAATTGATTGTGATTTTTTTCTCTGTGGTTGTTGGTAGAGTTGATCTTATCGTTCGAGCATGAGGAATGAAAAATGAATCTTTAACCTACCTCGGTACTAAGCTTAAAAATGCCGGATATAACAGATGGACCCTGCTTGTTTTACGCCAGAAGTTCAACGTTAAGGATTTTGGTTTTGACCTGCGTACAATAAACTGTTGTTTACGCAAGCCGTTAGCATCGGATAAATGTTGACGTGCTTATAAGAAAGCAATCAAGCTGTGCGCCTTAGGTCACGATCAATCCTTCGACTGGGTCCATCGTCGTCTCTTGGTTTGCTTTAGCGTCTGCTGTCCTCTTGTATACAAGGTCTTTTTGTTATCCTCAGCATCGTCGCGCTTTTCGGATTACAATTTTATTCAGTTATAAATGGTACAGTATGTTGTGAATTAAAAAAGTATTAGAATGTATGTAGTACTTTGCTAGCATCTACGAAGAAAGAAAAATATCACAATTAAGTTAAAAATATAATAGGAATCGTCATGTAGGTAATCCACATGACGCTGGTTTATTTTTATGGGTATGGCTAAATTATATAGTAGCAGTTTATGTGGTCCTATATTTTATAATTATGCTATAATGTTATAATTAAAGCGTGACAAACGGTTGCACCCGCAGAGGCGCCTGTACGGGGGGGGGGGGATGTACGTATGTGGATGCAGAGTTCAGTAATTTATTTGGTTATTTCTCGGATTTCATTTTCAAACTTAATTCTTCTAATTCTCAAGCGGTTCGCGGGAGTCAGCAACTTTTTTCCGATTCGGACGTTCAAAAAGAAATAGATTACATTTTCATAAACTATTCTGTAGTGACACGAACTATTTCGCAGTTAGAAAATATTCACTTATCTATACAAGACTCGTTAAATAACATCAACAATTTAGCGGCCGCTCTAGAAAGCTTGGCGGGTCCTATAGGACTAGATGTCGCGCAGTTTTAAATAAAAATCCGGATTTAAAAAAAGTTCGATCTATATCTGGAATTCATGACTGCACAGAAGAGATACAAGAGTATTTGAATTTCGCAAATCTTACTACATTAGATGCTGAACGATCATTTGCAACAAAGTATACGAGAACGTCTTCGGACCGTGGTCGAGGCCTGATCGAATTGACAATGGAAGCATTGCTTATGTGGCAGCACTACGCGGCGTGCCATGGCAGTTGCACATTACCGCAGTGGTCATCGACACGTCAATAAAAGGTAACAATCTATTATTTTTGTATTAATACTGTGTCTACTTTTGCGCGGTACGCCCCGGATAGTTCCACCGGTTTCTCAAACATTATAAATAGTACACGCACACCGATCAACCGATAATAACCGAACGTCCACTCGATGCCTTGTATGTCCATAGTAAACACAGCTCCTTTCACGGCGCCTCTGCGGTTGCAACTGTTTGTCACGCTTTAGTTATAGCTATAAGGGTCCATATGGAACAAAATAGGATCCGATACGTATGAAA
The DNA here is from genome assembly GCA_029619315.2 of Dynastes maya. NCBI lineage: Eukaryota > Metazoa > Arthropoda > Insecta > Coleoptera > Scarabaeidae > Dynastes > Dynastes maya. The sequence continues at coordinate 52,718,651 of JAROYE020000003.1, read as the reverse complement.
TTTACACAGAGCAAGCAAAAAAGGAATATTTGCTGTATCCTTACATTTATTCATAAAATAATCTTTCCAAAATTCACGCATATAAGAACGTTGTTGTGCATTTAAGAACGTTTCCATATGTTTTTTATTTCCCTGTCATTAATTTTCAAATGAACCCTAACCTCAAAACTTAGAGGAAAAATGCTTTCATTAGAAACTTGATTGTTACATTTTTCGTCCTCCTTTAAATCCTTTTCGAAATATTATTCGTGCCCTCCTAATGTTTCGTTTTGGTGGGGCTTAGTTACAGTCTCTGGCCATCAAATTAGAACCACTTAAAAATATAATGATTTTGGGGTAAAATATAAAAAAACATTTAGTAATGTTGGCGATATTATTATTTAATTACATATAACATGCGAGTAAGTATAATTTGAACATAATATTTACTAATATTTGCTTGTTCCTCCTTTGTGTTTTATTATTTCCTCAATCCTTTTTGGCATACTGCCAAAGCAGCTTTTTATTGTTTTTTTTTTATTTCGTCACTATTATGCCATCTTCAATATGTTGTTGTAAATCTTCCTTTGTAGTTGAGTTTCGTGTACTTATGATGTTTTTCAAGACATTCCGCACATTTTAAATTGCGTTTATGTCTGGTGAGTTGCCTAGCCAAGGTAGTACACCCAGATTTTTAGATTCAAGGTACCCCATTACACTTTCTGCCTTATGACACGGTACATTATCTTGCACCAAAGTATATGGACCTTAAGTCGACTCCAATGAACCAATGTAAGGTATTAAATAGTTTCGTAAAACCTTTTTATATTGTTTTTGTTCCATTGTTCCTTTAACGAAATATAGTGGTCCCGGTCCTTCTGTGGTAATACACGCCATTAGAGATGGGGGGTGTTTAATAGATTTGATCGTACATGCTTCATTGTAACGCTCTGAAGGACGTCGACAAACAAATTGGCTTTTCCCCGTTAGCACTTCTAGCCGTGATTCGTCTTGACTTCTTTGCCGGACATCTCCATTTCAAGGCTGCTTCATGAAGACGTCTATGGACTTTTCGGGGTAATATTTGTATACCTTCTCCACTAAGAATTTTATGAATACCTTTAGTGGATAAATACTTGTACTGGGAATATTCTCCTTAATTAATTTCGCGATTCGGAGAACAGTTTGATGTGATACACGCTCTTTTTGTGCAACTTCACGTTGAGATAACTCTCCCGTCTCTAGAAGAGCAGAAATTCGTGCTTTTTTCTCTGTGCTCATATCCTTCTTTCCCATTATGATAATAATTGGCAGCGAAAATAGACGCACACAAAAAAAGTTAAAACTCTTTGAAATATAAGTTCTTTGGAAAATCGGTAAAAATACTGTTTTTATTTATATTTGCAGTGATACCAACGAACTAATGAACGACACAATTCAAACTAAACATAATTATTGTACGTGCGAATGGCAAGAGGCGCGATTCATAGCAGGTGGATAATCGGTTTATTGCACCCTTAGTTTTTATTTTTATAGCCAGCAATTATCCATGGCCATAATGTATTGGGGTATTACTCAAATAACAATTATGCTTTTATAGATTTTTGAAATTAAAATTATATTTAATAAATATTCTTATAAATTTAATATTTCTGAAGTGGTCCTACTTCCATGGCCAAGGACTGTAGAATGTTATGACTAGAGCGGGCCAAATTGCGCCATCCAACAGAATCGGAATCAGGCGCAACGGCCGCTTATTGTAAATAGCGTATATGTGAGTCACAGCAGATATGTGATATTTCGAAATTAATACACAAGAGTAAAAAAATAAAAGCTGACGCAATAATAATGTTTAGTAATTAGAGCGGATATATATATATATATATATATATATATATATATATATATATATATATGTATATATATATATATATATATATATATATGTACACGCTGAGGTGTTTTTATTTTCATTATGATTTTTTATTTGATTGAAAACGGTATGCGTTGTAAATGGGATGTAATAAGGAAATAACTGAGAAACTGAACGCTTTTTTTATTCTGTTGTACTTAATAATGTAACTGTAAATAAAGATATAATAAATAAATTCTATCCTTCTTAATAATGCGGATAGGCTTGTTTAAAAAGTTGCACCATCAGATAAGTTTCCACATTTGCCTCGGTGAAGGATGTTCGCCGAGACGAAAAAATGTTCTTATATTTCGAAAACGACCGTTCCACGTCTACCGAAGTAAGACAGGCGTAATTAAAATAATCTTTAGACTTAGTCAAGGAATCTGCAGATGCCCCATCGCACATTTGTCTTAATCTCGTGTAGTCCGGATTCTTTTTTAAAACACTATCGAACTTAGCTAAAACTCGTCCACTTGTTGCATCGTTTATACTGTGTAACAATGTACTAACTTCGTCCACGACTTGCACTGATTCTACCAACGACAATCCAGAATTTTGCAAATTTTCTATCGCGTCTACTAACCCTTTGTAATTGTTGCTAATATTCTTTAGATGTGTTTCAACAGAAATATCGAGAAATCCCTTCTGGCTCATCCTAATAGCTCTAGCCTCGGCAGGGACGAATTGCAAAATAACGGATTTGACTTCTTGAAAATGTTCATTATAATAAAAAGCGGCTTTTAACCACGTTCCCCAACGCGTAAGAATGGGCTGTGGTGGTTCTCGAATACCAGGGCATAACCTGTGGAATGCCCTAGTCCTCTTAGGACTTTTGAGAAACACTTTTTTTGTGTTTGCTATTAATGCATCCACCTCCGGGTAACACTCTCGAATAGTTTGTGCCACAAGATGTAAAGCATGGACTTTACACGTAACATGTAAAAGTCCTTCACACTTTTCTTTAAGGGAACGGCCTACACTACACATTGTTGCTGCACCATCGCTCATGAACAACAACAATTGACTGGTTGACACTTGAAATTTTTATAACGTTTCGAGAACTACGGCCGTAATTGCTTTACTAGTACACTGTTTTAATCTTCTGCTGGCTAATAGAATTGCAAAATTTGGTTTAATAGGATCTAATACGCGCACTATTATATTCAAAATAGATTTTTTTTTGCAATCTGTCGTCTCATCAAGACATAGCCACAGCTGTTTATCTTTTAATTCGGCTTTAATTCGATTTTCAATGTCCTCACGTATTCGTGGAATATCTCTCCGTAACGCTGTCCGAGATGGTAGTATCCACTCGGTATTGTATGTACCCCAGAATTTTCGAAATGCTTTTTTATCAAGTATACGAAGTGGTAGACCACATACCATAAACGTTAAAAGCAATTCTAATTGAAATTGACGTTGTTGTGACACACCATTTCTTTTATTTCTGTGGTGTGCGCTATTTATATGTCTTTCACAATCACGTTTGCTCCAGCACAGTAGTTTCTTTTTACAAACTTTACAGAAAATTGTACTCCCATTGTAGTGTAAATCCACAAATTCACTAAGAAATTTATTAACTTTCGTAGGTAATGGCCGTTTATTTTTAATAGTTACGTTAGACATAATCACTAAAGCGAGCACACCGACGCTTGTTTCTAGTATGCCACGAAGTGGTGCAAACGTAACATCTGCAGACTCGTCATTTGTTGATGAATAGAGCGCGTCATCCGTAAATGAATAAGCGCGCTGTTAGTTCGTAGCCGTCGATGAATGAACTTTTTTTTTGTAGTGGCCCACTGTGAACAACGCCCTATTTATCAACGAACACCCAAACTGCAGGTGTATATTTGCGCGTCTTCACGACGTAATAGACAGTGGTTTTGGTCCTCGTCCTAATAATTACATATTTAAATTACCTATGTTTACATACATATATGCGCCCGGCAGCCTGATTGCGAACCTGGCGCGTGGCGCTCTTGGCCCGCTCTAGTTATGACTATACAACGTCGAAGGTCAACGTCATTAGCGCCATCTAGTGCAGTGCTGTCCGAGAACATACGTCAGAGTTTTTCTGTTGTTGCCCCATTTTCAATTTATCTAACGTTTGTTTTTAATGTAAGTTCTCCCAAAGAACAAGTAGAAAATAAATTCTTTTGTGTTTTTACAACCATTTCGCAAATTAAACAACACTCGGTAAGAAGTCGTCAGTCCGGTAGTAAATCTCCACATTAAACGTTTGCCGATGTAGCACGTTTCCTTAGAGAAAGGTACATTACGTGATTGAAACATTACTATTCAAAAACGAATTAAACCAACAAACGCTAGCACTAACCTCAACGCTGCATACAGTTGCAATGGCGGTGAAGCAACACGCTCGTCTTTCATCTTAGTGTATCTCTTGCTCAGCCACAGAAACTCTGAAACGTAAATCTCTCCACGGAGTCTATGGCGTAAATGTACCCGCAATAGTCGTTAACGTCAAATAGGTGATAGATCGCGAACTCCTACGACATATTACAGGCTGTATCTAATATGGTATTTCTAAGAAAGAAAATTTTAGTTGATAGAAAATTGAATTGAAAGAATATGAAATATTGTATATTCGAAATGTGTATTGTAATTGGCTGTGAGTTTTGACAAATGCTATTGGTAGCAAAGAAGCGAAAGGAAAAGACGACAATCTGACTCTTTAGTTCGAGTCGTGTTTGAGAGAAGAGGTATTTCGCTAAGTGCTTTATTTTCCAAGCAAATTCAATTGTTGTCTGCAAATTATACTTCAAGTACAAGTCAAGTTGTATTTAAAAGAACGCGACACACTATCCCAGGATTGCAAGAGAATATTTGTATAAAGCTTTTCCTACACAAGAGAGAAGAGGTGCAATGGTTGGCGCGTTCTCATGCCTCTGGATTTTTCCGTGTGTGGTTTCCTCAAAACTAGCGTTTACAAAAGCAGGCTTGCAAAATGAGCTGAAGATAAGGAATGTATTGTTTCAAACGCCAGGCGAATTTTTACAACATCCTTTACGAGAATTCGAGTACTGTTTAGAGCACTGTCCGTCAATAGAAGGACAACATTTCGAACATTTACTTTATCTGTCATTTTTTGTTTTATCTGTTCAATTAAATTGTTGAAATGTTAGAAGTTTATTGCAGTTATTTTTGAAACATTGATTTTTTTAGTGTCTGTCATATCCAGAATTCTGCAGCGAATTAAAAAATGAAGATATGTACAGAGTATCGTATTTAAAAAATTCAGGTGCTACGTCACTTCCGATTAAATCAGAAATGTAAAACTAAGAATAATATTGTATAATTTTTCGAATTTTTGGATCTTCTTATATGAGGACACCCAATTTCATTCACAAAAAATGAAGTATTACAAAGATACCTAAGTGGTTCTATACTTTTTACTAGCTCTGTATATTTAGAATAATCGTTGACTCACCGTGCGTATACATACATATGATAATGTTTTTATTTTTTTTTTGTTGTCTCCATCTCCGTTTCTTATTTTCTATCTTTTCGAACCATATAATGTTGTTTCGCAGAAGAGTTTGGGAAATGCCGCTTAAGAAGAGTTTCAAATTGAGCAATTACAACTATTTGTGGTTTCCGACATGAAATGAATTCGCATGACGTTGGCGCGATCGTCACCTTTTTCTCGCTTCCTCTAACAATAACCTGATACCCTAGCCGCCAATAATCCACAGTCAAACCGACGCCGAATGCCAGTTCTCCTCTCATTGTACACTGATTACCCGTAATTTATGGGCAACGAACTGCGATCTATCATTAACTAATGAGGGCTCAATGGAGCCTAATTTTACCCTATACATATGTCTGTATGGCACCCGTACCTCACACACAAAAGTAAATTCACATACATCAAGTGAGCTGGACGGCATCAACAAGCGTTTCCCGACGACTAACTTGTTTGCTTGCACTTATAATAATTTGTTTGATTTGTTAATGTGTGCGGAAATTTCTAGAATAAAACCATTGATGTCGATGACGATGTTGTATGCCCCTTAATTAGGGCGATCAAAGGAGTCTCACTATTTACATACCCATACAAGTGCGGTAGCTCAAATACTTACACCATTCACCATATTCCCAATATGTGGATTTCTGCCTTTTATTAAACATAGTGACGAACAGGTACAGGTTTTTCTACGATTAAATATTCAGAACCAATGAAAAATCCATTTCCTTGTCCTTTCGGATAACTTTCCGAAGCCCTACGGCTACCGTGGGTCCGATTTAATAAAACTAAAATCGATTGATCGAGATCAAAGGAAGGTCGCGTGAGAAAAATGTTCGTATGTAGTGTTGTGTCCATATACTATATAAAATCAAAGAAGAGACCTCAAAGACTACATGGGCAAACGGATATATTGAAAGTAACATAGTCATATTTTTTCTTGTTTTAGTGTATTTAGGTTAATAAAGTATGAATTCGAACAACGCAGATCATGGCATGATACATATGTGTACAGTGACCGGCATAAATATTACAACATACGTTATTTTTGAGCTAAAAAATATGCGCTTATGCTTAAAAGATTTACGTTGTATTTAACGATATTACATTAGCTGCTTTTCATTTGTTTTATTAACTGTACCGTATCGTTCCTCCAAGTACTGTACTGAACGATACTTACACTGAACTAAAAGGAATATGCATTTATCGCACTGGACACTCTGGACACTGATGCATATAATAATTCTAACCTAACTTTTTATATTGAGAAATGTAAAGAAAAAGAAATTCGCTATAGATAAGGCCAGTATCTAATGTAAATCAAATTTCGAATTATAAACACAGGAATAACCCAAAACCGAACCTCAGTGAGTGTAATAATATCGAGAATATCAATAAACCTATGTTTTGCGCAGGCGTCAACAGAACAGTACGGAACGTACCAAATATCCGGTAAGGACATGAAGGAAACGGGAAAGTACGGTTCGGAATTATCCGTAATTTTTAAATGGAACACACATATTTGAAATTTGTGCCGTACAAAACGGTTCAGTACAGTACTTTGGATCAAATGGAAAGCAGCTATTAATTTAGCGACGGAACAATGGAAGATACAGTATTACAAGTATTGCTGTATTCCCACGTGCAACAATACCACTGCATTAATACCATACAAAACTCTTTTCTCTGTCCCATGACATGAGAAGGTCAGAAAGTTGTGGCATAATTGAATGAATAGAAAATCTTATTCGAGTAGTCAACCTAGCCGTCACTGTCGTGAACATCATTTCAATATAAGATGTTACATACCCTTTGTTGGCGTATTCTGAAACATTTATGCCAATTATTACACTTTATTAACAGATAAGTGAAGGTAGGGTTACTATATTCAATATGCATTTAAATGCAGCTCAAAATTAAAGTATAAATCCATGATAACACAAGGAAACACCGAAGAATTATACAGGGTACACGGAGAAAAAAAGTTCAAATATGCATTCAATCAACATTTTTTTGACATCGTCATTTGATTCAAATATATGATCTCTTGAAACAAATAACCTCAAGTTTGATTTGAAAATATATCTGTTTGATTTAATATACGTGATATGATTCAATAATACAGTTTTTTCCTTTAAAGAACTTCGTCAGTTTGAAACAGATGTATTTTTCTTTACCATTTATTTGACTTCACCTTGTAATGGCGAACATTCCCAAAATGTTATTTTTTTTTATACACAGAAATTGTAACGTTAGTTATCCAATGGTAAAAATATATAAATCTTAAGCTTACCTATTATTTTCTTCATTTACATCTCACCGCTTGCGAACCACCACCTCACATAACCTAAATTAGGACTACGACTGCGGTTGCTCTGCGTTCACGCAACTGAAATTGCCGACGCGCGAAGCTTACGATTCTAATATATATTTGTTTGACTCAACAAAATTATGTCAAATAAAAACGTTTGTACATTTAAACAAATTCAATCTGTTCTTGAAAAATGGGCTTTCACTCAAATAAACTTTTGTTGAAGTAAATAAATAATTTTAAAGATATGTATAGTTTGATTCAAGAACTTTTTTTTCCCTGTGTACGTTGCTTTGAGCTTAGGGCGAAAGTATTTCAAGACGTCAGTAGAATAAAAAAAATCAACATTTTGCGAACATAGATATTCGATTATACAAAGATTATTTAAAATATTTTTGAAGACATTACTTCCGGTTATGCCGGAAGTGGATGTCAACTTATTTTAAATGGAATGTCTATTATTTTACTGTAAATTTGGATTCCTCTTGAAATTCTGAAGCAATATTGTACACAATTACCTAAATGACCTAAATTTTCAAGAAAATCATTTTATTCCAAAAAAGAGGCAATTGAACTAATTTTTAAATACTTGTTTATTTCATTTAGAATGTATATATAGATCACTAGATGAAGAGCGTCAAGTAGTTGCTGTTTTTTTCGACATTATTAAAGCATATTTGATTGCATAAATGCTGATTTTGCACTTTCGCATTAGGAATTAGAGATAAAATATTTGAGTAGTTGGAAACATATTTACGTGTCGCCGACGCAATCTCTGCGCGTGGGAGAGTTTGCGTCGGCGACCGCAGGGTGGGAGGATTTGCATTCACTCTGACAGTCAGGCAGCCTTAAAGGCACTAGCATCTTATCATACAGCCTCCAAACTAGTATGGGAGTGCCTGCAAAACCTAATGGCTCTGTCTAAACACAACAAGGTCACACTAGTGTGGCTGCCGGGGCACAGGGGTATAGCGGGCAATGAAATTGCGGACCAGCTAGCGAGGGAAGGCTCAAAAATGAATTATATAGAGCTTGAACCGGGTCTAGGTATTACCAAGAGTGCAGTGCGTGGTGCAATTAATGTGTGGATCATAACACAACACCAACAAAATTGGAAACATGCAGCTGGACAAAAGCACAGCAAACGGATGATGGGAAGACCGTTGCAACATCTGACTACTGACCTGCTTGAATTAAGCAAGATACAGCTTAGGGCATCAACATGTCTACTAACAGGACATGGCCGTTTGAGAGGCCACTTGCATAAGATGGAGATCTACAAAGATGAAACTTTATGCAAACTTTGCAATGAGGAGGAGGAAACAGCCCCTCATACTATTTTCGAATGTGCAACGTTTGCTCAACGCAATGCGAAGCGCAATCGAACTACCTGTGGAGAAAGATTTAGTACATAGGCTTTTAAACCTGATCGAGGGAACCAACTTGTTTAAGTAAAACGAAACCGAAGCAGGAATAATACAATAGGCTACTAAGCCTCAGTGTTAGGGATGCAAAGACCTAGTCTCTTAGAAAGTATATATAGATCACTAGATGAAGGGTGTTAAGTAGTTGCTGTCTTTTTCGACATTATTAAAGTATTTTGCACTTTCGAAATTAGATAATTAGGAATTATAGGTAAAATACTTGAGTAGTTGGAAACATATTTACGTGATAGGAAAATAGTTGTTAAATTGGGCAATACAATAAGTGAATGTGCAATTGTGGAACATTGAGTTAGTCATGGCGCTGTCCTTGGCCTTTTCATTTTTACAATTTTTATTAATCGGCGGAGAAACTAAAGTTCGCCCAACAGATGTTCATTACAGTTGAAGTTCGGCTACCAGAATGTACGCGGCATTCGTTCGAAGCTTGATAATATTTTTTCCATCAGTGCGTCAATTAATTTTGACACTGTTTTACTTACCGAAACATGGCTGAGTTCAGGCATCCCCGATTCTGAAATTTAATAATTTTCTATCTGTCCAATATAATGTTGACCACATAACTAATTTAGTCTCTTCTATTGATTTACTTACATGCAAATGTTACCTTGATGTGATGACTTTGTTTATCGTTAATATTTATATACCCCCATATATTACATGCGATGATTATGAAATATTTTTTGACTCTTTGAGTCTTGAACTTCTTAACATGCAATTATCAATATGTGGTGATTTCAACTGTCCAGCTTTCAATTCTTCTAATTGTACTGATCGAAAGACATTTTCACTTAATCATTTCTTATCAACTTTAAACCTGAAACAATTTGACGAAATCTTGAATTGCAATAACAGAGTGCTAGATTTGGTTTTGTCTAATGTTCCATGTTTGATTAAAGTAGACCATGATACTGGTCCGCTCCTATCAGAAGATGTATTTCACCCTGCGGTGAATGTATCCCTTGACATGTCTAATTAGAATCTACAAGCAACTTTCCGTCAAACAATAATCTAAAATATAACTTTAAAAGTGCTGATTTCCGGTCACTGTATGATAGTATACTGAAGACAGATTGGTCTTTTGTTGAGGCTTTTTCTCAAGTGGATGATGCCGTTTCTTATGCAAGAAAGATCCAAGATGTAGAAGTTCTCAACGTAATTTTCCTCCGTGGTTTAATGCTGATATCAAAAGGAATCTGAAAACTAAGCAGAGTTTTCACGTTTAAGGTCCTTGATCAAAACGCAAATCAAGATAGCCTACAAAGAATATCCCAAAAGGATTGAGAATGATATTGCTAGCGATTCGAAATTGTTTTGGAAATTTATAAACTCTTAGCGGACCTCCTCCAGAATTCCCTCGTGTATGAAGATCAACAATGAAGTTCTCAACAAATCTGCTGATCTTGTACAGGCCTTTGTAAATGTGTTTTCAAATGTATTTACCACTAACATTTCTAATACCTCCAATAAGGTCAGATCAGACTTTAATAGTTGCTCTTTCAGTATTGAGTACTTTTCTGTCCAAGATGTTTTACTTGCTTTAAATAAACTCAAAGCGACTATGGTTTGTGGACATGATGCACTTCCAAGCTTCCTCATTCATTACCGCGCCTCGGTGTTATGCGAACCTTTGCTTTATTTTCAATCTGGCCATTCGCACATTTACTTCCATCTTATTGGAAAATCACCAGAATAACATCGGTTTTCAAAAAAGGCGATAAGGGCGATATTCTTAACTACAGACCAATTAGTATTCTCCCAAATTGTGCTAAAGTTTTTGAGCAACTTCTTTATAATAGGCTGTATAACTGTGTCAAACCAAGACAATCGGCCTCGTACAAGCCGGTCTGACGACATGATCGAGCGAGCGGAGAAAGTTGTTTTGGGGGATCGCCGAATGAGTGTGGAACAGATCGCCTCCAAAGTTGGCATTTCCGTGGGATCTGCGCACACAATCCTGCATGACGACCCGAAAATGCGAAAAGTGTCCTCCGGGTGGGTGCCACGAATGCTGACAGACGATCACAAGGGTGCGCGCGTGGCATGTTGCCAGGCAATGTTGACGCGTGATGACGGCATGAATGGGACTTTCTTTTCATCGATTGTGACAGTGGATGAGGCATAGATGCCGTTTTTCAATCCTGAAACGAAGCGCCAGTCTGCTCAATGGAAGCGCACAGATTCACCACCACCAAAAGCTTTCGGGTAAGCGCCAGTGCTGAAAAAATGATGGTGGCCATGTTTTGGGACAGCGATGGCGTAGTCCTTACTCATTGCGTTCCAAAGGGCACTACGGCGAAAGGTGCATCCTACGAAGATGTTTTGAAGAAGAAGCTCCTGTCTGCATTGCGTGAAAAACGGACGGAAAAGGCTGTACGTGTGCTCTTTCACCAAGACAACGCACCAGCGCATCCGGTGAACGTGACGCTGCAGTTTCTTTGTGCAAACAACTTTAAAGTGATTTCTCCATGGCCGCACATTCACCAACCGTACCGCTTTTGCATCAGTGATTTTCCAGTGGTCAGAACAGACTCCTAAAGAAGCGTTCGCAGCGGCCATGGAATTATGGCGTCGACGTTGTGAAAAATGTGTACAGCTGCAGGGAGATTACGTCGAGAAGTGACACAAGTTTCAAGGTTTTCGTGTGATTAGTTAGTGAGAAAATAAATCGGAGGTGTTATAACTTGAATGCATCTCGTACTAGCAATACTGACGAATCCGAACGCAATTTCAACCTGAATGTCTAAGTATTCGAAGTGACGAAAATTTAATTAGCAGATAGTGTAAATCGTATGGATTTCTCTTATTTGCTATGGCAACAACCACATCATCATTACCTTCATCATCATTATCATTACCATCAAGATACGAAACGCGTACCATTAAGTACGAACAGAACAATCGGTCTCTGCAATACTGGTCGAACGGTTGCTCGTATTTCAATACCGAAATGTCGTCGCGTCCTACGAAAGCATCAGATGCACGGTACATTAGGTATTAGGAACGTAATCAAACTAGCGGTTACACAGCGAGTAACGAGCAATCAGTTATTAGAGATTCTCTTCGAATCTTTCATACGAGAACCAGTGTTCAGAGGAGCTTTTATTGTTTTAAATGTTATTATTGCCATAACAGGAATCGCAAGGATTTATTACGTAACATAATGATAAATAAGTGTGTATTTTTTATTTAAAAAGGAGATAAACAGAAACCTTTATACAAATTTCTTTTCATAATACGTAAAATAAAAAATATGTTTCCCTTTTGAACCAAATCCATAGATACTGTATCTTTTCTAACTGAAGGTAATTGGTACTCCCCGATTTAAATAAAACTTTGTGGGTTTATAGACTGTTAAGACTTTGGTTTAATATCCTACATGTTTGTACATAACACAATTTAAGGATAGGTTTAAAAATAGTGTTTTAAACTTCTAAACCAAATGTTAAATTATTCTGGGAAACATTCTTGATATTATTTATTATGGTAAAAACCACAATATAGGAAATTCCCAATGTCATTTTAAGACCTTAGGCGAGCGGTACGTAGAAGATAGGATTAAGACAGGGTTTTTCTCAATCATCGGACAATAAGTTCACGGATACCTTGTTCAGGTTTTATTTGACTACCATAAAACTTTCGTTTTTCCTCATTTCCTTTACTATTTAATCCTTTGAAATTTATAATTCTATTATTGTAAACTGCAATTACTAAAGCTGGCCACGAGCGGTACCGCGCAGTAGCGTAGAGTCGACCAAGCCTCACGTTCCACTAGAGTTATTCTGCTAATAGAGATGTTTGCTGCCGCAATTAATTTCGCTCATCTTTTAAATAAAAATTAAATAACACGTGCTCAAACACTTACCATTTCAAGAGTCCTCCGTGAAATCACAAAGTGAATAATGTCTGTTAAATATCTGCATTATTAGATATGTTTCAACTGTTGTTTCGGCAAAACTAGTACGGCATGAGGAAAAAATGCGTTTATATGCAGAGAACGAACGTTCTACATCTAGTGACGTAATATTTGCGTAAGTAAAATAATCTTTCAAATAACTTAAGGATTCTGTTGACCCACCTTCACAAATGTGTCTTAATGTGCCAAAATCATAATTTTTCTCAAAAACACTTTCAAATTTTTCTAGAACAGAAACATTTTTTGCGTCTTCAATCGCGCATAGCTGTGCGTGAACATGTTGCACTATTTGTAGAGATTCTTCTAACGGCACCGCAGGATTTTGTAATTTTTCTATTACATCTGCTAGCCCGAAGTAATTGTCGTGAATGATTTTTAAATCCATTTTAACCTGACTATCTTGAAATTTCGGCTGGCTTTTCTGGGTAGCGGCAGCTTCCTTTGTATCGAATTGTAAAACTATGTTCCTAATATTGTCAAAATATTTATGATAATAAAACGCGGCCTGCAACCATGTTCCCCAACGAGTTAGAATAGGTTCTGGTGGCCCTGGTATACGGGGGCGCAGTCTGTGAAATTCGCGAATACGTTTCGGTGATTTGACAAATACTGCTTTGGTATGCGCTATTAAAGCGTCTACCTCAGGATAACATTTTCTGATGCTATCCGCCACAAGATTGAGAGCATGAATTTTACACGTAATGTGTAACAAATTAGCACAATGCTTTTTAAGAGACCGGCCTACAGAAAGCATGTTTGCATCACCATCACTCACTAACATCAAGAGTTGGTTTGTTGAAAGTTCAAACTTGTCCAATGTATTTAACACTAACTTTGAAATTACTTCGGCAGTACACTGTTGTATTCGTTTGGAGACTAATAGAATTGAAGGTGCCGATTGATGAGGTTCCAATTTGCGTGCCATTACATTAAGGACAGAATGTTTCTTCCAATCTGTTGTTTCGTCGACACATAACCACAATTTTTGATCTTTCAACTCCGATTTTATTTTTTGTTCAATATGTTCGCGCGCAGATGGCACAATTCTTCGTAACGATGTTCGACTTGGTAATTAGCACTCCGAATAGTTATTCCAAAAGATAAATGGTTCCTTGTCTAGTAAATTAAACGGTATATTACATGTGATAAACGTAACGCATAAATTAAATATAAATTTTTCATTGTCTCGTGCGCAATTTCTTTTTGAGACATGCTTTTCACTATTTACCGTCGGGTCTTCGTCTTCTCACTCGTTCACGAAGGGTAGTTAGAACCTCGACGTAATGATGTTGATTGACTGTCTGACCTTCGAGGACCCAGTAGACGTAGACAATTCCATGCGTATAAAAAAAAACAATCATGGCCTTGAATTTAGACTTGCTCATTTTCGATTTTTTTGCCGTGGTGAGTTTGGGCTCTTCCAATGCATCGATGGGCGCTTTATTTCAGGATCGTAGGTAAAAAACCACGATACATCACAAGTAATCACTCTGTTTAACAATTCTGGATCATTATCAATGTTGTTTAAAAGGTCAGCACAAATGTTCATTCTCGATTCCTTTTGCTCTGGAGTGAGAAGTTTTGGCACCATTTTTGCGCAAACTTTCTGCATGTTTAACGATTCATGTAAAATCTGACGGACAGTTTCTTCGTCCAGGCCGCGGATCGCTTTCGGTCGTTTTACGTCCCTCCTTAAACCTTTTACACCACTCAAAAACTTGTGTGCGCGATAAACACTCACTTCCGTAGACTTCCTTTAACATGGCATGAGCTTCTGCAGCAGTTTTTCCCAGTTTCACAAGAAACTTGAGGTTAACTCGTTGCTCGATCTGAACACTCTGCATTTTTCCGACCCGACGCTAGCGTAAGGACTTGAACGGACGATTGCTACAGCGAGACTGAACGACGTACAACCGTGCCCATCGAGCTCAGGGTGGGGGAAGCATCTACAAGCACAGACATGTGCTGCCGTGGCGTGCTCGCTGTTTGCCGATAGTAGCACTACTCCGGTTATTTAATTGCCACACCTCGTAAACCAATATAATAGTGATTTTCTATTGCCCATTTCTAAGAGATTTCGAATTACTTATAATTTTGTCCTCAATCGCCTATATTTAGATACATTTACCTCTTTCCAAAAATCCGAAATGCAAATATATTTTGGTATAAATGTTTACCAGATTAAATTACATACTTGGCTCTATCTAGATACTGCATTAGAATGCTTCTGAAGTATACAGGATGTTCAGTATAGAACACCAAACTTTAACAAATTCAGACACTAGAAACGTTTTTTTTTTGGCAGCACCATATATTTTTATATCCACCGTATAGGAAATTTATATATCTAACGTTTTTGTGTAATGATGCATGTGTATAACACAAAAAATAAAGATATTTACAGTTACACACGAGTCCTGCATTTGGATATTGCATTTAAGTGGTACCTGGTATTGTTTGATTACCATAACAACAGTAAACAAAACATACTGACATTGCTGTTCCTAACCGTCGATTCAAAATTTTAAGCCTAAGTAGCTACTTACGAAATTAAGTACTAAACAAAGAGTTGATACAGATGATTTTACTTTGAAGTTAAACATAACGCAGGCATTCTGGAATGCAGTACTGGCCCCTGGTTTACAGAAAACGAAATAAATATCTAATCACGATTAGCACGTTAATCGCTGACTAACTTAATTTTGTGACGTCACTAATCGCGATTAAACAACTTTAATCGTTAATTAAATTCATTCGTCAAATGTCATTTGAACATCTACCAATATTAACGTTAAAAAAGTAAAATATCATGGAAATAACTGTTATTTGCATAAAATTCAGCATACATAATTTAGTAATAATAATTTTTATTTTATATACGCATTTTGTTTCCAATATTAAGTGGTAGTAACACAAATAATAGCAGATACTAATGAACAAATTTGTAAAAATCGCTGCCGAAGAATTATACGCTTCCAACCATTTAGTTACAAACCAATTTAAAGTGCAGTTCATTTATGTACATACTCGTTCATTGTACATTTGTTGTGAATAGAATAAAATATCAAGCTGTATATGAATACATCCGCTAAAATATTTCACAAAATCTAATAACAAAAGAGAATTCGAGAAGAACCAAGTGGACACCCTCCAATTGACAAAAACAGACGGAAATAGTCCCTTTTCATATAAGATATTTGCGAATGCAACAGACGTTGAGAAAATTGACTTTCGAGATGTCATCTATAAAATTGCAAAGGACTATGGGATTTCAACAATACGTTTTTGGATGTTTATTCTGTCGTGGAGATGTAAAAAAAATGTTGCTACCGTCGAAAGAGGAAAGTAATTTTAGTTTCTTTATTTTGCTTAGTTTCGATGAGTTTGGTTACTTTGTTATAATCGAATTCTAGATTTATGGATTTTACCGTATTGCTTGTGTCTTGTGTAATGAGTAGAGACGGGATTTTAGGACGTAAAAAACAGCTAAAAAGGCTTTTTTTTAGGCCTTAAAAACTATGTATTTAGGACGAAAAACTGTGATTTAGGCATGGCAAAATACTTAAAAAAAACGGTAAACACAAAAATCATTTTATTTTAAAAAAACATGAATAAGAAGACGATATTTAATGTAATTTTAGGTACATTTCAGCCATAAAAAGAAATAAAACATACAAATTTTAACTAATAACTAAAATATGTAGATTCATTTGGTTTAAAATAATAAATAAATTAATTAATCGCCGTGTAACATGTCCTCAAATTTCGTGTTTGCGTAGCACACAAGATGTTTTTCCAAGTTGTCGTTAGTAAAATTTGTTCTTCGGTCGGAAAACAGCAGTTTGTACGAAGAAAATGAACGATCTACGTCACACGAGGTTGTAGGACAAAACCTAAATATGGACCAGTCAGCTGTGGTATGAGCGGTAACTTCAACTGCTTCGCCACTGAGCAGCTCAGCAAACTCTTTAACCGTTTTGAAACCTGGATTTTTCGAAATCACTTGGTTAAACTTTGACAAAATTATTTTGCCAACTTTTCCTGGGGCATTCTTGAGAGCTGCTTCGGCATTATTAATTACTGCAACAGAACCTGTAAGAGGAAGGCCGAATGTTTCTAATCTTTTGATGTTATCAATGAGAAATTTATAATGCGACATTTTGATTGGAAAAGTATTCTTGCGCTTGCTCAATACAGTTAGCTGAATCTTTGTCAAACGATATTACAACCTAAAACATAAAGCGTTAAATAAAAACAATCTTATTTAAAAATTTTGCTAAAAAAGTACTTACTGATTTTATTGCTTCGAAATTATTAGCATAAAAAACTACCGCCTCTAACCAAGTTCCCCAACGTGTTAAGACAGGTTCGGGAGGCAAAGGGAGATCTGGCAGATTTTCTTTATACACTGCCACACGCAGTGGAGTTTTTAAAAAGACTCTCTTGGTATTTGAAATTAAACCATTAACATTAGCATATTGATTTCTTGGACATTCACACACCAAATTGAGTCCATGTGCAAAACATGTTAAATGATTAAGATTTTTATAAAAAATCTTCAAATTTGTACCACATTTGAGCATATAAGAAGGCACCATCCGTGACTAAAAGCTTGACTTTTTCGTACTTAATTCCATCTGTTGGCCACAAAATACCTGAAATACGAGAGTTGCCTTTAACTTAAATATCTAGCATTAAATTTACAATATTATTAAAGTAAGTTTTTTGCATAATATATCTTACCTAAAGCTTGGTTCACGAATCTTGCCATTGTATTGCAATTTGTTCTTTCAAGTTGCTTTGTAGCCAGTAAATACGGTTTTCCTGGTGTTTCAGAACAAAGCTTACCCACAATCATATTTGCCATAATACGACCTTTAGAGTCAGTCGTCTCATCTATAGATATCCAAATATCGTTGTTACCAACTTCTTCGCGAATAGTATTAATAGTCTTAAAAAATTAATAAAAATATTATAGGTGTAAACAAAATCTTAATGACACTCAAGTATGAAAATACATTTTTAAATTATTATTTATTATATTAATTACCTCATTGTAACATTTTGTTACATATGTTGTTCTTAAGGTTTTCACGCCTGCCACATTCTTGTTGCAGTATTTAGTGAGAAAATTTCGCAGTTTTGAATAGTTTAATCTGTCCAGAGGAATATTTGCAGACATAAAAGCGTCGCATAAATCTCGATTAAAAACGTCGATTTCTCTTGAATTTTTGGTGTCTATTAACATTTGGTTCCTCAACGGTTTCCTAAGATTTGCCTGATGTCCAGGAGCAGTAGCATGTTGCTCTAAATGATTTTTCTTTTTGCAAGTTAACTACAATAATATTTTTGAAGCAAGTTAGGAAAGAAAAACAAAAACGTCCTTTACCATTTTTCCGCACGCTTTACAAAACAACTCTTCACTGTTGCTTGGATTCAGCTGAAAGACAGTAGTGCCTCCAATTGCCTTCAGCCATTTTTGAACTTTATCGCTATGTGATTCCTTGGATTTTGGCATTGTTGTAGATGGAAATACACAATACACTGAGTAGATAAACAAGCACAAACCGACAGGAAACTACCGAAAAATATTCGTTGCAAGCTACGATATAAATGAAAATTCAAAGTACGTCTTTCACTATATACTGATTCGTCAATAGTCCACCTCGCTATAGGAACACACACATATACGCTCCAGAGAAACACTAAGAGAATAAATATAAAATCTAAACTGCAATATCAAGATGTCCATTGTATAAACTATGAATGGGCATCGTGTATTCATTAATCACGTTAACAGGGAGAAGAAATTTGCTTATATGGTTTAAATTACAGGGCGTAAACAAGCCGATAGGGATTCCCGTAAAATAAAAACGTGGGTGCAGGTAAATGAACCCGCGAGCGATAAGCCGATAATTGAGGATATATCTTCAATAGGGTAGTAATATAAATTTTACGGCAGGCAAATCCAAACTTTGCCCCTCACACAATAGACGGGAAAACCCATCGTTGTATTAGTTTATAGCATTTTAGCTGTAAAACTAAAATCTACATTTAAGAAAGATGCAGCTGTGTAAAAACCATATTTATTTAAAATTAAAAAAAAAAACGTTTAGACCAAATAAATATGATTTTAGGACAAAATAGGCGAAAAACCACGATTTAGGCTGTTAAAAGTCCAAATAGGCAACTAGGCAAAATAAAACATAGCTAGATCGCTTTGATTTGTCGAGAAACATATAGATTTTGTATTATTTTTAATTTGCCTCGAATCTAAACAAAGGGGCATTTTGCCTAAAATCCCGTCTCTAGTAATGAGTACATTCTTCATTTTGTAAGGTTATCGGACTATACTGTTGTTAAATTTCTTTGAATTATTATTATTTTAATTATAACGACCTCTAATAAACAAACTGTAGAGTTTTTGCAATAAAAAATAATATTTTTGAAGTACGCAAAATGTGCGCAGAAAATCGTACATTACGTACATACGAGGACTTAGAAATTTAAATTTAAAAGATTTAAAAGATCTGTAAGTGTATTATTCAGAAAAGAAAGCACCACAAAAATACAAACAAAATCGTACAGAGTTCAATCACTTTTGTTTAGCAAAAAATATGCGCTCAAAAGCAAGAGCGCTGCAGCGGAAAATGGTATATACAGTGTTCTTCAGAAATTATTACTTTAGTAATAAATCCAAAAATTATAATATTTTGTATTACAATAAAAATAAATTATAAGGTACCAGATAGCACATACATCAAAGCTGTGGGAAATGATCATGATCATTGACGTTGTAATCTCTCCATCCCACCAAGCGAATGCAAACCCTTAAGGAATGCAGGCATGCTACTAAATACGGTCGGAATGCATATAAAATCTGGAGTATTTTGCTCATGTTTCCCTATCATGATTTTGGAGTGATTAGTGTGGTAGTGAGATAGAATAAGTCGCCATAAGTATAAACACTTAACAGGAAGAAGCAGGGATATGCAGTTGAGTTGGGAAATAATTTAATAAACTTGTTTTGGGTCGATTATAACTTATTATTATAGTTGGAACTCTCGAAGGCGCCACAGGATTGGATTTGTTGTTGTGCGTAGATATATATATACCGGGTGTTCGGTACTTGGCGGAAAATGGACTCGTAGCGATATTGTCCGCATAATTTTGAATTGAAAATCTTAATATAAAAATCTTATAAAAATCCTCCTTTGGTTACACGAGCTCATCAAAATTCAGAATTTCGAATATTAGAAGTAGATAAATCTTTCAATGTTTGGGATTTTATGTCAATTATTGACATTGAGGAAGCCATGGGTAAAGAATGCTAGAACTTCGTTACCGTTTCATTACTTAATTAAGAATTTAGAATTTTTTTTACGGGAAAATGATAAAAAAATAGATCTGACAACAATGTAATATGTATTTATGAAAATTGACATAACTATTTTTGATTGTTAGTTGTCATTTTAGTAAGTGTCGAAGTAGAACATTACATCCATTGTACTTCACTTTTGCTATAATTAGGTTATTGGTTTTGTGTCGCTATTACAATGGATTTTACTTTTAATGAATATGCCGTCATGTACATGGTATTTGGCTTCTGTAATGGAAACGCTTATGCAGCTGTAGAGGAATATCGAGTGAGATATCCAAATCGTCGTGTGCCTTCTTACAATACAATTAGAAGACTGAATACTCGGTTAGGAGAAACAGGTACATTTGTACCTATGCGTAATAATGCAGGAGCACCAAGGATTGGACGCACATTGGATGTTGAAGAACGTATTTTGGAGGCTGTGTACGAAGACCCTCAACCTAGCACGAGAGAAATTGGTAGAACTTTTAATATGTCCAATAGCACTGTACATTCTGTACTTACTGAGAATTTTCTGTGGCCACACCATACAACAAAAGTGCAGCCGTTATATCTCGAAGATAACGTTGCTAGAGTAAATTACTGCAATAGAATGATGGAACTAATAAATAGACAACCAGATTTTTTACAAAAAATATTATGCACAGATGAATGCACATTTACAAGAGATGGTTGTTTTAACATTCACAATACGTATTTTTGGGCAGACGAAAATCCTCATACAATTCATGAATTTGGACATCAACCTAAATTCTCTGTTAATGTTTGGCTCGGAATTATAAATTTGCAGGTTATTGGTGCAATATTTATTCAAAATAGATTAAATGCTGAAAGCTACATAGATGTCTTAGAAGAAATGCTAATTATACAATTTACCTTTAGTGCTAAGGCCAAATATGTATTACATGCATGACGGAGCTCCTGCTCACAATGCACGTGCCGTACGCATCTGGCTGCAGGAACATTTTTGGGACAGAATTATTGCCAATAATGGCCCCATTGCATGGCCTGTGAGATCTCCAGATCTTAATCCCCTTAATTTCTTTGTTTGGGGATTTCTTAAGGATAAATTTTATGCCACCAGCAATAAATCAAAAAGACGCGAGGAACAAAATTAACGCAACCGTCCAGCTAATTACTCCTGAAATGTTACAATCAGTCAAAGATGGTATTCCTCGGAGACTTCAACGCTGTATCGAAGTTAATGGTTTTCATTTAGAAAATTTGTCATAATAATTCTCTAAAATGTTCGTTATCATGGGTGCTATTTACTATCTTTGTTTTAATTTACTTTGTTGAATCAATAAATAGTCTTATTTAATTAAACGTCATGTAACGTTGCCAAAATTCTGAATTACAAAAATTTATCCTGTGGCCAAACAAAGACATTTACGAAAAATTCATGTTAAGATTTTCAACTCACAATTATGCGGACAATATCTCTACGAGTCCATTTTCCGCCAATTAGTTAACACCCTGTGTATATATATATACGTGGTATGTATACATCATGCATCTCTGATCGGCGGTCGATGTTAATATTCGCCTCGCCCGGTCGGCTATCTGTTTGTGTGTTAAAGTGTTAAATACCTGCGTTAGGGAAGACAATTGTTTTATATTTAGTAAATTTATTTCTCGGCATAATCTCCAGTGTAGCTCTATACACTTAGTCCAGCGATGTTCCAATAGTTTAAGCCATCTAAACAATAGGATTTGCCGAACTCTGCGAAATAGGCCTCAGTTTCGGAACCGCTTTCCGCCAAACCATTTCTTCAAGTTTGGAAAAAGAAAGAAGGGGTCCAAATCTTGCGAATATGATGGATGGCTCACCGATTTGTACCGTAACTGGACTAGTTTTGCTGTCGCCATTGTCGATGAGAACGGTGGAGTTATCATGATGGCGAAGAATTTTTTTCTTCGCTAGGTAGGGCCTTCTTCCCTTTAGTTCAGCGTCAAATTGGTCCGCTAAAACAGCATAGTACTGTCCCATGATTGTCCCTTCTTTCTTTTTTCCAAATAATCAATTAAGATTATGCTTTGCGAATCCCAAAAAATCGTCGCCATAACTTTTCCGGCTAATGGGATCGTCATCTTCTTTGGTGCACGTTCGCTGGGAAAACTTATTTTGCCAACTGACGTTTGGTTTCTGGCGTGTAGTGATGTATTTATGTCTGATCTACAGTCACATAACGCTGCAGAAACTTACTCATATTGCTCTTAAGCATGTCCAAATTGCTTTGAAGTTATCACGCGATTCCGTTTTTAATCAATCGTCAGCAGACGCCGCCACCCATCTTGCCGATAGCTTTCTCGTACTCAATTTTTCGTGAAGAATGTTTTGTACACGTTCAGTTGAGATGTTTACTAGTCTTAACCCGGTGGTCTGCTAACACGATATCATGAACATTATTGATCATATCATCCGTAGTCACCCCATTTGGACGACTTTACCGCTCCTCATCAGAGACGGATGTTTGACTACGCTCAAATTTATTAAACCAGTATCTGATGGTAGCCATCGATGGTGCATGGTTCTTATGAATTGTATTCAACTTCTCTTTGATTCCCGGATACGTTTTCTCATAAAAAAAAATCGACTTGACCGGTATTGTTCTTTTTCAATGATTCCACAAATACATAAACTTGGTCACTTTCAACGGGTCTCAAAACAACACTACTCAGAGCGCCATCTGTCTCCAAACACGGGTACTTCTCATACCATCCTCGTACTACGATCCTGGCGCGCTGCCCGAATGTTGCAATCCTACTTATTATAGATTACGCAAGTGCCTTGTTTTTAAAAACACTTTGCTACAAAGAAAATACAAGCGACAGAGGTATTCAAAAGAGGAAGAAAACATTTTTTTGGAGGAACGAAAAGGAGCAACTATAATTTGAAATTCATTGTAGTTTCTATTATTTAAAAAAATAAAATGTTGATAATAAAATTCATACATCGTGTAATGTTTGAATATTGAAGAGTTCTTGTATATTAACTTCGGATGGCCCAATAATTCACAGCTTGCTCTAACGACTGACGCCATAAATTCAATTCCGACTAACCCCATCGCTAAGGTAAACAGCACACACTTCATTAGGCCAGAGGATGATCCTCGGGTTTATAGTGTTTATAGACAAACATAGTGTAGTAATGTCACGTCTTTCTCGATATCGCACATTCGTACCCGAGCGTGCTCGCGTCAATGGAGTATTCACTGATAGAACCGCCGAGGTACCAGGATCCATTTATGTATGTGTGGCGGTATCTTGCAGATTCATATTGGCGAGTAAAACTAATTCGGCAATGTATAAAAGCGACGAACTGGATTTCATATACTTTATACGTATGAGTGCAAGATGGATAAACAAAGTTTTATTGCCGAGTATGATGAATATGTTTCAGATACAATCTCACTCTATTTGTTCCTTGAATATACCTATTTGGAAGTTTCCGTTGCAGTGTACTCGTACATATACATACATATGTGTACTCTATATACGTATAAAATTTAGTGTAACGTATTATGTATATCTTGATATTCAATAAGTTACCCTAGTTAACATTTATGACTTATGGACTGATTTATTTTTTTATAATAAAGACAGTTTATTATCTTATTATTATTATTAAGTGCGGTTGTATACAGTGAGCACGTAAAGGTTTAAAGGAATAAATTTCGGTAAAAAGCCCAAGATATTTAGTTGGAGAAAAATGGTCGAACAGGTCAACTAACGGGTGTTTTCTTTTGCTTATAGAACTTATAGAAAAGTTAACTGTCAAACGAGCTGTCATACTGCGTTAAATTTTTGATATTTATGAGCAAGCCATCCGTCGAATTGCGGATAGATTTCGTACCACATACTCTCTACACGATGCAATAACACATCGAAGGAATGTGCGTACTGAAGAGAACATCGTTTCTGTAAACGAAAGTGTGGAGAAGATCCCAATTTATCCAATCGTTGTCGGTCACAGTCATTGAGGCTTTGTCAGTCAACTACCTTGAACATTTTGCGTAAAGATCTTGGCCTACATGCGTGTAAGGTCTAGCTGTTACAGGAATTAAAGCCACAAGACTATCATCTGCGTCGTTCTTTCGTCGATTCGGCTTAAGTGCAGTTGGAAACTGACCCGTTGTTTTATCGCAAAATTGTGTTCATCGATGAGGCTCCTCTTTGGCTTAACGGGTTTATGAATAAACAAAATTGCCGCATATGAAGTGGGGCCAATTCACAAGAGACCTTACAAACTCCATTACATCCAGAAAAAATGCACTGTTTTGTGTGATTTGCACGCCGATGGCATTTTTGGCCCTCATTTCTTAAAAGCTGAGGCCGGAGCTCGCGTTACCGTCAATGGAGATCGTTACCGCACCATGATTAATGATTTTTTGTTTGAAAATGTGGAGGACGAGATGTGGTATCAATAGGATGGCGCTACGGCGACGGCAGCTATCAACTTATTGAAATCAAAATTTGACGATAAGTTAACTTCGGAGGAATGGACCTGTCAATTGGCCTCCAAGATCTTGGGATTTGACACCTCTCGATTTTTTTCCTGTGGGGCTACGTAAAATCACTGGCTTATGGCAATAATTGATGCCTTGGGAGCCAACATTGTTCGTGTTATTCGTGACATACGGCCAACAGTGCAGAGTAATCCAAAATTGGACGTCCAGAATACGTTTCGTCAAGAACAGCCGCGGTGGTCATATGTCCGAAGTCATTTTTAAATATTAATGCGATGAATAAATTTTTCGAATCATACCAAAAATTTGATTACACTTTAATTTTTCGTCTAATTTTTTATAATTTGAAGTTCTATCGGGCCTAAAAAAACACCCATTAGTATTGTTTATTACCATTTTTTTTTGCTGTGGATCCGTATTGTAGATATGACGTCATAGATTACTTTTTTTAATGAAAATATCGTCAAGTTGGCACTTTTACTTTTTTCAAATTTGACCGCGCTATTGTTTCTTGCTGATTTGTGTCGTATTGTGCTTATCTCCTTCTCGAGATAATCGAAAAACAAAATATGAGGGAATGATGGCTGTTGCATACCCTTATTCAGTAGCTACCACACCAATTTTTCGCATTTTGAAAATTTGATAATGGCAACGTTTTCTAATCGCTTCGTGCTGATTTGTGACATAAAAATTTGTACTCGTCTCGTTTCCGAGATACACGATGATCTGAACTCTAAAAAGGAGGATACCGCAGTAGAAAATTAATTAAAATTAATTTGGCGAACAATTTAAGTTGATAATTCCGGTAATAATATTCGCTAAATTCTTAGCGTAATTGGTCTTTTGTCGTCAGAATGACCAACTTAAATTATCCGCAATTTTTTAAAATGTTATTTAGAATGGATTGTGTAGAAATCAAATAAGGGTTGCTATTTCAAAAAACTTACTTTTCTGGTGGAATATGTTCATTTAGATTGTATTTTTGGAGCACTCTGTATAATAATTTTGGTATTTATTTATAATTATAAATAGTTATTTATGTAGTTCATAAATCTCCAAAGTGATATGTAATAGTTACCGCCAAATTAATGTTTGCATCTGTCAAATTTTTCAGAAAAAGATTAGTTTCTCAAAATAGGTACAATCTAGAACATTGGGAACTCTTGGGTTACTGGGGACTGAAGCAAAAGTGTCAATGGTGCCGTACTTTTAAAAAAGCCTAAAACATGGTTAATTAAAATATGAAACAATATGCAGGATGTCCAGTTTAATAAAACAGCTTCATTAATCTCTTGAAAGCTAAATCTTTTAGAAACATTATAACTACGACAGTGGATTCTATGTGAAAACCATTATCAAAATATGTTTTCCTTTTTTACAAGCTACAGTGTGAATAACATATGAAGAACGTTCGAAAATTGAAATTTTTCCATTTGAACCTGTAACTCAGAAACCAAGAAAGCTATAAAAGTTCTGTTTATAGCTCTCCATGGAAAGATAATTGTATAGGGTGCGGCAGAGAAACGGGAAATTTTAATAACGTCATAATTTCGAAAATATTTATAATTAATGAAAACAAAATACATCATTTAAAAGCATATAATTGTCCAATTTATTTGTGGAAAATTACGTTATAGAGATGAGCACCTTCACGTTGCGCGCTCTCCTCATTTCTTGACCGTAAATTTTCCATGATACGACGACACATTTCCATTGGAATATTGCTTATGTCGTCTGAAATTTTGTTTTTAAGTTCTAAAATTGTTTGTAGACTGTGCTCGAAAACCACTTTAAGTATCCCAACAAAAAAATCACATGCTGTTAGATCGGGAGATCTCGCCGGCCAAGGAATATCTTCATTTCTTGATATGATACGATTAGGAAAAAGGTTACGTACAGCAGCCATTGACACTCAAGCAGTATGGGATGTTGCCCCATCCTGCTGAAACCATGTGTGACGATTAGCTTCAGGAAATCTCGTCAAATGTGGGCATAGCACGCGGAAGTCACTGTTACTTCGTGTTGATTTTCGTCCCCGAAAAAATATGGGCCGATTATTCCAAACGATGAAATTGCACACCACACTGTTACTTTATCACTGTGCAACGGCTTCTGGTGTTTAATTTGTGGGTTTTCTGCCGCCCAGAAACGCCAATTTTGTTTATTGATGAAGCCGCTTAAATGGAAATGGGCTTCGTCTGACATAAATAAGTTGTGAATCATGTTCTCATTCTCATTGAAAAGTGCAAGCGTTTGGCGACAAAAGTCCAACCGAGAAACTAAATCATTATCTTGCAATTTTTTAACAATTTGCACCTTATATAGATGGAAATTTAAATCACTGTGTAAAATCCTAAGTGATCTATCAGAATTATGCAGGGCTAAGCCATGCCGACGGCCAGAGCGCGTTGGACTACGTTGGATAGCAGCCCACATCATTTCACGGTTTTGTGGGGTTCTTACACTTCTTTGAGCACCTGACGGCTTACGTTTTAGGACTGAACCGGTCTCTTCAAAATTCTTAACCCAAGTATTGATTGCATGGGCTAATGGTACGCTACCACGACGCGGAATATTAAATTGAATACGAAATAAACGTTGTGCGGCTGTGACAGATTTTCCATTTTTATAAAACGCTTTAATAGAACGCCGCTGACTTGACCACTGTTCCATATTTACTAAATAGCCCACAATACTACGAATACCCTACTACTTTCAAATCGTTTACTTGAACGTAGCCGAAGTAAGCCGACGATCAAAATTTTCCGTTTCCCTGCCGCACCCTGTATAATGGCTGCTTAGTTGTTGGCAGAAAGATAAATATTGGTACCAGTTATATCTTCTGAGCAATTTAAAATTAATCGACGATTGTGAGTATAAATTCTAGTGTACTGTGTATGTATTTTCATTTACAACGTTTAGTGATTTTGTTTCTGTTTTTTCAAATAGAGATAAATGCGATTTAATATAAATGGAAATTGCAGTTTTCGGACGTAACTGCATTTCGGGTTGGTAAGGTGTGCGCGAGTTTCGAATAATCTCATCCAATTTATCGTGATGATTCTAGCGTCATTGTTTTCATAAAACAAATTGACCAATTGTGTGCATTAAAATACCAATCCGGTTGCTTTTTTATCCTCTACAGGTCACGTAATAGCGGTTCAATAGTAAACAAGCATAGACCAGTCAATCGTCTGTTCAATGCGAACCTACTTTTTGGTCGTATAATAAGGGGATCAAGTTGAAAAAAATGCTCGTCGTTTGTCCGAGATGAGGGGATTTTGAATGAACGTAACTACTAAATTTTAATGGTATATCTTGTTTACCTCAAATGGTCGACAAATTTCTTGTCACATATGCAAATCATATTAGATTCTACGTAAAATAAAGTAAAAGGGTGTGTAGCAAGTATTATTGCTAAAGTTAATAGTTATACTTTGTGAAAACCTCCTCAACGTTAAATAACGCATTGTTTAATACTAGCTTCAGTTTGCCTGAGTTAAATATTGGAGGTAGCTGTTAAATTTGTGCTGAAAACTATGTACTGCTGTGTTTACTACTGCTAGACAGCATATTTAACACCTATACCTTTAATTATTTAACGATGGCAAGCTATGTGTCCACCTAGTGTGTGGGCAGAAGATAATTTATTTTCTCAGCAATTTGGAGAAAAAGTTTTCAAATAAAAAATATTCGGAGAAAAGTACTGCAAATATCAGGTGTTCTGTTTCCGCAGTGCACAATATAAGTCTGGTTTTTTAAATGGGGCATCCTGTATATGATTACGTTTTTGGACGCCTCTCTTCAATTCATGTCAACCTTCTTCTATATTCCCTATACCTATCTATCTTTCTATCTGAGATAAATTACATAATTTGAGATCTTTGCAACATGTCCCTCTTTCTTTAACGGTGAATATCTTGAATGCCTTATGTTAGAACGGTAATTTCAATTTTATTCGATTGAATATTTCTTGGAGTTTTCCGCAATACATCGAAAAATTGCCATTGAAATAGTTACTGTGGTTAAATCATGCTATTTCAGTTTTTTTGTGAATGGAACACCCTGCATATTTTTCCAGAATCTGTTAGAAAAACTGTTCTAAAATCTTTTTTATAAACATTTCCCTGCACCTGAAACATGTTATACTGTAGTAAATTAAATTGAAGATATGGTGATAAAGTTTTCGTTTAGAAACAAACTGTTGTAACGGAGTACTAAAACCTTTGTTTCGCTAAAGATATTCATTAAAACTAATGTGTAAACATTATTTTTTTCGGTATAATTCCAGAAACAGCTCGAAGTAACCATCCTTTTCCTACATAGATTGTCTAGCAAGTTATATCTTTTACACTTTTACTAAATTAACAATACCATGGCATAGTAATACAATATAAAATTAATTTATAGCTGCTAAATTAAACCTGGTGAACTTTAACAGAATTACTTTCGTGCGGAAGGTATCCAAGCCACACGATTTAGAAGAAGTAAAGTATTGGTAATAATTTTCTTTGGCTGGCTAAGATCAATAGCTACGTAACTGAAAAGGCGAAAGTAGACCACAAGACGGCCAATTCACTTAGTAAAATAGAAAATAATAAGCAAGATTTCGGGTCCTGACAAGAACATTGCGCAAATGAACGGCCGTATCAAAGAACGAACCCTAATCCTTTTTAAAACATTCATTTGCCAAATGGGCTCTGTCATTTAATTAAATCGTCCGGCTTAGAAAGCGAGAGGTAGCGAGAGGGAAAGAAGAGCAGAGAACGCAGAAGTGGAAAGAAGAGGAAAGGGAAAATCATATACCGACTGGCACCATTTCCCTGGGCCAATCACTACATGGGGAACCGTTGCTGTTTGTTGTATTTTTGCTAAAAAGCCTTAACACCTTCAGGCTACGGGATTAGGCTCGGTCAGAGGGAATCAGCGAACGAACACAGTCTCTTCATTCTCCGACAGCACGGTTCACCAAATCTGCTTTTACCGTTTCATTATTCACGGCAGTCCATTATTGCGACCGCCATGATGTGAAAAATAATTAGCTGCAGACGTCTTAATTTCCCTTCTTACTTCATTCGCAACACGAAGGATTTGTGAAGTGGAAACAACCTCATGACCACGATCCGTAAAAAGGAGATTTATTTTGCCGTCGACTATTACTTTAAACCGCATTTCTACCATTGGAACAGGCTTAGGAGTCACGGGTTAGAGAGAACTGTTTAACGTAGTTTCCATACCACGTAATTATTTCAACTGCAATTTTATATCTTGTAAAATAGAACCGAAAAAAAATTTATGCATCGTAGGTTTGTGCTGCACGATACTCAAATTACTCTCCTGCAAATTAAATAAGAATTTGGCAGATTTCAGCAAAAGTAAACTGAGTTATGATGCTACAAACTCTATTATGTATTACATAATTTTGTTTAGAACCATTTAGACCATTTAGAACAGCGGTTTCCAACCTTTTTGAGACCATTACCCATAAATCAGGTTAGATATTAGCAAATACATATAATAAAAATAAAGTTTTTTTACAGTCAATAAATAATCGCAATATTAGTCAATGAGACGGTTGATATTGTTTATTTCTAACAATTTGTTTAATATTTGATTCAGTTTCGTTCATCTTATGTCGTGTTCCAAGTTCGGTTCCTTACTTTTATTTTCATTGTCACCATTGTTGAAAATCCATTTTCACACCTGTAAGTTGCGGCAAAAGGGATCAGTATTTTCAAAGCTTTTTCCGACAATAATGGATACTCATCACCAATTTTTCGTCAAAGTGTTGTTAGTTGTGTGTGTTCAAAATCTATTTTCCGTGTATTGTCTTCGCGAAGTTCTAGGAATTGTGCTTTAGCTTCAATTTCAATATCTGGAAATACTCCTTCATCCACCGAAAAGGGTCTTAGCATCCAAGCATTTACTTGGCGATTTTCGAAATCAGGAAAATATTTACCAATATTGTCTATTATTGATGATAAATGGAGAGTTATATATAGTAGATATAATTTGTGAATGAGCATTTTTCATTTCTTGCGTCGAGCAACATTGTTAATTCTGGGAACATCCTTAACTCCAGCTCTGCGTTGGTAAAGTTGCAATTTGCGAAGAAAACTAGCAACCTTATCTTGAGCTGTTAAAATATTCATCATATTTCCTTGCAAACTGAGGTTAAATGTATTTATTTCTCCGAAGAAATCCGCAAGATATGCTACGTTGGAAATAAATACATTATCTGTAATTTTGGCGTGAAACTCTTTCTCTTTTACCTTGCCTGGTTTTTGTCTTTCCAGAAACAAAGCAATTTCTTCTCAAAGCTCAAGTACTCGGTGCAACACCTGGCCCCGTGATAACCAACGCACCTCTGTGTGGAATAACAAGACGTCAAATTTTCCCCCCAATTCATTACACAGATCTTTAACAACTCTAGTATTTGTCGCACTACTTCTGATGTGGTTTACAGTTTTCACTATCTGAGTAAGTGCATCTAATAAATCAGGTGGAAGAGTTTTCACTGCTAAAGCATAACGGTGTATAATGCAGTGGCTGAATATTGCAAGCGGAGCGACTTCTTTTACTAATGTTTGGAAACCAGAACGAAACCCAACATGGCTGGTGCCCCGTCTGTACAGACACCTATCAACTTCGACCACTGCAGCTCCTTTTCGTCAACAAAATTTTTTACTGTTCGAAAAACATCTTTCCCACGTGGAGTAGTGCTTAGTGATTCTGCCTCATGTTGTTGCCTTTTATATATCGAATAAAGACAAGCAACTGTAATCCGGAAAATGACTTGACTTTATTTCATTGAGCACTGTGTTCAAAATGTTCTTGATCATATCCTCGATACGATTTTTGATAGTGTTGTTAGAAAGCGATGTCTTATTTATCTTTTCGGCTTATTGCTCTCCAAGAACGAGCTTAACCCTATCTAGAATGCAAGGTTTAATGAGACTTTCTCCAATTGTATGAGGTTTCTTGTTTTTAGCGATTCGAAGAGCGATACAGTAAGAAGCTTCAAGACTAGCTTCAGTTGACTGAAAAAAGTAGCCGGATGAATCCATGCGCGAACTTTTCAAGCAGCTTCCTTACGTTTGAAAAATGTAATATCTTTTCCTATAAACTGAGAATGACTTCTTGGCATGGCCGAGCGGGCTGTTGTGGGAGGGGGTCATCGCGTCTAGAATTTTCGTGATGTCTGTTACCGCGATGATAGGCTTATCGAAGATCCGCGTATTTTATGGAAATTTCGAGAATCTCTCGAAATTACTATAACCGTATCGAACAACTATATTACGTCGTTAGTCGCACCACGGTCTCTTCGACCGCGTTATAATTTAATAAAAATAAAAATTAGTCTTGTCAGGTTGGAAACCCCTGGTTTAGAACCATCTCAACTAGAATTATACATAGTAGATAGTACGAGAATTTCTAGTGAAATATGTGACAACATAGTTATTATAGCAGGGTTATTGCTGATTTTACTAAATTAGCGTGGTCCATAATTTAACAAAATATTATGTCAGAATATACGAGGTACGTATCGTAATGTTAAAGATAACGTATTGTTGTTGATATAATTTGATATAGTAAAATTTAATACATAATATAGTTAATAATACTTATTTATTTTATTATTTCGTACTAAATTGTATTTTAATGCAAACTATTTTTATATAGTCTTATTTTTGTTATTAAAATAATTAAATATATTAGTTCACTAATTAAGTGCCGCTCATACGAGGAACGTTCAGCAATTAACGAGACAAATGACTGAGGAAAAAAAACAATTTATTCAATAACAATGAAATTTACACTATTTTTCAATGTAGTCTCCACCAACATTTAAGCACTTCTCCCATCACTTTGTGAATTCTTGACCTTGGTGTCGGAGCCACTTGTGTACAGCTTGTTTGGCCGCTTCCTTGTCTTCGAACTTGGTGCCGCGTAAAAACCCTTTGAGCGGATAGTGTGAGGTCGGGACTGTAAGGAGGATGTGGCAACACCTCCCAACCCAAATTTTCGATAATCTCTCGCATTTTCTGGGCAGTATGGGGAGTCAACTGTCTTGGAACCCATATCGAACACGTTTTGCGATTATTCAGCCTGTCATGAATGATTGAATACACAGTTCCATCATTAACATTACACAAATCAGCTATTGTCACGATTTTTATACGCCTGTCATCGAGAATAAGGTCATTTATTGCGATTTTGTAGCGTGTAGGTTGGCGCTTCAACCGGTCGTCCGGAGCGATGAATAAGAGTGACACTTGTTCTATCCGATTTTAACTGTTCAATCCACTCATGTATGTTTCCACGGCTGAAACACCATACTGCTTCAACATCCTCGAGTAAATTTCGGCCGGCTTCACACCTTCGGATAAGAAAAATCTTATCACTAAAGCGTGACAAACGCTTGCACCTGCTGTGTTTACTATGTACATACAAGGAATCGAGTGGACGTTCGGTTATTATCGGTTGATCGTCCTTATTTTCAAATAATTTTAATATGAGCGGCTCTAGGATTTCATGCTTCTCCTTTCCTGTGCCGTACGTAGTGCGTGCCAGGTCACCCGAAAACCTGTAATTAACCTTAAAAAACCGTATATCTTGTTATTTGTTTTTACAAATATCGAAAAACGTAAATGTAATTTTATGTTTTGTAGTTGTTGAAAATGAAATGAAACTGTGTTGAATTTCACCTCCATATTAGATTCGCCGGATCATATAACTTTTGACCAATCTTTAATAGACCAATGTGCATACTTTTTTGCCTATTGAAGGCGCTTTTTCTTGTGGTCTTGGGTGAGTAAAGGCTCTTGACGAGCTATACTTAAATTTGCTTCTTTGAGGCGTTTCCTAAAAGTTCTCACTGAAATTGCAATTTTATAATGCACCCACAACTCACTAGATAAAGCTGTTGATAACTTTCATCGACTTCGCAATGCCATTCTTTCCAAATGCCCATCATCTCTTGCTGTAGTAATACATTTGCGTCCACTCTTCTTTCTATTTTCGTGAAAACGTTTTAACTTATTTTGTATAGCACGACATTTTTTTTGTAGCCATTTGAGATAAACCAAGTGTTTTCAACGACACTATTTTAGTTCTTTCAGCAACCGACAACTCGCGTATGTTCGGCATGTTATATTAATTAAAGTAGGCACACTTCGACCAATAACATTACTTAAAAAATACTAACTCCTATGATCTCAAGAACAATTTCATCGCCGGACGTTAGAAACACACTGATAAGAAAGTAAATTTTTGGTTTATAAGCTCATAATTATGTAGACTAGACAAATACTATCTATTCTAATCTATTTTGGGTCTTTGATTACCGATTCGCTATATTTCCAAGGTAAAAGTTACATTAACACATCGCAGCATTGTTTTTTTCGTGGCAGGTTTATGGTCACTAATTTGGTTGAATTTGTTTCATTTCTGTTCTCGTCGATGGACAACAGAGTACAGGTGGATGCCGACTTTGCAAAGACATTTCATAACGGCTCGCTATTAAGGTGGATTCAATCGAATATGAGCTTTAGAGCTAAGTCTGTAACAATCCATAACTTTATATCCAAAACGTTTAAGGTTACATCCGGGTTCCCTCAGGGTAGCCATTTAGGACCGCTACATTTCTGTATTTTTGTGAACGATCTTGCCGAGATTTTTCAATTTTGTCATTATTTGTTATATACTGATGATGCTAAATTGTACGCGCCTATAGTTACGCTTCAAGATTACCAAATGTTTCAAGAAGACTTAAATAAATTTTATAATTACTGTGTGATAAAAAGGTTGACAATAAATGGGGGGAAATGTCACGCAATCACTTTCACACGAAATATAACCAGTCTGAATTTTTCGTTGTTTAACGGCATTATTTTACAAAAAGTGGAATGTATTAAGGGTTTAGGTATACATTTAGACAGTAAACTTCTCTTCCGCCATCATATTGATTTAATTATTCAGAAAGCATTTAGATTGCTGGGTTTTATACTTCGTGTCTCTCGTGAATTTAAGAAGGTTAACACTATTATTACTTTGTATGCAACTTCTGTACGTAGTGGTCTTGAATCTGGCTCAGTTGTTTGGAGCCCTTGTTATTACACATTTACAGACCGAATAGAGAGGATTCAACGTATATTTATAAAACATTTAAACTTTAAATCTTTTCCTTGTAGAAACTCTGAGTCGTACGAGCGGTGCTTGAATGATGGGATAATGTTTCTTGCTAATAGAAGGTTATTTCTAGATTTTGCTTTTCTTTATAAATTGCTAAATAATAACACTGATAGCTTTTATTGCATGCAAAATATGCATTTTAATTTGACATCTTATAGTACAAGACTGAGTTCTACCTTTTATTTGCACGAATGTAATACTATTGTCTACATGAATTCGCCTTTGTATAAGGCTCTGTTCAAATTATAAGAACAATTTTAGCTCCATCGATGTTTTCTATATTACGTAGTATTAAAAATGTCATGATCTTAGTTAAAAATATGCTCCGATAATGTTGATCAATTATTCTATATATATTGTTATGTTTAACGTTGTATCTACGACAACAACAATTTCTCTCAGTTGTCACTTCGGTACTGACTAAATGTCAGGCTGGCCACTCGTTGGTAACTAAATATCCCTCTTGCGGGGAAAATTGGAAATTTCTTCGTTACCATCCCCCCTCAGCCAACCGTCTTTGGAGCGAGGACATTATATATAAAATATAAGTCCAGATAAAGACGAGTGTGGGGTAGCATGGACAAATCTACTCGTTTGTTAATTTTTCTATTCACTTATTTCGTCCAAATTAATGTAGAAATCGTCTGGAATAAGCAGCAGCATAAATTGAAAAGTACAACAAATAATATTTCATCAATTAAATCTTTATCTGAAAGGTTTCTGTAAATTAACAGTGGATTTTCTCGTTTCAAGCTTGTTGGTGACAGTTTGGATCACAGAATCATCAACAGACAACCTCCTGGTTAAGTCACTGCATTCGTTCTCGTATGCTGTTTGCAGAAATAATATCATTTGATCGAAAGTCATCGAAAAGTTTCTATTTGGGTTAAATTATCAAAATTGGCTGTGAAATAAAACAATCGCCGGTCTTTCGCGATTTAAAATAAAGAAAGATGAACGACGCCATAATTTTTCATCAATCTTTATTCGGCCTTGGTTGAATCAAAGTGTGTCTTAAATCCAATCCCAATATAAGTGTTCGTTTGTGTATTCAAAGTCTTTATTAGAAGAGAAAAGGGTTAAATATCCAGAGCAGGCAGTTGCCTGTAGTGGGTATATAAACAGAGGGTTTATATACATTGGCATCGTTCAAAAATTTAAAGGTTAGTTACTTTTCAAATCTTAAAATTCGTTAATTTCATTTTACTGAGTTGGAAATTCATTCAAAAATTGCCGTAAGGGCATCTAGGGATACCCCCGAACCTACAAGAATCGTTTATTCAATTTAAAATTTGAAAATTTAACAAAATTTGGAAAAATCCCCCGAGGAAGATATTTCAATATATAATTATAGTTTATTTCAAATTATAAGAATATAACTTTGAACAGCTTAAATGCTGTTACTGCACCACCTGCGGTAATAACTACCTGGATACGCAAACAAACTGCTGAGGACCGTAATGTCAAAATTTAAGTGAATTGAATAGATATGGAATTATGATTTGCGATATGCGTAACTACCTGCTTGTACATTTAAATCTCATTTAATATGTAAATTCTTTTATTACTTGTAACATCGAATTGCTTACTATGTAAATTTATACTGTTTGTAAAACATATATACATAAACATATAATTATCTTATAGGGCCGTAATTTATAGTCAATACGGCCCCTAGATTCAATATGCATTGCCAGGTTATTATCGTCACAGAAGGTGCAATAAAAGTATTAAAGGCCTTGTAAGTTTACAGTTATATTCTTATAATTTGAAATAAACTATACTTAAGATATAGTTTGGCTGCTGTAAAATTTTTCATTTTCCATTTATTACTTTTTCTTTAATGGGCAAAAATTATTAGTAGTATACATGTATGTGCACTTAAGAAATTTGTATGAAATATTACACTGTTATTGGGGGTTTTTAGCCCTGTTGTGTAACTCATAATGTTTACATAAATAAAATAAATTAAAATAAAATTCAAGCCTGGTTGTATTTGTGTATAATTTTAAGCCGTATACTAGGAAATTTGTTTATTTCTAAGAGCTTGGAATTTTCCAGGGGTGCCCAAGATATACGACGGAAGCTGTAGTTTGACCAAGTAAGAATTAGTCAAAACATCATCAACGATAAATATAAAACTAGTTTTAGTGTGGCTTGAAAAAGAAGACAGTGGTAAAAATGCAGGGTACGTGATAGTGACCAACAAAAAAATTAAAAAATTTGTGAAGTGAAGTGGCATAATAATTGCGTGCCTACTTGTTTTCAAAATCACAATTTCGTTGAAATATAAAGCTTGTATTGCGCCGACATTTTCTATGTTATTCACATTAATCCTGATCTAATTAATATTGCACAGGATAGCTTAGCGTCCTTTTGCAATCTGCAGAAGACGTGGATAAATACAGTTAACTCGGCCAACACCCGCAGCTAAGATAACTACCTCCATTTATCCCTACTAGATATTACATGATATTTCAATTATAATCGGGAGTGCTTGTGAGTAAACCGTGGGGCGTCCCACCCATGTGACCGTATATTCATTTGACACACAATTTTCTATCTCTTTAGTTTCTATCGTATATGTGCAGGAGTTTCATTAGTAAAATATGTAATTTCTATGGTTATTACAATAAACTACCTCGCTTAGAACGTCAGACTGGTTAGGGTCTCAAAAAATTAAGTAAATTAGTGTTAATACATATTCGTACACAGCAGATTTCTTATTAATACAGCGACAACCGGATACAGTACGAGATTTTCGCGGTTTCAACCCCGTCGTTGTATCCGACTTTCATTGCACTTATAATTAACCTGGGCAAATATGCGGTAACAGCCAGAGGCGTGGCGAGCGCATGCAAGTTTACACATAAAATAGAAGGTAAGAAATAAATTGCAAAACGTGCTGAAACACTTACCGTTTTAAAAGTCTTCCGTGAAATCACAAACTGGGTAACATCTGTTAAATATTTGAATCATTAGATATGTTTCCACAGCTGTTTCAGTCAAGTGAGTACGACGTGCGGAATAAATGTTTTTTAATGCCGAAAACGACCGTTCGACATCTAGCGATGTTATATTTGCATATTTAAAATAATCTTTGAAACAACTTAATGCATCTTCACACGCACCTTCACAAATTTGGCTTAATATAAGAAAATCGAAGTCTTTCTCTAAAACACTTTCAAATTTTCGTATTACACACCAATTTGTTTCGCCTTCTACAGCGCATAACTGTGCGTGAACATCATTCACAATTTGAACAGAATCCACTAGCGACATCGAAACAGTTTGTAATTTTTCTATTCCCTCCGCTAGTCCGAAGTAATTGTTGTGAATAGTTTGTAAATCTCTTTTAACTTGACTATCTTGAAATATTTCCTGGCTTTTCTTGATTGCTGCAGCTTCTGTCGGATTGAATTTTAAAACTACCTTCTTTACTTGATCAAAATATTTGTTGTAGTAAAACGCAGCCTGCAACCATGTTCCCCAACGTGTAACAATCGGCTGTGGTGGTTCAGGTAAATCAGGACACAGTTTGTGAAATAGTGGAGTACGTTTCGGGGACTTTAGAAACACTGCCTTTGTACTAGCAAGCAATGCATTTACTAGTGGAAAACATGTAGGAATCGTTTGTGCCGCAAGATTTAGAGTATGGATTTTACACGTTATATGTAAGAAGTTACCACTGTGTTCTTTAAGAGATCGGCCCAAAGAACGCATGTTTGCGGCACCATCACTTATAAACATTCAAAGTTGCTTAGTTGAAACTTCAGATTTGTTCAATGAGTTCAACACCACCTTTAAAATCTCATCGGCGGTACAATTTATAACTCTTTTGGAAGCAAGTAAGAAGGAGGATGACGGTCGATGTGGTTCCATTATACGTACCATTACATTAACCACAGAATATTCTTGACGATATGTTGTTTCGTCCACACACAACCACAGTTTTTTATCTTTCAACTTCGTTTTCATTCTTTTTTCTATATTTATGTTCACGAGCAAATGGCATTGATACATTTCGTATCAATGTCCGACTAGGTAATTTACAGTTTGCACATTTATTCCCGAAGGAGACAAATGCTTCTTTGTGTAGTAAACGAAACGATAGATTACATAAAATAAGAGTAACACATAAATCAAATGTAAATTTTTCTTGGTCTCGTATGCCACTTTTTGTAGAAGAATGCTGTTGGCTTTCAATGACGTTGACAATGGCTTCTGGACCAACACATTAAAGGGATTTTACAAACTAGACATTGAATTTTAGCGCCATCAAAAATTAAGTCCGGCATGTCCACTATAAAGTTTTTAACTGTGTCTGCCATTGGTCGTTTTCGCGACGTACCTAGCTACGACATTTTTAAAGGAAACAAGCGTACAATTACGAAATAAGTTACGACAGCCTACATATACACAGAACTACTCGCATACAGCATCGATTTAGTAC
Source organism: Dynastes maya (assembly GCA_029619315.2). Lineage (NCBI taxonomy): Eukaryota > Metazoa > Arthropoda > Insecta > Coleoptera > Scarabaeidae > Dynastes > Dynastes maya. The sequence goes on along the minus strand of JAROYE020000003.1, from coordinate 52,679,107 downwards.
TGACGCTGTGAACGCGTGAAATAAATAATCGCCGACTTCGCACCACATATCTACTACACTGACTGTTACCGCTGTTTGCCCAGACTACTTATAATATTACATAGGGGAGAAGTGGGAGTCAAATATACAGGGTGAATCATCCTTCGCGGTCTCGGAATATCATGTGTGTGAATTGCGATTTTCCCAAACGATCTTTTTTCTTGATATATGTATCTTTATAAATTACAGCATCGAAGGTAATGCTGTGTGGAATGTCGTTCAGCCAATTTCCGCTCAATCAACTTCTGGCTTCTTTCTCGGGTTCGTCAGTGGCTTCTATAGCCTCGAGTCCCCCTCTCCCTGTCCCTTGGGTTTTGTTGGTTAAACTTATCTCCATTCAACGATAATCCTGACGAAACAGCTAAGTAATTCGTCTTTCGTCTCTCTATTTCCTTCACGTCGTAAATGTTCGCTGTTAATTTTTCCACAAAAATGTACTGAATAAACCATGCATTTGCCATAATTTCGCAAATTAATTATCATTCAGTAATAACTCAAATCCTGTAGAAAATATTTTAAAGTTGTCAGTTCTCACTTGTCAGTTTGTTAGGCGTTAGTAATATGTGTAATATGATATTTTTAGTGATAGAAGATTTTATTGAAATTTTATTGATATAATATAAAATATTGTCTATTATGGAACGTGTGTCGTAATGGGCCGTGATATAACAAATGCTATCGGGACAGTGGCGGCTGGTGGTGACGTAAATGGGAGGTCAATTACAACGGTTCGATTTCCTCGTGCATTTGTGTGTAATGCAGCTCCGTAGCCACAGTGCACCAACCGCCCCTGCATCGGAAACAGAGGAGTAAAGGCAAAAGACGACAATCTTTCTGTTTTGTTTAAACCGCCGTTGAGTGAAGACATGTTAGTGTTCTATTTTCCAAGCAGATCCAAATGTTCTAGTGTATAAATTATACTTCAAGTAGAAGGTAAATTGAAGCTTTGAGTATTCAAAAGTACGCGGGATTTCAGTGCGTGACGTGGTTAATTTTTCTTCAATGTACTTTACGCAAGACGTTACTATTTGCTGTTTATTTTTATTTTAAACCGTTGATAGAGTGCGTAGGGGACACTTTCGGACCTAACGACTGTAAGAAATTATTTTATTCACCTAGAAAACAATTTCTCTGAATTCATAACGTTTAAGTATATTTCAAGGAATTTGTAGTGGTTGCATTAATTTCTAATACTTTTATTAACCATATGCTACACCTACCTGCAACAGTTTAGTAGACTTTTAATTTTTTTCATTACATTAATTAAGTTTACTTTACTGATTTAAGTAGCTATGGATAAATTGAAATAATAAATGATATTCGACATATCTGTAAAGTTATTGCGCTGTGCACAGGATTTGGATGCAGGGTTTTGCACTGAAACTCTTAGTATCGTATTTTTTCCTTATTTACTTGTTTCCTTGTTGTTACTATTTATTGTTTGTTATATTTCTTTATACTAGTCAATAGTTGGTCACTTATTAGCAGGGAAACCACAAAATATAAATTTCGTCCGTACAGAATACGTATACATACAAAATTAGGAAACTGATTGATGAGTCAACTTTTGTGGTACTAACCATAGGTGTATAAATAAATAGAAACCAAGATTTTACTCCAATCACTAGAGCAACGCAAACTGCGCTGAAAGCCAGTGGCTGACGCATAAAAGTTTACACAAAATAAACACGGCCGGAACAATTCGATATAAGCGTCAGTATAACTGCGATTCGAAGCCCATCTGTTGTGTATGCATCTACGCTGTCGTATACTATATCGTAGTTCTACGTTTGTTTTGAAAATGTTTCCTACGTCGCGGAAACGACCAAAGTTGGACACAATAAGAGAATTTATTGCAGAAATGCCTGATTTAAAGTGTGATGGCGCTAAAATTCAATGTGTAGTGTGTAAATAGATTTAATGTGTTGGTCGAAAAGTGATTGTCTACGGCACGTAAATAGTGCAGGGCATGTTTCAAAAAAAAATTCCACGCGAGATTATGACAAATTTAATTTTAATTTATGTGTTTATTGCATGTAATTTACCATTTCATTTACTAAGGAAGAAAGCATACGTCTCGTTTTGGAATGAATATTCGGATTTTAAGTTACCAAGTGAGAGAACATTACAGAGAGTTGTGCCGTCTGCTCGTGAGCATGTCGAGAAAAGAATTAAATCGGAGTTGCAAGATAAAAAACTGTGGTTATGTGTGGACGAAACAACAGATCGTAAAAAACATTCTGTGGTTAATGTAATGGTACGCACAATGGAACCACATCGACCGTCACCCTCAATTTTACTAGCTTTCAGACGAATACAACAATGCACTGTCGAAGTAATTTCAATGTTGGTGTTAAATACATTGGAAATGATTGAACTTTCAACAAATCAACTGTTGATGTTTATGAGTGATGGTGCCGCAAACATGCTTGCTGTAGGTCGATCTCTTAAAAAACATTGAGCTAACTTGTTGCATATTACATGTAAAATTCATACTCTCAGTCTCGTAGCAGATAGTATCAGAAAATGTTATCCCGAAGTAGACGCTCTAATAGCACATACAAAAGCTGTGTTTGTAAAATTCCCAAAACGTATTCGGGAATTTCATAGACTATGCCCCGGTATTCCTGAACCACCACAACTTATTCGTACTCATTGGGGAAGATGGTTAGAGACTGCATTTTATTATCTTAAGTATTTTGAGAATATATAGAACGTGATTTTAGAATTCGACCCAAAGGAAGCTGCGGCTGTCAAGGTACCCCTTGAAATTTCAGGATAGTCAAGTTAAAACAGATTTGGAAATTATTCAGAACAATTACGTGGGTCTAGCGGATGCGATAGAAAAACTACAAAATTCTTCGGTGTCGTTAGTGGAATCTTTGCAAATAGTGCAACATGTTCACGCACAGCTATGCGCGATAGAAGACGCAAGAAATGTTTGTGTTTTAGAAAGGTTTGAAAGTGTTTTTGATAAAGACTCTGATTGTGGCACATTAAGACAAATTTGTGAAGGTGCGTCAACAGAACCGTTAAGTTATTTGAAAGATTATTTTACTTACGCAAATATAACGTCACTAGATGTAGAACGTTCGTTTTCGGCATACAAAAACACCTTTTTCTTCACGCCGCACTCACTTTGGCGAAACAACTTTGGAAACATATCTAATGTTACAAATATTAAATAGACATTATTCACTTTGTGATTTCACGGAGGACTCTTAAAACGGTAAGTGTTCGAGCAATTATCACATTTATTATTTTGTGTAAACTTTTATGCGTCCGCCACTGGCTTTCAGCGCAGTTGCGTTGCTCTAGACTCGCCAGTGAACCATTGAAAACAATATTTTTGTTTTTATCGACTTTCCAGACATAATCGAGTGGAGATAAAGTCGTAGACTCTTTCAAGTGAGCATTGCTCCAAGTGTGTGAAATATATGCTGTTGGGCGAATGTGTTTTCGGAGCTCTGATTGACAAGGTGGCAAAGCAGATGCATCAAAACTTTTGACTTTTTGACGAAAGATTTCATCGGTGGTAGTTTTATATGCCTTCAAAAACATGACTGATCTGATTTCATTGATCTTGCTTATTTTTTTTATGGCCATACATTTGACATACAAATTCTTCCACCGTTTCGAATACTGCATCATCATAATCAGGATATTTGTTTAAATTTGTTAAAGCATCCACATTTTTTTCGGATTTTGTTAACAAAGTAAAAGGACGGTTTTTCTCTTTTCGAAAGAATGCTTGATTGAAGTCACAGCCAGTCAATGCATGGAAAGCAAGTAGAGAAGAACATACTTGTGCTCCTAATGATTCGTACTGTTTGCTTAAATTAATAGTTCTTTGCGATTTGCCAACACCTACTTCCACCCAAACCTGCACTTGTTGTTATACAAACTTCATATTGCCTAACATTATGACTAGAGACGGGATTTTAGGACGTAAAAAACAGCTAAAAAGGCCCTTTTTTAGGTCTTAAAAACTATGTATTTAGGACGAAAAACTGTGATTTAGGCATGTTAGGCAAATACTTAAAAAAAACGGTAAACACAAAACATTTTTTTTTAAAAAAAAATGAATAAAAGACGATTTTTAAGAATGTAAAAGAAATAAAACTAAAATTTTTTAACTAATAACTAAAATTTTAAATTTCTTTGGGTTTAAAATAATAAAAAAATTTAATTAATGGGGCGTGTTTCGGGGGGGAAAAAAGAGGACGAAGAAAAGAATTTTTAGTCACAGGGTTGGGGGACAAAATAAAAAGGGCCAAGCACGGAAGAGGGAAAGGGGAAACTGGCAGGAAGAAACCAACCTTTTTTAAAAACCCGGGGTTTTTTTTGGGGGAAAACAAGGTTAAGGCAAAATTATTTTCCCAACTTTTCCTGGGGTTCTTGGATGCTTCGGCATTATTAATTCTGCAACGAATCTGAAAGAGGGGGCCAAATGTTTCTAATTTTTTGTGTTATCAATGAAATTTTATAATGCGACTTGATAAAAAAAAATCGTTTTGACATTTTGATTGGAAAAGTATTCTTGCGCTTGCCAATAAAGTTGTTTGAATTTTTGAAACAATATTAAAACCTAAACAAAAAAGCTTTAAATAAAAAAATCTTTTTTAAAATTTTGTAAAAAAGTACTTACTGATTTTATTGCTTCGAAATTTATTAGCATAAAAAACTACCCCCTTCCCCAAATTTCCCCCAAACGTGTTAAAAAGGGTTGGGGGGGCAACGGGAGATCGGCAGATTTTTTTAACACTGCCACACCAGGGGCTTTTAAAAAAGACCTCTTGGTTTTTTGAAATTTAAACATTAGCATTTTGATTTCTTAACTTCAAAACCCCAAAATTGAGCCCATGTGCAAAACATTTTAAATGTTAAAGATTTTATAAAAAATTTTCAAATTTGTACCCTTTGAGCATTAAAAGCACCATCCGTGAATAAAAGCTTGACTTTTTCGTACTTAATTCCTCGTTGGCACAAAATACCAAAATCGAGGTTGCCTTTTAAATTAAATATCTAGCGTTAAATTTACAATATTATTAAAGTAATTTTTTTTGCAAAAATAATCTTCCCTAAGCTTGGTTCACAAATCTTCCTTTGTATTGCAATTTTTTTTTTAAAGTTGCTTTGTACCTTAAATCGGTTTTTCCCCGGGGTTTCAGAACAAAGCTTACCCACTATCATATTTGAAATAGACCCTTTTCGCCAGTCGCTCCCTCTAAAATCCAAATATGTTGTTACCAAAATTCTTCGCAAATGTATTAAAAATTTAAAATATTATAAAAATATTTAGTGTAAACAAAAACTTTAATGACACTTTAAATATGAAAAACTTTTTTTTTTATTATTTATATTTAAATTTCCCCTTGTAACATTTTTTTACATATGTTGTTCTTAAGGTTTTTTCACGCCCGCCCCATTCTTTTTTCAGATTAGTGGGAAAATTTCGCAGTTTTGAATATTTAATCTGTCCCAAAAAATTTTCAGAAATAAAAGCGTCGCATAAAACTCGATTAAAAACGTCGATTTCTTGAATTTTGGTGTTATTAAATTTTGGGTTCCCCAACTTTTTTAAGATTTTTCCTGATGTCCCGGAGCAGTTGCATGTTGCTCTAAAAGATTTTTCTTTTTGCAAGTTAACTACCCAAAAAATTTTTTTAAACAAATTAGGAAAGAAAAACAAAAAAGTCCTTTACCATTTTTCCGCACGCTTTACAAACAACTCTTTACTGTTGCTTGGATTTAACTGAAAGACAGTAGTGCCTCCCAAATTTCCCTTTAGCCATTTTTTAACTTTATCGCTAGTGATTCCCTTTGGGTTTTGCATTGTTGTAGATGGAAATACACAATACAAGATAGATAAAAAAGACAAACCGAAAGAAAACTACCGAAAAAAATTCGTTTCAAAATACGATATAAAAAAAATTCAAAATACTCTTTCACTATATACTGATTTGTCAATAGTCCACTCGCTATGGGCACAAACATATACCTCCAGAGAAACATTTAAGAGAAAAAAATATAAATCAAAAGGGAACTCAAGATGTCCTTGTATAAACTTGAATGGGCTCGTGTTTTCATTAATCACGTTAAAGGGGAAAAAATTTGCTTTTTGGGTTTTTAAATTTACGGGGCGTAAACAAGTCGATGGGTTTCCCCGTAAATAAAAACGGGTGAGTAAAGACCCGAAGGCGAAAAACCCCGAAAATTGAGGAATACCTTAATAGGGTAGAAATATAAATTTACGGAGACAAATCCAAAACTTTGCCCTCACCAAAGACGGGAAAACCCATCGTTGTATTATTTTATAGCATTTTTAGCTGAAAAACAAAAATTTACTTTTAAGAAAGAGCAGGTGAAAAACCCCTTTTATTAAAAAAAAAAAAAAAAACGTTTAGACCAAAAAATATGATTTTAGGGACAAAATAGGCAAAAACCACGTTTAGGCTGAAAAAAGGGTCAAATAGGCAACTAGGCAAAAAAAAACATACTAAAATCGCTTTTTTTGTGGGAAAACTTTAAGTTTTTGTATTTTTTTTTTAATTTTCCCTTTGAATCAAAAACAAAGAGGCATTTTGCCAAAATCCGTCTCTAAATGACAATGTATCCTATCGAGCACTACTTAAAAACATTTAAGGTGGTTGTTTTTCTTCTAATTTCCAAAGTGAAAAAATTATTTATTACTTTTTCATTTTTTGAAATGATCGACGGCCCCATGGTTTTTTAACAAATCGTCATAATATCCTGGTTCATAACTTTTTTATAAAAACGTAAATATTTTTTCCAAGAAGGGGGGCCCTTCCCTTTTGCGTTCCCAACAACCCTAAAAGATAAAAACTAAGTCCTCTTAAAGGATATTTTACTTAATTTCGGTGAAAAACCAGAAGGACGCATTTACGGCCCTCGAATTTCAATTTCGTGGCAAACGGCCTAATTTTTGCATCCCTCAATTTTTTATGGCACACGAAATAGAATAGCTGCGAATCCATGCTTCGTACAGAACGCGTCCTTCTACACCAACGGGAATCCCCAAACGGAAAATAGCTACCAAAGTATTTAGGGGGGGAGACGTTCCCAAGGTTTTAAAAAACATTGAAAGCGAAAAAAGTCTTTTTTTTTGTCGTTTTAAAAGCTAGACTTTTAAAAAAAAAATTTGAGCCTTGTGGGTAAGGGCATCAAAAATTTTTAAAAACACATTACGGGGTGGTAAAAACCCTTTCCCAAACGGGGAAAGTACTACCCTTTTAAATTTTTAGGTATCCCTGGTTACACTACAAAGTTTCAGTCTTGTAGATATAAGACATTAACACAATGTTTATTTACAGATTTCAAAAATTATTATTAATGAACGCAACAACGTTGGTGCGGTAGACTGCTATTTTGTTTACTTGCGATATCAAAACAACAAATTGAGAAGCAAATAGCTTTGTAGGAACAATTACATGGCAACTGTCGCTGCCTCCCGGACTATAGCACTATAGCATAAATAGTTTGATAATATTCAATGTTTGAAAGAAACGTAAATAAGTAAATGGCACATGTTTGTAAAGCGGAAATCAAAGGGAGTCAGAATATCTAATTAAAAATATGGTAGGTTATTTAAAAAAAAATCTTTTCATTGGTCTATTTTTGGACCACCCTGTATTAATATCACAAGATGCACTTTGAAGCACATTTCCTACCTTAGAATTTTATCCCAAAAAATAATCTATCTATTCAAATAACCATCATATTCGCTGTGCATCAAAATCTGGGTCACCCTACCGGGTTTTGTTGGGGTATACAGGGTATATAGGATGTTCTATTAAAACAAATTAACTTAGCTGCGCCATACCGTAAATTATGATAGATAGGTTATGCATTATTTATCAAATTTTAATTATATCTTTGTTTGGAAAATACGGTTTGGCGAAACCGTGGGCTGTGAAATACGGCTGTTTTTGGTTTCTTGGATCCAAGAAGCGTGTCATCCACAGATTAACCAAGTGTACAGAGACAATGCTATGAGTAGTGGCATGATGAGGAATTGGTTTAGGGCATTTAGGGAAAGCTGTACAAACGTGTACGATGAGACACTGATTGTAAGTGCACGGATGTTTTGTCATTTTGTCATTAATGATGACCTGGCGCAGAAAGTTGATGAAAAAGTGAGAATAGACGGTTCACGAGTTCATCGGTATCTAATAAATTTTCTCAAGACCACTTGGAGTATCGGGAGTTGTGCTCGCGGTGGATCGCAAAGGAGCTGAGTGAATTGCACAAAAAAAAAAACGTGCAACCAGTGCTTTGACATTACTTTTGAGATACAGTGATGAACACGTTCGGCTGTTAAGCCAAATCATCACTAGTGTCTCACATGATACCAGAATACCCTATAAGAAGAATGCCCTCACAATTCCAAAAAATTGTAGCAATTTTTGTCAACTGACAGACCCTGAATTTTCTTGACGGGGCTTCACCATTTCGTCTCCATTCCATCGTCTCCCTTTCGGACAAAGGATCATAGTAGAGAACCATAGTTTCATCCCACACGTCCAACACGTCCACAGGGTTTTCTTCACAGATCTTCAAAAAGGATCGAGCACATTCAACACGACGCTGTCACTGAAATCCTGATAGATTTGGGCACCCACCTTGCACTATATTCTTACTTAAATGATCGCGGAGGTTTCGGCGAACACTTATTTCAAAAAACCCCGACATTTTTGATATTTCTGTCACCCTCAAGCGTCGATCGCCTAATACAAGATCCTCAATAAAGGCAATGTTGTCGTCCTTCTAATTATACAAAGATTCCTGCCGCATTCGAAACCATTCTGCCAAATCTTTTACTACAGAATAAGACGGAAGATTTTCCCCATACACCCTTCCAGCCGATCTTTGATGCTTTGAGGAGAAGAAATACCTACTCGAGTAAGGAATTTGATAACAGCGCGATACACAATTTTCGCGACTACTGACATCATGATGAACGAATGACAGGAAAACTAATTGATATAAAATTCATTTTTTCCCAAGGCTAATAAAACTTGAATCAAACTGTTAGCAACATTTTGATTCGCTGCGATACTTGGATGAATGTCAGCCCTGGAAATTTTGGCGCTTACCTCGTAAATTGGGAAATTAATATTGACCGGTAGTAAATTAGAATGACATAGTATTACTTAAACAAGAATTTTATTTTATAAACTTTAGCGTTAACAAAATATATTTACCTGAATGTACATAGGAACATATGCTTGTGCGATTTATCTGTTGATCCTTTTCTTGTGATGCGTAATCAAAAGGAAAGGGACGCTATAGTCAGATTATGTTTGGACGTTTTCGGAGAATGTACACGAGGGTGTTTTAAACCAGTATACGTCGGTGAGGATAATATTTTCAGTGTCGTATATCAAAAGAACAAGTCTGAATACAATACTCATACATCATATTTTTATACTTTATGCGGAACAGCGCAAATTCTTAAAATAAGGATAGCAGGTCCTTAGAGTTCTATTCGTTTCCGTCTTTCATCCGTCTCCTTTATTCTTTTTGGCATTCTATGAATTTGCATTCTGTTGCTTGTATTCTCTGTCACAAAAGCAGATATCTTTTTTAAAGCGTGTTTTAAAACGACTGCATTATTCAAGTGTTGAAGCGGACCAAAGTAAATTGTCTTGTACCGTATTGATGGTAATAGTTCCTGCGTATGCTTTCGACATTCACTTATTTATAGAGTGCTTCAATTGAATTATATCGGAATACATTATATTTTTTAACGAAGTTTATACTGCGTGTAGTAAGCTATGTAAACTACAATGAATACAATAACTACTCTCAATCAAAGAAAAACATAACATATATTAACTAGCATTATATTATGACATTGTATTTGATATTTATACTTCTGTTAATAATTTTAGTTTTAGTTTTAATCTTCTAGTGATGCCGTAAGGCGAAATTGTGCATTGAGTACTAATAAAATACTGCGAAGACAATATTAACAAGGGAACATCCCGAACCCGTAAATTCCAAAAAAATTGAAACTTTGTGGATAAGTAGTCCTCACCCCAAGATGTTCGAAGTCATTTTTCTTATCGGCCCAATTTCGTTTTAAGAGGGTGAAACCACCACTGAAATTTTACTTGATTTTCGGTTTTTTGAAAATAATTCGATAACGGTTGGACCAAATACATCAAAGTTATATATCAAAATAATCGTCTCTTCGAGCTCTATTACATATGTGAAAATAGCATAGTATTTCTATTTAAAAAATTTGGTGGTGCCTTCTCCCACCCCTTCACGAATGAACCTATTCAAATGCCATATTGTGGATGTTATACAGCCCTTCAAGCAGTTTCAAAAACGCACTTCACTTTTTGTAAAACAGTTATTAAAAAAATGAGGAAAATGATATTTAATATATCGTCTTTAGAGACTGTGAAGGAATGTAACATAAATTTTGATGTTTTTAGATAGATATGTTTTAGAAAACAGAAATATAGATAAAAATGAATTAATATAATAATATTGCATGCCTTTCGGATGTCGATATTACAATTCATAGTGGTAGAAAAATTTATTCAAACTAACATATAAAATACATATTATGACATATTTTGTAATATATGGCTTATGTATATATGTGTATATACAGCGTGTCCCAAGATTGATGTTACAAGAGGTGTGAGGAACTAAAAATCTTCGAATCCTAATTTGACCTTTTGGAATTAAGCCCTGCTTGGTTTGAAACTTATTTTTAGTTTACTTTCGATTTCTTGAAATCAAGTGTACCTTAAAAGTTGAACAAAACCTATTTGCGTTTCAGGTAAAGTTTCTTTTTCGTCCACAGTGTGCTAAAATGTTACTAAGAAAAGTTGTTCAGAATGAACAGTTATGGCGCAAATTTTCTGAATGATAGACCTACTTTGATAAAATCCATTATTTGTCAACTTCCTTTCAGATCAAGTACCTTTTCCGTTCACAATACGCCAAAGTTTTACTAAGAAAAGTTGTTCAGGAAGATCTGCCAACTTTGATTAAACCGTCATTTTTTAGATTAAACAAAATAAATTGTATTTACTCACAAATTAAATTTACAACACGTAATAATAACCAAAAAATAAATGCTAATATAGCTCGTAGCTAGTATTGGTGGAATCATTCCCGGCAAAAACAATGTAGTAGAGAAAATAGCGCTAACACATGGACATGTTTCTGCCTACTCGGCGTCATCAGCATGGTTCTGAGCACAATCTTCTGCTGCTAATCATTGCATCATCTACACTCCGGTTTGTCTTGCTACCCTCTGGGACGGCGTGACTGTCTTTCTTGGCGATAGGTGTCGCCGAAAGACATATTCAGTGCTGTTTTGGAGATTAGCAACATAAACTGAGAGGCAAACGCAATGATTAGCAGCAGAAGATTGTCCTCAGAACCATGCTGATGACGCCGAGTAGGCAGAAACATGTCCATGTGTTAGCGCTATTTTCTCTGCTACATTGTTTTTGCCGGGAATGATTCCACCAATACCATAAGCTATATTAGCATTTATTTTTTTGTTATTGTTATTAGGCATTCTTTCCACGTGTACGTAATAATAACTTTATTCTACAATCAACATAGCTGCTACCAGTTTCTACGCATCATTCTATACGATATCTGAATTCTCTGAAACTGTTGCGAATTTCCTCGATTTGTAGTTCGTGTGCGGCGTTTCGTACCTTTCTTTCAGTATTTCTCTACTGTTGGGTATGGGTTGAGAGTAAACCAGGTCTTTGAGGCCAACCCATAAACAAATTTAATCTAAAAAATTACGGTTTAATCAAAGTATATGTTTGACTTTTTTATGAAATTTGTTGAAATTTTGTATAGAGCCATAACTCGTCATTATCAACAACTTTTCTTGGTAAAACTTTGGCGTATTGCGAACGAGAAAGCCACTTTACCTGAAACTAAATTGGCAAATAATGGATTTTATTAAAGTAGGTCGATCGTTCAGAAAATTTGCATAACGGCGCAGTGTTTCATTCTGAACAACTTTTCTTAGTAACATTTTAGCATATTGCGAACGAAATAGGTACTTTACCCGAAACAACAATAGTTTTTACTGAACTGTCAAGGCCTATTTGATATTAAAAAATCGAAAGTAAACTAAAGATAAGATTCAAGCCAAGCAGGGCTTAGTTCCAAAGTGCCAAATTAAGATTCAAAGATTTTTAGTTCCACACACCTCTTGTAACATCAATCCTGGGACACGCTGTATAATATATATGCCAGTAATTACTTAATTTGTATGATAATGCATTTCTTCATAAAAATGCTTAAAGCACAAGAAACTGTTGCACCAGGAACACTATTATAGCACGCGCTCCACATATGGAACATCGCGATGGAATTTGAAAATCTTCTGTGAAGGCAAAAGTGACAGGATTATCGAAACGATTTGGCCGGTCCGCAATATAACCACTTTTGTACCATGCTTAAGCAAATAAATTATGATATTTTGAAGAGGATAATTGGTTGTGCACTAAAGACTGTAATTTAATAATGTTGTTACGCGTATGCAAATTAATATCGTAGAGTATAATATCAGATAATTTCCTAATAAAATTTTTCCAAACACGAAATCCATAGACGTCTAGGGGTTGTATCATACCAGTGGTATTGTGAGGATGTTCACATTCTTGTCGGCCGATATATGGTCTTTTAAGTTAGATGGACAATGACCAGTCCACGAATCTAGCAATAAAACTGTTTGAGATCCTGTATTTGGAAGATATACCTTTGTGAATCATTCTGTGAATAATGCTGTTGTTAGTTTTCCGGATGATGAGGCAGTTACATATTTTCTGCGTGGAACATCGATTCTACTACGCGTGGTCCAAATGTACCACTGTGTTCTTTCAAAACCATGAATAGGGGCGACAACAAGCGTCCAGACGCGGATACTGTAGGAAGTATGGTATAGCTGTGTGTTGTAGCGAATATCGATTGCACAATACTTTCAACTGCATTCGATCCCTCTGGAGCTAACGTGCGACCGAAGTTCAATTCCAAATTGGATCCACTTTCATCAGCGTTGAATGTATTAGTAGAGCCTACTTTCGCAATATAAGGTTTTACTTCTTGTACGAAAGCCGACGAAATTTGATTTAACTCTGCTGTGCCTGTACCATATGAACGGGTTATAAATTTGGTCATTTTTCTAGAAACTATCCTGTATGCTTTCTTGAAGTTCCATAACCAATGTGGGGATGCTCTGAAATTTGTTAATCCGATTTCTTCATTGGCTTCCATAGCCCATTTACGAAGATCTAGGTCGTGAATTATAGCATGCGCTTCACTGCTAGTAACAAATTTATTAAAAACATATTCCGAAATTTGTAATAATTTCTCTCTTGGTGTTCCTCCTTTTTGTATTGATACTTCCCATCTAAAAAGCAAAAAATTTGTGAATACAAAAATGTCTTAAAATTGGCCTGCAATTTCTTACCTATATAATTGTGGTAAAGACTTTACTCTCTTAAATCTATGTTTTACAGCTTGAAATGAACGTCGTTTTTTCCCAGATTTCCAGAAGGTAACAGCTTTTGTCTTATATTCTAAATCGACAATATCTCCTTCTTCTGGTGCACATTCTTCTTCTTCAAATTGTTTAACTTCTAAGACTTCTTCCCGTGAAGGTGGATATCTATCATCAACAAATTCTACAGAATGTGGGCTAAATTCTTGTAAGAATTCTAGCGTTACGTCGTTATCCACTTCAAATGTTGTATCGTCTCGAGATCTAATTAATATATTCTTCAATATGTCGTGCATTTCACTTTCTTCATTGTTGAAAACTATTGGACGATTATCATTTGTGGCATTAAATGTCAGTATTAGTAATCGAACTACATTTACTGGATTTACTACCGTTCTTGAACCAGTACTCTAATTCTCATAGTCAGATGCAGTATTAAAAAGTTACAAAAGTGACTTTTTTTTATATACTTATTTTTATCCAAACAAATCAACAATTTTAAATTATTACATATTAACTATTATTCACATTAAAGATTATTGTACTTATTATAAGTATAAGTCATACTTTATCATTGTTATCATATGTATGTACAGCTGTCGTCGCACTATATCAGCCTTCATAAGTATCATTACCAATTTACAAATTCATATACCGAATTTTAAAGAATTAATAAACTCATTGCATGAATTATTCACATTGATTGTGAGTCAGTAATAGAGATATCCGAAATACGTCTACACATCGGAGATAATACACTATTCACACAATATCTGCGGATTACCTTCAACATATCTTTTGCTTTGCACAGGCATTGATAATTACATAAAGCGACGTATCGTGAGGCAAATTTTATCCTTCTCTAATAATTATTTTACAAAAAGTGAAGTACGTTTTTGAAACTGCTTGAAGGGCTATATAACATCCACAATATGGCATTTGAATAGGTTCATTCGTGAAGGGGGGAGGGGAAAGGCATCAGCAAAGTTTTAAATAGAAATACTATGCTATTTTCACATAGGTAATAGAGCTGAAAGAGACGATTATTTTGATATATAACTTTGATGTATTTGGTCCAACTGTTATCGAATTATTTTCAAAAAATATACAGGATGTTCCAAATTTCCGCAACCGCCTTCAACTTTTTTATTTTAAATGGGTTTTTATATTTTTTATTGATCCTTTTGATAGCCACTTAAATTGCCTTTGCAGTGATATATGGTTATGTGCACTTTCGATAATTACTTTTGGCTATATTGCAAATTTTGTTACAATTTCGACAGTTACAAGACGCTGACATTTTTAGACAGCCTGAAAGCAGATATAGTGTCGCGAGTTACACTCTTTCGCTATCAATTTAGGGGGTAACACATTATACGTTTCAAGGTGGTATAATGTAAAAATGTATACAGGGTGTTAAATAAGTCGTGCAACATTTATCGAAATTCGAACGCCTTTTTTTCGATTTTTTAAATATAACCGATATTTTTTGATATTACCAACAATTTCCTTGTAAAATTACCTCCAAAATGGTATCAATAACGTAATACAAGGTGACCACGAGGAACATTTACATTTAAAAAAAATCAAAACACCCTGATGCAATTTTCAATTCTGTCCTTGAAGCTCCTCCACACTCGTTCCAGTGTCTCCTCTGTGATCAATTCCACCTCTCTACGAATTGCCGCCTTCAACTCAATCAAATTACGGGGTTTATGTTGATAAACTTTTTCTTTTAAATATCCCCACAAAAAAAAATCACACATGTTAAGGTCAGGAGATCGAGGAGGCTAGGGCACATCTCCAAACCTGGAAATCACGCGACCTGGAAACAAGTTCCGCAGGAGGTTCATCGATATCCTTGAGGTGTGAAAAGTAGCCCCATCTTGCTGAAACCATATGCCTTCTTGCAAGTTTAGCCTCTGCAGTTGTGGGAGAAAAAACGTATTGATCATATCCACATACCGATTTGAGGTGACTGTTACCACTACTCCACCCTCTTCGAAAAAGAAGGGGCCAATAACACGCTCTCTCGAAATCGCACACCACACAGTTACCCGAGGTGAATTAAGAGGTCCCTCATGCAGCTGTCTTGGATTTTCTCCTGCCCAGTATCTGCAATTTTGCTGATTAACAGTCTCATTCAGGTAAAAATGGGCCTCGTCGCTCATAACAATTAAAGCATCAGGTTTATCGTGAAGAAGAACTTGCATTTGCGTTGCGAAATCCTCCCGTTGGGCGTAATCGGTTACTTTCAACTTCTGTATACACACGATCTTGTACGGTTGAAACTTGAGATCCGTTTTCAAAATTTTCGTCGAGCTGAACGTCGGGGACTGGTGGTGACTGCTATTCTCACTCTCAAAACGTTTTCTGCTGTCCTCACCGTTCGTGGAAGGCGTGGTGATTTATTGTTACTTATGTTGCCTGTCGCTTGCAATTTTTCAACCCACTTCATAATGATTGGTCGGCCAGGGACTGCTCCATGCCGGTCGACATTAAAATGAATATGAAATGCTCGTTGAGCCACTATCACTGACTCACCGTATGTAAGAAACGACATGCACTGCTCGACCGACCACTTTTCCATTGTGACTGAGATACCTAAATGGCCACCTCTCGAGAGTTCAATGCTCTCTCCCCCACCGTGACACGGCAACCCAGGCTGGGTAACCGTCCCATCCAAAATGTAAATGCTCCTTGCGGTCACCCTGTACTTTCAGTATTTTCGAAGATATTGCACTTTTATGGGGAATACGTTTGTAATATCTGATACGTGGGCATCTAATACAGCTAGATGGCCATGATTTTCAAACAAAATCAAATATCAAATTATGCCTTTGATATTACGCTCGTTTATCGGCTTACTTACTAGTATTACATTGTTATATTTATTCCCAATTATTAAATACCACGTTTCTTTAAATTGGTTTTAAAATTGTGAAATAATAAAAACGGAACCATTTACCTTCATTCAATTATTCTTTTTTACGCAAATTGTTTGGATTATGTTTAAGTAATAAGAAATCGTACGCGATACAAAACTATTATTATTTTCAGTTTCTAAGAAGGAATGTACATTTTTAGATCTTTTTCATATTAAATAACCTCCATTTTGAGGGTGCTCAAATATGTCTCCATTCTGCTCTGTGCCTGTTCTCAACCATCTCTATATGGACTGACTTACATTTTGAGCCTAGTTGTCCTCGTTTAATTGAAGAAAGGCGTTTCTTACTCGCTGCTGTTTTCTGCCATTGTAGGGAGTGGGTAAACAGTTTTTATAGTAGGCCGTAGAAAAAGATCGCAAGGGGTATTCCGCTGACATTCTTGATGCTAAGAGTGGATTTCTGTTGCAAACGCCAAGAACAACTACCATGTCTATGAACTCTTCTTTCCAGAAATTCATTTTTAGTTAATAAAAGTTACTAAAACATAACAGCAATGACATAATTGACAACAAGATTAAAGCATTACGTAATAACTAATAATGAACATATAAATAATTCAAATTACAATAAATGAACCCTAATAAAATTATAACAACGACTAAAACGCGATGACAGCAAAGAGAAACAACGAAAGATAACTTTATGTGGATATTTTAGGCAGAGACTTATAGTTTCGTTAGATAGTAGTTTCTGTTTGAAAATCATGGCCATCTAGCTGTATTAAAAAGTGCAATATCTGGAAATAATTATTACGTTATACCATTTTAAAGGTAATTTTATAAGGGAGTAGCTAGCAATATAAAAAAATGTAGGTTCTATTTAAAGAAATTGAAGAAAAGCGTTTGAATTTCGATAAATTCTGCACGGTAGATTTAACACTCGGTACATATTTTTACATTATACGATCTTGAAACATATAGAGTGTTACCCCCTAAATTGATAGCAAAATAGTAATTCACGACACTACATCTGTTTTCTGGCTAGGTCTTAAAATGTCAAAGTCTGTTACTGTCAATTTTTTAACGAACTTTACGATATAACCTAAAGTAATTATCGAAACTGCACATAACTGTATATCATTGCAAAGGTAATTTAAATGGCTATCAAAATAATCAATAAAAAATCTAGCAATCCATTTAAAATAAGAAAGTTGAAAGCGGTTACGGAAATTCGGAAGACCCTGGACATTTGTAGATAATTCTACAAAATCTCATTTCTCCATCTTTGGTATTCTTCATGCTAAACGCCGACGACACTCTAGTGGCGCACCCGGTATAATATCAACTTGAGTCACCTTTACGAGATTCGTTAGAGTTGATCACGAAACCATGTTGTTGAATAGATATTAGTTATATATTCGGGCATATAGTAAGTACTCGAGCGTCTTGGAACAAGTACGTAGACTTCTTTGTAGTTTATGAAATAAATTTATAATTAGTCTTTCTGGTTAATTGATATGGCTGCGTATTAATTATAAGAGTAGAGTTGTAATTAAATTAATAGAACTAGTTTTAATAATAACTTATACAGATATTTTTACTAACACTCAGAATTTGGAAACAGAAGCACGATCAAAATAAATACTGGTTCCTAACGAACGTTCTTTGCGATTGTTTCTTTAATTTCCCGCAACAAAAGCCTTAATTTCACACACATTAGCCCCGACGACTAATTATGATTTATACCCATATAACGTTTCCATCGGAGACGATAAACTTTGAGAAAGGACTAACTTGACAACCTCGTAGTAAGATTAAACCAACTCCGGTGATAATTCCGAGCGAACTGTTTTGTTTCAATTAGTGACGGCAACGAGTTCTATACGTGTGGCAAAATCAACAAACACACGTAAACAAGCAAGAGGGAACGGGACCATGGTAACGAAGGAGCGATGAAGAAAGGAGACCTATTCGGTACTTGGTAGTAGCGATTTGAATTAAAACGAGGGCAGATATTGGCCTTTTGTAACCGTCACGTTTAAGTACACGTGATTTATTTATTCACGTGCTTCCACCAGAACTTAATTCCGTTTCATTATGTAATAATTTGCTTCGTGTGCGTTCATGTATCGAATATCGAACGTATGCCTACCTACACAGGTATGTATATGTGCATGTAACAAGTTTCAAACTAGTGTATGTATGTGTGTATGCGTATTAATATTGTTGCTTGGTTGTGATTATTGTCATAATATTGTCATATTATCATTACAGTATTGAATCCGAATGTGGTTAATCAATTTCGATATATTCTACTATAGCATACAGGTTTTCCACGCAACCCGTTCATTAAGTTTTCGCAGATAGCATCTTAGCCTAGTTCTGAAAATGTGTAGCAGGCAATAAGCGCATCCGCTCTATCTTACAGACTCGTATTATTTCCGGTTATATCGAAAGTCATAACTAACGCTGGCCACGAGCGGTACCGCGCATCGGCGTAGAATCAGTTCGGACCGAGAGGAACGGTAGTATTACTTCGTCTGCGGAGCAGTACGGACATTTTCGCTGCCGGTCATTTGCGCAATTGTTTATCTGTCCTAGAAAAATTATGATTTCGTCAGCAAAACGACCGCGGTCGGACAAACTTCGAAAATTTATTGCAGAAATTCCAGACTTAATATATGAAGATGCTAAAATTAAATGTGTAATCTGTAAAATCCCGTTAATGTGTTGGTCCAGACAACATTGTCTACGACACGTAAATAGTGAAAAGCATGTCTCAAAAAGGAATTGCGCACGAGACAATGAAAAATTTATATTTAATTTATGCGTTACGTTTATCGCATGTAATATACCGTTTAATTTACTAGACAAGGAACCATTTATCTGCTTTTGGAATAACTATTCGGAGTGCAAATTACCAAGTCGAACATCGTTACGAAGAATTGTGCCATCTGCGCGCGAACATATTGAACAAAAAATAAAATCGGAGTTGAAAGATCAAAAATTGTGGTTATGTGTCGACGAAACAACAGATCAGAAGAAACATTCTGTTCTTAATGTAATGGCACGCAAATTGGAACCTCATCAATCGGCACCTTCAATTCTATTAGTCTCCAAACGAATACAACAGTGTACTGCCGAAGTAATTTCAAAGTTAGTGTTAAATACATCGGACAAGTTTGAACTTTCAACAAACCAACTCTTGATGTTAGTGAGTGATGGTGCTGCAAACATGCTTTCTGTAGGCTGGTCTCTTAAAAAGCATTCTGCTAATTTTTTTACACATTACGTGTAAAATTCATACTCTCAATCTTGTGGCGGATAGTATCAGAAAATGTTATCCTGAGGTAGACGCTTTAATAGCGCATACCAAAGCAGTATTTGTCAAATCATCGAAACGTATTCGCGAATTTCACAAACTGTGCTCCCGTATGCCAGAGCCACCAGAACCTATTCTAACTCGTTGGGGAACATGGTTGCAGGCCGCGTTTTATTATTATAAATATTTTGACAATATTAAGAACGTGGTTTTACAATTCGATACAAAGGAAGCTGCCGCTATCCAGAAAAGCCAGTCGAAATTTCAAGATAGTCAGGTTAAAATGGACTTAAAAATCATTCACGACAATTACTTCGGGCTAGCAGATGCAATAGAAAAATTACAAAATCCTGCGGTGCCGTTAGAAGAATCTCTACTAATAGTGCAACATGTTCACGCACAGCTATGCGCGATTGAAGACGCAAAAAATGTTTCTGTTGTAGAAAAATTTGAGTGTGTTGAGTGTTTTTGAGAAAAATTCTGATTTTGGCACATTAAGACGCATTTGTGAAGGTGCGTCAACAGAATCGTTAAGTTATTTGAAAGATTATTTTACTTACGCAAATATTACGTCACTAGATGTAGAACGTTCGTTCTCTGCATATAAACGCATTTTTTCCTCATGCCGTACTAGTTTTGCCGAAACAACAGTTGAAACATATCTAATGTTGCAGATATTTAACAGACATTATTCACTTTGTGATTTCACGGAGGACTCTTAAAATGGTAAGTGTTTGAGCACGTGTTACTTAATTTTTATTTAAAAGATGAGCGAAATTATTCTCATCTCTATTAGCAGAATAACTCTAGTGGAACGTGAGGCTTGGTCGACTCTACGCTACTGCGCGGTACCGCTCGTGGCCAGCTTTAGTCATAACCAACTTTGATATTTTTAATCGAACGACGTACTTTTTATTGCTTTTTTAGATTCCATGGATTTTTGCGAAATGATTTGTATTAACCTCTAAAATCAACTGGTTTTGAGTTGTTTTGATTTTTCTTTTTTTTTCTTTTACAATGTACTCTTTAAAATTATATATCAGAAATACAATTGAATGAATTTACGTCATATTTGTACCGGAGACAACGAAAATATAATACTTTCTAGTATTGATGCAACATTTAGTTTATCATATACGGGGTGTCTAGAATTTATGATCCAGTTAATGAGTATTGAATTCAAGGAAATCGATTTTTTCTTAATAGAATGCAGTAACAATGGTGAAATTTTTATGGATGTTTCTCGAATTTTACTTACATATGAAGCTGTGATTTTTAAATCGAAGTTAAAAAATTTAAAGCAAACAAAGATTGAACCATACATATGTTTTTTCGTATGAATATGTTGTAATAACATGTATAAATAATGAACATATGTATTATCTATTATATGAATACATATATGCGTCTACAATATGTATATGTACATATTATCTATAATATGTACCTAATCTATCTTTTGTACTACATACATTAAAATAGTTTTAGTTTTTCATATACATATGTGTATTTATATAATATTTACTTTAATTAATAAAATAAAGAAAAACATCTTAATCTTATTTTATTTGTAAGATGAAGAACCTGACAATTACGGCCAATACTGCTTCTTTTTTTGGTGGCCGTTATTGACAGGTTTTATTGTATAAGTTTATTTATCCCTTAGCGTTAGCACTTTTCTCTTCTCAGATTGTTTTTGCCGGTAGTGATTTCATCAATACCATGAGCTATATTTATAAGCATTATCTTGGTTATTGTTTCTTGGCACTCTTTTATGTGTACTTTTACATTAAAGTTCACTTTTGTTTGAACATTATTCAGTAGATAACCTCTACCATAGCTTTTTAAAATCACAAGCAATATGAATACTTTGCTGCATTATGTACGGATATGCCGTACAGTTTTAAACCAGATAATAGCAATTAATAATGTGGATATAAATAATATGCATTTCAAGAATTCTAAGTAAAAAATGCTTTATTTTAAGAAAATGAAACAACAATTCATTATGAACAATACATAAATGCTTTCTGGAATTAAGAAAAATATTTATTATCCTTAAGAGAATTTTGTTTTGTGTTATAACGGCCGTTTACTTATACTAAGAATCGCTTTCTTCAAATTTTCTGCAAAGATTTTCTTGTACCAAGTTAACAAATGTTTTAGACAAAGATATACAATTATTTCATTACAAGTACATACTTCTCTTAAGCGGAGAAAAAAACGTTAAGTAAATATTTCTTTTAATTTAAACAGTTATTGTATTGCGGATAAATGAAACAGTAATTGTCTTGAATTGAGGCGGACAAGTCTTGATACAAGTAAACGTTTCTTGGCGTGCAGTCCACCAAAATGTACAAATCACCGAGTTTCATTTATAGACAAATAGGATAATACGGCAATGCAGTTGATTTCTTGAGTAGACTTTGTACTGTTTAAGACATGTTAATTGAGAAGCACACCCAACATGTAGAGTTGTTCATTTTGTCGCCCACGCTATGATGTGGTGTTACGATGGTGAAGGGAGCTCGAGCGGAACAGACGGTCGCGCTCCCGCGCGTATGGATGTTTCATATATGCATCTTAAGCTTAATTCTTTCATTTTTCTTTTTAACCTTTGTGTCATCTGGCAGTTTGTTAGTCTGCTTTCGTTCATGAGTTGAACAGCTATGGACTTGCTTTCGTTTGTCTGGAGTTTTAATCTGGCCACCAAGTCGCCGAGATCAGCGGTCGTTTCCTGGAGTTTATGTATCAGCAGAGCCTCACTTATCACTTATTATTATGGTCTCTAGATATATAAAACTATTTTTTGTCTTTCAATTTAAAAATATTAAGTGAAATAGGTCGAAAAAGATACATTGAATGGCTAGCCTGGTTACCAGATTTAATTTCTCTAGAGAAAATCGAGTTAGGATGGCTGTTCAAGGAATATTTCTGCAATTGGTTCGGAAATCTCTAACAGCATTCGTCCATAGGATAGGACATTGTCAAGCAGCTAAAGTTTATGCACTTGATAAGCTTTGATATTTTATGTCTTAAAAGTTAAATAATAACCCACCATTTATTAAAGTTCTTTTTTTGAACCTAGTACTTATTAAATACTTGTAAACTAATCTTATATTATTGCAATTAATAAAAAAATGTGTATCCAAGTATGATTTTGCGTACAATTTGTTCCATTAAAAGAAGTTGTTCTCGTCAAAAATGAAGAAATGGTAACACTAGTAAAAAATTACTGTATCTCTTTTTGTATGGAATTAAAATTATATATATATATATATATATATATATATATATATATATATATATAAATACGAAGCACGACCTTTGGAGAATATTTTTCCAGCAATTTCTACTTTATTGATTAAAGATGTAATTATATTTCTCAGAAAGGAGGAAGCCTGTTGGTCTTTTGTTTTGTATAACATTAGTTGGGAAAATGCGGTAGCCGGACAGCGATGACACATGACAATAATACGTCGCGGCACATGCAGAAAGACAGAGAGCTGCACAAGGAGGAGAGCGTTGAATGAACTAACGTGATTTTCTGAAAGCCGCCTTCGAGTATAAAGCGGCTTACAAATCCCGAAAATATCTATCCGAAATGGTGGAAGTGGAAGTGGTGTGGGAGACGGGAGGAAAGGTCGGTTTTCTTTATGTTAGGAATTCTTTTGGCGCAGATCTTTTCTTTGATAACGATTTTTTAAGATAGAGAAGTATATGTTTATAAATGTTCTTGCTCCCGCGGGTCCTTTGATGTCCTCTGCTGGTTACATAAGAATCTTTATATTGTTCTTGACGAATTTTTTTGGCTGGCTGTGTTTATTGCATTTTTTTAGTATTTCCTATGAACATACGAATCTCTTTGGACAGCTGTACATTACAAATGTGCTGTCTCGTATACAAGGAATAAAATAAATTAACAAGAATGAAGAACAAATATAAAATATAAATGGTTTGCTTTGGTACATGATCTGAGAAAATAATGAAAATTTACAAAAACATTGCTCCAGTTTAGCCTGACGTTAGTTTATTCTCTTAGTGGCATTTGCAGAAAATCTGATTTTAAATACCCTCGGCTAGGAAAAATCTTAGAAAAAACATTCTTGCCAGTAAAGTACATCCATATTTTACAACTTTTCATATGGTCAAGTTTTTGTTTTTGATGGATGCGGCTTTCAAAAGGAATATATGTAATAAACGGGTATAACGTTGGTACAATTCATTTTCAAAAAATTGTTGTAACCTATGCAACACACATTTATTCTTTTGTTTTGTGTTGCAGTGGGAAATTTCTAGGTAAATTATAAGGAAAGGATATATTTTAGTTGAAATAAAATATACAAAATATACACAACAAAATTGAGGATTTGGTGTTGACTGACCGCCGAGTAAAAGATTCAGTTATTGCTAAAGAAACGAGTGCTTTTAAAATTCTACATAAAGATTTGGGAATGAGTAGTGTCGGCACGATACTTTGCTTATTCCCAAAGAAGCATACACAGGCTGCTCAGTCCCGATCAAAAACTGTGTAGATGAGATTTGCGAGGAGAACTTGACTGATTTATCCCAAGATGAAGACTTTTTCTATAGATTTATAACCGAAGATGAAATCAAAGTATATCACTGGCAACTTCCCACGAAACAAAAGCCCATGCAATGTATTCATAAGGACTCTCCATCACCCAAGATGAAGACGCAATTTTCTGCGGGGCAAGTGATGGCCACAGTTTTCTGGAACGCGGAGCGGATTCTCTTAATTGAGTATACGCCAAAAGGGACTACAATAACAGGGAATGTCTACAAAGACACGATAGGAACTTGAAAGCGGCTATATGCGACAAAAGGCTCCACAATTATGCTCAGAAAACTCTGCTTCTGAACGACAACTGCAGGGTGCATAAAGCACGAATTGTTCAAGCAGCGGTCAATGAATGTGGCCTTGAGGAGTTACAACATCCACCTTACAGTCCCAACCTTACCTCCTGTGACTGTTATCTTTTTCTAAAACTCAAAAAACACTTGAGAGGACATCGCTTTTTATCGAATGATGACTTGGAAAACGCTGTGGAGTCGTATTTTGGAGAATTACCTAAAGATAAAGACATAACGTTATTAGAAAATCGTTGGAATAAGTGCTTTAGTGTTAATGGTTCTTACGTTGAAAAATAAAATTATATTTGTTCTCTAACCCGTTGTTTACATAGATTTTTATTTACGTTATGAGAAGTCACCTAAAAATAATTTACCCATACATAAATTCTAGAGATTTTAATAAAAGATTAATTAATGCAATGATGTTTTCTGCGATAAATTTTATTGTGTTTACTATTGGACAGTATTCGTTACAATATCTGAAATATCCCGCTGTCGAGTGTCTAGAATTACATTAGGTGTTGGACGAAGAAGAAATGCTCTAGAAGCATACACAGGTCTTTTACGAAATTAGAGCCTCCCCTTTACATAGACACAAGTCAATGTTGAAAGACATATTCTATCCTCACCGTTATTGATAAGCTCGTTTGCTATAAAAACTCTGTCATCACATCAATTTTATTATTCTATTAATAAATCTTGATGTATGGAGGTTTTTGAAATGAAATATGTTTGCTTTATGCCATTGTGTTTGTGTGTGTCGAAGTATAACAAGGATTAGTGCCCATTAAGTGATGAAGTGTTTACAAAGGAAGCATATAATAGGGAAAAATGTTCTGCAGTTATTATGTTACAGTGAAAGGTGATACCCGCTAATAATTTGTACTCGGAAATAGCCCATTGTTATTTGTCGCTCTTTAATTTCAACATTTTTACAATGTATTTATTGCAAAATGCACAATTATTTGGAAGATTTAAGTTTATTAATTTCGTATAAAACAAGTTTGTATTTGGCAAATGTAAACTAGATAGGGGTAGCTTTTTTCCTATATACAGGGTGAGTCAGTGGCTTGGTAAATTTATTCTGCAAATATGAAATTGAAATTTGACATACATGGCGGGACAATAGTGCGAGATTCTTCGATACATCCTTTACTATTAGTAATAAGAAAAAACATGGCATACAAAAATTATAGATATACATTAGTAGCATAAGCTAAAATTATTTTAACATATACAAGGTGAACCAAAAAAAAGTTGTTTTTTAAACGAAACATTCTGTATATCAGTACATATTTCGTTTATACTCGAGAATCTAAGATCACTTTGTATAGGATTACCTATACCTAAACTCAGTTGTTTTCGAAATATTTACGAAATACGGTATTTGCAACGCTCCGCAGAAGTAGTTGTAGTTTGCATAAAGGTGCGTTCACATAGGGTAGCGCGAAATTAAGGTAGGAATTACGAAAGTTTAGACCATCTAATTAAATACGACCGTTCACATAGAGGTGTACCGCAGAATTAAAAATCGGTGTACCGCAAAACTATACACACGCCAAATTATTTCACTACCATGGCGTTATATTAATGCAACCGACCAATCACAGTGCAGATGGCAGTAAACGATTGCTAATTCATGTCAGTTTATCAAGCTCGTGTCATTGTTGCTTTTGAGGTTATGATATATTTAATTGTGAAACGAAATGCAGCGAAAAATACGCCTGGATTTAATATAGTAGGACATAGTCATCTGATAAACAACATTGTGTATGATAGCGGAATTAAAATAAATAATATGTATTGAATTGTGTGGTTATGCGATTTTTTTAGTTTTAATTACTTGAATCTGGAAGTTTCACTTAAAACTGTTATTCTTCCATATACAATAGCTGCTTTCCGATATTTGATCGGAGCAGATCAAGAGTAAAGAGCACGTGGAATGGATCAGGAGTAGAGCAAGAGTTGATCACTCAAGCCATACACCTAAACGAATGTTGTATCATACACGAACTTGGATAGAGTAACTCTACGACATTTTCAAACGTCTTGGGGTAACTGAAGTTTCTCTGAACGAATATCCGAACTCACCTAATATGTAAATCATTTTTATGGCTGATATTTCGGAAAACATGTGACATGCTATGGGCTGTACTACAGTCTGTCTAGTTACCAACTCCAGATAAATGTACATTCAAAAAATGCTGATGGTCTCTACTGTTTCTAGCATCAATAGCAGCTTCCCAATTGTGTGGGTGTGGTAATAGCTAAGTAAATCCATATAAAACCTTATCGTTCCTTATATTACAATTATAAGAATCTTAAGACTAAGGTATGTTAACATAATTATATACTAATATAGAAATAAATCTCATGATCGGTATTTACTTTTTAAGTGCTAATAGTGATAATCCCAAAATGCCTTTCTTGGGATGTATGTTGCATAGAGCGCATTATGTGTACCCATTCTTCTGTCTAATATACTTCCAAAGGCACTTCGATCATGATTGTCATTGGAATTTTTGTGTATATATCGATTTCGTTGATTCCGAGATTTATTGTTCTCAGATAGTATGTAATTATGTAAACACACCGTAGCCTTTACAATCTGGTCTACCGTTTCAGGAAAAGCATTTATTGTTTTAAAAAAAATTCTCCATCGTGCGCACAATATCCCAAATGTATTTTCAATATATCTTCTTGCACGACTTAGACGATAATTAAATATTCTCTTATCGGCCTTCAAATACCTACCACTATAAGGCCTTAATACATTTTTCCGTAAGGAAAATGCTTCATCTCCCACCAAGAAATATGGAACAGGTGTATTTGTGCCGGGTAATGGTGAATCAGGTGGAAAACCTATTGTTACATTTTCGATGCGTTTTCCAAATGTCGATTCTTTTAAGATACCACCA
The DNA here is from genome assembly GCA_029619315.2 of Dynastes maya. Lineage (NCBI taxonomy): Eukaryota > Metazoa > Arthropoda > Insecta > Coleoptera > Scarabaeidae > Dynastes > Dynastes maya. The sequence continues at coordinate 52,651,550 of JAROYE020000003.1, read as the reverse complement.
TCACTCGAAGATCCATAACCCCCTATACCTACATATACAAATTTATAATTGGCATCGCACACGGCGAATAAAACAATATCAAAAGTTTTCTTATAATTATAATACAAGGAACCGGAATTGTTTGGTTGTTTTATTCGAATGTGCTTGCCATCTATCGCCCCTACACAATTAGGAAACTGCCATTTATTTAAAAAACCATCAGTATTTTTTTTCCATGTATGTATGCTTGGTGTTGGTAAATAAACAGGATGTAATGTAGTCCACAACGCTTCGCATGTTTGTTTAAATATTTGACACGCCGTTGATTTGTCTATTCTATAAGAGAAGGCAACAGTCTGAAGGGAATCTCCAGATGCTAGTAATACGCTGCAAATACGTAAAACATATTATACGTTACGTAAGCACATTGTACAAGCAGCGAAGCATCTATACCTCAATGTAATTAATAATCTGCATTTAGGTGTAATATATGGCCTATTTGAATTCTTTTTAGTAGGGGTTCCACCATTTTAAATAATTTTTCAAATAAATTAACATTCATTCTTGTATATATAAAAAAAAGGAATCAGGATCATGATTTAACATTTGCTGGATTAAATTTAAGTAGTCTCCTTGTTCTTTTTGACTGTTGATAGGACGTACCCACCAACAGATAAATTAGTCTTATATTACAAAAAAGTAAACCGAAATGTCAGTTGTCAATTATTACGAAATTATTCTAAAAATTAAGGTGCAATATTGGAAATAATTTCACGCTAATTCCTAAGATAATTTCACGCTGCCCTATGTGAACGCTACTTAATATTTGACATTTTGCTTTCCACATTAGGTATTAAGTAGCCTATAGAGCTAGAGATATTTCCACATAGAACAAGACTACTTCTTGATCATAGGGCATCTCTGACAACGCAATAAAAATTTCATTCTTCGAGTGACGTTTTCGTCGTTATTTTAAATAGAACATCCTGTATACTTATTAATTTTTTAATTGCTGATAACATTTTACGTTAATTATGTAAAACTTTCCCTATACCTAAAGTCAGTCGTTTTTGAGATATTTTGCATCTTCGACTTATTGTCTGGACTCAGTGTATCTAAGCATTAAAAATTTAAATTTTAACACAATTGCGTTCTTATTTATCTATTATCTCTTCAACTATACATTTTTGAGCTTTTTTGACAGTTTCTAGAAGTTTAATCTTCCTTTAGTTTTATTAGCTATGTGTTTTTCGGCTCCACATATCATTTTAAGAATATTCCGGATATTTTTTATTTTTTACTGATTTTTTCTTATCTGAAATGTAGTGCTAGTAACAGCGAACACTCCCTCTATTAAACGAATTGGATATCTCGTCTTGTTCCTGAGATATAGCAAAAAATGTGGTTTCGGGGGGTAACTTTGAGCATCTAAGAAAAATACGTATTCTTCGGTGTACTTCATTCCTGCAAAATTTAATAAAAATCGGAAAGAGACAGTTGCCTATGTTTGCTTAAGAAACTGGGAGAATAACAATTTTAGTGATTGAGTTGGGTATGTTGACTGTAAGAAAACACAAGAAATGTGCGTTCTTTTTAATGATAAATACCCAAATAGGGAAGCAATTACTCAATCTGGTGTGAGCAAAACTTTGAAGAAGGAATTAACCAGAATTTCATGCTGCAGCGAAACAATGATGTCAATTAATTAACATGCTACCAGGATTGTGAAAAGTTATTTGCAAAAAAATTAGAAGAGAGTATATTAGAAATTATGCTGTGGTCATTTCAGAACTCGGACCTCAATATAATAGAGTTTGTTTGGGATTATTTGGATAAGAGGAAGCCCGTTTGTTTTCAAATATTGCGGGAATAATGGTATAAAATACTTAGAAATGTTATCACCATTTTGTTTGCTTGATTACTTAAACGAATCTCTGTAATATAAGTAAGCAGCAACATTTTAAAATGTATCTATTATTATTTCTCATTTTTATGCAGGGTATTAAAAAAACGTTTAAATATTTAAGAAGCATATATTACGATCAAAAACAAGTAAAAAAGCCCTAATGAACATGGGTCCGCAAATCAACCGTTTTCGTGGTAAATGCATTTGTCTTTTTTGAAAATCAACGAAAGCCACAATTTTCATTATCAGTTTTGTGTTTTTTTCTTGTTGCTTTAGTCATAGAAACCACGACTTTCTCTAAAGTAAAACAGTTGTTTTCATAAATTTTATTATCAGTTCGCAGTGCTATGCATACGCTGTTTTCCAAATAAATGCGATTTAATAAAAAAAAACAACTTTAAGTAAAACATTTTGTTTTCATATGACATTTGCGTTATTAATCAGTTCGTTGTCAGTTCATTAGCTGTTTTCTGGTAGTGAATTTATTTTCGGCGCAAGGGAAATTAGTTTCCGATTTGCAATGCCTTATTTAAATGGCCGACATGGTTTTCATGCATGGTCGTGCCGATGGGAATGTCTTGAAAGCACGTCGCCTTTATTGCGAGACTTTTCCCGATCGTCAACGGCCTTCGCATGTGATGTTTGGAAACGTTTACCAGCGGTTGAGAGATAGTGGTTCCTTAAAAAAATGCGCTTACGAAAGCGGACGTCCAAGGTCAGTGTGTATGCCTGAGGTTGAAGAACAAATCTTGGCAATAGTAGATGAAAACTCCGAAACTAGTGTGAGAAAATTTTCGGCTGAAGTAGGCGTAAGTAGTCCTCTTGTTTGGAAAACTCTCCACCAACAACTTTTATATCCGTACCATATCCAACGGGCACAAGCCCTTACTCGCCCTGACTACCGAGCAAGAAAGATATTCTGTCAGTGGTTTTTAAGGAAATCTGCCGAACACCAGAATTTTTCTTCTAACATCCTTTTCACTGATGAAGCCGGTTTCACTAAAGATGGGATTTTCAACTGCCACAGTAATCACGTTTGGTCGTACGAAAATCCGCATGCTGTTCCTGAATTCAGACATCAACAGCGTTTCAGTCGGAATATCTGGCTAGGCTTTTTAGGAGATCAGTTATTAGGACCGGTTGTTTTGTCACAACGTTTAACAAGTCCTGCATACCTTAACTTTCTGGTAAACACTTTGCCCGAACTTTTGGAAGATGTCCCTCTAAATCGGAGATTGAATGTTTGGTTTATGCAAGATGGGCCACCGCCGCATTTTACGTTTGTTGTTAGGGAGCACCTGAACGAAACATTTCATAGATGGATAGAGATGGATAGGTCGAGGGGGTCCCATTCCATGGCCTGCTAGGTCTCCCGACCTAAATCCCTTAGATTTTTGTATTTGGGGTTACTTGAAAAGTTTAGTGTACGAAACACCAGTAAATAATTTTGCCGAGTTGCAACAGCGAATTAAACAAAGTTGTCAAACAGTTCAAGTAGAACCGGGCTTTTTGGAAAGGGTGCGGAGTTCCTTCTTAAGAAGATGTACATCCTGTGTTGAAATGGAAGGAAGACATCTCGAACATCTGTGATTATTAACGCTGGCCACGAGCGGTACCGCGCATCGGCGTTGAATCAGTTCGGACCGAGAGGAACGGTAGTATTACTTCGTCTGCGGAGCAGTACGGACATTTTCGCTGCCGGTCATTTGCGCAATTGTTTATCTGTCCTAGAAAAAATATGATTTCGTCAGCAAAACGACCGCGGTCGGACAAACTTCGAAAATTTATTGCAGAAATTCCAGACTTAATATATGAAGGTGCTAAAATTAAATGTGTAATCTGTAAAATCTCGTTAATGTGTTAGTCCAGACAACATTGATTACGTCACGTAAATAGTGAAAAGCATGTCTCAAAAAGAAATTGCGCACGAGACAATGAAAAGTTTATATTTAATTTATGCGTTACGTTTATCGCATGTAATATACCGTTTAATTTACTAGACAAGGAACCATTTATCTGTTTTTGGAATAACTATTCGCAGTGCAAATTACCAACTCGAACATCGTTACGAAGAATTGTGCCATCTGCGCGCGAACATATTGAACGAAAAATAAAATCGGAGTTGAAAGATCAAAAATTGTGGTTATGTGTCGACGAAACAACAGATCGGAAGAAACATTCTGTTCTTAATGTAATGGCACGCAAAGTGGAACCTCATCAATCGGCACCTTCAATTCTATTAGTCTCCAAACGAATACAACAGTGTACTGCCGAAGTAATTTCAAAGTTAGTGTTAAATACATTGGACAAGTTTGAACTTTCAACAAACCAACTCTTGATGTTAGTGAGTGATGGTGCTGCAAACATGCTTTCTGTAGGCCGGTCTCTTAAAAAGCATTCTGCTAATTTGTTACACATTATGTGTAAAATTCATGCTCTCAATCTTGTGGCGGATAGTATCAGGAAATGTTATCCCGAGGTAGACGCTTTAATAGCGCATACCAAAGCAGTATTTCTCAAATCACCGAAACGTATTCGCGAATTTCACAGACTGTGCCCCCGTATACCAGAGCCACCAGAACCTATTCTAACTCGTTGGGGAACATGGTTACAGGCCGCGTTTTATTTTCATAAATATTTTGACAATATTAAGAACGTGGTTTTACAATTCGATACAAAGGATGCTGCCGCTATCCAGAAAAGCCAGGCGAAATTTCAAGATAGTCAGGTTAAAATGGATTTAAAAATCATTCACGACAATTACTTCGGGCTAGCAGATGCAATAGAAAAATTACAAAATCCTGCGGTGCCGTTAGAAGAATCTCTACAAATAGTGCAACATGTTCACGCACAGCTATGCGCGATTGAAGACGCAAAATGTTTCTGTTCTAGAAAAATTTGAAAGTGTTTTTGAGAAAAATTCTGATTTTGGCACATTAAGACGCATTTGTGAAGGTGCGTCAACAGAATCGTTAAGTTATTTGAAAGATTATTTTACTTACGCAAATATTACGTCACTAGATGTAGAACGTTCGTTCTCTGCATATAAACGCATTTTTTCCTCATGCCGTACTAGTTTTGCCGAAACAACAGTTGAAACATATCTAATGTTGCAGATATTTAACAGACATTATTCACTTTGTGATTTCACGGAGGACTCTTAAAATGGTAAGTGTTTGAGCACGTGTTATTTAATTTTTATTTAAAAGATGAGCGAAATTATTTGCGGCAGCAAACATCTCTATTAGCAGAATAACTCTGGTGGAACGCGAGGCCTGGTCGACTCTACGCTACTGCGCGGTACCGCTCGTGGCCAGCTTTCGTGATTATCGTGTTTTGTAGCGCTAAACGCTAAAAAATGCAAAAAAAAAAATAAAAATAAAACGATTGCACTTATCTCGAAAACGGTTGTTTTGCGAACCTAGGGCTTTTTTACTTGTTTTTGATCGTAATATATGCCCCTTAAATATTTAAACGTTTTTTTTTTTACATCCTGTATAGTTGTTTTACTTCTTTAATATATAGTAACACGTAAAACAAAATGCTAGTATTATTTCATATTATTTCTTAAAGACGAATTATTTTATACAAAAACTTAGTGGTCCAATTCATATTCACATTACTTATGGTGGTTCTTAAATCAAATTGAAAATTTGACAATTCCGGATGCTAATTGTTTATATACTTGTTTCAGATTCTTCTACTTGTACCACTTCACTTTTTATGCATACCACTACCGCTTTAATGGACAGTACAGCAGTCTTGCACTTGTTTCGTCATGGTTGTTTATCCAGGTAAGAAATAACATACAGATTGTGAATGCGTACAACAAAAAATAGTGGGCGTGAGCTGGGATGATTCAACCTTTGCGTCAAGGTTACTATTAAAATTTTGTTCTTGCTAAATGTCGTTTTAAATTCCCTTTTTTATGTGAACCAAAAATACAGCAATGAAACCAAATTAAATTTTATGCAAAATCGATTTAATTTATACAGATAACTAAAGCACCTACTTTATTACGATTTGTTATTAAGTAATCAGATTGATAAATGGAATTACGTTTAAGTTTAGTTGCTCTTGTAAATAATACAACAATAACATTAGAACAAAATTAGAATATTGTAGTTTTGTTGTTTGTTGTACTGACTCATTTTTATATTCCTTACGTCAATATGACAACTTGCTGTTAGAAACAATTAGGTTTTACTGCTATTTTGCTGATAGTGTTTAGTTATCAAAAAATGATAACTCTTGAAGAGTTTAAATCCACTTTTCGTTCATTCTGTTTATTTTAATAAATACAAAAACTGTTGTAACTACAGAGCGTCCCAATCTCCGTATGGAGTATGATAAAGCTCTATACGGAAGACAACGCAATTGTTTTACATTTAGTAAATTTACTTTTCGACATAATCTCCTTGTAGCATTATACTCTTAGTCCAGAGATGTCCCAACTTTTTTAAGCCATCCAAATATTAGAATTTGTCGAACTCTGCAAAATAGGCCTCTGTTTCGGCAATGACCTCTTCATTTGATGTGAACCGCGTTCCACCAAGCCATTTTTTGAAGTCTGGAATAAGAAAGAAGCCACAGGGGGCCAAATTTGGCGAATATGGTGAATGGGGCACCAATTCGTACCGTAATTCGTCATAACTTTTCCGGCCGATGGAATCGTCTTCGCCTTCTTTGGTGCACCTTTGCAGGGAAAAACCCATTTTGCCGACTGACCTTTGGTTTCTGGCACGTAGCGAATACATTTTAAAATTCATTTTAAATTTTTCTAGTACTTTCATGTTGCGTAGTTTTATTAGTAGAGTATTTAAAGCAGTTTTCTTGTGGTTTCTTGTCTATTTCGTTTATATTATTGAGCTTAAATTTCGCCGCAGATTCCATCCTCTTCCATCCGCATTCATTGTCACGATGAAACACAACATGCCAAATCGCATGTGAGACAATGATATCAAGAACTAAGCTGTAAGGATTGTTGGGGAAGGTTGCCCCATCAGAACAAAGCCATCATCCTGGATAGGCTGCATGGCATAAAGCCTTGTCCCAACGAGCAATTTGGATTTCGTGCCGGTCTCTTGGCGGACTTACAATTGCTGCGTCTTTCTGAGATTGTTTGTGACGCATTCGAGCGTAGAGAGAGGGTTGGTAGAAGTCTCGTCATCTTGGTGGGAACATATTGAAATATCTTTCTCGGGGTTTTTACTCTAATTTTTGTTAAATTTTCTAACTTAACTCTAATTAATGAATTTTGTAGGTTCGTGGGTATCCCTAGATACCCTTGCGGCAATTTTGAATGAATTTCCAACTTAGTGAAATCAAATTAACGAATTTTTAAGATTTTAAAAGTTAACTAACCTTTAAACTTTCGAACGACGCCAATGTATATAAACACTCTGTTTAAATACACACCACAGGAACTGCCTGTTCTGGATATTTAACCCTATTTACTTCTCTGATAATGACTTTGAATACACAACGAACACTTATCTTTGGATTGGATTCACGACAAACTTTGATTCAACCAAGGCCGAATGAAGATTGATGAAAATTCAGGGCGTCGTTCCTCTTTCATTTATTTTAAATCGCGAAAGACCGGCGATTGTTTTCTTTCACAGCCAATTTTGATAATTTACCCAAACAGAAACTAACTTTTCGATGATCAAATGATATTAGTATACGAGAACGAATGCAGTGACTTAACCAGGAGGTTGTTTGTCGATGATTCTGTGATACGAATTGTCACCAACAAGCTTTAAAATAGAAAATCCACTGCTAATTTATAGAAACCTTTCAGATAAAGATTTAATCGATGAAATATTATCTGTTGTGCTTTGAAATTTACGCTGTTGCTTATTCCAGACGATTTATACATTAATTTGGAAGAAATAATTGAATAGAAAACTTAATAAACGAGTAGATTTGTCCATGATACCCCACACTCGTCATTATCTGGACTTATAATTAAATTCTACCGTCCTCTCCTCAAGGACGGTTGGTTGAGGGGGGAAGGTACCGAAGAAATTTCCCATTATCCCCGCAAGATGGATATTTGGTTGCCAACGAGTGGCCAGCCTGACATTTGGTCAGTACCGAAGTGACAACCGAGAGAAGTAGTTGTTGTCGTAAATACAACGTTGAACGTAACATAACAATATATTAAGGACAGAATTTTCTGTCGGGAACGGCCAGGCCATGTCCTAAAAGACTTCGAGCCGGGGTGCCACAAGGCTCCTTGTTGGCACCAGAATTATTCATGTTATACACCCGCGACGTTCCCTTTTCCTCCGAGTTCAGTTGTTTGTATATTTGGACGACACGGCAATTTATACCGCTAGCAGAGACGAGAATTTAATAGTCAGACGCCTGCAGGGCACGTTGGATAGACTAGTCGAGTGGTTGTCGAGTTAACGACTCCATGAATAGTAATAAAAGCGTGGCGATGAAGTTCACGAGAAGGAGGAGATTATCTCCTGAAAGACTGGAGATAAGAGGTACGGAGATCTCTTGAAGCTCCTTTACAAGATACCTAGGTTTCTTTTTTGGTCAGAGGCTGACGTGGAAAGCAAATATAGACCATGTCAAAGAAAATTTCTTTCGTGGCAGGAACACACTGATAGCAAGAAACTCCCCTTTAGATTAAAAAAAATTATTAATTTACATTACGTGCCTAAGACCCATAGTAACATTTGGAGTACTATCTTGAGTATTACCCGGGGTCAGCAACTTATATAAACTGGAGGTCCTTCGAAATCGGATTCTCAGAACTATTATCAAAGCTCCCTAACCCCCTAACTAAGCTCTCTGGTTTGTCCGCAACGTCCAACTCCGAGAGGACGTCCAGATAACATCGCTGCACGAACATCTCCGCGAACTGGCCAAAAGCTCACTGGAAAGTGTTGGTGACTCTTCCAACTCACTGCTGGTACGCAATAGTTGGGGAGCCTGCGGATCGTCCACCACCTTGAAACAAATTGAATCAGAAGCTGATCTTCCTTTAAAAGAATTGCATTCCTTTTGATGATATACATTTAATAAATAAAAAACTCCAAAAGAAATCTAAATTATTTGAAAAAATTATTTCTTTTGGAAATTACATAGATATTTTTACAAATAACATTTGATGAACATTTTAAAATTTCACTTATTTTTAAACTGGAAGTATAATTTTGTTTATGACCGCCTAAAATTCAGTTTAAAAAATGTAGAAATTGTTATCACAGAAACAATTTTCTGATAATTTTTAATAATAAACAAGCTTTTCATTTGCGCAATATAACTTTATTATTTTGAGCGGATCACCTTGTATATTTTCGCATTTTTGCATTTCTGGATGCAATGTATGATAAATTTAATTAAAATATCCTATTCTAAAATGAAATGGTTATTGAGATATTTACATTTTAAGGAAATTGTATTTGCATAGTTTTCTTAGAAAATCATTATTAGCAATTATTTTATAATAATTCTTGGGTATAGTTCCGACAGTGTTTCAAATTGAGTAATTTATATTTTTTATCAAAAACTTTGTATAGTTTTGCCGAAGGTTGCTTGGTAAGAACTTGGGTGTTAAGCCTCATATGACCTTCTGGTCCTATACAGGAGTAATCGGACCCATGACCACCTATGCCTCTCTGGTTTGGCGGTCAAAAACAACTCAGAAGACAACAGCAGCTTCAACATATTCAGAGACTTACATGTCTCAACATCACAGGAGTGATGCGTAGCTGTCCCACAGCAGCTCTGGAAGTCCTGCTGGGAATAACGCCGCTTTACATCCATATTCAGAAACAGGCTATATCGAGTGCCCTCACTCTTAGTAGAACGAAGGGATTACAGCCTGGGGATCTTAGAGGGCATCTCAAAATCCTTGAAGATCCCAACATAAATTATCTAATGTATATTGCAAAGGACACGATCCGTATGCAATACAATTTTGATCAAACTTATAAGGTGATCATCGAAAGCCGTACTGAGTGGGCATCCGGTGACCCTGGAATGGTACACGGACGGCTCGAGAGTAGAAGGCGTCGGAACAGGTATAGGCATTAGTGGTCCCAACTTCCACCTAAAAATGCCTACAGGACCCCATACCAACATATTTCAAGCAGTGATTTCTGCTTTAAACCTGTGCGCTATAAAGAACCTCGAGAAAGGGACACGAAGCGCAACTATTAATATTTTCAGCGACAGTCAGGCAGTTCTAAAGGCTATTAAGGTCTACTCATACGAATCTGCTCTGATGCACGAATGTGTACATAATCTACGGCAATTGAGACGCAATAACCACGTTATTTTACGGTGGGTCCCAAGCCACCAAGGGATCAAAGGACATGAAAAGGCAATGAAAGCTGGCCAAAGAAGCAGCGAACATGCCTTTCATTGGTCCTAACCCCTTTTGTGGTGCCCAAAAGAGCCACATAAAATAAGCTATTAAGACATGGGAGGACAATCAAAAGGCCTCGTACTGGGATAATGTTCCAGGACAAAAACAGGCGAAGGCACTCATATCAGGCTCGCTAAAGACAGGAAAAATGGCGCTATCGTTCAGCAAGGGGGATCTCAGATTACTGGCAGGATTGCTAACAGGCCATGTAGCCCAAAAATATCAGCTATTTATACTAGGAAAAGCTGAAGATCAAATCTGCCGTCTATGCCAAGAACATCTGGAGATGGCAGAACACATCCTTTGTGAATGTGTTGCCATTAGTCGCATACGATACCACTACTTCAGTAGACCATTTCTGGCACTTACTGAACTGAAGGAAACAGATCCTAGAGTAGTATTAAGGTTTATTAAAAGCCTCCAACTATTCTGACACACATAAGGGCATTTTGTTACAATAGAACTATTATGGTCGCAGTGACTAAAGGCATCTGTGCCACGGCCCGACCATATTAATAATTAAATAATTAATTCTATGGTTTTGCACCAGTTGTTCCAAATTTTAGAATCTTTTCAATCGTCACTAGCATATCCCCTATATCATTTTAGTTCATATTTGTATCTGTGAATGCTATTGATTTTTTTATTCACAACGCTTTCCAAATTTCGAACTACTAGAAAAGATTAATGTAATTCAGCAGGAAGTTATCGTTCTGCAGTTGGATGTCACATAATAGGAAAGGATAAAACTGAAACGCGAAGACTGTGCAGGTTTCGGATTAGAAAGTATAGTAGTAATGGATGGCAGAGATCGCTTACGGTTTGCGGTATATATGAAAACTGGATCGCGGTAGCGTCGCAGAAAAATATGAAATACGTCAAGACACCCATGATGTGCGGAAGAAATTAAACTGGCAAATAAATAACAGACTGTCGCAGACCGCTGACCGGAAATGGTCTCTTGGGACTTTCCGGCTCGACAGTAATACCGTCTTATCAAATATTTCCTCGGCTAACAACAATGCGCGCAGTTCGCTGCTCGGTTTGTTTGAGAAATGAAATACAAGAAAATCATGTGCTCGCAAATATTTGATGTCGCTGTCTTTTCCTTTTCGTCGCGTCCGAGAACCCTTTTTCTGGAGCGACTCGATTGGGTACTTTAGGTACAAACTACTTACTCATCAAAGAGACAGGAGCGAAGTTACATATATTTGAAACGTAAATTTTGTACATGCCATCAGAAATAGCGAATATAATAATTGCTTCAAGTATATTAAAATAAAAATATCTTTTTCTTTTAATCCTCTCATCTTGGTGTATTTCATTAAGAATTTAAGTGATTTTCCACTTAAAGCAATCCTTTCCAAAAGGTTTCGATATCTACCTCTTTGTGGTAAACTATGTTTCGTAATGATAGCAGGGACTACAGGAGGCGCACTCCGCACCATACAAAATATTTAATTAATTAGGAACATACATTTCGGAAATTCGTAGATTTCCATTGTCCACCGTATGACCGATGCGCCCTTTCATTTGCTTTTTTTGTTTATTAAAATCGTTTAATAAACAAAAAAGTTATAGCTCGGGAAGCTTTTAGGGAACATCCTTGTTCTAAGTTTAAAGTTCTTATCTTGTTGCAAAGGGACTTCTTATATGGTGGAATCTTTATTACGAAATTGAGTTGTTTAATCATATAACATACTTCATTTCCATTTGCTGGTGTTGTCTGTTATTAGTTGATGAATTTGGTGGTGTGCTATGCGTGATAACCTGTTTTTTGGTTTTATGTCCCGAATATACGGGATTCATGAAAATTACGACATTTATGGAACGCTGTAGCTGAATGAAGTCACATTGAAATGACGATTTTCTGGTTTCTCCGTCTCCTCCTCTAATATTGTATTGTAAAATCACGAAATATTTGTTTAAAGCGTCTCGTAAATTTTTTGACACAATTAATAATTGCCAACGACCACAAATAAACCACAACCAACTATTTAGTCACAATTTTATATATACATTACGCACCCTTAAATGGTACTTACAGCCTTATTAATCAAAATATACTTTTTCTTAATCATCTTTTGTAAGTTGGGAAGAATAGTGGAGAAAAGTGTGAGAAAATGTTTATGCATAATAATCCTTCTTATCATTTCCTAATGCTTCAATTAATTGAAAATATCACTATACAGATCAGTACGCCTAACTAGTTACACACATGACATTAAATTGATATACGCTTGCCTTGCCACCCAATATCGGTGTGATGTGTACGAGGTAAGCTCCATAGATTCTCGGCCTGACAGGCTTATACAGGTTTTAGCGTGTTCAAACTCCGTTGGGTCATAGTTGCACATGTGCGAGGCCTACATTATATATATTATGGTTTGAAGAGTAGTAGTTTTTAGTAGCCAGCCAGACAACGTGACTAGTGCATGAAAATATCTCCGGTAACGAAAATTGAGTACCGCGCGGTCATTCAATTTTTAGCAAAAGAAGGGCATACGCCTAATCACATTAAACAACGTTTAGACGGCGTTTCTGGTGGTTTATCTCCTTTATCTCCACTGTAAAAAAGTGGGCAAAATGTTTTCCTTTGGGTCAAGAATCCTTTGAAGATGATGAGCCGGCCAAATCGGCCAATTGAACTGACAACGCCTCAAAACATTTCAATTATTGAAGAAATTGTATTAGCAGATTGCCGTTTGAAAGTGAAGAAATTAGTAGTGATGGTTAACATTTCTGAAACAAGTATTCGCCGAATTCTCCATAACTATTTGGGTATGAATAAGATTAGTGCATGATGGGTACCGCATCTTCTTTCTGCTCTCCAACGTGAACGTCGGGTCGAATGTGCGCGCTCGTTTTTAAATATGTGTGGAGATGACCTGAAACCGATTTTGGAGTCCATTGTCACATGAGATGAAACAATGGTTCTGTATTATGACCCTCTATCCAAAAAGGATTTGCTTTAAGGACGATAGTGAGTTGCAAACGGTTGTAATACAACATTTTGAGGCATATGCTTATTATTTTTGCCGTTATACAACCACAGATACTGTTGCGGTAAGTGGTATATTTGGTGGAGGTGCCGGAGCTTTTAACAGTAAAGAGATTTAAAGCTTATTATTATATTATAATTTTATCTATCGCTTTACTCTATTAGAATAATAATAATAAAAGAATAAAATTATAACGAAATAAACGTATAATTTTTATAGGGAAAACACTGCGTGTTATTTCATCTTCTAATTTCTTTGTATGAGGGGTGTTTCTAAAGTTTTAGGAATTTAACTCTACTTTAACTGCGTAAAACTTATTGGCCACACTATACGTCAGAGACAAGTCCTAACACGTTTACGCAGCTATCCCGTGCAATATTATTCAGTTTGCTTTTGCCGTTTGACTGATACAGACGTATTTCTCGAACGCTGTTTTTGCAAGTATGGTAGACGCAGCTGAATCTCATAGAACAATCATTTTGTTTGTGTTTAAAGAGGGTGTGAAACCTTCAGAAATTGTTCAACGTCTGCAATGGGTATTTGGGGAGTCTGCAGAATCTAAAAGCACTGTCTATTTTTGGGTCAATCGTTTTAAAGCTGGCAGAACATCACTAGAAGACGATCCGCGAAGTGAATGTCCGAGTACCTCTGCAAATGAAAGAAACGTCGTTGCCGTGGAGAATCTACTCAAACATGATCGGCGAATAACCATTCGTGAAATTAGTGTTAGTGTAGGAATAGGTACACGATAGGTTTAGGAAATTTTACACGAACGTTTGGGTGTAAATAAAGTTTCAGCTCGCTGGGTACCAAGGCTGTTGGGACCCGAACTCAACAGGTTCGACACATGCCGCCAACTTCAAGAGCTTTTAGCTCGTTACGACGATGAAACATGGATACCTTACTTCAATCCTGAGACTAAAAAACAATCCAAAGAATGGCGCAAACCCGAAGAAGAACCTCCGCTTAAAGCACGTGCAGTTCCGTCGGTCAGAAAGGTAATGCTGACTGTATTCTAGGATTGCGAGCATGGGTTATCTGCCGAAAGGTATTACAATTAATGCAGAATATTACTCAAATCTTTTATCTGGCCCGTTACGGTAGGCACTTTCTAAGAAGCGGCCTGGAAAGTTGCATAAGCATCTGTTATTGCAGCAAGACAATGCAAGACCTCATACCGCACGAAGAACGAAGGAAGTTTTAAACGATCTTTGCTGGAAATTGCTTCCACATCCACCTTACTCACCAGATCTGGTTCCTAGTGATTTTCATCTGTTCCCAAACATGAAAAAACCACTACGGGGTGTTCAATTTGAGAGCTTAAATGATGTTAAACTTCCTATAAATAGATGGATTGCAGAGACTCGGTTTAAAAAAATTAGTTACGCGTTGGGATAAGTGTATTCAATTAAATGGAGATTATATTGAAAAACTATCTTGTAATTTAGATGAAAATTAACAAAATAAAAAAAATTACAGCCAAATTCCTAGAATTTTGGAAACATCCCTCGTGGTAACTGTACACTTTCAGGACGGCGATACACAATTGCTCTTGTGATTGTGTAGAAGATAGGAAGTAATTGCGTGGAAAATAATTTTCTCAGTATGTAAAGGCAACATCTTATAAGTATTTTCTTAATTTGCCGACTGGAAAACGAGTAAGCAAACAATTTTTCATCCTTTTAGCAAAAGGACTGTGGGAAATCTGATTAGTGCTATGTGCTACAGTAACTTCTCGAAAAAAAAAAAAAATAGAAGGCAAAGCTGCACCAAATGATTTTAGAATAATCGAATTTATACATGGGTGTCATTTTATGGTTTCAGTAAATTATTTTCTGTCTTTTTTAGTGCAATTAGCATTTTTTCTATGCAAAAATCTTAAGAATTCAAATCTAGTGCTTACTCAAGATAGTTCCAGGTTTTTTTGTTTATACTTTTATAAATACGGATATAGTATATATTTAACAGTTGATTTCATTAAGTTGTTATTGTATGCATATCTATATTTCTCTTTTTTGTATTAAGTTGATTTTTGAAAGTGTATATATAATTTTTGAGTAATAAACACATAATACATATGTGACATTTTTTACATAATCAATTCTACGTACAATCATTAATTTTAGTTTTTTTTGAGATATATGTATTCAAGAATTATTCATCGCAATTCTTTTGAAACAACGAGGCAAATTGGGACAGAAGTAAATTTTGAAACAAAAACAGTTTGAATACGGTTTTGTTTTTAAAATAAGATAGGTTGCTTTTAATTGTAATCTAAAACTTTACCTATGGCGTATACGTCCTCCACGAACTTCAGTTACATCGTGTAACCGTTGTGGCATTGAATTAAGTTTCTTATTCAAACTTGTGGAACTGCTATTCCGTATATTCTTCTTGAAGTGTAAATCGCAGTGGTTGAAGAGTTTCTGATACGACTGCATGTCTGCAGTTGATTCCAAAGATGTTCAATAGGATTAAGATCTGGTCTACATGGTGGCCAAACGAATGTGCAAATGTTAACCTTAGTTAAACTTACCACATTAAAGCGAAGCCTTCACCAATAGAGCGAGAAAATGGAACTGCGCCTTCTTCAAGAACTTCCCCCACGTAATTTATGGGCGTTCAATACACCATTCTCTATAAATATGCGGCCGGTGTATGGTTCGGTAGAACTACCGGCCCATACCATAACGGAACTTTTCCGAAAAGGCACCCGTTCCGAGATGCTACAGTTTGCATAGCGTTCGTTTCGTCTTCTCCACTCTTTCTCTGTCATCTGGCGATCGTAAACAGATGCGCGACTCATCTGCGAACCAAACATTACTCTATTGCTGAACAGTCCAATTTGCTTGCAATTGCGCAAATTGAAGTCCACTCTTTACAATCCACCGTCTTATCGTCTCTTCGCTAATTTCAACCCCTCGTGCAGCTAGCAAACGATGTTGTAGTTGAACCGGTTATTCTGCGGTATTGCGTATTGAGTACTATAAAACGATCATCAATTCTAGTTGCTCTTTTTCTTTCAGACCCTGCTCGCCTTTCAAATCTCACAGTCTCTAAAAACCGGTTCCACGCATCCCGAACGGTGGTAGTATTCCCACCCTATGACATATATAACGTTGACTGGGACCATTTTCAATTAACGCAACAATTTGAGAAATGTCTACAACAGTTAACGGCATTGCTATTGCAACAAATCTGTTAGACTATCTTAAATTTGTCTTAATTATTTCAGGTTGCAATGAACTAGCCTACTTGCAGTTTATTGTAAATAATAAATGATACATTCTTAAAATGCTGTACTGTATATGGAAATCAATTAATATTGTCTACTTGCGATTTTCACCGATTTTCTAAAAAAAATACTTTAGAATCTCACTGTATGAGTATTCGAAATTTATTGTATTTATACATTTGCAGGCGGCCAAACATTCTGGAAACTACTAAAAATCTCAAGAATCAGTAAGCGAAACTCCTTGAAATTTGTTATAGACTTAGAAGACTCTACGCTACATTAACTGTAATTTTCTTGACCTTTCATTTGTTTTTGAGATCCATGGCCAATTCGATTTTTTTGATAGGAAGGGGGATAATTTTTATGATTTTTGAATAGAGCATTTTTTCTGAATCCAGCAGTGTGACACATACCTGTGTTATGTTGAATAAAAATGTAATAATTATCCAAAAGCATCAAATTAAAAGAAATCAAGTCCCCAAACAAATGAAGAGTAATTGGTTTCCGTTTATCGAAGTTCGTACAACTGTGGCAAAATGCGATGCTTAATTGACACAGAGAACTGAAATTTTGACGATGGTAGGACATGGAGATAGAAGACGCAGTTGTGCAAAAGTGGTGAGACTTTTCAACGAAATTCATTGTATTGCTGAACCAATATCAAAGTTGACGGGATTTAAAATTTAGAGACGTTTTATCGAAACCGGTTATTTTAGAACAAGACCAAGATCGGGACGACCAAAAAGTGCTACAAATGAGGGAAAAATTTTTTGATTATCGCCAATTATCGCTGAATCACAACGTTAGCATAGCTTCAATTCGAAACATACTAAAACGTTCACGCCATCATCCGTACAAATTACATTTACTTCAGAAGTTAAGTGAAGAATATTTTGATTGTAGAATCGAACTTTCCTAAATAATTAAGAATAAGGTAGAGCGAAATGAAAATTTTATCAACCAGGTGTTGTTTTCAGATAAATCAACGTTTTGTTTGAACGCACATGATAATCGCGACAATTGTAGGTATTGGGTTGATAACAATCCGCCTTGGATGGAAGCAGTTCACACACAATGTCTACAAAAGGTTAATACGTGGTGTCGTAATATTATTGATCGTAATATTATAGGCCGCTATTTTATTTAGGGCAATTTGACATCAGAAAAATACTTGGAACCTTTACAACAAGAAATTATTCCTGGTATTTTAATAGAACTGTTTATTAACGATGAAAATAGAGACATTCCAGCTGTGACGGTGTGTTTCTAACAAGTTGGCGCACCACCCAAATTCGAACATCAAAAGATGGATAGGGAGGAGAAGAGCAATTAGGTGGTTAGCTAGGTTCTCGACTTAACCTCACTTGATTTTTTCGTATGAGGACATTTGAAAAATAAAGCTTACCTTAGGAGACCTGACAACGTTGAAGATCAAAATGCAATGAATAAGAGAACTTACAAGCATTTTTGCAGAGACTTTGACAGATTCCTTATCAAATTGTATTCAACGTCTTCACTACCGCCGAGATGTGAATGATGCATACTTTGAGTGCCCTCTGTAGAATAACTAATCTTATCGTTAGTATCTTGTTTGACACAAAATGTTTTTGGTTATTTTATTTTTTTTATATTTCCGTCAAAAATTGAAAGAAACCTGTGAATTCGGAAAAATACTCTTTTCAAAACACATAAAACTGATACCTACTCCTTCCTATTTAAAAGAAATCAAGTTGGCATTGGATCTCAAAAACAAATGAAGTTATAAGGTCGTTAAAATTACAATTTATGTATCCTACATTCTTCTAACCCTATGCCAAATGTCGACGATTTTCCTCTATTAATTCTTGAGATATTTAGCCGTTTCCACACTTTTTGGCCGTCCTGTATGTACATTTTTTATTGAATAGATTGTATGATATCTAGAAGTAAAATATTTAGTCCTGTTTGAACGACATATCAAGTTAACGTAACAATTCTGTCATTATGACATTGACAAACAGATAATTTCGAGTTCAAGTAATATTTCATTCGGTTTCGTATATTTTTCCTTAAAGAAATATTATTATGTATGAATGAGAAGCGTTAATGTAAGTTTTATTTGATGGAAAATCTATTCGTTAGTTTACTTTGAGCGCTAACTATTTACTCTGACATTTTTTGTGAAGATTTAAGGTTAAAACAGAAATTATATCACACAGCGGTTATTCCGGCTGAATAATGCTTTTTGTTTTGTTTCAGCATTCTATGGTGTACTTCTTTCACCATTACGAATTACCGGCCATTCTTCAACAGGCCCAGTTGCAGCAGTTGATTAGACAGACGACCAATCGAGAAGCTAGGCTTATACCTTTAGGGTTATCTAATCCAGTAGCAGTACGTTTTACGCAGTTAGTTTCAGCCGTGCGCTCCTCAGCTACAACACAAACTTCAAATACTGTCAGCCAGGCCACCACATCAACTTCAACGACTGCTATGTCAACGGTGGGCACTTCTGCACAGCCTATCACTTCTAGCCAAACAAGTCAGACAACGCCGGCATCAGTTGAATCTTTCGGCGCGCAGACATCGCCGATACCATCCACAACAGCCGTGGCTAGTCAGACTGCATATTCGCCGTCAAGTAGACCTAGTGGCGGATCTGATGAACCTTAAACTATAATCTTAGTGTATGAAATACTAGTTAGATTACTTGATTATTGAAGTACCTTTATAATAATTATCAATACAATATAATAATAATAATAATGGTAATAATTGTATATGGAGAAGTGTGCGCCATTGGTTTGTAAATAAGAGTCAGAAATATTTAATTCACAATGCTTTTTAGAAATGTATATAACTATATGTAAAGAAAAGTATATATTGAAACTTTTTAATGTCTTACTAGGTGGCTGTATATCTTAATTTTTAATTATGAAAATGTCTATATAAAAATTATTTCAATGTGAAAATGTTGTTTTAATCATTTATTTCTCCTTTCCAATTCATGCTTCATAATTTAACAAAAAGTTGTGCAAGTAAATATATAGCCTGTCCCCGGATTAACGCATGGATAGGTAAGAAGACAGAAAATTATTGAGTTGAAATTTGATCTTTTGGGGTTCAGCCATGCTGGAATACTACCAATTAAGACCAATTAAGGTATTGGTGCGTCCGCCAAATAAATGGAAAAAAAGGTGTCGATCACCGATTGGGTTGAAATCTGACACATTTGTAGGGGCCATCGAGTGTTGTAAAACACCGCTTTCCATTTCGGCGGAACCCCAACTTTAGGCTGTGAAATCTACCTCTAAAGTTTCGACGATTTTCAGATTTTTAATGTATTTACAATAGATCTATCAAACTAGCGCAAATGAGATTTATTTGACCATCTTAGCACTATTCCCCACCTTCTAGCGGAATAGGGGCTGAACGGAAAAGAAGAAAATATACGCACAAGTGATCCCCCTGAAATATCATTTACCCCTATACAGGGTTGGGATAAAGTATGGAACCAAGTAAATATCTTTAAAACGGAAACGATGATATTGATGAAACAAGGTGCAGGTAAGTGTGATGACGCATAATGCAACTGATTTCGATTTTTTTGTTGTTGCTGTACTTCCGGTTTCACCGGAAGTATCCTTAACTTCTTTATTTAAACGGAACACACTGCATATTTTTGCAGATTTTAATATACTTTATTTTTCCGGGTTCATTCAAACTGGTTTTAATACTATTATCTGAGAAGATAAAGCACGTCACATTTACTGTTAAGTCTTTACATATTTACTCCAGGCAAATTTGGAGAAATGGGGAAAATAATTTACAAAGTTTTGTAACTTAGGGAAAACACTCATTTCTTGCTTCCCAAACTTTTTTCACTTGTGTCTTTGGATCCATGCGTTATAGATGCCCAAACCATCGCAGTAGTGAGCTTAAAACGCCTCTCTGTTTCACCACTTGTGTTGTCTTGCTACTCGATTCTTGATTTTTTGTTCTGATTATATTCCAACAGTTTTGGTATGTTGATTTTATTGATTCAATCAGTCCTTTCTTTACCTTTAGCTTTTCTAATGCCTTTCATATGTGATGCCTGGGCATCCTATCGAAGGCCTTTTCTAAGTTTGTGAATGTCATATAGATATCTTCTTTGTACTGTAACAACTTTTTCACCAAGTTTCTTATACTGAATATATGATCCATAGTTTTGTGCCCCGGCCGGAAGCCACTTTGTGCATCATGCAGTTCTATAATTTTCACAAGCGTATTGATCCCTTTTTTTGTAAACTGGGATAATTACTGCTGTTGTCCAGTCTTTTAGTATCCTCTTGGCTTTCCATATCTTGACGATCAGTTTGTACAGCCAGTTTATCTCTGGTTCCCCAATATATTTAAGCATTTTAGAGCTTATTTTATTAATTCCTGTGGCTTTACCATTTTTCAAGCTGTTGATAGCTTCTACTACCTCCAGCAATTCAGTATGCTCCCCTTCTTGCTCTTCATTTGTCCCGCCGTGTAGCCTTGGGTTTTCCTCATGGATTTAAGCACTTTATAGAAAAGCTTTTGGTTGTTCTCGAAATTTTCCCAATCCTGTACTTTTGGTTCCTTAACTTTACCCTTTACTAGATTTCTTGCTTCTTTATATTTTTGATAGGATTGTGGAGTTTTCAATTCCAGATAGCTTCTCCAAGCTACTTTCTTTCTTTGCTTTTATTATCCGTTTTATCCTCATTCCACCAACTGGTTCTCTTCTTTGTTCCCCCCGTTGTAGTGTAGCCACAAACCTCTTCTGCCGTTTCCATTACCACTTGTTTGAATTGCTTCCAGGTATGCTCAATATATAAATCCTCTCCTCCAACTCTGTCCTTCTCAATTTTTCCCCAAGTTTTTAACATAGTCCGCCCTAAATTTCTCCTCTATATCAGGGGTTCCCTAAGTGTGCGCCGCGTCGCCACGGGCCCGTAGAGTGTAAAGAGAACTGACAGAGTTTGGGAATCTCTGGTCTCTATGATTTAATGACTCTCGATTCTCTAATCCCTTCTATTGTTCTTTTTCTAGTTATGATATGTGCCAATTTCAAAGTTTTTGTTAGCCCTTATATCTTGAATAATTTTTCTGTAGGATTTTTCCACTAGTATATCAATTATAGATTTTTCATTACGTCCCGACTCCTCTCATGTAAATTTCTGATTATCACTATGTTGAAAGAAGGTGTCCTGTATACATAATTCATTATTTAAGCAGAATTTTATTAACATTTCTCCGTTTTTATTCTTTGTTGTTTCTCCATAGGTACCTATGGTTCCTCCAGTATTTTGGTTTCGTTGTTCACTCTCGCATTTGGGTCTTCTAGCATCAATACCGGACTGCTGTAGGTCTCATGCACTTTCTGAAGTTGTTCCCAGAATTTTTCCTTGACTTCTAAGTTTTCATTTTCATTTGGCCTATATGCGATAATAATACATAGGTTCTCATTATCGTTGAGCTTTATTGTGGCCGTTATTATTCTTTCATTTAATCCCTCTCAACGGGGATTAAGTGAACCAACCTATTCTCATATCCCTTGCTTAGAATACACCCCGCACTTGCTCTCTCTTTTTCTTTCTTCTCACCTCCACTGTATAGTATTGTGTGCACATCAACAAACATTTGTTCCGCACCATTTTTTTTCACTTCTGTTAGGGCTATCAGCTTCAACTCTCTTATATGCTTATTTCCCGTATTTCTCCCTAACTACTTCTTTTTAAACATATATGCTGAGGTCTGAAGGTACAAGAAACTTTTACATCTACGTGGGAATCAAAATCATTCATCATCAAAATTCATACTGTAAAATTATTCAAGAATTACTATCATTATAATTTATTTAGAATCATCTTATGAACAACACCTACACAAACGCAATACCACAACATCTATTGAACAATAATTCTAATTATTTATAGAAAATCGTCCTCAAAATCGTATTAGCGCAGGTTTGATCTCGACAGTTTTTACACATTGCTGTGTACCGTAAGTCAGGTTTCAGACATTTCTATTTTCTTCCGCAACCTTGAGTGCAACCGCATAAGATCAGGAGTAATGTCTTTCTCGGAGTTGGTGCTCGTTTCATGGGAATTGAGGAGAGGGATGAGTTTGATTCCCTCCATCCCCAGTTTCTGGGATCCAAGCTGTTCCCAACGACATCTAGATTTGTAGATGTACGCGGTAGGAGTGGAGGCATGCTGTATCAAAAGTGGGTGGCAAGTGTGAGAGTATGACAACATTGCTTGCCTGACCCACAAAACATTCAAATGTGTGATCACTCAATGTGTTATTATCACTAATTTTTCTTGTTTCAATGGCTTCAGGAGTCGAGGTTGGATCATTGGATATTCGGGGAATGTCATGAAGACGCGATCGGTTGAATAATTGTATCTCTGAAGGTAATAAAAGTTTCAAGCGGTTTTAGACACCACTATTTTTTGAAATGCATCTTCAATCTCAAATTTATGACACTTTTGATTAAGCCAGAAGAAACGTGAACTTGTTTTTGCAACTAGTTATTCCTCACTCATATGTCCAGGACGCATCAATATCGAGAATTTTTTTTTTTGAATTTTAACACGCAAGTTCAATTTTAAATATCGTATCTTTAAATGGCGCACTAACATAAAAAGTATGGAACACCATTAATAAGACTATGTGAAAATGTAGTCGTTTTAATTCATTTACTGTGAAAGAAAAATGTGCGAATAAGGTAAACAAATAAAGTCTGATTTACGCTGCTTTGGATTTACGTGTCCTCAACTCAGTTGGTACTATGAGATTAGCAGAGTTGTTTCCAATTTATTTTCTTCATGAACTAAGTTCATTGAATTATATTAAGGTAAGTTTTGTTTTTTTCCAAATTATTCTACACAAGATATTCCGTCGAGGACTGCAATTATCGATATCAGAAAAGTATGATTTGGAGAATTCTAAAGATTTGGCGAACTATAAACATCAACGGTTTGCATATGCGATAAATCTGTTGTACTAACTGTCAAATTTATTTCAATTATTTCAGGTAGCAACGAACTAAACCTGCTTGTAATTTATTGCAAATAAACAATATAATAAATGATATACCATTAAAATGTTGTGCAGTACGAGGGTAGCGCCTTTTTACAAACGATCATTAGATAAGCGTTATTGAGATTTGACATTATTATTTTTGTAAAATTTTACATTTGTTATTGCTGAAGCACTGACAGCGCAGAAATCGGCCGAGTAGTTTGTTTATAATGAGCGTTTAAAGAAAATGTACAAAACTTAAAAAAAATTGGATGGAAATTTTTCCTCAAAGTTTTCGTTGGACTTTTTACGATTTTAGTAAAGGCCGAAACGTACATTCACAACTTCAAAATTAGTAGCTATAGTTGAGTTACAATTATTGTTTAAAGTGTAATACAGGCGTTTAAGTGCGTCCGTTCACAATGTTTCAAATTAATAATCTTAATTTTGACAGTAGCGAAGAATTGTACGAACGTGTTCCATAAATAAGTTTATGTTACGTAGTGTGATCTTTCGGTAATCTTAAATATTTGTTTAGCTCTACAGGCCTTGAAGGCCTAGGGCTTTAAAGCTACCATTTTATTTTACATATAACTTAAATATTACAAAACATTTTAGAGCTCTTCCCTGCATTCTTTAATTACTTCTTTCCATTTTCTTCTATCCTGTGCTTCTTTCCTCCATTCTTCCACCCTTATACTTTTTAAGTCTTCTTGCACATTGTTACTTCATCTTTGTCGTGACCTCCCTTTTCTTCTTTGCTGTACTGGTTTTCTATGCAGAATTAATTTTGGCATTCTTTCGTTTCCCATGCGTTCTATATGTCCCAGCCAGTTTACTCTTTGTGCTTTAATAAAGCTTGTTATTTTTGGTTCGTCATATAACATTTCTAGTTCCTCGTTTGTTCTTCTTCACCATCTTATTCCCATACTAATATCTCCGTAAATTGATCTTAGGATTTTCGTTCCCATCTTTCCAACCTGTCCATTTCAGCTTTTCTCAATACATATATCATTATTCAATATATATTTCATTAGCCTTCTTAGCATTCTATACTTTTGGTTTCCTTTTGTAATTCTTGCCTTCATTTCATATTCTTTTTATGCGCTCTCCTTTATTTTCACTCCTAAATACGTGAAATGCTTCACCCTTTCAAATATTTAGTCGGCACCTTTTTTTACATTCACTTTTATCTAACTTTCTATTGTCTGCTGCGTGTCCCTCATAACCATTTATTTTCAGACCAAATTTTTCTGCTTCCTGTCTTATCCTTCTTGTGGCTCTTTTAAGCTCCCTTTTTTGTGTTGTTAAAATCGTTGTCATTTTTTCTTTTGTTTTTATATCACATCTTCTTATTATTACTTCTAATATTAGGTTAGAGAGTACCGTAGACAGGGGCTCCCCTTGCCTAAGCCCTTGCTTTACTTCGAATTCCTCTGAGATAAATCCTTTCCATACGATTTCGTTTTTTGTTGTTTCCAACGTTATTTTTACTACCTTGATCATCTTGATATTCCCAGTAATCTTAAAACCATTTTGAAACATACTACGTAATGATAATGATTCAAATTAGGTGGATTAGGTTGGGCTGTATATTTGGACAGTTTGAATAAAATCAATCGTTTTCATTCAACTCAGTCGACTCTACATTATTAAATTAATTATAATGATCAATGTAGTTAATAGAGGACGCCACGAAAAACAAAAAAATAATTGAAATTAGTGTGTGCTGCATTATGAATGGTTAAAAATCAGAAATTACTACGTTATTTAGTTTGCTTAATTGTAAGTATAATTTGGAGATTGTGAATGCACCTTAACACAACAACAATGCCTCGAATCGTTTCGTTCAACTTTTGATAATGAAGCACCACCAGTTTACAACTGGTTTGCAGAATTTCATTCTGCTTGAGCTTCTGTCAGTAATTAATTTTGTGAAGGTCGATGCTGTGCGCAGCATGATTGAAGAGAATTGGCATGTGACTTGCTTTGAGATAGAGACATCCTTAGGCACATCGAAGACTGCAGTACATTCGATTTTGCATGAACATTTAGGTGTGAAAAAGATCTATTCTCGATGGATTCCGCATAATTTGGCCCAAGCGCAAGAAAAAAGCTCGTGTCAATTGGTGTAAGGAAGTGCTTTAAACAATTCGACAGAGGAACTTCAAAATCCGTGTACAACATCGTAACAGGTGACGAAACTTGGACTGTTTAGGTTTTCTCAGATGAACCGAATTCAGCAAAAGTTGTTCGTTCACGAAGCACTTCCAAGAGAATGATTACTTGCTTCTTTCGTTGTACTGGACATGTCGCAAGCGTTTCTTTGGAGCAGTTAATGCTGAATGGTATACAGCAATTTGTTTGAGGGAAGTCACCGATGAAATCAGGAAAAACGAATGATAACGTCGTATTATCCTTCATTAAGACAATGCCAGCTCTCACACAACAGGCCAAACAGTTAATTATTTGAAGAAGAAAAGGATCGACTTTAGGGGGGATTCCGGTTCGTCGGTTCAAAAAAAAAAATCGATTTTTTTTTGTTTTTGACTTATCCTAAAGAGGAGTGGATTCTACGTACGTACGTAAAATTTCAAGGCTGTAGCTCAAAAATTGACGAAGTTACAGCCGTTCAAAGTTGACCGTGCAACGCTCCCGAGCGCCGCCCGAAAGCGTTCCGGCGGCAGATAGCAAAAAGGACTCGCATCGAACAAAGAGAACGACATTTGCAGGAGAACGAATTGCATGAATCAGAGAAGGGTATCCTTTATACACCGGGCTTGGGAGATGAATAAAATATTGTAAAACTTTTGCGTGGCAACGTTGTAAAACTAAATTAAATTTTTTCAAAACTATGTTTTCGAAATTGGCTGGCATGATTGCGTCCAAACTAACGATCCGATTTGGGTGAAATTTTGCAGGATGATAGCCAACCGATTTCTCCTGGGTCTGAAATTCACAAGTTATACTTTTTCAACAATTAAATATTTTTTAAGGCCCCTCAAAAACGAAAAAAAGGAAAATTTCAAACTTGCAACTTTGGACGCCCGCCATTTTGTTTAAAAAATTTTTTGTCAGTACATTTCAGACCCAGGAGAAATCGATTGGCTATCATTCTGCAAAATTTGGTCAAAATCGGATCATTCGTTTGGCCGGAATCATGCCAGACAATTTGCAATGCGTTTTCTGCAGTGATGTGTTTACCGTCATGTATTTTGTAAATAAACGAACTTTGGACTAAAAGGAAATACTGGAGAAGAGTTTATTTCTAGGTTAATAAACCGTCGCAAACCGCATCCCGAAATTCGCGATAGTTTGCCGTAAAAAAATTCGCGAAATTTCCTTCATTTTGACGCCCGCGAACCGGAATCCCCCCTTCATGTCTTATTGCCCATATTCACCTGATATATCGCCTAACGACTTCTTTTTGCTCCCGAATGTCATACAGAAAACCATGTTTTAGAGATATCTACCTTCAAAGTGGAAACATGTTTCGGGAATGGGTTCGAATGCAAGTGTGTAAATCCTAATGGCGAATATTTTGAAGAACGATAAACAATTTTGTAGCAAAAAATTATACAAAATTAAAAGGCATCCCAGGTATAACGAAATCGGTTATTGTCTAGTTGCGAATTTCACCACCTAAAAAAGAACTGGCATATTTTATAATGAAATAAACATCATGAAGTATTTATTCATGAAAGAGAGTTAGATATACCACCTGTGTATATATAAAACGTACATACGTATATCCGACTGGTGTTTTTTTTTTTGTCGGTCAGATATTGTGATTATATCGAAGAAATACTATTTAATTATGTTTGATTTTTGCACATATTTTGAAATTACTATACTTACACACCTTGTATAAAAGATGTGGTTTGCATACCGACATATCGAAGTTTCACCTTGTTCCACATAACTGAATTTATATTTAATTTTTATTTCACAGTCTCAAATTTCCGGAGAATATCAGAGTGCGTTCAGTACCATTTACGATCAAAAATAATTACCTACCATATTCCTATTTGCAAATAATATCCATATTGTAAACAGAACTTCCTGTTATCCGCTCGTTCGTATAGATGCACCTACAAAAGGCGTACAAAGGCTGTTGAAGGTTCAGATAATGGCTGTTAGTTGCTATGGTGACGATCTCCTGCGGCCAAAAACATGAACCAAACATAATATCTACAACAACATTTTTAGTATATATTAATTTTCGGCCCGGTTTTCGTCTAATGTTTTGCTTTCTTTTCCTCCCTTGCTGTAGTCACTTTATCACTTCTTTTAGCTTACTTTATCCTACCTGGGGATTTCTATTAAAGCGTTCCTCTCGGAAAATTCATATTGTCTTTATTTTTTTTTTCTTGCTAAATATGATTAGGTTTTTCTTGTTTTAATAATATACTTAGACGGTTAAAAAATTCAATATAGAATAATGAACAGTTAAATTTTAAAATTTTAAAATTATTGCTAAATAATAAAAAGAATGGATAAAATTAGTGATATTCTTAAAGATATACCAGGTATATTAGTTCTAAACCAATATTGTAATTTAAATCATAATAAATGCAAATAAGGTATCTATGTACTTCTGTTGTTGCCTAAAATAATATTTTTATATCACGTATTAAGTTTGAAATAATGCTAATAATTAATTAGTTGGATTCGGTAAAATTAAACTATTGAAAACTGAAGTTTATTTGGACTAGGTTAAATAAATACACGCTGGTTGCTACTTATTTATTGACGAATAACACTTATGAAAACTACAAACTTAACCTCTTTACATTTTGATTGTCGGTGCCTTCTCAATTTTTTTCTCGTAAAAACTACTACTGCAAAATACTAACTGTCTGTAGGGAGAATCGCCAGCGTTGCTCACCGCTGTGTTGCCAAATACATGACTAGAGAGCGGAATTATATGCATCGGAAATCGACAAAATATGCGCATATATATGCAGAAAAATTCTTAGAAATATGCAGAATTTTTTTCTAAATATGCAGTTTTATGCACATATGCTTCTGATACCGATTAACTTCTTGTTAAATATTATAAAATAAGAATGATCACAACGAAGCATTTTACAAACGTTTATTGTTCTTGCATTATTCCCACTTACATTTTAAAATCACAATTATATAAACACATACGTACTTAAAATTTGCTAAAATACATACTTAGACACTACATACTTTTATTCTTAAAACAATTTACAATTAAATGCTTTTCTAAATTTTCTAATGAAAAATTATGTCGCCTATCTGTGAGAATGAATTTATATATGGAAAAACTTCTTTCGACATCAACGGAAGTTATTGGTGCGTACTGTGCGTACTTTAATGCATTCATAATCTCAGGACATAATTCTATACTTGTTTCTGTTTCATCCATTTTTAATTCACCAGTTAAAATCAAACTGATTTTTGTTAAACTTTTGTATCTTACATTTTTATTAATTATTTCTTTAAACTTTTGACTTATTGAGTTTCCTATTCTACCCGGAATATTTGAAACACTATTTTCTAAATCATTGATTAATGTAACTGATTCAGTTAGTGGCAGCGATTCTTTTTCAAGTTTTGTTATTGCCAAAGAAACAAATTCATAATTGGCTTTAATAAATATCAATTCATTAGGCAAAGAAAAGTTTTTCAAAATTTCTTGACATTTTGCAATAGAATTGCAGTTGTCAGTAGAGAATTCTGAAATAATGTTTTTGATCTCTAGATAATGGTTTGCATAAAATATTGCAGCACTTAACCAAGTACCCCATCGGGTAATGACGGGTTCAGGTGGTAAAGGAGTATCCGGCAGCTTTTTTCTATAAATCTGAACTCTCAATGGCGACATTAAGAAAACTTTTTTAACGTTACTGACTAATGTATCTGCTGCTGGAAATTGTTCCCGAATTTCCTTAGCCACCCTATTTAATCCATGGGCCAAACAAGTAACATGTATTAAATGAGGGTACAAAAGTTTAAGCTGTTGACGCGCTTTAATTATATATGGCGCTGCATCGGACAACATGACTAAAATTTTTCCTGTGGGAACAATATCGGAAAGAAAAGATTCATGAAACTTTCATTAACAAATCTTAATATTGTGAGATGGTTTGTTTTTTCTAATTGTTTACAAATTTCATTTTCAATTTAAATACGATCTACCAGGCTGTTTGCTATATAGCGGCCACAGGAATCTGTCGTTTCATCAACGGTAAAATATATATACTCGTTTTTAACAATTTCCCTAATGCTATTGATCGTTTCAAAATAAATATCGGTTACGCAACATTTTCTGAGCAAACTTCCATCCGGAATACTCTTTTGGCAGTACTTTTCTAAAAAGTGCCGAAAACACGGATTTTTGAGCGGTATATTGGCAGTAACCATCGCTTTGCACAAATTTGTTGCTCACTTTGTTTTGAGGTTCCGGCAAAAGATTGTGTCAAAGGTACTTGGCTAAGTTTTGAAACTTGAGGTTTCCGATAGTTTCTTTTATGCATTTCAGTTGCAACATGTTAGGTGACTTGAAATTTGCGTTCACATGGCACCTGTAAAGGAAAAATATATTACCAAAAACTTACAAGAAAATCGTATATGGCTGTACAATTCTAAATACTAGTGTAATATACACAAAACAAAACTTACCGTTTTCCCACATGCTTTGCAGAAAACTCTTTCATCCGTTAGAATAAGTTCAGGAACATTTTTGATCCACGAAACAATTAAACTTGTACTCACTTTTGGCGTTTTTCACTACTGCGCCAATCTACTTCAACGTCTGGTTATACAATAAATAAGAAACAGTTTGGTAAATACTTGGACTTCCTATGAATCGGACAGTTGCCGGTATGGGGGTTGTTGAAAGTTATATGATAATTTTATCTAGTGAATTTGCGACAGCCCACCACCTGAAGGATGGTGGCTTCTTTGTGAAGTAAACTCTTTGTCGGTGGGGAGGTCCAGCGATAGAAGAGCCGACTCCGCATCTAATACACACGTGTCCGATAAAATGTTCGTTGGTGAAAGTTCTGTTGTATTACAGGAAAACACTAATAAAGTTCAAATAAAAAATTATTTTTGTTCTAAATTTGCTAAAAAATGCACGAATATGCTCTAGTGTGCAATAATCGTTGAAATATGAAAAAATTACTAAAATATGCGAAATATGCAATAATTAATCTACGTCAATCAATGCAAAAAGTTGTTATTCGCATATATACTGAAGCATTTACTTGTCATATAAAAAATATGGGATATGCAAATTGCATAAATTCGGCTCTCTATACATGACGCTCCTCCTTCCTAGTTGAAATAATATTAGGTTGCATAATCTTGCAAATATTTCGGGGCCTGTCGCACTCGAGTAGGTCGAACAGGAAGCGAGTCCTTTGGTGAGGAATTAACGCTTTCCGGAACATCCACGCGAATATTCACCACTGTTGTAAATTCAGATTGGCCTGTGTCTCTATCTGCATCTGATAAATCTAGGTGGTTGAGTGACGGCTCTTCCATCTCCATACTTGGTTCCGGAGAACTAGGCTTGGCGCGCGAATGCAATTGATCGGCGTATCTTTTAATCACCGATCCATCCGGGGTAGCTATTTTATAATTAAGTGGACCAGTCGCTTCGATAATAGTAGAAGGCGCCCATTTTTGGTCAAGTGTGTATGAGCGAGCAAACGCTTTCTAATTTTTTAGGAAAATTCTCGTTGGTTTTTGTTGAATGTTTGAAACTTGCTTACTGACCATTAACTTTGTGAAATCAGGATAAACCTTGTCCAGTATAAAGGTTAGTCTACGACCCATTAAAATTTCAGCTGGTGATTTATCTGTTAAGTTGTGAGGTGTGATATGCTGGGTGAGCAGCTATCTGGAAAGAGTTGCTAAAATATAATTTCCAGTCATCTTCTTCAGGGCTGCTTTAACATTCTGCACCATTTTCTCAGCTTGTCCATTACTACTGGCGTGGTATGGAGCGACCAGGGCTTGTCTAATGCCATTGCTACACAGAAATCCTTGGAACTCAGTGGATGTAAATGCTGTTCCATTATCTGAGACGCAACCATCTGGGATACTATGTGTAGTAAATAATTCTCTCAGCATTTTTACGACTGCAGTTGCTGAAGAGCTAGACACTATTCTAACTTTTACCTATTTGGAGTATACGTTAATAACGATGAGGAAATAATTTCCATTTATTGGACCGGCAAAATCTAGATGCAAACGCGTGACGATTTCCATGGATGGATTGGAGCTCTATTGGGAATTTTCTTCGCCTCTTGACATTTAGGCCATCTATTCACCTTATTTTCAATTTGTTTGACAATGTTAGGCCACTAAACGAACGATCGAGCTAGGTTCTTCATTTTTACGATACCTGGATGCGCGAAATGAAGTATGCTCATCAATCTTTCCCTCCCTCCTGATGGAATTATCACCCCAAAGCAAACAATTCTGATAATAGCTTATCTCGTTTTTTCACTGTAGGTAGGTTAAAAATTCAGTAGGAAACTTACTGTTTTCTATAGACCATCCCCTCCATACCCATTGTAGAACCTTCGCCAAAACGGGACCTTTGGCGGTTTCTTTAGCCACTTCCTTTCATCGAGAATTTTTTCAGGTATATTCTCAAGCATAAGAACATCTGAAGAAGCTGGAGTTTCCGGTGCATTCAGGGATAGTCAGCTAGGTGCTCCTGCATTACCGATTTTTGTCACTGGCACATATTGTAAATCGTAAGCGCTCAATGGAATTATCCAACGCAGCATTGGAGGAGAAAAAATTTTTGGTGTTCTCTTGCTTGGAGTTAAGATTCTTAGCAGTGGTTTATGATCCGTACATATTGTTATGCGTCGACCATATCATGCGTCATTGAATTTTTTAACTCATACAATAATCGCTAATCCCTATCTAACTGTGCGGAGTTCCTTTCTGAGGACGAAAGGGTTCGGCTTTGATACGCAATTGGAAAGTCAATACCCGATTCGTTTGGCTGGATAAGAATATAGCCGACACCATACGCGCTAGCGTCGCAAGTCAACACTAATGTTTTTCTTTCGTCCTAGTGTCCTATTACTGGCTCACTTGCTAAAATGTCTTTATTTTTTTCAAACGCACATTATTGTTCATTTTGTCACTGAAAAAGTGTGTCTCTGTGTAATAGACAATGTAGCTGTTCTGCGATAGCGGCTTTATCTTTCAACAAATATGATAAAAATTCACTAATCCTAAGAACCCTTGTGGTTCTGTTTTGTTTGTGGGCGCGGGAGCTTTGATAATAGAATTCACTTTTTATTTCGTGGGTTTAATACC
The DNA here is from genome assembly GCA_029619315.2 of Dynastes maya. Lineage (NCBI taxonomy): Eukaryota > Metazoa > Arthropoda > Insecta > Coleoptera > Scarabaeidae > Dynastes > Dynastes maya. The sequence continues at coordinate 52,618,698 of JAROYE020000003.1, read as the reverse complement.
GTCAGCACTAATTTCAAATCCTAAAAATGTAATTTTCTACACGCGAAAAATGCATTTATCTTTGCGCAAATATAGTCCATCTTTGCGGAAACGTGGTAGCACTTTATTTCCCAAATAATTGTCCGAGTTCCCTACGATTAAAATGCCGTCATAATAGGGTAACACGCCACAAATACCTGTAAGTCTCAAATCCATGAAACGTTGAAAAATTTGTGGGGCTAATTTACCACTACCAAATTGTAGTCTCTTACACCTGAAAGCATCTGCATGAGTCATTATGGTTTGCGCATCTGCCGCATCTTGGTCTACACTTAATTGTAGGTAGGCTTGAGCCATGTCCAATTTAGCAAACACTTACTTTTCCGCCTGCTAAAGCTGCTAATATATTTTGAACACACGGCACTGGATAGGTGTCCGCGCATAATGCTCGATTAATCGTGCTTCGATAATCGCCACAAATCCCCACTTCGCCGTTTTCCTTCGAAACTACGAGTATTGGAATACACCACTTTAGATACGCCACAGGTTCGAGCACTCCTTGTTCCACTAGTGTATTGAGTTCCTTGTCCACCCTGTCCTTAAGAGCGAACGGTACTTTTCTTGCTTTCAGTGCTATTGGTTTTATAGTAGGATCCAAATCAAAAGTCACTGGAGGTCCCTTATGAGTTCCAAGATCCGTACCAAACACTTCCGGGTATTCGTGTACAATATCGACAAAACTGGAAACGTTACTTACGCCAACTACCTAGCGCAGGAAACCAGTGGTCCTCCACTACAGCCAGAGGTAATTTCGCGCCTTTTTGAGCACATTTTACTGATACATTGCGCTTATCTAACATAGGTATATACTTTGATAATCGTAAAGAATAACATCCGACGGACATGAAACCGGTGGATTGTCACGAAAAATGTTTTAAAAATTCGGTCGCGCACTCCGGAAAACTTTGGCTTTCTCCCTGTATGTTGTGCATTTTCTTTTTTCCGTTCGCTTGCTTCTTTTTTGCGAAACAAGCTCTCTCAATGTGGCCCTGTTTGTCACAAAATCAACACTTTGCATTTTTAAATACATATGTATCAGGTGAATGATTTGATTCACAACGAAAACATCTCCTAGGTTTGGATTCTGTCGAATCAATTCGGTTTGGTCGTTGCCAAATTGCATTATTACTTACCTTATTTTCTGCACCTTATTAACGACGCCACTGTGTGCGTTAACATTAGACGATTCTGTGATCATCGCCAAACGTGATATTATCTTTAGCCAACAATCGTCTTTGAAGCATGTCATTTCGTACACCACACATCAATTCAATTGTGAAGCACCACATCTTTCAGCCAAATGTTGCAATTCTTTTATGTAAACAGAAATGGTTTCCTCGGATTGCTGGTTCCGGCGGTAAAACCTAAATCACCACACAATTTCGGATGTTCGCGGTGCGAAATGATTGTGTAAAGTCTTGATTATTTCACTGTATTTTTTGTCTTTTACTTTCGCTGGAACTATCAGTGATCGTAAAGTTTCATAGGTTGCTGGACCACACACACCTAACAAATAGATTTTTTACTATCTTCGTCGATGATAGCCTTTGCCGTAAAAAAGAAGTCCATTCTCTCCTTGCTAGGATCCCCATCTTGTACGTTCTAATGCCTTAAACGGTTGTATGTTACCAATGCTAGTCATTACAATAACTAGGTTACTTCTCCGTGTTACTAGCTATTAGAACCGACAGCATCCCATCCTCGTCGCCAGAATGAAGTGTGTTCGGACTGGATTCAATAAATACACGCTGGGTGCAACTTATTTATTAACGCATAACATTTGTGAAAACTACAATCGTAACCTCTTCACATTTTGGCAGTCGGTCTTCTCATTTTTTTTTCGCGTAAAAACTACTACTCCAAAATACTAACTGTCTGTAGGGGGCGTTGCCAAATACATGCCAAAAACCTTATAAATGCCTCAGTTTTTGCTACTAAGGAAAGTTGTATTACGAGTATTAAAATACATTTTCTATTTTAGATGTACACAGCTAATGCCAAAGAAGAGATATTGATCCTCAAAGTTTATATTTGTCACAACTTCCAGAATAAAAATAAATTCTTAAAGTCGGTACATCCTAGACCCATGGTATGGTAGGTCATTTAACTTACATTTAGGAGAACTATGAAAAGAATTTATAATATGCAGGGTGTTCTATATGAAATAAGAGCGTTGATATTCGTTTCCGATTTAATCAAGGATGCCATGAAATTGAAAACACTTAAAAACAGATTCTTATACTTAATATCCTTCACAAAAATTTTAAAAAGATATTTCCCACAGTCCTTGGCCATGGAAATAGGACCACTTGAGAAATATTAAATTTATAGGAATATTTATTAAATATAATTTTAATTTCGAAAATCTATAAAAGTATAATTGTTGTTTGATTGATACCCTAATACATTATGGCCAGAGATAATTGCAGGTTATAAAAATAATGCTTAGGGGTACAAAAAACCGATTATCCGCCTGCTATGAATCACGCCTCTTGGCATTCATACGTACAATAATTATGTTTAGTTTGAATTGTGTCGCTCATTGGTTCGTTAGTATCATTGCAAATATAAATAAAAACAGTATTTTTACCGATTTTCCAAATGGGAAAGAGAAAGGATATAACCACAGAGAAAAAAGCACGAATTTCTGCTCTTCTAAAGTCGGGAGAGTTCAACGTGAAGCTGCACAAAAAGAGGGTGTACCACATCAAACTGTTCTGAGAATCGAGAAATTAATTAAGGAGAATCTTCCTAGTACAAGTAATGGCAGAACATACTATACCGGCAAACGCAAAACAACTGTAAGAGATGATCGTCGTATAGTAAGAAATGAATCTACATCGAACAATGACCGGAGAAGCTTGCTACAACAAGTTAATTTGTTTCAAACTCAATGTCAGACAAATTATAGTTCTAAGAATAAAGTTATATACATATTCAATACTGATTAATTTTAATGTTTCAATAAATCCTGTCTTTTTTAAATAACTTTTGACTCGAATTAACTCACTATTAAACATATACAGTGTGTCTCAGGGGACGTTGGATTGCATGGGTATCTTTGTTATTATTGGAGATAGAATTTTGTTTAAATGGACAAAGTAGTACATATTTATGCACTGTTTAATAATTCATTCACAATATAGTTGAATTTAAAATGGTTACGCCGCCATCTTGAAAAAACTGAAAAGTACAATTTTCGAAATATGGTCGTAACTTCTTTCTTTTTGATCGTAATGAAAAACTGTTTTTACATTGTGTATGCACTTTTTTGTGTACAATCGATTAAGCTAAGTTAAATATTTTTGTTGTCAATAGATTCATTGAAAATAAATCAAACTTATTTTTTTCTTATGGCGGTTATATCCAAATTTTACATATTTGCAATTGGCGCTGTTTTTTTGAATAATTTGATGTATAACATGTTAATTTCAAGCAATCACAAACGTTAGAAATACTTTTTTTTTTTTTTTTGGAACGGAATTTTGCAGTGCGAAGAAAATTATAGGGTGCTGTGGAATAGAAACAATGTTGCTTAAGTATAATTCGTTTTATTCCTAAACTCAAAATCAATTAAATAAAGTTTGATTACCAAAACAAGAAAAGAACATTATTAAATATTAATTGAGCAGATGCTCAAAAATTCCACCGTTTTGCTGTATACATTTTTCACAACGAACGGCTACATTTCTTGTAACCTTTCTTAGAGTTCTGCGATCAACATTATTAAATGCTTCTATTACCGCATGTTGCAATTCTTCAACACTATTATAGTTTTGCACTTGGCACACTTTATTTTTGATAAACCCCCACAGCAAGGAATCACATGGAGTAATATCCGGGGATCTTGGCGGCCATGATATATGACTGTTTGTAGCTATGGCTCTATTCTGATGTACCAAATTTAAACAATTTATTACATTACGCCCGTTGTGCGCAGGTGCTCCGTCCTGTTGGAACCAAATATTACTTAATAAAGCTAAGGGTATATCGTCCAGCTTCGCTTTCACCTCTTCAATAAGTAGCTAGAGATATTTTTCAGCAGTGAGAATGCCATTGTAAATAATCGGTCCAACTAGCAGGTTATCTATTATGTCGCGCCACACCCTAAAACCGAATCTAACTTGGTTATTTCGCTGTACAATTTGCGATTAAAAATGCCAATATTAGAAAAATTTGTTTCATCAGACCACAAAATCTTTTTATAAAATTCGGAATTCTCATGAATTTTATTTAAATGCATTGACAAAAGTTTATACGTCTAATCGCATCGCCTGGAGAAAGCGTTTGGTGAACTTCGTATTTGTAAGGATGATACTTATTCTTCTTTAAAATACGTGAAACTGTAGATCTGGAAATACCAGTTTCAATTTCAACTTCTCTTGTCGAAATCTCACCGTGCCTTTCAACGCACGCAAGAACCATTTCTTCATCAAAACTATTTCTTCGCTGTCTTTGTTCACTTCGAATTTTCTTCTTTGAAAAGGCCCCATAATCCATTAAATTTTTATCAAGACTTCTGAATGTTTTTGAATTTGGTTGCCGTCTTTCGGGGAAGTCGTTCTGATATTCATTTTGAGCCCGTGCAATATTTTTATTACAAGGAATGTACGTGACGAAAATGTCATATTTTATAAAATTTTATAAAAATGAAATATAAATGTGAGTATTACTAACAGTTAATTTCACTTGACATAAAACAAGATTCTCGCTTGTTTCGTAAAATCAAATCTATTCCACAGCACCCTATAATTTTCTTCGCACTGCAAAATTTCGTTCCACAAAAAACGTCTTTCTAACACTTCTGATTGCTTTAAATTAACATTTTATACATCAAATTATTCAGAAAAACAGTGCTAATTGCAAATATGTAAAATTTGGATATAACCGCCATAAGAAAAAATTAAGTTTAATTTATTTTCAATGAATCCATTGACAAAAAAAATATTTAACTTAGCTCAATCGATTGTACAGTTTTTCATTACGATCAAAAAGAAAGAAGTTACGATCATATTTTTAAAATTGCACTTTTCAGTTTTTTTAAGATGGCGGCGTAACCATTTTAAATTCAACTGTATTGTGAATGAATTATTAAACAGCACATAAATATGTACTACTTTGTCAATTTAAACAAAATTCTATCTCCAATAATAACAAAGATACCCATGCAATCCAACGTCCCCTGAGACACACTGTATAGAGGGACAATTTTTTATCATTCTTACGCATGGCCATTCTTTTAGTTCCAAAGTAACCTCATCATTTCTTTAAAACTTAAGACATGATTTTGCCGTTATTTATTAAACTAGAAATTTTTTGAAAACTCCATACTTGGGAAGAAATTCTTTCTCTTCCTGCGTTTGGAGACTTCCAAAACATTAACTCTAGTGTGAGATGTCAGATCTCAAACTTGTTGGGCTAATATGATACAGTTGAAGGGACTAATGTGATACAATTTAAGACACTCTGAAAGTCCAGCAGTCTGAAAGTACAACGGAAGTGAACTCCTAAACAAAAGGACTTTATGATTTGATACAGCTGGCAAAGAAGGAGAAACAGTGATTCAGAAATCCAGAGTGAAATTGACCTTCTAGATGAGGATAGTGATCTCTATGACAGGGAAGATTTCCCAAGAGATATTGAGAGAGAAGAACAGCCAAATCTGGAATTTGAAGCACTAATTAGAAATGGTGATTCCAGTAAATCCACATGTGTTTGTTACATCTTTCCTGAGTATCATAAGGAACTGTTCCATGTAACATAGTTACGTAAATGTTTCGGGATCCTAAATGTTATCTGAACCGATGCTCCGATACGTGACGCCAACATTGTAGTGATCTGGTACCATTCACGAATTATCTTAGTGTTCTTCGTGATATATCTTGATGTTTCCCGAACGCTTTGTGATATGATCGTGCAGTTTGGTGCTGTCATTGTCTTCTGTTTAGATTATTTACTGGTTTAACTGTGAGGCTAGTGAATTGGGAAGTACCATCAGCAGGTATTGGGCGTAAGTATGTTCTTACTTTATAAAATTAACTTTTTCTAGCAACGACGATGTTTGTAAAATGCCCACTCTAACCTCACTTTTATTGTTCTGAGAATTTGTTTACCGCCTTTTATTTTTAAAGTAGCCAGAAATCAGTTGTTAAGATAAACTCGTGCATGTATTCGCAGAAGGCTATTTGTATTTTCTGTTGTTTCATTTATACACTCAGGTGCAAAAAATTCGATCCATTACTTGTCTCATCTTTATTTGTTCTTCTAAAACCCTGGACTTGCGACACGGCGTATAGAATTTTTTATTTATTAAAAGGTATCAGTTTGCTGACTTTTTGTTGTGCATTTTGCCAACAAACGAAGAATGATGTTTTTGTTAACAAATTTGTGGTCGATAATGGAAAAGATATTCAGTGTGCCTTGTGTTTATTTTTGGAGCTAGACATTTTGACAGTTAAAAAGTGTTTGAAGTGGGAAACTTCTTTAGTTTTCTTTCAAAAAATGTCTTTAATTTTAACGGATACAGCTTCAGTTCAAGATAGCCGTAACCAATATTACGCTGCTCAGGTACTAGGCGTTAGTCGTTCAGCAGTTCAAAGAGCCGTTCAGCGTTTTAATGAAACCGGCAGCTATGCTAGGAGACCAGGATCAGGCCGCAGAAGAGCAACATCTTAACGAGACGATCGAATTCTGGTTTCTTCAGTTTTCAGGGATAGGCAACTGACTTCGGTTGAGGTGGCAAATTGACTGAGCGAAGTAAGAAATGTGCATGTAAGCAAGTGGATTGTTCGTCGACGACTAGCCGACGCCAATTTAATGTCTAGAAAATCAGTCCAATGTCCACAGCTATCTGTGGAACATCGCAGACTAGCTATTGCACAAGAACACGAAAAATGGAATCACGCCAATTGGAGCAACGTACTATTCTCGGATGAATCCAGATTTTGTGTAATATCACCAGATGGCCGGGAAAGAATTTGGAGAAGACAGAGAGAGCGATTTGCTCAATGCAATATTGTGGAGAGGATTAGCTACCGGGGAAGCTCCGTTATGGTTTGGGATAGCATAAGTAGCGTAGCAGCTCGTACTGAATTGGTGGTGGTTGATGGTGGTTCTATGACGGCTGCAAGGTACATAAACACCATTTTAGAAGAGCGCGTGGTTCCTTTTGCTCCATTTATAGGGCCTAACTTCATTTTTATGGACGATAACGCGCGTCCACACCGTGCTCGGATCGGCAACGAATATATAGGCGAGGTCGGGATTATACGTATGAATTGGCCAGTTTACATCTTTAAACTTTTTTATTTACGGAGAAGAATTGAAATGGATTGACTTTTTTGCACCTGAGTGTAGTTATACAAATAATAAATTAATACATTATTTAATGAAGTTTTGAATTTTTATTTTTATCCATTCTAGAAATAAAGTTATGTATGGACTTGGCCTTTTATAAAATTTCGCGGATGATTTAAGTTCTTAGTTCCGGCAATAGATGACATATTCGTCTGTATCACGAAATTGGCGAATATGTCATTTATTGCCGGTACTACCAACTTAAATCATCCGCGGAATTTAAAAACGGCCAACAACGAGGATATGGGAGAATAATTAATTGCTTTTACGGGGAGGGAGTGAACGATAAGCATCATAGTGTACGTATCCTTTGGGTCGTCACCACACGTAAAAGACTACTACTACCAATAATATTTAAAGGGTTAAGCTAGATAGTTTTCATTGGAATGCCTTTATTATAATGGAAAAGTAAGAATTCAGAGATAAGTTGAGGGCTTATTGCAATGCCTACATTTGCATGCAAACGTTGTGTGTGATATTTTTATGTTTAAGGAAATCTTATACAATAGGCAATAGGTCCCACATTTCAATATTCTATTATTTTCATAAATCCTTTTTCTCGTAGTTCTGACGAATTACAAAGGAAAAATTGGTTGTGTTGCGAATCGGTAGATTAATACTCTTACGTAGCTTTATTAGTAACCGTATCGATTCCCCTAAACGTTCTCCAAATACAACGTTTTTAATAAATTCCTCTAGGGTTCGCCTTTTAAAAGGCCTCGTTTCCTGCTCGCTTCCTGCTTCTTTCATATCTCTTTCAACCGTCGGAAAACCTGCAAATTTTAATATTTCCTGAATCGAATTTGCAAATTTCCGTTTGGCAGTATTTTTAATAATTAAGGGCGATTGAAGTAGCGTTCATCTTTTAGAAACTCGTCCATAGGGTATTGGAAACGAAATACCGCATTGATATGGATATACTTTTGCGTGTCCAAAAAGTTTCAAGCCACTTTACAGTAGTTTTCGTAACAGTATTAATAGAACATGTTATGAAAGTCGAAAATTTCATGCTATGATATTACGATGTTTTAAAGTTTTTAATGTTTGTCACAATACTTTTTTTTTGGATTACGACTTCATTCTATAGGAAATTTATTTTTCTTCTTAGGTGTGTGCAAAATAATAGCAATGTTCGAGAATAGAAATTAAACTGCTGTGAGGGGTGAACTTTTCATCATATGTAATGATAAATGGTGCTGGATTAGTATATGATATACATATTAGTTCGAAGCGCGATTTAAACTGAAATTCCCTCGATTCTAGTCGTTTATGCAAAATAACACCAGCGGAGGAAAGATTTTGATTGAAAGATTTACTATATTTTAATGGGTAAAGGTTCTATTTTCACTGTTTTTGAACTTATTGTATAAGTAGTGTGAATTGCGAAAGGCATTGTACAGAAGAACAACGAAAAAGATAAAACGGAAAAATATTTTATAAAATCATACGAAATTCTTCTGGTTATTCAGCCAAAATGATTACGAATGCTATGAAATGGACGGATAAAACAGAAACTAGAAAACAAAGGGAAAAACATCGACGTAAACAGGTAGGAGTATTATTAGAACGGTGGAATAGCAACAGGAGCCTTCTGGAATTGAGAAACATAACTTGTAATGCGATTCAATTACTGTGTAAAGTACATCTATGCATGTTCATATTAGTTTAATAGGCGGAGATGATTCAGCCTATATATTTGATATGCTTATAATTCAATCGTTACATCTGTTCAGTGTTAACCCTTATACTAAATATACACTACCGGCCATAATCATTTGCCCACCCAAAAAATACGCACAAATAAAGGAAGTGGTAACTGATAAAGAAATTGTAATTTTGCATTTAATAAAATACTCTTAAAACAAAGAAATTGACAGTTTTTACTCAATTATAAGATGTATTGAACACAAAAAAAGTTAAATCTGCGTTTCGTGGAAATGTGCAACTCGACTATTAATAATTGCGGCATTCTCTATTTTAAGCCAGGCTTCTTGTAACTGTTTCCGCAATGATTCCTTGGAAGTTGAAGGATTTATTTTCATCTGCCTATCGAGTTCCTCCCTCTGGGCTTTGATTTCACTATTTTGATATTGCTTTCGCGTTTCACCGATTCTAAATATTCGTGACACAGTTTAGATGTATGTTTCGAATCATCATGTTGAAATATAAAATAGTCACCGATGATTCTCATTCCGAATGGTATAGCATTTGTTTCCAAAATTTCCCGGTAGCGCTCTTTTTTTCAAATTCAATCTATTTTAACCAAGTCTCCTACGGATGCGTCGCCAAAACAACCCCAAACCATTACCGATCCGTCCTCATGCTTGATTGTAGGTAATACACCTGATTCTGCTGTTCGTTCTCCTTTCGACCTTCGAACGAACGTTTTTCTCTTAGAACTCGAGTTCAAATTTGGATTTATCGGTCTACAGAACATTTTTCCACTCATCAACTGTCCAATGATGATGCTCTCTAGCCCTCTGCAGCCGTTTTATTTTATTTTGCTTGCGGTTTACGCAACGTTATTCGATTAAATAAACTACCCTTTCTTTCACCTCCTTTTCACGGTGGTTAACACTAGAACGGCCGCACCGATCAATTTGACGGCCTTTCAATTCTAAAGTTTTTTTTTCAACGGAATTAATTTTGTTATGATCTTGAAATCATGTGACTTTTCCTAAATTTAGTTTGGCAATGCTCTCACAAAATTTTGAATATTTTGTAGAACTCTAAGCGGTGTTCCAGGAAATTTTACCTTAAACGGCCTCCCCGGTCAAATTGACCGGTTCGTTCAAAAAATGTTTTGACAAACTTTATTTGTCAATTCTTTTTCTTGGTTGCAACATTTGAAAGAACTAAACATTTAGGCATGTACCGCATGTAAATATATACATAATTTCAAACATTTATTACATGTAAAACAAGGCATATAACTGCATCAACCGATCAGAACTTGTTCCTATTTGTTAGTACTTGTTCGCACTTGCTTCGACATGTTTGCTTTGCCTTCGACAAAGAACCTGTTTCTACTCGTGCTCTTTCTAGTGTTGCACATGCGCAGACTTAATTTGGCGCATGCGTACAAAATATTTTGCAAGTTTCAACCTACACTATTGAGAACATATAAAAAGATCGGTAGTACTCTGAAAGTGCATTCGTCCTGTTTAGTATGTAGTCCAGTAAAGGCCTCTCGGCTGCACAAGCTTTAGCGTACTTAGACGAACTGGAAAATCTTTCACCGGGAAATTCCGAGAATGATTCTAAATCAGTTAGTACGGACAGTGAAAACGAAATTCGTTCTCGACTTCTTGCGAGTGAGGAACAAAATACTGATGAATCTGACAATGACACAGTTTGTGATGTAACGGTTCTGTTCGTTCTAATCGCCAGCAAAGGAAACCAACAGAAAAAGGATTTTCCTTCAATCTTGGTGCAGTTTGCAAATCAAACGACAATTCCCAATGGCAAACCAAACCCAATATATTGAGGGACAATCCAGGGTCAACAGGCTGTGCAAAACAAAAAGTAACTACAGAAAATGTGAGTAGTTTCTGGAGATTATTTATCGATGACTTGATGCTGAGACACATAAAACAATGCACCGGGGCTGAAGCTAGAAGACAACTTGACAGTCAAGACTGGCAATTATCTTTAGGAGATCTAGAACCCTTTATTGCCATTCTATACGCACGTGGTGCTCAGGGTTCCAGTCACTTAGAATTAGATTCCTTGTGGTCTAAAAAGTGGGGAATATCGTTTTTTAATCAAACGATGTCTAGAAACAAATTTAGAGAAATCATGCGATATCTCAGATTCAATCTCAAGTCTACAAGGAAAGAAAGATTGGAACATGACAAGTTTGCTTTAGTTTCTGAAATATGGCAAAAATTTGCTTACAATTGCAAAATTTGTTATGTGCCCGGAGAAAACATAACAATAGACGCACAACTTTTTCCTACAAAAGCAAGATGTCGATTTACGCAATATATGTCCAATAAACCGGATAAGTTTGGCATTAAATTTTGGCTTGCTGTTGACACTGAAGCTAAATATGTGTTGCATGCCTTCCCATATTTAGGAAAAGATGATTCGAGACCAATAGGACAACCACTTGGTGAATACGTCGTTCTAAAATTATTAGAGCCTTACACCAAGAAAGGAAGAAATGTGACAACGGACAATTTTTTTAACAATTTGCAACTTGCAAAGAAATTAGTAAAACTAAACACCACAATTGTTGGAACTGTGAACAGGTCGAGAAAAGAAATTCCCGAAGTAATCAAAAAAAGGAAAGGTTCTTTATATGAAACTGTTTTATTCACAAGTTAAGAAAATGTTTGCACTTTGACAGTGTATCAAGCCAAAATAAACAAAAATGTTCTCCTTCTAAGTACTCAATATCCAACAGTTTCGATTGATGCTGGTGCAAAGAAGAAGCCAAAAACAGTTTCATACTATAGCACAAAATATGGCGTTGACGTAGTAAATCAAATGGTCCGAAAATACAGCGTGTAAAGTAACTTATTGCAAAAGTTGTAACCATATTTAAAATACCAAAGTTAAGTTAGAAGTTATTTTTATATTTTGTGAATAAATATACACTTTTATGCAAACAAATTATCGGGTATTAATCATCGGTCAATTTGACCGGGGTGGCGGTTCGAGGTATGAGGAATTCTAGGTGGTTTTAGTGCTAAACTAAATCATTTTTCACGTTCAATATTTCAGCCGCTATTTCAGGTGCAGTTTTTCGTTTATTCCGTTTACTCTTCATAATTATTCGACAGTGTTGTCATTTTCCGTCGTCCTGTTCGTTTTCTATTTAATAATGTGCAATCTTCTTGATATTTTTTAACGTTATAGTCAACAGTTCGACGACTTCATTTCAATTTTCTTGCGATATCTCTGTTACTTCGGCCAAGATTATGTAAACTAACAATCATTGTGCAGATTTCTAAAGGCAGCTCCCTTGTTTTCGGTATTTTAATACTAATTTTAGCTAATTTTATTAACGATATTACTGCTTAAAAGAATAACTACCAAGTCTAAATTCATAATTCTAGTAGGGGTAAATAAGGTCTTGTCATTTTACCTGCAGTTCATTACATACCGATTAGTGAAGGATAATTGTGTTACATTTCCGGTCTTTCTTAGGCCATACCCGGTCCCCTAATTATCGGATTAAAGAGATTCAATCGATCAGTATCAAAGGAATCTCTGGAATTATTTCATATATCTTTCTTTTACTTGTAGGTAAATAATTATATCCCCTAAATAACAAAAATTAAATAATTTTCTAAAAAAAACAAACAAAAATGTAGGGGGCAAATAATTATGGCCGGTAGTGTAGGTTAATGGCAAGATCTGAAACAAACAGCTCCAACATCTTGAATGTAACATAATAAACATATCAAAGTTTACATATTTGGTACATATTATTATGGTATCATGAACTTATCATGGAATGTGTCTGAGAAAAATGCAGGGGCACTTAATACATCACTGTTACGTACATATACTTCATAAAACTGTGTTTGTAGGGAAGTGGTTGCCGAATGTCTTTGCTGACCGGTAGGAATACAAAATAATTACACGGCCTTGTGACTTTTACGTATTTGTTTCACCGTACGCAAAGCGCATATACTGCAATAATTTCAAAATATCTTGAAAATAATTAAAATTTGGTTAGATTAGAGAATTTACTTTAAGTATTCAGACGTTTTTAATCCAGGAATTCTAAAAGTTTGTCTTAGATAGTGCATTCGGGTTTGGTAACCACAGGGTGTGGCAGTTTCGATAATTATTATTTATATTATTGTAATTTGAGATGCACTAAATGTTTTTATGCAATATATTTTGGCATAGTTTTTCAAGTAGTGCTCGTGGATTTATGGAGCTGAGTGAAAACTTAAAAAGCACGATAGTGGAAAAGGGATCGATTTGTCTATTATCAAGAAAATGCAGGCCTTCCGGTTCAATGAGTGGGCCATAACGCACACAACCGATAGACCAGCAGAATTACTGATTGACGACACACCGCAAGCGTTTGTTCCTTTCTCTTTCCATCCCATATCACTTTGCTTGCTGGGTCTTCACTGCTTTCAACATTCTTCCGATAAATAAATGAAGCTCGTTGTTGCAGGGGTCCATTACCAGAGTGAATATGTTTCTGAAAACAAAAAGGGGCGGTGAATAAGTTAACGGATAATTAATATCTGATGCAAAACAATTATTACCGTGCTTTTATTGACGTGATAATATTTTCTATTCGATACCTACTTAATATCTATCTTGTAAAGAAAATATTATAAGAAAATCACAAATGACTAGGTAACAAAATTTGACCCAAGTTTTTATTTGGTGTTTATTGCTCCATTTTGATGATGCTAATTACGATTATGCAAGTGGTTTTTCTCAAATGTTAATGTTTTGGACGCGATTCCAATTTTCTTAGAAACCACAAAAATTACACGCTTATTTGATATAACTAGAGTCATATAGAAAAACTGACATACAATTTGGTTGGAATAAGTGTAAAAATATCGAATAATACTTAGTTTTCATTGAAACAATAGCATCAAAAAATCAGTCCCATTGTCCTTGATACCTTCTTTCCATAAGGTGAATGATGATCGCTTACATCTCCTAAATTCGATCCAAAGAAATCAATATGAGAAAATAAATAGCGTGCTTTCACTAACGTTCTACAACCTAGCGTATGGTAACTTTGTAGCAAATTCATTACCGGTTGCCTATAATCTTCACTTCTTTTTTTGCCCAAAGTTCATGCTAAACGTATTACGCTCATCAAGAGTCATTGCGTCTAAAAGTTCTTGCAATTGTAACATTATTTGAATCTAGGGTCCTGTAGGTATTCCATCTTTTACTTTTGCTGCAGATAACTTGGAGAATATTTGTCCGATGAGACTCAGAGCTTTATTGTTGCTATCTAAAGTTTTCATAGATTGCTTAACAAGTCCAAGTTTGATATAGGGTGGTGGTAATAGAATCATCTCCCTGGACACAAAGGTTCTATTTCTTACATTGCGTGCACCTGGAACCAGTTCTGCTCTTGCTGGCCATTTTTTTCTGGTGTAGTGTCGATCATCTGCCCTGCTATATTTGGTGATTAATAATATTTGGTGAAGCTCTAGAAGAAACCCCAACATCTTAAAATTCACACAAACGTCCCAGTTATAATGTCCATACTATGTTTTTTCCAAGAGCAGGTTGATATTTTCAGAAGTGTCTTTAAGATAAGCAGAATAAACTAATGGAATGGAAGGAAACTTGTTCCCCATATGCAGTAGAAGAGCTTTCAGACTTGTACTTGAGCTATCTATAAAAAAAACCCATTGGTCTTGTTTATGAGGAATCTTAATTTGTTGAAAAATACCATTAACATCAATACAATAACAAAGTTTTTGACACGTTTGGTAGAAGCACGCAAAATCCTTACTTTATTGTGTTATTTTGCAGGGTTTATCGAGTAAGTTATATTCCTCAAGACGGAATGCAAGAAGTTTATCTTTTGACTTGGTTAGTTGCAACTCGGTCATCTAATCTCTGTTGAGTAAATCACTGTGGTCTCTTTGATCATTAAAGCAAAAGTCACTGCCGTCACTTGAATTATGCAGTTTCTCTTCAGATATAGCCTGCTTTGGTGGTGATGGAGCTGGTAGCTTTTCACCTTATGGTACTGAAGCGACAGTCGACAGTGTGTTAGGATATGTAATATTTTTTCTGCTTTTTGGTACTTTTATAATGTGTAATATCCACTATACAAAAGTTACAGTTGTCGTGATGATTTTTTGGCTCTCATCATAATCGCGTAATTGCAAATGGCATGCACTTTCTTTCACGTGGCCAACTTCCTAAAGCAGACCTGCAGCTGTCGCAAGACACATGAGAAGCCTACGCAACATTTTGGTCTTGAACATGTACACACACGTAAGCTAAGTATGCCTCACAGAACCTTGTGTCGCACACACTATATGTTTTACTAGTTAGGATCCGATATAACGTTCGCAAAGATGACAAAACGTGTCTGCTGGCAATTTATAATCGTTGGATGCTGGAATTTTGTAGTTGAGAGACAACAATTAACCGCACTTACAGCCACACAACCGTAACTACATAAGTTCCACAAACCGCAGGTACACAAGAGTGAAATTTAGGGATAGGATATGTTGCATAAACTAATTTTAAAATTGAACACAGAATCCATATCTGACATAAAAATAGTAATGGTCGCTTCCGTTATAAAAGAGAGATACCGGAAGTTGAAAATATTTTGACTGATTGTGAGCTAGCTTTAAACGACAACTTGTATATGCAAATTGTCAAATTTCTATTTTACTCATTTCCCCATATGCGTTTCACCGAAGCTTATCCTGAGACCCTGTATATGGTTGTAGTTTGGCAAGTTTCGTAATGGACAAAAACAACAGATTGAGGAATGATCTTGTTCTATGCAACTAAGCAAGGATGAATTTCGTCTTCAGTTTCCATGTTTTGCAGTATCATATCTTCATTTACATCAACAGATTGTTCGCTGGGTTGCTAAATTTCGCGAAACAGGTACAGTAAGTCACAAACCCGGTAATAGTACACTCAGATCATTCAACAAGTCAATTAAAGAGTTTTCACAGAAAATTAATTTGTCATATTGTCAGCATATTCTTAGAAAAGATCTCGAAAGGTATCCGTATAAAATTCGTACTGTGCAAGGACCTAAACCCATTAATCACGTAGTGAGAATGTAATACTGCAATTGGTTTGAAAATCACATGAATGTTGATAATATCCTTGATAAATCCTTCTTCTCTGGCGACGTTTGGTTCCACCTTAAGGGTTTTACTAAGCAAACCATGCGTATGAGGTCCAGTGAAATCCCCTTTTGAAAAAGTTGGTGTTTGAATAGCAGCTTCAGAATTATTGGTCGTTATTTTTTTATGAAACGGTAAAGGCATAAAGATATCGTAATAACTTATTGCAACCTTTTCTAAACTATGATGACGAATTAAGAAGTGGATATACTTCCAAGACAATGCCACACCTCATGAAACACTACGAATAATTAACCCCATACATGAATATTTTGGATCTATTTCAGATTACTTTATTTTTCCACATCTAAAAAATACAATTTTTAAAAGTACACCTCACACAATACAAGAGAGCAACTCAAGCAATTCAAAATGTTTGTGACACAATGACCAAAATCTCGTCAACGCATTTAACAACATGAAACGAGGAGTAAGGATTTATATTGAAGTCAAAGGAGGTCGTTTTGAGAATTTACAATAATTGTTTGGTAAATGCTTCTTTTACTTTCACTAGGAAATATTTTTTTATTCTGCTAGCTTTATTATTGTCGACTTAGATTACCCCATTAGCCATTTACGCTCTAAAGGGAAACTTATTTGCATCATTAAGCCCGTTTGCAACGATGTATAATTTGATATATAATTCTGTAAACAATTTTACAAATTAAATCATGTACCGTCGCAAACAGATTACATACAAAATTTGATACATAATTTTCGAAAAATAGATCACGCTCTAATTTTGTAAGAATTTGATATATAAAATGAGCAGAAACATGCGCAATAGTCCAACTTTACTATTGTGATTATTTCTGGTAGGTGACAGTTTAGGGTTATGGACTTTGTTTTGCGATATACATCTACTTTTTACGTATGAGCTTATAAAATGCGGGGACAGGTATCTTGTTTAATAAATTTGTATAAAGAATAATAAATATTTCAACCTGTTAGATGGTGAAATTGTATCTTGTACAAAATTGTAGGATTTTGCTATGTCTCCTTCGATTAAATTTACCAGATAAGCAAATTGATTTGAAGTCAGTCTCAAGAAATTTTTATATGAAGAACGATCTAATAAAAATTCAGTATTTAATATGTGTAATATGCCTGCCCCTTGTGTGCTTCTTATTTTGATCCACTGCCGTTTTCTTCTAATCGAGTATTTATTGCCATATTTTCTTTTCCTTAATTTACAAAGAAATATTGCAGCAGTTACCGCTGCGGCAGCTAACATATATTTCTCATGCACTTTCATAATTCAAATTAACTATGAATAAACTAAACTAACCTAAAAATGTAATTTATGTTTTTAAGTAATTTAACATTTGTTACTGGGCAAGTTTTGTACCTACTCTGCAAACAGATCAAAATATTTTCTTTATAGAAACATGCAAAACTTCTATACTTATACAAAATTTGTTTCACAGTTTTGTACAAAATTATACGTCGTTGCAAACGGGCTTTACTGTCAAATATGTCAAACGTAATTTGAAGTTTCATTCAATATGGTTTAAGCAAGATTTAACTGTGAGTTGTAGCCAACATAAAAAACAATAAAAAACAACATGACCCTCTCGATTACGTTTTTCTATTATCATATTATACAGTGAGGTCCTAAAGTGCCCTCCCCCCATGCTATCATTTGAACGGCAGAAGCTAGCGTTTTTAGAAAAAAATAGGTCGATTTATATTTTTCGTGAATTTCTCTTTTTCGTTATCGGCAGTTCAATTGTATTTCCGGTTTCACCAGAAGTGACGTTAACTTTCCAAATACATTTCCTTGGTGGGATTATTAATCGTTGTGTAGAAGCATGTGGTCCGATTCCTGGATCAAATTCAGGGAAGGCTTTGTGACGTAACCGTTTATACTTATATTGTTGTACTTTTAGGGTGAGTACAGTGGAACACCTGTATATTTTTACGTTTTTGGAAAGGTAATCGAAAGGCGAATTCAACGACACCACATATGTTATAATTTAACTTAAGAAATATCACGATATGCTTTAATAAAGGTTTTGGTAATCTGATGTTGTTGTTACGCACAGTTGGCTAGGAAAGAGCGCCAAACTATTTCTTGTGACGCCAGACTCACCTAAAGAGCTTGTTGCTAAGCAAAGTAATCATAACAGTTGCCAAACTGTCAAATCTCAATTTCAAAATCGTAAATTATCCTTGCTATTTATTATTATTATAACCTGCATTTGTCATACTTTCGTTCTTTGTGCTTGTTATTATTTTATGTTATTTTAAATTGTTTTGTTCATTGCTGTTTTTCCTTTACTTTATCGAACTTTATTGTAATTAATTAATTGCGGGAGGTTTGTTTAAATTTGTTAGTTTTTGACAGGCGATGTGCTTGTTTCATTTTTTTTATGTTGTTGATTTTACTATGGCTTCCGCATGGACCACGTAAGATAAACATCAAGTACCTAATTTTAATATTCGGTGAATTTGTCAACAATTACTTTGAACTGGAACATAATGAACACTGCCCTTGTACAGCCGGAAATATTTGAACTTTGCGCCAAGTAAGGATAAATAGTATAAAATTTACAGGTCGAACTGCTTTAACAGAAGATACTATGATTTAAATTATTGTTCAATATGTTGCGCAACTATGGCAAATAAGGTGATAATTGTTGCCAGGTTTACATAATATTAAAATTGACCCATGGTTCGTGCTGAAGCCATCATAAAAGTAACAACACAAAAACCTAAAAAAACAGACGTATTGTCTATTCAAAAACTAACACATTTAAACAAACTTACCATATTTAATTAATTGCAATAAAATTTGACAAAGTAAAAACGAGAACAAAGAAGGAACGAGAACAAAGAAGAAACAACAAGGATAGTTTACACTTCTGGAATTGAGATTTGACAGCTTGGCAATTGTTATGATTACTTTGCTTATCAGTGAGCTCTTCAGTTTGGCGTCACAAAAAACTATTTGGCGCTCTTTCCTAGCAAACTTTGCGCAACAACAAAAACACATTACCAAAACCTTTATTGCTGCAGATAATAATATTTCTCAAGTTAAAGTGTAATATATGTGATATCATTAAATTCGCCTATTGATTGCCTTTCCAAAAACGTGAAAATATACAGGATGTTCTATTTAGAATAAGAAAGCTGACGTCACTTTCGGTGAAACCGGAAATACAATTGAACTGTCGATAACGGCAGAAGTTAGTTCACAAAAAATAAAAGTCGACCTATTTTTTCTAGGAACGCTAACTCCTGTTGTTCAAAAGTTAGCATAGGGGGGGACAGTTTAGGACCGCACTGTATAATGTTTAACGTATAATATTGGTGACAATAACTAACAGCTTATCAGATAATATTTGGAATTTGCTTTTTTGCTCTACTTCCTATATACAACTACTACGTAAGCGTTTTACTAATTCGACTTTGACGCTTTTCCAACTGCAAATGTTAATTAGTGACTTACGAGTTTTCGATGAATTATCAACTTCCTTCTGTCGTCGTCGCAGGTAGATCGTCTCCGCCGCAATGTCTCCCGTTTGAGTACCTCCATTGGGAAGCGATAAGTTAATTATACATTAATTTTACTAGTGACTTACTTCGTGTTTTAGTTTCTATTGCTTATCCGGACATGTCGATTCGTATAGAGCGAGATAGAGAGTAAGTAGGTTGAAAGAACCCGGACGATATCATTTGTAGAACTTCAACAAAGGCATCTCAAAACGATTTCTAATTACTGAGTTTGCCGACTGACGTCGCGATGTTCGCTTGTTTTCCTTTGTGCCATATAATTACCCACAACACCCTGCGGCCTCACCTCTCCCTTCGTCTAGAACCATTTTGCCGATGGAATAGGTTCCCTTCCTGCGGTATGTACCTAATATGGTTTATGTCGTTTATGATACTTTTTCAAAATCATCGTACTATGTTTTCACTGAGGGGATATACAGAACCATTGTACTATATAGGAAAAACCTTTTTTTTTAACTTAATGAAGTTGGTGGATTTAGTTATTGCGATGAATATTTCCTGTTGGTAGTGCACTAGTGTCAGCGAGTTAAAACTTGGTATTCCTTTTCTCCTACAATCTACATCTTTAAAATAAATCTTAGAATATCACGTGAACAATTAATGATATGGATTAACATCAGAATATAACCTCAACAGTAACATTATAATCTTAAAGTTCCCTTTCCCTGCTATTTCTATATTCAAAGGTATTAGTTGACGGTCATAAGAGAGTCTTAATACTAAAAGATTTTAAAAGTGTTGTTGAAACAGCAAACAAGATTGGAGAGAGCCTTATTGCAAAATGGATTTAATGATTATCAAATATTTCCAGAGATACAAGGATGGTATGATAAATACCTGTATTAAGGGCCGTGTCGGTGGTCGAACGATTAGCTTATCGTTTGATCCGAACGGCGAGGGTTCATATTCTGTCTGGGACGGTTGGTTTCTAATTACAGATAAAGATCGGAGTATGCCTTCTCCTCGGATATGGAAGTAAAACCGTTGACCCCGCGTCAATATTATGTTTGGCATGCTAAAAATCCCTACCAAAGTTTGGAACACCTCTGGATTCTGCAAAATTCTAGTAGGGTCGGCTAATGGTCATAACAATCGATGCCTAGAAGTGCAAGGTATATTCTCTAACCCGACGCTTCGTCTAATAATACAACAACAACCTATGTTAGAGAAGGCAACGCAATTGTTTTGCATTTGCATAATCTCTTTGTCGCTCTATATATTTAGTTCGGCGATGTTTCAACTTTTTTAAGAAATCCAAATAATAGGATTTGTCGAACTCTGCAAAATAGGTCTCTGCTTCGGCAATGACCTCTTCATTTGATGTTAACCGCGTTCCGCCAAGTAATTTTTTCAAGTTTGGAATAAGAAAGAAGCCACAGGGGGCCAAATCTGGCGAATATGGTGGATGGGGCACCAATTCGTACCATAGCTGGACTAGTTTTGTTGTTGCAATTGGCTATGAGTGGGCCGGAGCATTATTATGATGCTAGATAATTTTTTTCTTCGCTAGGTAGGGCCTTATTCTCTTTAGTTCAGCGTTAGTACTGTCCCGTGATTGTCCTTCCCTTTTCCAACTAATCCATTAGGATTATGTTTCGTGAGTTCCAAAAAACTATCACCATAATTTTTCCGACTGACGGAGTTGTCTTCGCCTTCTTTGATGCACGTTCGCCAGGGAGAACACATTTTGCCGACTGACCTTTGGTTTCAATGAACTGGCCGTTCCCGTGTACAGTGGAAATTGAATATCTTGTATCCTGGTGCATAACTATGTTGCGCAGGACTTCTTCAATTTTTTTTTAATTTGAAACCTTTTTCCCTAAATTGCTCAGTGAAGAAATTATCTTTGACCTACGCTCTGGGTGGATATGCTGCATATGTCACGTTTTTCATTGTTATTTAAACGTTCAACAGGGGGGCTATTCTTGAATGTATGCGACTATTTCGTGCGATATATCAAAATTTTGTGCGGCGATGAACAACAACTAATTCCTGAAGCCTACGACCGCATTTCTACTCGTTTTGTATCGCATACCTTCCAAGCTCCAGCAAATTTATATATCAACTCAGAGTCACACTTCTTCCATTTTTTGGAATTCTCGACAACGAATTTATTACAGAGCAGGCTGATAAATTGATAAATATCAAAAATCCTTAAGTTCTTATTATGTTTAGTTGGCACTTTACAAATGGCACTGTGCGTTATACCCAATTTTTCCATCGCATGGTGTTCAAATATGCGACATTTCCGACGTATACCATACAATTTGTGCGAGATTCATCAAGAATTGATCCCTAGATGTCCGAAAAGTCACTTCCCTGTTTATGAAAAAAAAATAAGGGAAAAGTAACAACATCATTACGTAACTCGCCGTAAGATAGAAAGTAACAGTGGAAAAATATACAAAAATAACAACTATGATGTTAAAGGTACTACTTGAAAAGTAGCGTCATTAGCGGTATGTGGTATGACGTTCGGCGGGGTCCAGCAAGCTGGCAACATCTGTCAGAGTTATACCGTTCTGACTTTTTTGGTTTCTCCAGTCTGAAACGTGTATCGCAATTGGCCGTGATTTTTGACAAATGCTATCGGTAAAAAAGGAGCGAAGGGACGAGGCGACAATATACCTCTTTAGTTCGAGTCGTTTTTGAGAAAAGACGTCCTTGGGTAAGTGATTAATTTCCAAAGCAAATTCAGGTATTGCAACGTACAAACTTTACTTCAAGTACTAGATTAATTCAAGTTTCGTCAATCAAACCAACGCGGGATTCTATACGTGACGCGTTACCACTGAGCGAACCGTAAATGTTAAACTTTGAAGTTAGTGTTTTTATTCGATATTGTTTGCAATTTATCCTCTTTTAAGGTTAATTAAATTTATAATATTACACAATATATCAATGAATAATTAAATTTGCCATTGTAAATGTAATAAGGCTGGAGGACGTATACATACCGATTGGGAAAATGCGAAATTAGCCATATCGCTATCCCCTCCTCGCTCTCAAGCGCCGGAGTTAGCGGCAGTAGATGGCTCAAGGTTGCCGATGTAGTTAGTTACGAGGTAAACTGCATTATGTGCGGACGATCTTAGTAAGAATATCTAGAGTATTTATTTTTCTTTTCTTACATTTCATCAGAATCTGTTTTTATTTTCGTCTTTAGAATATCTTATTAATTTCGTCTAAGCTTCCTAGCAACAACAAAATAAATATGCGAAACTCCCATTTTCAGGCGACCTTGACTTCAAATTATTACGTGCGCTTTTCGCACAGTAGGCCTACATCCCGACATTGTTCGAAGTGTACTAGCACCTCCCGCACCGAATTGCTCGAATTTTACTCAGTCCCCCCCACGCTCTCTCGCACGTACGGCGAGAGAGCGAGGAGCGGATACCGATATAGCTAATTTCTCATTTTTCTAATCGGTATACCGAGCAATTCGATGCGGGACGTGCTAGCTAGTGCACTTCGAATAATGTCGGGATGTAGACCTACTGTGCGAAAAGCGCACGTAATAATTTGAAGACAAGGTCGCCTGGAAATGAGAGTTTCGCATATTTATATTGTTGTTGCTACGAAGTTTAGACGAAATTAATAAGGGATTCTAAAGACGAAAATAAAAACAGATTCTGATGAAATGAAAGAAAAGGAAAATAAATACTCTAGATATTCTTACTAAGATCGTCCGCACATAATGCAGTTTACCTCCAGAAATTCTCATTAAGGTCGTCCACACATACTGCAGTCTACTTCGTAACTAACCACATCGGTAACCTTGAGTCATTGACTGCCGCTAACACCTCCGCTTGAGAGCGGGGAGGGGATAGCGATATATCTAATTTCGCATTTTCCCAATCGGTATGTATAAACGTTGTTTATCTAAAAGTGCAATTTTAAATATGCTTATTTTTAGAAGTGATAGCTTATTAAATCAATTTGGGCATGTTTAATTAATTATTTATTTGAATTTGATAAAATCTTTTCTTATTTCTTAATAATACCATACAATGTTTACTTCCTCAAACTTTGATAAATGTATTTTATCGTAGTCGGTATCTGAGTTACCAGCATAATTTGTAAATATCGAACCAGATATTTTCGAAGCAAACCTACAGTGTGTTAGTCGACTACAAATATATGTTTTAGAGATTGTCTGCTAACAAGAGAAGATTTCAAGGTATCAATCGCCCATCGGATTGAAACTTTGCAGATTTGTATGACTCATCACGTATTGTAAAACGTCGCTTTGCGTTTCGCCGGGAGCCCACGTTTAGGGGGTGAAACCTACCCATGAAATTTAGAGGATTTTCAGAGATATATCGATTATACCCGAATAATCGATCATTCGATTATGGTTCAGAAATCATTCATTATTCGTTTCGACTGCGCAGGAGCACACAAACGGATTACGATTCAAGATCTGTATTCGAAACTTCGAGGTTTCGAGTTTCGAAATAATTCACTCGTCACTCGGATTCTGTCAAATAATCGTGGAAAATAATCGAAATCGTTAGTAAATTTCATTTGTTAAGTTGGTGGTACTGTGATACAAGTACGAAGTGGCATTTTGGAAATCAACAATGAAAGGTTAGAAATACAAAAATATATTTTATTATTACATTTACAAATTTGTGTTTAAAAAAAACAATATAATCTACATTTTTAGGCGCCAGTCGGTTTCTTCGCAAATTGGTTGAGACCAGTTTTTGAAAATATTCTCTCTGACGGCACAGAAGTGTCTGGTGCACAAAGATATTTTTCATCGAGTTTGAACAATTCAGGAAACAAATGTCTGTTTTCCACCCAAAAACTCAAAGAATTGTATGTTCGTGGTATGTTTGGCATAGATAAATACTGCTTTATCATTAGAATAGCTTTTGCTTTTGGTGAAACAGCTAATACATTTGTAGATTGAGCGATTTTGCCGTCAAGGTAATTCCACAACATATTAACATCAGAGTCATCAGGCGTATATTGGGTCTCTGACAGGTGTAGAAGCAGAAAATGAACCAGCAATAAGACTCTCAGGTTCATTTAAAATCCATTTCTCCGCATTTTCTTGGGTCCCAAATCCAATTTTTTTGTAAGGAGGATCCAAAAGTGTGGTCTTTGCCTATATTTTGTCTTTTTCATAATTTCCTAGGCGTCGGGAAAGCACAGAACGCATGTCAGTTTTTAATTCGGCCCCAACAGCCGTTTTGCAATCTATTATGTTCATGGAATGCTGAACTCCTCGCACAAGTGGAATTATTGATGATAATGTGATGAATTTCTCTCAGATAATGCTGTCATTAAATCCAACCTTTTTAGGATCTGAATACAGTCTTCCACTACTATCCATTCATCAGCATTAAGCATCATATAAGCCTTTGGCAGGCTTGACATCACAGCTACCAGTGGGACCTTAATGTCCACTAAACGTTGGAGCATTATGTAAGTGGAGTTCCACCGTGTTATCACCTCTTGTTTGACCTTTAGAACACTAACATTTAATTGTTGTTGCATTTGAATTAGTTTTTTTACAGCAGTTACACTATGTTTAAAATGTCCCACAATTGATCTGCATTTTTTTAGAATGTCACTGAGTTTATTGTTTTTCTTTAGGGTTTTATGCACTGATAAATTTAATGTACGAGCGATACATGGATGATGGTGCTTCTGTAGATGATCATTGATGGCTGACTTAATATTTGCACCGTTGTCTGAAACCACAGTCACAATTTTGTCACTAATTTCCCACTTGCTGAAAATGTCTGATAGTTCCAAACCGATTTGTGCTCCAGTTTGGCTACCTCTCACCTCACTGGTTTGGAGGGCGCTGGCATGTAATGTACTATTTGCTGAAAATATTGGCTTTTTAGTTTTTGTATATTTTTTAATTTTTTTTTTATTCTTTACAGAAAGTCTTTACTTACTGATGTCCAGAGGTCTGTTGTGCTGATGGCAATTTTTGTCGCAATACATCAACTTGTTGCTAATAAAGTTGAGGCAGAAGCTGCGAAGACAGCACTTTCCGCGACGGAATTGTGTACAGGGGATTTAATTTTGACACAAACTGTCTGCTTCTGTTAACTCAGTGTCGGATTTGGTGGAGCCAAATAGCCGCAGTTGCCTTTGCCGTTTAAATGGCTGAAATTCCCGCACAGAACCAGAAAATTATTTTGGTGGCCCTACTGTAGATGTTGATGGCCCTGCTGTTGATGTTGATGGCACTGCTTCATTTAGGATAATATCTTCGTCACTAACGATATCATCAGGCACTACAGGCAGTAATTGAGTCGGATGCACTCTTTTCAAATGTTGACTTAGGTTTGTTGTATTTTTAAAAAATTTAAATTGTTTTTGACACAAATTACGCGTTACAAATTTGTTGTCCGCTGTTAATTTAAAGAACTGCCATACTACAGATCTTTTGCATCTGAACGTCATTTTTTAGATAACTGTCTTTGATTTGAACGAAACGGAAACGATCGCGAACACAGTACAACTGAGACTGAGACAGAATTGTGCAACGAAAACACGCGAGCCTATGGGCAGGTTGCAACAAGTATCAATGAGTGTAAGTTTTAATCATTCCTTTGTCTTTCTTTCAACACAAGTTAATTCCAGATTTCAAGACTTTCGAGTTACAACAGGAGTTCTCAAGTGTAAACGTTATTCAGCATTTTGTCTATACTACTATCTAATATATTTTTTTTGAAAGATTTAATAGCCCATAATTATTTATAATGTTGAGAAATAAAACTATTTGTATTTTTTTTAATTTAATTTATTTTTATTTTTCTCTCCAATACATAATACATACTACAAACACATTGACATTGTAATAAAACTGTTTTCAATAAATAAACAAATCAATAATAATAAAAGTGCATTTTTACCAGATTCTTTATTAAATGCTTTTGTTCAATTTTTTAGATTTAAATTTGGCGACTAGGTGGATGCGCATTGAATCATAATCGAATGTTCGATTAAAATTTTAAGCTACGCATGCGCACTGGATAAGAATCGAATGTTATTTTAAACGATTATTTCGATTTATTCGATTATTGAAATATATCGATTATGCCTAACACTAGTATTTATGTACCTTTTTTGATTAGTGCATGGCGTAAAAATTTGAAAAAAGTAGTACCAACCTGAAATAAGTTTTCGTGAAATCGTAGGCCAAATGTACCTTCAGTCTCCTTGAATACTATAAGCAAAGGTGACATAGGTTCTCCTGTAGTCGATATTATAGGCAGTACAGTATCACTTCTTGTACTGTTGTGGATGTTACAGACTGTACAGCCTCAACTGTACAACTGCTCTGCCTCCCTTATAGGTTACAGCGCAGTTCCAAATTAAACCCGCTTTTATCTGCATTATAAACGTTATCTGCACCACATATCTCGATGTATGGCTTTACGAATACTATGAAATCTTGGGCAACAGTTTCTAATTCCGCTGTGTCTTGGCTATATGATTGTCCTGAAAATTTGGTTATCCTCCTAGACACTATTCGATTTCTTCGTTTAAACTGCAATATCCACTTTCTGGATGTTTTAAAATTTTCTAAATTAAGTTTTGCATTGGCTTTTAATGCCTAGTGACGAATATTTATATCTTGAACGATTGTAGAATAGGTATTCAGCAATTTCCAATAACTTTTGCCATTGTGTTCTTCCTCTTTGTAAATATTTTTCCTATCTATATAATTGTCGATGAGTTCTTACTTTTTTAAATTTGAATTACATAGGAGCTTGGCGCTTGTTTGCTCGATCTCCAAAATTCATTAGCCCTCCTCCTATAATCGGGATCTATATTACTTCTTCTATTGTAACGCCTTCAAAAGTCCATTAGCAGCCGGCAAGACAACAATGAAGAAGGGCTGGGTTATTGATAATAAGAATTTTAAATAAACAAATATCAAAATGGGCGCCATGCAATTTGTTAAACGAATAACATGGACTACTAGCATCAAATTATAAAAATGCAATGATCGCACAATAATTAAGGACGCACCCGGTTGGATAAGAACTTCTTAGTAAAGGGCATCAAACTACAAAAAGATTTGAAAACACATGGGTCTTCGAAACGGCCTTTCCGAGTTAATTAATAATTTGTGTGGCGCGGAGTGTGTCGGGAATATTGTTCTTTGCGATGGTAATAATAATAATATTTCATTTAGATACAATAATCTTATTCTTCTAAAATAATATGAAATGTATTTTAGGGATATTCGCATGATAGCATCTGAGTTACAATAACATATATTTGTCCAATAGATTTTACAATCCAATAGCAGGACAATGATCAACTTAAATATGAGTAACACCTTACATAGTATAGAAAGAGAAGCATACAGTATGGAAGCAAAATCAACATCAAGTACATCAATTACCAATTGAAGGAAATGTTAACTTGTCTAGCCGATAATCGCGGAACGCAAAACATTGTGTGAGACAAAAGTTGTGGACAGTCGATCTTGTTCCAAATCAATCCTTTTATTAGTAACGCACTTATTGTTTCTCTCCGCACATACAAAGGATCGAATGAATGGCGCTGCAAAATGAGTACATATTCGATGTTCTTTACTGGATATATGATATCGATTCGGTATGAAAGGGTTTTCAAGAACTTTTGCTGCTCGATAAACTTCATACTATGGATACCACACAACACACGCCTACGGACGAAGGCATTAAACAATGAGCATACAGTCAGAGAATTCGCAAAGTCCCTAGACATGCGGATGATAAATCCCAGAGATTTCAGTGCTCTAGAATATTGAAGTGAAGCTGATTAGCAGGTTACTCCAAGATCGTCCACTAATTGTTTTCGAGCAATACTAGTGACACCGATATAATAGTAATGATTATACGGCGATTCTTAGCGTAGGATATTTGTTTATATTTGTCTACATTCAGCTTGAGTTTATTGGAAGCACATCAGCACACCCCCGGATCGCTCGGAAGATCTTGAGGTCATCCGCATATGCCAGCGCCGAGGATTGAAGCCCCACAATTAGATCGTTTATAAAGATGTTAAAAAGAGCTGGGCTCATTTGGATTTTTGTGATAATCCTGAAGTAACAATATAAGTGGTGGAGCAATAGCCATTGTAAAAGACGTAATTTACTCTTTGTTGCAACTCCGGAAAAAAGCCAAGAATTGAGGTGGTAATTCAAAGGTACTCATCTTCCCCAGTAGTGTAAAATGATCTATGGTATCAAACAGCCTCGTGAAGTTTGTGTATACCACATCCAACTGGCCACCGTTGTCTAATTCTGAGGCGATCGCATTGGTACCCACAGCAGGATTATCGTGGAACGTCCAGGCATAAATCCAAGTTGTTGTTATGAGATGCATTGTTTACAATGGGCCATAATAAAACGTTGCAGTACTTGTTCAAAGATCTTCGAGAAGTTAGATAGGATAGCAATAGGTCGATAGTTTTTGACATCAGCTGTATCACCCTTCTTAATAACAGGATAGATCCTAGCAGTTTTCCATCTTGAAGGAAATATTGCAGATTTTAGTGATAGATTGAAGATGTACTCCAGAGCTTCTGAGAAGATATTAGCACAATCCTTCACAGGGAAACTTGGTATGCCGTCATTGCCTGCTGTAAATTTATTTCATAGCCTTATATCAGCAGTAGAAATCTCATCGGAAGAATAATTTCTTCCTTCTTCTTCTTTGGTATGTAAAATGGAGGATTAATGGAAACAACATCCGGCAATGTAGAAATGTTACTGGAGATAAATATACGGAGGCAAACATGCTTGCAAATGCATTGATGATTTCTTCTAGGCTACCAAAGCTAATATCGTCTAGATAGACTTTTCCAGGAATTTGAGAAACATTCTTTTTGGATTCAACATATTGCCAAAATCCATTCGGTCCAGTTCTTATTTTAGCTCCTGTAAAGGCGATGTAATTTATACGCTATAGATATCTCTGATTTCGATATTTTCGATGTGTTGAAACTCCCTCTTATAGCACTAAAACCTTGTGAGTTTCCATCTTTTATGAGCCCTAAGTTTATGTTGCATATCATAATCTTCGGTGTAAACCATGGTGAAAAATGCGGCGTGGTTTTAATAATAGTTACTGGAACGTGTAAATCTAAGATGAAATAGAGTCTTGTATAAAATGCCTCCACGGAGATATCAACAGTGTGACACGATTTCAGAAAGGACCAATTTGCTTCCAGAAGATCAGCGTAGACTTCATACAAGTTTGTTTTCTTGAAGTTGTATCTTCAATTTTTGTTGCTAGGAAACAACAGCGGTTGGGGTGTAGATCTACATTCCACGTCAATAGTCAAGGTTGGATGGTGGTCATCGTCAGGGCAACGAATCCTGTTCAATGAGTTGGCAACACGACTAAGTTAGCCGACTTAGAATGCCAGTTACGAAGTCCATAAATAAACAACTCATTGACTGGGTGTTTAGAACCTAAATCTTAGATCAATTTATGCTAAAACAAAGGTAAATGGATCTCTAGCAATTAAGTGAACTATTTATAACAATAACTACATAATACTTCCACTAATAACAATGACAAAACCTTGCATGTATATTTATAGGTATAAATACATGTATTTACGTATTTAATTGGTAATCGCAGCACTTTAATTGTCATAAAAACACTGAAAATCAAGAATGGTGATAACGAGTAAGTTACAATTCAATAAAATATAATATTTAATTAACATCAAGAGGAACGGAGTTATGTTGGTTGCATAAAAATCAGTCTAATGAAAATAAACTATTATAGAAAGTACGAATAAAGTTACTGCAACAAATATTGAGTATCCTTTTGACAAAAATTTACTAATGTGAAGAGACGCGTAATCTGGAATGTTACACTATCTTTGGGTGCACATATTCTTCCTAAACATTTTCTAAATCATAGGATATATGTAGATGGCTCACTTTCATCTGCAATCTCCGTAACATGTGGACGAAGCATATCGCTAAATTGTAATCCATTATCGGTTTCAAATACAAAAGAAGTTTCCTGAATGCTCGTATCAATATCTTAGTTTGATAGACCTACAGTAAGCTGTTTGCTGATACATGATTTTATTTTTTTTATTCATGATAACGGTGTAAATTCAAAAATCTGAAAATCGTCGCAATTTCAGATTTCAGTCCTTAAACGTGAAGTTCCGTCGAAACGGAAAGTAGTGTTTCACAACACTTGATGGGCCCTACAATTTGCTAAGTTTCAATCCGATTAATGATTGACACTTTGGAATTAGAGGCGCGATTGGGCCGGGCTGGCCGTCTTGGTCTGGCCCGACCTGTAGGCAGGGCTGGGCCAAGCCCTGCTGGGGCTTTTTTAAAATGGAACAAACGTGTCTGGCCAGGCTGGGCTGAGCTAATAAAAGCCGGACCTACGAAAATCATAAAATGCCCATCTCCAGTTAGAATCCACCCTTGTATGGTTTATGTATGAAAGCAAAACAACAAATATTATTACGGTATTTCGTGGTGTATGCTATGTAATCTCTCTCAGTAGTACGTAAATCTAGGCATTGTTGTGCTTATCCGCACTATTAGTATCACCAAATAAGAATCATTTTAACATGAACGTCCATTCAATAAACACTCGTAATCATATTATGTGTATATATGAATGTATTTTGCACTAGTGAGCCGTATTACATATAGGTAATGACTGTTATTGGATTTACTGATGCGGGGCAATTAATACTAGGATGTTTAGTTCAGAGCGTATAATTCCTGAGTACATTGTTTACGTACTGGGCGTAATTCCGTAAGCTGTAATAAAATTTACGAATACCTTCATCACGTTTTGTATAATAGTAATAATTAATGGCTGGACATTTAAGTTTAATTTCTAGTATCGTTTAAGTATTAATGTAATGTTTTACGGCAACAAATTTATTTCCAAATCCATTATTAACTTGTGACTGGTCTAAAATAATTAGGGAATGTACCAGTCATTTAAATACCAAATAACTTTTTTCTTGTTGAGTTATTTGATTATGAACGAAAACAAACATTTGGAGCTGGTAAATTTAGTTTTAGGTGAATTAGTTTTTAATTGTTAAGCCAAGTGGATATGTCTGCTCAGAAACAATTTGCTTCCTGAAAGTTACGGCATGTGTACAGTTGTAGAATATGGTCATAAAAACACCTAGGTTGGTTGTGAAATTTGGATCTTCTACACGGATTTCCTACCCAATAGCGTACCTACAGTATTTAATATATCGGTTGTCATCTATATCTGATTCAATGGCTGCAAACGTATCTAGCACAGAAGAGAACACTTCGTAGGTATACATCACATGGTAGGCCGAACGTCCCCATCCCAATATTCTTTTTTTCGTTAGATACAGAGCTATTAAATCAGTTTTGATTAACAACTGGTGTGCGGTGTAGGCTTGTAATGATAGGAGTAATACTTGCAGGTTGCTTCAATATGAGGGATGATATTTCAAAGCTCTACTTGGTATAAGTTTTGTAGATCAAGGAGTTTCAATTTCTCGGAAATATTTCAGAGATTCCAGTTTAGGAATGCAAACGTAGGACTTGATTTTATCATTGCACAGTGGGGCCACATCCCAAAAAGCTGACCAAAATATGAAGGCCTTGTTCGATTCTCAAGAAAATTTGTATATGAGGGTTTTGAGGTTGCTGATCACAAATCTGAAGTTAAGAATTCTGAAAACAAAATGGCGGATCCCGTATGGATGACAAAAAGTATAAAACGTGTGATATTTTCATGAAATTTAGATTATAGGAGTTTTTAAGGTCGCTTACAAAATTGAAGTTAAAAATTGTTTGTTAGTGTACAATTTGATACTAAAAATAATAAATTTGTTTTATACAAAGTAGGTTAATGAAACACTAAACTTCATCTTCTGAAGAGGTGTTGCTGGCAGTAATTGTTGGCGGAATTAATAGCTGCATTGCTTCTGGTGACAAAGATTCTAATTTCCTCTGCGGTAATTTTCGTAAGCTCGAAACTAAGGGATCGGATGACATTAATAACCGCAAAAATGTATCTTCCATTGTTTTAGCTTTACTATATTCTCGCGAGAAATCTGCACAATATTGTTCGATTAATTTGTTGCACGATTCTTGCGCGTCTTCCGACATTTGTCCAATTGGCAATAATGAGGAAGCTATTATTTCTTTGGCATGAATAAGTAATTTGTGCACTGAAGTTGGCATATAGTACCAGTGATACAATTCCATGAAATTACGAGCTGTTTGTGTTCGCAGTATTCTCGAAAATCTGTCAAATGAATGTCATGACCACATGAAATTACTTGTAATATGATATGGAATTGTTTGATCAAATCTTCGTTTACGCTCGTTATGGCAGCAGAAATATCAGCGTTTTCAAAAAATCGGTGAGCTGTATTGCCATCATCTGTGCTACCAAATCCAGGCTTTGGTTTATCTACAAGAAGTTTCAATTTCACTGGAAATCCTGTTTGTATATATTTTTTGCAATTTCTATCTGCTCCTTCTCTTCTGGAGTACGCGCTTGCCACTTCTTTATTTCTAACTTATATGCCAAATGCAAACAACATTCAAAACATCTTATCTAAGCATGTAAGGTGGACATCCCCAATTGTACATGATCTTCATTAATTTTCAATTGAAGAATGATATCAAGATCATTAAATTGTTTTGATGTTGCATTACATAAATAGCAACGTTGAGTTGACGAATTACCGGTAATTGCATTGCAAACTTTGCCATCTATCATCGTTAATGCGAGTTGGCAATTATTGTTTTAAAAGGAACAAGTTGACTTTTTTAATTTTTAATATAATCAGTTTCGATAATAGTCCCTTCTGTATTTTCATGCAAAAATTGCATCCTTATAGGTCGGCAAAATCGTGGAGATGAAGATCTCGAATTTTTCCATAGAACAATATTATTGTTTGCATTTACGATTAGTAGTGGCAGGAGCGAAGTAGAAAATATATTTGAATCAGATTTGGTGCCATCATCACTAAATATTTGCTTATATAAGTGCTTTAACCAGAGGTCCCATCACAGCCCCATTTGCAAATAAGATTTAAATTGCCAACATTTTCAGCAGTCAGATTCTTAATTACTTGTGATTGTATTAACAAAATACGATCAGCTGTATGATCTAATAAAGATTGCAATTTCACTTCGGCACTACTTTCTGTTGTATCTGTACGAAGAGGATAACATTTCCGTTTAGCTTCCTGTACGACTTTGTATGATGGATACAACTTATAATTATCTTCTAAGCTTACAGTTCGTAGCCCCTGGTATTGGTTTCTTGATAATTTCTGCTCGATCATAAGCGAAAGAGCAGAATCACCTGATAAGACGCTTTCTGGAACTAATGATGCAGATCTTCTGTACATCTGAGCGGTTGACGGGCTGCCCATGGTTACATCTTTAAGAATCTTTGCACTATCCGATTGCCCGGAAGCTCGAAGACTCATTTGCGTAGCGTAGCATAATTCTTCAACGGTTGATTGTGTCCGCAATACTTCGGTTTTTCTTTGCTCCGTCCTTTCACTGGCAGCATAGAATTCCGAAGAAGGGCGACCAGTTTTATGTTTATTTGGTGTTATCGTAGAATCCTCAGTTTCTTTAAAAGAAACAAACACGCTGAGTCAAGGATCAAATTTGGTGAAAAATGTGTTCTCGGTTCTTTTAACTTCCTGCCACTTAGTTCTGAAACTGGTCATTACCTTGATGGCTTCACGCTTTCCGGCAGTGTAAAAGAGTAATTCAATTTACTAGACATCAATTGTTCTATTTCTTTATAAGCCACGGTCACATTGTCATTTAAGTGGCTTTTTAACAAAAGAAAGATATCTTTCCGAGATAGACCAATATTATCCATAGTGCTGTCCATGGCGAGACTAGCAGATTCTAGAAAATAAAATTACAACATTTATGAGTGAATTAAAATTTTAGTATATAAATTATTATTTTTAAACAGGGATCGGACAATCCTTATTCAGGAATATTTGGATTAACACGGGAGTCAAATAATAGATCACTGTTATTTGATTAGAGGATAAGAAATTCTGAGATTAGAAATTGTTTGAGGATTCAATGACCTCACTTCGTTTACATTATTTACTTAATATTATGTTTCTCAATTACAGAAATTATATTTATAAATATAATTTGTAATTCGAATGTAATAAATAATAACGTATAAAACAGAAGAATAGTCTAAAAAGTTAAAACATGTGTAGCCTCCATAAATAATATGAAATATACATATACATTTCTACTTATTGTTGCAAAAACATGCACAAAATGCCGGTTGGCACCTCTTGGCAGCTGCTTTTTTGATATTTCTTAGAAAATAGTACAGGCTACAATCTCTGACAATTTCGTGACGGAACTCTGTGGAATTTATATACTTTTTGATATTTGAAAACGAAAAATTTAAGTAAATATTCTACTCACCATTATCACGTAAAAACATTTTAAAACGTTAAAATCGATCAACGATACACAATTTGGTACGCCTTCTTTTGTTTGCCTTGACGTTACGGTCCCGAGCGTCACTTTTGTACTGTTGCATGTAGGTAGTCATAAGTGGACGTTCATTTTCAACTGTGGAATCTGTCCTTTAGAACATTTATCTACCAAACTGTGTGATTAAAATTCGCAGTAAAAAAACGCAGTTCTATCAAGCATGTTTGAGATCTATCGGAAAAAAATACGTACCACCTTAAAAAATATCGTCATGACAACCACACGAAGAGAAATGGTTTCTTGCATCAAGAAAATAGATTTTTTCTTGCAAAACTCAGTCTCTATTCAAGTGATATTTTTAATACTACAAGACAATAAAAATGTATAATACAAGAAAATAATTTTCTTGAAATTTTATTTGGATTAAATAAATATTTTCTTAGGGTTAGAAATTCCAAGACAGAAAAATGTTTCTTCCAAGTAAATCACTTTGTTTTAAGTTAAGAAAATATTCATATTGAGGGTTAAGTTTATTTATCCCTTTTATTATTATTTATTATATATTTTAAAAAGCTATAGTTTAATTAGTACACGTGGTAAATAGTAATAAAAAGAAAAAATATATTACATTAACCGGTATCTTTTGAAAACGTTTATGAAACGTCATACGTTAAGGGTTATATCAATGCATGGGTAAGTATGCTATCTATATTCCGGTTTCTATATTCGCTACTTTCTATGACTACTGGCACTACGGGGCGCCAGGAAATATTTCAATTTTTGTTTCTGAAGCTTAGTGGCATAAACTGAGAGATGTAAGAGCAATGTGGCCAAGAACAAGGAGTTTTAATCCTTTTTCTCTTCTTATATTATTTTTGCCGGTGGTAATTCCTTCAATGCCAGGAGTTATTTATTTGCATTATCTATGTTGGTTATTGTTTCTAGGCACTTTTTTCATGTGTACTTCTACATTAAGTTCACTTTTGTTTGAACATTATTCTGTAGATAACCTCCTCTACTTTTGGCTTTTTAAAAATCACAAGCAATGTGAATAATTTATTGCGTTTTAAACAAGGTGAGCGCAATTTAATAATGTGCATATAAATAATATTCATTTGAAGAGTTTTAAATAAAAAATGGTTTATTTTAAGAAAATTATACTATTGATTTATGAACAATACCTAAAACGTTTTCTAGAATTAAAAAAACCATTTACTATCCTTAAGAAAATATTGTTTTGTGTTATAATGACCATTTATTTATACTAAGGATCACTTTCTTCAAATTTTCTGCAAGATTTTCTAGAATGAAGTTAACAAATGTCTTAAACAAAGAAATACAATTATTTCATTACAAGTGTATAGTTTATTTGAAATTATAAGAATATAACTGTAGACTTACAAGGCCTTTAATACTTTTATTGCACCTTCTGTGACGATAATAACCTGGCAATGCATATTGAATCTAGGGGCCGTATTGACTATAAATTACGGCCCTATAAGATAATTATATGTTTATGTATGGTTTATTTCAAATTATAAGAATATAACTTTGAACGGCTTAAATGCTGTTATTGCTCCACCTGCGGTAATAACTACCTGGATACGCAAACAAACTGCTGAGGACCGTAATGACAAAATTTAAGTGAATTGAATAGAAATGGAATTAAGATTTGCGATATGCCTAACTACCTGTTTGTACATTTAAATCTCATTTAATATGTAAATTTTTTAATTACTTGTAACATCAAATTGCTTACTATGTAAATTTATA
This sequence comes from Dynastes maya, assembly GCA_029619315.2. NCBI lineage: Eukaryota > Metazoa > Arthropoda > Insecta > Coleoptera > Scarabaeidae > Dynastes > Dynastes maya. The sequence continues at coordinate 52,581,732 of JAROYE020000003.1, read as the reverse complement.
CTGTTTGTAAAATATACATACGTAAACATATAATTATCTTATAGGGCCGTAATTTATAGCCAATACGGCCCCTAGATTCAATATGCATTGCCAGGTTATTATCGTCACAGAAGGTGCAATAAAAGTATTAAAGGCCTTGTAAGTCTACAGTTATATTCTTATAATTTGAAATAAACTATATATATATATTTTACAAACAGTATAAATGCGATGTTACAAGTAATTAAAGAATTTACATATTAAATGAGATTTAAATGTACAAACAGGTAGTTACGCATATCGCAAATCATAATTCTATTTCTATTCAATTCACTTAAATTTTGTCATTACGGTCCTCAGCAGTTTGTTTGCGTATCCAGGTAGTTATTACCGCAGGTGGTGCAATAACAGCATTTAAGCCGTTCAAAGTTATATTCTTATAATTTGAAATAAACTATATACTTCTCTTAAGCGGAGAAAGAAACGCCAAGAAATTATTTTTTCGATTTAAAGCGGTTATTGTATTGCAGATAAATGAACAGTAATTGTCTTGAATTAGTTAGAAGTAAACATTTCTCTGCGTGCACGTCCATTTAAAAATTCCTTGTAAGAGAATTTGAGGTTTCTTTCGGAAGTTTTGAATCACTAACCATCACATTGCAGATTTAGCTCTGTGTTAGGAGTTCGTAAGAGCAGGTTGCATTATGGCAAACTAAAACTAAAAGATGAGTTGGATTTGTTATATTTATTGATATGCCGATATCCTATTGATTGATAATAATTAAGGTTCGCAAAATCGGTGCCAGACCACGGGCGTGTAGAAGGGCGGGTGCTATTGCGGTAATACCAGATGTCGCACGAATAAAAAAATATTTATTACGTACATACCAAAGAGGGGAGAAACTTAACAATCGCATAAAGAATATTGGTTCGTTCAACGTTACTGTGCTTAGAAGCAAATACGACACATTACGGATTCACTGATTTGGAAAATCACAATCCGAAAAACATAGCGAATACCACGAATGGGAAGAGTGTGGTCATAAACCCTATGCTGAATTTGTAATGGAGTTAATATTTGTGATGAGTATTTGTAACATTCCATTTAATAACATCCAAAAAGAACAGTTTCCCAAGTTTTGGGACAAATACAACCCCGACTGGAGATTGCCAAGTCAATTAACAGTGCGAAATTATTTACCATGTGTGCGTGAAAGAATAGAAAATATAATTCTGCTTGAAGTGTAGTAAAAAATTGTGGTCTTTTTTAGATTTTACAGTCTTTAAATCCGAACTTTGATGGTTCGTCACAAGTTTATTTTGATATAAATAGTTTCATGAGAAACAAGACTTGAAACTGAGAGTTAATTGTGTTTGAAATAAAAAGAGTATGTGAAATTACGCAGTGCACTTGTATAATTTAGTCCTATTTGTGTCACAAATTTAGGTAATTACTGCAACCTGTCATTGGCCAACGTACCCCATTCCCATGCTTAACTTACCCCTCTGGTGGGGTAGGTTGAGCAGCGTTGACTTGTGCCACGATACCTAAAATATTTTCCTGAAAGGATCTGATTTTATCACTATTAGTGCCTAACGTCAAAAATAGAATAAATCCTCTTCATAACGATATAGATATCATATTGATATACCAAGTAATTTGCTAACTATGGCAGATTTTAGTAGGAATTGCTCAACTTGTCCCACCCTACCCTACGTGGGTAGCTCGGAGCTACTGCAATTGTTGATTGGAAAGCACATATATTATAGCAGATATTTTACAGGTCTGAGATTTGTAAAATAAATATACTCTTTTGTTCTGCGTTGAATGCCAAATTATTGTTAATAAGTCAAAGATACAAATCGTTATATATTTCACGTTAAATTAGTTTTTAATGTCAAAAGTAGTTGATTACTTCGGCTGTGTGATGTCACAAAAAGGCCGAGCAAAAGGGAGCGTTTCACCTACGTTTGAAATGACAGAATTGGTCTTCAGTCTTTGTGATGGAAGTAGAAGGTTATTGTCAGCTTATCACACAGTAAAACCCTTAATCTGTTATATATTTTCTTATTACCACGACATTGAAAAATGTGAAAATTCTCTATTGGCATAGACTACCTCACCGAGATAAAAGTCCCTTAGCTGTGCTATAGGTCTAAATACTACTTTTCGCGCATTCAAATACAAAATTATCGGAATTAGTAGTTATCGCATCGAAAAGACTAAGCTCCCTGTACGTATTTCAGGACTAATGGGTAGGTATTTACTTATATTCAAATTAACACAGGCGCATGAGTGTAATCGATTACCGTTTACAGTGTGAAATTAGACCTTGCACGAAAAGTATGTTTCATTTGGTCGTTAAGAATGCTAAGTGTTAATTAATATCGAGAGTCGATGATATTTTGTTGTTAGGAATTACTTATAGTTTGTCTGTGATGTGTATGCATGAGAGGACTTCCTCTAATCCTCCAGATTAGAGGTGTAAGATGTAACGATTTACTGAATAAAGTAATCATTATTACCTTGGAAGGAGTGCTCTCGAACATATTTTTTCATCAATGCTGGTTTGTTTCTTAATGGTCATGACTAACTTGAATATCTCTAAAGTTGGATGACATTTTAAAAAACTACGTAAGCTACATTGTCATTGCTGGGTATCCTTTTTTTTCTTTTTGGTAAAAAATTGTGTTACAATACACATTTTCCTAAATATCTTGAAAAGCATCCATTTTAGATGAATAATGAACATAACATTTTCTTTGTTTTTTTGTAAGAGCAATTTCATAAGAAACAGAAAGATAGGTAGTTATATTTAAAAAAATTTTAACACTTTTTCCAGTTAACCACCTAACCACAGTTAAACACTTTCACATTTATAAAAGTTCACATGCACTCGTCCATCTGTCAAACATTTTCAAAAAATGCAAATATTTCAAATATGGTTAGAAATGGCAGCATAGTTGTCAAATAAAACGAACTATAAATTGAATTCGGAATTCAAAAATGTAATAATATATGGGATGTTCTATTTTAAATAACAAAGTTGACAGCTACTTCCGGTATAACCGGAAGTATTCGATAATTGAAATTCTTTTAGTTCAATAGTAAATATAGGCTTTGGTATATTACCAAGTTTTCAGAATTTTCCAATGTATACTTTTTCACATATCGATCGATGCAGTTCCCCGTGAGACACTCTGCACACGTATGAATGTACATTCATACGTGTACAATGCTCTGGACGCGTGAAGTTGACCCCGCAGTTTCGATTTTTTTAAATTTGAAAGTGTACCCGTTTTGTGCCGTAAGAAATTTTATTTTGTGCTCATTCCATCCTTCATTTTTTTTAAAGTTGACCAGGTTAGTGTTTTGCGTTTTTTGCTGATTTGCGCCCTAAAACTTTTATTTTGTGCTCATCCCATTCTCGAAATAATCGAGAAGGAAAATATACCGGAATGACAGCTGCTGCAGACCCTTCGTTAGCAGCCCCCGGAGCAATTTTCCCATTTTTATGAATTTGATAATTGCAACGTTTTGTGTCGTACAAACTTTGTTTTGTGCTCGTCGTGTCTATGAAATATACGAGATTGAGGATTGGTGCGGACTTTTTTTCAATAGCTACTGTATCCATTTTTCAGTTTTTTTTTTTAATTTTGATAATAGCAGCGTTTTGTGCTCATTTGTGCTGTAAAAATTGCATTTTGTGCATGTCCCGTCTTCAAGATATTTAAGATTGAGAGTTGATGCGGACATTTATTCAATTGCCACTGCATCAATTTAGCGGCCGTCGCCGTCATACTCAAGTAATAATTTGTTCACAAATTCAAAATTTCAATATGAAAAAGAAGTGGCTCTAAATAAGATTACATCATGTACTGGTGGTTTGATGATTTATCTTATATTAGCAATATAAGAATAAGATGGTTTTGTGTGTGCAAATTAGCACAAGAAGAGCACAAAACGCTATTACTATTGAGATTTTAAAAACCAAAAAATTGGTACGATGGTGAATAAGGGTGCGCACCAAACCCCATTTTCATATATCTCGAAAACGAGGCGAGTACAAAATTCCCTGGAATCCTAAGGCAAAATATCTATGAATAATACTGGATCATCGACTTACTTGGAAGGATCACGTCCAACAGATCCTTGATAATTATCTTAAGGCGAAGAACTCTGGTGGCTCTGCTTACGAGGAGGAGTCTTCTTGGTCTTCAAACGAAGATACTCATTTACAAGGCCAATCATCACCTATGGAGCGTTGTCCTGGTGCACGACCTGTAAAACCGGAATGAGGAGAATTGACGTGCTTCAAAACAAGATGTTGAGGGCTATAACTGGGGCCTCTTGGTTTATGAGGAATTTACAACTTTAGCCCGATCTCAACATCCCAAGCTTAAATGATTGCATTAAGGAGTTGGCGAACGGCCAGTATTTGTGATAACCCTCTCCTCGCCAGGGTAGCAAAAATCCCTTACCAAGATGATGAAATGATGCCGCCCTGGATCGAATCTATCATCACCTTTTAATCCATTCGTTTACCGGGACACCTAAAACCAAACTGAGAATGACCAATGTGTAAGTCATATACATGCGATGAATGAGCTCAAAGCACAAAGCAAAATTTTTGCGGTACGAGTTATCACAAAACGTTGCCTTTATCAAATTTTCAAAGACCGAATAGTTGGTGATGTGGCTACTAAATATAAGGGCCTTTAGCAGCCCTTATTTCCATATATCTTGCTTCTCGATTATCTCGAGAAGCGTATAAGCACAAAATAGAATCTTTACGGCACAAAACGTTTGCCTGGTCAAAACGAATTCTGGTCGGCAGTTAGCTTCCATCTTTCATTTTCGAATATCTCAACTTTTCGAATCCGAACGCTCTTGCTGTTTGGAAATTATCTATAAAGTGGGTAGCGGCAAAGATCATTCTACGTTTTCTAAGAAGAAGACAATAATTCGACAAATCTATAGTTGTTCAATTAGTTTGTTTCTCGTAATTTTGTTGTTTACTCTACTTATTATTTTGAAATATTACAATAAACTTAATTTCTATTGCAACAAGGATTTGTTACTTAAAAATAATTTAAATAAAGGCTAATATCTTTCATAAACATAATTTTCCGCAGGTAATTAGAAGTATGTTTTGTATCAGGTACTGAGTGAGAGTAGTTCTAATACAGTGCTTGAGATTGGATCCACTGCAAAGCTTTGATTTGGTTGGTTAACTGATGAAGCATTGTGGTAATTTGGTATATAATGAAACATAAAAAATTACAGCAATGGCAACGGGCTTTACGAGTTAGAGCCAGTGAATAGAAAATATGTGCATATGTTTCGGCCTTTCAGCGTGTGACGATGAGAAATATGAGAACGCGATTCCAATAAATCGCCGCGTAGCGTCGCGAATAATATAATTGTATCCAAATCGCGCAAGTATTTGAGATTGAATACGTTTGAATTAATACGCGCGTAAATTGCCAGTTGATAGAGTTAGTTGTTAGTTAGCTATGGGGGACGGCGTGCATTTCGGCAAAAAAATGAGCGACTGATTAGTAAAGCTGTTCACTAGCGCCAACGGTCAGTGGCGGAGGTTCGAGTATAACTGCGAGTCTCATCCAAACCTGTTGTGTATACATGTACGCTGCCGTAAATACTATTTCGTAGTTCTACTTTTGTTTTAAAAATGTTGCCTACGTCGCGAAAACGACCAATGTTGGACAAAGTTACAGAATTTATAGCAGAAATGCCTGACCTAAATTATGATGGCGTTAAAATTCAATGTGTAGTTTGTAACATCCCTTTAATGTGTTGGCCCAAAAGGGATTGTCTACGTCACGTAAATAGTAAACAGCATTGTTAAAAAAATAATTGCACACGACACTGTGACAAATTTAAATTTAATTTATATGTTACCCTTATTGCATGTAATCTGCCGTTTAATTTACTAGACAAGGAAGCATATATCTTCTTTTGGAATAAATATTCGGACTGCAAATTACCAAGTCGGGCATCGTTACAAAGAATTGTGCCATCTGCTCGAGAACATGTTGAAAAAAGAATTAAATCGGAGTTGAAAGATGAAAAACTGTGGTTGTGTGTGGACGAAACAACAGATCGTAAAAAACATTCTGTGGTTAATGTAATGGTACGTACAATGGAACCACATCAATCGTCACCTTCAATTCTGTTAGCTTCCCGACGAGTACAACAATGTACTGCCGAAGTAATTTCAAAGTTAGTGTTAAATACATTGGAAAAGTTTGAAGTTTCAACAAATCAACTGTTGATGTTTATGAGTGATGGTACTGCAAACACGCTTTCTGTAGGCTGGTCTCTTAAAAAACATTGTGCTAACTTGTTACATATTACGTGTAAAATTCATGCTTTCAGTCATGTGGCAGATAGTATTAGAAAATTCCAAACATCTAACAAAACAAAACATGGAAAGAAACAACTTTGATGAGTATGAAAATGGGGAAATAAAATTGTAGTTATTTATTTTTACAAGTGAGGCTCTTGTGGCATTTTGAGTTACACAAGAGACTTGATTTTATTAACGAATTTGAGAATTAAACATACAAACTAACCTTGAATTCGAATGATGCTGTCACATAAACACTCTGTTTAGGTTGATCTTTACAGGAATCTGCCAGCTCTAACCTCGAACCTTTCCTTCTTTGAAATTATACTTTAATTTCACTATCGAACACTTTGAAATTGAGACCGTAGTCAAAACACCAGTTAACTTAACGAAAGTCTAACCAGAACTGGTGAAATTTCTGGCGTCCTTATCCTCCTTCGTTTAATCGTGCTAGCGATTGTTTATTTCCACAGCTAATTTTGATGATTTAAACCCAAATATAAATTTTTATGATGCATTTCGAAGGAAGTTATTTATAAAAATAGCATAAAAGGATGCATGCGGTAACGATACCAGCTGACAGAAATCAGACGACCCTATGACCTAAATTCTGGCTGACAAGGTTTAAACGTGAAATTTTACTAATGATTTACTTAATAACATTTGGACAACGATTTAATTTACGAAATGATGTTGTTTGTTTTAGATGAATTTTACATTAATTTTGAAGATTTACAACTGGAGAAATTGCACAGAAGATGGAATTTTATCTTCGTTATCTTACGATCGTCGTTATCTGGACTTGGGGGGGGGGCTTGGGGATGCCTAAATAGTTAATATACCCTCCGATTTAAAGGAACTGCGACAGGTCACAAATATTTTCTGCACAAGGCTGTTGTTTCGTTTAAACCATTTATTTGTTTCAGTGAACACGATTCGGCTATTTTCACGTAGCTCGTCAACGGTTCTTCTTCCAATTACTAATCGTCCGCGTAACAACAAATGTTTACTGGGTATTTCTGTATCAACAATCACATCGTTGACGAAAATAATGGAAAGGAGTGCACCTACCATGCTTCCTTATGCTAGGCCTTCATTTTTGGTGGAGAAATGAGACTTATAAGTAGAGCGGGCCAAATTGCGCCATCCAACGGAATCGGAATCAGGCGCAACGGCTGCTTATTGTAAATAGCGTATATGTGAGTCACAGCAGATATGTGATATTTCGAAATTAATACACAAGAGTAAAAAAATAAAAGCTGACGCAATAATAATGTTTAGTAATTAGAGCGGATATATATATATATATATATATATATATATATATATATATATATATATATATAGGTGTTTTTATTTTCATTATGATTTTTTATTTGATTGAAAACGGTATGCGTTGTAAATGGGATGTAATAAGGAAATAACTGAGAAACTGAACGCTTTTTTTATTCTGTTGTACTTAATAATGTAACTGTAAATAAAGATATAATAAATAAATTCTATCCTTCTTAATAATGCGGATAGGCTTGTTTAAAAAGTTGCACCATCAGATAAGTTTCCACATTTGCCTCGGTGAAGGATGTTCGCCGAGACGAAAAAATGTTCTTATATTTCGAAAACGACCGTTCCACGTCTACTGAAGTAAGACAGGCGTAATTAAAATAATCTTTAGACTTAGTCAAGGAATCTGCAGATGCCCCATCGCACATTTGTCTTAATCTCGTGTAGTCCGGATTCTTTTTTAAAACACTATCGAACTTAGCTAAAACTCGTCCACTTGTTGCATCGTTTATACTGTGTAACAATGTACTAACTTCGTCCACGACTTGCACTGATTCTACCAACGACAATCCAGAATTTTGCAAATTTTCTATCGCGTCTACTAACCCTTTGTAATTGTTGCTAATATTCTTTAGATGTGTTTCAACAGAAATATCGAGAAATCCCTTCTGGCTTATCCTAATAGCTCTAGCTTCGGCAGGGACGAATTGCAAAATAACGGATTTGACTTTTGAAAATGTTCATTATAATAAAAAGCGGCTTTTAACCACGTTCCCCAACGCGTAAGAATGGGCTGTGATGGTTCTCGAATACCAGGGCATAACCTGTGGAATGCCCTAGTCCTCTTAGGACTTTTGAGAAACACTTTTTTTGTGTTTGCTATTAATGCATCCACCTCCGGGTAACACTCTCGAATAGTTTGTGCCACAAGATGTAAAGCATGGACTTTACACGTAACATGTAAAAGTCCTTCACACTTTTCTTTAAGGGAACGGCCTACACTACACATTATTGCTGCACCATCGCGCATGAACAACAACAGTTGACTGGTTGACACTTGAAATTTTTGTAACGTTTCGAGAACTACGGCCGTAATTGCTTTACTAGTACACTGTTTTAATCTTCTGCTGGCTAATAGAATTGCAAAATTTGGTTTAATAGGATCTAATACGCGCACTATTATATTCAAAATAGAATTTTTTTTGCAATCTGTCGTCTCATCAAGACATAGCCACAGCTGTTTATCTTTTAATTCGGCTTTAATTCGATTTTCAATGTCCTCACGTATTCGTGGAATATCTCTCCGTAACGCTGTCCGAGATGGTAGTATCCACTCGGTATTGTATGTACCCCAGAATTTTCGAAATGCTTTTTATCAAGTATACGAAGTGGTAGACCACATACCATAAACGTTAAAAGCAATTCTAATTGAAATTGACGTTGTTGTGACACACCATTTCTTTTATTTCTGTGGTGTGCGCTATTTATATGTCTTTCACAATCACGTTTGCTCCAGCACAGTAGTTTCTTTTTACAAACTTTACAGAAAATTGTACTCCCATTGTAGTGTAAATCCACAAATTCACTAAGAAATGTATTAACTTTCGTAGGTAATGGCCGTTTATTTTTAATAGTTACGTTAGACATAATCACTAAAGCGAGCACACCGACGCTTGTTTCTAGTATGCCACGAAGTGGTGCAAACGTAACATCTGCAGACTCGTCATTTGTTGATGAATAGAGCGCGTCATCCATAAATGAATAAGCGCGCTGTTAGTTCGTAGCCGTCGATGAATGAACTTTTTTTTTGTAGTGGCCCACTGTGAACAACGCCCTATTTATCAACGAACACCCAAACTTCAGGTGTATATTTGCGCGTCTTCACGACGTAATAAACAGTGGTTTTGGTCCTCGTCCTAATAATTACATATTTAAATTACCTATGTTTACATACATATATGCGCCCGGCAGCCTGATTGCGAACCTGGCGCGTGGCGCTCTTGGCCCGCTCTACTTATAAGTAACTTGGTTCCTTGTAATGCTAACTTTCTGCTGTCTATTAGTTAGGTACGATCGATACAGTTGCTAGGCTCGTTCTCTTATCCCGTATAATTGCAGTTTTTAAGAAGCAATTCTAAGTTAATGCAGTCATATGCCTTGCTCAAGCTAAGATACAGACCCATTGCAAGTTCTTCTTTTTCTATGTATTCTCACTCGGGTGAATTGAAATATCGCAATATTTGTTGATTTGCCACTCAAATAACCGTGCTGATGCATATAAAAGAGATTGCAACATTTAAGGAAGTTAACCAAATGATCGCAGATGGTTAATTCGAATAGTTTGGAGAACCCAGTCAAAATGCCTGTGGGCCTGTAACTATCTATGAGGGCGGGATCTCCTTGCTTATATAAGGGTTTTATGAGAGCTATTTTAAATCTCTCCGGGAAGATGCCTTGTTTAAAACAGTTATTTATAAGAGTACACAAAACCTCCTTTAATCCAGGGATACCCCTTTTTTACGATTATTGTAGGAATTTCATCAATGCCAAATGTGTAATTGCTCCCAGTTTTACTAGCAAATTGCATTAACTCTTTTGCAGAAATGGGTTTGAAAAACATAGATTGGTTATTTTCTACTATACTGCAACTGAATCGGCTGTCCTCCATGTCGCTCATTAGATGAGGTATGATGGACAGTAGATAATCGTTCTAGAGATCTGGAATTTGAGAGGGATTTCCCTCCATCTCAACATCTGAACTCACTGAAACTTTTTCTAGCATCTTCCGTATTTCATTACATGCAGACTACATACACAAGTATACATAGTTAGGAGTGTACCTAGCCTTTTCTTACAATCCACAAGATCAGCGCTATTGCATACTTTGCTTTTGGACTTAACTGACTTAATATTAATTAGATTTAATGGATAACAAATGTTGGAAGTATCTATCGATGTACATACATGTACGGAAGCAAGGAGAAGTAACTATAGATGAAATCCAGCAATAGTTAGTAGTGGTTATAATTTTAAATTCGTCGGCGATTTAGCGAAGTGTAAAGGGGATAATGTATATGTGCGGTGCAGCATTACGCGGCTATCGCAGTTTTTGTAGGCATATAATGGTGTAGCAGAAGCTGAGGAAGCATCACACAATCCATCATCAGTTGGTTATCGCTCGGCGGCGAACCAGGCGATGGACAAGGTGCTACCACATCAATCATGCACACACTCTCTCTCTACTCTAATTCAGCGCACACTAACTTTCCTCGTAACACAGCGCTCTCTCGCGAGTCAAACTGCAATCGACCTGTCAGCCACCGCGGCCCATTCGCCCGTTAAGATTTTCGCTTCATTTGCGTTTTTACCGTACGCTTGTCTCGCATTTCGTAAAGTTATTCTTGAAGGAGCAGCAAACTGTTAGTTTTACTTTTGTATACAGTTTTGGTGTTTACATATTATAGCGCGTTTCACTCTAGCTTCGAAGTATTGCGCCTGTGGGAACAGCAGTAAGCGTTGTCAGATTTAGGCTATTTTATAATTTGATAAACAGGTTGGTACTGCATATGCACGCTAACTTCCCTGTTATTATTAAAAGGTTAGAAATCTTAGCTGTGAATCTTGGTTTTAAATTTACACGAGAATAAATACATAGAAAGAAAACAACTTAGTTTATTCTTTATTTAAGTGCAAATTATTTTATGAATTAGACGACCATTTCCAAGGCGATGTTATACAAGGCTAATCTACGAAAATGATATACCATAAGAGAATCACAAGCAGAGTAGTTAATTGTTATTTATTACTTCAGAGATTAATATATTGCAATATTGCAATATATGCAATATCATAAATTTTTAACATCAAGGTAGCCGTCTTTAGCGTCATATATACTGTCATTCAGCCGGTGTCCACTCAATCAACTTCCAGCAGGCCAAAGTCGTTCTGACCTCTCTCTCAGTTTCCCGTCTAGGGGACACTCCCGGACCTACAAACCGTGAAAGTTAATTTAATTAATTTCGAAAACAATTTTTTCTCGTCTTTATAACAACAACAATATACAATACAACAATAATACAGTATAAAAATATTGAAGTACTAATTTATAGGTATTAAAACAAATAATTTTATAAAAATCAATTTAATCAATTGATGTGTCTGATACTGAGGATGATGAAGGTGAACCTGATAAATATGTAATAAATTCTCTTGGTGATCTTGTATTTCGTCCAATTTCCACATATCTTCTTTATCTAAAAAACAAGCCATCAGATAACGTACAATGAACATATGACAAAATGTTGCAGCTTTCATAACAAGTCTGATATAATTTTGCTAATTCTCAACGGTAACATTTTGATATCCTTGGTCAATAAGAGCAAATATCTTATTTATTTTAACGCTTGTATTATTGTGCTTTTTAAAGATTTTTCACGTGCGCCCATCTCAATTCGGTTTAACGCACAGTGATAAGGTGCCAAACGTAGAATAATGTGGCTCATTTCAATTGCTGCTTTATCGAGTATATATTTATTGTAATTATGTTTTTCTCTAGAAACAATGTGTAGGGCATCACGGTTTAACAATTTTTCTTCAACAAGAATGTTTTTTTCTCTTAACTAACTTTCTGTAGCTGTGTTAGGAATCCGTTCTGTCTTGCGACTGTGATACGAAGCACCGTTGATTACTGAGTTTAATGGTAGGTTTGGTAGCAACCGATTGAGAAACCACATTTTTCTTGCTCAGAAAATGGTACTACCTGCGACAAATCCTTTCTTGGTGTCAGCAGCGACGTAGCGACACAAACCGGAGTACAGATGTCTGCCACCTATCGAGCAGCCGTTGCCGTAGCGCTTAGGCGCAACGCCACCTTGTGTTCAGCAGCTCATGACCTGCTCGATGAGTGGCGGGCATCCGTACTCCGGTTTGTGTCGCTATGTACGGTATGATTGTGACTCTTGGCGCTAGGTGGCGCCTGGAGAAATTTTCAGTGGTGTTTTGGAGATTGGTGGCATAAACTGAGAGGTAAACGCAATGCAGCCAGCTCGTAACCGCGCTGATGACGCCGGGTAGGCAGAAACATGTCCGTGTGTTAGTGCTTCTTTCTCTGCTCGCATTGTTTTTGCTGATGATTCCACCAATACCATGCGTTATATTAGCATTATTTTTGGTTTTTGTTACTAGGCATTTTTTGATGTGTATTAGAAGCATTATGTTAGAAACTGTTAAAAGTAATTAGAAAACACCTGGAAGTAAATAACCAAGAAAAATAAACTAAAGAAGCTAAGGAAAACGATTAGAGGATTACATTTATTACAAAGGATTTTGAGCATTAAGGTTTAGAAAACATCTCAATATATTATGTATAGTAAATATTAAACCACAAGTCAAACCATTTAATCAAAAAGAAAACCTAATTAAAAAATCTAATAACATAAAGATATATTTAGGTAACATAGAACGAAATTTTCCGCCCGAGTTTTTACACATAACTCACGAAGGGATCTTCTTTTATTCCTTATGAGCGAGACGTTTTGCCATATTACAAAAAATGCGTTGACGTGTCCAAATAAGAAATTTTGTTAAATTAGAGAAAAATAGGTGAATATTGTTACGGCTTTTGTACATGTGTCTTTTGTACATGTGTTGAGGAAGAGTTTTGTTTTGTCAGGTTTTGGTATGTTTACATTTTATTGCACACTGTTGCAAGTTATCTAAAGCGAAGCAATTTTTTAACATGTTATTGTTATATAAGTAAAAAAAAGAGTCTCTTCAGCGGTATTAGTCCAGGGAATTTAAAATTATTGTGTGAATTTTGTGGCTTTTATTTCATATTAATCTGTGTCCCCGTGATTCATATGGATATTCAAATACGTACTGGGCATACTTTTTATAGTTACCCTAAATTAAAAGTGGATACAAAATAAAAGAAAACAAGCGAGGAGAAAATCTGTGATTTCCTTGGTTTTTCTGATATAATAAAGTTTTTGAAAAATTTCAACCGCGGTAAGGAATCGAACCTGACATTTCCCATTTGCCCGATAGGTGTGCTAACCACTACACCACAGGGTCTATGCCAGGAACGAAATCACTTTTTAATACCCAGATGTTATTTGTATCTGTACATACATGGAAATGTCTCGACAGACGTATATTCTTACGAGACAAGTGCAATGATTAATTGATATACACATTGGGAAAATGTGAAATTAGCTATATGTATATATGTACGGCTATATTTATATATGTACGCTACTATGGTAGCGTCAATATAGCATTTATTTCGATAAAGTGGTCAAAGATCACTTGATTGAATGAGGAATTGTTGAATAATTTCAGCATTTGCTAAGGGCCAATGTGGCACATTAAAAGTTAAACTTCAATAGAAATACATCAACTTGTTTGCATTTTTTCACGTCGGCATTGGCATAACTTATTTTCTTTGGCCAAGAAAATAAGTTAAGGGATGAATATTAATACTTGAGAAAATTAAAATTATCGACTACATAGAGACGATGTTGCTGCCCGCAAAAGGAGCTAAGGAGATCGAGTCATGTATCAATGGCGAAATTTAATATTTGATGCTTCGAAATTACATGAAAATTAATTCGGTTCGTCATTTTACTCATCCCATGGAAATTTGTGCCAATATCGTCGTTTTCTTTATTCTACCGCTCATAGCGCGATTTTTCGGATTCATCAAACCAATCTGAAACTTTGCTAGAGATGCACAGCCTAAGAATATTCGGAAATCTTATTAATGTCATATAGTTGATCAAGTTGATTCCGGCGCTGGAGTCAAAGGTTTTAGCGAGTGTGAACGGTTGGACTACTGGAAGTAAGAAGCAGGCCCTTTGACGGTATCTCGGGTCGACGCTCGGGGGACCGAGATTAAAGCAATATTGTGTGTGCAGTGTGTCCTTACTAATCCGTGAGGTGGCGGGTGTTACTGCGAGGTTATTTTTACTCCCACAATTAATTTTCTTCGGAGCTCGCACACACGGTATAAGGAACTGCTCTCGATGAGTTGTTTCGTATTCAACTAGCGTGAAAGCTCTTACGCCTCTAATTACATACAATGCGGTTGGAAATGCGAGAAAGTAGTACGTTTAATGCTACAATATCGTAATTATTACTGACAAAATGTATAAACAACTAATGCGTTTGCCCGCTCTGCAAACATAAACAGAAAGTTTATCAATCATGTAGGTGATTTGTTGAAACATGCATTACCACACAGATTATTTTGAATGTTCAAATTGAAATTTGATGTTTTATTAAGCACTCAAAGACAATGTTGCTGTTGGTTAAGAAGTTTTTCACTAATTACATGAAGAGTGCACCTTGGTACAGGTACGTAAAAGTTTAATAAAAACAAAACTGCAACGGTTTTCACTATGTCACGGTAGGTAACACATGTAAAAGTGTACCTAACAGTCTCAAAATGACAAATACATTCCTAAAAGACTGCAAACTATGTATTTTTTTCATCGTGTTCGGAATTTCTTTTACTATTTTATAAATAAGTTTGTTTTTGTAAATACTAATTTACAGAATTATATCCACATTTGTAAAAGTCTCATTCTGAATGTCTGCTTTTGACTCGTAACGTGGCTGTACGTAACGCATAAGGAATAATAATTATCTTTGTTAAATGATGTGCTATTTTCATCAAATTGCTGCCAACTTAAAGATAACATCAAAATTTAGAACAAGCAATATTTCAAAGAATTGAATAAGTACCTAGTTTTCGGCAAGTTATATATATAAATAAATATATATATATATATATATATATATATATATATATATATATATATATATATATATGATAAATATACCTGTGGTAATGAAGACAACGCAATTATTTTGCATTTAGTAAATTTATTTCTCGACATAACCTCCTTGTAATTCTATTCGCTTAGCCCAGCGATGTACCAACTTTTTTAAGCCATCCAAATAAAAAGATTTGTCGAACTCTAAATAGGCCTCTCTATTTGACGTAAACCGCCTTCTGCCAAACCATTTTTTCAAGTTTGGAAAAAGGAAGAAGTCACAGAGGGTTAAATCTGGCGAATATGGTGGATCGGGCATCAATTCGTACCGTAACTGGACTAGTTTTGCTGTCGCAATTGCAGATGAGTGGAGTGGGGCGTTATGATGATGCTAGAAAGTTTTCTTCTTCGCTAGCGATGGCTTTTTGTCTTTAGTTCACTGTCGAATCGGTCCAATGAATCAGCACAGTACTATCTCGTGGTTGTCTTCCCCTCCCCAAATAATCAATTAAGATTATACCTCGCGAATCCAAAGTCATTGCCACAACTTTTCTGGCTGATATAAATCATCTTCCCTTCTTTGGTGCATGTTCGCCAGGAAAAATCAATTTTTCCGACTGACCTTTGATTTCTGGTGTGTAGTGATGTATCCATGCCTCATCTACAGTCATATAATGCCGCAGAAACTCAATCGTATTGCGTTTAAACATGTCTAAACATTGCTTTGAAGTTATCTTGCGATTCTTGTGATCAATCGTCAACAGATGCAGCACTTATCTCGCCCATAGCTTTCTCACACACAATTTTTCGCGAAGGATGTTTTGCATACGTTCAATTAAGATGTTTACCATATTAGCAACTACTCTAATTTTTACCCGGCGGCCTGCTAACACGATATCATTAACTTTATTGATCATATCATCCGTAGTCACCTCAATCGGACGACCTGGCCGCTCCTCATCAAAGACGAATGTTCGGCGACGCTTAAATTCATTAAACCAGTGTCTGATGGTAGTCATTAAAGGTGCGTGGTCATTATAAAGTGCATCCAACTTTTCTTTGATTTCTGCACCCTTTCCCATCCACAAAAAGGAATCGAATCACTGACCGATATTGTTCTTTTCCCATGTTTCCACAAATATACAAACTTGCTTACTTTCAATAGCTCTCAAAACATCACTACTATATGAATTTCTCCGAAATTTTTACAGACGTCGGCTAAAGAATAGCAAGTATAGTCGGTAATGTGGATTTTGATACAAAGCGCCATCTGTCTCCAAACAGGGGTACTTCTCATACCATCCCCGTATCTTATTCGGTGTGTCCATGGATAGGCTTAACTGTACATATGTATAAACCTTTTCTTTTTATAATAATAAGAACATTGATTACGTATACAGATGCTCAAATATGGAGAAGACAGGAAATTAAGCCAAGAATAAAGTATCAGTTATTTAAGGGTAACTAAAAAATGGCGCAAGTAAAAGTCGTTTCAAGAAGTTCAGATATAAAATTTGGACGTTGTTCTTCATTGGAATATTTTTAGTTTAAAACTAGATGGGTCTGGTTTTATATTAGTAAGCTGTTGGCTTAAAGTACTGTTGAAATGAACTTAGTCGAATACGGTTAAAGAAGTTTGAGCATTGAAATACCTTACAATTGAAATAATTAGATCTTTCTGTTTCTCGTAAAATCAATCGCATATCTGGTATTATTTTTCTAAATCTAATTACCGTATTCTGCATTTCCCGTGTTTAATAAATGATTACGTTAAAGAAGGATTCCATAGACCTGACTAAGAGAATAATATCCACAGTAAAGAATAAGATCCAAATAAATT
Organism: Dynastes maya; assembly: GCA_029619315.2. Lineage (NCBI taxonomy): Eukaryota > Metazoa > Arthropoda > Insecta > Coleoptera > Scarabaeidae > Dynastes > Dynastes maya. The sequence goes on along the minus strand of JAROYE020000003.1, from coordinate 52,564,486 downwards.
TGAACTTCAAATGAATTTTCTGTTTTCCCAATACTTTCCTATTAGTCACCTTGTACATTTAATCAATATTTTGATCATCATAAAGTATTTCTTAAATTAGCCGAAAGTTGTTATAAATATTTACCTTAACGGAACGTCTGCAAATAAAAAGCTGGAAGCTTTTCTTTTACAAGTATTCTAGTAGATCACAATGTCATGAAACTTCTATTGAAAGAAATATAGAAGGATCTTACAGCTTACTTGGTCTGGTGAATCGTATGGTAGACTTGATTTTAATGGATAACATGTAACGGTTTGAACAGAACTATACAAAATATTTTTTCACTTGCATGTTTCCACTTTGCACTTGAAACACGTGCTATTATTTGATGGGATATTCTACCTCTCTTCTCATTTGAAATTTTTGGCAAAGAAGTGGCGGGGATATAGGAGGTCACCATGTCAGGTCTAGCTTTTACATCTATTTCCCTGGGAAAAAGAAATTGACGTGTTTCTCGATTTTTTGGAAATTCTAATATTTACAGTATTTGTGTGTTGTAGCCTGTTTTAGTTGGAATTCGCGGTATAATTTAGAACATGCTAACAACTTTACAATTAAATTGGTTCATTCGATTGAAGGTGTCTGAATATTTACAGCACATTTCTATTTATCATATTTCCCATATTTGCATTAAGTGGAGATAATCCTCAATGAACCGTCTAGTGAATAACAAAACACAATAAGCTAACCACAGAACGTCCAATATTTAAAGTGGAAATTGCATTATTTCCAAGGAACTCTTTTGTAATTCATGAGCCTTGTCCCTTTATTTGTCACTGATGTCTTTCGCCCTCCCCGACTTTACTCGACTTCTTATTCCATCTCGACCATTTTTAATCCAATCTTCTTTCTTCGTTTCTCCGGTCCTCCAGCAAGTTTAATCTCTCCATACTCCATTTGTCTCAATCTTGAGACAATGTATTATTTAAACAGGCTGCGCTATCGAGCATCTACTGCTTATTTTACGGATGTAGACTTTCTGTTGAACGTTAAAAGTGTTTTCATGATGATTTGCGAAAATTTTTTAAAAGAAGTTTATTTTAATTTATTTCGTGCAAAAAAGACTATGCAGCTGTCCACCTGCGTCGGTGGAAAATACTTCATTCCCTGAGTAATTTAAAGAAAAAGCTTTCAAGCAAAAAACGTTCGGAGAACGCTGCATAATACAAAACTATACCCAAGTATACAAGCTGTTTCCGTAGCGCACGGCACAAGTGTAGTTTTTTAAATAGAACACCTCATATCTTATTACGATTTTAGATGCCTATCTTCTATTCATGTCCACTTTCATCAATACCCCTATACCTATCTATTTTAGTTTTTGAGATAATTTACATAATTTGAGATTTTTGCAAAATACCGTTATTCCTTTATCTTAAACGTTTTATACGCTATACTCAATCTAGCGTTGGAGTTTTCGGTAATCGGTATATCAAATAGCGTCTACAAAATGGCTATCGAAATCGTTGCCATATTTGATTCATGCAAGTTCAATATTTTTAATGGAATACCACTATATTTTTCCATGATCTTATAGAGAAACTGTGGAATTTTTTTGTAAACATTTCCCTGTACCTAAAATGTGTTGTTCTTTAGTAAATTAAATATGAAGTTAGATAGATGATTTTTTTTTGCTAAAATGCATAGAGTGCTGCGAGGAAATATTATAAACTTTTGTTTTTTTAAGATTCTACCGGTAGATATTAAAAATAAACTGTAAAACTTATTTTACACACAAAATTTCAGCATCTATTCGAAATAAACACTATTGACCTTCATACAAACTGAAATGCGATTCTTTGTATTGCATTGAACGTTTACTAACCTCTCGGGGGTATTAGTTTGTGTAACGTCCGCATGATGTATTTAAGAAATTCATCAAAGTTTTTTTATAAACATCTCTATTTAGCTGAATTGCGAATATTTTTAAACAACTAGACAAATGTTGAACTTTAACCAACATTTGTCTACTTATTTTCGCTATTTATTGTTTATACGTGCTGGCTAATTTACTAGACAATGTATGTAGGAAAATAATGGTTACTTCGATTAGATGCTGGAATTGTACCAAAAAAAATAACGTCTACGCATTTACCCCCATGAATATCTTTAGCGAAATAGAAGGTTGTAGAACTTTATCATAGCACTTTTAAACGAAAAACTGATCTGCATAGCTTCATATTTAATTTACTAAAGAAGAACATAGTTTAGGTATAGGGAAATGTTTATAGAAAAGATTCTAGAAGAGTTTCTCTATTAGATTTTATAAAAATATACTGGACGTTCCATTTTAAAGAATTGAAGTGACATGAATCAATCTTGGCAACGATATTGATGATCTTCTTGTAAAATCTGGTTGATATAAAAAAGTCTTCGATGCCTTGCTGAAAACTACAAGGTGTACTCAATCACATAAAAGTTGAATCACCTCTCTAACGTATAAGGCATTTAAGATATCGGTCGTTAAAAAGACAGCGGCATTTCGCAAAAGTCTCAAATTATGTTAATTTAAGACATAGGATCGATATAGTAATTCATTTCGACATTTTCAGTGATCTTTAATTAGATACTATCATCCATACTTGTAGCCACTATCTTCGCATATATAGGGCAGTTTCAAATACAGCTACCACCTTCCACAAAGGTACGCCGATGAGCCGTAGACGGCGAAAGACGCGTTCGTACATGGTGGATGTTGGTAGCTTGTATCATTACTATATTTTTTTTTATTTGAAAATGTGTGCAGAAATCAAAGAGAAGCTCTCCATAAGGATCATACACCTTCAGTGACTACCATCAAATGCTGGTTTAATGAATTTAAGCGTGGCCGAACATCCGTTTTCGATGAGAAGCAACCATGTCGTCCCATTGGGGTGACTACGGATGATATGATCAACAAAGTTCATGATATCGTGTTAGCAGACCGCCGGGTGAAGATTAGAAAGATTGCTAATATGGTAGACATCTCAACCGAACCTGTGCAAAACATCTTTCACGAAAAATTGAGTGTGCGAAAGCTATCGGCGAGGTGGAATTTGAAGATTGATCAAAAACGGAATCGCGAGACAACTTCAAAGCAGTGTTTGTCCATACTTAGGCGTAATACGAATGAGTTTTTGCGGCGTTATGTGACTGTAGAAGAGACATGGATATATCACTACACGATAGAAATCAAAGGTCAGTCGGCAAAACTGGTTTTTCCCGCCGAGCGTGCACCAAAGAAGGCGAAGGCGATTTCATGAGCCGGAAAAATTATGGCGACAATTTCTTGGCATTCGTAAGGTTTAATCTTAATTGATTATTTGGAAAAGAGAAGGACAGCCACGAGGCAGTACTATTTACTATGATAGTATGATTTATTGGACCGATTCGACGCTGAACTAAAGACAAAAAGGCTCCCCATAGTGAAGAAGAATGTTTTCTACCACCATCATAATGCCCCAGCCCGCTCATCGGCAATAGCGACAGCAAAACTAGTCCAGTTACGGCACGAATTGGTGCCCCATCCACCAAATTCGCTAGATTTGGCCCTCTGTGACTTCTTTCATTTTCCAAACTTGAAAAAATGGCTTGGCGGAAAGCGATTCATGTCAAATGAAGAGATCATTGCCGTAACAGAGGTCTATTTTGTAGAGATCGACAAATCTTTTTATTTGGATAGCTTAAAGAGGTTAGAATATAGTTGGACTAAGTGTATACAGCTACAAGGAGAATATGTCGAGAAATAAATTTAGTAATTGTAAAACAATTGCATTGTCTTCCTTAACACGGGTATTTATCATACCTTCCTCGTACAAGTTACGAAAATTGAAAAATCGTGCAAACATTTGGAGGGGGCTGTACCACGAAATCAGGCGATTCAGCCGCTAAAAAAATTGTGTTGTGCTTATACCAAGGTACTATTTCAGTCTTTGGAGTTTACTGAAATCTCCATTTGCGGGTTGCTGGTGTTCCCTTGTTAGGTATAAAGTTATTGCGCTGTGCATATGAGTTGGTTGCTTTATTTTTACGCTCGAGTTTTTATAATCGTGTTTTCTTCTTGTTTCTTTGTTCTTACTGTTTATTGTTTGTTATAGTTCTTCCGTGCTTTTTCGCTTCTTTTTGATAGTCTTATATCTTATATCTCTTACATTAATTCATTTTCTGGACCTTACTATGACGTTAAGGAAAAATTTATAGTTTCATCTTAATATTCACAAACTGCAACCTTATAAATGCTTCTTTTGTATTCTCTCTTTAAAATTTGAATGTAGATTGAAATGCATTAGTTATCGATATCGCTGCGAAGAGAGAAATTGAATTTTATTCTAAAAAGCGCAAGTGCACAGATAAATAATTCATTTTAAGTTTTGTCAACGTCTATATGTTAATGCATATTGGACGGGGCGACTGCGAGAAAAGTGAACACGTAGAAGCGAATTTCGACTAGTGGGGCGGGGGAAACGGCCGGAAAAGGAGAATGAGAAAGAAAAAGGGCCACGGTAAATCATGACGGGGGACGGAGTATTTCGGAATGCAAAGTCACCATGGAATTTGGGTTATAGATGTCCTTTTATACATTTTATATTCAAGAGTGTTGCCGAACGTCGACGTGAGACAAAGCCGGGAATATGCGGAATGTGCACTGTGTATAAATAAATTTATGCGTTTTTCGAGTTCGGTAGTACTTTTTCATCACTATAGATAGAGGAAATTCAACTTCTACGAGCTTTTAAAAAAGTGGCAATGGTTCAGGATAGAAAACATATAATAGTTGAAGGTTATGCCCAGTAATGGTTCATTTCTACTACTATAATGAAAATTAATGGGAGAGGATTATTGGAAGTAAATAAGCTGTAAGGCACAGATGCCAACTGCATGAATGTTTCGAGGCATGAGTATCCATGGTCGAGTCTTAACGAATGTGGAATGAGTCTCTAAACATTTTAATTCAAGCTATTTTATGAAGAAAACAACAAAGCACCAATTGCGTGCCAATTTCTTTTTTTCCTTCCTATAAAATATTCCTATTTTCAATGTTAATAGCGGCCTTAGCAATATAGAGATAAGTAGTTGCGCGTCTCGCTGACAGATGTCGCCACAAATATATATTTATTTATATGAAACTAATTTTGAGAAAACGCCTTAAATTTGGTATGATTAAATAAACAGTCTCCATGTGGGTAATAATTAATTTTGAAGTTTGTGAACTTAATGAAAGGTGCTTTATGGCGGTCTAGAGCACGGCGTCCACCAACAATCTACCTGAGGTAGCTTTGGCTTGTCCCGAGTCCTTAGAATGAAAACAGGCAAGTTTTATTATTTTGATTCATTTACATATTTTACAAGAAAGAAACAAACGACGTTCGGATTAAAGCAACATAAAACAAAACAAAATTCTTATCTTAAGATTGCGAATTTGAACAAATTTAAATCAAACGAAGTTCTAAATTTTGGCATGATCACGTAAAAGAAGCGATAAATCATATTAAACACATCTGTTGCGGAAGACTAAAATATATTTACAGGGGAAAATAAACGGTGCCTGGGAAATGAGTTCTCATGTCGGTAAAATCAACCAATAAAATTATTACCAGTGAATTAAGGGAACTCGGACAATATAAAATTACCGTCAGCGAATTAAGGGAATTCGGGTAGTAATAATTTTCGTTGGAGAATTAAGGAAACTAAGACAATATACAATTTCCGTCAGCGGATTAAGTGATTTCAGACAATATGAATACCGTCGGTGAAGGGGTCGGACAGGAGAGAACTCCTTTCGAATGAAATTCTGCACGGCTTTATATACCTAAAATTTGGGTGACGTATTGTTTTTTGTACATGACGTATGCAGATAAAAAACAATTTAAGAATAGAATGTTACACAAGCTCTAGAGTGATTGATTAGTAAGTTATATTCTATGGCCCAAGAGAAATATATAGGGATGTTGAGAAATATATGATAAAATAACAATTTAATAAATGTGAAAAATAGTTTAAAGAATTGATACAAAATTATTCTATTAATAATTTTAATATTTTCTTTGTCTTAAGAGTTTTTAAATTCGTAGGGACGGACAACAGTTCGTTGCACCGTGATTTGAAATTAATAACAGGAAAGAATTAACAAATATATTAAGATTTAAGCTATCCAAAGTTTCCAGTTAAAGTGTAAAGGTTTTCGAAAAGGTAATCAACAGGTTAGGAATCTGCCAGACTCCATAACAGGCTCCACTTGATTGAGTTGACAACGTGACCAACACTTCACATAGACTTATAATTTAAAAATGGGCTCATTCAAGAAAGATGGGTGTTGAGTGCACAAATAATTACAGTTAACTAAAGCCAATTACCTAAGCGTAAGAATTGACCTTTTTCGAAATTGCCAATTTCTTTAAACAACGAGTACATTACTATATTTCTTACTACTGAAAAAGTATAGTGTGCGATGCTTTAAGTAAATCTGTTCATTTTATGCTTCACTCTAATCAATATTTGTCTGCTTATCTTTTTATGTTGTGTAGAACTTATTTCCGAATATTTGTTATTTGTAAACATTTTCTCTAAATTGCTCAGGAAAGGAACCATCTTCCGTACAAGCTAGGTGGACACGCTGTATATTGCAACTTTACATGTAAGAAACACAGACTACAGATGACTGTTTTTCAGAAATTGTGTATTACGTATTGGTAGATACAACCGATATCCAGCCAATGCTGCCATTATTACAAAAAAATATATTTCCCATAAGTGCTGTTTTTAAACGAAACCTTCATTCACATTCTGATGCAAAAAGCGAGAAGGAAAATATTAGCTTTGTCCCTGGAGACAATTCTGAACATAACAAAAGATTACACGGGCACATTTGTTAAAATTATTCATTCGTGGTTGGGCTTTCCGAAGTACCAAAAATAATAGTAAAACGTTTGATACAAAATACTATCAATTTTACAAATAGTTAACTTTTCATCCTGCAAACCACGAAATACCCGAAAATACCCTTTAAATTTTGAGATGAAAGAAATAGCTAATTTTGTTTATAAATAGGAAGGCAAATTATACAACTACACTAGGGCCTCATTTTGTGTCTTATCTTATTCTTAGAATTAAAAATTACGGTTTTATTTTTAAACGTAGAACTATGCAGTAACTTCACCTCTACTCTGGTGTCTTGTTGTAGATGATCTCTTACAGAACCTAACTTCTAACGGATATGAGATGCAAGGGTACGCTGACGGTCTGGTAATCATGATCGGTGGAAAATATGAGAATATCGTACCGCAAGTTACGCAAAGAGCTCTTGATGGTACCTATAAGTGGTGTCAAAATCACAGCCTGCGCATAAACCTGCAAGAGATTACAATCGTCTCTTTTACAAGGGGAAGAAAAGTCTGTCTTAAAACACCCTCTATCGAAGGGAAAACCATTAGCTTCGGCGATGAAGTTAAATATTTGGGAGTTACGTTTGACAAAAAACTAACATGGAACTCCCACATCTCCAACTTACAGAAAAAAGCCATTACGGCATCACTAGTATGCCGAAGGTTGCTTGGTAAGAACTGGGATCTTAAGCCTCATATGACCTTCTGGTCCTATACAGCAGTAATCCATAATCACCTACGCCTGTCTGGTTTGATGGCCAAAAACAACTCAGAAGACTGTGCAACAACAACTTCAACATATTCAGAGACTTGCATGTCTCAACATCACAGGAGTGATGCGTACCTGTCCCACAGCAGCGCTGGAAGTCCTGCTGGGAATAACGCCGCTTCACATCCATATTCAGAAACAGGCTATATCGAGTGCCCTCACTCTTAGTAGAACGAAGGGATTACAGCCTGGGGATCTTAGAGGGCATCTCAAAATCCTTGAAGATCCCAACATAAATTATCTGATGTATATTGCAAAGGACACGATCCGTATGCAATACAATTTTGATCAAACTTATAAGGTGATCATCGAAAGCCGCTGAGTGGGCATCCGGTGACCCTGGAATGGTACACGGACGGCTCGAGAGTAGAAGGTGTCGGAACAGGTATAGGCATTAGTGGTCCCAATCTCCACCTAAAAATGCCTACAGGACGATATACCAATATATTTCAAGCAGAGATTTCTGCTTCAACCCTGTGCGCCATAAAGAACTTCGAGAAATGGATACGAGGCGCAACTACTAATATTTTCAGCGACAGTCAGGCAGTTCTAAAGGTTATTAAGGCCTACTCATACGAATCTGCTCTGATACACGAATGTGTACACAATCTACGGCAATTGGCGCAATAACTACGTTACTTTGCGGTGGGTCCCAAGCCACCAAGGGATCGAAGGAAATAATTTCATTGGTCCTAATCCCTTCTGTGGTCTCCAAAAGAGCCACATAAAACAAGCAATTAAGATATGGGAGGACAATTGAAAGGCCTCGTACTGGGATAATGTTCCAGGATAAAAACAGGCGAAAGCACTCATATCAGGCTCGCCAAAGACAGCAAAAATAGCGCTACCGTTCAGTAAGGGGGAACTTAGATTACTGGCAGGATTTCTGACAGGCTATGTAGCCCTAAAATATCACCTATTTAAACTAGGAAAAGTTGAAGATCAAATCTGCCGTCTATGCCAAGAATAACTGGACACGGCAGAACAGATCCTATGTGAATGCGTTGCCATTAGTCGTATACAACACCAACACTTCAGTAGACCATTAGTTGCACTTATTGAACTGAAGGAAACAGATCTTGGAGTAGTATTAAGGTTTATTAAAAGCCTCTAACTGTTCTAACACACATAAGGGCATTCTGTTACAATAGATCTATTAAGGTCGGAGTGATTAAAGGCATTTGTGCCATGGCCCGACTAAAATAATAATAATAATAATGCAGTAACTTTTCAAATAAGTCGCATATCATTCTTTATTTCAATTGCTATTGCAGATAGGTATGGCGTGTTGTTAATATAAGTTTTGAGTGTTCGGACAGTTATTACAAATCCGTAGAAATATACAGGATGTTTAAGACAAGCAAGTTATTATCGAGCAAATTGTGTCCAATTGCCTAATTTATTTAGAACACACTGTATAGCAGCAGATCATTTTATTATGATCACATGCCATATATTAGTTATCCACCACAGGATTCAGTCTTTCATCAACACTGTCAAAGAAATATAAGGAGCTTTGTAAACAGCTGCAAAACAGAAATTGTAAAAAACTGCGAATATCTCCAAAACTACTAGATTGACGTATGATATGTCCATATTGAGAATGTAGTGTAGAATACAAAAGTGATATAATATACCGAGTGTTCTATCAAGAGAAGGCTTAGTTGTGCCACTCTGCAGATAATCGTCATGTGAAATCAGAAATAATTTAGGTTATGTATTGACAAGTGCTACGTCTAAATATGTGAAATTTTAAATTGATATTTGAATATTTAAAGTGGATCTACAGTATACAGGGTGTCTCACGAGACACTGCATCGATCGGTATATGAAAGAGTGTACATTGGAAAACTTTGAAAACTTGGCAGTATACTAAAGCCAGCATGTACTATTGAACAAAAATATCTTCAATAATCTGACACTTCTATTTGTACCGGAAGCAGCTGTCAACTTTGTTATTTTAAATGGAACACTGTGTATTACTACATTTTTTAATGCAAAGTTCAATTTTAAGGTATGTTTGATAAAACTACTATGTTGCTATTTCTAGTATTATTAACATTTGCATTTTTGACAGACGCACGAGTGTTTCTGAACTTTTATAACTGTGAAGGTTCTTAACCTGGTAAATTGAATTTTTGCAGAACTGTTGACTGTATAAGATAGGATTCGAAACCGAATTAATTTCTCGAAAAAATTATACAGCGTGTCCGAAAATTACGGTTAAACTTTCAAATGGAAAGGTGTCAAAATTTAATTTTTTTTAATACAACTAACTATCTATTTCTCTCTTTCTCGTCAAATTGCTCTTACAAAAAAAAAACAACAAAAGAATGTCATATTCATTACGCACCTAGAATTAATACTTTTTAAGATATTGAGGAAAATGTTTGTAGCACAATTTCCTTATAAAAAAGTGCTCACCAAATGAGATTGTAGCTTATATAGTTTTTTAAAGTGTTTCTAACTTTGGTATATTTAAGATAGTCATGGCAATCCGTACGGGAACACGTCATTGCTAGCATAGCCGTTCGTTTGCGCTTATCGGTAGGAATTGAGAGTGTACAATAACATTCAGTATTGCACAAACAGTAGAAGGCATAACACATTGTCCTGATATCGAATTCCTTGCTTTATATATTGCCGCTTGTCTTTCAAATAATTCTTAGAGTTAGATGTTTTTCATATACATAGTAGATACACGCTTTCAAATACTACTTACTTTTTTATTCTTCCAACGACTACAGAAGTATTGTTGAGAAAATAACTTACTAAACGAATTTCAATTTATAAATAATCATTTAGAAACATAATAACAATAACATATTTTGAGAAGAACAACACAACATTAGTGGAGGCTCCAGATATCTCAAATGATATAATAAATCAATTATAAATTAATCCCAGAGAATTTGGACACAAGTTAAATCAGAAAATCATGTGTTCAGCAGAAACACTGATTTACGTATAGGTACACTGCATGAACTGCATATTAATGCAAATCTAAATACCGATGTACTCACAAAATACCGTATTTTTATACGAAATTTGCTCCACTAACTGGTTGCGATGTTGAAAGAACATTTCCTCCATTTAAAGAAATACTGACATCAAGAAGAGCCAACTTTTCAGTTGCAAACTTCTAGTAAAGGTTAATTAAACCCTTATTTCTACAAATTAAAAATGTTAATACTATTTTACGTAGTTCATCCATGTTGGCACAGCGTAATACCGCGTAATAAGAGATAATGACTCTATTTAAAGATGTTTTAATTAAAATTGTAAATAGGTACCCACATATTCTAAAACCAGAACGATAAAACCTATTGCATCGGTCGTCTATGGAAGTGACAAAAATAGCGTATTTTATCCATATTTGCCAACTGCGTGTGAGTCATCCCGTACTTTTTGCCGAGGCTTGGTCATAACTACCAGGAAAAAATCCAGTATCACTTTGTTTTCAATTATAAACAATGCCAGCGCGTTTAAATTATATAAACGAAAATTATTTAAATTTGTTTATTATCTGCGGAGATTGCAGTAAAGTGATATCGAAAACATACCTTTGCCACTCGGTATCCACAAAATCAGAAGTCGAAATCAAACACAGTCAAACGAATTATACAGAATTTGAAAAACTTCGGATCCGTCAAAGCAAAAATTCAAAAACATAAACTTATTGTTGTTGATTCAAACATGGAAATTATCATTTCGGATATTTCACACCATAGCCAATAATGAGAAGAGTGAGTTTTTGTGAATTCATTTTAACATGGTCTCAACAGCGGGAATTATGTGTGAACATTATCTGGACGAATGAAGCCAAGTTTACAAGAAATGGTCTGCTTAACCGGCACAATTCTCATTTCTGGAGCAGTTCGAATCCCCACGTATTTAGAACACAAAACTTCCATTAGAATTGGCAATTTAACGTTTCATCAATGCTGGATTGTTTCCTATGGTCATGACCAATTTATATATCTCCAAAGTTGGACAACATTCTAATGAAACTACATAAGCTACATTCTCTTTTGATGAACCTTAATACTAACCTAGGATCTTCTTTCTTCAGTAAGGAGTGGCCTACTGAAATGTTGATGTCGTTTGTGACTAACGGCAGCGTATTTGGATAGAATGTGTTCTGTCTCTAGATCTTCTTGGCAAAGACGACAGAGATGATCTTCAGCCGTTCTTAGTTTGTATAAGTGATATGTTAGGGCTACTTGATCTGCCAGTATTCTGAAACCCCTTTGCTGAAAGGTAGCATTGCCTTTGCTGTCTTTGGCGCATACGAATGCTTTCGCCTGATCTTGTTCTGTTTTTTTATGGCTCTTCTGCTGTCTGCAATAAGGTTTTGAACCGATGGAAGACGTACGCGCTGTTTTTTTGACTAGTTCATTGGCCTTCTCATTGTCTTCAATCCCTTGGTGGCTTGGGACATACCGAAGCGTAATGTGATTTTTACGTCCCAACTGTCTTAGATTCTGTACAAATTCATGTATCAGCGTAGGTTTTTACACATACGATAGAAAAGGTACTCTTACGGAACAGAGGCTTTATACCCCGTTCAAATTTGTATGAATCTTTCAATATATCTTTTAATTTGTCTATTGTATATGGTAACTTAACAAATTATTTTTTTTACTAAAATATATTATTTGCAATTACATGTAAACATCAGGTGTTTATATTAGTACTTTTATATTTAAAATTCAATTTGTTTGTGGTAAATTACTTTACTTTGCAGAATGACATCTCAAATATCGTAATATCTGGAGATTTCATATTTTTGAATTATGAAACTAGAAATATTTGTCAAATATAATTTAATATTAAGTTACCTCTCAATGATTTAAACTTCTTTGCGAAATATATGGAGGTAGAAATATTGCTACGGGAATGCCGAACAACAATTCAAGTTGCTCGCACCAACTAGATTTATTACTTATTGGTTTAAACCTACGTTGGGGATGTTTTAAATTTGTCGAGCAAGGGAGTGTTTAAGGTGCATGCAAGGTTGTCGCAAGTGCCTGTGTATGTGCGTGCGCGTGTATGTGTGTATGGTTGGCACATTCGACAATAAAAAGGTAGTAAGGCGGTAGTATAAAGTGGCGGTGGTAGCGGCGGTGTACAATGTGTAAGTGAACGCGTAATGAAATGCGAGTCGGATCAATATATCTCCGAGCGGGCTGATTAAATGGCAGCGTTAACCGGATATTGCTATCCGAATTGTCTCCGCTACCGTCTCTGCTACAGGAGTCCCTTCTACGACATACAGATGTTGCCCGGCTTTTACCGAAATCCTGACAGTATACGACAAACGAGAGTTTAAGAGCTGAAAATTTTAATTTGCAAGTGATGTCAATTAATTGCCTATAGATTGCGGATATTTGTGTACGTGATATGGCCCTTTCGATTAATGTCAGATGTATGCAAGTTCAACCGCACTACGTAAAGGAAGAGTATTTTCTCTTTATTGCTATCAACTATTTTATTGTAGCTACAATTACACGTACCTTTTAAATTTCAATATATCGTATCATACAGATCAGTCCGCTCAACTAGATACACCCCCGTGGTGCGAAATCATCCGACTGCATCCAACGAAACTCGACAAATTCCGAGTAGGTACGCGAGTAGTTTTGACAGTTTGTAATGACACAAATGACATTAAAACTTTACCGATACGTATCTAATTATTCCTTTGTAAAGTTTTATTCAAATTAGAATCATTACAGCTTGCTGCGAAGAATCGGTGTTTTCTATTTCAATGTTAACAAATATTTTACCAGCCGCGCCGTATCGATATCGGGTGGCAAGGCAAGCAAAGATATGTTGGATGTTTTCAGTTACATTTCATCAGTTCTTCACGCTTAATTTCAGTAAATGGATGTGTATGAAACAGCAGAGAAAGTAGGAATTATTAAATTGTTTTATGCAAATCATCACAGAAATTCAATATTTATTTCATAATGCGTCTAACTGGCATTAAATAAGTTTCGAAACACACGGTTATTTATCCCCACGTAACCATAAGAAAGAGCCATAACTGGTAAATAATAAAGAACAAGGCATAGATTTTATAATAGATTACTGTCTGTTTGCACATGGAGATCGGGTTGAACACCTACTTTAATATTTTGTGTTATTGGGTAGAATTCAGTTTTGGTTTTTCGTATTTGAGCATATTACTTTTTGTTATGTATTAAAACTCTTTTTAATATTTCCTGTTCTATCTTTCACTTTTAATAAAGAATACATATAGTTTGTTTTTAATTTATACCTTTCAAGATTTTTTATTTTTGAAGACTTTGTTTGAGCAATCTATGAGCCTTCACTTGTGTTTAATAAAAGAATTATTGTTTTAGTTTGTTTGCCATTTAATTCTCATCATTTACCAACCTAAAAGATATGCCAGTACCAGTCTTAAATTTAGTCTTAAGTAGTGCAAAAATATTTTATACGGAATACTATCGAAACATCTGGTATGCATATTTAAATAATAACGCATATTATTGTTAGAAAAGTTGTTTTGTAGACGTTCTACAATACAAAATTTATGATTAGATGCACTGTAGACTGTAGAAGAGAACGTCTTGCTGCCTGACTAGATACAAACATGACGATTAAATTGGCCATAGCTTGCCTTGCCACCCAATATCGATACCGTGCGGCGTGTAAAATATTCGTTAGCAGTGAAATAGAAAACACCGATTCTTAACAACAAGCTGTAATGATTGTAATTTGGATAAAACATTACAATTGAATAATTACATACGTATCATTAAAGTTTTAGTCATTATTACGAACTGTCAAATACAAAACTACCCGGGCGCCTACTCCAAATTTGTCGATTTTCGTCGGATACAGTCGGACGATTTCGCAACGCGGGGGTGTATCTAGTTGAGCAGACTGATCTGTATATGCAGTGTATAAGAGGAAAAAAAATTGTTGTTGATTTTCAAAAAAGAAATTGTTCTTGATAAAAGTGCTTCCTTGTTCTTTTTCTTCTTCTTCTTCTTCTTCTCTTTTTTGGGCTAGGAATGATTTCCTGTTGTCCGTTTGTATATTCTATAGATAACAAATACCAACTTTCGGCCCAGCATTTTGGAGGTCTTCCTGGGGGTCTTTTTGTACTAGGTTTATTGTCTCTGCAGATTTTTGCCGTTCTGTTGTTCATGTGGTTGACGTGCTAGTTCCATTGTTTCTTTCATTCTTGTGTCCATTTTATCACATCTTCCACTTGACATTTTCTTCTTCTTTCTTATTTTTCCTCAGCGTTATCCTTTGTATCTTTCTTCATTTCCGTTGCACGTATTTTCTGTTTTGTTGCTTCTGTTTCCGGTTTTGTTTCGGGTACGTATGTTAAGACTGGTCTTATAGCTGCTTTATATATTCCTGTCTTGGATTCTGTGTTGGTGTATTTGTTGTACCATATTGTTAGGTTGAGTGCTCCAGCTATTCGGGCAGCTTTTGTGGCTTGTCTTTGTATTTTTGATTTTATTTCTTTCGTACTGGTTATTTTCACTCTCAGATAATGGAATGATTTTACCTGCTCTATTATTTGTTTATTTAATTCTAATTTGCACCGGATAGGCTCTCTAGCTACTACCATTGTTTTTGTTTTTGCTATGGATATTTGCATGTTGAGTCGTTCAGTGGAAATACTAATAAGATACGAATAAGTCTTTGCAGGTCATCTTCAAGGCTCGCCAGTAGCGATGTGTCATAACACAATATACTAACATTTTTGTTTCCTATTTGGTAGCCTTTTTTTATTTTTATTTCGTGAATTATCTTATTCATTGTCAGATTAAATAGCAGAGGACTGTCATACGTTTCCTTGATAGAGTTTGCGTTGTGTTGTTGGTATTTATATCGTCAATTATGGTCGTTAGTTCTAATGGCTGCCCCATTTCCTTTAGTATTCTCAAAACAAAACTCGTTTATTCATACGCGGTCGAAGGCTTTTGTTAGATCAACAAAACATATGTACAGCAGTGAGTTAAATTCGTATGCTTTTTCAAGTTGTCTCATTATGAATATGGCGTCGATGATACTTCTATTTTTACGGAACCTCTGTTGTTCTTCTTCTATGACTAACTCTGTTGGTAGACGGTTCTGGATGATAGATGTGAATAATTTTAGTGTGGAGTTCAACCTCTATAATTATCGGGCGTTTTCCTTCGTCCCTTTTTGTAAATTGGTATTGTGTAGCTATGTTCCCATTCTTGGGGGATTCGCCCTTCTTTCATTATTTTGTTAAAAAGTCTATGTAATGCACATACTAATTCGTCTCCTCCATACTTCAGTAATTCCTTCGGAATAGTGTCTGGTTCTGACTTAATGTCCTTATAACGTTATTGATTTCTTCTTCAGTAACGTTTGTAGAACCTGTATTTTCATTGTCTGCCACTGTGTTTACTATTTCTGTCCCTCCATTGACTTTTTCGAAGTGTTGGACCCATTCTTCTTCGCTTATGTTGGTTATCTGTAGTGTGTCGCTGATTTCCTTATTTTGTCCTCGTATCATTCTCCAGATTCGTTTCTGAAAGCCATAAAGGTTCCATGTTTGTTCTAAAACCCATAAGTAATTCCAAACAATATGATGGGGGGTAACAAGAAGTGCAAGCGGCGAACAAATTTAAAATACTAATTCAAATTATATTAAGCTTTAATAAGCAAACGAAACGTTAAGACCTTTTACAAAACCAAAAAAAATAGCGAATTAACATAATACATAATAAAATTATTTATTCTATCTTCACCTATCATAACACATAACTAGAGTAAGATAATTGTTCGTCGCGCCATAGGCGTGCGGTTTCTTCAATATTTATAATACCGAAAAATAAGTAATAAAGCGAGTAATAATAAAGCGAATAATAATAAAAAAACTAATCAAGAATTATCAAGAAATATTTGTATGGCTGTGAAACACTCACCCTCTTAAGTAGCGTAATCAAGTAGGCTGGCGGATTGCATTGGAATTACTGAACATGAGAAGTAGAAGCACCATCATCAGTTTTATAACCCAGTGGATAAGAATCGTAAAAAAATGATAGCATTAGATACATTTCAATAGTCGTCTCGTGGAACCGTGTTCGCAGTGGTGAAAAAATGTGTTTATATTTGAAGAAAGATCGTTCGACATCTACCGATGTAATACATGTATGGTTAAAATAATCTTTGAACTCAATTAATGGATTAGTCGAAGTACCATTACAAATTTGTTGTAATGTGATAAAATTGGAATCTTTCTCTAACACCCAACTTTTTTAAAACGCGATTATTTTTTGCGCCATCTATAGTGCCTAGCAGAGTATGTACTTCGTCCACTATTTGCAGTGACTTCACTAACGACAACGCTCTATTTTGTAATTGTTCCAGCGCGTCATGTAAGCATTTATAGTAGCTATGAATACGTTGTGAATCTGTTTCAACAGAAGTATCTTGAAATTTTGACTGGTTCTCCTTAATAGCTGCAGCTTCGGCAGGATTGTATTGTAGAATAACAGCTTTTACTTTTTTGAAATGTTCAGCATAATAAAAAGCTGCCTGCAACCAGGTTCCCCAACGTGTAAGAATCGACTGTGGTGGTTCACGAATACCGGGACATTGTGCGTGAAATGTTCGAAGATGTTTTGGAGATTTGAGAAACACTTTTTTTGTACTTGATATTAATGCGTCTACCTCGGGATAACATTGTCTAATAGTTTGTGTCACAAGATGTAAAGCATGCACTTTACAAGTTGCATGTAAACAATCGCAACCGTGTTCAAGAAGAGAACGGCCTACCGCACGCGTTGTCGTGTCACTTGACGTGTTGAGACTTGAAAGTTTTTTAACGTAGTAAGTATCACAGTCGTAATTGCTGCACTAGTATATCCTTGTAATCTTTTGCTAGCTAGTAACAGTGGAAATGTCGGTTTATGCTGATCCAGTACACGAACTATAACATGTATAATAGAATTTTTTTTACAATCTGTTGTCTCGTCAACACATAACCAACGCAACTGATTTTTTAATGTAGATATGTTTTTATTTTCCACCTCTTTGCGTACAAATAAAACATGCTTAGTAGTTGGCAACTTCAACTCCGGGTTGTATTTGTTCCAAAAGTTCTTAAACGATTAGTAAATCGAAAATAAAGTCATTTCTATTTGACGCGCCGTATTTTCTATTTCTGTGTTTTGCACTATTTACATGCTTCCTACAGTCGTTCTTTTGCCAGCACATGAAAGTTTTCTCGCACACTTTACAAACTATTTTATCACCGTCGTATAACAAATCCGGAAACTCACAGATACAGTTTTTTACTTTATCAGCAGAGGGTCATTGTTTAGCCTTGCGCACACTGGACATTTTTACTTAAATTTTTTTTTTAATAATTAGTATTCCGCTCGCCTGATTTAATTCACACGCGCACGCCGCGCTAGTGATGGTGAATGTGTACGAATTTGAACTGCCACCCGGCAGATGTTTACGCATCGCATCAGACAGGCGCGCGCCGAGATCCGTTGGCTGCTCCAGCTGTGACGGCTATGCTGGGACGACACGATTATCTTACCTTACACATAACTTACTTCGAAAAACTTTATAATAGTTGCTTATCATTTGAGGTGTTATATTGCGGATAGCCTGTGTTATACGAATTTTTAAAGTATTTTCATTATTGGACAAGACATCGCTGTTTGCTTTAAATATCCTCAGAAGAAAAAGTTCATAATTGTTATATCGGGCGATCGAGATGGTTAGGGATTTGGACCGTATCTTCCAATCCACCTGGATACGAACATGTCCTCTCACAGTAATTGTCGAATTAGCAGAACATCCATCCTGTCGAAAATACAGTTGCCTGTAATCATTAAGGGGAAGCGTTTCAATTTCTTCTAAAAAGAAGCTGTTTAGCATGTCTGAATAACTACGCTGGTTAACAGTAGAGTCAAAGAATACGGATGAATTATTCTATCGTATAATACTGCACACCACACATTAACCTTTTTATAACATTGCCGATTGCGATTAATGACAAAATTTGGATTCGTATCACTCCAATATCGCGAATTTTGAGACTATACATGTCCATTCGTTGAAAATGTGCACTTATCAGAAATGATAAATTTGTATAAGATTTTGATCAGATGCAATTTTAGATCCTTTCCAGAGGCAAAAGTCTCGAACCCGACGATGACGCTAAGCGGTTAGCGTCATCGTCGGGTTCGAGTGTGTGCCGAAAATTTGGTTTATACGCCTTTATCTTAATGGTTGCATAAATACGGTATAGAAATACGGCACTCATATTTAGATTGGCCGCTTTTTTTCTTAGAGCTTCTCTAAGATTTACTCGAACAGAATTCAAGTCTGTGAAAGTACCTGCATTATCATTGTCATACTTTTTCTTACACTTCTTTTGAGGGTTAATACTTCCCGTTTCTTGGAATTGTTTCACCAGTCTCAAAAGAGTTTGACGGTGAATAACCATGCACACACGATACTTAATATTACATTTTTCAATAGCATATCTTGCTGATGCTTCACCTATATCATAACACAGAACAGCATAAACTCTTTGCTCGCGGGTCAACATTTTGACAATTAAAAATTGCGTGATAGTGAATGACACAACGTGATGTGCAAACATTATAATCAATGCAACTTGATATTACTACAAAACAGGGACTTACGCATAAAATATACAAAAACTGTCGATTTTACGCCTTATTTTAAAATTCATTTTGTGAGTTAATTTCAAATTGCAAATTGTAATTTATATGCTTATTAGTACATATTGCCTCCTTTCAGATTTGTCTTGTAAGAAGTTTTTCTCATTATTGGATGGGTAACGCAACTGAAGGGTAACCTATCAAGAGTTAGCAATCAATTTCTTTGTTTTATTTAACAGCTTTGTGTGCAGATACAAAGGATAATGTAAAGTCTACAATAAGTTACCCAATTTAATTTATGAAAAGTTAAAAGACGTCCATAGCAGATACCTATAATCGTGCCTTTGGCTATAATATAAAACAAAGTTATCGCATTGATTATGTTGCTCTTTTTAATGCTCGGTTTGAACGTAGGGTAAGTAGGGGCAAGCGAAAAGTAAAATTCTAGCAGTTACTAAGAAACGTTAGATACTTAAAATTCATACAATTTCTAATCGTATGACAGTGTTAAATTTCCATACAATTTAAAAACACAAGTTCCTAGTAGAAGGACACGCTTATCAGTTACTCAAATACACCTATCTCTTAAAGAGCGGAGCTAAAAACAAATATAACTCTGCATTCAGCTTTACACTACATTTATCAACGATATTGCCAATATAATTAAGAGTGAACGTATAATTTTTGAGGAGAACGTAAAAATATATCGTTCCATAACATCCAGATACGATTGTCTTAGATTGCAAAGTGATAACAGCAGTTACAGATTGGTGCACAAGAAATCACCTATTTCTGAATGTTCATAACAGTTACGTACACGATGTATAGCGAACCACTTCCTTTCACCGATCGTGGCAAGTGTATACAAATTGTATGGATTTTTGTGTAGAAATGCTTGGGCCTATTGTATTTCGCATTTGTAAGATCTTAAGTGGTCTGGCATCCAATTTGTCAGATATATACTAATAACTAAAGCTGGCCACGAGCGGTACCGCGCAGTAGCGTAGAGTCGACCAGGCCTCGCGTTCCACTAGAGTTATTCTACTAATAGAGATGTTTGCTGCCGCAAATAATTTCGCTCATCTTTTAAATAAAAATTAAATAACACGTGCTCAAACACTTACCATTTTAAGAGTCCTCCGTGAAATCACAAAGTCAATAATGTCTGTTAAATATCTGCAACATTAGATATGTTTCAACTGTTGTTTCGGCAAAACTAGTACGGCATGAGGAAAAATGCGTTTATATGCAGAGAACGAACGTTCTACATCTAGTGACGTAATATTTGCGTAAGTAAAATAATCTTTCAAATAACTTAACGATTCTGTTGACGCACCTTCACAAATGTGTCTTAATGTGCCAAAATTAGAATTTTTCTCAAAAACACTTTGAAATTTTTCTAGAACAGAAACATTTTTTGCGTCTTCAATCGCGCATAGCTGTGCGTGAACATGTTGCACTATTTGTAGAGATTCTTCTAACGGCACCGCAGGATTTTGTAATTTTTCTATTGCATCTGCTAGCCCGAAGTAATTGTCGTGAATGATTTTTAAATCCATTTTAACCTGACTATCGTGAAATTTCGACTGGCTTTTCTGGATAGCGGCAGCTTCCTTTGTATCGAATTGTAAAACCACGTTCTTAATATTGTCAAAATATTTATGGTAATGAAACGCGGCCTGCAACCATGTTCCCTAACGAGTTAGAATAGGTTCTGGTGGCTCTGGTATACGGGGGCATAGTCTGTGAATTTCGCGAATACGTTTCGGTGATTTGACAAATACTGCTTTGGTATGCGCTATTAAAGCGTCTACCTCAGGATAACATTTTCTGATACTATCCGCCACAAGATTGAGAGCATGAATTTTACACGTAATGTGTAACAAATTAGCAGAATGCTTTTTAAGAGACCGGCCTACAGAAAGCATGTTTGCAGCACCATCACTCACTAACATCAAGAGTTGGTTTGTTGAAAGTTCAAACTTGTCCAATGTATTTAACACTAACTTTGAAATTACTTCGGCAGTACACTGTTGTATTCGTTTGGAGACTAATAGAATTGAAGGTGCCGATTGATGAGGTTCCAATTTGCGTGCCATTACATTAAGAACAGAATGTTTCTTCCGATCTGTTGTTTCGTCGACACATAACCACAATTTTTGATCTTTCAACTCCGATTTTATTGTTTGTTCAATATGTTCGCGTGCAGATGGCACAATTCTTCGTAACGATGTTCGACTTGGTAATTTGAGCTCCAAATAGTTATTCCAAAAGCAGATAAATGGTTCCTTGTCTAGTAAATTAAACGGTATATTACGTGCGATAAACGTAACGCATAAATTAAATATAAATTTTTTATTGTCTCGTGCGCAATTTCTTTTTGAGATATGCTTTTCACTATTTACGTGTCGTAGACAATGTTGTCTGGACCAACACATTAACGGGATTTTACAGATTACACATTTAATTTTAGCACCTCCATATATTAAGTATGGAATTTCTGCAATAAATTTTCGAAGTTTGTCCGACCGCGGTCGTTTTGCTGACGAAATCATAATTTTTCTAGGACAGATAAACAATTGCGCAAATGACCGGCAGCGAAAATGTCCGTACTACTCCGCAGACGAAGTAATACTAACGTTCCTCTCGGTCCGAACTGATTCTACGCCGATGCGCGGTACCGCTCGTGGCCAGCGTTACTCATAAGGTGCTTTCGATAGGGGCAAAGGAACTGTTTCAGTACAGCAAATATGCACGTGTCATGTGTTCTATTTAACCACTTGGTGTGCTGGTACAGCTCCGAGTAGCAGCTTGCGGAAAGTTAAACGACCCATAATCTAAACTATGCTAGTTATAAAGTTACAAAATATCTGCTTTAGTAGATGAAAACAAAATTTATAATTGTTGTCAGACTTTATCTTTAGAAAGAAACAACAAATACATAAAATAACAAAAATCAAATAAAAAACCACTTCCAAAAAGGAAAGTAAAAATTTCAAAAAATAACAAAAAAACAGAAATTCTTAATAAATAAAATTGTATGCAAAAGCAAGTAGTAAATAAATGAAATATTTAAAAAAGCATATAGATAAATACTCTAAACAGAAATAAAGTAAACACTCTTAAAATAACAACAAAAACATAAATTCGCAATAAATAACATTGCATGTAAATAAATAAAATATAAAAGAAAAACAATAACTAAATAAATAATGTAATATAAAGTGTGTTTGTATAGTATCCACGGCGGTCTATGCACATTCTCAGACGATTAGGTATTGAGCGTACTAAGTTTTCGCAATAAGTTTTGCCACGTAATAGCTCCCGGACGGAAGCCTACGGACGGAAGGCAGAAATACCTCTTCCAAAATATCTCTGTACCCTTCTTCCGTTAACTGTCCGGTTCTGCTAACAATTTCTCCAGGACTGGCATCAGACATCCATAACCAGAAGCCGCAACTGATTCTACCACTTCTTCTAGTTGTCTGGATATTCTGGGCTTCGTACCGTGTGCCGTTTCGTGGAGAAAACTTTCTCGGACGAAAATATGACACCATCCCAGCACCGATTGATATTTGTATGGGCGAATTGAAGTCGAGCAGCTACATTTTCCGGTGTAATGGTTATCTTCTTTGCTGGTTTTTAATGGTTGCGTTGTGTACTGTAAATGTAGTTACTCTTCGGCGCAGTGTTGCTGTATTCTATGGACATCTTCATTTAAAATTGGTTTTCGTCCTGTTCTTGCTCTATTTTGCAGAGGTCTGTCATCTATATTTAAGTTATTATATCGCGATATCCATCTTTGTAGTTGCGTTGCCTATAATAAGAATGGAAACTATAATTGAGTATTTGAGTCGCAAACCATATTTATATCAAGTACAATTATTCTTTTTTACAAACGAACCAACAACAATCCTATCATAGTTAAAGCCTGAGGTATTTCAAGAAATGATCTTCACTCGATTATTGATATATATATTTTTGGAAACGTTTCATACTTTATAGGTCTGATTTAGGAACACAATTTGTACGAGATAAGGATAAATCGCAACAGCATAGAGCATGGCTTTGGCGGCATCTAAGGTTAAAACGATTATAATTGCAACCAAAACTATGACGAAGCTAGACCTATTTTTTTTACTGAAAGAAACGAAAAAAATATGTGTACCATCACTTTAATTTCGGCTATAAACGGATTATGTTCTTTGTCATAACGTATCGTAGAAAGCATGCACGTAGGGAAATGGTTTCTTACATGAAGAATATAGATTTTTTTGCAAAAATCAGTCTCTACTTAAGAAACTATTTTTATTTCAAGACTATAAAGATGTATAATGTAAGAAAATAATTTTATTCAAATTTTATTTGTATTAAATAAATATTTTCTATTTATATTAGGGTTAAAAAATCAATACAAGTACAATTTTATTTATTAAGAATTTCTGTTTTTTTTTTTTGGTTTTTAAATTTTTCACTTTCCTTTTTGGAAGTAGTTTTTTGTAATTTTATTTATTTGTTGTTTCTTTTTAAAAATAAAGTCTGACAACAATTGTAAATTTTGTTTTCATCTGCTAAAGTAGGTATTTTGTAACTTTATAATTAGCATAGTTTAGATTATGGGTCGTTTAATTTTCCGCAAGTTGCTACTCGGAGCTGTACCAGCACACCAAGTGGTTAAATTGAATACATAACACGTGTATATTTGCTGTACTGAAACAGCTCCTTTGTCACTATCGAAAGCACCTTATGAGATCTACGCCAAATTAAAATAAAATAGAAATTTCTCTTTGTTACGGTCAAGTGGTATATTCTATATTGGGAGCAACGATAACTAAAAACAACTTCAGGTAATCATATTAAATTGACTTTAACACATTCATTACTCCGAAAAGAAAATGAAATGGACAAGTTTATTAATAAGCGCAAGTGAACGCGATTGAATTGAAACTGACTGAACTGAACAACGGTAAACAAAGAACCATACAATTTTTCATTTCTATAATGTAATTTTTTAAAGAGATTATCAATCCTTTTATTAAACAAATTTTAATCGGATTAATACCATATAAGGTCGGCTGTATATTATTTTATTCTGTTATAAATAATTCATTTTTGCTTTTTATACTAAAATTAATTTTCATTTTGATAAAATCTTTCGGAATGCTTTCAACCAGATGCAAATACCTCTAATATTTTAATCAATTATATATTGACATGTGCATCCTCTCACATTAGGCATAACTACTGTTCTAAAGTTGCGTTTTTTATTATCACCATATTTGATTACACTTAATATTAATAACCATTTAACGCATGCCCTACTATTCGAAGGGGCATAGAGTAAGGAAGTAATTTTAACATTCGAATTGTTTTATTTAAAAAGAAAAAAAATCACCACAAACTTGAGAATTAAGTGAGATATGTAGGCCTATATTTCTCTCTAAATAACTCCGGGCTTTAATTTATTGCCTCTTTTCAAAGCAAGACGCATTAAACTTCCATAAAAAACAATTTTTAGCGTGATTTCACAAAAATAAGAAGAGTTATTAATGTTTGCATAAAGGTGAATTTTTGTCGGAAAATCAAAATTTACTAAAAATTAAAATATCTTAAAAACCATTAGACTTTAGACTAAGGTAAATGTGGTTAATATGATTCCTAACGACCTCACCTATCGGCTATTCAAAACTCTACATCGTTCTACACGCACGCTCTAACACCCTATTATACAGTGCGGTCCTAAAGTGTCCCCACTCCATGCTATTTTTTGAACGACAGAAGCTAGCGTTTTTAGAAAAACTAGGTCGATTTCTATTTTTTGTGAACTAACCATTGCCGTTATCAGCATTTCAATTGTATTTCTGGTTTCACCAGTGACGCCAATTTTCTTTTTTCAAATAGAACAGCCTATATATTTTTACGTTTTTTGAAAGGTAATCGAAGAACGAGACCAACGATACCACATATGTTATATTTTAACTTAAGAAATATGTCGATATGCAGCAATAAAGGTTTTGGTAATCTGTTTTTGTTGTTACGCAAAGTTGGCTAGGAAAGAGCGCCAAATTGTTTCTTGTGACACCAGACTAATCTGAAGAGCTCGTTGCTAAGCAAAGTAATCATAACAATTGCCAAACTGTCAAATCTCAATTCCAAACGCGTGGATTATTCTTATTATAACCTGCATCTGTCATACTTTCATTCTTTGTGCTCGTTATTATTTTGTAATTTTAATTTGTTCTGTTAATTGTTGTTTCTCCTTTACTTTACTCCTTTAATTAATTGTGGTGAGTTTCTTTAAATTTGTTAGTTTTTGATAGGCATTTTGCTTAAGTTTCTGTTTTCTATGTTGTTGGTTTTACAATGGCATCCGCATGGACTACGTAAGATAAACACCAAGTACCTAATTTTAATATTCGGTGAATTTGGCAACAATTACCACAAAGTGGAGTATAATGAATACTGCTCTTGTACAGCCGGAAATATTTAAACTTTATAACCACCCCAAAAAGGTTGTTTCACTGTGCCTCCAGCTAGGACAGGGCTCAGGGCGAGGTATGGCAGAGGTCCATCAAAGTTGAGATATGTGATATGCACAAATAAGCGCGTCAGAAGCTTTTTTAAAGAAAAGCGCCAAAAACTTTGTTGCATCTCTCCTTGATACGTGGAAATATTTATGAGACGTGGATTTTGAAATTTTAACAACGATTTTATTTGAACAAAAAAAAAATTATTTAACAATAAGAAAGATAATCGAATTTTAGTTATGTCTGGTTATTCTAGGTGTTCTTGTCTAAAAACCTGGCTCCTGGGCGTCGTTTACGGACAGGTGGATAGCTCTTTCCTAACACACGGTATCGCTTCTTAAGTCGTAACTTGCTAAGGATTTGCTACCACAGTTAGAATAATTGTTCTTGGGTTTATAAGTACCTAGAAGTACAAAAAGTAAAAATGGAATTCGTGAAAAGCAATAAGATAAAACTTACAAAATTTTATCACAAATTCAGATACGTTAAGAAATGATCGCTCAAAAATACTCACCTATTTGAGGTAATTAAGCACATTTCACGTTTGATCCCTATCAGAGCTCGTGAGAAACGGGGCGAAGGAAAATTTCATTCGGTCGACGATAGGCGTCAAAATTGTACACAACAAAAAAAAAAACGAAAGAAAAATTCAATGTTGCAACAAACCGAAATAAATATTCGTGCGCATACAGCACCGTTCAAAATAAACAGACCGCGTAACAATAAAGTTGTTACAACTTTGCCCTAAGTAAGCATAGATAATATAAAATTTATAGGGCGAACTGCTTTAACAGAAGATAATATGATTTAAATGATTGTACAATTTGTTGCGCAACCATGGCAAATAAGGTGATAATTGTTGCCAGATTTACATAATATTAAAATTGACCCAGCAATTTTGCATGGTTCCTGCCGATGCTGATATTGTTCATCAAAAACTAATATATTTAAACAAACTTACCATAATTAATTAATTGCAATAAAGTTCGATAAAGTAAAAAAATAACATTTAGCAGAACAAGTTAAAATGAGAGAAAACAATAACGAGAACAAAGGAGGAACCCATGACAAATGCAAGATATAATAACAAAAAACAACAAAAATAATGTACGCTTTTGGAATTGAGATTTGAAAGTTTAGCAATTGTTATGATTATTTTGCTTAGCAACGAACTCTTTAGATCAGTCTGGTGTCACAAGAAACAGTTTGGCCCCCTTTTCTAGCCAACTTTGCGTACGAATAAAAACATTACCGAAACCTATATTGCCGTATATCGTCATATTTCTTAAGTATAACATATATGGTATCGTTGGATTCGACTTTCGACTACATTTCCAAGGAAGTAAAAATATACAGAGTGTTCTATTTAAAAAGATAAAGTTGACGTCACTTCCGGTGAAACCGAAAATACAATTGAAATGCTGATAACGGCAAAAGCTAGTTGGGGGACACTTTAGAACCGCACTGTATATATTTTTGTGCATTCATATTGCTTTAGTTTAGTTTATTGTATGTTTCCTGAACTTGGATTTGTAACCTGTTGAGAATAAATTAATATGAATATAAATATTTAACACATACAATTCTATCTTCGTAATAGATTACCCATTACAGGTAAAAGAATTGCTGTAATCATTAAAAACTAGCCACATTTATAACCAATTTACTCCCCTTTACTGTCCTTCAAGTGCTTCGTCGGGAGCACCAAATTTCGATATCTTTGAATTGACTGGGAGATCATAATCTTACATGGCAAGAAGAATGATTACACACTTAAGAAAATCGATAATACCAGGTATGAGAAATATAATACCTTTTAATATAGTTTATACCGTTATCTAGGAACGACCAGATTTTTTAATGAGAGGTATAACAGTATACACGTTGGTGTAGATACGAACGGGGGATTGCTTTGTGAATGATAACAGCGCATTCAAGTTTCACTGAGAGATCTTTCCAGTCGCAGTATGTCAAAAAGTGAGCGGCGGTACGCACGCATATTATAAACACGCATGTTCGCTCAATCGCGTAATATTATAATTCAATGCCTTCTGACAAAATGTGTTAATACAGAATTACTGCGTGATTTTTCTGTATTCTCAGATTATGTTAGAAAGTACGGTTTCTTATATTCACTTTGTTGCTGCTACGCGATGTAGGAGAACGAAAAAGTAATTCTAAGTAGGAAAATAAACAACGATTCCTATAAAATTAAACTAAACAAAAATAAATTCAATAATTATACAAAATAAATTGAAATTCCAACAATGTTACTTTATTAAAAGGAAAAATCTCCTGGCAATTTTGAATTTTGTAGCTTTTGTATTTGTTGTGTTTCAAAATACGTTTCACAGTACTTCTACTAACACCGATTTCGTCTGGAATTTGCCGGTTAAAGCAAGGTTCGCTCATTTCAACTAACGAACAAACTCTCACTTCTCTGTCTTCCCACTCGGGATGCATTAGAGGGATTTGAGGCTGTTCATCTATTTGTTGGCATTTACGGCAATTCCCAAAATACCATTTGATGATCTGTACCATCTCTGAGGTTGTATAAACTAACAATGTATTAGAAATCCACGATCACTTGTTAGAACCTTGCGAGCGTATAGATAGACAAAGAGTGCGTTGGATAGGCGTCTCAGAGTTACAACAGTTGCGCGCGGCTAGCCTGACCGGCGGGGATAAATGTAAGTATGCCAGATTCCGCTACGTACAATATATCTCGCACCCCGATGAGACCTGAGCCAACGTGTTATATTAAAAAGCACGTAAGAGATATTAAAAAGTAACATATTTGTAATAATAGTTATTTACGTAACCAACATTTGGGACGAATGTAATATTTGCCAAAACGAGCGAGCGAAGTGAGCGAGTTTTGCAAATTACATGAGTCAAATAAAATTAGTCTTTTTATAACGTGCTAAATACAAAATTTTATATAACTCCGCTTTAAAATAAAAAAGAATTGTGCGGTTCCTAATGTAACAATGCTTGCATTCGTACAAATAAATTCAACTTCATCGCTTTACTTGGGCGTTGCTATGGACACTATATGAAGAATATTTGTCAGCGGTAAATTTTTTAATAAAGGGTGAGTCAGGAGGAACGGACTAAACTCCAGAAGTGTATTGTATACGTAAAAATAATGTAAAAAAACTCATATGCTCTTATCTGATTTTCATTTGTTTTCAAGTTATCGCATAATTACGAATAAACAAAATTTTATACATCATAGTGTTCTTTTAATAAATGTTCAAAAATACTGCCATTGACCTCTAAACATCTTATGCTTCGTCTACGAAATGATTTTGAGATTCGAACGGATTGATACAGATACCCGGTACGTCATGCATGACAAGAAGTGGAAAAAAGTTTTAATGTAGGGCGTATCTGACTTTTTTTTACATGGGTAGTCAATGCAAGGATATTTTTATTTTATTTAAGACGTATTAACTCCAAAACAAGCGAAAATTTTGACCATTTACAAAAAAACGCTAGTTACAAATTTTTAATTACGTTATAACTTGAAAACAAATGAAAATCGGATAAGAATATATTAGTTCTTTTACATTATTTTCACGTGTACAATACACTCTTGGTGTTTGATGCGTTCCTCCCGACTCACCCTGTATATTTAGTTACGTAAAAACTCACTAGTGACGTAATGAAACAAACAGTTATGAAAAATGTGACGTTTCAAACCGTCAAAAATGCATTTAAAACTTGACATTTCATAGTGAGCTTAGATAAAAGATATTAACGTGGGGATAAAGCTTATTAACTCAGTTTCATTATCTAGGTTCTATTATCTATTTTTATGTGCGCCGACAATAAAACCAAAGCGTTTATAGCGATAATAATCATCAGTAATACTAATCTAAAAAACTAACCTAAAACTACATTAATTGAAACACTTTTAAAATCATGGTAAACTCATCACATGCACTGATTTAACAAAGGGTAAAGATTGGAATTTAAGGGTCCTAAATTTGAATACATTTATGCATGTTTTTGTAAATTTCCGTGACTGCATAATAATTTGATTGTACATTGCTGTTAACAGTCCTAATTAATTTTAAATTATCAACGGCATGATTTTTCCAAGAATATGTAGGGCGACACTAAATTTGTCATACCTTCTTAGAGTCAGATATTCTTAGCCATTGCTTTGCCAGACTCTAATTGGTCTATTAGTTTGCCCAAGTTTATTGACGATAATGTAGATGTAGATGTTGACAATAAAAAGAAACTGTAAAATAATAAGTTATTAATAGAGCAGCGCAACTGCGCTGAAAGCCAGTGGCGGGCGCATAAAAGTTTACACAAAATAAATTAAATGTGATACGTGCTCAAACACTTACCGTTTTAAGAGTCCTCCGTGAAATCACAAAGCGGATAATGTCTACTTTATTTAATATCTGTAACATTAGATGTTTCCAAAGTTGTTTCGGCAAAGTGAGTGCGGCGTGAAGAAAAAGTGTTTTTGTATGTCGAAAACGAACGTTCTACATCTAGTGACGTTATATTTGCGTAAGTAAAATAATCTTTCAAATAACTTAACGGTTCTGTTGACGCACCTTCACAAATTTGTCTTAATGTGTCAAAATCAGAGTCTTTATCTAAAACACTTTCAAACCTTTCTAAAACACAAACATTTCTTGCGTCTTCTATCGCGCATAGGTGTGCGTGAACATGTTGCACTATTTGCAAAGATTCCACTAACGACACCGAAGAGTTTTGTAGTTTTTCTTTCGCATCCGCTAGTCCCACGTAATTGCTCTGAATAATTTCCAAATCTGTTTTAACTTGACTATTCTGAAATTTCAAGCGGCTTACCTTGACAGCCGCAGCTTCCTTTGGGTCGAATTCTAAAATCACGTTCTTTATATTCTCAAAATATTTAAGATAATAAAATGTAGCCTCTAACCATGTTTCCCAAGGAGTAAGAATAGGTTGTGGTGGTTCAGGAATACCGGGGCATAGTCTATGAAATTCCCGAATACGTTTTGGGGATTTTACAAACACAGCTTTTGTATGTGCTATTAGAGCGTCTACCTCGGGATAACATTTTCTGATACTATCTGCTACGAGACTGAGAGTATGAATTTTACATGTAATATGCAACAAGTTAGCACAATGTTTTTTAAGAGATCGACCTATAGCAAGCATGTTTGCGGCACCATCACTCATAAACGTTAACAGTTGATTTGTTGAAAGTTCAAACTTTTCCAATGTATTTAACACCAACATTGAAATTACTTCGGCAGTGCATTGTTGTATTCGTCTGGAAGCTAGTAAAATTGAGGGTGACGGTCGATGTGGTTCCATTGTGCGTACCATTACATTAACCACAGAATGTTTTTTACGATCTGTTGTTGCGTCCACACATAACCACAGTTTTTTATCTTGCAACTCCGATTTAATTCTTTTCTCGACATGCTCACGAGTAGACGGCACAACTCTCTGTATTGTTCTCTCGCTTGGTAACTTAAAGTCCGAATATTCATTCCAAAACAAGACGTATGCTTTCTTCCTTAGTAAATGAAATGGTAAATTACATGCAATAAACACATAAATTAAATTTAAATTTGTCATAATCTCGTGTGGAATTTTTTTTTGAAACATGCCATGCACTATATACGTGCCGTAGATAATCACTTTTCGACCAACACATTAAATCTATTTTACACGCTACACATTGAATTTTAGCGCCATCACACTTTAAATCAGGCATTTCTG
Source organism: Dynastes maya (assembly GCA_029619315.2). NCBI lineage: Eukaryota > Metazoa > Arthropoda > Insecta > Coleoptera > Scarabaeidae > Dynastes > Dynastes maya. Next base: position 52,532,882 of record JAROYE020000003.1, on the reverse strand, counting down.
CAATAAATTCTCTTATTGTGTCTAACTTTGGTCGTTTTTGCGACGTAGGAAACATTTTCAAAACAAACGTAGAACTACGATATAGTATACGACAGCGTAGATGCATACACAACAGATCGGCTTTCGAGTCGCAGTTATACTGACGCTTATACCGAATTGTCCCGGCCGTGTTTATTTTGTGTAAACTTTTATGCGTCAGCTAGTGGCTTTTAGCGCAGTTTGCGTTGTTCTAGTTATTAATGTTAACTCTCTATAGCCCGATTTTTAAATTCTGTTTGGAAAAAAATTTTTATTCAAAACTACTTTTTCTAACTTAAGTATATTGATTCCATGCCGTGTTATGTTAACACATGCATTTTATCCATTATTTATCCCGACTGTTGGAAGGAAGCACTCGTTATTCCGCTGTCCAAGAAATCCTCTGTTAAACATTGAAGCAGTTTAAGACCAATTAGCATCTTATTAATGCTCAGTAAAATTTTGGAAAGAGTTTTGGAAACTCAATTAAAAAAACATATTGTGAATAATATTCCTGACATATAGTCGGGATTTAGGGAAGGCCATAACTGTACGACAGCACTCCTTAACGTGACAGATGATATACTTACAGCAACAGATTAATGTCTTATTACAATTCTTGTACTTCTGGATTACTTGGAGGCTTTCGATACGGTCAGTTATCAAACACTACTTAATATCATTAGAACCGTCGGGTTTGGTGAGGGTGCCACAAGGATCAATTGTGCGTGCTATGCTGTTCTCCCTTTATACATCCCGTTTTGCAGATGTAATAAAACATTATAAAACCCCCTAAAACGCTGACGATACTCAACTGTATAGCTCCTTTCGACCTTTTGACTGGAGGACTACAGTTGCAAATTTAAACTCAAACTCGAATAACCTACATGCCATTTCTATTGATCACTCATTGAAGATGAATCCAATTAAATCACAGTTTCTAATTTTCGGGAAGAACAAGATTTGCAAAAATTTAGATAACTCGATTAAGTTACAAATAGTCAATCTTAATATACCGTTTGTCACGAGAACGTCTAGTTGAGGACTGATAATCGACAGTAGCTTTCGTTATAGAGAATAGATTGCCAAATATATAAAAAGCGCATTTGTTAAGTTAAAAATTCTTTATCCATATCGTTCCATATTTACTAAGAACATAAAGCGACATCTTTGCGATATCTTTGTCCTTTCTTCTTTTACGTACTGCTCAGAAATATATCATGCCTGTTTGAATGCCCTCACCGCAGGCCGTATCTAAAAGGTTCAGAATGCATGTCTCCGGTATACCCACGGAATTCGAAAGTATTGCCACATATTGCGCAAGCAAGAAAAATAGAAGGGAGTTTTTAAATCTCTGTTTGTATCATAAAGTCATGAGGTTTGTTCGTTTGTCTTGCTCGCGTTAGTTCTAGAGTGTGATAGGATTATGATCACGTGATTGATTTGATTGCTCAGAACACCTCTAAATGGGTACAAACGAACAGTACAAATTGGTATTTATATAATATACATAATCTAAAAGATTGACAGTGGTGGCAATTGGCAATCACGATAGCATTAAAAAATTCTTATTATTTATTAATTGTTGTATTTCACTTTCAATGATTACAACGGTCATTTTGTATGAATATGAAGTAAAGTTGGGTTAGGCAAATAATGGAATGACACCTGCACTGAACTGCACAAACTTACTCCACCTCCTGAGGAGGTGTAAGATTGTGCAGTTCAAAACTGTCGGAAGCTGTCCAACATATACAAATGAACATCGGATTGCCAGTTTTTTTTACAAACGAACGCGCAATTTAGAAATTCGAGCTGCTCCGTATTGCACTAATTGACAAACGAACAAACGTATGATGTACAAGACACCGCCTTACTTATACACAAAAATTCGCTTTAGAACTGATGTCTATAACATTTCACCTCGCTTCCGTGGTAAAATTTCACCTCCCTGTCATCGAGTGGCTCTTTTTGAGAAATCATTCAGTTTCAATATTTACAAGAAATACAATGAATTACCCAATGATGTAAAAATATTGAACTTGCAAAAATTCCGAGCTGTGTTGCGAGCCATGCTGTTTTGTTCTCAGAACAACCGTTAACGTGTGATGTATATACAGGATGTTTATTAAACATACGGCAAACATTCAAGCGATTATTCCATGAACTATTCTAAGAATATTTTGTACTTTTATGATTTTTGAAAACTCCCTTTGTTTCGAAGATACAGGGCGAGAAAGCTTTTCGACAAAACCAATTTTGATATTTTTTAAATTATTAATGTAGCCGAAATAAAAATATGGCGTACAACACTGAACTTACCGAGTATAAAAAATTGTAAAAACGCGTTGTTATCTTTTAATAACATTCCGATTACAAAGAACGGCTGTTTTACCCACTAACAATAGGCAAGTGTAGACATAGAAAAGTAAATCAGTTAAAACGTGGATTTCATTTGAATACGTTTCGTGATTGATCATTTTGTATGTGCCAAATTTGTTGAGACTGATTGACGTGTATTTTCTGTCTTTTAATACTTAAACTTTTGTTAGTGAAGTCCTCTATCATGAATCGCTATATGAACGCCGAGATGACTGACATGCATTTCATTTATAGACTTGCTGATGGCAATTCATTAGAAGCTAGACGGTTGTACATTGAACGATTTCCTGACCGTAATGTTCCTGATAGAAAAACCTTCCAAAGTATTTATCGTCTTCATGAAACAGGCACATTGAAACGAAGTGGAGGACCAGGAAGGAAAATGAGAGTAAGAACGGTAGAATTAGAAGAGAATGTGCTGGACATGATAGAGGAAGATCCAGGTACTTCTACTCGAAAAATTGTAAATACTTTGAATGTAAGTAATGGAACTGTTTGGAAAATTCTTAGGGAGTATTTGTTGTACCCATATCACATACAACGCGTTCAGGCACTTCTTCCTACTGATTTTCCTCCACGGATTGCGTTCTGTCAGTGGCTTTTGCACACATTGGTTCAAATCCCTCAACTGCTGACACTGATTCTTTTTACCGATGAAGCGAATTTCTCAAGAAATGCAATAAGGAATTTTCACAATAACCATGTGTGGGCTGAAGAAAATCCACATGAGGTACTTGAAGATCGTTTTCAACATCAGTTCTCGTTGAACGCTTGGTTAGGAATTGTGGGTGACTGGCTAATTGGACCGGCATTTCTACCAGAAAGACCTACCGGCGAGGTGTATCAAACTTTTTGGAACAAACGCTAAATCTCTGTTTCTGGAGGATGTACCATTGGCAACGAGAAATGCAATGTGGTTTATGCACGATGGTGCACCAGCGCATTTTAATGTAGTTGCTCGTGAGTTTTTAACAGCAACATACGGAGATCGTTGGACTGGTCGAGGTGGACCTCACTTATGGCCTGCTCGATCTCCGGACTTAAACCCGCTGGATTATTTCCTATGGGGCCATCTAAAGTCATTAGTTCATTCTACTCAAGTGAAAAATGTGGAAGATTTAAGAAATCGGATAATTGCTGGGTGTAACTCAATAAGAAACGACCCTGGTGTTTTTGAAAGAGTTTGGCAGTCAATGAGGAGAAGATTGGATTCTTGCATCCTAGCTGGAGGTAGTCATTTTCAACAGTTCTTGTAGATTAAGAAACTTTAAATGTAATTTTTGGTAATAAAATGTTGGTTTTGTCGTAAATTTTTTTCGCCGTGTATCTTCGAAACGAAGGGTCATTTCAAAAATCATCAAAGGACAAAATATTCTTAGAATAGTTCATGGAATAACCGGTTGAATTTTTGCCGTATGTTTAATAAACACCCTGTATATCTCTAACATGCTTCTCGCTCCGTACATGTCGTGTTATCCCACAAGTAAATAAAAGAAATTGTGTAATTTGATTTTTTTTATAGTTTGTAGGCAATTACTGTATACAAAACAATATAAATTTATGGTCAGGAAAAGCAGAGAAAGGGTATACCCGGTTATCAGGTCCTCATTACACATTTCACACATAAAAGCATTTAATTTTACTTTATTTTATTACTATTGTTTAATAAAGAACACTTGGTTATTTGTGTACATTTATTTTTTCCCCTCTATGTGCAATGTGCGAAATAAAGGCATTATTATTATTATTATTATTAAAAACCTACCTTCGTTTATCTTGTTAAGTCTGCAATTTGTCTAGAATTCATTAACAGTACTTCTTCCAGTGACTGTCGAATCCAATGTAATTACAATCACGCTCGTTTTAATACTCATTTAATATAATCATTCAACCAGTTTATTACATAAATATTACGCCGGAATGGTTACAAAACTTAGTGTATCATTTTGACGAACATTTGACAAGCGATATGAGAATTAATAAAGATACAATTTTAATGACCCTGTTCACTTTGCTCTTTTTCCGTTTCTCGATTTTTTCTGAGCATCACTTGCGCTACGGAAATGCTGATTTCTGTATTAATCCGCCCCTTGCAGAGTAGGCGACCGTTCGCTCTTTTTGTGTCACGGAATTCTGCCGCTGCACGGATGAATGGCTGAGATTTCCGGATAGCAGAATGAGTTACAATCAGTGCGCAGAGGGTCATTTAATGGAATCTTAGTGGGTTACGCGAGTATATTGCCAATTAGCTAACCCTTCCAGTTAATGACTTTCAATGAGTGCACCGGGTTATTGATTTGCTGTAATTACGCGGTTTGCTTTGAACATTCGATACAGTCCATAATAATTCTCTTTCTTTGCAATTCTTGCTTGGAATGAGTAGGGGGCAGAAAATTTGTTTGTTGCGTGAGACAAATATATTTTTAAGTTATGGAAATAGCGAAAATATTATTTTTAACGTCTAGAGCTGGTTTAGAAAAGATAAGACTTATTAAATTTTTTATACAGCGATTAATAATTACATTTGAAAAGACTTAGAACCTACTACACCCCCTACTATTACACTAATTTTTGAATGACAGGACGTTTTTAGAAACAAAATGGGTAGATTTCTATTTCTTGTGTACTAATTTTTGGTGTTATCAGAAGTGACGTCAACTTTCTTATCTTAAATAGAATATTCTGTGTATATTTTTACATTTTTGAAAATACAATTGAAAGGTGAATTCAACAGTGGTATTGTTGTTATGTTATACTTTACTTTAAGAAATATTAGGATGTGCACAGTGAGCAAAATAGATTGTATTTTTTAAAAGAAATCTAATATATGGTATTATACTTTATAATTCCTATAGGAATAATTACACATATTTACACCGGGTGTTCAGGATAACATGGAGTACATGGGTACATTGAAAACCGTTAGAGGTACAAGCTCGGTTAAATGGGGAAAACGTTGCGCACTTATACGGCTAAGTACAATCTGGGATTACATTTCTAAGAATCTATTCCGTTACTGAGATACAGGGTGAAAACCACAAGGGTGCATTTTCTAAAAACCTTAATATTTTCCTTATTATAAAAAATACAGTAGTCAAATTTTCAGCATAGGGGTAGTTGGTAATGTGGACTTCAAATATTGCATTAGAAAAATTCTAGGCTCACTGGGTTCTTTGCGCTTGTACCCAACTTTTATTTTTCTTATGAGCGCCATATTGGATTTTTTACATTTTTAAAATGGTCATAAAAATGTTTTTCAACCATCTACAACATCCCTATGCTCAATGAAGAAAAACTATGAAAAATAGTAAAATTACGATTTGACCGTAGTAGGCTGGCACCTACCCACACATTTATTAAACAATCGCAACGGCTCCGAATTTTCTAGCTGTCAAACAGTCTTTGTGATGTACAAAGTCAGTAATTTGTGATTTTAAAATGGATCGTTTTTCGAACAGAGACAAACATGACATGTTGGAGTGTTTTATTCTCTGTCGGAGAAGTGATGAAATGACCTTAGAAATGTATTTCAATAAATACCCAGAAAGACTTCAGCCAGGTAGAAGCATATTTCGGCGATTACGTGAAAATGTAATAAATCACGGAAGTTTCGTTAAGTCGAATAGGAATAAGCACACAGACGAAAATAAAGAAAATATGGTGCTGCAAGCCGTAGTTGAGGAACCCCGTACTTCTTTTCGCGAAATTTGAAATACCATAGACATTGCCCGATCAACAGCCGGTAGTATTTTAAATCGTTAGAAATACCATTTCTGTCGTGAGCGACCCTGCCAAGGGCTTCAAAATAGTTACGAAATGAGAAGAATGGAATTTTGTCAAGGGTTCATCAGAAAACATAATGAAATTCCAAATTTTACTATGGTCGGACGAGAGTCGCTTCACCAACTGTGGATTATTTAATCACAAAAATACTGTTGTTTGCTCCAATGAAAATCCACATCTTATTCGTGGAGTCAGTCAGCAAGTGAAATGGGGGTTTAATGTATGGATAGGTGTTATTGGCACTCACATTGTTGGTTCTACCTTTTATGATGAAAACTTAAACTTGGCTAGATATTTATGCCTCTTGCAAACAAATGTAGCAGAACGAATTATGGACCTCCCGCTTGCTGCACCTACACACAATGCTCGAATAGTGACAAACTTTTTAAATAAGAAATATCTTAATAAGCGGATTGGAAATCGAAGACCAGTAAGGTGGCCTGCTAGATCGCCGGATCTCACGCCTCTCCAGACACAATCAGGTAATTGTGTGAGGCAGTCGTTAAACGTTGTAGATTGTGCATACGTGAGAATGGTAGCTTGCTTGAACACCTACTTCAGCCTTAATTCTAGGATTTTGTTAATTTTTTTTATTGTTGTCTCAGTCACCGATTTCGGTCATTTTGATTAAACAGTATTAGTACATTTCATATTACTCTTATTTTTGTTTTAGTGATGAGAGGTCAAAGTTATATCAGTGTTCTTGTGAATCACTTTTAAGTAGTACGACCGCTTACAATTGTTGAGCAAGCACGTATGTACGTTAAATCACAGCCTACTGCGGTCAAATCGTAATTTTGCTATTTTTCTAGTTTTTCTTCATTGAACATAGGGATGTTATATATGGTTGAAAAGCATTTTTTATGACCATTTCAGAAATGTAAAAATCCAATATGACGCCCATAAGGGAAACAAAAGTTGGGTACAAGCGCAAAGAACGCAGTGAGCCTAGAATTTTTCTAAGACCATTTTGGAAGTTCTCATTACTAACTACCCCTATGCTGAAAATTTGATGACTGTATTTTTTATAATAAAGAAAATATTAAAGTTTTTAGAAAACGCACACTTTTGGTTTATACCCTGTATCTCAGTAATGGAACGGATTAAAAAAAATGTAATTGCGGATTATACTTGGCCGTATAAGTGCGCAACTTTTCTCCATTTAACCGACCTTGTATCTCTAACGGTTTCCAATATACCCACGTACTTCATGTTATCCTGGACACCCGGTATATTGTCGGCTAGAATGTACCTTTTTACAAAATGTTGAAATTTTGCAGTTTCCTAAATCGAACGCTAACCGACAGCAGTTTTTAAAATTTGTTCGATCAAATGTTTTTAAGTTTTTGTGTTTATTGGCCAAATTAATGAATTTTTACTACTCATTGTAAATCTTTGAGTATGAGAATGTTGTTCGATGTCTCTAGCGAAAATTCTGTCTTGTCGTTATATCAAAATCAAGTCCAAAAATGTATTCGTTCTTCAAATCTTGTTTATAATATCATAATTTTCAAATTAAAGGTTCCAAAATGATTCAATGTGTAATGTTTATTTTCGTCATTCCAATAAATTTGAAATTTGTTGTTTCCTCAAAAAATATTTATTCCCACCTTCCCTGGTTTTCGAATACACATCCAAAGTTAACTGGATAAAATTCAATAACAACCTTTAAGATTCTAATATGTAGACCAAAATGTCTTTCGCTTCGATGGCGATACTGCATGTCAACATTTTGAATTCGATAGGTTTCAATGGTAGCCATGTTTACCTCAGTCTTTTAAATGCTGCATGGGAGTAGTGGTGGGATCACTAAAGCTACATTCACAACTTTAAAATTAGTATTATAATTAATTGCTAAATTAAACTCAGAAGCTTATTGTATATACACGCAGAGAAACATTTACTTGTATCAAGGTTGTCCGCCTTAATTCAAGACAATTACTGTTTCAATTGTCCGCAATACAATAACTGTTTTAAATCAAAAGAAATATTTTCTTAGCGTTTCTTTCTACGCTTAAGAGAAGTATACACTTGTAATGAAATAATTGTATTTCTTTGTTTTAAAATCTTGAAGAAAGCGGTTCTTAGTATAAGTAAATGGCCGTTATGACACAAAACAATATTTTCTTAAGGATAGTAAATAGTTTTCTTAATTCCAGAAATCGTTTAAATATTGTCATTACTTTCATTTTCTCAAAATGTATATGAGACCACTACAAAACATACATCTTGTACTTCAAAAGTATTTTATAAACAGGGGAGTATTGCTGCTGAGGTATTCTTCAATGTTGTATAAAGTGCCAGAAATTAGGTTTGTTTATAACCGTCTTGAAACGTTTTGCGTTTAGTTCTCTTACTTTCCTTGGTAGATAATTGTAGAGCTTAAGTGCTATATAGTTTGTACTGGACTGTGCTCGGCTTATGCGGTGGAAGGGTATCACTATGTCGGATTTATGACGGGTATTGTAGGAATGATTGTCAGAGTGAACACGTTTGGGGGGGTTCATGAATATATAGTAAGCAGGTAAGTATATAGTATGAGGCTAAAGTAAGAATATTTAGATGTTTAAACAGGTCTCTGCAGCTGGTTTGTTTTGTTACACCCACAATTGCTCTTATAGCTTCTTTTTGTTGCAAGAATATTTTTTGTGCCTCTGCCGATCCGCCCCAAATCAGAATTCCATACGTCATCCTACTGTGGAAGGTCCCAAACTACGCTGTTCTTGCCGCTCTCCGTTCCGCCAGTTTTCTAATTCGGCGGATTCCATATATTGATGACGCTAATTGGGGTTGCAAATAGGTAATGTGATCATTAAATTTTAAGCTGTCGCTGAAGTGTACATCCAGAAATTTCAGATTTCGATCCTCTGTTCGTTTAGTGGAGAACACTAATAATTGGGATTTTTTAATATTGATTTTTAGTGCATTAGCACTAGACCATTCTGTGGCTTCCTCCACCGCTTGGACAGTATTTGAATTTGTTGATGTAGTGTTCATCGGTCTGCTAAGAATGGACGTATCATCGGCATACATATACGTCCCAATGGTATTTATGTTCGCTGGCAAGTCGTTGATGTATACCAGGAAAAGAACCGGTCCCAAGACTGACCCCTGGGGTACTCCTCTGTTTCTGATAATTTCCCATTCCAGTATACCCGTTGATTCCTCACCAAGGTTAGCGCTGCACACATAGTATATTACACAGATAGTAAAAACTAAAGTAATATCTATTGTATTAGATTTGATATTATTCCAAACAGTAGTTTGCTTGCTATCAGTAACATATGAACTGAGTTGGTTTAAAGCATTACCTCTGATTCCATAGTATTCAACCTGGTCAAAAAGGATTCCCGGGCTCACAGAATCAAATGCTTTCGACAAGTCAAGAATATTTATTTCTGTATAGAGACCACCTTTTAGATACTGTTGATCACCTCCAATATGCTGGACGAAACAGATTTGCTTTTTCTATAGCCATGTTGCCCCTCTGTTCAACATTTCATACTGTTCAAGTACCTAATAAGTCTGTTCTGTTCTAAGATTTTGGACATAAGTGGCAGGATACTTATAGGACGATCATTCACGCACTGACTAATATCGCCTATCTTATAGATAAGAACAACCTTAACGGCCTTTGGCAGAGAGGGTAAAATTCCTTGCTCAATGCATACGTTAAAGATAAATGCTAAAAGTATGCTGATATGTTATATAATCTTTTTAAGCAAAGAGACGGACAAGTTATAGATGTGCGTATATTACTAAAGCTGTTCACTATTTGTTCTACCTCATCCTTTTTTTAGTCTCATATTCATTCATCATTCATTAGATTGTATTTGGTTGGTTATTACTTAATTATAGAAAACTACTGGTTTTATGCAGTAGCTGACAAACTAGTGACCTTATTATTAACTGACGCATTTTGCTTGATTTCGTGGTTGATAACTTTCCACGCCGCTTTTGCTTTATTACTTAATTGTTCAATATACTCTTCGTTAGTTTCTTGTTTTAACTCAATAGTTATTCTAACATGTTTTTGTTTTACTTCTCTATAAAGCTTGCATACGTCTCTATTTTTTATTACTTTAGCAATACATGCCTAGGCGTCCAAGCTGTTCCAAACGGTGTTATAGAAGGAATTACATTAAATGAGAAGGCGCATTTTAAAACGCAGTTTTTGACATAATTGAAAACGCAGTATTTATTTATGCTCCCCTGGTAAATTAAAGAAACGGGCAGTATTTCTGAAAACTTCCACATACGTATCTCATATTACACAACATAGTAGCATTTCCAAAAATATGTTTTAGGTAAGACACGTGCAGTTAATCCATGCTATTTGTAGAAAAACACGCAACTAAAAAACTGCGTTTTGCAATATACCTCCTCAAATATAATGGATGAAGTGCTTTATAAACATCTATAACATTTATATTGCAGAAGAGAATCTTACCCAAAAGTTTATGTATTTGCTAACTATTCTCCATAGTTACCTAAATTATAGGAGCGTCAGTTAGCCGACGTCTTTTATTAATATTTCGTGTCCTTTTAATATTATTGTCTGCGATACAGAGTTCTTTATTCATATTTTAAGCTTTTAAGATGTAGATTCCAAATATATACAGGTATTGTAAAGCGAATGCGTACAGCAAAAAATAGTGTTACCCGCTCTCTCTCAGCGATTGGAGATTACAAGTCAATCGCACCGTCGCGCCCTCTCCTCCTCGCGTTAAGTATGTATGTCCTTACTTGCTCGGCGTAACGCCCACATTTTTTGCTGTACGTATTCGCTTTACAAGACCTGTATACCTTAGTAATTCAATTATTCTCTCAGTAGATGATTTGTGTGTATTTCTTTGCTTGCGCGCACTACGTAAATATTTGATAAATGTGTTTGGTAATTTCCTCCGAGTAAACATATTTGCTTCAAATAATATTAGGCCGTGTAGAGAAGTATGTTGTGCATATATACATAAATGTGTATATACACATACGTAGCCCGGAATTCTCTTCCATCGAATAAAATGTTTGTTCATATACCTGCATGCTTTTTTTCTTGTTTATTTCGGTTATAAAGAACGACGAATAAAAGCTAAATGTCTTTTAAGGTCGTCGAGAAGGTATATGAATTCGATAAGTATCTATCAAATAAACAGGGAAAGAGCCTCCTATTAGCTGACAGTAAGAAGTATTTTGCAATATCTAAAATTACGTCATGGATATTTCGTAAGCTCCAATTAGAGTTCGAGTTCGCCCATCCAGTAATACGGTAGAAACCCTTGATGTTGGAATTGCTATTTTTGCTTGGTGATTTGCCGTGAAAGACTACGTAATGTATCAACGTTGCTTTTACATTCGTCGATTGTATACTATTTTTATATTATTTAATTTTTTGAAGAATACAAATTTGAACTGCCAACTAATTGCGATTTTTTCGGCATCATTAGGTTCTTTTGTATGTAATTAGATTCTACAAGATCGCCAAAGAAATTGCTACATTTGATTCGTGTTATTTATTTTTTGAAACGGAGCGCCTTGTATATTTTTCAAGGATCCGTAGTTGGTCTTCTAATTTTTTTGTAAACATTTTGCTACACCTACTATAATCCGTCCTTCTTTAGTAAATTAAATGTGTTCATCCTGTAGGTTGCTATATTTATATTTCAAAAGTAATGGTGGTATCTAATAAGTAGGCTTCGGATTTTTAAAAAATGCATATCCTGTATTTTTTGCATATATGTCTACCCTTTTTCATTTCAACATATTTACTATTAAAATATGGGTAAAAAAAAGATATTTTTGCATGTTTTTTATGCAAACTTGTTTCATATTTTGTTAAAAATTGCATATTCATTCATAAATTTTCATTTTTAGGAAAATAATTCAATTTTCAAAAAAATTGCATTTACTTTATTGTACGATATTTATTATAACGAACGGCATTAATGTCAGGTAATTTGGAAAAACCATGACATTAGGTTCCTTGATATTTACTTGTTTATCTATAATACAATTAACAGATTATCCACTGCTTTATCCTGGTACAGAATAATGTAGGTTTACCTGCGCAGTTCAACTTTGTGTAAATAATCTATCTAATACCCTGTTTTTAAAGGAATTGTTGCTGACTATAATGCAGATGATATAACAGACCCGTAATATTGTAAGGCATTATTTTATCAATTTTTATTGTCAGATTTAGTAAACAGATTTATAGAAATAAGTAATTATGTTGATTTAGCAGAAAAGGGGGTTTAGTCTTCAAGTAGTTCCAATAAGTAAATTTTTATTTATCTAGACATTAGGAGAAAATATTGAAACCCTTTTTTGCATAATTTGGTTACTGTATATACAATTTAGGAGATCTGGACTATTAGCTTTGGCGTTTGCCGAAGTATTCGTAGAAATTGTCGGTGCATTATAGGCGTTCTGTTTACCGGGTTGTCGGTTCTGCGAATTGCATATTGTTCGGTACCTTTGCAATTAAAGTTTTGAGATTTTAAAATGCATTCGAGTAAATATTAATCTTTATTAGAAATTCAACATTTTTACGAACGGCATTTACGTCGTATGACTGCCTGGAATTGTAAATATAGTCATTCAAGTAAAACCAAATTTTAAAGAAGTGAAGCTTTTTGAGTTGGGCAGTTGCTAAAAATATAATAAAAAAATGGCCAAAGTGGAAGAGTGGGTCAAACCTTATCTCGAAATTATTGTGAATGGAGTGAAAGTGTTTTGTCGTGCATGCAGCAAAACAGTAAGTCTTTTTCTAAAAGTTGCTATATTTACTAGGACAGGTATTTTTTATTTGGTGATTCGTACGCGCAATTGCTGAATTTGTACTCTATCATGTGCTTTGACGTTATTTCCGTTGATTTAAAAATGTAAGGTTACAGTTTTACATCCAACTCCCCTTCATTCATAGAATGCCACATTCCAGATTTCTTTCGAAAGAAAATTTCTCATAGAACAATATGTAAAAACACCGACTCACATACGAAAGCGCGCTCAAAATCTAAAAGGAGTTCACGTATATGGACAGCGAGCCATTTTGGAATGTGCGACGGACAACTCAAAAAAGATAGAACAAGAAATATTCAATGAGGATTTATGTGAAGCTCTACTATCTGCTGACATTCTGTTAGCTAAAATAAATAATTCTAAAATTCGATCATTTTTGCAAAAACGTTGTGGAAAAAATATTCCGGATGAAAGCACAATAGGAAAAAATTATGTACACAAATGTTACAATAACATACTTAAGGAAATACGTAATATTATTGGAAATAATTATTTCTATCTTGTAGTTGATGAAAAAACACACTCTTCTGGTCGTTACATTGCAAATACGCTTATATAGTTTTTTTCTACCGCAAAGTATTTCAAGTGAAAAATTTTTGTTAATATTAACCGACAAAGCTAGTTATATGGTTAAGTTTGTAGGCAACCTAAAAATGTTTTATGCAAACTTAATTCACGTGACTTGATTAGCTCACGGTCTAAATTTAGTAGCGGAAGAAATTAGAAAACAATTTCCACTTATTAATGATGTAATCAGTAATATAAGAAAATATTTGTTAAAGCACCTTTAAGAGTCCCGTACTATAAACTATAAGGCAAAATTGACTAACATACCCTTATCGCCACAACCCGTTGTAACTAAATGAGATACTTGGCTAGAAGCTGCAATTTTTTACTCTGATAATTTACAAGAAATCAAACCTATAGTATATGACAATTAACTTTTATCAAAACCATTTACAATTTTGGACATACGACAATTGCGAAGCTCGAAAGCAAAAATTTGTCTTTACTTGATTCAGTGAACTTAGTAAATGATTTTGAGAAAAAATGGCAAATGCTGAAGGGCGAGATAGGGAATTCGATATGTAAAAAATTAGCTTCAGTTCTTGTTAAGAATGTAGGATACAAAAAGCTGAAAAATGTTTCACAAATTTTTTGTAATAATTTTAGTGTGGATGTCCAACTACATAATAGATCCACGAATATGTCAAAAATTCAAGCATTGTCCTATAACATCAGTCGACGTAGAAAGGAGTTTTTTTGTGTTCAAACATATATAGGGGAGAGTTGGACAAAATGGGGACGGCGGGTCAAACGGGGACGTTCAAGTCCTTCTTGATTAGTGCCGCAATCAGCGGGAAACTATAGTGCTACTGTTACTGGACGCTATTACAATAGTTTGAATAGAGTAGTGAAAGTTAGAAAACGGTTGCTTGAATTTTAACGTGATTTTTAGTTTTGAAGTGAAAAGTTTTCGATTTTCGCTAACGTTTTTGGTCCGTTGCACTCAGTTATATGTGAAGATAAGTATTGGCTGAGTACATAATTCATTTCCTTGTATTTTAGTTAGTGTTTTGGCATGTTTTTTATTCTGCTGAGTTGTATATGTGACAAGAGAAGTCATTTTTCATAATGTAGTCCACGGTCGGGTCAAACGGGGGCACCGGTGGTGGTTCAAAATGAGGACAACAGATAGTAGGTATTATTAATTTATTTTTAAGGTTTTAGATATTTACCTACGATCTGGTTATTTTATTCACTAAATAATTTTATTACTTTTTTATGACCAGTTGTGGTTGTTTATGGCAGGTGTGCCTTATATTTATGTTCTTTTCCTTTTGGATTCTGTGTAAATATTTTATATAAGGTATACTTGCTTAAATTCTACTAAAATATTTATTTCCAGATATTAGCACGAGGCGCAGTTATCTGCGGAAGACCAACCGACAGAGGTGGTCGGAAGTGAGCATGTCTGGTGCAGTGTTAATGAAGGAGATGGGCTACAGAAAAGCATCCGAGTTATACAACGTTTTTCAAACTACCCTTGGGAGGAGAGTTAAGAAAGCCTGAGAGAAAAAACTCCTGAAACGCCCACTGAAAAAAAACTTAGTCGATACAAAACGATTTTCTCAAATGAATAAGAAAAAGAACTTATTCTTTTAATTCAGAAAAGCAAATGGAGACCTGGAGAATACATCAATGGCTCGTGCAAAGGATTTCAACAGAGGTGCTGTTAACAAATTTTTTGACTTGTTGGAGTCTCTACATGAGAAATATGATCTGTCACCTACACAAATCGACAACGTCGATGAAACGGGCATCTTAACTGTGCCCAATAAACCTTCCAAGGTCCACGGTGGTAAGAAATAAGTGGGTTGTTTGACATCATCTGAGAGAGGAGTCCTCGTAACAACAGAAATATGTATGAATGCAGCAGGAAATTATATGCCCGTTATGTTTATATTTCCTAGAAAGAAGGAAAATCCACTTTTAATGGATGACGCTCCTTCAGCATCTTTTGCAGTGTACCATGAAACCGGTTGGATTATCAAAGAGAATTTCATTTTTTGGTTTCGTAAGTTTATCGACTTTAGTCATCTCACACCAGGAAACCCTGTCCTGTTAATCCTTGATGTAAAAAGTTTAGAACTGATTAATCTTGCACGGGAAAACCACATTATTTTGTTATGTTTTCCGCCACACATTACCCACCGTCTTCAACCACTAGATGTAACATTCATGTCCCCACTCAGCACGTTTTATGAACAGGAAGGAAAAAAATGGTTGAAAAGTCATCCTGGCCGCACTGTGACTATTTACCAAATAAGTAAACTTTTTAACAATGCTTATACAAGAGCTGCTACTATGCACACCGCAATCAATGGGTTCAAGAACACTGGGATATGTCCACTGGACCGAGATGTATTCCCTGATAATTTGTTTGCACCATCAGAGACCACTCGAGGCTCCTCCCAATACAGAACCTCAGCCATTGGGGAGTGGAACATCAATTTTGCCTGTAAAGCCCCAACCATCGACCAGTGAAACATCAACTGTAAAATCTCACCCATCAACGAGCCTAATGTGATACTTTGAAGGGAATATGTATTACGTTTTGGAGCTTTTTATTCTTCTTTGCACTGTTTTGTTTATTATTACTCCTATTATTTATTGAAGGTTATAATATGCGGGTTTAAAAATTTGACAAGCTGCTTCCGGGCGTTTTGGTTTAATAACAATAATAACTTCATTGGTAAGCTAAGGTTTCTACACCGCAGTTTACTGCAGTCAACTTCGTTTAAATCGCATATAGAAACGTATGATTGAGTTGTACGCATATAATTTTAATCTGTAGTGAAAATTCAACCGAATATTCGAAACAAACCAGCAAAACAACTATTTCTTTTCCTTAAATAATTACAGAAAATATCAAAGGAACAAAACCATTATGAAAAGTGAGCAAACAGATAACTAGGTACGACAAAAGTTGTTACATTAAATATTCAATATTCTATGTCAGTATACATTTTAATAATTAAAATAATGCACACAATAAGTAAATAAACTCAAATATATTTTTTATTATGTTTATTACAATTTGTCAAAAATAAAATACATCATGTCATTGCAATCAGGAGAAAAATTTCTCAATGGGAAACAAATGCAATTAGGAGGAAATGAACTTGAAGATGCTCAGACATTTCCGAAACATTAGAATAAAAACTAAACATATCCAACGTATAATTAACAGAAAGTTAACTTGCGAGAAAATTAGTAAAACATGATAAGCGTAGGTACAGATACAAATATTTATAAGTAGCTGGTAAGTGAATTTGTGAAATCCTTTGATATGTATATTTTATTCATTTTTATATGCAATCAGGTGTAGTTAACTCTAATAACAGTGTAATAGTTGCGTTCCTAAATATTTTAAAACAAGTTCGGTACCTTTTAACTTGACATAATGCTTTCAAAAATGGAATTAACGTTATTACAGTTTTGTTAAAAGTAATAGTTTTAATACAATATGTGTACGTGGCAGGCGCTATAAGTTCTCGGCCTGATATAGAAAAAATAAACTTGGTAAAGTATAACAATTTTTATTACTCCCCTATTGATTATAAACGACCAATTCACTCTGTACCTTTGTAAAAATAATCTAAAGTTTTTCCCTGAAAATGTTGTATTACAGCTGCTTGCAACTCACTATCGTCTTTAAAACGACGCCCATCGATTAATTTTTGGATAGAGGATTATAATACAGAACCATTGTTTCATATCCTGTTACAATCGACTACAAAATCAGTTTAGGTTCGCCTCCACACATGTTTAAAAACGAGCGCGTACATTCGACCTGACGTTCACGTCGGAGAGCAGAAAGAAAACGCGCTACCCATCTTGCACAAATCTTATTCATACCCAAATGGTTATGGAGAATTCGGCGAATACTTATTTCAGAAATGTTAGATATCATTGCTAATTCCTTCACTGTCAAACGGCGATCTGCTAATACCATTTCTTCAATAATTGAAATGAAAAAACGGAAACATTTTGCCTACTTTTTTACAATGGAATATGAATGAAATAAATTACCATAAACGACCGCGCCGTACTCAATTTTCGCTACCTGAGACATTTTCATGCACCGGTCATGTTGTCTGGTTGGCTACTAAAAACTACTACTATTCGAACCGTAATATATAGAGTAACCTAAACTTGCGGACTCGCATAGGCGTCGGTATTACGGGTTAATATAAGAATACGAAAAATTCATAAATAAACTAAACCGGTAGAGAAGCAGGCATGTAGTGTCGACCTTGAATATAAATCATGTTAAATCGCTCTGAGAGAGATTTCGTTTTAGTACCGGTTGAGCTGTTGCAGAGATTAGTCGAACGGTCAAGGTTATGTACTTACGTGTCGCTTTTGAAAATATAACTGGTGTTTTTTGTGTGTTGTAGTATTATACCAAGAACATAATTAGTGTATCGTTTCATATAGAACTAATATTTACATACCTAAGAAAACAATGTCTCGTAATAGATTTGCTACTAATGTACATAAGTATGTGTCACTTTTTCCCCATTTAAAATATGACGGTAGTGCAGTTTTTTGCTTAATATGCAATGTTCGTTTGGCTGCATTGGACAGAACTGCTTGCCAGAGGCATGTCAATGGTATTAAGCATATGAGAAATGCAAGAACTGACATACCTTACACACTATTCCTCATACATTTATTAATTATGTTTACCTCTTGTAATCTTCCGTTGTCGTTGGTGAGAAAAGCAGCTTTTAAAACGTTTTGGCGACAATACGTTCCAAAGTACCCATTACCATCACAAACACAATTACAGAATCATTTGCCGCGAATGAAAGAGATGCTAGAAAATGTGTGTAAACGTGATTTGTGTTCCAAAAAAATATGGATTACCGTGGATGAGACGACCGATATAAAGAAAAACAGTATTGTGAATGTAATAGCTCGCGTTGTATCTAGCGAGAACACAGCATCTCGATATTTGTTAGCTTGCAAACGTGTTCAACAATGTACCGCGGAAAATATTCAAAAAGTGACAATGAACGCTTTGAAAAAATTTCAAATTGCCCAAGATCAAGTTGTGATGATTGTGACAGATAGTGCAGCAACGATGTTGTATTGGGCGATCCTTAAAACATATATCTCCTAACTTAGTACATATAACCTGCGTACTGCATGCTTTGCATTTAGTTGGTGAAGTTGTTCGACAACATTACGGAAACGTTGATCGGATGTTTGGAAGTACTAAAGCAGTGTTTCGAATATCTCCTAAACGATTAAAAGAATTTCGTAAATTTTGTCCAGGTATTCCAGAACCTCCTGAACCAATTTTAACGCGATGGAGTTCTTGGCTAACAGCAGCTTCTTACTATCTGATCCATTTTCAACAAATTCAATCAGTTATAATGCGATTTAATCGGAATGAATCCAAAGCAATTAGAGAAAGTCAAAGAGAATTTCAAATTCCTCAACTTTTAGAAGATTTAACAACAATATGTACCAATTATACAGTATTACTAGATGCCATCAGAAAACTACAATGTACTGAATTGTCATTGCAGGAATCATTAGACATAGTGGAGAGTGTAAGAAATAAATTACACACATTAAATGATACGCCAGGATTATGCGCTAGTCAAAAGTTGGCAGATGTTTTAAGGAAAAATCACGATTTTAATATTTTAGAGGCCATTTATAATAAGTGTAAGAATAGTGAACTTTTAAGTGATTTTGAAAAACAGTTTCTACATGCAAATGTAAATTCCTTAGATGTGGAGAGATCTTTTCCTATGTATAAGAATATTTTTTCTTTTCGCACAGTTTAAAGAAGTAACTGTGGAAACATATGCAATGATGCAAGTTTACAGTAGTTCACATCCTGATGCCTCTAATTTGTTGAATAATTAGCAAGTAAGTTTATTTATGAATTTTTCGTATTCTTATATTAACCCGTAATACCGACGCCTATGCGAGTCCGCAAGTTTTGGTTACTCTAGTAATGTATATAGTGTAGGCGTCGCGTGTGTGCGACTATGACATAAAGGAGTTTGTACACGCTCAAATCTGTATAAGCCTGTCAGAGA
This sequence comes from Dynastes maya, assembly GCA_029619315.2. Classification (NCBI taxonomy): domain Eukaryota; kingdom Metazoa; phylum Arthropoda; class Insecta; order Coleoptera; family Scarabaeidae; genus Dynastes; species Dynastes maya. The sequence goes on along the minus strand of JAROYE020000003.1, from coordinate 52,513,275 downwards.
ATTTATGGCGCCTACCTCGTACATCGATCTTAAACATAGATAGTACTAGATTAGATGACAAAAACCATATCGATGCAAAGACATTAATTATTATTATACAGTTACACTTGTGGCAGCATTTTAGAAGTAATCTCAAAATAACACGCGAGCATTGCTAACACGTATTCTGAGCTTGCTTCTATTATTAGGACAATTTAAACGGTTGACATCATCCCTATTTTCTCCTGTCCTTTGGGTGGTCGCCACTTGTCAGCTACGTGTATTCTCAAGCAATAACATCCCTAAATATGTGTTAATTACCCAAGAATACACGTGACCAACCAAGTTACAAAACGGTAATCCTCTCCTTTCCTTGTTGATGGTATCTTCTACTGCGGGCAGTATTGCAGAAAGGCCCTATAAAGGTAAACAATACATTTGCATAATAATACGAGTAATAATAGCTGGGGGTTTAGGTAAACAGTAAAAGTTTTGTTAACCTAATAATATGTAAGCGAAGTTTGTTTTCCATTTACATAATTTTACAAAATGGGCATAACTTCATTGACCATGCCATTGGAAATTCGTTAAAATGCCATTCATATCCATATCTCAATAATTTTATAGAAATAACTTCTTATTTTGCTCCAAATAAAAGAATTTATAAGGTAGTATGACATCTTTGGCTCTCTGTTATAGATATTATTTTCGTGAGTCAATTAGTTAGTTTGTGGCTTAAAAGGATCTATGCTCATTGAGCGATTGTTGCTATTTTACGAGGGTAGCGTCTTAAGTTTTTACAAACGACCACTAGATGGCGCTATAGAGATTCGACATTTCTTGTTGTTGAATTCGGCCGAGTAGATTGTTTACAGCGAGCGTTAAAAAGAAAGCAATCTTGTAATTCCACGTAAAGGTTTTTGTTGGATGATTCTTTACGATTTTAGAGCCGTTTGACACTTACAAGAATTATTATAAACATTTTTATGAAAATTATTCACAGAAATCTCATAAAATATTTCACAATAAATTTCCAAATAATAATTTTGTGATTATTTTTGCCGTTTGCAACGGACTAAAATGTAAAACAACATTTTTCAAGATATTTATTGTCAACGCAGGCGCATTTCGTAAAGTTGTTCAGTAACACTGGTATGTATAGTTGGTAGTATTGATACGCAACAGGTATTGATGAACCTCAAATATTTATTGTGAAGGTTGCGGGAATTGTAATTGTGCGAATTACTATTAAATGTGTACAAATCGGTTACTGCTGTTAGTAGCAGGCACTCTTACCTGATATATTTAATGGAAAAAAAAGTAATAAAAGGAAACTATTGTACTGGTCAAGAAAGTGGTTGTTAAACAAGCAAGGAAAAGGAACTCTGGTTTTGCTAAACAATGAATTAAGCAAGAAGATATCACGCTAATAAAGATTTTCTAAGAATGACTAACATTTACTTCAAATTAATATTGAGTTTAATTGAATTGTGTGACATTAAAGGAAATGGGAAGACACTTTCATGCGTAAATGTATTAGTTCGCGCGTTGTTTGTACGCACTTTCTCGCGCCGATTCTTGTCAAATTTTATTGAAAATATAGAACATTCTCTATGTTTTTATTGTGAAAATTTTCATAATAAATTTCGGAGTAAGAATACTGTTTGCCACGTCAAAGTTTTTTTAAAGAATTTATTTAAAATTTTCAGAATAATTTTTGACTAAAATTTTCATAATAATTCTTGTAAGTGTCAAACGGCTCTTAGTAAAGGCCTAACACAGCGACAATCCCTCGAAGCCCCTTCGTTCAACTTTTACTAATGAAACACCATCAGAAAAGATCGTTTACAATTGGTTTGAAAAATGTCGTCGTGAAGGTCGACCAAAATCGATTGTTGTTCGAAAAAACATCGATATTATTACTACCTAACGTGAGATAGAGGCATCTTTAGGTAATCGAAGTCTGTATAATATATTCCATTTTGCGTGAAAAAGACAGGAAAATAATGCTATCGTTCAGCAAAGGGGACTTTAGACTGGCAGCCTTTTTCACAGATAAATGCAGCCCTAAAGTAGCACTTATTTAAACGGGGAAAAAGCTTTATGCGTTTATCCCAAGAAGATTTAGAGGGGGAAGAACACATTCTATCTAAATGCTTTGTCATCAGTTGTACACGAGGTCAACACTTTATTGGGACATCTCTCGCACCTCCTGAATCGAAGGACGAATATCCTAGGGTGGTATTAAGGTTCATAAAAAAGCCTCCAACTATTCTAACACCACGCAAGAATATCAGAATACTTTAGGCCGCAGTGACTAAAGGCATCTATTGCATGGCCCGTCTATAATAATAATTATTTGCTACAATTTTTATCCTACCAACAGACTTAAGGGATCATTAATTATTTCGAAATAAAAAGACTAGTTTACTTAAACGTAATACTATAGTACGCAAATTAAAGAACGCGAAACTCACTGTCAGTTTCATCAAAAAAATAAACGAGTATCTTACTTCAAAACAGATGAATTCCAAAAATAAATAGTACCTGACATTCCAAAATATGCGTAAATTTTTTTATTTCCGAGAATTTTAATACTTAACAAACTTAAACAAACCTTAAAAAATAATGTTTCTTAAAAACAAATTACAGGAACTTTGAGTAAAAATGTGTTACATGAAAGTGGGGGCCACAAAAACACAGTAGAGGAAAACTTGAATGACATAAATGCTTAAAATATGAATTAAAATTAATGAAAGACTATGCGCATAGATAGTAAAATTTGTACAAAAATTTTTAAAATTTATAAAAACTCTCGAATGAGTAATCACTTAAATCATACATTGTTTTAAGTTCCATTGTTCTCTTTTACTTGATAGTTATTTTCAATATTGTAAATTGTTGCTCAAAATCAAGTGTTTTTTCAGAACCAATTTTTCAATGATTTTTGCTGTATATTTCATATAATCTCTGAAAATAATAATAATTGGGCCCGGGGCACAAAGAGCTTCGCGCCAGTTATAAGTGGGATTCCGTGCCCACGAAGCGAGTCGTTTACTTTCGGAAAAACACCAGCGCGAAGACGCATTTTAGGATTAGAAAGAGAAGTTGGTGCTAATCGAGAGAAATAGCTATGTATTTCTTATCACAGTAAGACCAACAAACATTTACCTCTTTTGGGCGTCAGTTGTTGATGTGTTGTCGTTGAATTCGTTTCGTGCTCTCTACTTTTAATATTGTTATTGGCGTACTATTTATTAAAAAATCAGTTTTTCTCAAAAATATTTTGAATTAGGGGTAATATTCTACTCTAAGTATTTTGTTTTAAACAGATTTTAATTAAGTTGTATTAAATAATTAAGTTACAGGTGAGAATGTCCGAAACATTGAACATCGCTAAGAAGAGATAAGTTTTTTCCCTGAGGGAATCACGAAACATTGTTTTTAATGTCTACAGCTATTTTAAAAAAAATAAGACAGAAAAGGGATGATAATATTTTTTTAAAGTATTTTTAATACTATTTTTTACATATTCATATATCAGTGAAGTCATTATGTTTGTTTTACAGGTAACATTTTAGATATTGTTAGTGAAGCTACGGGAATATCTAAAAGTACTGTTGTCAGAATTATTCGAAAGAGTAATTCTGTTGAAGCAGAGCAAAGTGGCAGTTCTTCAAAAGACAATGTTGTAAGACATTCACCAAAATCTACTGTGGATAATGCTGGGGGAAACAGTTTTACGTCAGGTTATTCACAATTTTTACATAACTGACAAACAGAGCCCTACATTAAATGCTGTATATAATAAAATACAGTCAGATGATACCATTGGTTTTGTAGGCAAGCACAGCTCTTTAAAAAAGTTAATATTGAAATTAGGATTTTAAGGTATGTACTAATATTCAAATTTATTATTATTTTAGTAATTGTTATCAAATAACAGGTGGAAGAAGACTACTGATAACCGAAAGCTTTTTATGGAAAGATCAAATATACGTGAGTTAAGATCCTCATATATCCGAAATGTTACAAATTATCGGTTACAAGGTCGACCAATCGTGTATACAGGCGAAGCAAAATAAATTTTTATTTTATGTTGGAAAACTAAAGTATTGTATTTTAGACGAAACATACCTCCATGCCAGTCCACACTGAATCGGTTGATAACTCTAACAATGGACTTAAATGCCCTGTATCAAAAAGGGAAGCGTTTAATAATTGTACAGCAGGCACATAAGTAAAATTTCTTCTAAAATTTTTAGCATGTACTGTATATTTTTTGTTTTAGGTACTGAACATGGATTTATTGATAATGCCTTGTTGATCTATAAGTCCCGCCAAAAACGTGGGGATTATCATGACGATATAAACTTCATAAATTATAAAAGGTGTTTAGAAAAACAGTTGATTCCAAATTTGCTAAATCTGTTGTTGTGATGGATAATGCAAGCTACCACAACGTTCTCTCTCAGTTAAACATCCAACTATTAACGGCAAAAAATCAGAAAGATAAAATGGCTAAGTGAACGTAGCATCCCTATTTAATGAAAATTTGACAAAAGTGAATTGTATAGATTAGTACATATGCATAAACCAGTTACAAGAATTACACTATAGATTCTATATTTGCAAAAAAATGGACATACAGATTGAGATTGCCCCCATATCATCCGGACTCAACCCCATTTAAAAGATATGGGCAATTTAAAGGGCAGAGTAGCATCTAAAAATATAACTTTTTTAAACTAAATTATGTCGAGGAACTCGCTAAAAAAGAATTTGGAAAAATCACAAAAGATGAATGGTCACATGTTTGTCGGCATGCAGTGAATATTGAGGAAAATATTTACAAAAAGAACACATAATGGATAAGCTTACCGATGAACTTATTATAAACCTTGAGGTGACAGTGAGAGCGATTTTGATTTTTTCTTCTGATGATGATTAAATTAAAAATTAAAATTTGGTATAGATAATTTAAATATGTATATATTATCTTTAAATGTATAATAAATAAAGGTGTAATCACATTCCGATTACTCTTTTTATTAAGTAAAAATAAATTTTTATAAACAACAGACCAAAACATTTCTCACCTATTTTTTTTTTTTTGCACTAAAAAATTCCTACTTTTCTTTTAAGGAAATTATTTATACATAAAGTGAAATCAAAAATTTAAAAAAAAATACATTAATATACAATAAGTGAGATTTATGCTATTACTAAATACTATTAATTATAAAACTGTTAATACTGTCAGAATCTAAATTTGTTTTGTACAAAAAAATTACAATTACATACAATTTAATACACGTTTAACCTTCTCGTATACTTTCAAAAGCGCGCGTATTTTGGTCAAAATATTTACGACGGTGAATACATATCAGCTGACAATTTTCGTGCAGCTTGGGTGTCTTCCGAAAGTAAACGCAGTCTATGTATGCAGATGAATCGGCACGGACTATCTTACCTAATGAAATTATTGACTTATTGCAACAGTTTCTCATCAAAACCCCTTTGCAGCGTTAGTCGTAATTATAGAGATAAATGTAGGTATATAAGTATGTCTAACGTACCCAAGGAAAATAAACGACCGTTGGCTAAAAACGTCATTAAATTTATCAGTGAATTTCCGATTTGGACTATAATGGAACAAAAGTAATGTGTAGAGTTTGGAAAATACCTTTAATGTGCTGGAACAAAGGGCCTGTAAAAGACATTAAATAGTGTATAGCACAAAAATGAGAAAAGGGGTGCCACCTCAAACCCAATTTAAGTTGAATTTACTTTTGTTGGTTATTCTTTGTGGTCTACCACTCCGCTTACTCGATAAAGAACCGTTTCGACAGTTTTGGCATACATAGAATCCCGAGTGGAACTTACCATCACGGACAGCGTTACGGAAAGAGATACCAAGTATACGTAAAGATATCGGAAATAGGATCAAAGCAGAATTAAAAGATAAACAGCTTGATGAGACGACAGATTGTAAAAAAAATCTATTTGAATATTATAGTACGAGTACTAGATCCTGTTAAATCGAAATTTGTTATCTTATTAGCTAGCAAAAGACTAAAAAAGTGTACTGGCGAAGCAATTACTGGTGTAGTGCTCGATACGTTACAATAATTTCAAGTGTTAACTAGTCAATTATTGATGTTTATGAGCGATGGAGCAGTGACAATGTGTAGTGTAGGCCGTTCTCTAAAAGAAAAGTGTGAGGGACTTTTACGTGTTATGTATAATGTTCCTCGTTTGTCTTCGCGTAGTGTTCAATCGTTTCGGCCTTTAACTGCAAGAACTAATGTGCTGCTGAAATCGCCAGTTCAAAACATGTGTGTGAATGCAAATAAATATTATGCAGATATTTTTGTCGGTGACGCTATGCATTAATCGGTGGAGTATATATATATTTTTTTCTCTATTATTTTTCAGTTATCTTTTATTAAGTATTATATTTTATTTTTCTCTTTGTATTATGTGCACATGTATTCGTATTATTATTTCGTCCTGTAATTGGGGTATCCTGTTGGGCGAATAAAGTTTATTATTATTATTATTATTATAAAGCTCATGCCTTACATCTTGTGGCACAAACTATTCGCGAATGTTACCCGGAGGTGGATGCATTAATAGCAAGTACAAGAAAAGTGATTCTCAAATCTCCCAGTGGATTCGAGCATTTCACAGGCTTTGTCCTGGTATTCGCGAACCACCATAGACGATTCTTACGCATTGGGGAACTTTGTTACAAGCGGCATTTTATTATTCTGAACACTTCCAAGAAGTAAGATCTGTGATTTTGCAATTCGACCCTGACGAAGGTACAGCCATTGAGGAGAGCCAGAAATGATTTCTAGATACTTCTGTTGAAACAAATTTAAAAAATATTAGCAACAATTATAAACGATTACTAGGCGGATTAGAAAAATTGCAAAATACTAGGTTATCGTTAGCAGAATCAGTGCAAATCATGCGCGATGTTAATGCATTGGTACATGTATAAACGACCGAAAAAACGGTCGCGTTATAGCAAAGTTCGATAGTATTAAAAAAAAAAATTCCGATTATACGAGATTAAAACAAATGTATGGTGGTGTATCTGCAGATTCATTAATTTACTCTAAGGAATATTTTAATTATGCTTCTGTTACTTCTGTAGATGTTGAACGGTCTTTCTCGAAATATAAGAACATTTTTTCATCACAGCGAACAACCTTTACCGAGACAAATGTGGAAACAACCTGATGATACAAGTTTTTCCAACAATCCTACCCACACTGTTAAGAAGTTACGTTTATTTACTATATTATTATTTATTTTTGAAGAAATTACTTTGTTTACTTTTTGCGGTTATTACAGTACATACCGCGTTAGTATGTTCCGTAGTAAAGTGAACCGCTAAAATACGATATGGACAGTGATGCAACGTTTGCAACAAAATTCAATCGCCGTCAGGAGAGGATCGCGCTAGACTCTAGCCATGCATTATACCCGTAGTTTATTTCTTTAATCATCCTTGCCTCTCTCGATCTTTTCTCCTTGGCTATGTTTGATTTGCTTTCTAATTATTCTTTTTATTCTTTTTAATTATGTTTTTATAAACTAAAAAGTCGTAGAGGCAGTACCGCAAATGACTGCTTATTTGAACATTTATAATAATAATACGTTCAACTGAATTCTTACACATACAAATACTATTTATTTTACTACAAAATTCTATTAATTACATTTAGAAAACATGTAAATATTTGTTATGCGCTTACTATCATTTGGACATTTAATATATTGGACATTTGGAAATGAAAAAATGTAATCTAGTTATTTTATAATAGAGAATAATAGAGGTTCTATTTAGTTTTAGAATTCGTCAATTTCCTTTTAAATTAAGGACGTTTTCTTTGCTTGATATACGACAATAGTATTTGTTTTGAAATAATCAACGGTTAAAGTCCATCAATAGGACAAAAAAGTTGTTACCCCTGTGTGCGCTTGTCTAGGGGCACTGAGGAGAGGAGGGGACGTTGCTAGCACAAGCGGAAACGTTATTCGCTATATGTATGGGACTCGCGCCTATAACTGAATCCTTACCTATACTAGTATACAGCAAAGGCCGTTTTCAAACAAAAAAATCTAATAATGGCAATAAAAGCACTTCAACGTGTTCATATATTCGCTTTATTTACCAATCATTTTTATTGCGTCAGTTTTTAGTTTTTACACCGGGGCATTAATTTCAAAATATCACTTCTGTCGGCTGTGAGACACACATACATTATTTATAATCCGCGGCCCATGTGACTGATCCGATTCTGTTGTGAAAACCGATTGTGCCCGGCTTAATAATAATATTCCTACAAAAGTATAGGAAGTGGTCCAAAGAAACACAAAATGCAAACAGGAATACAACAATAATAACAATAATAAAAACATTGAGTAAGACTACAATTACAAAGGCAATAATAAAAGGTGGTTTTGCGGAGCGCATGAACTTTAAAGCAATTACAGATTTAGTTACAATTAAAATCGAATAACATTATTTGTTAGAAATTCTTGTAGTGAATAAAAACCGTTTCTAAGCAACATATGGTCTACTTGCTGTTTAAATTTAGCTAAATTGAACCCTTTCCCACTGGAAACATTCACCATCACACTTGTTGGTGATTTGTAGATCTTAATAGCTAGAATTTTGGGCGACTGTTGACACAGTCAAACTGGATTTTGAAGTGAAGAGATCCTCCCCGAATCTAGTTTGGTAATCGTGAAAATTTCGATCTGATTTATAATTCTGTCTATTTTTATAAACATAAACCGCTAATTCTCGAATGAATGTACAAGGTAATGTTAGGATGCCATAGCTTATAAAAGAATTCCTACATGAATCTGTTGGTTTAAACCCAGCAATACAACGGATAATCTATTTTTGACTTATAAAAATATTATTTGCCAATGTTGAGTTTCTCCAAAAGATAATACCATACGTTAGTCTATTTGCTACATAAGAGTAATAAATGCTTAGCAACTGTTGAGTAGTTAAAATATTCTTCCGGCTTCGAAAAAGATAGCAAAGAGAATTACATAATCTTTGACAAAAAGTTTTCGCAGTGAACTTTCTAGTTAAGCATCTCATCAAACCATACACCTAAAATTTTATAGTGACTTGACCTTGCTAATTGTTCATCATTTAACTTTAAATCTAAGTAAAATTCGTAAGTTGTATGTAACTGATAAGTGAAGCTGGCCACGAGCGGTACCGCGCAGTAGCGTAGAGTCGACCAGACCTCGCGTTCCACTAGAGTTATTCTGCTAATAGAGATGTTTGCTGCCGCAAATAATTTCGCTCATTTTTTAAATAAAAATTAAATAACACGTGCTCAAACACTTACCATTTTAAGAGTCCTCCGTGAAATCACAAAGTGAATAATGTCTGTTAAATATCTGCAACATTAGATATGTTTCAACTGTTGTTTCGGCAAAACTAGTACGGCATGAGGCGTTTATATGCAGAGAACGAACGCTAGTGACGTAATATTGGCGTAAGTAAAATAATCTTTCAAATAACTTAACGATTCTGTTGACGCACCTTCACAAATGTGTCTTAATGTGCCAAAATCAGAATTTTTCTCAAAAACACTTTCAAATTTTTCTAGAACAGAAACATTTTTTGCGTCTTCAATCACGCATAGCTGTGCGTGAACATGTTGCACTATTTGTAGAGATTCTTCTAACGGCACCGCAGGATTTTGTAATTTTTCTATTGCATCTGCTAGTCCGAAGTAATTATCGTGAATGATTTTTAAATCCATTTTAACCTGACTCTCTTGAAATTTCGACTGGCTTTTCTGAATAGCGGCAGCTTCCTTAGTATCGAATTGTAAAACCACGTTCTTAATATTGTCAAAATATTTATGATAATAAAACGCGGCTTGCAACCATGTTCCCCAACGAGTTAGAATAGGTTCTGGTGGCTCTGGTATACGGGGGCACAGTCTGTGAAATTCGCGAATACGTTTCGGTGATTTGACAAATACTGCTTTGGTATGCGCTATTAAAGCGTCTACCTTAGGATAACATTTTCTGATACTATCCGCCACAAGATTGAGAGCATGAATTTTACACGTAATGTGTAACAAATTAGCAGAATGCTTTTTAAGAGACCGGCCTACAAAAAGCATGTTTGCAGGACCATCACTCACTCACATCAAGAGTTGGTTTGTTGAAAGTTCAAACTTGTCCAATGTATTTAACACTAACTTTGAAATTACTTCGGCAGTACACTGTTGTATTCGTTTGGAGATTAATAGAATTGAAGGTGCCGATTGATGAGGTTCCAATTTGCGTCCCATTACATTAAGAACAGAATGTTTCTTCCGATCTGTTGTTTCGTCGACACATAACCACAATTTTTGATCTTTCAACTCCGATTTTATTTTTTGTTCAATATGTTCGCGCGCAGATGGCACAATTCTTCGTAACGATGTTCGACTTGGTAATTTGCACTCCGAATAGTTATTCCAAAAGCAGATAAATGGTTCTTTGTCTAGTAAATTAAACGGTATATTACATGTGATAAACGTAACGCATAAATTAAATATAAATTTTTCATTGTCTCGTGCGCAATTTCTTTTTGAGACATGCTTTTCACTATTTACGTGTCGTAGACAATGTTGTCTGGACCAACACATTAACGGGATTTAACAGATTACACATTTAATTTTAGCACCTTCATATATTAAGTCTGGAATTTCTGCAATAAATTTTCGAAGTTTGTCCGACCGCGGTTGTTTTGCTGACGAAATCATAATTTTTCTAGGACAGATAAACAATTGCGCAAATGACCGGCAGCGAAAATGTCCGCACTGCTCCGCAGACGAAGTAATACTACCGTTCCTCTCGGTCCGAACTGATTCTACGCCGATGCGCGGTACCGCTCGTGGCCAGCGTTACTGATAAGGGTAAAATCTAATATACGCGCTCTTAGAGTTGTTAGCAACAAGTTCGTTACCTATAAACCAGTTACAGATAATATCCAACATAGAGTTATCTATTTTATGGGTTATTGTCGTTCTTATCAGATGAAACCAAGGCAATATTGATGGCGTAAAGAGTGATAAAGTTATCTTTTATGTTAAGAGGAAGATCATTCATAAAGAGTAAAAAATAACAGAGCCTAATATTGAGCCTTGGCCTACACCAATATTAGTTGTAAGATATACTTAGATTTTAAGAAACAATTAAATCGTAAAAACGAAAGCATAAAATAATACAGTCGTTTGAATTAGTTTAAAGTTGGTAATATGAGTATAGGCGTTCGCGGCTGCTTTCCATTGGTCGTTGCACTAACGTACTTCACTGAAAATACTGCCAGCTTCTTCAGAAGTTTTCTAAAGACTGTCGATGTTGTCTTCTGCTCCACCTTGACGTCTAAGCACTTAGTACCTAACCCTTAAATTTCAAAACTCTTTGGCACCGCATAACATAAATGCCGTTGAGGCAAGATTAAAATAAGGGCTGGATTCCGTTATATTTCGTCTTCGGCTTTATAAAATTAGTCGCAGAACCGTTTTTTAATGTAGATATGATTTTATTTTCCACCTCTTTGCGTACAAATAAAACATGCTTACGTGCTGTTGCCGTAGTTGGCAACTTCAACTCCGGGTTGTATTTGTTCCAAAAGTTCTTAAACGATTTCTTATTCAGTATGTTAAGTGACAAATTACATGTTATCATCATGACAAGTAAATCGAAAATAAAGTCATTTCTATTTGACGCGCCGTTTTTTCTATTTCTGTGTTTTGCATTATTTACATGCTTCCTACAGTCGTCCTTTTGCCAGCACATCAAAGTTTTCTCGCACACTTTACAAACTATTTTAGCACTGTCGTACAACAAATCTGAAAGCTCACAGATAATGTTTTTCACTTTATCGGCAAAGGGTCGTTGTTTAGCCTTGCGCACATTGGACATTTTTGCTTAAAGATTTTCTTGAATAACTAGTATTCCGCTCGCCTGATTTAATTCACACGCACACTTCGCATTAGTGATGATGAGCGTGTACGAATTTTAACTGCTTTGCCACCCGGCAGATGTTTACGCATCGCATCAGACAGGCGCGCGCCGAGTCCGTTGGCTGCTCCAGCTGTTACGGCTATGCTGGGACGACACGATTACCTTACCTTAGTTATTACATTATGAATATAAAACTAACTAATAAAATTCATCTTAGTTCAGAGAAGGTATTTACTATTTTAACTTAAACACTAAGCGATACTTCGATGAAACGTTTCACCTTTTTTGAAATTTGGAAGATTACAATGCAGTTTCAAAAATTGAGGCAAAGTGTTGCATGTTATAAAATTGTTTTTAATGACATAATTCGTTTTTGGGGATTCGCGTAATTAGGGATGACAACCTTCAGTTCAAATATGGCATAAATATGCCCTAATCGTTACCTCTTTATTGAAAACGCTGTATTGTATTATGAAAAACGATGCAGCGACGGGAAACAAATTTTTTATGCCTATACTTGCCTAACGTCTGTTACACCTTTTATATAGAATATCTACGCTTACAGTTTTATTTTCCAGCAAAAAGATGACAATCTTTGATACTTAACTTTTTAAGGGAAGCAAATACACATAATAAAAAAGACGATCCCGAACAGCAAACTTTGAACGATACTCTCACGTTAGGCACAGAGTAATTTGTATGTGATGTAAGTCATGGTATTGAAGGTATCGTAGTAAAGTCACGGTTGTATGAACGAGGTAATTTGTTAAATTCCCGTGTTACCGTTAGCAACGACGTCTTTAAAGGAGACTCGTCGTTTCCTCGTCCTTCCATTTCTACAGTTATTCGGGAGTCTGCTTTAGTATTCCAGTGCGTAAAGGTTTGTTGGAAGGACAATTTTCTCACATCATACCCGCTTTGTCACTTTATTGTCTTGTTCGTAGATGTAAAAGATATATTGTCCAATTTATTCCCCATTCAATATGAAATATAATCAATGATGATGATGATAAGAGCGCAATTTCCGTGACGTGTTGATTCTTATGCAAGCTCAAAACTTAAATTTTTTTTAATGAAAAAGAATCTGTTAATAAAACATAAATATATAGAAAGTATTTGTACATAAAAAATACTAAAAAAATTAGCTACCTAGAAGGTTATTGCCTGGTTATGTTTAAATACGACAAGCTAATCGTAAATCTCTCAAATAAAAAGTTGTATTCTTAGTTTTAAATCAAATAAATACAAGCGGATAAATAAAATTACGTTTGTTGACAATACAGAATAAGTTGCTCTGGGAAAATAATTAAATTATTAAAGAATATACAACCATAAATTATTTTTATTTATTAAAAAAAACATAGAAGTGACAGATTTATTCAATTTTACAAGGTAAGGAAGAATTATTTTAATAGTGTAGCAAAGTCAAAATATTTACACTATTGACTTTCACAGTGTTAGTTTTTGAGAAAAACGTTAATCTTACTTATCTTTATTACATATATCTTGCGGATCAATCATGGATATGATATATATCTATATATTCTACATATCTACGCTTTCGAATTCTTTGATTAATTCTAATAAAGTTTTGTGGAATATTTTTGCTGTTTATGTTTCAGTTGCAAGCTGTCACTCAAGTTCAAAAAATAGCAAAAGAAAATGACAAAATTATGTTATTATTTGGATTACCAATCCTTAACTTAGTAGTGCCTTAACGTCTCCACAAATGTGCTCCTAAATTCCACAATACACCGCTATAAAATTTATATAGAAATACACGTAAATATACATATAAAAAGTGACAATTAATTTGTTAAAATACACGTTTATATTTCTTGTAATAAAATTCAGAGATAAGAAAGGGAATTAAAATTTAGTTGTTGGTACATGTATGAGGGTAGTCCGAAAAGTTTCAAACCTCAACATGAAATGGTGTTATTCTGCTAGTATAATTGCGCATGCGTTGAAAGATATTTCTGAACATTCCATTCATGTTGGACACCCAGTTGTTGCTTAACTGTCGACTGTGTCAGTCGATGTTAGTGTTTCTGTAAAAATGGAATCGAATATCATTGAATCACTGAATTCTTGCATTTGAAAGGCGATACGCCTACGTAAATTAAATCCGAGATGGACGCTGCTTACGGGGACTCTGCACTATTATTTGTCACAGAAAAATTTTGAGCAGTTGAATTGAAGTGGTCATACCAGCTTGGTTGGCGATGAACGTTCGGGACGCCTAAAAACTGTAACCACTACCGATAACACAAGTGGAAAAGTTGACCAAATGGCGCTAGACGACTGTCGAATTGGTTAGAGAAAAAGCGGAGGTCCGAAAGGAAGTACTTGTCATACATTGACTGAAAATTTGGGCGTAAAAAGGTAACCGCGCTTGCTCACTCAGGACTAAAAACGCATTAGAATAAACATTTCCAAAGCTCTGTTGAAGCAGTTTAAGCGAAACAAGTCGAAGTTTTGTCGTCGATTATTAACTGTAGATGGTGCATCCAGGTTTCACCAGTACACTCCTGTAGCCAAGGCACAGTCGAAACAGTGGACTGCGAAGGGTGAATCGGCTCCGAAAAAGGCGAATACTGTTTCATCGGCCGGAAAAGTAATAACGATGATGTTTTTTGGGATAGTCATGGGGTTGTGTTTATCGACTATTTTCAAAAAGGAAAAACAAAAAAAAATACTTGACAAGCTGAAGGCAGAAATTGTGGAAAAACGGCCGCATTTGAAGAAAAAGAGAATTTCGTTCCCTCAGGACAATCCACACTTCAGTGGTCGCCATGGCAAAAATTCAGGAAATGGGGTTCGAATTGACCACCCACTCTATTCACTAGAGCCGGCCCCAACGATTTTTTTCTGTTTCCTAGGCTCAAAGTTTCGCTCGGAGGACAGTGATTTTCATCGAATGAGGAAGCCATCACATTCGTAAGCGCCTGAACAAAACTACTATTTAGACAGATTAAAGGGATGGGAGCATCGCTGGAAAAAGTCTATAAACTTGCAGGGAGATTACATTGAGAAATAGAACTGAATTTGACAAGCAATCTTGTTTCGGTGTTAGGGTGGAGACTTTTCAAACCACCCACGTATATGGGTGAGGCCGTTGGGGCGCTACAGTTGCGGTATATTGGTCCAAGACGGTTGTCTCTCTATTATTGTATTCATCATCTTCATTTTTTTGAAGTGACGCAAACTATATTCCACTGCAGCTGATGTACATATGTTTCATTCTTCAAGTTTTATATAACATTTCTAGTACTAGCATTCTAGTTTCTATACTTTTTCCGTCGATGCTCTGAGTAATTTGAGTTCATACATTGTATTACTTTTAAACCTTTCCTTCACTTCAAGTTTAGGCGTTTATATTAACTCAGAATGATGTGCTTGTAACCCAAACACCCTAGTTAAAATAAATCTTCAAAAATTTATTAGATCCCGACAAATTTTAAAATGTAGAAAATATACAGAGTGTTGTATTTGAAAACAGCATATAGAATTAATTTGGGAAAAGTGGTTTATATGTCATAGAAGCAAGAAATATGGAAGTCGTCCTTCAGTTATTCACCCAATGGCATCATAACGTAACATTCTGTGAAGCGGGCATCAAATATTATCTCGAATTTCTTACGTGAATATTACACAGTAATCAACAACAATCCACAGGAAGCCAAGTCTTGTGTCTTTCAATGCAGCTGCATATTAAGCGCCGATATTGATTAATTACGGCGAAACGATTTCGCCCAATTTTACAATTCAAAATAGTCCTTGCCGAATCTACTTTTCATAAATAAGTAGACATCTTCATGAAACATTTAATTCACTGAAATCCCATATTACTGCGTTATTTTAGTTTTATTCTGCGGTCAGATAGAAAAACACCGTATGTGAAAAATTTATGTTTTTCATATTTCGGCATATTTTGATATTTTGTCTAAACCATTATAATTTGAAAAAGCGCCAAGATTGCTGAAAGTTCAAAAGAGCAAAGGAGAATATTAACGTATCTTAATGATTGCAATGAAAATTTTGGAACGCGTGAAATAAAAAACGTATGAAATAATACGTACGTGCATATTCTATATTTAAAAGAACTTACCAACATTTTTAATGAGTGAGTTAGAGACTTCGTTTAGAAAAGTAAATCCACCCAACAACGTATGTCGATACATACGGCACGGCATTCATTTAAACTATTGCTTGATCAAATATTGACGAGCGTTAGCCGTTTGAGTTTCTTCATAACACATACGACATTTATATTAAGAATTTTATAAAACAATTTAAACATAAAAATAATCAAATGCTGTTAGGAAAAGCAATGCATTGCAAATATCATCGATGGTTAATGAAAGCACGAAAAGGGGAAATATGTTTGCAATTGACACTAGTCTGAAAAAGTGCGGAGAAGAGAGAAAACGCAGAAAATTTGTGTAAAGTAACAAGGTAAGAAAAAAGTTATTTCTGTCTCAAAGAATAAAAATGTATTCTGTCAAAATCCTATGTCACTACAAGATGAAATGTTTGAAAAATTTTACAGAAGAGATCAGAGAAAAGATTAATAGTAAATATTGGAAAATGCATTTTTTTGAGAGACAATTAATTGTTTATATCCTACCATCTAGAAATAGGGCATATAATACATTTTAGTATGTAAATAGTTTTCACCATTTGGTTGAACAAGGCTTAAAGGAGAAAAAGAAGTATTACGATTTCCAAATCTTCGTTGATGTAGTCAGAAATTATAAAAGATCGAATGTGTTAATTAAAGAGATGCAGTTATTCGATTTCAAATATTGGTCAAATATGACATCAAATCATCAGCTACAAAAACTGAAAAAAGATAGATCCCTTTTGAAACGTTTTTGTGAGCTTAAGGCCGTAAAAGGGAATTGCATTTCTTAATCACAGAATTCATAAATTCTTCCATTAATCAACCGAATAGTCACACTTAGTTCCGGGAGTAACCGAAGACAGAAAAAACAACGTTTTACAACAATTGTCGAGCATAATTCCAGAGCATAAACTGCGGTTCTGGATAACGGCAAAGATTTAATGCCCCACATGGAGAAAGAATAAATGATTACCTATTAATTTATCTTTACAGTTATGTGAATGCCTTTTTTTATTTCATGAAACTTTGAGAGTATTCTTGGTCTATTCTTTTATCTGTTTGTTAATTCTTGTTTGTTAGTTCTTTATTTGTCCATAGTATATTAGTAATTATATATTACTATGTGTTAGTAGTATATTAGTTTCTGTGTAATCACTACCAATGCTTCGATTTATCCAACGTTGTACTCTTTATAACTTATAACGCATATTGAGTTTGCTTTCACTAATAAAATAAATATTCTATAACAATTACTGATTATTGTTTCTGTTCATCTTCATTAACCGAATAATGGATTCTGTTCATCTTCAAATTACATTAAATTATATTGTTAAGAAAGAATATTATCAATAATTAACATATCTTTAAGAAATTCATTATCAAAATTGTCACACACACCATTTATGCTAAGTAAAATACAAGTACTATACGTGGAAATACCGTACGTGCATTTGTTTTTATAGAAAACTGCATACAATTTATTAAAAGGTCGATAAAAGTTGAAGATTTTGAAATACTAAATGAATGTACAATTTGAGCTGAATTAAGAATGTTGTTTAGTCAGCTATATTTCAACCACCATTTCAACAAACTGCCCCAATTGCATTTACGGTGTTTTTTATCTGACGCCGGTATTATGGACGCGAGTTTATACAGTGCGGTTAAGTTAAAGTATAACATGTGTGGTATCGTTGGATTTGTCTTTCGATTACCTTTCCAAAAACGTACAAACATATGGGGTGTCCTATTTAAAGTAAGAAAATTGACGTCACTTCCAGTAAAACCGGAACTACAATTGAAATGCCGATAACGGCAAAAGTTAGTTCACAAAAAAATAGAAATCAACTCATTTTTTCTAAAAACGTTAGCTTCTGTCGTTCAAAAGTTAGCATGGGGGAGGGGAACACTTTAGGACCGCACTGTATTTATTAATACAGTGCGGTCCTAAAGAATAGTTAGGTGAAGAACTCAAGAAAAGAAGAAGTAAAACCGTGTGTTTGTTTAGAGATTATTATTACTTGAATGCCAAATATTTGTATTGAAATTAGCAATTAATAGGATATTAAGAAACAAGAATATCTACAAGGCAACGAGATAACATTTTATGAAACAGTAATAAGGAAGAAGTAACGCATGCACCGATGTAAGTGAAACAGCGATATTAAATTGACTAGAAGAAGTGTGTGAGTGTGGGAAGGAAAAGCACCGAGGAAAATATTCAGAGGAAGACAAGTCGAAGATCTACAGTTTAATAAATTAAAAATTGACAGTTATATAAAGAAGCAAACACAACAAGTGTGATTAAAGCTCAGTGACCGTGAGACTTGGGTTACATATGAAAGGATGCGGAAAGCAACCATACCGAGGAAACTGTCAACCAGCTAGGCTAGGAGGAAATTAGAAATAGAAAAAGGTTCCTAGATACACACTTGTTGGGATCGTAGAGATGAATTATACACAGTGAACGTGTAAAGTATGGAGGTAAGGTAGAATATTGCAATTACTTCAGTGATTCCAAAAAAAAGTAGTTTTTGAGATTCAATTACCAACTTTTTAACGTTAAACGGGGCACTTTGTATATATCGAGGAACATTCTTCAGACAGTCTTGGGCGTGCGAAGCGCACATGAAATAATTCAAACATTCTCAAGTTACTTTACTATTTATATGTATTTACATTCGTAAAGCGCTAAAAAGCTAATTGTTCTCTTGGATGTTAATTTCGGTTCTACATTTCGAATTGTATTGCGCGGCCACCTATTGTTGGTTGTGGAGTTCATAACAATATGAAAATATCTAACACACAAGTTCATGTCTAATACCTGTCTAGTCGTATATAGAATGGGCTTGTATTACGTGGGAGGATATACACAAGTTGGTGTACCGCGTATTACACAAAAGCGAATCACGAGTTCGGACGCGTGTCGAGTACACGCCAAAGCAAGCGAAACGCGCATTTGTTCGAAACACAGTTGAAAGGCACCGCAAGTGCTATGAGAACTATTTTGGAACTGGGATAACAGATTTTCGACGAGGGTTAACATCCCCTCTCTAACGTGGCGATGCCGATGGTGGGGATAACTGCTCTTGCTTCATTTATTTCAGCTCATATTTTTCTGATTTGCGTGCATTTCAATTTTGTTACACATGCCAATGACAACCTTCATATATTCAAGATAAGATGAAACGAATTCTGACTTATAGGAAGATAAACAGTAACATGTAGACGATAACATAGAAACATTAATATTGCATTACTTGTAGTAAGCAAAATGTATATACTATTTGTATTTTTATTCTTTGAACACATATTAGACGTCATAAATCATTGTAGTAAGTTTAGCAAGTAGCTCATAGTTGCAAGTTAGTAGGAATACTTCCAAAGCTAAGGCGGAGGCGTATATAAACGTAGCGTATACAGGGAATACTATATGAATGATGACTGTTTGTAAACACAATAAATGGTGGAGGTGCCGAGCGGTATTCCGACAATTGAATATTTACAGTGGATAGTTTGTCTCTATTACGCTCAATATACGTTTATTGCCAAATTTTAACTGCAATTTATTTTGGTAATATTTTGTAATTGCGTGTTAAACCCGTTTAAAGTTTTCGGACTTGTGTAAAGAGAAAATGTGTTCAGTAGCTTATATATGTATGAAAACCTATCGCAATATTATTTCCCTAGTTTGAGGAAACAGCAAAGATACTCTAACAATTACATTTTTTTAAACAGAATTAATAAGAGAATAGCGAGAATTTAACCTCGTATTAGAGAAAGTAACAAATAAATACTCTTTAAATTTGTACAACTACAACATAGGAGTGTCATCAGATTTTAATGGTTGCTTATATATCTTGACTTTCAAAGAATCCCCATGGCAAAGGACTAATGGCTTGAATCAAACGACGCAGATTAACAAATTCCTTTTTACCAAAGATTATGTTTAAAAATCCGCGATTTCGTTGGCTTTTCCGACGTAATCAATTTTTTGAAAAATATCAACCCCGGTAAGGACTCTAACCTAACACCTTTTGTTTGTTGGGCAGGCATACTAACCACTACACCACAGAGTATATGCCAGGAAGGAATCATTTTTTAATACCTAATTCTTATTTTTGCTTGTACATACATTATACGTAATATCTCGACAGACATATATTTGTACCTGCCAAGTGCATTAATTAATTAATATATTGTTCTGTAAAATATTTATATTGTCAAACGCAGCTGTCAATCTAGCACGTATAGTGTATTCAGTATGGCTTCTCAATAGATATGAAATTCCCTCTCGCGGATATTAGTTCACTTTTCGGAAGCCTCCTTTCCCCCCGAGTCACCAACTTATGGAATGGGGGATTAAATAATTTAATTAAGTCCAGACAACGACAAACATGGTGGAACGGTGAAGTTATTCCTCTTCAGTTCATCTTCCTATTTTCGTAATTCTTCAAAATTAATGAAAATTGTTCCTACAATAAACAACAGGGTAAATTCAAAGGTATTTCTAGCAGGGTTTCATACATTAAATATCTATTATAAAGTTATTAAGTAGAACGTTAGTAAATTTTGTTATTGTTTGATTGTCGATGCTATTCTGTATCACAGAATAGCATACCTTCAGTCGTCTAGTCGAGTCCATTCATTCTCTCATGCTACTTCTAAAAATAACTTTATTTAACAAAATTCCTCGTTAAATTATGTTTGGATAAAATCATCAAAATTTGCCGAGGATAAAAACAATCGCCATCGCGATTAAAATAAAGAGAAGAGGGACGCTAATTAAATTCATCACTTCTGGTCAAGCTTTCATCGAGTTAACTCGTATTTCGGCTGCGCTCCCAGTTCAAAGTATCTAATATTCAAATCATAGAATAAATTCAAGGTAGAAGAGAAGGTTGGAAGTTAGAATAGGCAAGCTTCCTGTGAATGTCATAGGAACATAGAGTTTCAATCAAGGCTAGTTTCAATTTTTAGTTTTCCTTTAAAATCTCATTTGTTGATATTAAAAATTTGTTTAAAATTGCCGAAAGAGTGTGTAAGAACACACACAACCGAATTCCACGGTTCATTGAAAAATTTAACTAATTTACAAAAATTCCAATTTTTTGAACAATTTCCCTGTATTAAAACATTTCAATTTATTGGCTATCGTCGGTGAAATGTGAAAATCTGTGATTCCTTTGGTTTTTCCGATGTAATTAAATTTTTGAAAAATATCAGCCACGGTAAGGACTCGAACCTGACACCTCCAGCATCCATTTTCTTTTGCTCGAGCGACGTTGAAACCTTTTGGCTCGCTTGTTACATTGTTTGCGGCTTACAGCTTAGCCGCTTAACTGGTTGGAGAGTATGGGAAATCACATGTACATAAGAGAGGTTTGGATTGATAAATTAGCCAGTTGTTGTAGAGTCAGAAAAATTGAATGACTCGGCTTCTGGGCGGATGTTTGTTTTGAGGAACCTCAACCACTTTGATGAAAAGAAGGCTGTCCGAGGCGTTGGCTCTTATCCACGTAGCTTTAGGAAGAGCTTTGGTATAATCAATCAGAGCGGGAATGTTAAGGTCGGCGCGCAATTGAGAATTGCGCAGAAACCATAGAGCTCCTGAGATTAATCTTAACATTTTGCTCTGGACGGTTTCAACCCTCTTCGCGTGGATACCGCTAGTCGAACACCAAGCGAGCGCTGCGTACGTTTTAATCGACCTAATGCATGTTTTATAAAGAATTAATTTAGTCCGTAGATCTAAAGGACTTCTCCTAGAGAGCAGAGGCATCAAGCAATTCTTTGCCCGGACAAACTTAACGAACACATAATCAATGTGTAAGTTGTCTGTCAAGAACGACACCAAGATATCTTACCGAATCGCTCCAAGGGATAAGAGTGTCGTTAATGACGGTGAAGATATTACCTTGTGGGAGAATATGTTTCCTAGTGAAACAAATGGTGACACATTTCAACTAGTTTATTCGATCCATCCAGTCAATTACACAATTAATAGCCACCTGAAGCATTTTTATAAGAAAATCTTCATTGCGAGGAGTTGCGTAAATAGCGGTATCGTTCGCGGAAATCGTTAATGAGGAAAAGTACAGAGCCCAAGAGGGTTCCCGGGGAGGGGGGGGGGGCACCTGACTTTATTGAAATACTTCGACCTCCAAGATATGATTCAACTAAGCCAGCCATTTGTGGATTTATACCAATTCACCCTATCAAATGCCCATGAGATGTCTAGAAACCACCGACAGTCTCCCTCCGTTCAAAGGCATTGCGTATGGATTTAGTCATTCTCAGTAATTGAAGATCTGTTGAATGACCAGAGCGAAAACCAAATTGGGTAGATGTTAAGGGAATTCATCTGATTTCGAAGCCTAGCTAGAACAATAGATTCAGCGATTTTTACAATGACAGAAAGGAGTCTAATAGGGCGGTAATTCTGGGGTAAAAGCGGATCTCTATCTGGTTTCGGTATTGTGACAACAGCGGCGTGCTTACAGGAGTTGGGGAAGTACGAAAAAAGAAACATGGAATTTACTATTGACAAGAAGACGGTGTTTAGCACTTTCGGAAACTGTTTCATAGAACGACTTGGAATTTGCTCGCGCCCAGGTGCTTTGCCATCCTTAAGGCGATCTATGATACAACTTAGCTCGTCCAGGCGGACCAGATCTAGGCATTCATCTCCAGAAAATGTCAATGGAGTATCCAAGTAATTTGCAACCTCCTGCTCCATTTCAATTTCCTCATCCGCTCTATAAGAAATGGCCACGAACTTCAACCTTTTTGGTCTCCTTCATCTAGATTCGCTCTGGGGCAGATCTACAGGGGTTGCGCGTAGGCGACACAAAGACGTGGCCAAACCCCAAAGTGTTTTATCATTGAAAGAGGCAGATTTTAATTTGTCGTGCCATTGTTCTCGACGAAGTTCTGCAAACTCGCCACGAACTCTAGTTCATTTGCCAATATATGGTCACTGGGGCACATAGCACTATAAGCGCTTTTTATGGTTTTACCCTTAATGTGAATGAGTTCCTCCCAATAGGGTGGTAACCAGTTGCTGCCAACATTTTTCTCCACATAAGAGGAGGCATCCTCTAGAAACTGCACGATGACTTTCGCAAATAAGGTCGTTGATTGTTCTAATTCGATACGTGAGGAAACGTCAAAAGTCGTAGTTCCACCAAGCGAGGCCACTCGCTCTGAGAAAAGCTCCCAATTTACTCTCCGCCACACAGCAGGTCCGTTAACACGGACCTGAATGCCCAGAGTTGCAAAGATCGAATTATGGTCCGACGACAAATCAGACCTCACAGCTAGACCAAAGGAACAGTTTTTGGTATTAACCACGTCCAAGATATCCGGCCGTACGTCAACTCTCTAACAAATGAAGTTGCCTTGGTGTTTACCGTATGTATTGGTTAGCCCCAGGCGGAATTCTTGGAGTTGACGTCACCAGCCAGCGACTGGAATATCGATAGGGGAGAAGAGAGTGTGAACATTGCAGGGCTCAAAAACTTGCGAAGGTAGGGCGTAAACAAAGATGATTCTGATCCAACCCAAATCGATGGCACAAACATCAACCATAACGGCCTCCAGAAAGCGAAGGGCAGGGAGGACAACAAGAGTATAATTAATGGTGTGGCGGATGGCGATAACGTTTGAAATCGACGCTAAAGCCTTAACCAGCTTTCGCCAATCAGAGCGATGCCAATTGAATATCCAATCCCATTACAATTTCATGCCATGAGCCCCAAGGATCCAAAGGATGAAAATATAAGATCGTTTCTAGCTACCATGAGGAGCACAAGACGGTAGAATTGCTTTAAGTTGCGTCACCACGCTGTTGATGGAAACAGCAAGTTTTTGAAGGGCATCAAGCATGGAGACTAAGTCCAACCCGGTATTGTGACCAAGTTTTGAATGGTTCGGTGTTTTAGTTTCGGAATAAGTCGGATTTTGGTCTAGGGTCATCGCCGGCAGCTTCGCCAGACTTTCCGTTACGTTTCGATTGACTATTGATGCTCTTAATTTTAACGAAATCAATCCTTGAGATTGTGCGTTTTCTTCTCTTAGAGAAGTCAGCAGCATCCTTGGTATTTGTCAGACCTTCCGACCCTTCGGAATAGGGGAACGGCGTACCAAAACTTCGATAGTTTCGGAACTGAAAGGAGAAGTTGCCTGTCACCTTTGGCTGTGTCACCAACTGTCGCTGCTCTTGAATTTACCCAAAGAATTGGGAAAGGGAGGTAGTTGCACTAAATGAGCTAAGCGCAGAATTTGCGCGAAGAAAAGGAATGTATTCTTTCTGGTTTATGGAGTCATTTTCGCCCCTACCACTTCTCTGAGGCGTTGAAGTGACCCCAATGTCATTGATTCCTGTGTTCAGATTAAAGCATATTATTCCCATCCGGTGGCAGATTAGGTAAATAATTCTCCGGAGTTGTCGGTTTGGACGGAGCTCCATACATAGTTATATAAGAACTCAACGAAAATTAGCGCCACAGAAACATCAAATTTAAAAGTTTTATAGAAAAACACTTGTTTAGATAAAAATGAGCACTAGTCAATAAAGAAAAAGTTAGGAGTAAAAGTTTCCACACCCGGTCGTCAGAGAAAATAATTAAAAAAGAAGTATTGTTGAAAGTTTGTAATAATAAAATTGTGAAGATTGTAAAAATAAAATAAAAATGACTTGCAAAAACAATAACAACAAAGAAATACTAAAACAAAATAAATTTAAGAGACAAGAAAAATCCAAAATGTGGTAGACAGGGACACAATATAGCAAAATTTATCACAATATTGTAGGTTTAAATTTAAATATTTTAAAAATATTCAATTAAAGGGAGTAAATGTATCTATTTTAAAAATCCAGCTATATTGAACATGTTTGCATTCGGTTTTTGCCAAAGTGAACGTCGGTGAGAAAGAATGCGGATAAAAAAAACTAAATAAAGAGGTACATAGCTGTCCGATATAGGAGACTACTGTGGAAGGAGAGGGCAGCTTACTCTCTTCTCCCCAACACAGCAGCTTCGAGCGACCGACCTTATCATCAGCCTTGCTCAATTATCTCAAATATTCTCGTGCCAAAGAAAGAAGAAATCCAATATAACAACCAACAAGAGTAGAGCAGAAGCAAAAGCAGAAATATTGCGTGGAATAAAAACCACTACTCCAAAATTTAGTAATAATAGAGTACTAATAAAAGAATTTCCTTCCGCTAATAAAGGTTAGCGGAAGTTGTAACTTGCGAACCCTGACAGGTTTGTAAATATATTTATAAAGATTAATTTATTCACTTCAAAATCATTGATTCAGATTGTCAATATATAAGAGTAAAATATATGCCAGTTTTAAGCAGAGCACGTTTTCATGCCGTGGGAGTTGGTACCTGATACCTCTCGTTTGCCGGACAGGCGTGGTAACCACTACCACGTAATACCTAGTTGGTACGTAATAATATATCTGTTCATCAACAAAGGATGCCGATAATAGAACATTATCAGTTTCATTTATTGAAGGTACAAAGTCGCTAATATAATTCCGTATTGTGTGTTATGTTGTTACCAATGATATGTTAGTTATTAGAAGAAGTGATGTAAAGGGAGAGGTATAGATCCAAACATTGAAAAGAGAAAGGCACAGAGAAGGAAGAGAAGGAGATGCGAAATTGAGTGGCCCGCCAGATTCCCAGAATGCACTTTTTTTGACTTCTATTTGTGGAATTATTTAAATACAAAAATATGCCACTTAATATTGAAGACTCAAATGCTCGAATTGGAAATCAGTCGAATTATAAGTCACTTACCTACTTTAAAACCTGGTAGTATTATAATAACTTATAATATCCTATTTCACCTGACATTACAGCTTGTAATATAGTTTATAAAAATAATATTGCAAAAATAACTGGTCCTGTAGGTCATTTTTTTGATCGTATATTTTTTTGTAATCCTTATAATTTTGATAACATGCCTAAGAAGTTGGGTAAAATTATAACTATCTTTATTATTTGTTTTTATGTTCTTCTTTCGAATAAACTCGCTAATTACACAAATAAAACAAAGAGTACGGTTAATATTTGTAAGGTGTAAATAATAATTTCAAGTGAGCATCAATAAAATATTTACTCAAACGAAATCAAGAGCATGTGACTACTTATCTGTACGGAGCCCTTTGATTTTATAAATATCAAGTAATATATTATGAATATCATTAAAAAAGAACACATAAAACACACTAAAAAGTGCGAATTTATATCGGAGAAACTAATAAAAATTGAAATAAATCTAGTTGAAAACAGTAGCGTCACAATTCTTATTGTATACGGACCTAACGAAAATGAAACTGCAAGTATAAAGGACGACTTTTGGGAAGAACTGATAGATGTAACAGTAGAGTAGGAAAAGGAAACGACATAATAGATGTGTTAGGAATGCACGGAGAAGAGACTAGAAACAACAATGGAAATAGAATGCCCAATTCTTGCATTGAAAATGACTTGATTATAATGAATACTTTCTACATGCACAAAGACATACACAAATACACAAGAGAAGTCAAAAGCAGAAATGAAAAATCAATAGTAGATTATATTCTTATTAACAGGAAAAATAGGAAAGAAATATTAGATGTGAAAGCTAATAGAGGTGCAGAAATTTATAGCGATCATTGTTTAGTAGTAGCAAAATGAGGAATTAAAAACGATAACTTAAAAGAGAAAACACAGCAAATATCCCAAAAACATGAATCGAAACAAAACAATCAAATCCTACAAATTACAAGATAGGAAAATTGCGGAGAAATATAAAGAACATATAGAAACAAAAATAAAACAAAAAGGAATGGGAAAACACTAACTTAGAAGAACTATGGCTGGAAGTTAAAGAAATGATCCTAAATGCAACAAAACAAACGTGTGGCACAATAACAGTAAACAGAGATATAAAACAAATAAGATGGGGAACAAAGAAATTAAAACCTAAGTAAAAACAAAAAAGGAACTATGGTAACAATACCTAGGAAGTGGAACAGAAGAAAATTATAACGATCGCCAGCTAATGTAACACTTTTCTTTCCGTTTTTTTTCCTCAAAAAAATAGGGGCCGATTCAACAGCACATGAAACAGTAACTCGTGGACTGTAAAGTGACCTTTACTGAGATCTGGGAGATCTTAAAACGGATACAGTTGAAACTTCGATATTTTCTGGTGTTAGGGCACTTCTTGGTCTACCAGGTGGTTTTCTTTTTAAGGCTGAACCTGTAGCCCGCTACAATATCGTTTTACTGTCTAAAACAGAAGATTGTCAAGCGCAAAGTGGCTACGAAAATTTCTTTGCATTGCAATCCCAGAATTGTTATTTCTTATAAACGTTTCGATGACAAACGCACAATGTTCACTCGTTCAGTTTATGATGACAATTAAAATGGCAAGGCGTCTTCTATTAATAGCACACACTACAATACCTCTCTCTCTCTTCGTTGAATGGCGCACACTGGCGGAGTGAAATGTGGGAGGCTTTTCTGCCGGACCTTGTATAACCGATGGATCGTTTATACTGACTAATAAACTAAGTTATCACCTAAATTTTTTATGTACTATCAATATAAAGTAAAGACTATACAATAGAAAATATTGTTACGGAAGAACAAACTATATTAGACAATGAAATTATACATTTATTAAACGGAGTAAATTCTGAACGCTAAATTTATAGTATAAACCCTAAAGTGGCGTCCACATAGGGTAGCGCGAGGGTAAGGAATTAAAAATGTTCGCACAATGCAATTAAATACGACCGTTCACACAGCGGTGTAAGGCAGAGTTAATAATTGGTGTACGGCCAAATTATACACACGTTAAATTATGGTACTACCATGGCGTTGTATTAATACAACCGACCAATCACAGCGCAGGTGGCAGTTTGTGTAAATTTGTTTGCATAATTTTCAGATCGTGATATCCTCTTGATTAACTTTGAACTTTTAATTTTCCTGTAACAAAACAGCACATATATCAGATACAAGTGAATTCCGAAACTAGAATGGTCACAGAAGCTCATCAAGAAGATTTAAAAATATTTTATGTCATTAAAATATTTATATAACAATAACGCGGCTACAAGTGACATGGGATTGTAAATCAGCAAGACCTAGAGCTCAAATTCACTTAGGAAAATATAAGCTCAAAATAGCTCTCAAAGCCGAAGGTTCAGAAGACTCCAACAAGTGTTCCTGGTGATAGTTGAATGAAATGTGTGACATTGTTATCTCCTGAATTAGTGAATTAGCATTAATTGTAAAGTTTTACACAGAACACAAAGATGCAAAGTTAGGTATTTGCTTTAAATCTGTATTTCTTTGGACCAAAGATATATGGATATGTAAGCAAAGTACTACATTTACCAAATATGAGGACATTAAGACGAATGATTGTTTCAGATGGCGTAAACAACTTTAAATATTCATCTATATAAAGAAGAAGCAAGTATGTATATTGTGTGTAGTAAAGCTGAAATCGTAATGTTTCATAAGATAGGAGTATACGATATTAACCTTAAAAATTTGCTATGGTGCTTTTTGTAAAGGCATCCATATAAGTTGGAAACTATCTGAATGGGGTATGTTTTCAAAGCATAACGCTTGCTCTGGAAAAAGATTTAGAGGTGTTAGACAACACAATTAATGCCTTATATAGTATTAATCTATACGTCAGAGCTTTGGTGACTTTCTAATCCATCATGTATAAGTTGTTAGTGAAATATTTATTAAAATTCTTCATACGATTTTGAATTTTCTATCCATTAAAATTCACTAAGAGAGAGTTAACATTCCAAAAACAAGGATGTGAAAATTGCTACCTCAAGACATTTGTAATTTCCGAATTGTTTCAAATATATAGTTTGTAGAATTATTTTCCTTTTTTTCCAAATAAATACAATATGTATATATATATATTTGGTTATCTGATATAAAACAATTTCAAGCATACATATTTGTACATGATAACAGCCCTAGTGTATAGGTATTATGCATTTTACAAAAGAACTGTATCAAAGTATATGGAGATGTAACAATTGAATTGATAAGGAATGTAACAGGTTTATAGAAACATTTGCTAACTATACCATTTAAAAAAGAAACAAAAATCATATTGAAAATGTTTTCTTTACATCGTTGTCACTTATGTAGCTTGATTTAATTTTCTTTGATTTTTTGCTATTCATTCCTCCAGCGCAGATTCATAGGCTCCTGTATCGACACATACAAATTTATAACTTGCATCGCATACACTAAATAAAATACTAAAACTTTTCTTATAATTGTGATATAAAGAGTCAGAATTGCTAGGTTGTTTTACCTGAATGTGCATGCCTTCTATTGCACCTACGCATTTAGGAGTGCCAGTTATTCAAGAAACCATTAGCATCTGTACCACAATTTGTACATATGTATGTGCATGCATGTGTGCCTCGTATTGGTGAACAGACAGGCTGCGGTACAGTCCGCAGCGTTTCAAATGTTTCCCGAAATATTTGACGGACCGTTGATTTGCTTTTACTATTTTCAATAGATTCTCAAATAAATCAACGTTCAATCCTGTATATAAGAAAAAGGAATCGGGTTCATGATTTAAGATTTCCAAAAATAAATTTAAATAGTCTCTTTGTTGTTTCTTTTGAGTGTTGATGGAACGTACCCGCCAACGTCTTCTCTATTTTTACATTTATTTATAAATTTGTTCATATTTTTTGGAGAAACTGCTACTAAAGACAATATATAACATTTTTGTCATTCCATCCCTTACAAAAGAAATTATTAGCAGATAAATTAAGGTTATGATACAACAAAGTAAACTGAGATGTTGGTTATCATTATGTCACGAAATTATTTTAAAAATTATGGCGAAATATTGCAAAGAATTTCGCGCTAATCCTAAGGATTAGGAAGTTTGATTGTTTAAAAAATGTGGGGTTTCTCTTACGTGATGCGTTACCAATGCGTAACCGTTGAATTGTTGTAAAATATTTGTATATTTTTTTTTGAATTGCCGAAAGAGTGTCTAGGGGACATTCCCGAATCTAATGACCTTGAAAAATTATTTTTTAATTTAAAAAACAAATTTCTGATATTTATAACTACGGTATATACGTAACTTCAATCAAACCTATTGATTGAGCGGTACAGCGTTCGTCGTCAATAAATGTACTTCGTATTTTGCTTTATATTACTTTTGAAGCATACAAATTCATATGTATGGTACGCGGATATGCATACATCTAGTTGAATATAAACCCCATGCATTCATTACTTATCCGTTTAAAATATGGAAAGTAGGATATCGCATGTGTATAGTTCAGTGGTTCTTTGCGTTCGTCTCTTTTGTGCCGATGCGATGTTGCGTTGCCCGGTCCTTCGGACGCCCATTCTAGATCGAGCGCGGCCAGTAATGAGAGAGGCAGAACGGAGACGGTCGACATCGGTTGCATACTTCACATTCCTTACTGAATCGCCCTCAATTATTATATTCCGTGTTTATTCCGGCGACTCCGGGGCCTTCCTAAAACCGGGCAGATATTGTCGCTTAGACTGTGATAAAAGGCAGTTGGATGCTATGTGCTAAGAATTGAAATTGATCATTACTATTACATAATATCTTTATTACCGTTGAAACTCGCATCGAACTTATAAATCTAGGAAAAGTGTAATAAAGCTAGAAGAGAGATTAAAAATAAATAGACCGCATTGGAATTTAAAAACTGTTGGTAATAAGGTTACCTCAGAAAATTGTTAAAGAAAAATGTGGCTAGGGGTAAAAAAAATCTATCATCCAGTAAAAGTTTGGCTCTGCAGTTTAAATTAAATTAAGGATAAATGTATAACTTAATGAACTTTCTTTCTTAGTATGGTCCTACGAAGTAGCCCAAAAATAGCCAACCGACAAAAACTAAGCAGCAGGCTTTGGAAACTGAGCGGCAGAGAGATGAAAAAGGAGGAAGTAGAAGTATTCAAGATTAATTCAAATTTATCACTTTAAGATCTACAAATTTTGTATAAACATTAAAGAGGTTAAAGTAGCAGAGGCAGCTGTTTATATTTACGAGTGTGACCCACATAAAACCAAAATATTAACATCAAAGTCCCTTAGAGTGGGGGTACAACAAGACTGAACATTGTTGATTCTCATAGTAACTCGTCGTGATCGTAATTTAAATCTGTGTTTGTGCCTGACATTTCACTGTTTTCAAGTATGTTGACACTTGTAACCTCTAATAGTCAATCGTACAATATTATCGTATCGTGCATTATTAGTGCATTTCAAGTGCTACCTCCTGCATCTGAGCGCATCGAAATTGTGAAAATATGCAGCGGATATAAAAAGTGCTACGATACAAAACAACACTGAAGTATTCGAAATTACAAATCAGAAAAAGTTATGGAGCTTTAGAGAATGCTTCACCGTTTGTTGTAAAATTCTGTAAAACTGCAGAAACTATGCTATTGGATAAAATCTCGATAAAATCTACATCTCGCTACCTTGAATTCGAATGATGCTGTCATAAATGCTGTCATAAAGCACTCTGTTTATGATGACATTTACAGGAATCTGTCAGCTCCAACTTCTAATCTTTCCTTCTTTGAAATTATACATTAATTTCACTATCGAACACTTTAAACGAAGACCGTAGTCAAAACACCAGTTAACTAAAGTCTAACCAGAATTGATGAAATTTTTTTATTTAATCGCGATAGGCGATTGTTTACTTCCACAGCTAATTTTTATGAATTTTGTCCAAATATAAATTTTCTAATGCCTTTTGATGAAAGGAAGTTATTTATAGGAATAGCATAAGAGAATGAATGCAGTGACGCTACCAGCTGACTGAATTTAGATGACTATACTTAAAAGAACCACTGACAACATAAATATGACGAACTTTACTAACGGTTTACTTAGTAACATTAGGACAAAAATTTAATTTACGAAATGATGTTTGAAATACCTTTGAATATACCCTGTTGTCTGTTTTAGATGAATTTTACAGTAATTTTGACAATTTACAAATGGAGAAATTGCACAGAAGATGGAGTTTTATCTACGATCGCCGTTATCTGGACTTATATTTTATTTTTAATACGCCACTCCTAGGTCAGTCCGCCTGGGGGGAATGTTGGCTACGAGAATTAACTTTTTTACCCGCTAGAGGGACTTTCATCACAATCGGGTGGCTATTTTGAACACCCTATTCGAGATTAACAACCGATGTTGTGTTGTAAATATTGAACATTACAATATACCTCGTTCGTAAGTTCAGTAGTAAAGTGAACCGCTAAATATATGGACAGAGTTGCAACGTTTGCCCGCTATGAAAGTATAAGGTGGGGAGCGTGCGAAGCGAATCAAGGACGCTCCACCACAAGCGCCAACACTATTCGATATATGTATAAGACTCGCGACTACAAATGAATACTGACGTACCCTAGTATATACTCTCCATACATGGACATGCAATCAAGTTAATTAAACTTATCCTTGATAAGTCTGCCTCTATCATGAAGCAAGTTTGATTGAAGGAAAGTCGAGGTTCCGGAGTGTATCACATAAACAAATTCTATTAGTAATCAATAATAAGTTGTAATGCGTAATTTTTATCACATGTTCGTTTAATGCTTTGTATACGATATTCTCTTTTATTGATATCACTTCCTGAAGTTTAGTGAGCTCATTAGGATGTAGGTATTTTTCTTTCAGTATATACATTGTGAGCCAAGTTTAAGCAATCACTATTGACATGTTTTTCATGCCGATTAACATGCAGTCAATAGAGAAACAATTGACTTGCGCGTTTGCTAGATAGCTGACAAAGTGAGGCTTTCTTAAATGGGATACTCTGTATATTTTTGAAAATTTTGAAAGATACTTTCATTTGCAATATAATATATAATATAAAAGCCAAAATACGCTACTAGATTAGAATGAATAATAAGAAAGGTATGATTTTAGTTTACATCAAAGATGCATTTTTATTCTGAAAAAAAATTGTAGTAAATGGGTCACGTTGTATTTTGTGGAGTGCCAAACCCATTTTTCCAATTTGGGTATGTTCAATAGAAAAAGCAATCACTGCTGGTCACGACAAAATCTGTCAAGTGTGCTTTAGTTTTAACCCATTTGCATCATTTGACGGAAAAATCCTCAAACAATGATTGCGAATTTTTCTGTCAAATGATGCAAATGAGTTACCATGTGGTGTAGATTAATCGGTTCTTCATTTGTTGGCCCTGTTTACTGTAACGGCTCCTTAACAGAAGATACTTAACGCTATTTTGAGAAATATTAGAAGAACACATGGATAATACTGATTGTATTACTAGGCAAAATTTACATTTTCAGCAGGATGGAGCACCACAATTGCCGCTTGGTGCGTATTTTTCTAAATGATTCCTTCGGCAACAGATGGATTGGTACCAGTGGCCCAATTCAGTGGCCGGCTCGTTTTTCTGATGTCACACCGCTGGATTTCTTTTTTTTTTGGGTTTTTGAAAGACAAAATTTACAAGCAAAGATATAATAGTATAGCAGAAGCATAAAACAAAATCGAAGAAGTGATTGCATGCAATGGATGAACGAACTATTTTAAAGGTAACACAAAGCGTAATTAAGCGAGCGCAAAGGTACATTGAGCATGATGAAAACATTCTTCAACACCTTTTGTAAATTGTAGACTTTCAATATGTATACTGAATAATAAAAATAAGCATTACAAACATGTAATTTTCTCATGTATAGTAGTAATAATAAAACAAATTAGTCAGCACGAATAAAATCTATCATAACTTCCTGATTATCCATTTTAATCTAGTACTGTATTTAAGCTTTCATATTGCAAGTGAAATTTCAAAAATATACAGGATGTCCTATTTAAAAAAATATCACTTTGACAATTGTCTAACAAACGCGCAAGTCAACTGTTTTTCTATTGACTTTATGTTAATCAGCATGAAAAACACTACTACTTTTCTAATTCAACCGACTTCGTAGCATCAATAATAACAGAGCTAGCAATAGTGACCAGTTAACTTGAATCATCCTGTATATTGAATACAAATATGAACCACATTTACTACAAACTGGAACGGTAACCTCTATTATAGCATTATATTTTCAACAACATTTTTTTTCACTATGCTGCTGCACTTAAATTTGAAATTTTCTTAAAAGACATTATTCTACCTACAATTTTATTCAGTCTGAACATGTGTAATAATAGTAACATACAAATCCAATGATCGACTGTAATTAATAACTTAAAAGTTTATACCGCTGCACTTAGATTATAATTTTCGGTTTTGGCAAACACTTTAAGATTTTGTAGTAGTTTATACAGTACCTTAGTCACTTTGATCACATTCACTGTGTGATACTAGCGGATATTTCTTCTTTATATTGTCAAAATTGAAATAATTTAATTTGCGTCAGTTGATAAGTAATGCGGATAGAATGAAACAAATATGAAATTGATAATATGAGTTTAGAAGTAATTTATTGTTTTATTAAATAACATTTAGTAATCTAAAGTAAAATGAACGCGTTTAAATACAAAAGTAATCAAACGTGTGTTCTGCCTTTGACGAAAAATCATTAATTTTGTAACAAAACCGAGCGAAACGATACGCATTAGTTTTAATATAAAACAAAAGATACTTCGTCGCTGCACTCTATGTTTTTTAGAAGAAAAACTTCTTTGCATAGCTTCATATTTAATTCACTAAAGAACCATCAATGTAAAGGGAAATGTTTATAAGAAAATTCTAGAACAGTTTCTCTATCAGATTTTGGAAAGATATACAGGGCTGTTTCATAAAAAAAAGAAATAGCGTCAATTAAACGGCAACAATTTTGGCCATCTTGTAGACGTCAGTTGATTAAAAAAAAAAAATCGACGCATTACCGGAAACTCCAAGAGATACTCAATTGAATAAAATTTAAACTGCCGTTCTAGCGTGTAAGACCTTTAAGATATCGGCCGTTAAAGAAAGACCGGAATTTCGCAAAAATATCAAGTTTTCACAATTATCTTGGAAACTAAGCTAGATTGGTATAGGGAATATTGAAGATATGAATTGAAGAGAGGCATCCAAAAATGTAATAATATACAGGATGTTACATTAAAAAACCCAAACTTGTATCGTTTGTAGCGGAAACTGAACATCCTGTATACTTGAAAATAAATTGACATTGTGCGGAACTAGTCTCTGAATATGTTTTATTCGAAAACTATTTCGCTAAATTGTTCTGGAAAGGAATTATTTTTCACCCACCCACAGTGGACATGCTGTATATTTAAATGATTAAAAATTTCTTGATACCATAAGACTTCAACTCTAGAAGCAGTGCCTTGACCTTAAATTTAAAGCCTTTACAAGGTAAGTCCTTTCGTCCCTAGTAGTCGGATGTCTATTGGGAACATGACAGTCTGCGATACGGCACTCTAATTTCATTTCTTCCTTTAGTTTTATAACTATGAATGTTTTTGTCTGGGAGGCATACTTAATTGTTCTGCTAACAATATTGATATTTTACGGGTCGATGGTCCAGTGGTAAGAGGGCTTGAGTCTGAGACTTTCCTTAGTGGGTCCTGTGCAATCCCAAATCGCCATTCGTATGTTGGGGAACAATAAATTGCGTTTCACCCTTTACGATGAGGGTCTGATAGTAAAAAAGGTTATACATTCCGTTGAGCCGTCACCACATGTTAAAAAAGTAAAAGAAAGATGGTTGGAAGATGATAAATGTCAGAACAACAAAACAGAATAACAAGTAGTGCAATAAACATGGAATGCACCGGCACACTTTGCGCCACCGAAATTGTTTAACTAATTCGGAAATTCATGGATTTTCATTGTTACTTCTATGACCGAATGATGTGAAAAAATAATTTTATTCTAACATGCCTCGTTCAATTCTTACCCTAAAAGATATTTGCAAGTATCTAATTTTAACGCCTACCCCAAACTAAGATATGCAAAATTCCAGGAACTAAAGGGAAACTAGTCAGACGGGATTTGATTAGCTAAAAAGAATCTGGAACTGTGTTTTGACTGAT
Source organism: Dynastes maya (assembly GCA_029619315.2). Lineage (NCBI taxonomy): Eukaryota > Metazoa > Arthropoda > Insecta > Coleoptera > Scarabaeidae > Dynastes > Dynastes maya. The sequence goes on along the minus strand of JAROYE020000003.1, from coordinate 52,477,043 downwards.
TGCGGTCGTCAATAACATTTTATTTTTGGTTTCTGGGTTGGAACTGCTTCGTTGTCGTAGCTTCTGTCTAGGTTTCGTCCACCCTCTTATGGGACACCTTTAGGGCTGTTACTGCATACTGACTGGAGTGGTTTATATAGGGCTTGTTTCGGGTTAGTAGAGCGGAAAGGTTGTATCAATGAAGCGTGACGGTTGCTAGGAGGTTTTATTAGTTGGGATTTCCATGTGTGATGTAAGGGGTAGCCATCTTCGCGATTTAAATTGTTGGGATGTTTGAAGATCTCTATTGATTCACGGATTTTTCTACTATAATAGGGTTGCGTGGGTATTCATCTGGCCTCATAGACACGAATCTTTAAACAATTTGCTATCGTTTCTGAATTCCCAACATGATTCTATACGCTTCCTCATGGAGGCCGAATCGGGCGGTTCCTTCCTTTCCTAGATGTTCTCGTACACCGGCGTCCCGATGGTGCGCTGGGACGTCTCGTTCACCGAAAACCCACTCACACGAATAGATATATCGGTGGCCCCTCACATTATCACCCAGCCTGAAATCGCGGTGTTACCAATTCTCTTATCCAAAGGGCGATTTCCGTATCTGAAACCAAATTCACTGCCTCAAGAACTGAACCACATCACTGAAACTCTAATCTGCAATAATTATTCTAGAAAAGATTTTCAAACTACCATTAACCGCTACACCAACTCTTCTTCACAGCAACTCCCCTCATCTAACCCTAATTTCCGTAAGAAACCGTACCTACATTTAAGGTGTCACCAATCGCATCAGCAAGATTCTCTTCAGATACAACACAAAGTCATCTTCGAACTCAGTTTCAAATTCTTAGACTACTTTCCCATCACAGACCGCAATCATCTGGAATTCCCTGGTGTCTACCAATTTCCATGTTCGTGCGGTAGTGTATACATCGGTGAAACAAAGCGATCGGTTAGCACTTGTGTTACTGAGCACGAGCGTTGTACGTGGTTGTTGCGTGTAGTTGGGTCTGCGCTGGCTGAGCGTAGACAGGAAACTGGCGACCAAATCCAATTTCACTCTACCCGCATCTTGCCCGCAACCCTCATTATTATAGAAGAAAAATCCGTGAATCAATAGAGATCTTCAAACATCTCAACAATTTAAATTGCGAAGATGGCTACCCCTTACATCACACACGTGGAAATGAAAAACTCTCCGGAATGAATAGTTCCCAGTCAGTGTGCGGTAACAGCTCTGAAGAAGTCCACAAGAGTATGGACAAAGCGTCGACAGAAGCTATGACAACGACGGGATTTCATGTCGGAAACCAAGATAGCATTAATGAAGATTATTTGAGAGCTGATTGATCGAACGTCACTGACTGAGTCGATTTAACGTACGTTGAGGTGAAACTCAACTCATTTATCTTATTAATCAAGGGACTTTGTAGTTGATGTGCTATTTTTAAAAGCAAGCACCGGTATGTATTGTTTACAGGCACGTAGTTTCATATTCCAGATAAAAAATCGCACGGTATATATTAGGGAATTAATTCAATTATGCTCTAAGAGGCGCATATCAACTTGAATGCCAAAATTAGATAATTTAATCTTATATTTTTCTGCTATGTGGGTCTCACTCTTTATGAATACGCTAATCAGCCAACGAAAACCTTCACATGAAATTTCCATTTTTTTCACAAATTTGCTTTTTTTAAATGTTCACTGTAAACAAACTATTCGGCCGATTTATGTGCTGTCACTGCTTCAACAATAATAAATATGAAATTTTACGAAAACGGTGACGTCAAATCCCAATAGTGCCATCCATTATTTTCCAAAATTCAGCTCCAGTAAATGGACTTGACATATTGATAAAGATCACTGTAGAAAAGAACATTAAATAAATTGCCTTTCAACTTGGCTGGAGTATTGAAAACCGTCTTTTAAAAAACGAGTAGCATCCTACTTAAAAATACCATGTCGTCTAGCTGAACACATTTTGCTTTGTTTCGTTCAATTGGCGTTGACAATGTGGCGAATTTAAAATAGATTTCGAACGGAGGCAGTTCTCGTTCGGATTGGACAAGCTGTGAGTGAGAATGAGCTTTTGTGTCGCCGGTTCATGGGATAATTGCATTGGAAACGTGTGCTGACACCAAGAGCTCCGCGACGGTCCCTCCGACGAACACAATATGGTCGTAATTGAGGTAGAACACGATCACGCAACGGGTACGGCATTTCATACCAACTAGACACCTATCGGAGCAAGTGCCGGTAGATTATGATGAAATGAATAATCAGCAGGCCTTACTGAAAGCATCCCGAATGTAATCAAGTTACTTCCGCGCGTTAAAATTTAAAAATGAAAATGTTAACGGGATTTCTGAAATTTCGGCATTCATGCCACTAGGTAATTGGGTTCGCATATGCTATGTATACTAGCTATAATTAACTTTCAGGTGTAATTTTTCGGAATTGAATGCATTGTTGACCTAGCATGTGATGTCGCACGTTAGGTAATAAAATTTCGCTCGCACTATTACGAATTCACTTAAAGCAATTTTGATTCTATTACGGAAATTTTACACTTTTGATGTGAAGAAGATCATCCTATCTAACATCTCAACCTCTGTATACAGTATGAGTCTATTCCTAGAAGCCTATCAATAATGCTATCTTTATTTTCGGTTGCAATGTCGCACTTACATTTATGTCGGCAAATATCTATGTATTTATCAATTCCTACTGTCAACAGTCAAGAGTTACCATCTACTGAAAATATAATAAAAATTATATTTTCAGTTAAATAGTTTATAGTTGTATAAGTCGTTCTGTTCAGAACGCTTCTCTCTAGGTATCTAGGTATCAGGTAAATACGGAAATATTCACAGTCCTTATAAATGTGATATGCTATAAGTTTTCACTGTATTAATGGAGCCTGTAGATAGAAAGCGGCGTCAGGGAGAAAAATGTAGTCGCAAGGAAAAGCATATGATTGCCAATGTGTTCAATTATTTAAATAAATTTATGAATGTGAGTGCTGCCGTTCAAGAAGCAAGTAAAGCTTTAGGTTACTCAGAGCGGGCGAAATATAATATGCTATACGACATGGAAATTGCAACATCAAGAAGGGATGCGAATTTTTTGACCAAACTTGGCAGAAACAGCCATAAGGTGATAATTGATTATAATTTTGTCGCGATGGATCATGGAATATCTCATACTTTATGCAGTCTTTTCTGACACTAATGCATTTTTGGAGAATTTTGATTCCGTTTCCACTGTTTTCTCTGGTTACACTCTTTTTAGCGTATTTTGGGGGTTTCATTATGCTTAGAGTGTGGCGGCGTGGACATCACTGCCAGTCGAATTCGACAGAGATCGAATTGTTGGCTTGCGCGAAGGTGGTTTTTCGTTCAGGGAAATTTCAAATCCCCTTAACCGGAACCAATTCACCATCATGCCCTATTATCGGTCATGGACTAGGGAGGAACCGGGGCCCAAAGAAGAAGTAATGAGGTGCAGGACCTTCGCCTAATGGCACTAGGACACCGATTTTCCAGAACCAGGTTAATTGCTGATCTATGGTTAGGTAATGAAGGTCGTCCTGTGACCCTTCGAACAGTTTATTGCCGAATTAGGGCTTTCGGCTTGCAATCCTCTTGACCACATCATGTGTTACCACTTACGGCTCAACACCGGCAGCAACGTTTGGAGTGGTGTAGGTTGCAACGTGGTGTGGCAGAGGATGGTATTCAGTGCCGAAGGGTTACGCGAAGACGTGTTTCTGTTGAAAGAGGTGTGCATCGAGCTGTAGGAGTTATGGTATGGAGTGCTTCAGCACATGGAAGTAGGTCTCAGTTGATGTTCATCCGAGACACCATGAACGCCCAGCGTTACGTTGATGAGGTGGTGGAACCCCACATTCTTCCATAGCTTCAGCAGCTCGAAGATCCACTTTTCCAGCAGGATAATGCTCGTTCCCACGTAGCGAGAACTTTCTTAAACAGGTTCGAAGGCCCATGTCAATATCTTGCCATGGCCACCCAGATCTCCCGACCACTCGCCAATCGAACACGTGTGTGACATTATGGGAAGAAAATTGAGGAACTTAGCGAATCCTCCGCAAACGCTGGGAGGTCCCGGCATGAACTGTAGGTTGCTTGGGACACCATACCCCAAGAGGACATCGACCACCTACTGGAATCAATGCCACGAAGAGTGAGGGAGTGTGAAACTAATAGGGAGCCCAACGTATAATTAATAAAAGTAAAATTAAATTGTGTTAATGTTTCGTTCTCTTTCTTTGAAAGACATAAAGTGTGTAGTTTTCTCATACAGAATATAGGTGCCACTTACTTTCAATACAACTTTGGCTGTAGTAAGTAGTGAAGATGATGTGCCTGACTTCACACGATCAACTTTACATAGATTGTTACACGATATGGGCTTTGAATTTAGAAGAAGGTATAGTTTACTTCTTGACCTTACTTTTGATTCGTTTGTGTATTATATGTACACAAATTGTTGGCAAATTAAGTACGCATTTTTTACTGCTGGACATTTAATTTACTTTCCATGTATTGATGCGTTTTTTTATGGTTGAACATATAGCCATTTAGCATACCAAGTAGCTGCTGGGGAGATTATTATAGAAAATAAATCAAATACTTCAAATTTGGCTTTTTTCACTATTAGTTACATTCCTTTCATTTACAACTTTCAAATAATATAGAGTTAATATTCGAAAAAAAGAAAAATGTATACAACATATGAAAAAATTGAAATACTAAATTAGCATAAGACGGCAAATGCACGTTTGAGGTGTACAAGATACCGTCTCCATAAAATACAGAAAACGATCAATACCCTCTATTGACACTACTCAAGTAATTATTAAAGAATTTCATTTCGAGAGTTGTATTATAGATTACCATAAAAAGAAATTAAAGACCAGCCACATACTGACGGAGGAATTAAAATTAAATGTTTTGTCGTGTGTAGAGGAATATCCTGTCACGCTATTACGCACGTTAGCACATTTTAATATCTTCAGATCGCCAGTATTTAAACTTTTGTACAAATACAAATCTTACTAGTTTTCTAGTCACCACCAACTCCTTCCAAGAAGACAAAGTAAAACGAACAGATTTCTGTGAATGCCATTTGAATTAACAAATGAAAAAAAAAACATGATATAGTAAACAATACAAAACAATAGTTATTTGCGGTAGAGGGTGTTGTTAAAAATATCGACTACACCATTAGATAGAAGATGGAAAGTGGCCTTGAGAATGTAGTCTTTGCAAGGCCAAATAAAAATGCTAGAGGTACAGAAAGAAAATGGGCACTTTGGTTGTCTTTTTAAAACTCAAACGTAATTTGCCACGGGTCCATCTTTTATTCGGGTTCATAATAAATACACAATTTAGCAACTTTGCCAAACTTAAACCTACTCTCTATCTCTAATGATAAGCGAGGTTCCTATGGTGAGGGTCGAGGGTTCTTTAAATAATGTCTATATTCTCGGAACCCAATTACATTTCTCAAAGTTGCACACATATCCAAAACTTACGATATGCGATACGGTTGAATTCGCCTTTGAAATTATTATTCCAAGAATCCAGAATATACAGGGTGTTTGGAATAAGAAGTTTATATCCGTTTCGGATTAGCCGCTAAGTGATGCTCAGAAACACAGCGTCATTCATGTTGTAGCGCGTCCTTTAAAACGTGATGGTCCACCAGCTTCATTGTTTTTATCCAGTAAAAGGATTCAGAAAACTAATGCAGAAACCGTTGTCAAGACAATAAAAGATTCGTTGAGAGAATTTTGTATCACAGGAACCCAAGTCACAATGTTCGTTACAGACGGAGCCGCAACAATGCTGAGAGTTGGTAGGATGTTGAAAATATGCTTTCCGACTCTTCTTCACATAACATGCCTCAAACACGCATGTCACCTCGTAGCAGAAACCATTCGAAAGAAGTATCCGATGGTGAATAAGATAATAGCATCTACCAAAAAAGTGTTCATTAAATCTCCCAAACACATCCGTGTATTCAAACAATTGTGTCCGAAATTACCACCACCACCTCAGCCTGTAGTAACGCGATGGGGAACATGGGTCCAGACAGTATCTTACTATCAGAAATATGTTTCACAAGTGAAAAATGTCATATTGAAACTGGATTCAAATGATTCTGCAGCAGTTCGAGATAGTCAGCAACTTTTTTCCAATTCGGACGTTCAACAACAAATAGATGAAATTTCCATGAACTATTCTGAAGTTGCATAAGCTATTGAGCAATTAGAAAACAGTCACCTATCTACACGAGACGCATTAAATTGCATAAACAATTTACAAGCAGCTCTTGAAAACTTGACGAACACTATAGGAGTCGATGTTGCTCAAAAATTTTGGTACATCTTTAACGAAAAATCCCGATTTACAAAAAGTTCGCTCTGTAACTGAAAATCAAAAGTGCCCAGATAAGGAAAAGGAATATCTGACATTTGCAAATCTTTTTTCACTGAATGTCGAACGACCATTTTCGAAGTATACGACAACGTATTCACAACACCGTCGACGGCTGAATGAATCGACAATGGAAGCGTTGCTGATGTTGCAATTCCGCGCAGCTTACCAGAGCGGTTGCCAATTGCCACAGTGGACATCAAGACGACAGGAAAAGGTAACAATATTATTTTTCACTAATATTGTATATTACGTACCTACCTTTATGCGGTGCGCCACTGCCGGTACTACCTTTTTAAGAAACTCTATTAATAATGCATAGAAGAAGGGATTCTACTGTTGCAGAACGAAACTAAATTGTTCTATTAAGTACGCAAGGTTTTTCGCAAACTGAAATTGCAAAACGAATGAAATTTTCGAGTTAAACTACCTTAAATGATTAAAAAGTACTGGTAATTACGAAACCAAATCGAAATCCGGACATAAGCGGTACACAACTGCAAGAACAGTTCGCTACTTGGCAAGAATGGTTCAAAAAGTTAGACAAAAATCATAAAAGAGCTAAGTAGTAAACTGTGGATGCAGGACGGAGTTTCGTTATCAGCTAGTATAACGAGAGTTTGCTGTAGTAGGGCAGCGTTGGTAAGGCAGGCGCCACCCAGATCTTGTAGCCAAGCACGCCTTGGCGATCCAGATACTTGAATGGGTGGCTGTTCGCTTGAATGCATCTGCAACCAGTTGAACACTGCGACTTGGTGTGTGCGGGAGAGAGGTTAGCGTGCGTATTGGGTCTACATGGCCTAAGCGCGCTGCGGCGTTCAGCTGCACTCTCTCGCCACCCTTTAGCTCTCTCTTAGTGTAGCAAGAAGGCGACTAACGCGTAACACAGACGATAGACTATTTTCCTGGCCGACAGTCGAGTCGGCGAAAGAATATAACAAGTTTGATCCATTTTGTTGGTCCAATATTATTGTCGGCTGCGTATTCACACGCATTCTAAACCGTAGTATACATTGTGAGTGACAAAATTGTCGTTCACTAACTGTCTGTCGTCTTTGCTTCGTTTAAAGGCTGCTAATTTGCGTAGTGGTGTGGCCAGGAAGGAACTCTACTTAACACCATTTTTATACATTTTAGAAGCTCACTACATAGACAAAGACAGAAACAATCTTCCAACTAACAGTAGCATTCTTCAACATTATACTCCCCATGGTTATGACTGGAGTTGGCCACGCGCGCCAACAGGCAGCTGCGTCGTATCTATACGGTTACATACAAGCCTCAGTGTAGCTTCAACCTTCCATTAGCGCGGTACGTGTTGTTTAGAAATGTTGCGTACGTCGCGCAAACGACCCAAGGCGGACTTAAGGAATGATGGCGCTAAAATTGAATGTGTAGTATGTAATGTCCCGTTGATGAGTTGGTCCAAAAGGGACTGTCTACGGCATGTTTCAAAAAAAACTTGCACACGAGTCATGACAAATTTATATTTAATTTATGTGTTACTTTTATTGTATGTAATATACCGTTTAATTTACTAGACAAGGAAGCGTTTGTCTTGTTTTGGAATAACTATTCGGAGTACAAATTACCAAGTCGGACATCGCTACGAAGGATAGTGCCATCTGCTCGATGCGCGATAGAAGACGCAAAAAATGTTTGTGTTCTAGAAAAATTTGAAAGTGTTTTAGAGAAAGATTCTGATTTTGGCACATTAAGACACATTTGTGATGGTGCGTCAACAGAACCACACAGGTGCACCGACACAGGCGACTTGAATGGGCTAAAAAATACTCACATTGGTTAGTCAAAGATTGGTCCAAGGCGATTTTTTCCGAAGAATCCAGTATACAGGTTACCTTTTTTAATTGTCTAATGTACCGGGTGCGTCATTAGTGTGTCGGCGGAGTTTAGCGTGAAAACTACCAAAGATGGAGAAATAAGATTTATTGCTTGTATCTAGTATATCTCAGCGCATTTTGAAAAATTATCTACAAATATACAGGTGTTCTAAATTTTCGCAACCGCCCTCAACTTTTTTATTTTAAATGAATTGCTATATTTTTTATTGATCCTTTTGATAGTCATTTAAATTACCTTTGCAGGGATATACGATTATGTACACTTGCGATAATTATTTTTGGCTATATTGCAAATTCTGTTAAAATTTCGACGTTACAAGACTCTGACATGTCGCGAGTTACTCTTTCGCTATCAATTTATGGGCTAACACTTTATACGTTTCAAGGTGGTATAATGTAAACATATATACAAGGTGTTAAATATGTCGTGCAACATTTATCGAAATTCGATCGCTTTTTTTCGATTTTTTAAATATAACCTATATTTTTTGATATTGCCAGCAATTTTCTTGTAAAATTACCTTCAAAATGGTACCAATAACGTGATACTTATTTTCAGTATTTTCGAAGATATTGCACTTTTATGGGAAATACGTTTGTAATATCTGATACGCGAGCATCTAACAGCCATCTACAGCTAGATGGCCATGATTTTCAAACAAAATCAAATATTAAATTGTGCCTTTGATATTACGCGCGTTTATCGTCTTACTTGCCATAAAAGCATTACATTGTTATATTTATTCCCAATACGTTCTAAGGTATCACAGTTCTAATATGTGCCACCATATAGCGTAGAAGGCAATAATTAAGTACCACGTTTCTTTAACTTGGTCTTAAAATTGTAAGATAATAAAAACGGAATCATTTCCCTTCATTCAATTGTTCTTTTTACGCAAATTGTTTGGATTATGTTTACGCAACAAAAAATCGTAAATAATATAAAACTATTATTTATTTTCTGTTTCTCAAAAGCAATGTATATGTTACATAGTTACTTAATTTACTAAAAGCTGCCGGCAGTGCGGGTAAAAGCGTTTGCCGCCAATTTTACACATTTACATACTTACTCCATACTGATGTATACATGTTGTATTCGATATTGTATTTTGCTGTAGAGAACTATTAAAACCTTAACAGTAAGAAGTGTTACTAGTGTTATTATCTACGATTCTGACTCCTTGGGAACATACACAACAGTACACTTTTAAATTTGTTCATAATAAAATGATCTTAATACAGAAGGTGTTCAAATCTGTCTCCATTCTGCTCTGTGTCTATTCTCAATCGTCTCTATACGGACTGACTTACATTTTGAGCCAAGTTGGCCGTAGATAAACATCACAAGGAGTGTTCCGGTGATATCCTTGATGCTAAGAGTGGATTTCTGTTGCAAGCGCCAGGAACAGCTACCATGTCTATGAACTCTTCTTTCGCGAAATTCATTTTTAGTTAATGAATGTTAGTAAAAAATAACAGCAATTGTATAATTGACAACAAGATTAAAGTAGTACGTAATAACTAATAAAGAACATATAAATAATTCAAATTACAATAAATGAGCACTAATAAAATTATAACAACGACTAAAACGTGAAGACAGCAAAGAGAAACCACGAAAGATAACTTTATGTGGAAATTTTAGGCAGAGACTTAATGTTTCGTTAGATAGTAGTCTTTGTTTGAAAATCTAGCTGTATTAGATGTGCCACATATCGAATATTACAGACGTATTGCCCAAAAAAGTGCAATATCTTGGCTAGCAATATGGCTAGCAATGGCTAGCAATATCAAAAAGTATAGGTTCTGTTTAAAAATATTGAAAAAAAGCGTTTGAATTTCGATAAATTCTGCACGACAGATTTAACACCCTGTACATATTTTTACATTATACGATCTTGAAACATAAGTGTTACCCCTTAAATTGATAGCAAAATAGTAACTCACGACACTGTATCTGTTTTCTGGCTGAGTCTTGAACTGTCTGTAACTGGCATCATTTTAACAAAATTTGCAATACAGTGAAAAGTAATTATCGAATTATCGTGGGTGCATATAACTGTATATCGTTGCAAAGGTAATTTAAATGGCTATCAAAATAATCAATAAAAATATAGCAATCCATTTAAAGTAAAAAAGTTGAAAGTGGTTGCAGAAATTTGGAACACCCTGTATATTTGTGAATAATTTTACAAAATGCGCTGTGATACACTATATACGTGCAGAAAATCTTATTTCTCCATCTTTGGTAGTTTTCATGCCAAATTCCGACGACCCACTAATGGGGCACCTGGTAGAGTAATGTCATATCAGCAGCACTCTAGACTTTAGACAATGGAACTTATTAATAAGAAAAAATAATAAATGTTGGCGTTTTTTTCTTCTTTCAACACAACAGGCCTGGAACACAATTTGTACCCCGTAGACCAGGGGAAGCATTTCGCGCTGAACGCATTGTGGCTATAGTAAAGCACGGTGGCGGCAGTCTTATGGTGTGGGAATGCATGTCGGCATCAGGAGTTGGTCAGCTGTTTGTATGTGAGGAACGCATGACAAGTGCTCGTTATAGCGAGATACTGGCGAAGGTATTGGAACCGTCTATTCTAATAAATACAAATAAATATCTTGCTCAGGCAACAATGCGTTGGTTTGGTCAAAATGGAGTATGGCTACTCGACTTACCCGCACAATCTCCGAATCTGTCCCCCATCGAACACTTGTGGTACATTTTAAAAAGAAACTTGGCTAAACACAGTTCGACGTTAAAGAACGTTTGCGCCAAAAAATCTGCGAGGAATGGGAAGCAACATTCCGAGAGCTGTGTTTTTATTTTATTTATTTTTTTTTTGAGAAAACAGAACCATTTACTATTTAAAATATATAAAAACAATTATCTTTTATAAGCATAAAATGTTTTTCTTATGTATAATCGACACAATTTAAATATGTATAATATCAAATATGCTTAGTAATGTGTTTCGATAACCCATACCTATCTTTAAAGTTCCTTCCAAATTCGTCCACCTCACGTAATTCTCCTACATTCTTTGTTTTCAATTTTCGTTTGTATTCTAGCAATTGCTCCATTAAATAGGTAATTGAATGGTATAGTGAAATTATCAAAGTTGTTACCACTTAACAATAAAGCTTTTTGTTCTTTCGTAAGTATCCCACTCTAGCTTTAATATAACACTTCTTCACACATCTTCAACTGACTTCTGTATATCCACATATTTATCAGGATCTCTTTCATCTTCAATCATGTTACTACCTTTAGATATAACGTCTTTCAGGAATAGTTGACTTAAAACTGGAAAATTGCCTGCGTCTTCAACTTTTGCAAAGTGCAATCTGTGCAAGTTTCTTTAATAATTTATGTTTATCCACACCATTTAAATCTTCCACTTTTTCGCTTTGATTGTTACAGTGATTTTCCATTTTATATCCTTGTTTATTTTTACCTCGAGCATCACTTGCTGTACCTTTTTCGGGATTAGAATCATAAATGATATCTTTTATATCTAAAGCACCTTCCTCTAACTTTTTCAAAACCTCGTCATAACTTTCAGGAAATTTGAGATTGAAACGTTCTCCATTATCACTAACGCTGGCCACGAGCGGTACCGCGCATCGGCGTAGAATCAGTTCTGACAGAGAGGAACGGTAGTATTACTTCGTCTGCGGAGCAGTACGGACATTTTCGCTGCCGGTCATTTGCGCAATTGTTTATCTGTCCTAGAAAAATTATGGTTTTGTCAGCAAAACGACCGCGGTCGGACAAACTTCGAAAATTTATTGCAGAAATTCCAGACTTAATATATGAAGGTGCTAAAATTAAATGTGTAATCTGTAAAATCCCGTTAATGTGTTGGTCCAGACATTGTCTACGACACGTAAATAGTGAAAAGCATGTCTCAAAAAGAAATTGCGCACGAGACAATGAAAAATTTATATTTAATTTATGCGTTACGTTTATCGCGTGTAATATACCGTTTAATTTACTAGACAAGGAACCATTTATCTGCTTTCGGAATAACTATTCGGAGTGCAAATTACCAAGTCGAACATCGTTACGAAGAATTGTGCCATCTGCGCGCGAACATATTGAACAAAAAATATAATTGGAGTTGAAAGATCATAAATTGTGGTTATGTGTCGACGAAACAACAGATCGGAAGAAACATTCTGTTCTTAATGTAATGGCACGCAAATTGGAACCTCATCAATCGGCACCTTCAATTCTATTAGTCTCCAAACGAATACAATAGTGTACTGGCGAAGTAATTTCAAAGTTAGTGTTAAATACATTGGACAAGTTTGAACTTTCAACAAACCAACTCTTGATGTTAGTGAGTGATGGTGCTGCAAACATGCTTTCTGTAGGCCGGTCTCTTAAAAAGCATTCTGCTAATTTGTTACACATTACGTGTAAAATTCATGCTCTCAATCTTGTGGCGGATAGTATCAGAAAATGTTATCCTGAGGTAGACGCTTTAATAGCGCATACCAAAGCAGTATTTGTCAAATCACCCAAACGTATTCGCGAATTTCACAGACTGTGCCCCCGTATACCAGAGCCACCAGAACCTATTCTAACTCGTTGGGGAACATGGTTGCAGGCCGCGTTTTATTATCATAAATATTTTGACAATATTAAGAACGTGGTTTTACAATTCGATACAAAGGAAGCTGCCGCTATCCAGAAAAGCCAGTCGAAATTTCAAGATAGTCAGGTTAAAATGGATTTAAAAATCATTCACGACAATTACTTCGGGCTAGCAGATACAATAGAAAAATTACAAAATCCTGCGGTGCCGTTAGAATAATCTCTACAAATAGTGCAACATGTTCACGCACAGCTATGCGCGATTGAAGACGCAAAAAATGTTTCTGTTCTAGAAAAATTTGAAAGTGTTTTTGAGAAAAATTCTGATTTTGGCACATTAAGACACATTTGTGAAGGTGCGTCAACAGAATCGTTAAGTTATTTGAAAGATTATTTTACTTACGCAAATATTACGTCACTAGATGTAGAACGTTCGTTCTCTGCATATAAACGCATTTTTTCCTCATGCCGTACTAGTTTTGCCGAAACAACAGTTGAAACGTATCTAATGTTGCAGATATTTAACAGGCATTATTCACTTTGTGATTTCACGGAGGACTCTTAAAATGGTAAGTGTTTGAGCACGTGTTATTTAATTTTTATTTAAAAGATGAGCGAAATTATTTGCGGCAGAAAACATCTCTATTAGCAGAATAACTCTAGTGGAACGCGAGGCCTGGTCGACTCTACGCTACTGCGCGGTACCGCTCGTGGCCAGCTTTAATTATCACTACATACAATATTCGTAGGTATTTTTCTCCATTACAATTGCATTACTTTAGCTGTTTTCGCAACATATTTTAAATGAATTAACGTCTCCTTGACAAAAACATTATCATTTGGTTCGTGATTCTTAACTTCCATGAAAAAGACTTTAGTCCCCAAGATGCATAATTATTTGGCTACTATGCCTAAATGGCTAATTAAAGCAGGTGGTGGGGTTATAAAATATAAAATTTTTGATAAATTATTCTATAGAACGCATTCATATCATTATTTTATCTCAAATTCTATCCTTTCATTCGTTTGTTGAAAAAATAAAGAGGTGCCTAATACATTTGAATATAGCAGTATTTACCTTAAAATTATTAAGTGAAACAATCTAATTATTTTCGTAATGGTTGAAAATCGAAATTAATATTAGTAATTTTTTCTTATTTTAATCTTCTGAATGTACACCTTCAAAGCACTTCCCTTCTGCGACACCCTGTATATACAATGCTTTTTCAGCTAAATTTTATTAATTGATGTCAATTAAGTGTATACCAGACTAACGATTCCATTATCATTTAATTGAAGAAGTTGCAATGAAAATACAAGAATAAAGTTTAATTTATAGAGTGCTCTTCCTCGTCAGCCTATGTACCCTAGAAAAGTTATGTAGTGCTAAGCATGTTTACGCAACACTCCAATGTACACTCGTTCCGCATGTAATATTTCACTATAATGGAATTTATTTTTTACTCGCTTCAGCTACACTTTTAAGCTCTATAATACGCCAAGCAAAATGTTTTCCCTTTTGTTCATGAAGTTTACATTGCAAAGTTAATTTATTAAACAACATAAACAAGCCCTAACCTAAAGTAAACAGATGCCTTTTCAAATATGTAAATTGCCGCAACGAAGAACAATGATCTTAAAATAACGATAAAAAATGGAATACACTACGTAATTATCTTCAAGAAAGCGCTTTTGAATATTTATGAAGAGCCTAGTAAATATGAGGGCGCTTATTTGCTTATAATTTTGGAAATTACAGTTAGTGTTCCGGGAATTTGGTAAATACTTTATTTTCATATAACCACCCTCTGAAATATTACATTGCTCGTTATAATGCAGTATTATTTCATTCCTAAGTTCATAAATATACTCGGGGCAGCCTTACTTTAGATGCACGTCATATACGTTGTATCTATGACATAACACTACCAACTGTAAGATTTATTTTCTAAAATACATCTCAAATGACTTATAATCAATAGTTTAATACATAAATAGTTATTGATTACTCCAGTTTAGCATATATTATCACTAGAGAGCGGAATTTATGGAATTTGCATATCCCATATTTTTTATATGACAAGCAAATGCTTCAGTATATATGCGAATAACAACTTTTCGAATTGATTGACGTAGATTAATTATTGCATATTTCGCATATTTTAGTAATTTTTACATATTTCTGCGATTATTGCATATTTTTGCACACTAGAGCATATTCGTGCATTTTTTAGCAAATTTAGAACAAAAATAACTTTTCTTTGAACTTTATTAGTTTTCCTGTAATACAACAAAACTTTTACCAACGAACATTTTATCGGACGCGTGTGTATTAGATGCGGAGGCGGCTCTTCTGTCGCTGGACCTCCCCACCGACAAAGAGCTTACTTCGCAAAGAAGCCGCCATCCTTCAGGTGGTGGGCTGTCGCAGATTCACTAGATAAAATTATCATATAATTTCCAACAACACCCATGCCGGCAACTGTCTGATTCATAGGAAGTCTAAGTATTTACCAAAATGTTTCTTATTCATTGTATAACCAGACGTTGAAATAGATTGGTGCAATAGTGAAAAATGCCAAAAGTGAATACAAGTTTAATTGTTTCGCGGACCAAAAATGTTCCTGAACTTATTCTAACGGATGAAAGAGTTTTCTGCAAAGCAAATGGGGAAACGGTAAGTTTTGTTTTGTGTATAATACAATAGTATTTAGAATTGCACAGCCATATACGATTTTCTTGTAAGTTTTTGGTGATATTTTTTTCCTTTACAGATGCCATGTAAACGCAAATTTCAAGTCACCCGAAATGTTGCGACTGAAATGCATAAAAGAAACTGTTGACACAATCTTTTGCCGGAACCTCAAAACAAAGTGAGCAACAAATATTTAACGCAGATTTGTACAAAGCGATGGTTACTATATATCGCTCAAAAAGCTGCAAAATCCGTGTTTTCGGCAATTTTTAGAAACGTACTGCCAAAAGAGTATTCCGGATGGAAGCTTGCTCAGAAAATGTTACGTAACCGGTATTTATACTGAAACGACCAATAGCATTAGGGAAATTGTTAAAAACGAGTATATATATTTTACCGTTGGCGACCACATTTTCGATGCAATTTATCATTTCATGATAACCATACTGACATCGCAAAATACATTATGAAAGATAGTTATGGATTGGTATTTGGATTAAATACCCTGGTTGCGTTGCTGATTCAAACATTTTTGACGCTCTGCTTTGTGTCTGGTGATTTGGGTGTCTCATTGGGTTCTCGTGATCAATATTTAACCTACGGTTTCTACCACATTGTAATTGCTACTCTATATATAATCATTGGTCTAGCATCTTGGATACAAAGCAGTAAGGATATGAAAAAAAAACTTATAACTGAATCTCACAGCATTATTTAATTTTACATAATGACTTACATCTACAAGTATTCATTAGATTAATGATTGTAGATGGTTAGTTTATTGAGGTGACTAATTCACACAACTTACTTAAAACCAAACCTATTAGTCTAACTAGTGCATAGATAATTTTTTAGAGATATATTTATAACTCATTTTTGAGTGTTCAATGTACAGAATCTCCTCAATTTCTCATTATTTAATATGTATCTGTTTTTTTTTTAATATATTCATATTGTTAATGTTGTACCCTTACCACGCTTTTTTTATTAAAAATCACACCCGCCTGTGACCGCTATATAGCAAATTTATTAATTGGTCATCTAAATAATAAACAGCCTGGTGGATCAAACCATCTCACAATATTAAGATTTGTGAATGAAAGTTTCATGAATTTTTTTCTTCCCGATGTTGTTCCCACAGGAAAAATTGTAGTCATATTGTCCAATGCAGCGCCATATATGATTAAAGCGGGTCAACAGCTTAAACTTTTGTACCCTAATTTAATACATGTTACATGGATTAAATAGGGTGGCTGAGGAAATTTGGCAGCAATTTCCAGCAGTAAATGCATTAATCAGTAACGTTAAGAAAATTTTCTTAAAGTCACCATTGGGAGTTCAGATTTATAGAGGAAAGCTGCCGGATACTCCTTTACCACCTGAACCCGTCATTATCCGATGGGATACTTGGTTAAATGCCGTAATATTTTATGCAAACCATTACCTAGAGAACAAAAACATTATTTCTGAATTCTCTACTGACAACTGCAATTCTATTGCAAAATGTCAAGAAATTTTGAAAAACTCTTCTTTGCCTAATGAATTGATATTTATTAAAGCCAATTATGAATTTGTTTCTTTGACAATAACAAAACTTGAAAAAGAATCGCTACCACTAACTGAATCAGTTAAATTAATCAATGTTTTAGAAAACAGTGTTTCAAATATTCCGGGTAGAATAATTAATAAAAATGTAAGATACAAAAGTTTAGCAAAAATCAGTTTAATTTAAACTGGTGAATTAAGAATGGATGAAACAGAAACAAATATAGAATTAACCACCAATAACTTCCGTTGATGTTGAAAGAAGTTTTTCGATATATAAATGCGTTCTCACAGATAGGCGACATAGTTTTTCATTAGAAAATTTAGAAAAGCATTTAATTGTAAATTATTTTAATAATAAAAATATGTAATGTCTAAGTATGTATTTTAGCAAATTTTAAGTACGTATGTGTTTATATAATTGTGATTTTAAAATGTAAGTGGGAATAATGTAAGAACAATAAACGTTTTTAAAATGCTTCGTTGTGATTATTCTTGTTTTATAACAATTAACAAGAAGTTAATCGGTATCAGAAGCATATGTGCATAAAACTGCATGTTTAGCAAAAATTGTGCATATTTCGAAGAATTTTTCTGCATATGTATGCACATATTTTGGCGATTTCCGATGCATATAATTCCGCTCTCTAATTATCACTTATTATAATCAATTAATTATTTTAAGGTGCCTCTTATCAATTAACGCAATTCGACTTTCTTACAACTATTGGTATTGAGGTACGCGGCTGTCGGTATTGGTGTACATTATGGTAAATATTTCTGTCAACATTATCTGACGTTTGCGTCGTTCGTTTAAGTTATTGCTTATTCAACACCTATTTTCTTTTATTAAAACTAGTCCTTATCGGAAATCTAGTAAATAATCACGTTTTTTGATGACTATATCATGCTAGAATGCCAAAATTTTTGTGTAAACAAGAAATGGTGGCAGCATTAATAACGATTTTTGAACAAGAACGTGATAGTATTCGCATTCATGGATAACCTTTGATACCTTTTGAGGCTGCGAGGGAAGTAAGCAGTGTGATTGCACAAACATAGTGTTCAAAGAATAATTATAACTCGCCGCGGCGCGACAGGATCGGATTTGCTGTTTTGCGTAGATAAATACAGTAAGAGCGAGCGTACTATGCTCACCCGATTCTACCCGAACTCAGTGCAAACGTGTACTGTCATTTTGCTTGTCAAAATTACGTGAAGGCAAATTCAGCACCTTATTCACAAAAATGCCGATTACGCAAGGTGATTATTGTATGCTCGCTAGTACGGTATATTATTAATCTACTAATCAAACCAGCCGCATTTGAAGATAATCATTCAATAAAAGATAAACCACACGTAAACCATACGTAAACGTTCACGTTCAGATATAGTACACACTGCCTGTGACAATTACTGTCAAGTCTTTACTCATTTATTGATAAGTCAAGTTAAGACAAATCAATATGAAAAGAAAACACTTGTAATATTATTATTATTATTATTATTATTATTGCTAAATAATCTTATGTTATTATGTTAATACTCAATACGATAAAATGACATTTGTGTGTGTACTGTGTTGAATGTCATTTGCTTGTCAAAATTAGGTGTACGCAAATTCAATTCTGCACCTTAATTGTTAGATACATCGCATCGGCTACTAACATAGCAAGCCTCGACTTCGCTCCTGCATTTCAGAAAAATGCCGATTGCGCTAGGTAAGCATAGCACACGCTCGCACGCTATGAGTGGTACATATGCATCTCCGATCAGCGGTCGATGTAAATATTCGCTTCGCACAGTCGGCTCGCTGTTTGTGAGTACGTTATATTTTTTGACACCAGGTGGGAAATTCGCGCTGTGATACGTTTTTTAAACGTGAAAGGGGTTTCACCTATAGACATTCATCGTCAATTAACCGAAGTTTATGAAGAAAGGTGTATAGCTGTTCAACACGTCCGCAAAAAAAGGTCGGGAGCATACTGCTTGAAGATCGGAGGGTCACCGTTCGTCAACTCGCTCTTTGGATCATATTTGCAATCTCTAACAATTAAGGCAGCGACAGAATCGGGACCCATCGTCATTTTGTATTTTAACGAGTAAATTCCATAGAGGACGTCACTCAGGGTAAAACTTTTGATCATTAACGTATTAGTATTCAAGCAGAATTCATTTCTTTGATATGGAATGCTATCCACAAATACAGAGGAGAAATGATCTGCGAAAGCTGCAGCAATCCCTTCTGGGGAATCAAACACGTCGTCACCACTAAACATAGACCCCGGAATACGAGTCTCATTCCTGCACTCACTAACAAAGTTCCACAGCTTACCTGGATCATTCTGCATGCAGCAGTCAACACTGGCGATGTAGGTTTTAAAGTCAGCGTCAATGCTTGATTTAACTTTCCTACGGAGATCTTTAAATTTAACATTATATATTTGAAGACCTTTAGGCTTAAACAAATTAAGATAATGTCGTTTAACCTTAATGAGATGTCGAGTCTGCAATGAGTACCAAGAAGGAAACGATCCATGTCCACGGACAGACAAGGGAACACACTGAGTGAAGTAATCATTAATAATTCTGTATAAGCAATCGCAAGTCAGGTCCACATCACCACACCGCAACACTGGACTCCAATCAGTTGACAAGATCAGATTATACAGGCGCACGAAATCAGTTCGTTTAAAATTGAAAGCAGGCGCATTCGAAAATTTGTGTTTTTTAAATGTAAATGTGTTAAATACGAGATCTACGCAAAGGACTGGGTGATATGGGTCCTCCGGAACCAACAAAAAGTTAGAATGCTCACAGCGGCAAATAGCATTTTTAGAACAAAATATTAAATCCAACAATCGGCCGTTTTGATTTCTAACAGTATTATACGGCAGTTTTGTCTAAGAATCGGACGCGTGTATAAAATCTTATGTACAACAATGGTGCCGAAAAAAAGAATGTTAACTCTGAAAGAGAAGATGGAGGTAGTGAACGTTATTGATAAAGAAAAACTGTCAACTTGGGCGCTGGCATTGAAGTTCAATATAGGAAAAACTCAAGCTACTACAATTGCAAAAAATAAAAAAGAAATCCGACGCCTGTGGCAGTCTGGTGTAAATGTACACCAAAAAAAAAGAGCTTTTTGAAAACTGAAGGCTTTAACATATATAAGGCATGTTTTGAATGGTTTGTGAGGGCTAGAAATCAAAGCATACCCAGATCAGGAGGGCCAATAAAAGCCAAGGCGGTAGAAATTGCGGAAAAGTACGGCTACAAAAATTTTGGTGCGTCTGATGGTTGGCTTCAAAAATGGCGTAGAAGACACATTAGTTTCAAATGCATATCAGGTGAAGCGGCTAACGTAAAACAAGATACGGTTGATGCATTTATCGAGAAACTTCCGACTTTGTTGCTTGGATACGAACCTGAAGATATCTACAATGCTGATGAGAGTGGACTTTTTTTTCGAGCGCTTCCCGATAAAACGCTTGCCTTGAAATCCGACAAATGTTCAGGAGGAAAGCTGGCAAAAGAAAGACTAACAATTTTATTTTGCGCAAGCAACAATTTTTTTGCGATTTTAGATGTTATTTAGTAATCGTATTTTTCTAGCTTGTAAAAATATGAAGATTTATTTTCAACATATTCTGCATATTTCATTTGAATACATACCTACCCTGCCGGTGTTGTAATTTCCTCTTTATGAAATTTCAGAGAATTTCATTTCGCTAATATAATATTTGAAATTGAGTATTGTTGAGTAGGTGGAAACAAATTTCAAAAATAGTTTGGTAAGATTAGGAAATGGACATATATCAAAGAAGCAAATAACTTTCTATTAGGGATTGCAAATAACCTAACTTCTGAGCTGCAAGTTCGAACAGTTTCAAATATCTTTCTGGGAGTTTAATGTTTTATTAGAGGGAAAATCGCGATTATTCAATATAATTCCTAGTACTGGCAAGTTACACAAAGTTATTCCTACAAGCTACACGAAATATTTTAAATAATAGCGATGTTGGAAAAGTACAAGAATTTGAGAAATTCTTTTCATTTACGAGTGTTCTCCTCCCTTCGTACTTCAAATAAAACAGTGGAAGAAGAAAACAGAAACCGACGAGTAATAAGCCGCTATGATTCTATTACTAAAATAATTACAATTTTGGAGTAGGTTTGTAACTTATAGAATCGTTACGTAAAGAAATGTGCTATGTTTAAATTACAAATAGTTTCTATAGATAAATTTTCCTTTAACTTAGTTTATGCAGCGAAATTTAGGTGTATATAGTATCAAGCCTGTCATAACTACAGGAGCTTTTAGTGTTTGTTACTATCATCTCCTTGTTGTAAAGTGAGAAACACAGTTAATTATTTAATAGATTTTATGGGACCCACCGGAAAAATCTGCTGTTCATCCTGGTAAGATTGAACGCACATCTCATTCTGCCGCAATCAGGAGAAAGCCCTCCCACCACTGGCTACCGAGCCATTTTAGACCAGATGATGTAAATATCGATGTTCGGAAATACTCAGAAAGGAAACCATTATTAAGTAAAAGCTGTTTACTGGTATACATGGTGTTGCATCTAATTTGCAAGTTAGGCGAATTTGGAGAACTAACTGTAATCAAAGTCTTAAAATTTGTATATAAATCAATAAAAAGGTTTGCCATGCCATTTTGTCTCTGATTATACCAGAAGTAAATGACAATTTGCTTACTTTAAAGAGAACACTTTGCATAAGTTATATCCGCTGATAAGTAATTAATGCATACTATTTACACCTTTCATTTATTTTGTATTCTTAATATACGCCTTGCATTATTTTTGCTACAACAGAGACGCCTTGCGGGTGTTCGGTAATTGGCGGAAAATGGACTCGTAGCGATATTGTCCGCATAATTTTGAGTTGAAAATCCTAATATGAAAATCTTATAAAAATCCTCGTTTGGCTACACCGGCTCATGAAAGTGCAGAATTTCGAATATTAGAAGTAAATAAATCTTTCAATAAAAAAGGGGTACTCTAAAACTGTGGCACTGGAACACTGAAACAGTTCACTAAAACCCTTACCACAAGACTGAACTGTTCAGTCAGTTCAGTCTTGCTGCTGATGATGATAGCTTGGCTATCGAAACGTGCGTCCAGTACAAATTAAGTGTTGTGGTAAGGGTTTTAGTGAACTGTTTCAAATCTTTCAATGTTTGGGATTTTATGTCAATTATAGACATTGAGGAAGCCATTGGTAAAGAATGCTAGAACTTCGTTACCGTTTCATTACTTAATTACGAATTTAGAATTTTTTTTTTTAGGGAAAATTATAAAAAAATAGATCTGACAACAATGTAATATGTATTTATGAAAATTGACATAACTGTTTTTGATTGTTAGTTGTCATTTTTGTAATGTGTCAAAGTAGCACATTACATCCATTGTACTTCATTTTTGCTATAATTATGTTATTGGTTTTGTGTTGCTATTACAATGGATTTTACTTTTAACGAATATGCCGACATCTACATGATATTTGGCTTCTGTAATGGAAATGCTTATGCAGCCGTAGAGGAATATCGAGTGAGATATCCAAATAGTCGTGTGCCTTCTTACAATAGAATTAGAAGACTGGATACTCGGTTAAGAGAAACAGGTACGTTTGTACCTATGCGTACTAACGCAGGAGCACCAAGGATTCGACGCACAGTGTGTACGAAGACCCTCAACTTAGCACGAGAGAAATTGGTAGAACTTTTAATATGTCCGGTAGCACTGTACATTCTGTACTTACTGAGAATCTTCTGCGGTCTTACCATTCAACAAAAGTGCAACCGTTATATCTCGATGATAACGTTGCTAGAGTAAATTACTGCAATAGAATGATGGCATTAATAAATAGATAACTAGATCTTTTACAAAGAATGTTATGGACAGATGAATGCACATGTACAAGAGATGGTTGTTTTAACATTCACAATACATATTTTTGGGCAGACGAAAATCCTCATGCAGTTCATGAATTTGGACATCAACGTAAATTCTCTGTTAATGTTTGGCTAGGAATTATAAATTTGCAGGGTATTGGTCCAATATTTATTCAAAATAAATTAAATGCTGAAAGCTACATAAATGTCTTAGAAGAAATGTTAATTATACAATTTACCTTTAGTGCTAAGACCAAATATGTATTACATGCATGACGGAGCTCCTGCTCACAATGCACGTGCCGTACGCATCTGGCTGCAGGAACATTTTTGGGACAGAATTATTGCCAATAATGGCCCCATTGCATGGCCTGTGAGATCTCCAGCGACACCAGCAATAAATCAACAAGACGTGAGGAACAAAATTGACGAAGCCGTCCAGCTAATTACTCCTGAAATGTTTCAATCAGTCAAAGATGCTATTCCTCGGAGACTTCAACGCTGTATCGAAGTTAATGGTTTTCATTTTGAAAATTTGTCATAATTTTTTAAAATGTTCGTTATCATGGTTATTATTTACTATCTTTGTTTTAATTTACTTTGTTGAATCAATAAATAGTCTTATTTAATTAAACGTCAGGTAACGTTGCCAAAATTCTGAATTACAAAAATTTATCCTGTGGCCAAACAAAGAAGTTTACGAAAATTTCATATTAAGATTTTCAGCTCACAATTATGCGGACAGTATCGCTACGAGTCCATTTTCCGCCAATTAGTTAACACCCTGTATACTATATAAAGTGGTATTTTCTAATGTTAGATTAAGTATTAATTAAGCCACGAATCTGTGCTAGTTATACTTCAGTATATTCTGTAACTCTGTATTCTGTCCGAATTTCAAATAAATTTTTTTAACGAACTCCACGGCCCGTTTGTTTACTCATATTTCACAATTTTTTATCACAACATTATTGTGCACAGAATTCAAGGAACATTTCTCTAGATCTATCATTTGCCATTTTTGAGCTTTCTATGTTTTAGGGTACTTCTAAAACGTATCTCAGTACACTAAAAAATATAGAGAACACAGCAAACAACACCAACCGCTCCATTTTTAACACCTACTGACAAGGGAACACCGGTACCTAACACGAAAATTCAGGTTTCAACAAACTCTAGAGAATGAGACTTCCTTGCTATAAAGACAGCACAATTTTTAGCGGTTGAATTATCCGATTTCAGGGTACATCCCTCTCCAAAAGTTTCCACGATTTTTAAATTTTTATAAATATCTCGAAAAGTATAGCAGATATAATTTTTTTCTAGAACATAATTTGAAGTATATTACGTAGTCTCAAGGATTATGCAAACTATTTTCGGGAAAAACTCTATATAGGGGGAACCTTTTATACAGTATGACCACGGATGGAGTTGACAATGGGTATGATGGACAAAAAAAGTTTGAGTTGCAATTTAATATTTGGGAAGAGTCCTGCTTGGTCTGAAACTTAGTTTTAGTGCTCTCGATTTTTTTAAATCAAGTTGGCCTTTACAGTTGAGCAAAAACTATTTTCGTTTCAGGCAAAGTACTCTTTCCGTTCACAGTTTGCCAAAGTTGTTCAGAATAAAGAGTTATTGTTTTGTGCAAATTTTCTGAGTGATCTGCCTACTTTGATAAAATCCATTTCGTTTCAGGTAAAGTACATTTTTCGCTCACAGTACGCCAATGTATTACTAAGAAAAGTTGCTTAAAACGAAAAGTTATGGAGTTATGAACATTTTCAAAACGAAAAAAAAAAATTTATTACAAATTTTACAACGAACATACAATTACAATATAAAAATATTAGATCAGATAACAGGGTGTTACTTCCAATCTCAATACATTTTTTCTGCTCTCCTCATAAATTTACTGTACACTTTATAAATGATTTGCGGATAATTCAGTTCATTTATTGCTTCCTGTATACAAGCTTTTAATACTTCTGTATTATGTGGCAGACCATTTGACTCCTTGTTTTAAAGCACCCCAAAGAAAAAAGTCGTGTGATGTCAGGTGACCTAGCAGGATAATGGATTGGGTCAAACCTACCTATCTACCTTTCAGGAAAATTATGAAATGAAAAATTGAATCTGTGAAATCTTTTGTTTTCTGAGTAATTTGCCCCTACCCATAAATAATATTCTAAACATTTCTCTTCATCTCCAAGTTCAAGTGCATGCAGCAGCTTTGGCTTGGAAGGGTATAGTTGATATCTCTTCTTGTAATAAGCTCTTGCTGCAACTCATGCACCCTATGTGCGCGCTTTCTTATAGATAATTTAGGGTTATCTGCAACTGATCCGAATAATGTAGATGCGACATTTTCATGGTATGTTTTCTTCGTTTTTTTAAATCCTTTGCTGAACCAGTCTCAGTGAATCTATTAATCAATTTTCCGCAACGCCTCCTTCTAGACAGCCAGTATTACGAAAATTTTCGTGGTAAAGATTAATCGCATATTGGTAAAGTACATTTCCAATTCCGTAGCATTGTAAATAAACACGCTCTTTTTTTGTTATCTTCAAAAATGATGCCACGAAATAAAAATACTGACATGCATTGACGTTTACTAAAGCAGCCGCCTTGATTTTTTTTTTGTTTAGTGTTGCTAATAATCGATTGATAAAGAATGACATTTCGTCGTAAAATCAATAATAAAGAATTTTCTCCTATTGTCAACTGCATCATGATTATCAAAGTAGGCTGATCATTCTAAAAATCTGCATAACGTCATAACTTTCCATTCTGAACATTTTTTGTAACACTTGGCGTACTCTGAACGGAAAAAGTATTTTACCTGAAATGAAAATAGTTTTTGCTCAACTATAAAGGCCTACTTGATTTCAAAAAAGCAATTTAAAAATAAGTTGTAGACCAAGCAGGATTTATTTTCCAAATATTAAATTCCAACTCAATTTTTTTTTGTTATCATACCTATTGTCAACTCCATCTGCGGACATACTGTGAATTAACAATTATAGTAAATGCTCAAAGTGATCTCCCTCGGTTTTAATACGAGGTGTTGAGGCGTTATCGTGTCACAAACATTTTGAATTGCTTCGGTATGTTATTATATTGTGTGTGGTGTATTCTCAAAACGGTACCTTTTAAGCGTGGAAAAATAAAATAATCTACAATAGTCACGAGAACGTGGAGGAAAATCTACTACATGGTTATCGAAATATTCATATAGAAGGTTCATTGTTTGTAGTGTATTATGAGCTGTGGCATTGTTTTGTTAGAAGTATCCATCCATTACTTCGTCATCATGTGACTGATTTAGAAAAGGTTGCAATTTATGACGATGTCTTTCTGCGTTTAGCGTTTTATGAAAAAATAATGGACCAATAATTCTTCTCTGTGAAGTTACTACCCAAACACTAACCTTTTCAAAATGCAATGTTTCTATATTATGCCATAAGGGCCTAAACTATTAAAGTGGAACCAAGCTTCGTTCGAGGAGAAGGATTTGTCGAGGGTATTATCATTCATGTGATTTTCAAACCAATTGCAGTATTGCACTCTCACTACGTGATCAATAGGCTTAAGTTCTTGTACAACACGAATTTTATGTGGATACTTTTCAAGATCTTTTTTAAGAATACACTGACAATTACCATATGACAAACTAGTTAGCTGCGAAAATATCCTAATTGATTTTCAGGTGAATGATCTATGCGCTTCCTCATATCCGTAATAGTTTCAGCAGTTCTTTTCCTAAGTCTACCATTGTCAGTTTCACGAAATTTAGAGATGCAGCAAGTAATTTCTTGATATAAATCAAAATATGATACTGCTAATGTGGAAATTGAAGCTGAAATTCATCCATACGTACTTAGTTACAAAGAATAATACCATAACCCACTGTTGCTTTTGTCCATTACGAAAATAGCTTTCAATGATAAATGTTTGGTGATCTATAGCGATAAACAACAATTGCAATTTGGATTGTCAAACTTGTCTATAAATGTCAAACGTAATTTGAAGTTTCAATCTTGCATTTAACTGCTAGATGCAGTTGTAATCAACTTATCAAGTAATTTATAAAAAATGACGCTCTTGATTAAGTTCTACCTATTATATTGTATAAGATTTACATTAGGCATTATACTAAAATAGTATTCAACTTTTAACACTACTAGCGTGAACTGCCCTGGTTAATTTTAGTGCTGAATAGTGTTCAACATTTTTTACTGTGTCCGAGCTAATGAATTTTTACGTCTTGCCCGATATCAGCGCTGGAATTTCCCACAAAACGGTGAATATAATGTTGCTCTCCTTTTCCACCATCCTCTTTCAATGAAACCGACGGCGGCCTGTGATCTTTCCCGCTCATCCCCGTGACGCTACATTATATTAAAACAGCAATTAGCGGGGTTTCAAACACGCCCCAAAGAACGGTCGCCGCCACTTTATTATCGTTGCCCCGACTGATTGTCCCTTTACTTCGCTCGGTTCCCAACCCTTCACGATCTCCTTTCGACACAAAATTATAATTTCAAGTTATGCAGTGGCACCCGTTCGCTTCACTCTAATAAATATTCATATTCGCTTTAGTGGTGCGGTGTCGCTTTCGCCTCGTACTTAATTTGTTGTGATTAATTTCGGGCGATTTCTTTCGTCTCTTTTCTTTTTCGATGGACGAAGACGTCGACGCCTTAGTCGCGTCTAAGTGCCATTATTCAACCGCCTTGTTCCCGCAATTAGAACGGTGGTAATGACGACAATGTAAACAAATGATTAACTTCTTGCTAATGAAACTTCTGTTTCAGTTACTGTTGTCACATAGACTTCGTTACAGTTGCAAAAGATACATGAACTAAACAGCTGCATAATATCTATCATCAAAAGTAAATATGGTTGAGTTTTTATTAATAAAAATAGAAACGTTGAAAATTATTAAATATTCTTAAGAAGGAAAAACAAGTGAAGAAACTGATTTGGTTAGGTTAATTAAATTAGATACAATCCGACATTTTTTATTTAACACTAAGAAGCTCGACGTCCGTTGGGAATTAATAACCGGTAAAAGCTGACATGCATGACGATTAAGGATCGAAAAAAGGTTAACTCTTTCTTTACTTCACCAATATTTCATTTTACTGTTCAAATCTTCATTAGGATTGTTATGGTGTAAAATCCCTCTGTATTGCTGTATAAGTTAACCCGCTAAATATCGTTCTATCTAATGTTTGTCCCGATAGATGACGCCACTTACGTGAATGTTTACATTTATTATTTCGAAACCCCATTATAGAATTACGTTTTGCTATTGTTATACGCTAAATTTCAATTCAGTTACATTTATTGAGCATTTTCAGTTTTTAAAAATCCCTAAGTAAAGTATCGAAACAATCTTTCATATCCTCACTTCCACCTGTTGCAATCACGTGATATTAGCATGAGTTTCGGGGGAGTCTTTGTTTAGCTGCGTGTTTGGAAGGATGTATGTAGCTTCGGGAGGTACGAGTAACACTTATTTTGTCGCCACTTTGTTGGAATACCCTTTCTGGAATCTAAGGCTACCTACCTAATCAAGTACTATATCATTTACTGTCGTAAAATTCACCCGATGGGGAATTCATAGTACCGAGCTAAATGCTGACGTCATACCGCAATTACGTAAGTCTCCTTTCAGTTTTTTCGTTCATGTTCCGCTTTGGCACGTGAACGACGCTCAAAATTTTCGAGAACCAGCTCGTGGTTATGTTTGAAAGCTGCATACTATAAGGTATTTGTAGACTGTAACATAGTGCACGAATATAGTCCATCCTGTAGCGCTTCTACATTTTGTTTAACTGCTTTTAGTTAGTAGTTTATTCACTTTTGCTATCTTATTTGGTCATATCGCTACAGAACGGATGCTTAGGGACATAGTATGTAAGGTTCAATTTTGTATAATGTTCAACTTTGCGTGACCGTTATTCCCGCGAATTTCTCGAAAATACGCTATTTCATCATCACTTCGTTTTGCTTAGTTACTGGCCATTATTTTTCGTATTTTGAATATACTTACTTGTCTATTTATTTTTGTTTTGCAACTACAGTCATTACGACTTGTACATTTATTTGTTTAAATATATTTCACATATGCTTACACGTTTGTTCTAAATATATGTCACATGGTTACCTATTTTTTATTTTCAATATATTGGACTTTGTTAAACCTTGTTGTGTAGCTTTCTTGTTTTTATTATTTAGTAGTAGTACTTTTAATATACAACGTGATAGAAAATTAATGGCAAATTATATTTGTAATATTTGTGTGGCCGTTTAAGTAATCCGTTATTTTCATACTCAAGCTAACCTAACTTTTATTATTCGATGTTTTGCGACGAATTTCCCTATTTTGACTTCGCTAAATTACGGAAGGTTTATCATCCATCTTCTTGGCGCGATATTTTTGAGATAGGCGTTAAGCGTAGCAGGGTCGTTGATGGTTTCATTAATATAAGAGTTCCATGTAAGTCTTTGGTCGAATCATTTTTCCAGGTATTTCGTTTCTCTGATGATTGGAATCTCCACTCCTTGTAGAACGATAGATTTTAGGCCTTGTATTATGCGTTTCTTGTGAAAATGTGAAAACGATAACCTGTGTTTTTTAGTTTTTTGGCAATTTTTTGTCAGTCGCATCTACTAACACCATTTTTTACTCTTTAGAGTGCAAAATACTAGTTTGCTGGTACTTTCCCAGCAAATTTACCTCGTATTACTATTCCACCACTCAAAAAACAGTAAACACCAGGCATGAGAAATATAATACCTTTTAATATAATTTATTTCATTATCTAGGGACAGCCAGATTTTTTTAACGAGGGGTATACAGTATATATTAAAAAGCTCGTGCCATATAAAGAAAGGTAACATAATTGTAATAATGATTATTAATACTATAATAAAGCTTATTAACGTGGTGACAAACACACTTTTGTTGTCTAAGTTTTATTATCCATTTTTTGAGTGTAGATCATTAGCATATTTTAAGCAGTAAAGACTCACTTTGGACAATTTTGTTATGAGGTCAACGACCAGAGGCGCCTTTACTTTGACTTTGACCTTCCCTAGAGAAGTTACCGTTAAACGTTCTTCCAGAGCGGCCCTTAACCACTGTCAAACTCGTAAAGGAACTTATTTTTCCTTGATCGGCTATAGCAAGGAAGTTGTGGTATTTTCTGTTGATTTGGAAGCGAGTCTTCATACTCTGGCAAACTAAATATGGACACTTAATACCTAGAGATGGATCATTTTGCTGGCGCACAGTAGCGCGACCGATTCAAGCTCGGTCGGTGGTGTTACATATCTTATCAGTTCACTCTCCTTGTTTGCTAAGTATGCATTTTTATTGTTGAGTACGTTGTAAAATGTGTATGGTGAAAACTCAATTTACAAGGGCCGCATGAAGTTACGAAATATGTACTAGGGACGGTCAGTAATTAACGAGATAAACTGCATTAGCGGGAAAACTACTAAATATTATTAGATGAAATTTTCTGTGGGTCAAGTTGGTATCCTTGGGAACAAATTATGTCAGCTGTTTGAAAGAAATACATCAAAGCAAACATAACCTCTTTTGTTAATTTCAAAATGTCGGCTCCTCTCGAAACGTGTACGGTGAATAGCAACGTTCAGTGATAAGGTTTTTGTTATCTGAAGGTGTGAAGCCGGCAGAAATATACTCGAGAATGTTGAAACAGTATGGTGAAAAGTGTTTAAGCCGCGGAAACGTGTATAAGTGGATTGAACATTTTAAATCGGACAGAACAAGTGTCACTGATATTCATTGCTCCGGACGACCGGTTGAAGTGTCGACCGACGCGCTACAAAATCGTATAAATGACCTTATTCTCGATGACAGGCGTATAAAAATCGTGACAATAGCTGATTTGTGTAATGTTAGTGTTGGAACTGTGTATTCAATCATTCATGATAGGCTGAATTATCGCAAAACGTGTTTGAGGTGGGTTCCAAGACAGTTGACTCAAATCCAAAAAGACACCCGTGTACGCATTTGTTCTGAACTCAACGACGGTTTTTAGAGGAAGGTAATAACTTTCTAGACCGTATTTTAGCTTGCAATGGAACGTGGATTCACCACTATGACCTGAATCCAAACGCCAAAGTCTTGAATGGAAACATCCGGATTCGTCCGCTAAGAAAAAATTCAAAACTCTCGCCTCTGCCGATAAAGTGATGTTAACGATCTTCTGGGACTCTCAATGCCCAATTTTTGTGACTATTTAGAAAGACAACGTACTGTGAACAGTGAGTACTATTGTAACTTGCTTCAACATAAAGTAAAACCTGGGATAAGAGAAAACGCCAGGGTGCTCTCTCAAAAGGTGTGATTCTGCTGCACGATAACGCCTGCCTCCATACTGCCCAGAAAACGCGAGAGATGATCGAAAATTTGGGTTGGGAGATATTGCCACATCCTCCTTACAGTCCTGACCTCGCACCGTCCGATTTTCATCTGTTCAGCCCCGGTCAAACAAGCTGTATACAAGTGGCTCGGACACCAAGGTCAAGAATTCTTCAGCACTTAGAAAGCTCACAAAGCTATGAGAGAAGTGCCTAAATGTTGGTGGAGATTACATTGAAAAGTAGTGTCAATTTCATTGTCATTGAATAAATCGTTTTTTTCCATAGCCATTTTTCTCGTTAATTGTTGAACGTTAGGTTTTAATACGGTTAGTTGCAATCTCTTATTGAATGATTATTTTCAAATGCAGCTTGTTTGATTAGTAAGAATGTGTTGTGGATTAATAATATATGATCAAACATTTGAGTTCTCATGATACTTATTCATTACAGCAAAAAGTTTATTTTCTAAAAAATGTACTTAACCCTTTTATCCACTTGCCCCCTTTCGATTGTAATCGTTCAAGACAGAGAAGGCAGTAAGAAATAAAAATTATTCTGCAGTACAAAAAATAAAAGAAGGTACAAGAAAAATAAATGATTACTGAAAGGTGAGTTTGAGAAAGAGAGTAGTTCAATTAGAGTCACATTGACGAGAAAAATGTTGCTGAAAAATATATCGCTTAGATTATGCAGAGGTTAAGTTAAGCATACCACCAAGTAAACCATTATAGGATTTATAAATGTGGTAGCTGAAGCTTCTCCCAAACACGGTTAGTGGTTGCCGAGGTGGATGGAGGGTGCCCCTACCACGACTGCTTCGGTAGTGAATTTGAAAACAATTTTATTATACAAGTATTCTGCAACGCGAGACGCAAAGATGTTTTGATTGAATAATAGCGGTTGTAATTCTCGACGATTGTACATTGATAGCAAACGAGCGTCAACGAGTTTGTGCGAAATTCTACAAAACTTTCAGATGGTTGTTGGTCCTACAGCTTCTAGCCGTCCGCCATCCTTAATTGGACAAACGAACACCGTGGTTTCACTGGTATAATATTAAAAAATTACAAAATATACAATCTAACTGGAAGTTAATACGTCAGATATTGATTGTAGTTTATTTTCTTTTTCGCTACACTAAACGCTTTTTAATGAAACTTAATAATATGCTACTTGACATGGAAATTACAGCACCAAGAAGGGGCGCCAATTTTTTAGCCAAACTTGGTAGAAACGTATAACTATTCAAAGGTAATAATTAATTTTAATTTTGTTGCGATGGGTCACGTCGTCATGGCATATCTAACACTTCATGCAGTCTTTTTCGACATTAACGTCAGGTGTATTTCGAGTCTTGATCAAATTTTCACCGTTTTCTCTTTTCATGCTCTTGTTTATTTGAGGGTTTGATTATGCCTAGAGTGTGGCAACGTGGAAATTACCGCCAGTTGAGCGAATTCGACAGAGGTCGTTTTGTTGGCTTGCGCGAAGGTGGTTTCTCCTTCTGGGAAATTGCAAATCGCTTTAACCGGAGCCAATCTACCATCATACGTTGTTGTCACTCATGGACTAGGGATGGAATTCTTCAGTACCAGATCAACTACTGATCGATGGTTAGGTAATGAAGGTTGTCCTCCGACCCTCCGAATCATTCATTGCCGAATCAGTGCTTTCGGCTTGGAATCCTATCGACCACATCTCGTGTAATACTTACAGCTCAACACCGACAGTAACATTTGGAGTGACGTAGGTTGCGAACGCAGTGGAACGTGAAGGGTAGTGTTCAGTGATGAATCACGATTTTGTATAGGGATGCATGATGGCCGCATGAGGGCCAGACGAAGATGTGCCGGATGAGTTTTGGTATGGGGTGCTGTAGCATATGGGAGTAGGCCTCAGTTGGTGTTCATCCAAGGCACCATCAACGCCCAGCATTACGTTGATGAGGTGGTGGAACCCAATATTCTTCCATATCTTTAGCACCTCAAAGACCCACTTTTCTAGCAGGGTAATGCCCATCCCCATGTAGCGAGAACTTCTCTAAATCGGTTCGAAGAGGCCCGTGTCAATATTTTGCCATGGGCTCTCAGATTTTCCGACCTCTCGCCAATTAAACACGTATCGGACATTATGGGAAGAAAACTGAGGAACCTAGCACTGGAAACTTTCCGGCATGAATTGCAGGTTGCTTGGGATATCATACCTCAAGAGGACATCAACCATCTACTTTAATCAATGACGAAGCGTGGGGGAGTCTGGAACAAATAGAGGGATTCTTTGAAATTATAATCTATTGTTATATATTTGAATAGTTATATGTTTCTGCCAAGTTTGGTCAAAGAAATCGCACTCCTTCTTGGTGTTGCAATTTCCATTGCATTACTTTCTTGCTTGTTTAGTTATTCGATACACCCCAGCACTGCTGCTATTTCGGCTTGAAATACTGTGGCGCTTTGAATTAGGCTTAGCGACTTAGTCATTTTTGGTCTAATCCCGAAAACTCCAGCTCCGACTCCAGTTTCCATCTGAGCCGTCTGTGTACCAGTTAAATTCGACTTTGATATGCGGGCCTTTTTTTCCATTCTTCTCTATCTGGTATTACCGTTTTATAATTCTTATTGAAGCTGTATTTGGAACTAGTGGCGTCACTGGGCCCGGTTGTTATCGGCCCCGCCGTAAGTTCCTTTAACAGTTTCTGATGAACTCCACCACGCGATCTAATTATGGGAGGTTGACCATTCATTAGCCTGTAGTTTGTTAGCTTGGCCTCTCCTTGAATATGTACATGTTGTGGTTCTAGGATAAGGATGACCTCCAGAGCAGCTGTCGGCGTGGTTCTCATGGCCCCCGTGGCACACAGACATGCTAGTCTTTGTATGCCACTTAGCTGCCTTGTTGCTTCCACCTGTCCACCATACCACCAAGCCATATGTTATCATTGGTCTGATGACTCTCATGTATAACCACAGCATCATTTTTGGGCTTAGTCCCAACGTTTTTCCACACAACCTTCTACATCTGCCTAAGGCAATAGTAGATTTGTTGATGGTTTTATTGATGTGAGTATTCCATGTGAGTCTTTGATCGAACCATACACCAAGGTATTTCGTTTCTTTGACCAATGGGATCTCCACTCCCCCTCGCATAATTGGCTTTAAGTCTCGAATTATGCGTTTCTTTGTGAATACGATGGTTTGTGTCTTTTGACCATTAACTGTAAGCCAAGGGGCATTTTTTTTTGACAGAGTAAGAAGAACCTTGAACGAGCTGGCCACAAGATCTATTCAACGTGCTACTCATCAAAAATTAATGCAAAGAGTAACAATGTGAATTCAATTTTATTTTGTCATTTGTACATTTTGTCTGCTTCATGCTTTTTCTTTTCTTTGTTTATTAATAAAAAATTGACTTTTGAATGTTCTATTTTTTGAATAATTGTACCGAAGACCACTACTGTTGACAGTACCTTTGACAACTACCTTTAATTATTTAACTATGGCAAACTGAAACTGATGTTAAACAATGCGATATTTAAGATTAAGGAGGCTTTCACAAAATATCTCCTAAACTATTAATTTTAGCAGTAGAACTTACTATACATTTGTTGCTTTATTTTTTGGCGTAGAATTTAATACCGTATACAGTGTGTCCTCGCAGATTAACGCATGGATAGGTAAAGCAGACAGGAGATTATTGAGTTGAATTTTCATCTTTTGGGGTTCGGACACGCTTACTCACTAAGTACTAGCATAATTTATTACCCTAAACAATGTTTTCTAATAACCCTTTTATCGTATCTCCTACAGAAAATATATTTTACTAATTGAAAACATTCCTTTTTTATAAATTTCCAAGATATACTTGATTTATCGGCAATAAAATTATGGCATAAGTTACTTACTATACAGCCGGCAGTACGGCAGTGTTGGTAAGGTAAGCGCCACCTAGATCTTGTATCCAAGCACGCCTTGGCGATGCAGGTACCTGGATGGGCAGGTACCTGGTTGGGTGACCGTCCACTTGAATGCGTATGCAACCACTGCGGCTCGGTGTGTCCGGCAGAAGGGGGTCTCACACACAAGGCTGTTTGTTTATAGGTCTGGCCTAGTGAAAAGACAAAAGCTAGTGTAACTAACTGATCCAGAGTGGGGAACCACAATAGATCTGAAAAGGTCGCAGTGGAATAGCCAAGAACCAAGAACCACCTCGATTAATCTAATAATCTACTTAGTATTCAAGCATGGCTGAACCCCAAAAGATGAAATTTCAACTCAATAATTTTCTGCCTGTCTTATCTATCCATGCATTAATCCGGGGACACGCTGTATAATAAAATTATGGAAATTATTTGTTTATGGTATTAAACCAAAATGCATTCTAAATCAATACTAAACTAATCCTTTTCATGTGATTTTCCTGGAAAGAATAGCCGCATAAAAATACATTTACAGAAATTGCGCCGTCGCCAGTCGTTTTGTCAATTAGCTCAGGATATTTTTCTTTTTCAAATAAAACATTGAAGGAGATCTTTTATAACCCCAAGTGAAAAATAACACCCCTTATCAAATTCATTTTCGTAACTTTGATCAAATTTGGTGTTATTTTTAACAGGCAATATTTTTTACCACTTACTTTTTTAGCTTCACACCAGAAAAAATTCAAATTATTATTATCAGAGAGCGGAATTTATGCAATTTGGATATCCCATATCTTTTATGACAAGCAAATGCTTCAGTATATATACGAATAACAACTTTTCGAATTGATTGACGTAGATTAATTATTGCATATTTCGCATATTTTAGTAATTTTTTCATATTTCAACGATTATTGCATATTTTTGCACACTAGAGCAATATTGGTGCATTTTTTAGCAAATTTAGAACAAAAAAAATTTTTTCTTTGAACTTAATTAGTGTTTTCCTGTAATACAACAAAACTTTTACCAACGAACATTTTATCGGACACGTGTGTATTAGATGCGGAGTCAGCTCTTTTATCGCTGAGCCTCCCCACCCGAAAAAAAGAGCCTACTTCGCAAAGAAGCCGCCATCCTTCAGGTGGTGGGCTGTCGCAAATTCACTAAATAAAATTATCATATAATTTTCAACAACCCCCATACTGGCAACTGTCTGACTCATAGGAAGTCTAAGATGAAGTAGATTGGTGCAGTAGTTAAAAATGTCAAAAGTGAGTACAAGTTTAATTGTTTCATTCAAAAATGTTCTTGAACTTATTCTAACGGATGAAAGAGTTTTCTGCAAAGCATGTGGGAAAACAGTAAGTTTTGTTTTGTGTATAATACAATAGTATTTAGAATTGTACAGCCATATACGATTTTCTTGTAACTTTTTCCCAAATTTCAAGTCACCCAACATGTTGCAATTGAAATGCATAAAAGAAACTGTCGGAAACTTCATGTTTCAAAACTTAGCCAAGTGCCTTTGACACAATCTTTTGCCGGAACCTCAAAACAAAGTGAGCAACAAATATTTAACGCAGATTTGCGCAAAGCGATGGTTACTGTCAATATACCGCTCAAAAAGCTGAAAAACCCGTGTTTTTGGCAATTTTTAGAAAAGAACTGCCAAAAGAGTATTCGGGACGAAAGTTTGCTCAGAAAATGTTACGTAAC
This sequence comes from Dynastes maya, assembly GCA_029619315.2. NCBI lineage: Eukaryota > Metazoa > Arthropoda > Insecta > Coleoptera > Scarabaeidae > Dynastes > Dynastes maya. The sequence goes on along the minus strand of JAROYE020000003.1, from coordinate 52,439,913 downwards.
CGATATTTATTCTGAAGCGATCAATAGCATTGGGGAAATTGTTAAAAACGAGTATATATATTTTACCGTTGATGAAACGACAGATTTCTGTGGCCGCTATATAGCAAATTTATTAATTGGTCATCTAAATAATAAACAGCCTGGTAGATCGTATTTAATTGCTTGTAAACAATTGGAAAAAACAAACCATCTCACAATATTAAGATTTGTTAATGAAAGTTTCATCAATTTTTTTCTTCCCGATGTTGTTCCCACAGGAAAAATTGTAGTCATGTTGTCCGATGCAGCGGCATATATGATTAAAGCGGGTCAACAGCTTAAACTTTTGTACCCTAATTTAATACATGTTACTTGTTTGGCTCATGGATTAAATAGGGTGGCTGAGGAAATTCGGCAGCAATTTCCAGCAGTAAATACATTAGTCAGTAACGTTAAGAAAATTTTCTTAAAGTCACCATTGAGCGTTCAGATTTATAGAGGAAAGCTGCCGGATACCCCTTTACCACCTGAACCCGTCATTACCCGATGGGGCAGTTGGTTAAATGCCGCAATATTTTATGAAAATCATTATCTAGAGATCAAAAACATTATTTCAGAATTCTCTACTGACAACTGCAATTCTATTGCAAAATGTCAAGAAATTTTGAAAAACTCTGCCTAATGAATGATATTTATTAAAGCCAATTATGAATTTGTTTCTTTGACGATAACAAAACTTGAAAAATCAGCTAAATTAATCAATGTAAAATAGTGTTTCAAATATTCCGGGTAGAATAGGAAACTCAATAAGTCAAAAGTTTAAAGAAATAATTAATAAAAATGTAGGATACAAAAGTTTAGCAAAAACCAGTTTGATTTTAACTGGTGAATTAAAAATGGATGAAACAGAAACAAGTATAGAATTAAGTCCTGAGATTATGAATGCATTAAAATACGTACCAATAACTTCCGTTGATGTTCAAAGAAGTTTTTTGATATATAAATGCATTCTCACAGATAGGCGAGATAATTTTTCATTAGAAAATTTAGAAAAGCATTTAATTGTAAATTGTTTTAATAATAAAAATATGTAGTGTCTAAATACGTATTTTAGCAAATTTTAAGTACGTATGTGTTTATATAATTGTGATTTAAAATGTAAAATTCCTCGTTGTGATTATTCTTGTTTTATAACATTTAACAAGAAGTTAATCCGTATCAGAAGCATATGTGCATAAAATTGCATATTTAGCAAAAATCGTGCATATTTCGAAGAATTTTTCTGCATATATATGCGCATATTTTGTCGATTTCCGATGCATATAATTCCGCTCTCTAATTATTATTATTATAAATGATATTCCAAGTGTTAATACCAAGAGAAATAAAGCCGACAAATTTTATCAATTTTATTTAAACTTTTTTTATTAAACCTTAAAACGCGGCCGTTTATTCCGCTGTATCGAGCATTACTAAAAACTACTTTCATTACAGCCAAAAGAACTGGCTCTTCTCTCTGGTGTTGCCATATTAATTTTCGGTGTAAGTGCATGGAAATGATTTTAATCTGTAGTCAATTTGATGAGATACGATAATTGAACGACGCAAATAATGCAGTTAAGGGTTCTACGGGCATCAAAAGGGTTGCTATTGAGGATTTTCTAGTAATGTACGTGGTTTTATTATTCGCCTAAATAACGGTTTTGAATTTCGCGTCATTATTTTTCGATTAATTTCAAACAATCTCAGATATTGATAATAAATAAGGTAAAATTAAATTAAATCAATGAAATTACCACACAAGAAAGGCAAGTTACCTGGATGGGTCATTATCGCTTATTCTAAACCATTAACAAAAAGGGAATAGAGTGGGGAATTACACGTCAAAAGAATATCGCCCCCGTAATTGTCCTTAACGACGGTAAATCATTTCAGTTTACCCGAGGACTATTGGAATGCTCAATACCAAGGTTACTTTACCGATTCCGCTGGAAGTTCCACTTGACTTGCAATTTAATTATGAAGATTAAATAGAGTTTAATTACTACGTATAAATGCAATGATGGTTAAAGTTAGTTCCGTACATCAGCAGATCGAATACCTCCAGATACCTACTGCCATATTAGATCGTCTGTAAAGGTTGCTGCTATTGTATTATTGGGCGAACCGTCAGGTTACGGAATACACTTCGTACTTCTAGACATCAATTGTTGTATTCATTAGTCAATCCTACTGGAATTTTACAGAATCTAGAGGTGTTGCATCCTCCCGTTGGTATTTTCAAGGTGCCAAACATCGTAGTGACACGGGTTCTACGGTTTTACTTCCTTATTTGAGAAGAAGGTATACTCCGATTTTTATCCGTAATTATAAACCAACCGTCCCGGTCGAATTTAAAGCCGCGTCCTTCGGATCGAAAGGCAAGTATGCTAACCATCGAGACGGTCATGGTTAAAGGTGATATTGTTCCTATAACTTTTTCAACTTTTTTAAAATGTTTTTTTTTATCGTTCGCACATTTTGAATTCAATATTCGCAATAAATCTTTGAACAATATCAGCAATCTTGGATAAAACTAACGAATTAATTGTGATAAATCTGAACAATGCCGATTATGAGGAGGCCATTTTGACATTAATTTTAACTAAGTTAAGTTAAGTAGTCAAGAATTGACACAAACCATTAAATTAAGGCAACATTAAAACATTTAAAAGCATTTTTTTCATTCACGGACATTTTTATGCAGAAGAAATAAGTTTAGACTAATCTTGGATGATTTTACAGAAAAGGTAATAATATACGTAACAATAACTTCCCATATTGGAGTCTTATTGCTATGATTAAGAAGAAAACTCGGTAAGATTGTGGATCTTTTGTAAGTAAAAATTAGTTTACATGTTTGAGTTTGTAGAACGGCTTTCATCACGTTGAAATATTCTATGATCCATTCTTTGATCAATTCGGATATTTACAAAGGTTATTTGCATATACAGGCTGATTCATTTTCGACTCCTACCATGGTGAACTCGCTGGCAAAGTTGTTAAATTATGTGCTATGAACCCGAAATGGATCTGTGACGAGATTTTTAAAAAACGAAAAAAACTCATTTCCTTCTTTTACCTCTAGTCACTTTATTTGGCATTGTAGAGAAAAAATAAAAACTCATTATCAAGGCCACTTTCGATCTTCTAACTAATGAAGTATTGACATTTTTATATGACGTTTCGCTTCCTTCTGACCATCATAAACTTTTTTATTTCTTATCGGCGCCATATTGGATTTTGGCACCGTCAGAGAATATTTTTTCTGATTTCAACCATATTGACAAAAGATTTTTAAATTATATTTTAATTGACGAAGAATACACTTTAAGACTAAATCAGGTAGCTCTGAAATGTTAAACTGTTAAACATTTCAATTATCTTTCGTTAGTAGTAGAAAAATATCATACACCAACAAAGAGAAACAAGATATGGTAAGTATTTTTTATTCATCGAGCCGAAATACAACAATAGCGAGTATAAGATATTTACAACTGTATCCACAGCAACAATTGCCACATCGTACCATTTTTCTAGGTATTGGTAGAATTTTGGTCAAGAATGGATCGTTTACCAAGCCGCGTAATGTTTGTGTTAGTGACGGCTGGTGTTGACGTAAATGGGAGGCCAAGACAAGGCATCGATTCACTCGTGTATGTCCGTTGCATATCGTGTATATTGTACTTGACAAAAAAGTACCCGAGGAAATCGAAGCGTTATCCTTGATCTCCCATTTACGTTACCATCATTGAATGAAAACCAACGGAATATTTTACAAATGGTAAACTAAAGGTGTGTTTTTGTAAAGTTTATATAAACTTTGTACCTTACAGTAACTGTTCAAGTAACTGGTAATTTTCCCGCCGCTTTCCAGCATTTGTTTTCACCATAAATGCTGTAGTTAATTTAACGGAATATTGTTACTTAAGACGTATGAGCAAACAAAATTTAAGTATCTTTCCCCATTTAATGTTTCAACATAACTGGTACTATGAGACAGTTTTCCAAAACGCCCATCCAAATGTTTAATCCAACACGATGTTTTGGTCTCCTTTCCCTATTTCGTCTAGGACTCCGTACTGCCTAATAGCACTACGTATTTCCGTTAATGATTCAAAAATTGGTAAATTTTGATTCATCTGACCAGATGACTTTGTTTAAAGAATTGTCTCTTTCTAACCGTCACACTAACCATTCCAGTTGGTTTAAATCATCACTAGGTAATAATCTTGCATGGTTTAACCTTATTTCGACGTAAAGTTTTCCATCTGATCAAATTCTGACTTCGCGTGTAGATGTTGATGGATTATTTAACTAAAAGATAGAAGAATTATCTAAACTTTACAAAAACACACTGTTAATTTACCATTTGTAAAATATCCTGTTGGTTTTCATTCAAATTTCCCTTAACATAAACATTATGCGGCTTGGTAAACGACCTAATCTCGACCAAGTTTGTATCAAGATCTAGCAAAATGGTCCATTTTTAAATATTCAGATATAAATTGAAATGTTTGGCAATTGGAAATTATCATGGCTACCTTATTTAATCTTAAAATGTATTCTTCGTCAATTAAAGTATAACATTAAAAACTTTTTGTCAACAAGTTTTTTTTTCCAAATTCAACCATGTATAATAAGGGTTGAATTCGGAAAAAAAACTCCTTCTGAGGGTGTCAAAATCCGATATGGCGCCGATAAGAAATAAGTAAGTTGACGATGGCCAGAAAGAACCGACACGTCATATAAAAATTTCAAGTACACCATTAGATAGAAAATCAAAAGCGGCATTGAGAATGTGCTTTTTTCGTTTTGTTTTTAAATTTCAAACGTCATTTGTCACATTCTTTTTTCGGGTTTATATCCTCTATCTCCAATCATAAGCGAGATACCCATGGTGAAGTTTGAAAATGAATCAGCCTGTATAAGTGAATGCACTGAAATACGAAAATAATCTCTTCATTTATGATGTAACAAAGTGGTCTAGCTAAAGTTAATCCATTATGTGAGAACAATTGTAGCCCGTTGACTTTAACCTTCCAGGTGTTGTGGCTAATCTTATGTTGGTATCTATTTCTGAGCCTTCAATACTTATTTCGCATCATTAGCTCCAGCGAGCAGCTAATGATGCAAAATAAGTATTGAAGGCGTTGCAGATACCAATTGGTCGAGGTAGCACTTATTTGTTCGGGTTTCTTGAACTTAGCTTTCTAATAGGTTATTTATCTAAACTTAATTACTTAAACTTACTGAAGACTATTAAACAAAAATAATACGAATTTTCAATGCCGTGCCTGGTAAACAAGGTCTAAAATTGCTAATTGGACTTGACGCAATAGTCTGTTGCAATGGGCTCTATGGAGCACTGCCCCTTTTTACTACGAGGATGGGTCAATATGTCCGTGACTTTTTGAATGAGAGATAGTTTTTTCGGCAAAAAAACGTTTTACTTCTCAACATGTATGTACCCGTGTATTGTCTTGATGGAAGAGCACTTTCTTCTTATCCAAATGCGGTCATCTTTTCTTCAAATCGTCATTGAACCTGTCCAACAAGTTGCCGTAATATTCGCCCTTGATTGTTTTTCCCTTCTGAAGGTAATCGATGTGGATTATGCCGCGTGCATCCCAAAGGTCGCTATGACCTTGTTGGCCGACAGACCCACCTTGGCCTTCTGCGGCGCCGATTTGTCCGGAGAAATCCACTGTTTCGACTGCTGTTTGGTCTCTAGTGTGTTAAGGTGTCTCCATGTTTCGCCAATGGTTATGAAACGACGCAAAAACTCGTCCGGATTACGGTTAAACAACGTCAAACACTCCTACGAAGTTGTCACATGATTGCGTTTGTGATCAATTGTAAGCAAATGTGGCACCCATCTCGCGCATAGTTTTCTCATACGCAAATGATCATTCAAAATCGAAACCACTGAGCCATGCGATATGCCTATGGCTTCTACACTCACGCGCACTTTCAACCTCCGATCGGCCAACACCATGTCGTGGATTTTTTCCATTGTTTCGCGTGTAGTGACCTCAATTGGGCGTCCAGGACGTTCGGTATCATTGGTGCTTGTGTGACCACAACGAAATTCAGTAAACCACTTCTTTACCAGCTTAGCCTTAGTAGAGTAATGGTTTGCATCTGCAAAAAACAATGATTTATGAGCACATGAAATTCACTTTTTTCCATTTTCGCCAAAATGCACGACGTTGTCTGCTTTCAATGGTTGTCAAACTTTAACTAAATGACGCAGCTTTCAAAAATTTTGATAATAGTGTATTAACAGATGGTGGTTGTCGAGAGCAGTGTTGCTTTTCAATTTGCAACGCGTGTAATTCAAAAAGTCACATATTGACCCTCCCTCGTATTTAAAGAATATGTGCATTAATGCATCTTTCCAATCTTGCAAGATTTTGGCAATGCACCGCATTATAATGCAACTTTGAAGTTTCGAATGTTATTTTGTGTTTATACTGGCTTGTCAGTCTAAGCGTGTTGTTTTTAATTTTCTCACTTCTTTTTTGTTGTTAGTAACATTTTAAATATCTAAGACAAAATATAATCAATATAACCAACATTGCACTCTACAAGAAACTCAATGGCAAATGGCGACAGATGGAAATCTGCGAATATGTTTGACACAATACAACACCAATGGAGGACGTTTTTATAAGACCTGTACTTCCTCTTAAGGCACGAACGGGTTATAGTCAAATAGTGTTTTCAACAAACAGGTCATGTATTTAGTGTTAAACAAATCCATAAATGCTTCTGTATTGACGTATAATATCATCAGTCATGAACCTGCTCTAGGGTTACCCAGGAATTTCGTAGTAAATGTTTTTATGATGACTACAGCGATACTCAGTTTTGTTTGTGAATTAGAAAATATGTTAATATTTTAGCATCTAGCTGTGCGATTATACTACAATAACCTGATATTACACGGTTATTATTGTAATGGTGAAACAATAAGGTCCTTGGCTAAGTACCTGAAGGTGAAGTACAATAATCGATGCAAATTTGCATAAAGTCCGACGGTAATTGTTGCTTTATAAATGGTTATCGCAAACTGAAAGTAATTACTCTATTGAATTTTCAAAAGTGTAGATTTGTTAATAATTTACGAGATTGGTATAATGCGATAATTTTAAGTAAACGTCAATATAATGCTGTAGAAAACGTAATATATTTTTTGTATTACTTTACCGTGCTCGTTTACCGCTTGGATTGAAACCTTCTTTTATCTTTGGATCTGAAAAAGGAAAATAGAGAAGGTATAGATTCATATCAATTATATTATAGGTAAACATTTACATATTAACGATATACAAACTTTCTTAATAATAATGATAGAAGCTACCAACATCAATCATGCACAAACGCGCATTTCGCCGTCTACGGCTCATCAGTGTACCTTTGTGAAAGGTGGTAGCTATATTTGAAATTGTCGTATATATACGAAGATAGTGAATACTAGTATGGACGAGAGTATCTAATTAAAGATACTCTCATCCATACATGTAAACTTTTTTAATATTTGCAAACGAAAGGTGGTTGAAATTAAAATTAGCACCATTTTTCAGGTTGATTTTATTAACGATAAACATGTAGAAAATGTATATTAACATATTTAATTAAACATACTTCCATCTTCAACGGCTTTTTTTGTATTGTATTTTATTCCAAAAATTTTTGAATAGACAGCTATAATAATTATCATCAAATTTTCGGATTTTCATACGTGTATACTGCTTTAGCTGCCCATCTGTTGAAGCTGAGTAGTTGTCAGTATAAACATTTTGCTTCAAGTATATTGAGTGGATTTTCATCTTTCGGTGCATATTTTATGTTCAACTTTTGAAAGTATTAATTTAGCAAATGGCAGCTTGCTTCATCAGGCCAAAAGATATATTGGCCAGACACATAATTATTTTCAATAAATGGTCATTTAGATTTAGTCTTGTTTTTCCAGTACCTAAGTACCTGGTGAGTCATTCCATGAAAAATTTGTAAGTTTCGAAGGGTCATATCTTCAATCTCTTTCATATTTTTGTATATAAAAAGTATATTTGCATTTTTAAATGATAATAAAATATTATTGTAAAGATTATTACATAAAATTCAAGATAATCATGGATCTCATTCGATTAGCATTTTCTACAACTGTGAAAATAAATGCCGAAATGAAAATATATTAAATCTCTAAATGCATCTTTTTTATTTGTGGAATTTCACATAAAGAACGTTGTGTCTATGAGTTTCATTGTGGAGACCTTAAAGCTTTAGCAGATATTAATTTTTGAAAACAGAGGTTTCGTTTGAAGTGTATAATTGCTTGAATTGCATCAACAACGTGAAGTCACGTTGAATTTATTACAGAGTTTTGTAAAGGAAATGTTCAATTTAATATTTTGCTGAAATTCTTTAGAACTGGAAAGACACAAACAAATTGGTAAAAGAAATGGGACTGCCCACATGTGCAGTAAGAAGATTCCACATTTAGTGGAAGGCGATTTGCCGTAGCTGTCGTCTTAAAACATCAAAACCATCTTCAAATACTCCTAATGAAGATAATAGAATGAATGTGATGCAGGAAAATATACAAGTGAGGAAATGGACGTAAATACAGTAGTGATCGGTGAAAGCGAACCCGCTTAAAGCGAACTGCCGGTTGTTACGTACCAAAACCGAAGGTCCCGTTATATTTGCCATAAAAATAATATTAAAAAATATCTTCTATTGCGAACCCGCTTATAACGAACTTCCGTATAATACGAACCAATTTTAGAGTCTTAACAGAAATAGTTTCTCTTTAAAGCGTACTGGTTTAGATACTACATTAATACACAATATTCGGAAAGCCCGGGCAACACCGACAAGAACATCGAGCATATTCACATGTATATTGAACCGAATGTTTCTATTCTTTATTTTTGTTGTGTCTGCATGTTAAGACAAACGTTTCTTTAGAAGAGGAAATAAATAAGCTTTCAAAAGATTAACCTTGTTTCTGTGCGCCAATCTAACGGGAAGTGAAAAAAGAAAATTGCTAGTGATAGGCAAGTCACAAAATTCACGATGTTTCAAACACATCAAACAAATTCCTGTGAATTATAAATCAAATAAAAAAGCATGGATGACTGGCGATTTGTTTATTGAAGAACTGAGATTGTTACTGAAGAATAAAAAAAATTATTCTATTGGTTGACAACTGCTCTGGACATCCTCCAGTGAAAGGTTTGCGTAATATTTATGCCACTAAACACTAGCTCCAAGCTTCAGCCTATGGACCAGGGAATAATACACGCATTTAAAAGCTACCATCGATATCTTTTGTTAATAAACTTAATTAATTCAATTGATGAAGGTAAATCTAAGTCTATAAGTTTACTGGATGCAATAAATTTTAGTCATAAAGCACGGCAAAAAGTTATGGAGAAAACTATCAGTAATTGTTTCAATCATGCTGGTTTCTGTACTTCTTTTGATGACAAATTGCCACATTCACAATGGTTGAAGAAGCAAAAATCATCTTGAACTATTGATTTATCTGTCGTTGGTAATGAAGTCGTAAAAAGTGTTATACAGAATATCTATTTTAACGAATTCGTTCATGTAGATGATCAAGTGCAATCGCCGAATTCTTAACTGACGGTGACATAATCAACAGCGTATGTACGAGGATGCTTTGAAATATTCGCGAAATGAAGCACAGATGGCAGCATCAGTTCAATTAACCCCTTCGCTACCAGGCACTGTTTGCGTGGCGCCCGCTCTGTACCAGATTTCATCAGTCGAAGCGCGCATGTTATACTCAATCAGTAATACATAAGTAATGTTTTATACTGTGTTTAGAATATTTATTGTAAAGTTTAGAAGTCAAAACGTAAGAACAATAACTAAAAGTAAATTATTTAATACAAAATACATTAAAAATTTAGTTATGAAAATCAATAAAATGTTCTTGCGAACATAATGCTACATTACATTTATAGCAAAAATTTACAGTATATCTAGTTTTTTTATATTTATTATAACAAATTGTGCAACGTCTTCTTTTTTGCTCGTTTTTTGGTAAAGAAATCAATTTGTGTTCTTCTCTCTGTGGTTGTGAAATTTTTTCATACGAGTTTTTTATTTCTTCATAATTGGGCACATATTTAGCTAATATATCTTCACACAAAAAGAGTGTATAATCTGACATAGGCATTTGCTTCTTTTTATTGTTACAGACACTATATAAAACTCTAGAATTTAGTACCATTCGTTGAAGCATGTGAATGCCAACCTTTTTGAACCAGCTAAAACTTTTGCGTGCAGCATTATAAGGTTCCAAATCCTGATCAACGGCGTCAACAGCCCCCATATTTTGATTATAATGCTCAATATGTTCCGGTTTTTTGTAAATAGTATTCTGTGTTGATGTTTGCCCCTTATTGTGTCGCGATTTTTCTACAAAAGAAGCAGTCAACTTACTCGTCAGAACGTATACTTCTCGTTTATCTCTAAACTTTACTAAAAGCAAATCTTTATTTCTAATAAAACACGATTGATATGGTCGAAGCTGTGTTTCATTTAGTTCTTTGGGCACTCCTCGGTTGGTTCTTATAGTTCCAGTAACGTAAGTGTTTTTAGAAAGCAAGAATTCTGCTAACCTAACTGACATATACCAATTGTCTATAATTACTTCACGACCTTCAGATAGATTATTTGCAGTAGATGAACAATAATTCTTTCAGACATACTTAGTTCTTCTCCGCCAGGTATATGTGAAACATCGTATATGTCCTTGCCAATGTACAGAGAAAAGTTGTAAGTATATCCTCTTACTTCAGCAGCACTTGGGCAAAGACAAAACAATTTTAGGCCAAATCGAGCACGTTTGGTTTTTATAAATTGCTTGAAATGAAGTCTCCCTTTATATAACATCAGGCACTCATCTATTGCGCATATTTTTCCAACATCTATCAATAGCGTAGTATTTTCTCGTAAATATGCAAAAAACATCGCTAATCGGGTGAGTGGCTTTTTTTTGTCTACTGTTTTTGGGTTACTGAATCGTAAAAATTTCAAAATTGTCACAAATCTAGAAAAATATGTCTGCATGAGTTTCAACAATATGACAAAATAAAACTACTCTTACCTGTTTCTACTCATAACTTTTGCTGAAAACACTGGCGGGCCACCTAACAAAAATTTTCTACGCCAATAATCTGATATTCGGGGCAAATGTATCAAACCCATTAGAAAAATAAGCGCCATAAAAATGTACATTTCCTGTTCGGTCACATCTCGCCATTTCAAAGAATTTACTTTCATTTCATAATCGCATTTTTCTTCAAAATACATCATTGCTCGTGTATTAGTCCAACTACATAATTGTCTAACAATTTTTGAAGAAACAAAAGCTTCAAAACATTTTCGTGTTGAATTCATGTCCCCCGGACCGATGGCGGGATGAATGTCGTAATCATTAGTATGTTCAATTAGATCCGTGTCTCTAACATCTTCAAATGGATTTGTAACAATTTTCCAATTTCCAAAACATCTAGGTTCTGTTTCATCTTCAAATTCAGAGTCAGAAAATTCTTCGTCAGAATCTGATATATCACTTTCTTCGAATTCGTCTTGATCGGGTAGGTACTCACTCGAATCTGATGATGACATGATTTTCACAATTTTCACATTTATAACACAAAAGTACACTACAATATGTTGATACTTGTTAAACTGCGGCTGCAATGCGAAATAAACATTTGACACGTTGTAACTGGTAGTGCAACTTAAAACATCTGTTCGCTCCCCCGCCACAAATTTTAAGAAAAATATAGAAAAACCAGGTTTCAAAACACCATCTAGAACACATAGAGCATGAATCAAACGATTGCATCATGGTTTGCTGCAAAATAAGCCATGAATCAACCGTTTGCATCATGGTACCAACAAGGCGCACGGCATGAATCATCCGTTTGATTCATGGTACCGAAGGGGTTAAAACATACGCAATGGATGGCGCCAATTGTTTTGTGCACAAATGTCAAATATGATATTGTTCTGTCAAGTAGTATCAATTTTGTGCCGTTGTGAATAAAACTAGTTGTGTGAGTTTTGCAAAATGGATAAAACTGATAAAACGCGCTGTTATCAAATATTTTGTGAAAAAAGGTTGGAAGGCAACAGAAATTCATAAAGATATGCAGGATACTTTAGGAGATTCTGCTCCATCATTTACGATTGTGCATCATTTACGATTGGTGGGTGACGGAATTTAAACATGGTCGTGAAAGCCTAGAAGATGACCCGCACAGTGGACGACCAAAAACTGCCACGACGCCTGAAATCGTCGAAAAAGTCCAAGATATTGTTATGCGGGATCATCGATTAAAGGTCTCCGAAATTTCTAAGGATATACGCATCTCAGATGAAAGAACATTTCATATCTTAACTGTGGAATTAGGGATGAAAAAGCTTTCGGCAAGATGGATGCCGCGCATATTGACAATGGATCAAAACCTTCAGAGAATGAGAATTTGTCAAGAGAGTCTAGACCGTTTTAACTCGTATGAAACCGATTTCATCCGACGATTTGTTACAACAAACGAAACATGAGTTCATTATTATACCCCTGAGTCCAAGCAACAGTCAAAACAATGGAGACATAGGGGTTCTCCACCACCACGAAAACAAAGTCCGTAAAATCAGCTGGAAAGGTCATGGCGTCAGTCTTTTGGGATGCTAAGGGATATTACTAATTGACTTCCTAAGGGCCAAACAATAAACGGTGAATAATAAATAAAAAAATTCATGAAAAGAGATATGGCTTGCGTAAGAAGAAGATCATTTTCCATCAGAACAATGTACGTCCCCATACAAGTTTGATAGCAATGGGAAAATTGAATCAACGATCTGTTGCAACATCCACCTTATTCGCCTGATTTGGCTCCTTCTGACTTCCATTTATCCCCACGACTAAAAATTTTCCTCGGGGGAAAAAGATTCTCCACAGAAGAAGAAGTAAAAGCAGCTGTCGACGATTATTTTGGGGAACTTGAAGAATCGCACATTCGTGATGGCATAATGGCTTTGGAACATCGTTGGATGAAGTGCATTCAACTTAAAGGAGATTATGTAGAAGAATAAAACGTGTTTCAAAAACAAATTTTCTCATTTTCCCTTTCATTTCGCGAGCATTTCAAAGCACTCTCGTATTTAATGAATCTGTAGGCGATTCCAGTAGTGATGAAAGTAACACATGCGAAGATATGCCAATCCCTACTAATCAAGAAGCGGTTCAATGTGTTAGGAAACTTCGCTACTTTTTACAGTCTCATAATACCTCTAAAGATACTTTGGATCTATTCGCCAGCATTGAGGATAATATTGAACAAATTTGCGCTGGCGCGAAATTGAAACAGTCAAAAATTACAGACTTTTTTATTCAGTAACCAATACATGTAATATTGAAATATATGTATGCAGTATTTCTCTAAATTTGTACTCTTATGTAAATAAATATCGTTTGAATGATGTAGTTACCACTAATTTTTCTAATTTGTCAAATGTATTTCATCCGTTTTGTTTGTTACGAACTCCGCATATGACGAACCGAATTTCTCGGTCTCTTGCGATTCGTTATATCCGGACACTACTGTACTGAGACAGCAAGATCGACAAATTAGGAAGAATATATACCAGAATGTGTGAAAGAAGCTAGTATTAACTTAAATAGACTTTTAGTACCACCAATCCCCTGTTTTTAGACCTAAGCTGTGCGTGAAGTCATACGCCGAAAAGAAAGTCAAGTTATTAAAGACAATTTATTTAACGTTTCCCCCAATGAGATAAACGATGGACAGGAAATGATTAATCAATCAAAGAAAAATTTGCAAAAGCAAAAGCAGCAAAAGAAAAATATGTATATTATACTAGCCTGCCTTCCCAAAAATTGGAATGAGCATTATATTGGATTATTTAAAAAATTGGCGTTTTTCTTTATGTTGTACAACAGGCAAAATTAACGCAATTGTAAAAGGGTATCATGTCGATTTCAGGTACAAAGTACAAACAAAGCATTCCTGACAATATTGAGGAATTTGTGACAGGCTTTTATCAAGAAGACAATATCAGCAGGGTTATGCCTGGGATACAAGACGTTAAATCTATTAAAGCTGGAGGCCGATTTGAAACACGTTTGCCTTTCCTTCATTTCGGAATATTTAGTTCACAACACTGATGGATTTTACAATTTTCAACAAAAAATTAATATCATAATTACAAGAAACATATCCAGACATGCAGAAGATTTATAACTTTAGCGATGGAGCTGCAGGACACTATAAAATCCGCAAAAATTTCCCCAACTTTGTTCATCATAGCCAGGATTTTTGTGTCTGCCTAATGGCAATTTTTTTTTGGCGCAAGTTATGGCCCACGTGACGGTGTTGAAGGTATAGTGAAACGACTAGCTGCCCATGCAAGTTTGCAAGGAATTGCAATAAGAACTGGGAGTGGGCAAAATCGAACGTGCAAAGAATCATTCACATCTAATGACGAGTATGAGAATGAAGCTCAATAATTAAATTCTACTAGATTTTTCGGTGTGAAAACAATGCCTGGAACACTTAATGTTCACTGTGTTCTGCCTGTTAATAGAAAGATTGCCAATAAGACGTACTCTGGATTCGGCAAGTGGCGCGCACCTAACTCCTACTCGATGCGATCTGGTTTCCAACAGACACCGTTCTTTTTTATAACTACTTTCATATTCAGTTCTCCATCATGAAACTTGTGCTGGTTGAAGTCAACGCTCTATATAATCATATTTTTTAAGAATTATTAAAATTAAAGGGGTGCTTTTTGAATTATTAAAGTTTAAAGTGCATTTATTTGTTTTTTTCTAATAAAAAAAGTTTGAGTTGTAACCCACTTTAGTGGGTTTGTAACTTTCTTGACTCTTATTTGTAGAAACATCTTAGAAATATAGCTAAGTTCACTGCTGTAATTGGGAGAAAAAGTTAAAATATGCATGTACGCGAAAACTAATACTTTATCACCCTATAAAAAAATAGTTACTTAGAAAAACATTATTTTTCACATAGTTTATAGTTAACATATGTATTCTGAATTAAATACATGAAAACAAGCACATTCCGAGTTATTGAGATTTTTAGACTCACTGTTTTTCTTAGAATGACTCTGATTTCCCTGAGTACAAATACCACACTGTTTCATATTCTTCCACAATCTATACACTGTCTGTTGACTGATTCCACGACATTTCACATAGTTTACCGCGTTATATGCACTTACTTCTGGTTGCTTTTCACTTAATGTATTAGCTTTAATTTTTCTTACTCTGTCAACTTTGCCATTTGGTAGATGTTTCTATACAGGCACACGAATCACTGAATTTTGAAATTTAATTCGTGTGGCTTCACATGTCAATTTGACAATTATGACCTGGCGCCATCTAAGTAGTTTTCTCAATACTGAAAAAGATTTAAATGATGCAATTTTTCCGAGTACCTTCGAGAACCTAAAAATTTTGTTAGTAGGTAGATTACACAGTAAAAAGTCAGATATTATTTAACAACTACAAATATGAACATTAAAGAAAAAATAAGATACTATAAAGCAGTTACATTGCATGATATACAGGGTTATTTCCTATGAACTTCGCAAGGAATAACACCTTCGTTTATTATTGGATTTTTATAAAAAAAAACAAACGAAACGACGTTGCGAGAGCTAGAGAATTAGGGACTAACAGCAGGGCTCTGTGGACGATATCGATACTTATTCTAAGGCATGGCGGAGTTACTATAAGAAAGTTTTTAACTTAAATCATTAAATCTTTTGAAGAACAAGAAATTCCTGAAAGATGGAAAGTGTCAGTCGTTACACTTGTATACCAGAAGTAGGTAGTACGAGGGATGATCGTAAAATAATAATAACAATAGTAATAATAAATGCCGTTATTATGCCATTCCCAATCTTGAAACAAATAACAACAACAACAACAAAAGGAAGGTAATCTATAAACTATTAGGAACGCACAATCTTAGCGCGAGGCCCAGTTACATAAATAAATGTGAACTGCTTATGCCTAACCTTACTCTACTCAAAAACAATAAATTTGACCTGATGCCTATGAACTAATTAAAATCTAAAACTAAACTAAATTCTGTGTGTGCGCCCGGTTATATAACATCGACAAACAAAAGAAATAAAAAGAAAATAAACTTTTGCAATTTTAAGCTTTAAGTATGTTTAAATTAAAAGCAAAACAGTACGAAAAAAAATCCACAGGCTAACGAGAGAACTGGTTCGCATAAAGGATTGATCGAACAATTCTTCAAAATTGGGCAACGGGATATGTTTTGATATCGGCTGGTAGGCTATTATACTTTTTATATAAACAAAAAGAGAAAGATCTTTCGAACACAGCGAGCCTGTGGCGAAGGGGTGAAACGAGTCCGCGAAAACGCGTCGTTAAACTGTGGACATCTGTTCGAATCCGAATTTTTTTATACAAGTATGGAGGAGTTTTAAATAAAATAATTTAATGGTAAAGCGTCAAGACTTGGAGTTCCCTTCTATTACTCATATTCAACCACCCCGTGTCGATCAGTTTATGGGATATATGTTGGAACTTTTTAATTCCGTGAATATACCTCAAACAGGCGTTTTGTACTTTTTGGACATTGCTAGCGCTAGCAACATCTAGACAGGCATGGTAAATCTCCGAACAGTAAGAAAACCGCGAAAGAACATATGTAACGGTGAGGATATATTTTTTTGAGATTGCAGTAAGATGCCCTAATACAACCATCTATATGTTCACGAAAACGCAAAGAATTATCAAGCGTCAGCCCCAAACTCTTAGCGCTAGTAACCACAGGAATTACTACGTTATTAATTTCAATATGTATTCTATTGTTTAATATTGAAACTATTTCCTAACTTCCAAAAACAAGAACGTTTGATTTAGCTGAATTTATATTTAACGAGTATGTAGCCGAAACAGAGTGAATAACAAATAAATCTTTATTAATACTTTCAACCGCAGTAATCCAATCAGAAGTTTTAAACGAGTAGTACAATTGTACATCATCTGCATATATATGGGCTTTCATATAGGAAAGATGTTCAATAAAAGAAGCAGTGTACAGTGTGAATAAAATCGGGCTCAAGGTAAAATTTATTAAAATAAGATTCCCATATTTTTTAAAAATAGACAGCATTCTTTATTTCCTTAACATCACACATCGTTTTAAAGGTAAAAACTTAACCTATTTTTCGACATAATCGCCATTTCTGTCCAAGCATTTTTGCAGACTGCTCCAACTTCTGTATCCCCATGTCGTAAAATTCTGCCGCCAGTCAAAATCTTTTCAATTGTGGTGTTGGAAATCTCAGGAATCCGAAGAGCGAGTTTACGAATGGTGACCCTCCGATCTTCAAGCAGTATGCTCTCGACCCTTTCAACGATTTCCTCTGAAAGTAATGGTCTTCCGCTCCGCTCTTCATCGTGAATTTCCATCCGACCTCCAGTGAATTCCCTACACCATTTGCGGACGTGTTGAACTGCTATACACTTTTTTCCATAAACTTCGGTTAATTGACGATGAAACCCCTTTCGCGTTTAAAAAACGTATCACAGCGCGAATTTCGCACTTGACGGTAGCGGCGATCGGGAGTTCCATCTCGGACGGCTGCTTAGCCAACACTGAGTAGCGTAGAGAGACAGGAGTGGTACATATATATATAGTGGGATAGCTGCTGCACACGCCAATGTTGTCGGATTTCGCCTAACACGTCTTATTGCTGCTGTAGGGCGTTGAGAACCTTATTTTACGATCATCCCTCGTACATACGTGTAAACTGAAGAATTTCGTCCCAGGAACATGTTGCCGTTAAGTGAGGAAATTATAGAAGTGCATATGAAACCGCAATTATTCTAACATTTGAAGATCAATAAGATCTTAATTAAGATCAATATTCAGAGAAAGGCATTTATGTGAATCAGCTCTACAACTGGTTTTAACAAAGTGGAAGGAAGTTACGAGTAGTGGAAATACAAGCTCCTGGACAAAATTAACGCATCATTTTACTAAACTTAAATAATTACAGTAATGAAAATAAAATTATTATATATATACATATACAATAAATAAAAACTAAATTATAATGAAAACGTACAAATTGGGTTTGTACAATCATTTGAGAAAGGAATCAGCAAAATATGACCTTATTTTTAATCATTAAACACATCTTTTGTTGAAAATGAGTGAGATATGAAGAATATTTAAAAAATCGAAAGTAATAGAATTAATGGAGACAATGTGACGTTAATATCTTGTAGGCCATCCTCTACTCCTAATTACCGCATTTATACGCCTTGGCGTGCTAGCGATTAAATTTTAAATGGTACCCTGGGGAACATTCTACCGTTCTTAAATTACTGCATCCACCAGTTGATTGTGGTTGGCAGGTGGGAGTCTATGACCTCGGACCTTTTTTTTAAGAAGGCCCCATAAATGCGCAATGGGGTTGAGGTCGAGACTGTTAGTGTTAGGACTTGTAAAGTGATCATTCTATTAACGGAATATTAACAGTATGCAGGTAGTCAATAACCTGTCCAACCACGTGGGGACGCGCATTGTCGTTTTTGCATGAATAAAAAATTAGGACCCACAAAAGGAGAAAATGGCATTACGTATTCGAGTACGATGTTTTCCAGGTAATAATCCGCATTCATAGACCTTTCACACATAGTGAACAACTCTATATGAGCGTCGAAGGATATGCTTCCCAAAACATTACAGAACCACCATCAAACGGTACCCTTGGAGAAATGTTGCAACTTGCAAATCTCTCTCCTTCCCTTCGCGAGGCACGCTCACGTCCATCAGGAGATTTTAAGCTAACCCTCGTTCCGTCAGGGAATAAAACCTTTTTCCAATCATTAATAGACCAATGTGATTTCTGGCGAAACGCAATCTTTAAATTTTGTGCTTTTTGGTAAGTAATGGTTTTTTGCCGGCCTGCTGCCCCTTAATTCGGCTTCATTTAAACGTCTTCTGATTGTTCGAGACGATATTAAAACATTACGAATTTAATAGATTAAAAGCTATCGTGAATGTTTTTAAAAGTGTTAGCGGCGCGTTAATTTTGTCCAGAAGTTTAGTTACTGGCGGTGTTATTATAAGAGCACTTAAAACAATAGAGATATTTTATTCAGAAAGTGAAACTGGGTAAGCGAGCAGTTGGTTTAATTTAGTAGATTTAGTAGATATTAGTGCACAAAAATTGATTGAAGTTTTCTTAAATTAAAACTAAATGGTTTGCTTGGAAAAAAACATTTTTCTGTCTTGGATCTTCTATACATTTGTTTAATTCAATTAAAATTTCAAGAAAATTGTTTTCTTAAATTATACATTTTTGCAGTCTTGAAATAAAAGTATTTTTTTGAATAGACACTGATTTTTGCAAGAAAATCTATTCTCTTGATGCAAGAAACCATTTCTCGGCGTGTACAGATGCTTGGTATACTTATTTAAGTATCCAGTTTATAATAATACATTTTATCAATTCAGCTTGTCTGCTTTGTTTGACTGATCTAGCTTTTATATTTCACAAGAACATAAATGTTATGTGAATATACAAGGATAGAAGAACCTTTGTTTACAGATTTTGTCACAAAGCGCCATCTGTCTCGCGCTTTGTATCAAAATCTGCATTTCCGACTGTGAGTACTGTTCTGTAGTCGACGTCTGTCAAAACTTCGGGAAAACTCATTGAGTAGTGTTGTTTTGAGAGCTGTTGAAAGTTTGTGGAATCATGGAAAAAGAACAGTACCGAATAAGGAAAAAGAACAGTACTGATCGATTTCTTTTTCTTTTGGACGGGAAAACGTGTGCAGAAATCAAAGAGAAGCTGTTTGTAAGGAATATGCACCTTCTGCGACTACCATTACGTACTAGTTTAATGAATTTAAGCGTGACCAACCATCCGTCTTTGATGAGAAGCGGCCAGGTAGTCGCATTGAGGTGACTACGGACGATATGATCAATAAAATTCATGATCGTGTTAGCACACCGCCGAGTGAAGATTATAGGAACTGCTAGTATGGTAAACATCTCAACTGAACATGTGCAAACCTTCCTCTACGAAAATTAAACATGAAAAAACGATCGGCGAAATGTGTGTCGCGTCTGCTGATGATTCGTCACAGACGAAATCGTGTGATAACTTCAAAACAATGTTTGGAAATGTTTAAGCGTAATATGAGTGAGTTTTTGCGGCTTCATGCGACTGTAGATGAGCCATGAGTATATCACTACACTCCAGAAACCAAAGGTCAGTCGGCGAAATAGGTTTTTCCCGGCGAAGGTTCGCCAAGGAAAGCGGAAAAGTTATTGTGGCGATTTGTTGGGATTCGCAATGAATCTTATTTGATTATTTGGAGAAAGGAAGGACAATCACGGGACAGTACTATGCTAATTTATTGGACCGATCTGACGCTGAACTAAAGAAAAAGGGGCCCTACCCAGCGAAGAAAAGAATTATCTACCATCATTATAACGCCCCAGCTCACTCATCGGCAATTGCGACAGCAATACTAGTCCAGTTAGGGCGTGAATTTGTGCTTCATCCACCATATTCGTCAGATTTGGCTCCCTGTAACTTCTTTCTTTTTCCAAACTTGAAAAAATGGCTTGGCGAAAAGCGGTTCACATCAAATGAAGAGGTCATTGCCAAAACAGAGGCCTATTTAGTAGAGTTCGATATATCCTATTATCTGGACGGCTTAGAAAAGTTGGCACATCGCTGGACTAAGTATATAAAGCTACAAGGAAATTATGTTGAGAAATAAATTTACTAAAATAGTATACTTTGTGTAATCATACGCCGATAAAAGAGATTTCTTGGGTCAGAGAAATATGCTTTCAGTGGAAGAAATGATTCTTTTGTATACGAGCAAATAAGTATTTGCTTCGGCGAAAAATTTTATTTCTTCCAAATTGTTTATTTGAATCTAGAAAGTATTTGTTTAACTGAAGAACATATATTTCGTAGAGGGAAAATTGATTTATTTTTACTTTTTCTTTTACTATATCGGTTAAGAGAAATATATTTTTCATATAATATTTATTTCTGCATTGATTTAAAAAAATGTCCTCATTGATTTGAAATCTTAATTTAAAGAGACAATGCATTTATATTATACAATGACTTGAAAATATATATTTGTTGGAGTAAATGTTTCTTCGAATGAACAGTAAGGTAATTAAATATATGCTGGTATGATAAATAATCAAAGGAGAGAAAATTAGGGATTTCGAATCGTCACCGATTTAGTAAAACCGTACTTTCATACAGGCCGTTCGGTAACAACTGATAATTTCTTTACATCACCACATTTGGTTACTTTTCTACTAAATGAAAAAATTATTCTCACAGATCAAATAAAAGAGATATACCTAAGGAATTTTTAGCGAATATTAACAAGCCAGAAAGGTCATCAATGTTCGGTTTCACTGAACACATGGCTCTTGTTTCTTATGTTACTCTTACTTGTTACTCTTACTTGTTTTTTGTACTCGTTTTGTAATTTGTTTAATTAATTACTTGTCCAGTAATTGGAATTTTCTCTGTTGGGCAATAAAGCTTATTATTATTATGTACCGAAAAAAAAAGCAGTGATTTTGCTTTCCACTGAATTTTACGACAAAAATATGATTTTAAATATGATTTTAAATATGGGCCACAAACCGGAAATAATAATTCATTATAATGAAACTAGGGATGTAGTAGATAGAGAATATTCTTGCGTACGAATGACACGCCGTTGGCAAATTCGAATTTTTATGGAATTACTAGATCTTGCCGTTCTCAATTCCTACATAGTTTGCAGAACGAGGAACCCTGATTGGGAAAAGAATAACCCTAGAAAACGCGGCATATTTCTACAAAAATTTATTTTGGAAATTAGTCTACCATACACAAATAAAGGCTCAAAACCTATTAGTATTGTATCCGCACATAGTAGATGCTATGAAAACAGTAGAAAGAACACAAGAAATCAGGATTGGAAAACTAGATTTATGTATCATGCAAAAAACCAGTGTGTACAAGTCACCGGAAAAAAAGTATTATAGTTAAATATAATGATTTCGTCATATAGAAGTATTTCCGCTTATTCTTATTTTATTTAGCAATGTATACAGAATTTAGGTCTTTACTTATAATAATAAAAAGTTATAAATAAAGATTGTTATTATTTTATTTATGTTCATTAAAAAATACAAATCTACTTGGACTTCTCTTTGCATATGATATTTCATTGAAAACATATATCGTACTAACTTATAGTTTTGTATATAAAAAAAATAACCCCCCTTGGTGAAGGTAAGTTGCATACCTTGGTAGTAGAAGGGTTAAGATTTCCACTTGTTTTAAAATCTTAACTTGTGTATCACAAACACAAAATGCGTATTGAAAGCAAAAAGCCCCAAAATGTCGACAAATTTTAATAAACATGATTTATATTTCTCGCAATAAACTAGTATTGGTCAACGTTATCCTCGGGGAATTTTTATATTATTCTGTTTGTAGGACAGTGAGTAATGCAGAATAAGTGCACGGTTAAGTGAAACACATGTTTCGAGTAATAATCACCATACTAACTTATTCAAGTCGTAATGCAATCTATCAGTGTCGGATAAGTCGGTGGCGGGTCCTGCAGTGCGCCCCGTGTAATGACATTTCTCGGCGGGATAGCGGATAATTGAGTTAGGTAACGGGAACAAGTTCCGGCTTGAACACCAGGTGGTTCGAGGCGGCCCACGATACAACACGCCAATGACATCCCTACGCCACAGTCTGGGACATCGTCTTCTTTATTGCGTTGATACCGGTGGCACATTGAAAGTATTACCTATAGGAGCCGTAGGGAACTTTCACCATTTTATTGAACTGGTTATTACACGTACTTCGAGACCGTAGTGTAGTTACATGTTAATACTTTCTTTGTTTTGTTACTGGTAGTGGATAATCATATAGGGTAATGCTACCAATAAAGCGCTTTTGTATTAGTGTAGCGTATTACGGTTAATACACTGTGGATTAACTACGTAAAAGGAATTACCTAGCGCTAGACTATTATGTTTATGCGTCATTGTATCTAAATTAATCGATAATTATAGACATTTAAACTGTTATAGATTTTATTTTGATCTAAATTCTAAGTGAGCTGTTAGGTAATATAATTAATAGAGGACATTTATACCATTTTCTAAATATCTCAAAGGCAGAAAGAGACGAGATGTTTAGAGTTGCAAAAATATCAAAATATTAGTATCTTTCACCGATTTACGACCAATCAGTGTGTTACCTACAATTAGCAAAGTTCTAGAGAAAATTCTTCATGGCCGAATTAGTGAACATCTGGGTACGCACATTTTACCATCTTGTTAATCAGGTTTCAGACCTAACTACAGCTGTACTACTACATTGTTGAAGGTTACGGATGACATCCTTTCAGCTAGATACAAACGGGATTTAACTCTTTTGGTTTTATTAGATTATAGTAGAGCATTTGACATTATAAATCATGACATTCTTTTCAGTATACTCCAACATGTCGGTTTTGGTAATTCTGCTCTTGCACTGATGTCTAACTATCTAGCTAACAGATCTCAGTGAGTGAAAACTTCGTCTGGATGTTTTTCGTTGCGACGACTCGGTAAAGGCCTTGCGCAAGGTTCTATACTGAGCCCATTATTATTCTCTATTTATACTACGTACTTATCTTCCTGGGTCTTACATTCCAATGTTCAACTGTACGCAGACGACACACAGATTTATAAAAGCTTCCCAATAACCAATGTAAACTCAGCAGTGAATCAGATTAATCGTGATCTGATGGAAATCAGTAGATTTTCCAAACATCATGCACTTAAAGTAAATCCATATAAATCTGTAGCAATTCTGTTCGGACGACCTAAGGATGTTTATTCTTTTAGCGGACAGATTGTCTTAACACTAAACAATCTCACTATACCGCTTATTACTCACGTCAAAAACTTAGCTCTTACGCTCGATAATTCTCTTAGACTTAAAGATCACATTTCAAAAACTATAAGCAGTGCTTATTGAAAGCTAAAAGCTGTATATCCATATCGCTCCGTTTTTAATCGGGGGATCAAGGCCATGTTGTACGAGACTCTTGTTATGTCTTTATTTAATTACGCCTTTCCTGCGTACGGCCCTTGCCTCGATATGTTTGATAAAACACGCATTCAAAAGGTGTAAAATGCCTGCATCCGGTACATATATGGCATTCGCAAGTATGATATAGTCTCGCACAAACTCGCTAATCTCCGTTAGTTGAATATGGGTGAGCGCAGAATCTATCACTCCCTTGCTTTATATCATAACACAAATGCCCTCCTACCTTTTAACTAAAATTTGGTTCCGGACAGACATTCCCAACATCAATATACACGACAAAAACCTCATAACACCACCGCCACACCATACCTCCGGATTTGAATATTCTTTCAGTTATAGCTTTTACTCGTTATACAATCCCTTACCGAATTCATTGAAAACCTTGTCCTTGACAATATTTAGACATGCACTCCGTAATTATATTTCTGATAATTAATGATTTTGTTGAAATTGTAGTACACTTTTATAGGTACGTTATATGAAATAACACCTCGGTACGTTAGGTCTCATGTTCCTTTCCCTTGTGTGTCGCAGAATTTAAGTTAATATATGCACATTTTTCTTTTTATTTTTTACTTGAAATATTATGGTGCTCTTGGATAACGCAGGTAACGGTGTCCTCAATACTGTTTTCCTGATATCAGTTCTATAAGATTTTTTCTGTAGCTTCATTATTAGTTGGATTTCTAAACATGTAGTTTGTTGTGGCTACTGAAAAATAAAATATATTGGTATTATTACTATTATTATTAAATTTTACCTAAAGATCTCTACATATAACAGAAACTAAACTGTGTTATTTCGTATAACTAAACTAACGCTAACGCATTGTTTAGAGAAAAATTGAAAAAGAAATGAAGTTAAAGCAGATAGGTATTTTAAGTACTTTTCAATGTAATTCTAGACCAGAGGTGGACATTTTGATAGTTTTGTAGGCCCGGCCGGGCACTTTACTAGCTTAGTCCGACACGTTTGCCAACCCGGCCTGCCCGTCGGCCCAACAGGTTCGCCGGTTGTACACCGATCAAGTCTGTTCGATTCAAGTCCGCTTTGTCCGACAAGAAGGTGGTTAAATCCGTCCGATTCTACTTCATCATTTATATTGGACTATTTTCAGCATTAAAAAGTCAATAATTTCAATGAATATTTACTTATTACTCATTTAATCCGAATAAGTAACATGAATATATAAACACGAAGAATTTTTAATTTAAAGGGAACAATCATTTCATTTCTTTAATAACAGCATTTATATTTGCTTTTTATTATTAATAAAATTTATGTTTTCCGCTTTTTAAGTGACTTTTATTCGAAAACGTTATGTGACGTATTAAAATGTGATGGTATCATTTAGACAATTAAATGATTTATCAAAATAAAAAAAAATCGGAGTTGTCATTTAACAAAATACGTCATTACGTGAAAACTAGAAGTTGATACAAAAATGTTTATCAAAAAAATAAAATTGACCTATCCGAGCATTTCTTCCAAAAACAAATGGCTTCAAATTGAATGAATTTATTCCATAATTTTGCCGTGTAGTGTATGTTGTGTGCCAAAGGATCAATCAAAGCTCACTGTAAACAGCATTTGGTTATTCTTAAATTTAGAAGCTTTTGACAAATCCATCCATTTGTTGCCTTAAATATGGTTGGCATTGTAATTCACGAAAAAAAAAATAGAGTTTAGTGAATTTCGATTTAAGGAAATCATTAAAAAAGAGAAAAGTCGTTGATGAAACAGTAAGGATGGTAAAAGCAATGCACAAAAACCACAAACAAGGAAACATCGTTAAAGCGAATAATGAAGAATTAAGAGAATTTAAAACGGAAATAGGTGGGGATCATGTGTAATAGATGTTGCGGTAAAGGAGGCAAGGAACGAAATGGAAAAATATATAAAGTAGGATACTGAAAAATGGAACAAACAAAGACAACAAAGCTCACGTCGCGGATATGGCGTTGTTGGCAGATACCGAAGAAAATTTACAGTATAGCCTAAATATTCTAAAGGAGGAACTGGCAAAAGTTAATATGAGAATGAATACAATTAAAACTAAAAGTTTGATGGTATCAAAAGAGAACAGAAGACACAATATCAATAGAGAAGGTAGATGAGTCAAGTATCTAGGGACGATGATTGAAACAAATGGAAAATTTGACAAATAAATAGATGAAAGAATTAAAAAAGCAGGAAGAACATACTGGGTGTTTTTTTTTAATTAGATAGAACCTACCAAAAAGTTAACTATTAAACGAACTGTCACACTGCTTTCCAGCAACAATAGACGCTTTGGAAGCCATCATTGTTCGTCCAGCAGTGCGTGAAATAGTGACCCAAAATTGGACGCCTAGAATACGCTCCGTCAAGAGCAGCCGTGGTGGCCATATGCCCGAAATCATTTTCAAATGTTAATGTCATGAATAAATCTTTCGAATCATACCAAAAATTTGATTAGAATTTAATTTTTCGTATTATCTTTTTTATAATTTTAAGTTCTATCGGGCTTAAAAAAAACACCCATTACAATTCAATGAAGGCAACACTCATGGGTAACGCTAGCCACGAGCGGTACCACGCATCGGCGTAGAATCAGTTCGGACCGAGGGGAACGGTAGCATTACTTCGTCTGCGGAGCAGTACGGACATTTTCGCTGCCGGTCACTTGCGCAATTGTTTATCTGCCCTAGAAAAATTATGGTTTCGTCAGCAAAACGACCGCGGTCGGACAAACTTCGAAAATTTATTGCAGAAATTCCAGACTTAATATATGAAGGTGCTAAAATTAAACGTGTAATCTGTAAAATCCCGTTAATGTGTTGGTCCAGACAACATTGTTTATGACACGTAAATAGTGAAAAGCATGTTTCAAAAAGAAATTGCGCACGAGACAATGAAAAATTTATATTTAATTTATGCGTTACGTTTATCGCGTGTAATATACCGTTTAATTTACTAGACAAGGAACCATTTATCTGCTTTTGGAATAACTATTCGGAGCGCAAATTACCAAGTCGAACATCGTTACGAAGAATTGTGCCATCTGCGCGCGGACATATTGAACAAAAAATAAAATCGGAGTTGAAAGATCAAAAATTGTGGTTATGTGTCGACGAAACAACAGATCGGAAGAAACATTCTGTTCTTAATGTAATGGCACGCAAATTGGAACCTCATCAATCGGCACCTTCAATTCTATTAGTCTTCTAACGAATACAACAGTGTACTGCCGAAGTAATTTCAAAGTTAGCGTTAAATACATTGGACAAGTTTGAACTTTCAACAAACCAACTCTTAGTGTTAGTGAGTGATGGTGCTGCAAACATGCTTTCTGTAGGCCGGTCTCTTAAAAAGCATTCTGCTAATTTGTTACACATTACGTGTAAAATTCATGCTCTCAATCTTGTGGCGGATGGTATCAGAAAATGTTATCCTGAGATAGACGCTTTAATAGCGCATACCAAAGCAGTATTTGCCAAATCACCGATACGTATTCGCGAATTTCACAGACTGTGCCCCCGTATACCAGAGCCACCAGAACCTATTCTAACTCGTTGGGGAACATGGTTGCAGGCCGCGTTTTATTATCATAAATATTTTGACAATATTAAGAACGTGGTTTTACAATTCGATACAAAGGAAGCTGCCGCTATCCAGAAGAGCCTGTCGAAATTTCAAGATAGTCAGGTTAAAATGGATTTAAAAATCATTCACGACAATTACTTCGAGCTAGCAGATGCAATAGAAGAATTACAAAATCCTGCGGTGCCGTTAGAAGAATCTCTACAAATAGTGCAACATGTTCACGCACAGCTACGCGCGATTGAAGACGCAAAAAATGTTTCTGTTCTAGAAAAATTTTGATTTTGGCACATTAAGACACATTTGTGAAGGTGCGTCAACAGAATCGTTAAGTTATTTGAAAGATTATTTTACTTACGCAAATATTACGTCACTAGATGTAGAATGTTCGTACTCTGCATATAAACGCATTTTTTCCTCATGCCGTACTAGTTTTGCCGAAACAACAGTTGAAACATATCTAATGTTGCAGATATTTAACAGAGATTATTCACTTTGTGATTTCACGGAGGACTCTTAAAATGGTAAGTGTTTGAGCACGTGTTATTTAATTTTTATTTAAAAGATGAGCGAAATTATTTGCGGCAGCAAACATCTCTATTAGCAGAATAACTCTAGTGGAACGCGAGGCCTGGTCGACTCTACGCTACTGCGCGGTACCGCTCGTGGCCAGCTTTACTCATGGGGAAACGAGAAATACAAACAGAAGTTATTGAAAATGTAGTTAGATCACCAATGCTCTATAGTTGCGAATCTTGAACATTAATAAAAAAAATAAAGAATAAATCCAATGGATATGAGATTCCTAAGAAAGAAGACCAAAAAACATGGAATGGTAGGATAAGAGAGGCAGCAGCAAAAAAAGGGATGAATTGGAATGAGGCAAGAGTACTGACTAGGCACAGACGGAAATGGAGAGAAAAGATCAAGGTAAGAATATATACTCAACCACGCAATGTCTTATACCTTACGGTAAGAAAAGCATAGAAGTAAGTAAGTAAGTAGGTAGGTAGGATTTATGGCACTTAATCTCCAGCTTTTACTATCTATTGAATCAGCTATCATCACGGTCAGTGACGAGTTAAAAAGTTACTACGCAACAAAAAGTTGCTACGCTCTAGCGCCTTGAAATTACAAAAGGAATTAAATAAAAAAAAAGAATCTAAAATAACAAAAGGATACAACAACTTTCCCCCCGTAAATTTAATACTTTAATAGAAAGTGAATCCTTCATTCGGGGTGCCACCCTGCTCGTCGACGAGGGAGTGGTTCAACGCACTCTCTAAGACAATTTAACTTTATGTAGGCGCCACCTGCTTGAAATAACCCTGTTAGGCGATCGGGGTAAACAGGAACCCGTGAGATAGTGATTAAAAATTATAAAGGGAAAAGGGAAAATTTGGCTGAAGACAGAAACCCACAAATTTAACGTTGAAGGAGTAATCTACTTTAATGAAACAAATCAAGTACGGTTACAAAAATTGTCAATATTTCTTAAAAAAAGTGTATGCGAGTAATAAAATTGGACCAGAGTACGACCCTGGTTAAAATTTATCAAAAGTCACAATAATGAAGTTAAGAAAATGTCCGATCGCTATGGCCAACGCGCTGCGGATTACAAAATGCAAACATTCCTTGTAAGAAATTCTGATCTAAGATAGATAAAAACTTTCCGGTTTTAAACCGACCAAAGGATAAATCAGATAATTAGTAAAAATAAATTAACTCGCTTAAAATACTCCTGACGTTACACTGATTAAATTTTTATATAAATCAAAATTCTGAGAATTATGCAAATTTAGAATTAAAAAAAAAAGGTAATAAATGATAATATAAAAGTCTATGAATTGTAAAATCAAACAAAATACAATTTCAACCAAGAGAAAATGATTACTGTTAATAGCATTGAATTTAAAAGTAAACAAGCTTTGAACATGGTATAATTAATGGTCAAATTTAAAGGCTCAAAACGAGGCAAGACAATTTAAATACTAAGACCAAAACTTAGCTGGTAGTATGGTCGAGGTGATCCAGGGATAGATCCGAGACGTAATTTCAAAATCGTGTGTCCAAAACGGTTGAGTCGAAAATGGGGTGCTTGTATCCAATTGATATTTTCGACAACGATATATTCAGAAATAGGTGTTCCCAAAAAACAGCAATCTCCGAGGTAACACAGACAGTGTATCCAAGAATAGAAATCTCCAAAACGAGGTAACACAACGGTGTACCCAAGAATAGAATAGAACCCAAGAATAGAAATTTCCAAACAACGTACCCCAGAATAGAATCCCTAAAAAGAAATAAACGAAACCCCAAAATTACAATGTGAAATATAGATAAATTACAAGCTTACCGTTAAAACGGGGAAAACGATTAATAAGATGGGAACGAATAAAAATCTTGATCTCACATGGACAAATCAAAGATGAGTGTTAGAGACGTTGTATTCAAGTCCTGTCAAGCAGAAATCCGTAGCTATCCTCTCAAATATTTCCAATCCAATAATCGAGACCAATTGATGGCGACAAAAAATACAGGTAGGTTTCCGAAATATCCACACACGTGATTAATTCCAAATATATTTCAAATTAGAACATACTACCGTATACTAACGCCTCAACAATTAGGCCACAAGTGATGAAATTCAACGACCAAGAAGCCAGAAATTCAATGGGAAATATAGTTCTACCCCATTCAGGAAATACGTCATAGAGCACTACATCGAGCACCTTCAAGTTATAATAACGGAAGATGCTAAACTGAGACTTTAAAATGGAGCGATATATGAATAAAATTGAAGTATATAAATGATCAAATAAAGGAAAACCAAACATAATAATAGAGTCGGTAGCCGTAAGATGACTGGAAACAACAGAATGCGCATGCCCGCAATGTGATTGAACGCGCACTACTCGATGGACACAGAACGCACTTAAGATCTGTCACACGCCTGTAACATAACCAAATCAGCTGTTCGACTCAAAAATCCCTTGCAGATGTAAACACTTCCAATTAAATTAGAAAATAATAATCAAGGAAAGACGCAAAAGGTTGCTAAGACAAGGCAAAAGGTAAGTATAGACCCTCAGGTAAAATAAAAAACTAATTTTAACTGTTTTCTGGATGTAGAAAAATTAACAACACTGCAAAAAGCAAATCCAACGTACGCTTGCCTAGAATATCTTGAGAATCTAGTGAGCAGAGAAATAAGCTTATGATAAGCGATTAGAAAGGGACGGGCTGATGTAGGGTGGTAGTAGTACACTCCGAATAAGAAGGGAGGAGACATCCCCGCACATTATAAATACGTTTCTGGAGATTAACTGCTATTGAGCAAATAATCGGTTAATATAACAATTGAGTTTAAAAACGATTTCCATAATATTTTAGATTATTATTATTTATAGACAAAGAATATTTTTGAAACGTAAATTACGTTTATTAGAATAGGGCAGATATAAGAAAAGTACTATTTGATTGATTGATTTCAAGTGTATTTAAAATTTATATCTTCTCGTAAAATATACTTATAAATTATTTGTTTTTATAAAAATATGAAAGAATAAATATATTATAAAAAAAAATTGATATATATATACAGGGTATTAAAAAAACGTTTAAATATTTAAGGGGCATATATTACGACCAAAAACAAGTAAAAAAGCCCTAATGAACATGGGTCCGTAAATCAACCGTTTTCGTGATAAATTGCATTTGTCTTTTTTGAAAATCAACGAAAGCCACAATTTTCATTATCAGTTTTAGTGTTTTTTTTCTTTTTGGTTGCTTTAATCATAGAAACCACGACTTTCTCTAAAGTAAAACAATTGTTTTCATAAATTTTATTTTCAGTTCGCAGTGGTATGCACTGTTCTCCAAATAAATGCGATTTAATCAAAACAAACAACAACTTTAAGTAAACCATTTTCATTCATTCATAAGCTGTTTTCTGGTAGTGAATTTATTTTCGACGCAAGGGAAATTAGTTTCCGATTTGCAATACCTTATTCAAATGCTGAAATTACCTACATGGTTTTCATGTATGGTCGTGCTGATGGGAATGCTTTGGAAGCACGTCGACTTTATTGCGAGATTTCCCAATCGCCAACGGCTTTCGCATGCGATGTTTGGAAACTTTTACCAGCGGTTGAGGGATAGCGGTTCCTCCAAAAAAACGCGCATACGAAAACAGACGTCCAAGGTCAATGTGTATGCCTGAGGTTGAAGAACAAATCTTGGCAATAGTAGATGAAAACCCCGAAACTAGCGTGAGAAAAATTTCGGCGGAAGTAGGCGTAAGTAGTACTTCTTTGGAGAACTCTCCACCAACAACTTTTATATCCGTACCATATCCAACGAGTACAAGCCCTTACTCGTCCTGACTACCGAGCAAGATATTCTGTCAGTGGTTTTTAAGGAAATCTGCTGAACACCAGAATTTTTTTTCTAATATCCTTTGCACTGATGAAGCCGGTTTCACTAAAAATGGGATTTTCAACTGCCACCATAATCACGTTTGGTCGTACGAAAATCCGCATGCTGTTCTTGAATCCACACATCAACAGCGTTTCAGTCTGAATATCTGGCTAGGCATTTTAGGAGATCAGTTATTAGGACCGGTTGTTTTGCAACAACGTTTAACAGGTCCTGCATACCTTAACTTTCTGGTAAACACCTTGCTCGAACTTTTGGAAGTTGTCCCTCTAAATCGGAGATTGAATGTTTGGTTTATGCAAGATGGGGCACCGCCGCATTTTACGCTTGTTGATAGGAAGCACCTAAACGAAACATTTCATAGGAGATGGATAGGTCGAGGGAGTCCAATTCCATGACCTACTAGGTCTCCCGACCTAAATCGCTTAGATTTTTGTATTTGGGGTTACTTGAAAAGTTTAGTGTACGAAACGCCAGACCGAAACACTACATCTTGCCGAGTTGCAACAGCGAATTGAACAATGTTGTTAAACGATTCAAGCAAAACCGGGCTTTTTGGAAAGGGTGCGGAGTTCCTTCTTAAGAAGATGTGCATCCTGTGTTGAAATGGAAGGAAGACATCTTGAACATCTGTGATTATCGAGTTCTGTGGCGCTAAACGTTTCTCTAGCTTCTCGATTCCCTCCAGAAAATGACTTTCTTCGAGGTCCCCAAAATAATCGTTTATAGCCTCTAATCAGTTCTTCATTCGACCAGAAATGTTTTGAATTTCGGCAACAGGTTGAAGTCCGTTTAATTAAATCTTTCCAAGAAAACGAACCTTAGCTACAAACTGAAACCCATCCTTCACGGAACCTTCCAGTTTAATTTACTTTGTCCTCCAACCCAAAACAGGCAAACTCAATCTTTCTTCAGAAAATCGAAATTTTTACAGAAAAAAGCTCCGCTCTTTTTCGAACCAAGGTAGAAATTGATGCTAAATAGATCCGTATCCCCCAAATAACCTCTGTTTAATTCAATCTTTCCAAGAAAATTAACCTTAGATTCAAACTGGAACCCATCCTTCACGGAACTTTTCAGTTTAATTCACCCTATCCTTCTGCTACCAACTAAAAAACTCCGCTCTTTTTCGAACCAAGGTAGAAATTGATGCTAAGCAGATTGAAAGGTTTCCGGAATGACAATAAAAACAAAATAAAGCGGATTCAAGTTGTATTTTATTTTTCGATATAATCCCATCGAAGCTCAACACACTTGGTTCAACGTTTCTCTTGCTTCTCGATACCCTCCCGGAAGTGAATTTCTTCGAGGTTCCAAAGTAATCGTTTACAGCCTGTATCAGTTTTTCATTCGACCAAAATCTCTTTCCACCCAGAAATGTTTTGAGTTTCGGGAACAGGTAGAAGTCCGACGGAGCCAAATCAGGCGAATACGGTGGATGCGGAAGGATTTCGAACTTCAATTCTGTCAATTCTTGCTGAGCAATTGCACTTAAATGAGCGGGCGCATTGTCGTGGTGAAACAACACTTTTTTCTTGACCTACCGGGCGTTTTTCCTGAATTGCTGCTTTCAGTTTGTCCAAAAATCTTGTGTAATATTGGCCAGTAACAGTTTTTCCTTTTTCAAGATAAGCAATTAGCAAAATTCCTTTTGCGTCCCAAAAAACAGATGCTATCACTTTTCCAGCCGAGTGAATGGTCTTTGCCTTCTTTGGAATCGATTCACCGCATTCAATCCACTGTGTTGATTGCATTTTTGTTTCTGGTGTGTAGTGATAAATCCAAGTCTCATCCACAGTCACGAATCGTTTGTTGAAATCCGTTGGATTCCTGGTAATCGCTTCCAAACAATCGACTGAGGTTCGAGCTCGAATGCGTTTTTGCTTCGAATTGAACAAATGCGGCACCTATCTCGCAGAAAGCTTTTTTAAGCCCAATTCATTATCTAAAACATGAACTACTCGTTCATAAGGGATGCCCACGGCTTCCTCAATTTCACGCACTTTTATTCGGCGATCTTCCAAAACCATGTTACGGATTTTATTCACAGTTTCTGGCGTCCTGAACGTGGTTCATCACTTGTATGCGTGCGGCTACGCTTGAATTCCGAAACCCAAAAACTCACGATGGAAATGAAGGTGATGAATCCCCAAAAACGGCATCTAACCTTGATTTGATTTCCGTTGCGGTTTTCCCTTCCAAATAGAACAATTTGGTGACCGCTCGAACTTTGTTTTTATCCATAATTGAAGACACAAAAAGGTACTTGACCTCAATGCTTGCCAGACTATTTGACAGATCGATTTGACATTTGCAGTCAATTGATATGAAAGAATTGCCAATACAACGACATAAAGTATTTGTAAAAAAGCAACCCTCTAGCAGCGATTCCGCAAACTTCTCATTACGTACTGCTTTAATTTTGTCAATTATATCGTTTTGTTGTTCTTATATTTTTACCAACTTTCATTAACTAAAAATAAATCCCTCGAAAAAGGATAAGACAAAGTGTTTATTCCTGGCTTTTACACTATTAGCATCACGAATGTCAGCGGGATGCTCTCTCTGATGTTTTTCTATGGCCTATTATAAAAAAACACGACAGAAACGCCTTTCTTCAATTAAACGAGGACAACTTGGCTCATAATGTAAGCCACTCCGTATGGAGACGGTTGAGAATATGCACGGAGCAGAATGAAAACATCTTTGAACACCTTCTAAATTCTGAAAAAAAACACCTTCTATTTTATTATGAAAAAGTCTAAAAGTGTAAATTGCATTAGGAACTGCAAATAATAGTTTTGTATTATGTACGGTTTCTTATTATATAAATAATCTAAACAATTTGCATAAGAAAGAACAATTGAGTAGAGGTAAATGATTCCGTTTTTATTACCACAATTTTAAGTGAAACATGGTACTTAATTATTGCCTTCTGCGATACATATTAGGATTGTCATACCTAGGAACTTGCCGGGAATACATATAATAATGTAACTGTTTTTGATTGTAAGTAAAATGATAAATATGCGCGTAATATCAAAGGTACCATTTGATATTTGATTTTTGTTTGAAAACCATGGGCATCTAGCTGTTATATGAGCGCATATCGAATGTTGTAGACGTATTTCCGATAAAAGTGTAATATATTTTAAAATACTGGAAATAAGTACTATGTTATTGCTACCATTTTGAAAGGAAATTGCCAGCGATATAAAAAATATAGGTTCTATTAAGAAAAATCGAGGAAAAGCGTATTGCAAAGGTGATTTAAGTGGTTACCAAAATGATTAATACGAAGTACATATATCAACCCGTTTAAAATAAAAAAGTTGAAGGCTGCTGCGGAAATTTGGAACGTCCTGTATATTTGTAAATAATTTTACAAAATATATATACTACATACGTACAGAAAATCTCATTTCTCCATCTTTGGGCAGCTTTCACGCTAAATTCCGCCGACGCTACACACTAGTGGCGCACTCAGTATACATAAATATAAACATGTTTGTAAAGATGAAAATAAATATTTTAAATATTAACTATTATGACTGCGAATTTTTATTCCTTCAACACAATCTACAAATGTATACGTTCAATATATTTGAAGTTTCTTTGATGAATTGCTTAGCAATGCATTGAAGTTGACAATCGCAAATGTACACACCGAGCAATATGTGAAAAACGAAGAATGTTAGGTGTTTATTCTCTGACATATCGCACGAAAATATAAGACGAAAAGAAAAGAAATGATCTTCGATATGCGTATACATAAATAGACCTTTTCGTACAACACACTCCTGCCAGGCACCCGACTGGCGCGGCAGCACCCATGCATATCCTTTAAATTGATATGCGTCCCTCACTGTCCCGTTCAATCCTCATTACTACGCTGAAGGAGGGGAACACCACGGGACACCCCGAAGATCCGAGACAATGCTGATGAAATGGCACCTACACTCGGGGTGGGAGGTTGACGGCATGATGAACACCGTAGTAAATCCGCGATGTTTAGTTTTCGTTACGGAGCTTACGTTTCGTCCGTTCCGTTACATACGCTGCATAAAGTAAAATTGATACTACTTTGAATTACTCCGCCACACCTTGCACAGTAGGATTTATTGCCGTTGATATTACGAATAAATACATATTGTTGTATGACCTGATTGCATAAATAACATTAAAAATTATAGTGAAAATCAAATGTTTAGTAAATTTGATAACCTTTCCACAACCAAGAGGGAAACATTTTGCAATATGTACTTATTGATGACGGTAATTTATTGCTCCACAGATATAAAATCCAATATCAATAAAATTTACATAACAATAGTAACTATTGTAAGACAAAATTAATTAATTCTAACTAAAACTATTTAAAACAAAACAAATTTAAATCTACAAAATTTTACATATTATTACAAAAAGTGCAGTGTGGACATGCATTTGTTTACTAGTGTAGGCAACGAGGAGAAATGAGGCGTCTACTTTCAAAACCCATTATATCAATAATAGTCGATTTTTCAGGAGAACCAAGAAACTGCCATATCTTTATTATAAAGATTACAAAGTTGAACTTTGGTAACTAAACGAAGAAAAAAAATCTTAGAATCACACCGTGATTAAGTAATTTACGATATAATTCATGAAAAAGTTGCAAAATTATAATAAATTTGAAACATAGTGGGATATGGTCCTCACTTTCAATTATGGTGGGTTTTGAATATCATCTCACCATTTTAACTCACCGTGTCGGCGATTTCTTTGCGTTTTAATCAAGAATGTGAATCCAGTATTAGGACACAAAACTTTATTCATATTTATTGTTTTACAAAACTATATATATCATATATTCTTTAAAAAATTGGTCCTCGCCTGCCGATCTACCTACCAAGAAAGTACTTGTTTAAAAATTCGCGAACAGAACGTGCAAAATGTGGAGGTGCACCATTTTGCTAAAACAATATATCGGCATTTGGTAAGTTAGGATCATCGTTTGGAAAAATTTCTGCAAGAGCTGGTGGAAAACATTCAGATATCGCTGCCCCGTGAGAGTTTCGTCAAAGAAGAAGGGACCAATAATGCTATTGTCAACTATCGCTTCAGTAATGCACTGGGGATTCTTTCTATCCCAGTACCTGCAATTTTGTTGATTTGCTGTTCCATTTAGGCAAAATGAGGCTTTATACGAAAAGAGAATTTAGCGAATGAAGCGTGGATTATGGTTGCATACATCCTGCATTATAACGCAAAATTGCATTCGGTCATTTTCATTGACTTCTTGCAGTAGTTATATTTTATAAGGATAATATTTTTCTGATTTTAATAGACGTCATGCTGATCGTTGAGAAACTTTATTGTCTGGTACAATTGGTCGAGGTGCACTATGGGATTCCCACCTACACTTAACAATATATTAAGTTTCACATCTTCATTCATTTTCTCAGGACGAGCGGCATTTAAAGCGTCCTTCACATGCCCAGTTTCTCTAAATTTTCTCTCGACTTTACTCATTGTGGATTGGTCGATATTTCTATCTGGGTATTTCGCATTAATCAAATTGCACACTTCTTGCTGAGTTCTGGTTTTATTGCCGCATCCAACAAGAATTAAAATTTCTATGCGCTGAGTTTCACCTAAATGATCTATATTTAGTTAAACTAAAAAAATTTACAGATTGAGAGTCGACCCTATAGTCGCACCTACATGTATAATCGGTAATAAAAAAAGAGGTGATACGTCAAAATTCAAACGTAATCTGTAATTAACTGAGAATTAACAGCCGTGACATGATACATATTTCAGTAACGAAGGAATAACTCCTCTCCCGCTCCAAACGTATCCGATCAAGATAGGTGCGACCATAGGACCGACTCTCAATCTGTATATTAAGAGTCATGAGTATTTGACATATGACAGCATATAGAATTGATTATTCTGTATTTCTGATTGACACCTACTTGATCTGTAAAGACTTATTTTTACTGTTCGCTATGCTTTTTGTTCGTAGTAGAATTTATGAACAGGCACTACATACACGTGGAAAGAATGCCTAGTAATAATAACCAAAAATTAATGCTAATGTAGCTCATGTGTTGGTGGAATCATTCCCGGCAAAAACAATGTAGCAGAGAAAATAGCGCTAACACACGAATATGTTTCTGCCTACCCGGCGTCATCAGCGTGGTTCTGAGCACAATGTTCTGCTGCTACAATTGCGTTTGCCTCTCGGTTTATGCTGCTAATCTCCAAAACAGCACTGAATATGTCTTTCAGCGACACCTATCGCTAAGAGACACAGTCACGCCGTCCCAGAGGGTAGCAAGACAAACCGGAGTGTAGATATCCACCACCTATCGGACAGCTTCTGGGCTACCAAAAGGTGTCGCTGAAAGACATATTCAGTGCTGTTTTGGAGATTAGTAGCATAAACCGATAGGCAAACGCAATTGTAGCAGCAGAAAATTGTGCTCAGAACCATGCTGATGACGCCGGGTAGGCAGAAACATGTTCGTGTGTTAGCGCTATTTTCTCTGCTACATTGTTTTTGTCGGAAACGATTCCACCAATACCATGAGCTATATTAGCATTAATCTTTGGTTAGGCACTACATTCTTCAAAATCCATGGCAGTTGTCCAGCGCCTAATTTTGAATACGAACGTCTCCTGGAACGTGATTTGTTTGATACATTGACTGTATGAAGAGAAATCATTAGTCCGTTGTTTATGAAAAAAAAAACTGATTTTCAATAAAATTAACTCCCCGAAATTATCCTGAGATATGTTCAAGGCACCATTTGTTCACACAGCCGTTAATGCTAATAAACATTTCCGTGACATACTTTGGTGAAGTGCTTTTTATTGGTCTCCATGTTAGTATAAGAGAACAGAATTCTTGTTAACAATACATGAGCGTCGAATTTCGCAGCGCCTACTTATGAATCATATATCATACGAAATATATTAGTAAATAAATTACTGTGGTTCGGGACGGACGGACCTTTATATCAATTAATGGGTAAATATATGTACATGGTTCTGCACTAATGCGTTGGTCTTCTACTTCTCAGTTGCTGTTGAAGATATGAGCTTAAAATTTTCAGTAAGTATTTAAGAGGACGGACAATATGCACATTCTAAATTATAGAGGCTGTCCCAAAAAAGAGTATCGATGGTCAGCTCATTCTTTTAATGGAACACCCCGTATATGTTTATAGCTTTTTATGTCTATTGATGGTCGCTATGCATGTTGAAAATATTAGCGACATCCAATCATAGGTTGCCGAGTAACAATATAAAAAAAAAAAGCTATTTCATACTTCTACTTGAAAAATCGCCACACAAATATACTCGAAATTAATAGCTATATCGAGAGAGTATAGAGGTTGATATAGCTATTAATTTCGACATTTTTTGTGATTAGAGTATCTTTAATTAGATACTCTCATCCATACTTATATTAACTAACTTCGTATACATATACACGACAATTTCAAATATATCTACCAACTTTCACAGAGGTACGCCGATGAGTCGTTAGGCGAAGAAACGCGAATCCGTGCATGGTGGTTGTTGGTAGTTGGTTTCATTATTATTTAATTACCTCTGGCAGGTTAAGCCATCAGTTGAGCTGCTACCCACACAGAAAAGTGGAGTATTATGAGCTCACTTCTATAGGGGTCGATATAGCTATTAATTTGGACATTTTCAGTGATTAGAGTATCTTTAATAAGATACTCTCATCCATACTAGTATTCACTATCTTCGTATATATACGACAATTTTAAATACATCTACCAACTTCCACAGAGGTATGCTGATGAGCCGTTAGGCGGCCAAAAGCGCGTCCGTACATGGTGGCTGTTGGTAGTTGGTTTCATTAATATTTGTACTCTGTTTCTGCTAAGACTTCGACAATTCATTTTTGTAAGTTTCTTCACGGCTATTTTTCTCAATCATTTCAAATGGAACACCCTGTATATTATGTTTCCATATTATAGAAAATTAAATTCCACATCAATTAGTACAGGGGTTCCTTAAATGTTCCTTACGAACTACTATGACTACTATTACTACTATAACGAACTAATATTACTACATATACAGTGTGTCTCAGGGGACGTTGGATTGCATGGGTATCTTTGTTATTATTGGAGGTAGAATTTTGTTTAAATGGACAAAGTAGTACAGATTTATGTGCTGTTTAATAATTCATTCACAATACAGTTGAATTTAAAATGGTTACGCCGCCATCTTAAAAAAACTGAAAAGTACAATTTTCAAAATATGGTCGCAACTTCTTTCTTTTTGATCATAATGAAAAACTGTTTTTACATTGTAGAGGCACTTTTTTGTGTACAATCGGTTGAGCTAAGTTAAATGTTTTTTTTGTCAATAGATTCGTTGAAAATAAATCAAACTTAATTTTTTCTTATGGCGGTTATATCCAAATTTTTTATATTTGCAATTGGCACTGTTTTTCTGAATAATTTGATGTATAACATGTTAATTTCAAACAATCACAAATGTTAGAAACTTTTTTTTTTTTTGGAACGGAATTTTGCAGTCCGAAGAAAATTATAGAGTGCTGTGGAATAGATTTGATTTTACGAAACAAGTGAGAATCTTGTTTTATGTGAAGTGAAATTAACTTTTAGTAATACTAAGATTTATATTTTATTTTTAGATAAAATGGCACGAGAATTTTCTACTAGAGAAAAATATGACATTTTCGTCACTTACATTCATTGTAATAAAAATATTGCACGGGCTCAAAATGAATATCAGAACGACTTCCCCGAAAGACGGCAACCAAATTTAAAAACATTCAGAAATCTTGATAAAAATTTAATGGATTATGGGGCCTTTCTAAAGAAGAAAATTCGAGGTGAACAAAGACAGCGAAGAAATAGTTTTGATGAAGAAATGGTTCTTGCGTGTGTTGAAAGGAACGGTGAGATTTCGACAAGAGAAGTTGAAATTGGAAACTGGTATTTCCAGATCTACAGTTTCACGAATTTTAAAGAAGAATAAGTATCATCCTTATAAATACATAAAGTTCACCAAACGCTCTTTCCAGGCAATGCGATTAGGCGTATAAACTTTTGTCAATGGTATTATATAAATAAAATTAATGAGAATCCTGAATTTCATAAAAAGATTTTGTGGTCTGATGAAACAAATTTTTCTAATATTGGCATTTTTAATCGCAAAAACAATCATTATTGGTCGCTGGAAAATCCACATATTGTTGTACAGCGAAATAAGCAAATTTGATTCGGTTTTAATGTGTGGTGCGGCATAATAGATAACCTGCTAGTTGGACTGATTATTTACAATGGCATTCTCACTGCAGAAAGATATCTCCAGCTACTTATTGAAGAGGTGGAAGCGAAGTTGGACGATATTCCCTTAGCTTTATTAAAGAATATTTGGTTCCAACAAGACGGAGCACCTGCGCACAACGAGCGTAATGTAATAAATTATTTAAATTTGGTACATCAGAATAGAGTCATAGCTACAAACAGTGATTTATCATGGCCGCCAAGATCCCCGGATATTACTCCTTGTGATTTCTTCCTATGGGGGTTTATTAATAAAGTGTACCAAGTGCAAAACTATAATAGTGTTGTAGAATTGCAACATGCGGTAATAGAAGCATTTAATAATGTTGATCGCGGAACTCTAAGAAAGGTTACAAGAAATGTAGCCGTTCGTTGTGAAAAATGTATACAGCAAAACGGTGGCATTTTTGAGCATCTGCTCAATTAACATTTAAGAATGTTCTTTTCTTGTTTTGGTAATCAATCTATATTTCATTGATTATGAGTTTAGGAATAAAACAAATTATACATAAACAACATTGTTTCTATTCCACAGCACCTTATAATTTTCTTCGCACTGCAAAATTCCGTTCCAAAAAAAAAAAAAAGTATTTCTAACATTTGTGATTGTTTGAAATTAACATGTTATACATCAAATTATTTGGAAAAACAGCGCCAATTGCAAATATGAAAAATTTGGATATAGCCGCCATAAGAAAAAATTAAGTTTGATTTATTTTCAATGAATTTATTGACAAAAAAAATATTTAACTTAGCTCAACCGATTGTACACAAAAAAAGTGCCTCTACAATGTAAAAACAGTTTTTCATTACGATCAAAAAGAAAGAAGTTACGACCATATTTTGAAAATTGTACTTTTCAGTTTTTTTAAGATAGCGGCGTAATCATTTTAAATTCAACTGTATTGTGAATGAATTATTAAACAGCACATAAATATGTACTACTTTGTCCATTTAAACAAAATTCTATCTCCAATAATAACAAAGATACCCATGCAATCCAACGTCCCCTGAGACACACTGTATATATGTATACTATACTGATCAACTAAATTTGTTTTCCAATTATTATTTCATAATAATAATTTCATAGTTCAAATGCAAGTACAGTTGCTGTTCATAAATTTTGTTTTCCGTCTATGTTTTAATTTCTTGTCAGTATCGTCAGTGTTATAGTTAGATAGACTGTTAGGACATAGTGAATCCTATTAAAAATGCCCAATCACGTACTAGCAGGCGTTGAAAAAGTTTTAATGCAACAGATCGCCAATGAACTAAATTTATTACTTAAAACGAAAGTGACTGATAATCCAATAGGCGATACTTCTATTGAGACTATCAGCCTGAAGCCACTTTCGTTTTAGACAAAAAAAATAGCGCTCGTGGACGGTTAAGGAAAACAACTCAAGAAGCTGATGGTGAAATAATGGAGTACGTCAGACAGCATCTTTTTGCCTCCTCAATTAAGGAAGTAGAAGAAACTAACTTTCCTGTATATGTAATAACAGCAGGAAAGAGGCTAAGGGAAGAAGAACTTTTTAATTATGTAACAATCAAGAAACCACAATTAACTCAAGATAATAAAGGAGCCGAGATTAAACTACTAAACCAATATTTAAATGCAGACCAACATTTTTCGATCCGGGTTGTCTTGCAGTCATTTTATAACGGTCAATCTCGAATATGTCGTCAAAAAGGTTGAAAGTTTAACGAAGAATATATACACAAAACAAATAATAGCGGAAGATTTTCAGTACGTATCGTTCCGTTGATGGAAAAGTGACACAAGTCAAAAATTACCATTTTTGTGATAATTAGTCAAAATGAACCCAAAAGAGCAATATATTTATATAGAAAAATTACATTTTAACAATGTTTATTAATGCTTTTATGGAGAATACAAACATAATGTCTATTAACTGTTACGTAACGAAAAATTTTAAAATGGCTATACTGAAAAATTTAGGATTTTGACATGTGTCACTTTTCCATTAGTGGAACGATATAGTACCCAGGAAATTATTTTTTTGTGCGTAACGCAATACATTAAACGTGCACATTTATCGGATTGTAACCACGG
Source organism: Dynastes maya (assembly GCA_029619315.2). NCBI lineage: Eukaryota > Metazoa > Arthropoda > Insecta > Coleoptera > Scarabaeidae > Dynastes > Dynastes maya. Next base: position 52,396,209 of record JAROYE020000003.1, on the reverse strand, counting down.
TGCTGCGGCGCTTCTGTCACTATATTCGTTAGTTCATAAGTAAGATTGTGGTCGGCATATAAGCCAGTCGCGACTAATTTGTGATATCGAGTGTATCGAGATTCAAGAAAATATTTATTCTTATAATTCACATAATAGCGAAAATCTGAGTTTAATTAATAAAGGAATTAACTAACAATATCTACGTCCTATAAACTAAAATTATATGTTTTAAAGAATCATAAAATAAATAACTGTATTCTGCTAAAGAATCCTACTGCCTAAAATAAAAAACCTAAATGTTTGAAATAAAAACACAGAGGGGGAAAGGAAACAATCGCTTGTTACTACTTACATCTTACTATCTAAAGTAAGCAACTAAACATTTCAAATAAAAACTGGATTCTAAAAATAAAATTTTAATCGAACTGTATCGTTTACCCAATAGAAACAATGGCTAGAACTATTATTATGAGCAGTCAATAAATAATAAAGAAAAATTTACTTCATACACAAAATTATAATTTCTAAGGAATGATTTATATCAACAAATTAAATCAAATGCTCTAAAAATCCTTCGTTTTTTGGTTACATTGCGTTAGGCACCGAAAAAAATTTGGTTTGCTAGGCGGAATGGGGCTGGATATCTAACGAAGGGCGCTATCAGATGTTATCGACGAGGGATTAAATGGCCAAAGATATACTGCGACTATGAACGATATAACGTTCGAAATCGATTTAATAATGTATTTATATTTCAATTCATAAGCAAAGTAAATCAATTAACAATTTTACATTACTAAACCGTGTTTTTGTTTAGGATAGTATACCAATGTTACAAGTTGTTCGAAACTGGTTCACTGAAAATAACGTGAAAATTAACATGGGCATCCAAAAATGTGGATTTGAACCCAAGAGAGAATAGTTGGGGCTACCTTATGAAACGTATTTACGGATATCGATATCGTCTAAAAAATAGAGAACAATTAACTGAAGTTATCCAAAGTGAATGGAATGATTTGAACAATAATTCCAATACAGAAAATGTAATTAATTCCGAGTAAAAATGATTAAGAAATGTTTTAGATCGAAATTGTGGATTTAATGTTGCTTCGTTATTGCATTTTTCTTATTACTGTTGAACTACTTACACTCTAGTTTATGTAAAAATCAAATCTTGAAAATAAAAGCAAAATATATGTTTAAAAATTAAATTTATACTGCGATTTTTTTTCAAATAACGAAAGTATATTTGTAACTTGTCAGAAGGAGTTTAAATAATTTATGTACCTTTATATTTTTTTATAGGTTAGTGAAAATTGGACGGCATTGAACCGTATACTCGTTTTAAATTGTACATTTATTGAATATTTTAAACATATATACATGGCTATACATTCCTGCCGGAATTGTAGCCACTCTAATGAATTCTAAAGACCCTTTTATTATGGTGAGTTACATCATATTACTTTTAACATTATCTTTACTGGTTGTTCTGTGTTTTCGCTATCTGTACTATCTTCTTCCATTCCTTTCTGTCATTCACTTTGTTCCGCCAATCACCTAGTCCCATTCTTCTTAGGTCTCCTTCGACCTGATTTTCCCATCAGATTCTAGGTCTTCCCTTTTTTCTGTGGCAGCATGGGTTCCATTCAGTTATTTTTTTCACTGTTGAGTCACTAGGCATTCTATGTGTCCCAACCATCTTATTCTCACTGCTTCCATTACTTTTTCTATCCTTTTAACTCTTCATCTATCTCGTTCTTATACATTCTTCAGTATTCGTTTTCGGTCACTCTGACTGGTCCACAAACCTTTCTAATGTTTTTTCTCTCAAAAATGTTTATTCTTTCCTAATCTTTCTTCGTTAGACACATTGTCTCTGCTGCATAAGTTACCACCGGCCTTATCGCTCTTCTATATAAGAATATTTTAAATACAAAAAAAAAAAAACTATCCCTCACCAGGTAGGGGAGGCGAGCAATACCTTTTGGGCGGATAAATCACATATTTGGTTAGCCCTCCCCAAATATTACGTGACTGCATATTTTAATCGTTTTTAGAGTTAACAGTCAAGGGGTAATTTCCGAAAAACTTAGAACACTTGGATTTTCAAAGCTACACTTTAACCTTTGAAGTGCGCTTTTAGCTAGAACAATAAGTGGATTTGTTATAGTTCTATGAGGTGTATATATCCATCAAATTTCATGAAAATCGGTGAGTTCGGTTTGAGAATGTTTTCCTGTATGTCGAAACCATTACAAAAGTTAAATGAAACAAAAAAAAAATAAATTGTATCAGGTTATAAAGTTAACTGATAGTTAAACCACATTAGTTTACTTAAATTTCTCTACATTCAATTTTGTTTTAATAATAAGGGGTTATTCACATCATACTATAATATTTACTATTGCTGCTTTTAGTAACTCACCAATTAGTTACCCGTGCATAATAGGTACCTGTAGTAATTTTTAAAAATACCTAGATTAAGATTTCATATATGAGGAGAGCCCACTCATACAACGGACCAAGCCAGACGGTGTGACATCGAGGAGAAAAAGAGCATAGGGCAACAAGAGCATCGTATAACAGAGTTAGGGGGAGATATAAAGTGCTTTCAGATGTATGGCAGTAATCTGTGGAACGTGAGCTACACAATACGCGAAACTTTCTATCTCACTTCGGCTGCTCAATATTTCGCTATGAAAAATTACTGTGAAGTGTACGGAAAATGAACAAGAGGCGACGGTTTATGAGCTTGAAAATTCCATTCGTATAACTTACTCGCTTAAAATAGGAGTAAAGCTGTCGTCACTATCATATTAGCAAAAATACGTATACTGTGTTAAACGAAGTCAACGAAACGCAGGGAAGGAAGTAATATTATGAAAATTTAATAACTCACCTTTGATCGGCAAATACATCCTTTCGTCTGGGGTTTGCTGTTAAAATAAAAATAGATTATGTCAGTAAGTGCTTTAGTGTAAATATTTTTTTTTATTTCGTTAAAATTTGCAGTATTCGCTTAGCATTCGCAAACTTTTATAAATCTGTATTTAATCATTATTGAAAAATTAGACCATTTTTACAATTTTTTACTAATATTGGAGACTTCCAGAGTTAAATCGTATTTATGCATGTACATATGTATTTGTATTAGGTGGACACGCTATATAAATTCCTAACCAGCAAACTGATAATGTTTTTGTCCCTGATTAACATGGAGTTAATAGATAAGCGATTTTGCAAAAAAAAATATATTTTTTTTAATGGAATATTTTCCAAATATGAAAATTAGGTAATGCGTAAAACTAAGAAATAAGGGCAATTAAAGGATAATATGTAAAAAACTTACACACTCAAAAAAAAGTAAATAAATATAAAACGAACTATTGTTAACAATTAAACGTTAGAGAAATTGTAATAACGTGCTCGTGTCGCCAAAATGTAACGAGGTGACAGCGGTGTGATGATACACGGGAGATTGTCGCGCAAAGAATACGTATCGGTTTTCCTTTTAGACAATCTTTAATCAGCTTGATTTGACTTCGTGATTCGGACGGGAATAACTACACAACATTAACTCATACTCAGTGAACACGGGAACTATATTATCAGCTTCATAACATAGCCTGATCTACTGTTGTTGGGATGTCGCTAGTTGTCACGGAATCTTATCTGTCATTCAAGCAGATTAACAACAGTGGTTTAATTCTTATTTACTTCTTAAAACAAAACTATTAGATGCTTGCGACTTTTAGTTATTAAGAAAAGTTAAGTGAATACCGGAATAATTGACACCGCGTGCATAGACAGCATTAACCCAGGAGTAGCGTTAAAAGTGCTAACGGGTTCAATTAATCCTCTGGTAAAGCAAAATAAAGTTCATATACAAATATATACACAACGAGTTAAATAATTAATTGAAAATAAATTGCCCTATTCCTTAGTCTTTAAACTTTATGTCGCGGTAAAGACATTTACAAAATTCTGGGTAACGTACTTTGAATCGGCCGTCGAGACTTCGCGACAGATAGCTCGCGCCACGCTATCACGAAGTATCGATGCAAACAATAACAACGGAACAAGAGATCTTGGATTTCGAATACATTATATTAGTTTATACAAAGGCAATATCCCGTTCTGGACTGCCGTGTATAATAACTTCGGTCGAAATTCCACAACAGATAGCCCAAGCCACGCTATCATGAAATGTCGACATTCTTTGTCCAACCTTCATCAGACGCAGCCAGCAGCCGCCGAGAGATGAAGTCTTGGCAATAGGGGGTTCTCGCAGTGCAAGTCCGCGGAGAGGTTGTTCCTCCGCAGCGTGAGTCACAAAAAAACTACTGTACGTGGATTTGGTCGCCTTTTAAGGCGAAATTTGATCGTTTTTGCCTATCTACGTGGAATGACCTTGAATGTAAACGCCGCACGCTCACGCAGAGCCCGTAACTATCGTGCTTGCGCAATATGTGCTAACGTACATCATAGTAGTAATATTTATAGAATATACTGGAGGACAAAATAAGTGATTCTAGAATTTAAAATAGTAATTAAAAAAAATGTCAATTTACAACTTATATCAAAGACTTAAAGACTAAACGATGCAGGTAAAAATTGAGATAATAGTTTTCCTCGTTCTTTCTAGAATAAAAGTCGGCGAAACGGGATGGTTCGATACAACAACAAGTATGTTATAATGGCATACCATAAGCATTAGGCCACAAGGATGTACCAATAGTAGAAACTAAAAACCAGTGTAATGTTGTTATCGTTCATTTTAGAACAATAATTTTTAAAGTGTTCAAGTTCAGAAATTGAAAACCCTTTCCAAACTTTGAGAAATATAGTGTTCGCCTTTCCGTAAGCAAATAAAGATGGCCAGAATTATATTTATTAAAAAACTAAAAATAATGTAACATTGATTGATTGATTTATTGATTGATTTTCTACAAGAGCAGGGCTGGTCTTTACATCCCTAACACTGAAGCTTAATAGCTTATTGTATTATTCCTGCTTCGGTTTTGTTTTACTTAAACAGGTTAGTTCCCGTAATCAGGTATAACAGCCTATGTAGTAAATCATTCTCCATTGGTAGTTCAATTGTGCTTCGCATAGCGAATTTGCGTTGAGCTAACGCTGCACATTCGAAAATAATGTGAGAGGCTGTTTTCTCCTCCTCATTGCAAAGTCTACATAAGGGCTCATCTTTGTAGATCCCCATCTTATGCAAGTGGCCTCTCAAACAGCCATGTCCTGTTAATAGACATGTTGCTGCTCTAAGCTGTATCTTGTTTAATTCAAGCAGGTCAGCAGTCAGATGTTGCGACGGTCTTCCCATCATCCGTTTGCTGTGCTTTTGTCCAGCTGCATGTTTCCAATTTAATTGGTGTTGTGTTATAATCCACTCATTAATTGCACCACGCACTGCACTCTTGGTAATACCTAGACCCGGTTCAGGGCCTATATAATTCATTTTTGAACCTTCCCTCGCTAGCTGGTCTGCAATTTCATTGCCCGCTATGCCCCTGTGCCCTGGCACCCACACCAGTGTGACCTTGTTGTGTTTAGACAGAGCCATTAGGGTTTGCAGGCACTCCCATACTAGTTTGGAGGTTATGCGATAAGATGCTAGTGCCTTTAAGGCTGCCTGACTGTCAGAGAGAATGCACATCGTCTCACCCTGCGGTCGCCGACGCAGACTCTCCCACGCGCAGGTTTGTATAGCATATATTTCTGTTTGAAATACCGTGGTGTATCGCCCAAGTGATACACATACTTTGTATCCCTGGTTTTCTTCATATACACCAACGCCAGATGTAGTGCCCGTTTTGGACCCATCTGTGTACCAGACTAGTGTTCTTGGTTTTCTCCCCTCTCCATCCCTCCATTCTTCCCAATTCAAGAAAACTTTGAAAGGTTTGTCATAGGAGATCCTGGAGATTGTTGTATCACTACCCATATCATAGATAGGGTTTGTTACTACTGCTTCTATTCTGGTGTGCCCAGATCCACTGTGGGATCTCCAGTTGCTAGTATTTTTCAGTCTGTATGCCCCCATTCTGGCTTCTCCCTTGATATAAATCTCAAGAGGAGGTAGGTTTAGCATGGTTTCCATAGCAGCTGTTGGAGTGCTTTTAATAGCTCCATAATGTAACATAATACAAATGTTAATATTTTAACATTGTAATTTCTAAAATAAGTAATTTTAAAGTGTTGTGATTGTAACCATGTCTACTTTTTTGATATATTTATACATTACTTTAATAATTAAAGAGAATTTTCTGAAGAAGACAATAAAAATGTTGTCGAAACGTTATGGTGCATTTTAATTAACTTATTATATATTATTAATATATAGTAATCAAGAGCCGCTAAAATCAAGGGAAATAATTGAAATTAAAACAATAACGGCTAAGAAAAAACGAAATATACCTTCACAAAGTTCTATTTAAAAATCATGTTGTTGCCTTTTTTCTATTGGCAAACTAGTAATGCTATTACTGCTGGTTAATATGCAGTTAATAGAAAAACAATTGGATAACTCATTTTTGCAAAAAATCAATGTTTATCACTCTGTGTATTTTTCAAAATTTTGGGAGATAGTACAACTTCTGATGTAAAAGCTTTATAGTTACGCTATAACTTTCTCATTATTTATTCCAGTATAATCTAATATACATCAGTCTTTTCTGTGGAATATTATCCACTTGATGAACAATCGCTCGGACCCGTCAATTTTATTTTCTTGAAATGAATCTTTTAAGAAAAAAAAATTATTTAGAAAAATGCTACGTGTATCAACTTCAGTTTACTTAATGAAATACTTTGTATATTTTTACATTTTTAGATTCTACAACTAATTCTATATATTTTCCATAAAATATACCCCATACTTGTCTTGAACGGTTTTCGAAATGTTAATATTTAAGTTTTTAAAATATTGTAACTGATTTACCTGCATTTATTGTTGTTAAAAATATCTATTAATTTTGAATTTATTAACCAGTTAGCGTCAAATAAATGTCAATAAATTGGCAATCAAATTTAAATGTTGTTGTAGTGTTATCACATTCAAAATTTGCCTTGCCGAAGATGAACGCATAGAAATTTTGATTATGTCGTAGAGGAGTGTGTAATATGTTCTATGATAAATGCTCAAATCGCTCGCCTATTAGTCAATGGACAGTGTCGAGGGTAGCAATAAAGTGGAGAACTACCCATACTGTTGAAGATAGTGTTAAAAGTGGTAGTCTTGGTATGCCCGAAGAGACAAAATTAAACATATTATTACCAGTACGGAAAAATCCTCGTACCCCTATGTGACAACGATATTCACAGAACCACCATAACAACATTTAAAAAAAAGTGGTATCCCTATAAGACACAACGTGCCCAAGAGTTATTGGAAGATGATCATGACCGGCGAAATCAATTTTGTGAAATAATGGTTGATAACAGATAATAACGCAAGACTTGTTCAAATAATTTATTTTGCTGATGAAGCTACTTTTTCTTTAAATGGTCAGCTCAATAGACAAAACTGCAGATACTGAGCAGAGAAAAATACTCACTGGCTGGAAGAAGATCACACCCACTATAACAGCTTACATCGTTTTCGTGTATCTTGCCTGCTTATATCGAATCTGGTCACCCTCCACATTTGTAGAATTATTTAAAATGTGTACGACATAAATGCTTGAATTGTTCTAGGGTGACATTTAAATTTGATACTTATTTGGATTTACACAGTCTACAATAATAAACTATTTACTTCTTAGGTTTTTAATTAGCTTTCTTTCAGTAAAATTAATAGCGTTCCTGCCAAGAGGACGTTTTATCTATTTTAGGGCTCATAAAAGCGCATAATCTGTTCATCAAATTTCATATAAAAATGCGTTGAATAGGTTTGAAGGAAGTATTTTGTCACCTGTGAGAAGGTTCTTACGTTCTGGTCCGGTGGTAATATTAAATAAACATAGGGGATGTCTGTCAATCGAAATGATGGATATCGCTGCCAATGAAGTTTACCTTGCACTTTTGAATTAAAAAAAAGATTTTTAGAAAATAGTTTCTATCTCGTTTAGAATGATTTTACTGGCTTGTAGATATAAGGATAATGGAGTACTGCAGATGGAGTGATTCTGGATTTTAATACAGTTATGAGTGTGTGAACTAAAAAAAATATTATTGAAAGTACATATTGAATGAAAACTTGAATACAAAGCCTCCCCCTTCCTCGCCTCCAAAAAATCATTTTTTACATCTTTTCCAATTTTTACGCAAAACGGTTAATTTTTGAAAGAGAACTTTTATTACAAAAAATGTTCCTCGTGAAATTCTACACAAAAAAGGTCCTACTCATGCTTTAATTGAGACGAACTGTTTTTTTATTACCGAAAACGTGCAAAAAGTGGCAAAAATTGATTCGTTCAAACAGGCGATTGACTATTCGAGAGCTTACCGAAAAACTCGTACGGATCCGTGCAAAGCATTTTAACCAATAATTTGCAAATAAGATGAGTGAATGCGAAATTTGTTCCCAGACTGTTGATTGGTGAACAGAAGGAAAATCGTGTGTCAGTTTACACGGAATTGAAGGATCGTCTTGAAGCAGATCCGGACTTCATTGCCATTATTATAACTGGAGATGAAAATTCAGAGTTCCTAATAGAAAACGAGTGGCTCCCCTTGCCCTAAGAAAGCACGTCAATTGAAGTCGAACGTCAAGGTGATGCTCATTTTTTGTTGGTAGTAAAGGCATAGCGCAATCAGATTTCGTTCCAAGGGGAACAACTGTATACGCCGAATATTACAAGGGCGCACTGCAACGTTTGCGAAACGATGTACGGAGAAGAAAGATATTGTGCGATTTAACGCCTTTCGACTTCTTTCTCTGGGGTTTTTTGAAGTCAGAACTTTACATCAACAAGCCCACGACCACCTAAGCCTTGAAGGAGGACATTAGTCGCTGTATCACTGAAATTCAGCGACAATTATACCAAACCGTGATTAAAAATTTCATTAAAAGAACGCAAATGTGCTAGCAAGCCGAGGAGGGCATTTATCGGATGTGTTGTTCTATACATGATTAAATCAAAGTTTCAGTGTTTTATTTCAAATTTAAATTTTTTTTCGTTCTTGTTGGGACACCTTTATATGTATACTAGATTATTTATTAAAGAAAATGAAATACGAAAACATAAATCAGCGCTAACTTAAATAATAGTCTGGCACTTTGGTGCAATAAACATGTTATACGTAACTTGTGCATGCATATGAAAATCGTTCGCTTCAGTACTTATTACTAATTTTCAATGTTATAGATCCATACCCAGAATTTCAAAATCTTATGAATAATTTCCTCCTTCAAAAATGTGTGTTAAGGTTTTCCAGTTTAAAACTTAAGATTACTTAATGGTTTTGTTCTACAAAATTTCATATTTACCTAATGCAACACATTGTATAAGAATTTTTGATATTGATAATATAATAACAAAAGACACTGATGCTTAAATTGAACCTTGTATCCGTCAAAGTTTTCAGAAAAAATAAATTTCTCAAAACGTAATATGTGGCAACGGTTTTTCATTGGTTTAGTGATGAGCGGTACCAGAAAACGATCCTCCATTGGTTCAGAATGAGCGGTGCGGTAGTACCAACATTTCAGGGCCATCAAAATTGGCCGACAGATTTCATTCATAAATAGATCAAGTGTCATTAGTCATTACTGTATTCTCCATACACTGTGCTAGGAGTACAAGAAGCCTACTTCGATTTTTGTAAAATCAAAGTAGGCTATCAAAAATTGTATCCTTTCCATCTGTATGGAGGATGACTTAGTAGTTGAATAACTCTGAGAAGCTCTAAAAGATACCAGTATCCTTGTGTTACAGTAATTCAATGTGACCATGGTGTTTTGGCGTACCAACCAGATTCTCTTTCGGTAGCTTAAATAAATAACGATAACATTAACTTTTAGGAATGATGAATCCATGGGGGAAAAGCTAACCTTAAATGGCTAAGCTTGAATCGAACTTGAAATTAAATTTAAACGCTATTAACACTGAAAATTACTTTGAAAAGATAACACATAGCTAAACACTTCTTCTCTCTTACATACGTAACTCGCTTAAAAGCCTCGATTATCTTGGAGTCTCCTTGCTCATCTGTTACCGATAGCTTTTGCTAATTCTATGCTACACTTTACACACATATATTACAGACTGTAATATTCTACTATGGTATTCGAACTAAAGTTTAACGAACTGCAAATAAACTTATTTTGTATGTGTTTAGCTGAAGTAGTTACTTTAAATGCGAGAACAAAGGAGCTGAAGAATATAGAGTGAAGATGACTTATGTTTTCGTTTCCCCGGAATTAATGTTGGTTTGAGATATATGTATTTACCGAAGAAACCCTGGGGCAGAGGGAGGAGAATCACAAGAGGGATGCCGGAAATATAAGTCGCTTCAGAGTCGAAAAACGCCTTGGAAAAGCGTCACTCTGACAGATGTTGCTGTAGCGCTCGTGGCTGAGCAGTATTCATTGTGGCGCGAATAACAGAGATTTTAAATGTTCTTTATTATAGTGTATTATGTGTTTCGTTTTATTAAACTAATGAGATTTAACTGACTGCATACGTTGATGGTCAGGTGTATTTAGACTTTTCACTACTTTAATCAAATTTAAAGCAAATTTTTGCGAGATAGCGAGACAGACCGGTATGGTTATGAATGGTTACGTTATATTACCTTTGTGGTTTTGAACCACACCCTTATTTTCACTTGAATTACTGAACAGGTTATGGTTTCTATTGACGTATAAACATACCGTAACTTACATAAGGTGTGATTAAGATTTGAGGAGGGTGCTGTTTTAAGAAACAAGGGTAACAAGACACACTTTTTGTTGTGTTCCTGTTTGTGGGTATAAAATAATGAAAACAAATCATATGGCATAGAATTATTCTCCACAAACTATAAAAAATTAGCACTATTTATTCTTTTTCGTGATGAGTCTACCATAAACTTTATTGATTGAATGTGGTATTTTTTGAAGTATAAAATTTTTTCTTGATTTTGGTAAAGTATTTAAAAAATTCTTGTAATAAGAAACGTAATTTTTTTGTTTGTTTTTGTTTTATTTATTTAATGTATTTTGTATTATTTGTTTAATGTCGTTGTTTGATCCAGGTTAATTTAACTGCTTGAATATGCCTCGAAATTACCAGGAAAGGTGTTATAGTTCATTCACTTTAATTATATAGCATTGGGCAAGCTAGGCTTATATTTTCGACGTTTGCTATTGGCTAATTTCTAACGCAAAATTACATACGACGAAAGAAGGATGTCTGTGCATTCGAAATTTATGTTGGATAAAATGAGATATTACTGACCGCCACGTTTTTGTAATGTCAGTTGTCAAAGTTCTTCGTTGCTTTAGGTTGACTATTTGGTTGTTTCTTGTGTTTCTCGTTATATTATTATTTATTTAGCATATCGCATTAAAATTGTTCTTGTCAGAACACGATTAATACGATATTTAGGGAGAGGATGTATTTTTTTCCAATTTTAATACAATTGTGCTTATTAACTACTATTCCAGGAATTATTACATCTCTGACATGGCTGAAGAAGGGGCCGTTGAGCAAGGTGGAGATCATCTCATGGGTCCATCAAAAAATCCTCAAGGGAAACGCATCAACGCACCTAGCGCAATTTAACGCAGTTAATTTCTTCCATGTTGAGAAAAGAGAGGGTCCCATATCATTACCAACGTATATTGCATTAGATCGTCGATCAGCCATATTTGATTGGACATTCAGACCGTTTCTTGCGTTTTGAATTGGTATATCTAAATTATATTGGTTTCATTGAAAAAGAATGCTGTGTAGTGATATTTCCATACTTTGTTGGTGATACTAGTAATATTTTTTTAATGTTGTAGCGGTCTATACTGTAGCGTCGGCTGTTTTGTTTGCAGGTGTTCGCTGACGCTTTACAGGTGTTCTCTGCCGTCGGCTATCTAAAGGTGTTTTGTGTATTACGTATTTGTAAGAATGCCTTATACCTGTTGCGTACGTGAAAATGGGTCTGTGCAGTGCATAGGGAAAATTTTACTCGAACAATGTATTCTAGGGTTTGTGAGTTACACTTTATAAGAGAAGATATTATTTATTTTTCAACAGCTACAGATTCAAGGACTGGTGAAACTATGACTGTAAGTTAAAAAAATCCTAGGCTTAAAAAAGATGCTATTCCAACTTAATTCCCCAACTGTCTGTTCTATTTGACAAAAAACGTGATTCTATTGTTCAAATAGTTTTATATTCTTACGTTATATTTAACAAAATTATTTTTGAACACGAAGAGATGTTTTTAAATGTGTATAATAAACGTTCTGTTTTAATACAATATATATTAAATTATATCACCGAACATAACCATTTGGGTACTGATATGTGTAAATGTCATATTCACGGCAATGAACGTATTGCAACAATTATAATAACTTGTTCTACAAATACCCTACTTAAAAATTATTGTGGGAAAAGTAATGATAGATTAGGCAGAACACCACATAATAGGATATTAAAGACCCTGGGTAAATAGCAGCTCTGTAAATTTTCCCGTGAAATTGAACTAAATTTCGAATTAAATTGAAATTACTGTATCATTTCAACTTTAATTTCGTCCAAATACATGTACAATTACAAATAATAGCAACTAGTCGCTTAAATATCAACCACATCTTTCACGAAAGTGGTGCTCGATTACAACTGTGATTTTTGCTTTGAAACTTCGTTTTTCTAAAGTAAAATTGAATGGGATGCGGAGAAAGGCTCAGTTGGCAACTGGCATCCTCTTTAAACCGGAAGCCCTTCAGAACTTAAAAAAGAAATGTAAAAAAAAACGATTCCTTTACCGCTTAGGCTAATATCGTGCATGATGATACATCACCTAAAGAGCGTGACGTCATCGAAGAGCGCTTAGGCCTTGTTGTTTCGGTGGTAACGGCCATATTCGGCTGCACAACGCACTATTACAAAGTTTTCCGTAAACAAAAATACTCATCCCAATGAAATATCAATTTAATCATGGGGAACCAATATTACCAAAGACGCAACTGAAATTTGAGTCCAAAGAATTTCATAAAGGAAGAATCTACAACACATAGCAGTAGGTTCTTCAACACTGCTCGTACAATCCCGATCTATTATTACGTGACTCTTACATATTTGGTCAACTGAGAAAAGCTCCACGAGAAGCTAGCGTTGTGTCAACGATAAGCGATGGAGCAGCTCGTGTACGATTAGTTAGGACATGTCCACATTCTTTTGATGCAAAGGGAATTAATACATTAGCTGGAAAAATGCATAGAAAAAGGAGAAAACTATGCAGAAATATTGCAACGTATTGTGCTCTCTCTGGACTGATTCGGAAACTTCAACATTCACTAAATTGCGAATAAACAGTTCTATTTATTATTCTCATTATCTATCTTACTTTATACTTATGAACAAAGATGAAAATAAAACGCTTTTAAATTACTTTGGAAAGTATTCTTCTTTTACCAAATGTTTACAGGAGAGTATACTTGCGGAGCTTTGCAAGATAGTTGACGGTATTGACACATCCGGTTCATAGATGTTGCCAAAGGTACAATTTTAAGAACTGGCAAATTACTCATAATATTTTTATAACCTATCACCTCCTAGGTGTTGTTTAATTAAGACGTTTACGGACTTGATTGATTGATTTTGAAGTGAATTTACGGCGGCGTCGAGCACGACGTTCAACAACGTTCAACCGGGATTAGCTGTGTATCCAGAGCTCAGAGTCGGAACAAAAACAGTAAGTAATATTTACAAATTTATTTACAAACTTTAGACTCAAACATTCACTACAACATAACAACAAAAGCAAGCTTAATTCAAAATTGAATCAAAATAAAATAAAACTCTAGTTAGGTTCTGAATATACGGTTTGCAACAGAAACGATAAATTCTCAATAAAATATAATAAGCGGTGAAACGATATGTGATAGCCTAAGCCATTTACTACTTTAAACAGTCCTCGGGCATCGGTATAAATTAATTTACGGTCTTAGATTTTTCTAAGTTAAAAAAATCGAGTGTTTGCAAAAGGTAATAGTAATAAGTCATAATACGGACTTGAATAATTTTAGCGGCGGCGGAAACTATTAGTCAGCTGGAGGCTGTAATTACGGATGCGGTGTGAAATATTCCAGAGTTGCCTGCGTAAGTCGACTTCCTCTGGGATACTTCTCGGACTCTGCTCAGCCTGTTATAGTCAGCTTAAAATACCGACTTGCCACGCAGAGTTGAAACTAATGCTCAGCCTACTATAGTCAGCTCAGCCGACTTGTCACGCAATAGTTTATCAAAATGCAAATCTGAGGGGTGTATATACAGAATCTTTGCATGAAGTTGCACTTCTTGCTTATGACGTCTTGCGATCTTGTACGTGATGCGTACAAGCAAAACAATCGTTAAGACATACCGTTACACAAGCTCCAATCTGTTTGATTAATGAAATATATACACCGGCATTCAAAAATAGTATACAGCGTTTTCTAAAGTTAATTAACAAAATAAAAGTTGGATAAAATAATTGCAGGATGATTTAAAGAGTTTTTTCTAGCCCAGTCTTTAAATTTGTGCGGACGGTCAACATCACAATATAAAATACTTTCTACTTTTTGATCTGTCCTCGTAACTTTGTACACATAAAACTTCCGAGCAATAAGGTTCAATTACCTATTAAGGGTGTTAACTGATTGGTTTTGCGAAGGATGATTGTTGAGACCAATGTAAAATCCTATATAGCTTTATATGCTATATATTTGCTAATTAAACGACAAAAAAACAGTTTCAAAATATTAACTACCTTTCGAATAATTAATTTTTATTAATTGAAAGCAATTAAGCGTTTTTGAAAAATGCCGGTAATTGTCAATATTCAGCTTACGATAGTTTGATTTAGACTCCTGTTACACTTGGTGTGTAAATGTAAAATAAATAAAATATATTGGCGTATGCAATTAATTACACAAATAACACTAAATTGAGGTAAAGCAGTGCAATGTGTGAGCCAGCGTATGTGTTAGGTACTTATGTATATAACAGCAATTATTCTATAAAGTACTTTTTGAAACGTGTAATATTTGGTGTTAGTTAATATCAAAATTCGATTATGCGGGTTTATAGATTATAAATATTAGGTTAGCTATTATTTTGTATGTGTTATACGACATAATGATCCCATTATGTAATTAATCACGTTTAATTAAAATAGCTTGCTAATTTTACACCAAAAATGTATAGAAGCAATATATGTCCTCTTTAAAAGATTTAAGGTCTAAATATATATTGCAATGTTATAAATATGGGAAATTTGTTTCCTAAATAAATAAATAAAAATTTTGTAAATTGTAAATAATAGTGTTTTACAAAAATTAAATTAGTAGAGTAAAAGCTAACCTCAAAATTTGACGTTAACCGCGGGATGACCATGGGATGGGGACCAGTGGAACCAACGAGAAAACTATTTTTGGCCTTCTCGTAGGCATACCGCAACTAACCTATATCTATCTCTTTCATAATTGGTTTGTAACTGGGGTTTCGAAGCTTGTAACATGTTTGGATATTTGTAACCATAGTAACTGAGATTGAAAGTGTCATTTGCCAAGTGAGTGCTGCGTTCCTGTTCAGTCTTGCATATTTGTTAGTAGTTTTCAGTGAATAATAATGGATTTGTTCATTTTATACTTGTTTAGTTCTGTTCGCTGAAGTTTTCTTTGAAAAATCAGTCTTTTCAAAACCGCCTATACGGACAAATTTAACAATTACAAGTACTAGAACTGGAGTAATAGATACGTTTATTATTCATGGTATTTGTAAATTATGTTACTTAAAAATATGTTTATTTCCAGTACTGTATTATCATAGACCCCAATTTAATGGGCCAGTAGGTTTTTTTAGTTTTCTACAGAGATTCGCAATGCAATATTTTTGCTTTAATGTGGACAGCATATTTTCGGTTGAAAAACGCATTACATGGAAAGACACCTATACACCCTATGAGTACTGTGTTATATCTAGTCTTAAATTCTGCTAATAAATGTATATGTAAATAAAAACTTGTGTTTTGTGCTTTAACATTTGTATTAAATACAGAATTTGACAATAATTGAAGAAAACCTTAAATAACTAGGCGGCGTGTTCTGCTGATAGTTTCCGGTATGTCTACAAGGGGCAACAAAATAAGGGCGCACGTCCATAGCCCAAGTTGTCTTTCTAGTATGTTTTTCTATTGGGGTGACTTTTGAATCGTGAGGCGTTATTGATCAACATTACCATATGACATTTAGAAAGGATATATACCATTGCTTTCATAAAGATTCGAGACAAGTAATACTATTATGACATCCATTTTAAACATGAGCTTATGAGTTGTCCCAGCTTTTTATGAAAGCAATGGTACAACTTTTTATGTCGTAATATCACAAGTCTGTGTTACAGTACACTGTCGATAATTTCACCAATTGAAGTAAACGTATCCAAATTTGTAGTAATTTTTAATAGCTTTCACGCGTGGAAATATGTAAGTTTATTTTTATAAGTATTTAAATTATTTCTTTCTAACTTCCACAGATATTTGAAAACATCATTGGTGGTTGGAACCTTGATCTAAAAATTTTTAGTTATACAAACTTAGATAATAAGATTTATTCGCCAATTGATTTGCTTTGATCACAAAGAAATAGGTTTAATTTTTTTAAATTGTAATTCCATTTCAGCTACTATTTGTTTAGTTTTTTAAATGTTATTTATTCATTTTCTAATAATGTTTTATTTTTGATGTTGAACATTTTTTTCTGTTGCCAGTCGTAGTATTGACATAAAATAATCTTACATTTCATTTAATGAGGCAAACGGCATCACGTCCATTCATGGATCTCTTCTGTATAGGAACTAAATCTATGCGACCATCAAAACAAATTCCTCCCTAGAACATTATCGATCCACCAAAAAATGGGATCCTCGGAAAGATATTGCAGACAGCAAATCTCACCGAGGTATTCACCAGATGGACCTGAATGATTCTGGGGGAGACTTGAACCTTTTTCGGCTGACAATAAAATTCATTTCCAGTCGTCAATGGCCCAATTTACGTGTTCCCTTGCAAATTGCAGTCTAGCAATTTTATGTTCTCTGGTGAGCAGTGACGCAATAGCTGGTCTTCTATTATTCAATCTTCCATCATTAAGCCTTCTCCTGACCGTTCGTCCACAAATTGCTACACTTCAAGCAACTGGTCTCTGCTTGGCTCAAAACTGGTAGAACGTCAGCTTCTTAAAGCAACTTGCATATATCGTTCATATCTTACACCTGTAGACTTCTTACGACCTTGTTGTGTGTGGATTTTATAGCAACATTCATGTTAATTGAAACGTTTAACATTTCGACGAATTGCTGATTGTGGAACTCCTAACAAATTAGTCACATATCGCCGGCTACGTCCTTTCGTTAACTAAAGTTGCCGCTTTCATCGCTTCATCCCCTCTTAAGTTGCGTGGACGATTTATTTCTTGTGGTTTAAGTGCACTGGAGAAAATGTTTCATTTACTTAATGATATTAGCTTTAAAAAATGACGCTAAATGTTGACGAGCAATTGCAAATATTTACCCAGTAATGATTTAAGTGCCATCGTCAATCTCCCACCGAAAGTAATAAGCGCCACGAGCCGACTCATCTAGATGTCGCTGTGGTTAAATGCAACACCTGTTTTTCTATCAAACGCAAGTACCAGCCGTCGTCAGTCTTACGCGTTCGTGCAAGTGTTATCTTGGTTGCAAAAATGTAACAATCGAAAGGAAGCTTTTAACAAATTTTATAAAAAAAGCTTACTACACAAAGAACTGGTATAATGAGCTTCACGAATTTTGTTCCAATAAGGAGAAGTCGCCACCGCAACTGTGAAGATCTTGAACATAGCTCACAGAAAATAACTGTCCTATACGGTTCCAAGTGACGATGGTACTTTCATTCGTGTATGCCGCAAAGCATTTATGGATATATACAGCGAGGTCCAAAAGTGACTTTTGAACAACAGAAATTAGTGTTTTTAGAAGATATGGGTCGATTTCTATTTTTTGCAGACTAACTTTTGCCGTTATTGGTATTTGAATTGTATTTCCGGTTTCACCGGAAGTGACGTCTTTCTTATTTTAAATAGGACACACTGTATATTTTTACGTTTTTAGGAAGGATTATTAGATTAATAGGAAGGATTATTAGATTAATAGAATATTGAAAAGCAAATCCAACGATGTTACACATATTACACAAGTTAAGAAATATGACGATATGTAGCAATAAAGGTTTTGGTTACTACCCAAAAATTGGCTAGGAAAGAGCGCCAAATTGTTTCTTGTGACGCCGGACTGATCTAAATAGCTCGTTGCTAAGCAAAGTAATCATAACAATTGTCAAACTGTCAAATCTCCCATTTTCTATCATTTTAACTTGTTTTGTTAATTGTTGCTATTCCTTTACTTTATCGAACTTTATTGCAATTAATTAATTATGATAAGTTTATCTAGATATGAACCATGCGAAATAGCTGGGTCAATTTTAATATTATGTAAATCTGGCAACAATTATCACCTTATTTGCCATGGTTGCGCAGCAAATCCTACAATAATTTAAATTATATTATCTTCTGTTAAAATAGTTTGCCCTGGAAATTTTATACTATCTATGCTTACTTAGAGCAAAGTACAAATATTTCCAGCTGTACAAGGGTAGTGTTCATTATGTTCTACTTCGTGGTGATTAAATTAAATTTACCGAATATTCAAATTAGGTGCTTGGTTATCTTACGTGATTCATGCGGAGAGCATCGTAAAACAACAAGATAAAAACTGAAACTTAAGCACATTGCCTGTCAAAAACTAACAAATTTAAACAAACCTATCACAATTAATTAATTACAATAAGGTTCAACAATGAACAAAACAAGTTAAAATGACATAAAATAATAACGAGCACAAAGAACGAAAGTATGACAAATGCACACAAATGCAATAACTATAAATAACAAGAATAATTTACTCATTTGGAATTGAGATTTGACAGTTTGGCAGTTGTTATGATTACTTTGCTTAGCAACGAGCTTTCTAGATCAGTCTGGCGACACAAGAAACAATTTGGCGTTCTTTCCTAGCCTTTGCGTAACAACAAAGCAGTTTAGCAAAACCTTTATTGCTGCCTACCGTTATATTTCTTACGTTAAATAAATAAACATATGTGGTATCGTTGGATTCGCCTTTCGATTATCTTTTCAAAGTCGTAAAAATATGTATGGTGTTTTATTTAAGAAAAGAAAGTTACAATTGAAATGCCGATAAAGTTAGCTCATAAGAAATAGAAATCGACTCATTTTTTCTAAAAACGCTAGCTTCTGTCGTTCAAAAGCCAGCATGGGGAGGGGGATCGTCTTACCGAGATAACAGGAACAATCAAAGACCACTAAAATTTTCCAAAAGAGATCGGCAGCTTGTATTGCATCGATATATCACATTATTCTCGAAATAAGTCGAGTAAGGTATACATTACGCCTGATTTAAAAGTACATCGAACATGCAGAGCTTTTAAAACGAAATGTCTGCCTCGAGTAACCTATAGGGGCCTACAGGGGTATTTTTCAAAAGGATTTTCCAAACCGGATTTTTCATAGGCCAACAGCGGATACCTGTCATATATGCAATCGGCTATGTTGTGAGGCAAAATTAAACAACAGCTCAAGCCTTGCTGCCAAAACTGAGCTTCAACTTCATCATCGAAAGGTTGAATAATGTTTACAGAACCTAAAGGAACCAGACAATTACAACTTCCCGGCAACGATAAATGTTGTATAAGTTTTCATATGTAACAGGTGCTGTTTGTCCCGAGTTTAGTGCATTTAATGGCTCGGGAGCATCCATGATAAACTTGACAATTTTGTACTGTTGTACTGAAAAATTACTGGATCACTACGCCTTGTGAAACTGATTGTAGAACATTTTTCCAGTTATATTATTCACAGTTATATTATTCAACGTGAAATAATCTACAAATCTATTTAAATCCTCTTGTAATCTAGTACAGTCATTGGTGGATAATACTGCCGAATATATTTTTAAATCGTCAGCATAAAGCAGAAAATTGCTGAATTTGTGATATGTTATATTTAAGTCAGTTCTCCTGTTATAATGTTGGTATTCATGTAGCCGATAGAAACCATGCTTTTATATGTATCTAGTACGAAGGTATGGCTAGTAGACGCGGCAATGATGTAGCTTCCTGCTTACTTTCGTTTTACAACCGTGGCGTTACTCACAAGAAATGTTACTTTGGAGTGACAATTCCGGCGGGCGAAATAAGAACCGTATGGTTTTATTTATTCTAGTATTCTTAGTAGTCCATGGAGTATTTGACACAATAGAATATAATCCCTTGTTAAGCGGATATAGTTTCAAGTCCTACGATAGAAACTTTGGTTTAATCGAGGGGAGTATGAAGACAATTGTGTCCACTGACTTGCATGAAGTTGTTTTCCTTAAAATTCGATATTCTATGAAGAAATTACTTCTTCTTGTTTAGATCTTCCCGGTTGAGTTACATGCATATAGCATGATTTTGCACACATCTTTTTACGTCTTTACTCAGTTCATCAATTTCCTAAAATAATCAAACTGGAGTTTAACTTTGTACACATTTGTAAAGATAGCAGACTGTGGTGCAGTATGACAGGCAAGAAATATAACACACTCAGCGCCACATAAGTTGTTATTATAAATAAAACAATTTGTGTGCTGAAAAGTGAGCTTGTGTCTTTTGTGTTTGCTGTATACATTTGGGTAGAATCTATCCTCCCTTTCCAATAGATTAGCTGATAATATAATGACCGACCCAAAAATTGTGCAGCATTTAATTCTTTAATAAAAGATATGCATTTTTTTTCATTAGTTAATGAAGTAATAGCAAGTAAATGTACCTGCTCCTAATTTGAATTTTTTCTCGAAAGTTTAAAAAATTCAAGATAGAAAAATGTTTTTTCCAAATAAATCATTTAGTTTTAAATTAAGAAAATATTTATATTAAAGGTAGGAATGAAAAAATGGTCCAAATCCCACAAATTTCTATTGAGAAATTAGGCGACCGGTTTCCTGTTCAAAAAACACATCATCAGACCAGCTACAAGGATATTCAATAAATGAATAGTGGAAAAAAGTTAATAATTAAAATTAGGAGCAAGTGAATGAATTAATGAAAACGTTTTCTTGGCACTAGGTGATGCTGGGAAATATTTTAACGAATCCATCAATACCATGAGCAATATATCAGCATTATCTTGATTATTGTTTCTAGGCACTTTTTTCATGTGTGCTTCTATATTAAGTTCACTTTTGTTTGAACATTATTCTATTACAAGCATGAGAATAATTTACTGCGTTAAGTGCAATTAACAATGTCGATATAAAATACAATTATTTCATTACAAGTATATACTTCTCTTAAGCAGAGAAGAAAACGCTAAGAAAATATTTCTTTTGATTTGAAACAGTTATGTTGCGGATAATTGAAACAGTAATTGTCTTGAATTGAGGCGAATAGCTTTGATACAAGTAAACGTTTCTCTGCGTGTAACACTTATTGTTGTTTGTTCAACAACAATATTGTGTATGTAACCACAGTAAGTAACTATAAATATTTTGTTTTCGTCACTACAATATGCCACTCATTGCCATATTGCGTGTTCGTAAAATCTACTAAAGCTTGAACTATAAAAAACTTGTTTGTGTTACGTTTATTGTAGTAAGATCTACGTATATGTTTGTTGCGAGAACCATAAATGGGGTCGATATTACCATAACACACTAACTACAAATATATTGTATGCCTTACCACTACATTTCTCTCGGTGTGAAGACCGACATTGCACTTATTACACTATTTTCTAACTTTCTTCTTACATAAAGCGCACTTTCGCTGTCGTCCTTGATTGATTGATTTCTACCAAAGTAGGGTTAGTCTTTACATCCTTAACACTGAGGCTTAGTAGCCTATTATGTTATTCTGACTTCGGTTTCGTTTTATTTGAACAGGTTAGTTCCCTCGATCAGGTTTAAGAGCAGCCTATGTAGTAAATTTTTCTCCATTGGTAGATCAATTACGCCTTGCATTTCCTCCTCCTCATTGCAAAGTCTACATAAAGGTTCATCTATGTAGATCCCCATCTTATGCAAGTAGCTTCTCAAAGAGACATGTCCTGTTAGTAGACTTGCTTAACTCAAACAGATCAGCAGTCAGATGTTTACTGTGCTTTTGTCCAGCTGCACGGTTCCAATTTAATTGGTGTTGTGCTATGATCCACTCATGAATTGCACCACGCACGGCACTCTTGGTAATGCCCAGACTCGGTTCAAGGCCTATATAATTCATTTTTGAGCCATCCCTCGCTAGCTGGTGTGCAATTTCATTGCTCACTATACCCATGTGTCCTGGCACCCACACTAGTGTGATCTTGTTGTGTTTAGACAGAACCATTAGCTTTTGCAGGCACTCGCATACTAGTTTGGAGGCTACATGATAAGATCCTAGTGCCTTTAAGGCTGCCTGACTGTCAGAGAGAATGCAAGTCGTCCCAGCCTGGAGCCGCCGACGCAGACTCTCCCACACGCAGGTTTGTATAGCATATATTTCTGTTTGAAATACCGTGGTGTATCGCCCAAGTGATCCACATACTTTGCAGCCTTGGTTTTCCTCATAATTACCAACGCCACAAGTGGTGCGCGTTTTTGACCCATCTATGTACCAGATTTGGGTTTTCGGTTTTCTCCCCTCTCCATCTCTCCATTCTTCCCAATTCAAGAAAATTTTGGAAGGTTTGTCATAGGAGATCCTGGAGATCTCCTATGACAAACCTTTCCTCTCGTCCTTACTCAGTACTTTCAAGATTATGTCCAATTTGACTATAACGAATATCTTGAAGTCTACTAGCCGTACTTGGAGCGTTTGGTTTTCCAGCCTTTTTAGGATTGGAAATTGATTCTATTCTTAGGTAGGTTCTTGCGATCATTATTCGAAAGTTGAGCATGTTTACATTTCCATTCATTGTTGTATAAATGACATAAGCATTGTTCACCGTCACATCAATTGCGTTTGTAAAAATTGGAAAGAACCACTTTTTCCCTCTAAACTTGATACGGTATTTTTGAATATTCCAGTCCAATCTATCTACGCCACCCAGAAATTGGATATATTGCCCTACTGCATGTGGTCGATCAGTGTAACCAAATTTTGCTTTCAGATTTAGACCATCTTTTCATTTTTTCTAAGGGTTCAATACCTAAGCGGTTAAATAAGATTCTTATGCAATCATTATCATTCCAAGAAACTGAAAGAATTTCGTTTTTGTCATCAAATCTATATCAATTAATTATGAAACAGATCATCCAACAAATGGTCGTCACGACTTTGTTGGCACAGGTTTTCTCCTTTAGTGAAGCGTCGAATTCTATCCTTAAGTTCACCAACTGTTGGATGGTTGGAATATGTGTGAGACCAAGAAAACCCCATGATTAAAAATCGCTTGGCGTGAGATCACACGGTATCAGTTGCTCATTCTTGTTGCCATTGCGTAATTGCGTAATACAGTTCGGAAATCTCTCTTGTGGCAACTGCATTGTTTCCTATGCTGTGTGGCAGGCTGCCGCGTTCTGCTGGAATTACATATCGTCCTCCATAAAATCTCCTTTATCGTGTTACGATGACGGTCGCCATTAACTGTAACTGCGTTACCGGCTTCGTTTTCGAAGAAACGTGGTCCGCTATTCCAAAACCTACACCAAGCAGTCACTTCTTGTGGGTGTATTTCTGCGCATGATCTCGCAGAAAATTCTCAGGAGTCCAAATACGACAGTTATGGGTGTTCACATACCCATCCAAATGAAACCGCGTTTCATTACTAAACAGTTAACTGGATCTTATACAGATAAAGATGAAGATCCTTTTTCAGTATCTGCTTTTTGAAATTGCCAATTTTTTCTATTATCGACATGGCAACAAGTGGGTTCTTGGATATTAAACCTGCAGGGAACTCTTTTCTAAATATAAAAAATGTAAATATCGGCAAGGCGGTAAAAATAAAATTTCAAAGCAAACTCCTTACTCTTATGATGAGCAAGGAAACCTTTTCAGAAATAGAAGAGACCACAAATATATTTAAAAAAAGGTGTAACGCTATCTTAACTAAAAGCTGTAGAATTACGAAAGCTACCGCCGGAAAATAAAGTATCTGCTAATAAGAAAATCTGTGTTACCCTATCTACATAATGAAGTTCATAAGGTTTTCTTTCGTAAAATTTTAGTCGTGGATAATGATGATCAGGTAAGATCAAATGGCACTTATCACCCAAATGGTCACACACTTCTTAATTGCTTTGTAAAACGTCAAACGCTTACGGGTGAATATACTTGCGGGCTAAACAAGTTAGTTGACGCATCTAGCTAATAGATGTCGCCAGCAGTGTTAATGTCATTTTAAGAACTGTCAAAATTACTTGGATTATTTTAAAACCTAACACACGTGGGTGTTGTTTAATTACGATGTTTACGGCCTTGGTGATGGTAAAGTATTTATGCGGCGATATCGAGCATGATGTCCATTTATTGTCAACCGGGGTTAGCTGCTTATGTCCAGAATTTAGTGGCGGAATGAGAAGATGTAAGTCATATTTACAAAGTTTTATCTACAAGTGCGTAACAACGTTCTTGACAAAATAATTCTAGAAAAGAACAACAAACGTAACACATAAATTAAATCAAAATAACATAACATTCTAGTTCGGTCGTGACTATTTACAATGTTTAACAGAAAAGATTTTTTCTCAGTAAAATATATCAAGTAGTGCAATGATATGTCTCTGCTTAGAGTACTTATTATCTCAAACAGTCAAACGTTTGTTACGGGTATTGGCAAAAGTTCGTTTACGGTCTTAGATTCTCTAAGTCAAAAGAGATCAAGTGTTGGGGTCTTCTTATAAGTTAATTATGGACTCGCATAATTTAATCGGCGGTTTTTCTCGCAGAGGAATTAACAAACAGCTGATGGCTGTTACTACAAGTGTGATTGGGAAAAATATTCTAGAGTTGAGAGACAGAAAATATTCCAAGCTTGCCCAAATGCAGTTTTAATACTTGTAACATGCGCAGATACAAAATATTTAAGTAAATATAATTCACGAAATGAATAGAAATAAGATAAATAAGAAAGGATGACACCTTTACAGATAGATGTTCCAACAATGTTGGCATTTAAATAGCGTTTAACGTTAAAGTTATCGTCTTAACAGATCGATATCAAACATTCAACGAACTGAGAAAGCCCTCATGAATATAGTGTGCGCGAGTAGAATAATAGCTCGTCGGAAGACTCAAAACCTAGAGGCCACCTGAGACCCACTTCCGTTACCGCTACCAAACAAGAATGACATATTCCCTTTTCCGTCGCTGGCGTTCTCTCCATTAGCATCTTTGTTTATTTCCTGTTATAGGGATTATTTTATTTCTTACAAGAGTACTGGAATAGCGCTTTTTTAGCCGTGGTGGTTATTTCTCGGATTCCAGACGGGTCCCAGGAAAGTTTTTATGCCGTCATAAACACGCGTCAAGACGTATTTTAGCTTGCTCCTTAAATCGTTTTATATTCGAAGATGTTCAGTTTTTATTCTTTTAAGTATGAACGTAATTTATTACTTATGTTAGAAATTTCTCTTTAAAAAGTTCATTGTAGTTCCAAGTAATGCAAGTACTTTTCTCACTATACCTATGTGTATGTAGATAATAATGTACCGATTAATATCCAGCGGAGGTTATAATACAAATAGTTTTGTATATAATGTATGTATGTATGTACGTCAGGATGAACGATTTATAGTGCATGGGAGTGAGTGCACTATCGATACGAGGGCAAATTTTAACAATAAAAAAGTAGTAATAATATCGCTTATTTAACAATTTAACTTTTTGTGTTCATAGAAAATGTAATCTGTTTTAGATTTCATATTATAACGTTAGCTCCAATATTATGTAAATTAATAAATAAAACCCAAGGAGAAGGAATATATCCAGTTACCCCAAAAAGACCATAGTCGCACCTACATTTAAAAAAAGAAAAAAAAAACAAAATTATAGACCAATATCGCTATTGTCAGCACTAAACAAAATACTGGAAAAACTGATTCAAGTACGAATAATGAAACATATAAAAGAAAATAATATAATTTACTATAACTAAAAGATGTCCAATGCAATTTGCGTCGTAGACGATTCGACCAATACCACAAAAAGACTCTTGACAATAAAATTATGGTGGGCATATTCATAAATATGAAGAAAGCTTTCGATACCATATCAAAGGAAAAACTAATTGAGAAGGTTAAATACGGTTTCAAAAATGAACAGCTAAATTTAATCAAAACATACCTTGAAAATAGAGAATAAAGAACAAGACTAGATAACTTCGTAAGTAACCCTTTGTATGAAAATATTGGCCTACCACAAGGAGGAAATCTGCCCCCGACATAATGCATATTTTACTCAAATGATCTGTTAGAAAAACACTTATACGGACAAATATACGCAGATGATATGTGCCTGCTACATGCAGGACAAAATAAAAGAGATACAAAAAAGAACATAAGAATGGATTTAAAAATTTTAGAAGAATGGTGTTGCAACAACTTACTGACTGTAAACGAGACAAAGTCAGAATGCGTGATTTTCGACAAACAGAAAAGTAAAATTTTAAATAAACATATCCATAAAGAAACGAAAACTGAAAGGAAAGAAATCAACATTATGGTGTATTTTCAAGCATATGTAGGGGAACACTAGATTTATCAAACCTTCTGAATTTGAGATAAGCCAAATGTTCTTTGTGCCTAATTCTGATTGATCTTTTTGTCTGCCCAATTGCCCACTTGATCACAATTTTTACATGAAATTTTGTAAATTTCTGTTATCTACTGGGTCTTTAGAACTTCTAAAAACCTTTATGAGATTATTGTTTGAAGAAAAAACAAATTTGCGGTCAACTTTAGAAAAGATTTTTTGAAGACCTTTCGTGTAACTTGGATAAAAGGGTAATTTAACATATTTCTTATTATTACGGTCGTCAATGCGTTCTAGTGTGCTTATATTTCTAATTCTTAATCTATTCTTATGTATAGAGAGAATTCGTTAAAGTTAGCAATATTGATGATTTCTTTTAGATCATTTTGATGTCTATCTTTAGTTAAAGGAAAATTGAGTAACCGGTGTAACAAAAAGTTAGTGGCCGAAAGTTTGTATTCATATGAGTGATTAGAATCCTGTAAGATAAATCTATTATTACTAGTATGTTCTCTATATACGTCTATTTCTAACTTATTTTTATTTCTTATTACTAACATATCGAGAAATGGAATCCTGTTGTCTTTTTCTTCTTCGTGGGTAAATTTGATAGGTGAAAGGTCTTCAAAAAACCTTTTCTAAAGATGACCGCAAAATTGTTTTTTCTTCAAACAATAACCTCAAAAATCTTATGGGAAGTTCCAAGGACACAGTAGATAACATGGATAATTTAGGAATTTACAAAATTTCATGTAAAGATTGTGATCAAGTGTATATTGGGCAGACAAAAAGATCAATCAGAATTAGGTACAAAGAACATTTGGCTCATCTCAAATTCAGAAGGTTTGATAAATCTAGTGTTGCCCTACATATGCTTGAAAATAGCCACAATGTTGATAATATAGAGTTAATTAAAAACGTAAAGAGCATTGTTCAATTAAATTGTTATGAAGGCATGGAAATTTACAAAAACAAAAATCACTTAATGAATTCAGATTTAGGACCACTAAATTCCAGCCTTTATCCCTTGTTACATCATGTATAGTTAATTACAGCTGCAATTATAACCATGTGCAATGAAGCGCTTCATTGAAAGATATGGATTTTAATAACTTAGGTCATCCTGGCATAACATACACAAAACAATATCAATATGTTGTCATTGTGTTTTCTTTCTATGAGATAAGTTTATTGTACATACATATAAAGATGCTCTTATTTCACCGTCCTCTGGTTTACCATGACAAGCCCAAGTACCTACAAGTACAATGTACAAAAACAAAGCAAAAGCCAAAGTTAACACGTAACTACCTTTTCCTAGAAACACTTTTTGAAATGTTTCGATTATGAAATTTTGGCCAGTGTAATGTATGCTATTTTAATGCGCTACTGTTTCATGTTCACGGTCTGTGATATTTCCCTGTACTAATATTGCTTATTATTATTCCGGAGATTATTTCATAATGAATTTAAATTCCGCGAAAATGAATTAAATTCCTTCTTGCTTAATTTATTACTAGGTGTATCCACGAATTCATTGCAAATCATGATGTTGGAATAAGTTTCCTAACTGGATTCTTAGTTACGTTTACACGAAGAGCATAGCTGTGATGTATTTCAGATATTTGTTATCCATATAATAAAATTATGGCGTATTGAAGTACAAATTTGTTGCTGTTAGTAATGTAAATACATACCTATGTACAGGACGAATGTTCTTAATTGACCTGGATTGTAATATTTCTTGAATGTAATTTGACAGCTTCGTCATCAGCTATTCTTACTTTTCTTACTTTAATTTTAAAATTAAGTTGGTACATGCTGGATTCATCATATGTGGATTTCATTGAACTTATATTTAAAAGGGCTATTTTAAGAATCCACAACATACAGGATGTTCCATTAAGAGCAAGAAAGTTTATATGTGCTTTTACGCACAGAAGAAAATTTTAGAATAGCTTCTACAATTGATCCGTGAGGCGGACAATTTGTAGCAATTAGCGAAACAATATTGTAGGAATCATGAATCTTCTGATTTTAAACATGGTGTAGTAGCCATTGCAATATCTAGACTTGCATCAGTTTAACGTTTTCTTACTTGGGGTTAAATTGATCATCGTTATGGAGTGAGTTTAATCACAATATCTGCTTATTTTCTATATTTCTACTTCGAACGAGATACTACGTATACCGATTAGGAAAATGCGAAATTAGCCATATCGCTACCTCCTCCTCGCTCTCGAGCAGAGGAATAAGCGGGCCCAAGATTACAGATGTGGTTAGTTAAAAGGTAGACTGCATGATATGCGGACGATCTTAGTAAGAATTTCAGGAGTATTTACTTTTCTTTTCTTTCATTTCATCAGAATCTGTTTTTATTTTCGACTTCTTCTCATTAATTTCGTCTCAACTTCGTAGCAACAACAAAATAGGTATGCGAAACTCTCATTTCTAGGCGACCTTGACTTCAAATTATTACGTGCACTTTTCGCACAGTAGGTCTACATCTCAACATTGTTCCAAGTCGACTAGCATCTCCCGCATGGAATTGCTGGGATATCACTCAGTCCCCTCCACGCTCTTTCGGATGTACGGCGAGAGAGCTCTCTCACATGTATGGCGAGGACGGGATACCGATATAGCTAATTTCTCATTTTCCCAATCTGTATATAAAAGAATGGTGAGCAAGTACAGAAATTATGATGAGGTAGCAATTGATACGCTTTTTAGCCAATATCACGGTCTTCATGTGACGAAAACAGTATTAAGTTTAGAAAAAGAAAATGCCATTTTTGAATAATGTTACTTGTAACAAATGAGGTTTTTCTCTCAGCGCAAATGATCAGATAGTTCAGACAGTTAACGTGTGTCGCTTTTCAGACAATTTACCAGATCCAGTGTTAAGCAGCCACAAAAATGATGTGGTTGACCATATCGGAGCCAATATTAAAAAATGTTGGACAAATGTGTCTAAAGATACTTTAAACTTAGTCACAATTTACTAAGTTAATCAAGTAGAATAGCCTTGGGGTTGGTGTTCTGTGTACAGGACATTTGGGACATGAAAAGATACCGCTCCTGATAATATTTTCAACTACGACGAGACAAATTTGCGAGATGATACCGCTCGAAAAACGTTAATATATCATACAGGAATCAAATATATAACAATATATAAATATAAACTAATTCTTACGCACCATCTAATACATTAAACATTTCAATCCAATTTGGTTGTGGTTATCGAAGTCACGCCCGTATCTATTTTCTCATAACATCAAAACTATAAGCAAACGACGAAGTTGAGTTGTTTTGATCAATAGTCTGTTTGTAGCATAATTATCTCATACTTTGCTTATAATATTGATCAATATCACCCCAACCAAGGCATGAATTTGGTCACTGGGCTTTTTATAATTATCAAAGTGAAAGAGAACGATTCAGATTAAACAGTCTTGCATTCGTAGTAGTTGAGATGTAGTTTTTATATAGAGAAATTTTATAAATGTCTGACAATTTGTTACAGTATAGTTTACAGACAAATAAATATTTTTCATGATCAATGTCGCCCCGTTTGACGGTAACTTTATAATCAGTGAAACTGTGGCAAAAATTACTACAGAGTGGAACATAATGGCGAAATAAAAAAACAGAGCACCTCTTCACTCCTTACAAAAATTTTATTAATTCTAAGATTAGCTTCGGGTTTACGTCAACATCAGCTAGAATCTAAGGTATAATACATCAATATAATATTAAAAAGAAAGAGTACAGTTCTTAAAGGTAAATAAAAGCTTTATGGAAGTCATATTGTAAAATGTTAAAGTTAATTTTTTTTTACTTAAAATTCTTGAAATGCATATTATTTATATGCAGTATTATTCACATTGCTTGTGATTTTAAAAAGGCTAAGGTAGATGTTATCTACAGAATAATGTTCAAACAAAAGTAAACTTAACGTAGAAGTACACATGAAAAAAGTACCTAGA
This sequence comes from Dynastes maya, assembly GCA_029619315.2. Classification (NCBI taxonomy): domain Eukaryota; kingdom Metazoa; phylum Arthropoda; class Insecta; order Coleoptera; family Scarabaeidae; genus Dynastes; species Dynastes maya. Next base: position 52,365,271 of record JAROYE020000003.1, on the reverse strand, counting down.
AACAATAACCAAGGATAATGTTAATAAATAGCTCCTGGTATTGATGGAATCATTACCGGGAAAAACAATATGAGAAGAGAAAAGCATTACAGCTTCTTGCGCCTGGCCACATTGCTCTTACATATCTCAGTTTACGTCACTAATCTTCAAAAACAGCAACCTAAATATTTCCTGGCGCCACCTACTTCCAGTAGTTATAGTCATGCCGTCCTAGATAATACTGACGGAACCAGAATACGGACACCATACTTACCCAAATAATGATCTAACCTTTAACGTACAACGTTTCACAAACGTTTTCAAAAGATACCTGTTAATGTAATTTTTGTTCTTTTTATTACTATTTACCACGTGTTCTAATTTAACTATAGTTCTTTTTTTTAATATATAATAAATAATAATAATAATAATAATAAAGGGATAAATAAACTTAAATATTATCTCCTTAGTCATTAAACTACATCAAATAATCGCTATTTAATTACATTATTAATGAGATAATTTAATTACAGTGTAACCTATAAAAAAAAAACTTTTTCATTAGTGCATTTACTTGCTCCTACTTTTAACTGTAACTGAGCTAGAAATTCTTTCGTACGTCAAAAACATGAAAAATAAGCGCTCTGCGGGTATTGATGGGATCCCGACTTGTATAGTAAAATCATGTATTGAACATATTTCTTACCCTTTATGTCATTTAATAAACTCTTGTTTTACAACTGAAACTTTCCCGCAGCAACTAAAGGTGGCAGTAGTTAAACCTTTATATAAGAAAGGTGATATTAATGAATTAAGTAACTGCAGACCTATTTCTTTGCTAAGTAGTTTCGCTAAAATGTTTAAATATTTAATTTTTGATAGGCTTCTCTGTTTCTTTAAAAAACATACCTAATTTACTTAACAATTTCCAGCACGGCTTCACAAAAGGAAAATCAATTGAAACTGCTATTTTTCAGTATACCGATGAGGTTCTGTCAATACTCGAGAACCGCGAATTAGCATATGGTATATTTTTGGACTTGAGCAGAGCATTTGACAATGTGGATCACTCTATACTGCTTACTCTCATGCATTCGTACCTTAACAACAGAATGCAATTGGTTGAACTTACAAAGAATGGCAAATCTTCACGATCACAAATTCTTCCTCTTAAAAGAGGATTACCACAGGGAAGTGTTCTTGGCCCTATATTATTTAATCTGTATGCAAATGATATAAGTAATGTTGTGCAACGATCTGAACATATCATTGTAAACTATGCAGATGATACCAACGTACTGGTTCGAGGAAGTGACTATTCTGAATTGAACAGAGAATGTAATGGTTACTTTTGTGTACTTGATAACTGGTTTCTTAACAACAACTTAGCTTTGAATCTAACCAAAACATCTTGCATGCTTTTTCGAACTTCTGCAGCAATACCAAGGCCTTCTTGTATTGAACTGGGCGGTAGGAAAATTGCTATAACCAGTTCAACCAAATTCTTAGGTCTATATATTGACGAATTTTTAAAGTGGTCAGTGCATACAGGTAACATCAGTAAACAACTTAATTCGGTAACCTTTGGATTTAAAACTTTAAAAAAGATACTTAATACTCCGGATTTGTTCGCGGTTTATTATGGTATATTTTACTCACGCATGAGTTATGGTATCATTTTCTGGGGTCAATCTCCAGAAGTATATAGAGTTTTTCTAGCTCAGAAGAAAGTCCTTAGAGTTATTTTCGGTTTATTAAGTACAGACAGTCTAAAAACCGTTTTTAAACAGCATAATTTACTAACCTTTTATGGAGTATATATTTACAATTGCATAATTTTTTTGTTTCAAAATAAAATGAATAAAAATGATTCTAAATACAATCACGTACATAATACTCGTTTAAAAGATGACTTTTATCAGTATCCAATACATAGGTTAACATTAACAGAAAGGAATGTGTATTATTCTAGTCTACGTTTATATAACAAACTACCGCTGTTCATCAAAACTAGCAACAATTTAAGAATATTGAAAAGCAGATTGTTTGAATATTTAGTTAATTTAGAACCGTATTCGTTAAACGAATATTGGAATAATTAAAATTATGTAGTTTTGTTGACTTTTCTTGTATACCTTTGTATACTTCGAAATAAATATAAAAAATAAATAAATAAATAAATTATTAACTTTAGTTTTTTTTTTAATTATTGCAATTTTTCTTTTATTGGGTATCCTTATAGCTGGCCTGATGATGTCTTTTTTGAGCACGAAACCGATCGCCGAATTTCTCAATAGAACTTTCTGAAATCTGGACCATTCTTCCATTCCTACCTTTAATATGAATGTTTTCTTAATTTAAAACTAAATAATTTATTTGGAGGAAACATTTTTCTGTCTTGGATTTTCTTAATTTTCTAACCCAAAGGAAATATTTATTTAATCCAAATAAAATTTCAATATTTATATTATACACTTTAATAGTCATGAAATAAAAATATTTTTTTGAATAGAGAACTGATTTTTGCAAGAAAATCTATTTTCTTGATGCAAGAAGCCATTTCTCTGTGTGTGTAGTGAAATTTGAAATGGAAAAACAAGTTTTAAATGGTAAAAATGATTAATATGAGGTGGTGCGTCGTCGTGCTGAAGGAACAGATTTCTTTTTTCCATCAAAAAGGTATATTATCCATAAATGCTTCTATAGTATGCTGGTTTATTATTTGGTAATATCATTTACCGGATGATGTTTCCATGATATATGTGGTATGCCCGAACACGGGTATTACGTAAGGCACACTAAACACTAAAACCTTCCCCGAGATTGAACATTTACAAGATGGGCGTTGACATCAAATCAGTGATGCCAGTCTAAAATTCCATCATTGTTACTAAAGCGTGACAAATGGTTGCACCCGCAGAGGCGCCGTGAAAGGAGCTGTGTTTACTATGTACATACAAGGAATCGAGTGGACGTTCGGTTATTATCGGTTGATCGGTGTGCGTCTACTATTTATAATGTTCGAGAAACTAGGGTAACCGTCCGGGGCGTACCGCGCAAAAGTGGACACAGTATTAATAAAAAAATAATAGATTGTTACCTTTTATTGACGTATAGATGACCACTGCGGTAATGTGCGACTGCCATGGTACGCCGCCTAGTACTGCAACATAAGCAATACTTCCATTGTCGAACCGGTCAGGCCTCGACGACGGTCTGAAAACGTCCTCGTATACTTTGCAAATGATCGTTCAGCATCTAATGAATCAAGATTTGCGAAATTCAAATACTCCTGTATTTCTTCTGTGCAGTTTTGAATTCCAGATGTAGATCGAACCTTTTCTAAATCCGGATTTTTATTTAAAACTGCACGAATTTTTTGCGCGACATCTAGTCCTATAGGACCCGCCAAGCTTTCTAGAGCGACTACTAAATTGTTGATGTTATTAAACGAGTCTTGTATAGATAAGTGAGTATTTTCTAACTGCGAAATAGTTTGTGTCACTACAGAATAGGTTATGGAAATCTCATCTATTTCTTTTTGAACGTCCTAATCGGAAAAAGGTTGCTGACTCTTGCTAACCGCTTGAGAAGTAGAAGAATTAAGTTTGAAAATGACATCTTTCACTTGGAAATAATATTTGCGATAGTAAGATACTGCCTCGATCCATGTTCCCCATCGCGTCAATACAGGCTGAGGTGGTAACGGAATTTGCGGATACAATTGCTTGAATACGCGGATATGTTTGGGAGATTTTACACTTTTTTGGTAGATAATAACTAAAATCATTCACCCTAGGATACTTGCTTCGAATTCTTTCTGCTACGAGATGACATGCGTGTATAAGGCATGTCATGTGAAGAAGAGTCGGAAAGCATACTTTTAACATCCTACCGGCTTTCAGCATTGTTGCGGCTCCATCAGAAACTAAAATGCTGATTTACAATGGTTTCGGCATCAGTTCTTTCAATCCTTTTACTAGCTAACAACAAGCAAGCTGCTGGACCATTACGTTTTAAAGGACGCGCTACAATCTGAAGCATCGATAGTTTCGTCCACAGTAAGCCAGATTTTTTGATTTCTCAACTCGTCTTTTATACAGTCTTTTACTGTACTTTGCACATGTGATAAATTGTACCGCAATTGTCTTTTTGTTGGTAGCTTCCATGACGGAACATATTTATCCCAAAAAAGACGAAAATTTTCATTATCTACTAGATGTTGTGGGATGTTTCACGTGCTCAACATGAAAATAAAGTCATACAAAAATTACCAGTACGGAATATTGTTTCTTAAATTCAATACATGACGTTTACTTTTAATATAACTTCTACATTCAAATGTCGTGCGACCTAGCAACCCTATCCGGGTCTTGTCAAAGGGCATTTACTATTTCTTCTTCAATAGTTGTAGTGTCCTTTTTTGGACTTTTCACTTTTCACTGTTTGTAGAGGTTGATGGCCTAGCGGTAGCAGTGGCTTCAACAACTTCCAAACCGGGATTTTCCGGGTCTGCTGTTTCTTCTTCTGGTAGGTTACCCTCAGTGGGCTTTTGTTCATGCCATAGCTCCTTTTTAACGCTCACATCTGCATACTCCTTCAAATTCTTCATATTAAGCGCCGGACGTGCTTCAACTATTTCAATAAACTTTTCCACATCAATAGCCGGCGGCTTCACTGGAGGCTGGCGGGACATTATTAATATTCCAAAACAAATTTTGAAATAAAATTAAAAATTACGCTGACGATGATCAATTAAACAGTCGACCGTGTGTGTGCTTCAATATGCGTCTGTGGTATATTAGCGGTTATTCGATAATAGCCCGACTCTATCATAATCATAAGTGTTCGTCGACTGGTTTTGACTAAATAATCGAATTGATTTGCAGTTGTACCTACATTTAACTTAATATATTTGTATCCATCAGCTAAACTATCGCTCGACTAAAAATCGATTGTGTGCGCTCGCCCTTAGTATCAGACGCCATAGCAATAGCTTTATTAACGCAGACCTACCAGATAAAAAAAGAAAAATATTCAATTGTATTACGTAGATTTAATTATTTTATGCTTACAAAATTAATTATTAACAATATTCATTATTAACTATACAGCGTATCCCACTAAAAGTGGGGACCGGCGATATCTTGGAAACTATTAATAGCTGTAGTGATGGGAAAATTTTTTTCAAAACTGAAGTGGTAAAGAGAAATTTGATTAAAATATTTTTAAATTCCAAACATGAGCGCTAAAGGGCGCAGTTGTTAGGGTCAACAGTAAATTTGAAATTAGTCGGTAAAAGTTCTAGGATTAACTATGATTTTAAATGCTTCATTAAAAAGCTTAGTTAATTACACACCACTTTGGTTAAACACGTTTTGTCACATTGTGAATAATAAGTGTAGCACCCGTTTACCGAATCATGTACAACTAAACCTGCTATAACTTCTGCAGTTTTTACCCGAATTAAAGAAACGTGGACTTGTTTGAAAGGGCATTTAGCGATATTTTGGACGTTGCAATTTGTGCTACCTGTTAATGTTCAAGAAATCTACCAGATGGCGTTATTATTAACTGTACTAGTTTTTCTCAATTATCTCTAAAAATTCAAATGTAACAATATGGTTTTCTTATGTTGTGTTTGAAGAGTTTTGACAGACTAAAGTAGTGGTGGAAACCTCATAGTGATATCTTTTTCCTTTTTCCAGATAACAACGAAACAGCCATAACATACAAATACCTACTTAATAATACCAAACGTATCTTAGTTGGCCATGAAACAAAGGAATGACACTTTTACTCTTTTACACACAAAATTGTATCAATATTAGTTTAATATGACTGTTAACAAAATCTAGTATGATTTGACTACGACAGCAGAATTTAGCATGCTATGGAAACAATTATTTATTTGATAATTTAACAGGTACATAGAATTTTACTGCGCACTGGCCCTCAAATACTACTGCTTAGCCGTTGAATGATAAAAATGTCGTTCTTTAATGCAGATACGTATGATATGCTTGCAGTGTATTTTCAATGTTTTGAAAACGTGTGTATTGTTGAATGTGAATATGCCGTTAAGTATCCAGAAAAAAAACATTTCAGCCGAGAAGTATTCTAACGTTTGGCGACACGATTACGTGAAACAGCGTATGTTCAACCTCGTGGAAATTATACTAGAGCACGTGTAGCTAGAACTGAAGTTAATGTGATAAATGTCCTTGCATATGTTAAAGTTCATCCCCACACAGGCACTAGAGATATGTCTTCTGTTGGAGATATAAGCAAGTCATCAATTCATCGCACCCTAATAGACAATACGTCACACCCATACATATTTTGATCATAGACTCAATAATTGAAATTGGTTAAAAGATATCTACCATAAAGATGCTGCCTTCCTACATTGCGTGCTGTGAACTGATGAAGCTACTTCTGCTAATGATAGGCCGGTAAATTTGCATAATATGCATTACTAATCCAGAGAAAATCTTCATTGGATGAGAGAGGTTGATCATCAACATAGGCGGGGGATAAATGTTTAGTGTGGCATTTTAGGTGATAAAGTTATTGGACCATTTATTTTTGGTGATATTTTTGGTGACGAATTACCAACACTTTTAAAAGATGTTTCGTTGGAAACTCGAAAAACGCGGTGGTTTCAGCATGACGGCCGCCCAGCTCATTATTTATGAATCGTCCGTGACTATCTTCATAATACGTTTCCATATCAGTGGATTGGAAGAGGATCAATTTTTCCATGGCCAGCTAGATCCCCAGATCTGACTGTGTTTTTTTTTTATGGGAAAGGATAAAAGATCTGGTTTACCAAACACGTCCTACAATGAAAACTGATTCAAGCGGTTCAATAATTCAATAATGATGTCGCGATGAGTTATTAGTACTCGTCTGCGTATAAATAATGACGGCCAACAGTCTAAACATTTAAAATAAATTTAAGTTATTGTTTACTTTCACTTCAACACTATATTATGTACTATTGGTACTGTCTTGGTTTTGCATTGTTGTCATTTATTTGTTTATTTTGTAACTGCTACACTTTTTTATTGTTATCATTGCTTTGTTTCATGGTCAACTGAGACATTATTAAGTATGTATTTGTAACTAATAGGGAAATTATTACTGATAATATGCTGTTGTCGTTTTTATCTGGAAAAAGAAAAAAGATATCACCGCTTCACCGGTTTCGCCACTACTTTAGTCTGTCAAAACTCTTCAAACACAATATAAGGAAAGGATATTGTTGCATTTGAATTTTTTGAAATAATTGAGAAAAACGCATACGGTTGGGAATAACGCCAACTAGTACGTTTCTTGAACATTAACGGGTGGCACAAATTGCGGCGTCTAAAACAACGCCTAATGCCCTTTCAAATAAGTCCACATTTCTTTAATTCGGGTAAAAACTACAGAAATTATAGCAGATTTAGTTTTACATGATTCGGCAATGCCTACTACACTTACTATTCACAATATGACAAAACGTCCTTAACCAAAGTGTTGCGTAATTAATTAACCTTTTTAATAAAGTGTTTAAAATCATAGTTATTCCTGGACCTTTCACCGACTAATTTCAAATTTACTGTTGACGCTAACAACTGCACCCCCTAGCGCATATGTTTGGAATTTAAAAATATTTTCATTAAGTTTCCCTTTCCCACTTTAGTTATGGAAAATATTTTTCCATAACTATAGCTATTGTAGTTTCCAAGATATCGCCGATCCCCACTCATAGTGTGATACGCTGTATATTTTTGAAAAGAGGAAAAATAGGTCTCTTTAAATAATTCAAGGCAAACTATGATTTACATTTAAAAATATACAACTTTATGTCGCAATTCGAAATTTTATTAATTTCTTAAAAATCCATGCACGTTACTGCATTCTATTCAGAAAAGTACCTCAAGATTGTTAAAATTACTTTCCTGTAACTTCACAAGTAAGTGACATTCCGATGTGCACCGAAAACAAAATCGAAGTTTTATTTATAATTCAAAAACAAAAGTCGATAGTTAATTTCTCTTTTCACCAATGAATTTACTTTTAACAACAACGTCGAGAATTTATTATTTTTTTTCTATAACTAATAATTATCGTGTTGCCACATAAAAGTATCGATATTTACCCACCCTGTACACAACTTCCTAAATGGTAACATACTTTTTAAGCAATAAAATGCATCAATTTGAAACCTTTAGTTGGGAGATGTGTCTACTGGAAAATAATGACCGAACATATGTTTAGCCAACATGATGTACAGGTATCCTTTAAATTTTATTAGACACATAACCCTACGCCGATGAAGTTTCGTTGGGAAACAAATTTTGCCGCCGTTAATAAACTTTTTGACTTAAGTTATTGTCATCGTCAAGTCGGAACGCGCTCACACGAACTCATCTCAATTTCAGTTAAACGACTTGAGCAATTGTTGTGCGGTAAATTTTGCGAAATAAAAGTTACTAACACGTTGACGAAACTTTCTCGAGCCATAAATTCACGAGGCGTGACTAGGGTTCCATCTATGTAGGACCTGCCCGGTTTCTTCGCTCCAGTCAAGTCGACAAATGAAGATATGTTGTGGTCAGATTAGATTGCGGGAAATGTCCCAACACGAATCTAGGTTAAAAGAAAATCAAACAAATAAAGTACCCACGCCACGAACCGTGCATCCACAAATACACAAACACGCTTTTCTTGGGAGATAGCGGAGGACGCAAATGGACTGTCGCCTTATTTAATTCGGTGCCGATATTGTTCCGTTTGTCTGCCGCAATTGATGAAAAAAGCGCAATTTTGCATTTGTAGCTTTGAATTAAAGTATTAAACTTGACCCTCTCAATATTACAGTTTTATTTACAACAAAATACCTGTGTCTTTGTTTCCTGTTTAATAATTATGAATAAATCGTAGCGAATGCAAAATGTAGTAGGTGCTTAACAATGTGACTTATCACAGATTGAAGTCAAGGTAATATAAGGAGCAACAAACTTATAATTTACTCGGTAGGGAGAATCATAGTGTACGGGTAGCGTCAATTTTGGAATTGTCGTTAATTAACAAAAGCAATACTTCGCGTAGAAGAAAATACCAGTTACCTAATGGATTGGTTTGGCTTGCAACAGATCGTAAACCAAACTAATTTGCATTCTTCTGTGAGCGATCTTTTATGAGAATTGAAATAAAATATTGGCATTAAATCACCTGGAGCCCCCACCAAATATGTGACGGGGTACTCTTCTAATATAAATACAATTCAATATATATTTTTTCAACTATCTGCAACTCCTTGTCTTACCAGTTCTCTTGCCTACGATTAGGGATTGCAATACCGGTATACCGATTTACCGGTAAATCGCGAAAATTCTTTCAAAATTTTTATTGGTAATTTGCGATCTTTTACCGCTAATTGGAAAGAATATTAAATACATATACAAACAGAATAAGTATAGAAATAATTATTTTTTTAGGTTTTCAAAGCATTTAGTAAAAGCCTTACGTTACCTAAACGAAAATACTTTATTTTACACCTTAGTTTGTTACTTATTACATCACGCAGATGGTAAGTAAAAAAAAAACTAATGTGTTTATGTCTTTTACAATTTTTGGCGCTCTTTAAAAACCGCACTTGAAGTATTGCTTTTGTAGTAATGTACCGGTTACAACGTGTTGTAGTATGTTTAAACGTGTACAGTATCTATACTGGAAGGAGCACGCCGCTTCCTTCTCGACTCTGAATTTATTCTAGTGGGTGCAGCGAATAGTGCGAGTGGTTATAGTAAAAAAGCGAAGGTAAGGATATCATTGATTGTAAAAATTACAATTTGGAAGAATAATTACATAGCACATTGATAAGACAATAATATATTGTAATAGTAAATTTATTTGTTGTACGGTTTTTTTAATTAAAATACGTAAATTTTTAGAAAACTAAAAAAAGTGTAGGAACCAGTGAAATTATATTGTAATTTAAAATATTTCTCTTGTTTGTAGTTATGGATAAAATTTCACCGTGAGACTATTTTAACCGTACATAAGTAAAAGATGCGGCTATATGTGAACGGTGTTTAAAGAAAATTAAAGCATGTGGTGGAAGTACCAGCAGTTTACACAGCCATCTCAGAAGACAACACAACTTTAATTTAGAAAAGAGAAAAAGGAAAAACTAATGATAGTATCACTCCGAATGAAAATATTAATCTCAAAACCGACGAGAATTCACGATCAAAAATTACTTCTATTTCAAGAAAACAACTGACAAACCTTTCCCTGCCGTACGAGCGCGAATAACGGCACAAGACGGAATTCCATTCACTCAATTTTGTACATCACGAGATTTACGAATGCTGTTAATCGTAAATGAGTATAAAAACATTCTAACATCTTTGAATACAATTAAAAAATAGTCTTTGAATATGCAGATACAATTAAGAAACAAGTAATCAACGAAATGTCGCAACATAAACTCGAAGCATTTAGTTTAACGTTAGATGAGTGGACATCTGTTAAGAACCGCCTGTACATGAACATTAATGTTCGTACATGTGATTTTTTTGGAACCTTGGATTATTTCGTATTCATGGATCTACGACTGCCGATAAATGTTTAACTCTCATTAAAAATAAACTGCAGGAGTTTGATATTTCTTTCAAAAATGTAGTATCAATTACTACAGATGGAGCTTCAATAATGAAGAAAGTAGGAAAACTGATCGGTACAAACCATCAGTTATGTCTCGCACATGGTTTACAATTAGCTGTAAGCGAAGTGCTTTATAGCAAAAACAAATTAGAAGAAACTGAGTGTAATAATGGAGAACTTGTTGAGTTAGCTGGTACAGATCATTCTAATGAGAAAGACGATGAAAATGAAGGCGAAACTTTCCAAATAGTACAAAGTGTATCTACTGACTCCTAATTACATTCTATACAGGATATACAATTAAATTCTCTGATAATAAAGGTACGAAAAGTAGTCAAAATCCTTCGCAAATCGCCAAAAAAAAAATAATAATATATTACAAAAACGTAAAAGAAGAATTTGGCCGAGAACTTTCGTTAATAATGGATTCTAAAAGACGATGGAATAGGTTACTGATTATTAACCTGGGCGAATATGCGGTAACAGCCAGAGGCGTGGCGAGCGCATAAAGGTTTACACATAAAATAGAAGGTAAGAAATAAATTATAAAACGTGCTGAAACACTTACCATTTTAAAAGTCTTCCGTGACTGAGTAACATCTGTTAAATATTTCAATCATTAGATATGTTTCCACAGCTGTTTCGGTCAAGTGAGTACGACGTGCGGAATAAATGTTTTTAATGCCGAAAACAACCGTTCGACATCTAGCGATGTTATATTTGCATATTTAAAATAATCTTTGAAACAACTTAATGCATCTTCACACGCACCTTCACAAATTTGTCTTATTATAAGAAAATCGGGGTCTTTCTTTAAAACACTTTCAAATTTTCGAATTACACACCAATTTATTTCACCTTCTACAGCGCATAACTGTGCGTAAACATTATTCACAATTTGAACAGAATCCACTAGCGACATCGAAACATTTTGTAATTTTTCTGTTCCCTCCGCTAGTCCGAAGTAATTGTTGTGAATAGTTTGTAAATCTCTTTTAACCTGACTATCTTGAAATATTTCCTGGTTTTCCTTGATTGCTGCAGCTTCTGTCGGATTGAATTTTAAAACTACCTTCTTTACTTGATCAAAATATTTGTTGTAGTAAAACGCAGCCTGCAACCATGTTCCCCAACGTGTAACAATTGGCTGTGGTGGTTCAGGTAAATTAGGACACAGTTTGTGAAATAGTCGGGTACGTTTCGGGGACTTTAGAAACACTGCTTTTGTACTAGCAATCAATGCATTTACTAGTGGAAAACATGTAGGAATCGTTTATGCCGCAAGATTTAGAGTATGGATTTTGCACGTTACATGTAGGAGGTTACCACTGTGTTCTTTAAGAGATCGGCTCAAAGAACGCATGTTTGCGGCACCATCACTCATAAACATTAAAAGTTGCATAGTTGAAAGTTCAAATTTGTTCAATGAGTTCAACACCACCTTTAAAATCTCATCGGCAGTACAATTTATAACTCTTTTGGAAGCAAGTAAGGAGGATGACGGTCGATATGGTTCCATTGTACGTACCATTACATTAACCACAGAATGTTTTTGAGGATCTGTTGTTTCATCCACACACAACCACAGTTTTTTATCTTTCAATTCCGTTTTCATTCTTTTTTCTATATGTTCACGAGCAAATGGCACTATATTCCGTATCAATGTCCGACTAGATAATTTACAGTCCGCATATTTATTACAGGAGGAGACAAATGCTTCTTTGCCTAGTAAACGAAACGATAGATTACATCAAATAAGAGTAACACATAAATCAAATATAAAATTTTCTTGATCTCGTATGCCACTTTTTGCAGAAGAATGCTGTTTGCTTTCGATGTGACGTTGACAATGGTTTCTGGACCAACACATTAAAGGAATTTTAGAAACTAGACATTGAATTTTTGCGCCATCAAAAATTAAGTCCGGGATGTCCACAATAAAGTTTTTAACTGTGTCTGCCATTGGTCGTTTTCGCGACGTACCTAACTGCGACATTTTTAAAGCAAACATAAGCGTACAATAACGAAATAAGTTACGACAGCCTACATATACACAGAACTACTCGCATACAGCATCGATTTAGTACTGACGCTGTGAACGTGTGAAATAAATAATCGCCGACTCCGCACCACATATCTACTACACTGACTGTTAACGCTGTTTGTCCAGACTACTGATTATGCTAGAGCGTTTTTTGAAGGCTATAAACTGTGTTAGAAAGAGTCAATAAAATTTGCTTTAGAAACACTACGTTGAGAAAATGATAATTTGTCGCCGATGGTGCGTTGAAATTTATGCTTGATGAGCTAACTATGTTTTGCAATTTCTTTATGATAACAATTTCAAGAATTCAAACGAAGAAGACGAAATTTGTACTAAGACCAACAAATCTACAATAACAAAGATAATCTTAGAATTAATTGAGCACGTTTACGATAAAAACGAAACAGACACTAACACTGAATTATCAGAAACTAACGATTTTGATTCCGAAGACTGGATTTTAATGTCAGTTGAGTCATGCAGCTCCTAACAAAGGAAAAAACCGAGACATCTTGTCAAGTACCGACTCTAATGCAAAGTAAAAATAAAAATTTAACACCAGTAGTTTTTACTAACCCGTCCGCCAACTGGTGTAGAATCGGAAAGAGCCTTTTCCGCAGCTGGCTTAATTTTTAGTAAGATTAGATCACAATTAGGGGATCCTAGTTTTGATAAACTATGCTTTTTGCACTCGTATTTTCAAAAAATACGTAATAATAAACAAAAAGTTTGTGCAGAATAGTTATTTGATTAGACTAGTTACTTAATTTCTTTAAAAATTAGTTATTTATTTTAGATTTGTTATTTATTCAGAATATAAGCATTATTGTTTGTTTATTTGAAGTTTTGTATATATGTTTTTAATAAAATTCCATTTATTTATGTTTGTAATACACAATTAAATACGTATATAAATGAAATTCCTGTTATTACCATTTATTGCTGTTTATTTTCAATATAAGTAAATTTTATGAAAATAAAAATTACCGGTAAGTTACTGGTAAATCGGTAATGAAAAAATGTTTTACCGAATTACCGGTATTGAAAGATGTCGGTAAATTTGCAAACCCTACCTACGATTTACTGCCACTTAACTTCCTATCTATCTATCGACACGGATCGTCCCCTGTCTTCCCTGCAATTCCGCAGTTTGTAACTGTGTCAATCAGTTGTGTAAGCAAGATTGGCTTCGACCTACACTTATATTACAAAACCTCATTCTATAATGGAATTTCCGTAATAATATGGGAACTAATAAATGAGCAGAAACGGAATAATTTATATCGATATCCCTGGTCCATACTGTAACAACTCGAAAAACGCGAATTCCAAGTAATATACATCAATTAGCTTTAAACATTCTAATTAACATTACCCTCTACTGAAACGAGTGAGATTTTCAAAACTATCTACAGGATGGTATTTGTTCCCTTATAGAAATGTGAAAAACTTCGCAGACTATAGAATAACAAGAATATTTATTAGTTTCGAACAGTAGTGTTTATGCCGTTGGTAATAAGTAGTACAAATTGTTACTCTACGAAGTTTAAAATATGGTGAAGTCGATATCTTACTATAAAAGTAAACTCAACACGCAATTTTACAATTTTTGATGTGACGAACAAAGAAGGTTGCAGCTGTTTGTGATATGAAGGTATTTTGCAAACTGAGGAGTAAATGAGATTGCTAGATGTGTGTATTGTTTTAGAGCAGCTCAAAGGAAGGATATGATATTCTATTCCAATAATTGGATTGGATAGAACAAAAGCAAGTTTTTATTCGATATGCATTTGTTCTGTGTCTAACAATTTCAAGATATTCACTCTATTTCGCGTAAATTTCTTATCTTCGGTCACGCGAAAAATGAGGATTTCAATAAGGACGTTCATACTCGCCCCTAATGAAAAAGAAAGGAAGCGAGCTTTAAGAAGCGGTCCCATTTATACACTTGCCCAGTGGGCTACAATAATTCGTAGTGCCAAAATATAGCGACATCGGCACACGTTTGAAGAAATATGAACAGAAGATATTTTTGATTCTAGGAAAGCTTCGCTGGTTATCGACCCATCAACTCCATTGGGCCCGACATGCCCGTTTTATCCGACAATGAAATGGTCAAATCCTTTCAATCTTACTCCAAAGAATGCATTATTAAAGAAAATAAATTCCATTTATTGCACTATTCCCAGTATTAGAAAATTAATGATAATGTAATGATAATTACTTTTTACTTACTTGATACGAACAAGTAACATGGATATATTAGAACACGGAGAGCTTTTCCCGTCTTCACGACAACACTGTTATCGTTTTAGGAATTACATTTTTTCATATGAAATTATAGATAATGAATTTATGTTGCTCTTCTACTGCAAAATTTGAAAATATTACAATCTTATTCCGTGGACTTTTACACCTGGTCTTCTGTAGCGAGTAATGCTAGCAAACATGTTGACTTAATAATAAAAGTTAATAAATGAGAAATCTGCTATGGCCTTAATTGTGAAATATTTGTCTAAGTGTGTGAATTATATTTTTTTGTATATTTTTCGGTATCAAATTATGAATGTATTTAACTTACACGTTATTAAATTTAAGAGTAAATACGACGGCTTCTCAAAATAAAAGTTTGGGAAGAATAAGTTTTAATAATTTCAAAAATCAACAGCGGGCGGACGCGACCGACCCAATGAATACGACGGGCCCAACGGGCCGAACGGGCTTGACGGAACAAACGAGCCAAACAGGCAGCCCGTCTAATTTTACAAAAGCGCGGCGCGCCCCGCATCTGGAAAAAAGTGTTGGTAAGATGGAAAAATTTAGTGTTTGTCACAGCTGAACTGTATTGTAAATGGCTGGTCTTTACCAGCCATGTACAATCTTCTACAAAACATCTTATGCTCAGCAGGATCATAAATAATAGGAAGAAAAGGATCCCGTCTTCAAAGTCGATTCAAAAACTTAAACTTATGCGGGCATACCTTAAACTAGTTACGATATCTATAAAAAACATCAGTTAATGAAAATGTGCGAATTATAAGCTATTAAAAAGGTTTGCTGACCATTTTACGAAAATTTACAAGCATTTAATAACAACTCGAAACTAGAGTCAAAAGATGAGTAAAAGTTCAGCAATAGTGATACGAATTTACTTACTTATCCAGTCCTTTTCTACCTTTCAGTGTAGAGGATTGGGAGTTAAGTTTTGCTTTTCCTTGCAAAACTCTTTCCACCTTTTTCTGCACACTGCAATCTCCGCGGCACTGTTCTACTCACAAGCCTTAATTATTTAAAACCCCGGCCATTTGATTATCCCAAGCTTCCGTCCTCTTCTTCTCTTCCTTATTTTCCATACTTTCTTTGCTGTCTTTGCATACTCACCATAGGTCCCCACCAGTTTAGTTACTTCCTATCTTCTGTTTCAGTGACTCTACCCCCAGTGATTCTTTAATTGCTTCATTTCTTATTTTGTCACTTTTGGTACTCCTAGCACCCTTCTCAGAAATTTCATTTCACACGCTCTCAACATAGATTTATGTGTGTCTGTTAGGTTTCAAGACTCTGCTTCGTATATCAGGATTGGTGTATTTTAATTTTAGTTTTTCTACGGACTCCTCTTTTATTGGTAAACGATTTTAATAATGAATAAAATACCTTAATTGCAATATTTATTCGTTTATTTATCTCCGCGTTCATATATCCATTCTCTTCTATTACTGATCCTAAGAACCTTATGTGCTCTACTTACCTCATGGTATCATCTTCAATCGTGATCTGAACATCTTCACTTCCAATTACCATAATTTTTGTCTTCTTTGTATTAACTTTCATATTATATATACTCAGTTCGTTTCTCCAACACACATTTTTTTGTAGGTTTCCTTCGATGATGTACATAATATGAGATCATCGGCACATTAGCTCTTTAATTATGGCTGATTGTAAATTTCTATAACCTAACGCTACTCCTTTAGTCTTAGTTCTTACTTCTTTGGTTACCTGATATGAATTTAATGTTTAAATACTTTTGAATTAAAATTTCCATTTGGTAATGTTCAAACTTGTTTCAATTGTTTCTCTAACGTTTATTATATTGTTGCTATAGATTTGGAGTAAGACAGTAACATATTTAAATCAAATCAAATTACTCCAAACATGAAAAAGATGAAAAAATAAAAATTCCAGAGGAATTATGAAATTAATATCGTAAAAATTTTATTGAAATTACAGGGTGATTGTTATTTCAAGTTGTTGCACTGTTGAACGGAGATATAAATATTTAAAAAACTTAAGCTAGGCTATGATTTGACCGAGCTGATAAAATTAGGAGGCCCTGGTGTTGGCGCCGGAATAGACGAACGAAATATCAAGATTTTTTGTTATAAACTCTTAAAAATACTAAATTTTAATTGAGAATATTATTCTAATAAGGGATGACGAGAAGAAATTATTCCAGGTCATATTCAATGTCGTAAATGTGTTCCAGCAAAGAAAAATGAAAAATTCGATTTACGCTGGATCTAGACCAATTCTCTCGCGCATCGATTCATTATCTAAAAATGAAAATATACGTGTAAAATTATGACACAATTCCAAACTAAACTACACAGTAATAAATTGGGATTTTATGGTGATTTTTAACTCTATATATGTTGACAATTGTTTGACAATTCTTAAATTTGACAAAGTTGAAAAGCTAATATAACATGCGGTCTCTGGTAACAGAATAGAACCTACCCCTACATACAGCGACATTTCGCAAAAATCTCAAAGTATGTTTATTATCTCAAAAACCAAGATAGATAGGTATAGAGAATATCGATGAAAGTTGACATGAATTGAAGAGAAGTATCTAAAATCGCAATAATATACACGGTGTTCCATTTAAAAATCTAAACTTATCCTGCGCGGCGGAAACAGCGTGTATACTTGGATATAATTCTATGTTGTGTGTTTTTTTTTATACATTTTTATATATACATGCAATTTTAATTTATTACAAATATCTTGACTTGATATATACTTAGGTAAATATCATATTATTTATTACATATATGTTATATACTAAATATTTTCCTGACTATTCAAGTATCTAGTGTATAAAATATACACTAGTTGAAATAAAGAAAAAAAAACATTTGACTCCGAATATTTTTTATTTTCTCTAAATTGCTTAGGAAGGGAACTATCGTCCGTCCACGCACTAGATAGACACGCTGGATATCTCAAAATCAATTTTGTTGAAAAATTTTCTGAATGAACGATATGAAAAAATTAGGTATTGTTGCAGGGAGAAATTAACAATTTCAAAATTAATGATTATCAGAATGGCGATTAACAGGATTATATTTCATACATTTAATAAACATTGAGAGTAGATCAGAGTTCATTCAAGAGGAAGTGCTAACCGCTGTATAGTTAGTATAACATTTTCTTTTCTGCACGTGATAAGTGATATAGCAGCGATACTCGGATTTCGAATCCGACACCATCAAACCTTTTTGCGCCAGAGCGCGGTTTCCGTAGAAAATCAGTTCTGAAGTATGTGCACACGGTAGAAACATATCGATTCTGAGTTGACACAAGCAAGAGCTTAACAATAATAAGTGGAGAAAAGGGAAGGTAGAGTTGTTGTTGTTTCGGTTTGATGGACATGTCGGACCTATCAGCTGTACTCTTTCTCCGCACGATATTACACACTTCCAGTTTTACCCCATACTTCAATCAAAACTGACTCGATTACGTTTATTGGAAATATTGATTGGGGAAGATTGTCTTTCAGACCTCATTGACGTCCCAGGCGGCTATATATTTTCCATCATCGATAATATACCGAAGCAATTCCATAAATAAATATTGATTTAGATACTTTTTTCGGAGGCTATTATTAAGTTCAAATAATTTCGTGCTGCCGGATTGTAATAATTATCTACTGTAAAACCAATTGTGTTGGCTTTATAAAATTACATTCTGTTTAATGACAACAATAATATATTTCTCCAATTTTGTCGAAAAATACCATCGAGAATGTATTCCACCAGATTTCCATTTTCGTATGTACCTGAAACATACGAAAACGTCTGTTTTTCTGTGTATACTGTGGAAAAAGATATATTCACTCCAGAAATACATAACACACAAATGATCTTCTGTAGTATATTTCATGTGTTCATTTCCCATATCCAGAAACAGCAAAAAAATAAAAGTAAGTGGTTACTGATGACAACGTATAGTTGCAGTACTTTTCCACACGTTGTAATTTTGCATTCATTTGTACACACTAAAAGGCTCCTGAGGTTATGACAAGCTGCTTAAATGCTTATATATATATATATTCTTCGCTGGGTGGGTCTTTTTCTTTCTAGTTTAGCGTCAAATCGGTCCAATAAATCTCCATAGTCCCGTGATTGTCCTTCCCTTCTCCAAATAATCAATTAAGATTATGCCTTGCAAATCCCAAAAATTCGTCGCCATAACTTTTCTGGCCGATGGAATCGTCTTTGCCTTCTTTGGTGCACCTTTGCAGGGAAAAACCCATTTTGCCGACTGACCCTTGGTTTCTGGTATGTAGTGAATACATTTTAAAATTAATTTAAAATTTTTCTAGTACTTTTATGTTGTTAGTATTAGTAGAGTATTTAAATCAGCTTTCTTGTGGTTTCTTGTCTATTTCGCTTATATTATTGAGCTTAAATTTCGCCGCAGACTCCATCCTCTTCCATCCGCATTCATTGTCACGATGAAACACGACATGTCAAATCGCATGTGAGACAATGATATCAAGAACTAAGCAAGCTGTAAGGATTGTTGAGGAAGGTTGCCCCATCAGAACAAAGCCATCATCCTGGATAGGCTGCATGGCATAAAACCTTGTCCCAACGAGCAATTTGGATTTCCTACCGGTCTCTTGGCGGACTTACAATTGCTGCGTCTTTCTGAGATTGTTTGTGACGCATTCGAGCATAGAGAGAGGGTTGGTAGAAGTCTCATCATCTTGGTAGGAACATATTGAAATATCTTTCTCAGGGATTTTACTCTAATTTTGTTAAAATTTATAATTTAACTCTAATAAATGGTTTTTGTTAGGTTCGGGAGTATCCCTAGATACCCTTGCGGCAATTTTGAATGAATTTGTAACTTAGTGAAATCAAATTAACGAATTTTAAGATTTTAAAAGTTAACTAACCTTTAAACTTTCGAACGACGCCAATGTATATAAACACTCTGTTTAAATACACACCACAGGAACTGCCTGTTCTGGATATTTAAACCCTATTTACTTCTCTGATAATGACTTCGAATACACAACGAACACTTATCTTTGGATTGGATTCACGACAAACTTTGATTCAACCAAGGCCGAATAAAAATTGATGATGATTTAGGGCGTCGTTTCTCTTTCATTTATTTTAAATCGTGAAAGACCGGCGATTGTTTTCTTTCACAGCCAATTTTGATAATTTACCCAAATAGAAACTAACTTTTCGATGATCAAATGATATTAGTATACGAGAACGAATGCTGTGACTTAACCAGGAGGTTGTTTGTTGATGATTCTGTGATACGAATTATCACCAACAAGCTTTAAAATAGAAAATCCACTGCTAATTTATAGAAACCTTTCAGATAAAGCTTTAATTGATGAAATTTTATCTGTTGTGCTTTGAAATTTACGTTGTTGCTTATTCCAGACGATTTTTACATTACTTTGGAAGAAATAATTGAATAGAAAAATTGATAAATGAGCAGAATTGTCCATGATACCCCACACTCATCGTTATCTGGACTTATAATTAAATTCTACCGTCCTCGTCTCAAGGACGGTTGGCTAAGGGAGGAATGGTAACGCAAAAATTACCAATTATCCCCGCAAGAGTGGTATTTGATTGCCAACGAGTGGCCAGCCTGACATTTGGTCAGTACCGATATGACAACCGAGAGAAGTTGTTGTCGTCGTAAATACAACGTTGAACATAACATAACAATATATATATATATATATATATCCCCGTTGTCACCATCTAACTAGTGAGTAGATTGTGTGTTAAGTGCTTCACATGGTTTGGTTGCTATCATACCCATGCCCATGCTGTAAAGTGTGGAGCACGGCTAATTATTCTCCAACTTGCGAGTAGTGTAGACAAACTGCCGTCTTTGGTGGGACTCGAACGCTCGTCTCCTAATGTTGTTGGGAGCAGGACCTCTCAGCACTGAACCACGGGCCCGTAGAAAACTCTTGTGTGATTAAACGTTGTTACCCTAGATTTAATTTCTGTCTATGATATTTGTAAAGATTTTCAATAACTGTTTCAAGATCGTGTAATTCGAATCTAAGTTTCCCACCAAATTTGTCTAAATTCGGGATTTGATATACGGTAATATAAAATTATATGCTGTTTATTGAGAAGCAAATAAAATTGGAATGTCTGTATAATTATAAAACTTTGTTAAGACCTGTTTTGTAGAAAGATTTGTTTTTAGTTTTTAGCTGCAAATGAGAAATAGAAGGCTTAGAAGTACAGGTTTTTATGTCGCCTTCCTACAAGATATTTGAGTTGTATAAGTTTTAATCTTGACAATATTATTGCGAAGGCCAAAACAAGGAAAAAAGTTTCTAGGACAAGTCATATTAGTAGAGAAATAGTAAGGGTTCGGGGTCTCAATTTCTAAAGGAGCCGCTCTTCCCCTACTTAAAAATTTGTATGTGTCTTCGAGTGGCTATAATCTAATAGGCCTATTGTTATTTTCAAGAGCCCGGGGCATCGCTATTTATATTTTTGATACTCGTTTTGCTTTCCGAAATACCCTATAAAGCATGGACAACAAGAAACCTCTACAATTAGATGTACAATGGATCCTGACGGTGGTTATCTAAACTCAGATATGTGCATAATGTTTTTAGATTTAGGGTTCATAAACAAAATTTAAAATTCATTATTGTAGTAAATTTTATAAATTAGTAAATAATTGTTGGACGGTTTATTCCTTGTTCAAATACCGAATTTCTTTAATTTCTTGAAGGAAACGTGCCTGAATATGCTGGTAAAGGTGTTTTGACTTCAACTAAAATTTCTGAAGAAGCTTTCTTGAATTTAGATGACATATGTATGTTTACACTATTTTATAGAGTAATACGTAACTACCTCAGAGATTTAAATACATTAATTTTTAGCGCGGTGTATAATACGTTTAATTTTTATAATAAAAACATTTCTTAGCTATGTTATTTTATAATCCGCCAACGGAATTAGTGGCAACGTATTTGCGTTTGTTTATTATTATTTTTAAATACCTTTCGTACCTTGATTAGGAAGCATTGTTAATATTTTACATCTTTTTGTAACCCGTGCTTATATTATTATTTTGTTTCCAGTTCAAAAGGAGAAGAGTCGGTTGTTATCCTACAGTTATTTACTTTGTTCTTTTTCACGGTTGTTATTATTTTCATTTTAAGCAGAAAATAAGGTTATGCTTACGGGGAGTTGAGGTACTTTCACATCATTATATAAAATATATTCAAAGAGAATAAATATTAAACATCTCGTGTACACGAGATTAGCCTGTTGTAGTCTACAACAAAAGAACGATATAGAGATAGAAAATTTGTCTATAAATTACGTTTGGAATATTGCAAGTAATATATATTTCATATTTTATTTGATTAGGAAAGCGTAGGTAGAGTGAATCTGAATTGACAGACACATTAAACAGTATGAGTCATAATAATAATAAACATTCCATTGCTTCAAACTGTCGATTAAAATAGTGAGTAAATCAATGTAATGACGTCTTTGACATGAACCAGATTAGTTAAACGACGACATGTAGCGGAAGACAACGATTTACTTTGGTAAAAGCATTTTATTTCTCTATTAATATATGCTTGCTAATGTATGTTGGAAGAAATAGTTCTATCATGTTTTTTTTTTTAGAATTTAATGTCGTCACGTTCTGTTTGGTTTAGCTCCAGTTTCTGAATAAAACTGTTATCGGTCTTATTTACCTGTGGTACAAACAAAATCAATATTCTTTTTAATAATTAGTCACACATTTATATCCTTGCTGTAAAGGAGAACTGTTCTTGCATCACATTTACTTCTTTTTTACGTGTAGTGACGGCCCTATGAGGTATATAAGCTTTGTAGGTTGTCTTAACCTCAGGAGACTTTTGTCGTGTAAATAATGCATGTAAAGTATTGCATGGCTTCGTTACCATCAGCCCCTTGCCGTAGAGGATGCAGCGTAATTAATTATTTGCCAACATACAAATGCTGACTGGAAATAGCACCGGACCCACCAGAAAAATTTCAAACTTGATCAACCAGGTAGTGGTGGGACTCGAACGCACTAACTCTGCCACAGTCCGCAGTAGGCCTTCTTACCTCTGGGCCAACGAGGCGTTTATAAGTAGGCAGTACAAACAAGTATTTTTTGTCAAGTTCAGTTTTATATTTCAACATAGTTTCCTTGAAAGTCTATACACTTTTTCCAGCGATGCTCCTGTCTCTTTAACCCATCCAAATAGTAGTTGGCATCTTGTTCTGCAAAATAGGCGTTTACAAATGTGATGGCCTCCTTATTTGATGAAAATTTCTGTTAGCGCGGTTAGCCTTTTCATGCCAAAATCAATATACAGAGTGTTTGGCACAACGATGTAAAGTTTTAAACAGCCGATAGGCGAGATCTTTAGGAACCATATTAACCACATTTACCTTAGTCCTAAGTCTAATGGATTTTAAGATATTTTAGCTTTTAGTAAATTTTGATTTTCCGGCAAAAAATCGCCATTAAACATTAATAACTTTTCTTATTTTTGTGGGATCACGCTAAAAATTGTTTTTTTATGGAAGTTTAATGCATCTTCCTTTGAAAAGGGGCAATTAATTAAAGTCCGAAGTTATTTGGAAAAAAATATAGGCCTAGATATCTCATTTAACGAGATAGAAAATTTATAATTCTCAAGCTTGTGGTGATTTTTTTTCTTTTTAAATAAAACAATTCGAATGTTAAAATTACTTTAAAAACTTCTTTACTTTGTGGCCTTTCGAATAGTATCTCACTTGTAACACAAACTTTTAATAATACCAACAAATTCAACATAAACTATGACAACGCAATAAATCAGTACTGCGGGATCAGGGAACACGGACCGCTACCTTTCTATCCAGTTGTTATATCCCGTCTGCTAGACGATAAGTAACTTAGTAACCTAATTTTTTGACATTGGTTTTGTCTGTCTGCTATTCAGTGTGATCGCGACACTACGAAGTTTTTCTGTTATTATTGTTTTTATCATTACGTTACGTTGTTATTACTTGTTTCTTTTTCATTATTATTTACTACACCCGTTATGGCTACTTATAGCAACGAAGAATACAGCGACATACTCGTAACGTATGGTCATGCAAATTGCGTTGCGGTGGAAGCGCGACGACTGTATGGACAATTATATCCAGGCAGAAGGTTACCCAATCACCAAGTTTTTAGCAATACGTATCGACATATGCGTGAAACTGGAAACGTTCATCACCAGGAACCCCGAATTAACGTTCGACAACATAATGTGGATGTTGATGAACTCATTTTAGCCGCACTTGAAGAGGACCCTCCTACTAGCATTAGAGATGTAACCGCTAACCTTAATGTGTCAGCGTGGGACGTATGGTCTGTACTCCGCACGGCAAAGAAGCACCCCTTTCACTATACACCACTGCAAGGTTTAAAAGTAGAAAGATCACGTCCGACAGATACAATTTGCGTGATTCCTATTACACGGGGACATTGAAAATAATTTTTTTTTGCGCAACATCCTATGGACTGATGAAAGTAGATTTACCAGAGAAGGATCAATTAAGTTACACAATTTGCATTATTGGGCGAACAAAGGAGAGAATCCTCACACCAATCATCAAATATCGTTTCAACACAAATTTTGTGTAAACGTGTGGGCCGGTGTAATAGATAATACTCTCGTCGGCCTATATTACATATTTACCCGACAACCTCAATGGAGAGACGTATCTATAATTTTTACAAAACGCTGAGTTGGTACAGGATTTGCCACCATTTGTAAATGAATGAGAATTTTTAAACAACATTTTTCCAAATGCATGGATTGGAAGAGATGGTCCCATTTCGTGGCCGCCACGCTCACCAGACTTGACTCCCGTTGATTTCTTTATTTGGGGGCGTGCTAAGAGCCTTGTATACAACGAGGAAATTCAAAATCGGGACCATCTAATTAGAAAAATCAATAGTGTATTCCATAGAATGAGCGAAGAAATGAGACTGAAAATTACCATAGTAGAGATGAGGAAAAGAATAAGATCTTGTATAAGGCATGAAGGAGGACACTTCGAGCAAGATATTTAAATAAACTGACTATTAATTATTCTTGTTTTGTTAGGTTTACACCTAACACTAATAAATACGCTTTACGTTTTTTGGCGTTCTTTACTAACACAATATCTGATTACCCTTGTAATATTAATGTCCATCTAACGCAAGCCCTATTATTCGAAAGGGCATAAAGTAAGAAAGTTTTTAAAGCAATTTTAACATTCGAATTGTTTTATTTAAAACGAAAAAATCACCACAAACTTGAGAATTATAAACTTTCTATCCCATTAAGTAAGATATCTAGGCCTATATTTTTTTCTAAATAACTTCGGATATTAATTAATTGCCTCTTTTCAAAGAAAGATGCATTAAGCTTCCATAAAAAACAACTTGTAGCGTGATCCCACAAAAGTAAAAAGAGTTATTAATGTTTAATGGCGATTTTTTGGCGGAAAATCAAAATTTACTAAAAGTTTAAATATCTTAAAATCTATTAAACTTTGGACTAAGGTAAATGTGGTTAATATGGTTCCCTTACATCGCTGTGTCAAACACCCTGTGTAACAAACACGTCCTTTCGAAATGCTCACAATCTCTGCTATCTTTCCAACCTTAATTCGATGTTCGTCTAGCACCATTTGGTGAACTTTTTCGATGTTATCAGTAGTGGTTGCAGTTTTTGGTTGTCCCGAACGTTCATCGTCAATCAAGTGGGTACGCAAATGCAAGAATTTAATGACGGCTCGATATTCGATTTTTTCCATTTTGCAGCAATATTAACGTCGACAGATATAAACGACTGCCAAACAACAATTGAGCGTCCAATATGGCTGAAATATTCAAAAGTCTCTTCCAATGCATGCGCAATTATATTATCAAAATACTTGATGACGAGTAACGTCATCATCATGTTGGCCTCGCATTTTCACTAAAAGATATTCCTTTAATAGATTTGTAACATTTTCTGTTTGGAAATGTTCAAATGCACGACTATTCTCTTCTGAATACGAAGAAAATGTTACGAAGTTTTGTTGAGAATGCAATGGAATGAATAAATGTCATCGTATTATATTAGGTCATTTTATGCCTAGGCTAGTTACTAAAAATCACATCTGTCGCACTTCTGAAGAAATAACGGTTTCTGTAAATGTCGACTTTAGGAAACCCTAGTAACTCTGAAACGTTTAGTTTTAAGAAAACGGTACCTTATTAGATTTTGCCTAAGTGAAATGAGTATTCATTTCATGCAATAGAAGGGGGATTTTTATATTATCTACTTAGCGATGAAGAAAAAGATTTAAAAAACAAAAAAAAATATATATTTTTTATGTTCCGCTAATGGTCACACACTTATTCCAACGTTTTTCTAGTAAACCTTTACATTCCAAAAAAAATCTTTCGGTAGGTCTACAAAAAACTTCCACCGAGCATTCATCCGAAGAAAGATGTCGTCCCCTTAAGTGTTTTTTTTACTTTAGAAAAGAGATAATAGACGTCTCATCTCTATAAAACCGCAGACATTGATTACTTTTTGGACTTTGGTGAACTTTGTAGATTCTGGCATTGTCATGAAGCAGCATAACCGCTCACAATTTTGAAGTCTTTCTTCTTGAATTGCAGTTGTCAATTCTATGATTGCTTCGTTTTGGACTTTCTCTGTTATTGTGGTGCCTTTCTCAATATCTTCAATTAACAATATCCTTTCTGCATCCTAAAACACCATAGCCATCAATTTTCCTGATGAAGACGTTCTTGCTTTCTCTGGTGTCGCAGATTCCTTATGAACCGATTGCATGGATTCTTGTTTTATTGCCAGGTACCAGTGATACACCCACGTCTCATTACCTGTTACAATTTTTGAGAAGAGGTCTTTGTCGTCAGCCGATGCCGCCAAGTTTTCCTCACAAATTTGTTGCCGACACAATTTTTATTCAGGGGTAAGCAATTTCGGAATCCAACGTACTGGCACCTTATTCATTCCTAAATTATATAATATATTTAAAACTGCAGCTTTTGACATTCCTACTTCAGAACCCTTATTCTTTGTTCTACTAAGACCGGTTCCTCAACTTTCGTGATGTTTTCGTTGGTTCTTGCTTCAACAGACCTTCCGCATCTTTGCTCACCTTGAGTTGATTCCCTGCAACATCGAAATTGTTTACACCAAAACTTAACCATGAAATATAACGGCGCATCTTTCACATAGGTATTAATCATCCTGCTGTAGATATTCTTGGGCCGGCATCCGTCCTTCGTTAAGAACTTCTGTGTTTGAGCTGAATTTCACTCATTTTTTGTTGATTAAACCTTTACAAAACCAACACAACCTTTTGAATATGAACGAAACTTGGTCAGCTTGTATAAAACGTCACAGCAATTTGACAGCAAAAAGTTGTCATTTATATTTTTTCATGGTTAGGTAGACAATATAAGAATACAGTGCGGACCTAAAGTGTCCCACCATGCTAACTTTTAAACGACAAAAGCTATCCGATGTCACCTTTTTTTTTCTGGAAAAGTAATCGAAAGGCGAATCCAACGATACCACGTATATTATACTTTAACTTAAGAAATATGCAGCAATAAAGGTTCTGGTAATCTGTTTTTGTTGTGACGCAAAGTTGGCTAGGAAAAAGTGCCAAATTGTTTCTTATGACGCCAGAGTAAAGTAATTATAACAATTGCCAAAGTGTCAAATCTCATTTCCAAAAGCACAAATTATTTTTATTATTTATTGTTATTATAACCTGCATTTGTCATACTTTCGCTTTTTGTGCTCGTTATTGTTTTATGTCATTTTAACTTGTTCTGTTAATTGTTTTTTCTCCTTAATTGTGGTAGATTGTTGATTTTACAATGGCCTCCGCATGGACCACGTAAGATAAACAGTACCTAATTCTATTATTCCATGAATTTGGTAATAATTACCGAGAAGTGGAACATAATGAATACTGCCCTTGTACAGCGGGAAATATTTGAACTTTGCGCTAAGTAAGGATAGGTAGTATAAAATTTACAGGACGAACAGCTTTAGCAAAATATAATATGATTTAAATTATTGTACGATTTGTTGGCAAATAAGGTGACAATTTTTGCCAGATTTACATAATATTAAAATTGACCCAGCAGTTTTACATTATTCTCAAATACTAACACATTTAAACAAGTTTACCATAATTAATTAATTGCAATATAGTTCGATAAATTAAAGAAATAACAACAATCAACAAAACAAGTTAAAATGAGAGAAAATAATAACGAGAACAAAGAAGGAACGTATGACAAATGCAGGATATAATAACAATAAACAACAAGAATAATTTACGCATTTGGAATTGACATTTGACAGTTTGACAATTGTTATGATTACTTTGCTTAGTAATAAGCTCTTCAGATCAGTCTGGCGTCACAAGAAAGAATTTGGCGCTCTTTCTTAGCCAACTCTGCGTAACAACAAAAACAGATTACCAAAACATTTATTGCTGCATATCGTCATATTTCTTAAGTTAAAGTATAAGATACGTGGTATCTTTGGATTCGCCTTCCGATTACCTTTCCAGAAATGTAAGAATATATAGGGTATTCTATTTAAAGTAAGAAAGTTGACGTCACTTCCGGTGACACCGGAAATACAATTGTACTGCCGATAACGGCAGAAGTTAGTTCACAAAGAATAGAAATCGACGTATTTTTTTTTAAACACTAGCTTCTGTCGTTCAAAAGTTAGCATGGGGGGGGCGCACTTTAGGTCCGCACTGTATAGCATGTACCATTTAAAAAAATACAACTTTGGGTAGCTACGAAGTTATGTGACATTTTATAAGTTTCAATAGAATTTTGAACCATGCTCACAGTCACGCTTCATAATGAGAAAAAACCCTTTTTTAAAAATCTTGGTTCACAAAGGCACAATCTGCCGAGCTGGCTGAGATGACTAGAATTTTTAGACAATTTGCCAAAGATAGTTATGAGCCGCCACTGGTACTAACAGTTTAGAAAGTAAATCGAACGTGTAAGTCTAGTGCTAACGGTGTATATTACTCAAAGGGACTTGAATTACGTGGTGAATTGCTTTGGAGAACCCTTGCGTACGTGATTTCTCATATCAAACGAACCTCTCTGTTACACATGCCCGCGTAAAAATATAAATTTTCAGTTTTATGATACTTTGCACCCTTTTTGCATTTAAAATAAGATATTTATAGCTCAGTTTTGCCTTGACACGTCTTTTACTTGAAGCCAGCAATTATCTAATAACGTTATTCTATGCGAGTATGACATTAATAGAGACGATTATCGATATATAGTGGATATAAAGTATGAAAGTAAGTAAATTGAGTAGGATAACAAAAGTATCTTTCTTATTATCAAGTACAGAAACATGTTTAAATTAGCAAAAACGAGCAATTTTGTCTGCTAACTAAGGTTTTGCTGGGGAAAAATTCCTAAGATAACTGGATATCTGAAATAACTGATTCTCCTTGAAAATATTATCCACGAAAAACCGACAAATTTAAAGGAATTACTTAACTAATTAATTCGAATGTTCAATAAAGTGTAGAAATAACATCAATTAATAAAACGGGTAAAAATAAGGAAAAATAATACGAAAAACAAAGAACGAAAATATGAAAAATGCAGGATATAATAGCAATGAGTAACAAGAATAATTTACACTTTTAGAATTGAGTTTTGACCGTTCACAGGAGACATTTTAGCGCTTTTCCTAGTAAAGTTTGTACATGATTCTGCTGCTCGTTTTCCTTTCGACCTTCAAACGAATGTTCTTCTCTTGGAACCGAAGAGTTCAAATTTGGACTCATCGGAGAGAAGACGTTTCTCCACTCATAAACTGTCCAATGCTGATGCTCTCTAGTCCACTGCAGCCGTTTTATTTTATTTTGCTTGAGTAAGAGTGGTTTAGCAACGCTATTTGGCCAAATACACCATCCCCTCTTAATATCCTTTCCACGGTGATTAAACTAACTCCTTTTTCACGCTCAATACTTATTTCAGCCGTTATTTCAGTTGCAGTTTTTCATCTATTCCGTTTACTCTTCATAATTATTTGACGATCTTCCGCTTGTGTAGTCACTTTCTGTCGTCCTGTTGGCTTTCCATTTAATAATATGCCAGCCTCTTGATATTTTTAACGTCATAGTCAACAGTTCGGTGATTTGATTTCAATTTTCTTGCGATATCTCTGTTCCCTCGGCCAAGGTTATGTAAAGCAACAATCGTTGTGCGGATTTCTAAAGGCAACTCTCTGATTTTTGGCATTTTAGTACTAATTTTAGATAATTTTATTAGCGATATTTACCGTTTGAAAGAACAACAACTACTAAATCTAAATTCCTAATTCTAGTTCGGGTAAATAGGGAATTGCCATTTTCACCTGCATTACAGTGAATATTTATTACTGGAGGATAATTGTATTGCATTTCGGGCCTTTTTGTGACCCTACCTGAACCCCTGGTTATCGAGTTAGGGAGATTCAATTGATAACTAAGAATCAGAGGAGCCTTTTGCGGAATTATTTAATGTGATATCTTTCTTTTACAGGTAAGTAAATAGTTATACCTCTAAATAACAATAAATAAATAATTTTCTAAAATCCAAGCAAACATGTAGGTGGGCAAACAGTTATGGCCGGTAGTGTATATCAACAAAAATGGATCACCAAAATCTTTATTGCTGTATATCGTAATTTTTTTAAGCTAAAGTATGTATCGTTGCATTCGTTTTTGCATTACCTTTTCAAAAGTGAAAAATATAGAGGGTCTTCTATCTAAAATAAGAGAACTGACGTGACTTTGGGTGTTCACAGAAAATAGAAATCGACGCATTTTTTCTAAAAGCGCTGGCTTCTGTGGGAGGAGGGGATATTTTCTGGCCTCACTGTATAATCAACTTGACTGCACTTCTGCTTACCAATGTACTTACACTTTTAATGCTACTTGCTGTTGTTTATTTATGAATTATCTTTGCATGGTGTTGTCTTAGTTGAGGCTAGCATTGTAAGCATACGAGGCCTGTCTAAAAAGTATCCGACCTTTGGCTGGGAAAAATATATTACTGATGTGACGGGATTGGGACCCTAATCTCCTTCAAAGTAGGCCCCTTGCGCCTCCACACGCTTAGCCCACCGATCCTTCCACTGCCTGTAACACTTCTGGAAGGTTTCTGTTGGAATGGTGTTCATCTCCCTCGTCGCGTTCTGCATTATCTCGTCTCTACTCTCAAAACGGGATCCTTTCAAGGGCGTCTTCAATTTCGGAAACAACCAGAAATCGCAAGGAGCCATATCTGGAGAGTAGGGAGGTTGGGAGACGACTGAAATTCCGTGTTTCGCCAAGAAAGTCTAGATCAAGTGCGATGAATGAGCCGGAGCATTGTCATGATGCAACTGGCAGTTTTGCGCTGTACAGAGGTGTGGTCTCTTGCGCCGAACAGCATCATGGCGTCGGCGTAGAATTACTTGATAGTATTCTTTTGTCACTGTTTGTCCTTCCGTTGCGTATTCGTGGTGCACAATTCCACGGATATCAAAGAACACAGTTAGCATCACCTTCATTTTGCTTCGCACCTGTCGCGCCTTTTTCGGCCTTGGGGACCCGGGACGCTTCCATTGTGACGACTGTGCTTTTGTTTCCGAGTCGTATCCGTACACCCATGACTCATCCCTAGTTATCACGGTGTTTAGAAAATCAGGATCACTGTTGGTAGTGTCCTGCAGGTCATGTGCAACCTCAAGACGGAGTTTTTTTGTTCTGTCGACTGCAGCTTGGGCACAAATTTCGCAGCCACTCTGCGCACGTTCAAATCACCACACAAAATTGCATGTGCGGAATCTTTACTGATCCCAACCTCTTCGCCAATCTCTCGTACGGTCAAACGACGATCTCCCTTTACCAGATTTTCCACCCTTTCAACAGCAGCTGCATTCCGAGCGGTTTGTAACCTCCCAGGACACTCTTCACCGATACGCGGCCATTTTTGAATCGGTTGAACCATTCCTTGATTTGTGTTACCTCCACAGCATCGTCTCCAAACACTTGCTGAATCTTACGAATTGTTTTGCTTTGAGAATCACCAAGCTTTTGGCAAAATTTGATGCAGTATGCTCAACTCGTTCAGTCATCTTGAGAAAAATTAAAAATTCGACGAACACTTATAATAGTACTTCACTCGGCGGTGCAAGCATGCACATTAAGCTATCTCCTTCCACTGCACACAGTGGCGCCGACCTAGCATCACTACTGTGGGTAGGAAAATTCAAGGTCGGATACATTTTAGACAGACCTCGTATATCTAGTGTCATATTTTAAAACGAGAGAAATTGATTTTTCTTATTCTCAAAATTAACTATTCGCAGTGGACAATTTCTCATGCGACGACGTAACTTAAAGACTCTATGATCTTAGACGTTTGACAATACAGTCAACTCTTGAAAGTTGAGCTTTACTATCGGACTTGACAACTTCTTAACGGATAATATTTAATTTTCGGAATTTTGCTACACAATTAAATTTGTTCTGTGCTTGTTTGTAGGAAAATATTCCATTAATAAAGAACATTTTTGATCTGAAGAAAATGGAGAGAAGACAAGCTATTTAGCTGTTTCGCCGAGATTATCATTGAAGGGAGATATAATTTACTACCAAATTGCGACAGGGAGAGGAGAACTCGAGGCTACAAAGCGGCTCGAAACACCGAGGGAGAGGTCAGACAGACTTTGAAGTTGAACGAGTAGGATATGGGTACTCGGCTGAACGCATCTATATATGGCGTTTCAGACTGCTATCGTCTATATTGTAATGTTATGCTGCTACAACCATCCTCCACCAAAATGAAACATTAGGAGGACACAATTACTGTTTCGGAAAAGGTATAAATGAAGCCATCACACTAATCGGGTACTCTAAATCTGTGGCACTGGAACAGTTCACTAAAAACCCTTACCACAACACTTAACTCGTACTGGACGCACGTTTCGATTTACTTATTGCATAATTTATTTGCTATAATGTTAAAAAATATCAGGAGGCTGGCACATTATTAAATAGAAAACGAACAGGATGACGGAATGTGACAACACCAGCGGAAGATCGTCGAATAATTATGACGAGTAAACGGAATAGATGAAAAGCTGCACCTGAAATAACGGCTGGAATAAGTATCGAGCGTGAAAAATGAGTTAGTTTAACCACCGTAAAAAGGAGGTTAAGAGAGGGTGGTTTATTTGGCCGAATAGCACTGCGTAAACTACTCTTACTCAAGTAAAATAAAATAAAACAGCTGCAGTGGGCTAGAAAGCATCAATATTGGACAGTTGATGAGTGGAAAAATGTTTTGTAGACCGATGAGTCGAAATTTGAACTTTTTGGTTGCAAGAGAAGAACGTTCGTTCGAAGGTCGAAAGGAGAACGAGCAGTAGAATCATGTGTAGTACCTATTGTCAAACATGAGGGCGGATCGGTAATGGTTTGGGGTTGCTTTGGCGCCGCATCCGTAGGAGACTTGGTGAAAATAGATGGAATTTTAAGAAAAGAGCGCTACCGGGAAATTTTGGAAGCAAATGCTATAGCATCTGGAATGAGAATAATCGGTGACTATTTTATATTTCAATATGATAATGATTCGAAACACACTTCTAAATTGTGCCGCAAATATGTAGAATCGGTGGAATGCGAAAGCAATATCAAAATAATGAAATAGCCTCCTCAAAGCCCAGATGGTAATCCCACAGAGCTTTTGTGGGAGGAACTCGTTAGGTAGGTGAAAATAGATCCTCCAACTTCCAACGAATCGTTATGGAAACAACTACAAGAAGTCTGGCTTAAAATAGATCCTGTGCTGCAATTATTAATAGTAGAGGTGGACATTTCAACCAAACGAAGATTTAATTCTTTTTGTGTCAAATAAATTATAATTGAATAGAAAGTATCAATTTCTTTGTTTTAAGAGTATTTTATTAAATGCAAAACTACTATTTCTTTTTCAGTTAACACTTCCTTTATTTATGCGTATTTCTTTGGAAGGGCAAATAATTATGGTCGGTAGTGTATTTTCTTTGTTTTAATGTCTAAAGATGTGGGAGTAATATTTATATATAAGTGGCTTCCATCGGCAAATATTGAAAATCGATATTTCAATACATCTGCAGCCATCTGAACATCCAAGTCAGCGCGCCAGTCTAGCAAACTGGAGTCGTGGGTTCGAATCCTACCGGTGTCTAATGAGAAAAATTTATTCTCAATAGTTAATTTAATAACATTGGTAAAAATCAAGGAAATATCGATTTTCAATATTTGCCGATGGAAGCCACTTATATATTAATATTAGTGTATACTTGGTGCATAAATAAATATATGTCTGTCGAGATGTTACAATACATCTGCAGCCATCTGAACATCTAGGTTAAACAAAAGGATTCGAATCATTAGACTCTGTGGTGTAGTGGTCAGCGCGCCAGTCTAGCAAACTGGAGTCGTGGGTTCGAATCCTACCGGTGTGTAATGAGAAAATTTTATTCTCATATTTGTTAGAATTGAGGACCTTGCTGCTAGAACGACGCAACTCCATTTTTGTTGAAAAGGTGTAGCTCCAATAGAAATCAACTTCCTGCTACCCCTTCTCATTGTTAAAAATAATGAATACCTGGTGTTTACAATTCTTAAAATTCTTAAAAATGGTTATTTTGATTTTATGTGGTAATATGGAGTTGAGTCGTTCTCGCAGCAGGGTAATTTTTTTTTGAAAAGAAAAAATTTTGCCGGAACCCGGGATTGAACCGGGGACCTTTAGATCTTCAGTCTAACGCTCTCCCAACTGAGCTATTTCGGCTTATAAGAAAGCAGTTGGTTATATTAATCCAGTTTACTTTCAACTTATAAACCTTTTTTTGACAATTTAAATAAAAAAATTAAACTTTAACAAAAACCTTTTTATTATTTTCAAGTTAATTATTATGAATAAAGTAACTAGATTAATCGACAATTATTACAAAAATATATCCGTAGATAACCAACGTAGTTTAAACATGATAATTAAATACACGTGGAAAGAATGCCTAGTAACAATAACCAAAAATTAATGCTAATATAGCTCATGGTATTGATGGAATCATTCCCGGCAAAAACAATGTAGCAGAGAAAATAGCGCTAACACATGAACATGTTTCTGCCTACCCGGCGTCATCAGCATGATTCTGAACAATTGCGTTTATAAAAACGCAATTGTAACAGCAGAAAATTGTGCTCAGAACCATGCCGATGACGCCGGGTAGGCAGGAACATGTTAATGTGTTAGCGCTATTTTCTCTGCTACATTGTTTTTTTGCCAGGAATGATTCCACCAATACCATGAGCATTAATTTTTGGTTACGAAAATTAAAGATTTTTAATTTTTTTTTTATATCTAAAGCTCAAATATTCAGCTAGTTCAAATTTAACAAACAAATTTGTAGAACATTTTATAATTTTTTTTAATTCATTGTTGCATAGAATTGCATTAGTTTGAAGACTGAAACAATTAAACCTAGTGCAGTTTAAAGATATTTTTATTAAAAAAGGTTATAATCTTCAAATTCTACAAACTTGACTTAACTTAACCATCGCTTTAAGCTGTTACCTGTTTATATATTTGACGCCAAAGCTTTAATGCAATCTTCATACTCAAACCAACAAACACAAAAAGCTATTTACCCGAAGTGTTAATTTCTAACTCTACCAATCTTTTTTAGGTACCGTTCGAAGGAATATGAAATAAGGGTTTGAAGTAGACCGCAAAAAATCACTACCCAAATGGGATTTGAACCGTCGATCACAGCATTGCTCAAAAAGCGCATAAAATATAATTTGTTCGACTAGATCAGAATATTCATGTAACTTAAATCAGTTTTCTCTATTTAAAAATACTAAATCTTGTAAAAAATTTTCATTAAATATAAAATAAATGTTTTTACATTGCAGAATATCTACAAGGTATTTATTAAAAAAATTCAAGGGGTTATTCCATGAACTATTCTAAGAATATTTTGTACTTTTATGATTTTTTAAAAGCCCCTTTTTTTTGAAGATACAGGGCGAGAAAAATTTTCGACAAAACCAATTTTGATATTTTTGAAATTATTAATGTAGCCGAAATAAAAATATGGCATACAACACTGGACTTACTGAGTATAAAAAAATTGTAAAAACGCGTTGTTATCTGTTAACAACATTCCGATTACAAAGAACGGCTGTTTTACCCACTAACAATAGGCAAGTGCAGTGTGCAGTGTATATCAATTTAATAACATTGGTAAAAACCACGGAATCGATTTTTAGTATCGGAGTAATATTTACAAGATATTAAAATGTAGAATTCTATAATTTTACTGTACATGAACTCGTTAGAAAATTGGTAGTCTGGCACAATGTATTACAGGATATCGGTACATTGGGAGATCTCTCATTAAGTATTTAAAGAGAATGCAGATATTTGATGTGGGAATAATATTTTAATCTATCTAAAATATAACTAAAATATTAATGCCTTTGGATTTTGAACCATATTTCCCATCAAATTGTATAAGTATGAAGTTCTTGTTTAATTTCAATCTGGGCGCATTGGCTAACATGGCGAAAATTACACCAACCATCGCTTAGCACCTATAATTGTAAATCTACTCAAATGGAAAGCAGTCAAACAGCGTGTCCTTTGATATGTAATTTGAACGGTTTCAACTTTAATGTAGTTTCGGTCATTAAATGGTCGGTGTGGCGGTCGCTATGTGGGATGATGGGCAGTAGTCAGTTAATACATGAATTTAAAAGCAACCCAAAATGAAGCAGGTAGTACGTTGCCGTTAGACTTTTTGCAAATCGATCCATTGACGGTGAATCATTTGCATACAACGATGGGATAAGGAAAAAACACGAAATACACTTGGGATGTTTTAATTAGAGTAATAGCATTAGAATTGCACGCATCGAGTTCTTCCTCTTTTGCTATTACTTATTTTTTGTCTCATTTGCTTAGATCGGCATGATATTTATTTGTCTCTATTTATCATATGCGTTAGTTCAGCTTGCAATTAATTTAATGTGAATAGCGTTCAGTCAAGTGCTATCCGACAACCTATGTCAGCCTGGTCCTTTTTCTGACGTATTTTTTATTCTTCAGCAGTTTCTCACTCTGACTTCTATATTTTATTAGGTAAATCTATCTCCAGTCTACAATAATTCCGGGCAAACACCAATATCACTCGTCTTCGCTGTATTTTTTTTAGGTCCTAAATTCTTCATACGGAAAATAAATTCTTTTGTGTTGTTACAATAGTTTCTCAAATTGAATATCATTGACAAGGGAACACCGGCAACCCGGACTCCCCAAAAAAATTGAAATTTTGTGGATTTGTAGAGGGGTCCAAGGTAAGAACATCCCACTTATTTTTATAGGCGGAATCCTCCGTAGGTGGGGTGGAGGGCGCTCTTAAGAAAAACTACCCGTTTATATTTGTGCAAATATCTCGAAAACTATTGGAGATATTGAAAAAAAGTTAAGACAAGTTTTTAATTGTTTGAAGAGGACTAAATAATAGCATAACCCTTATTTCAAATAGTATTAATTTTAATAGAAAAATTACCCCCACTCCAACCCTTTTGAAAAGTCCAAAATTTTTAAATATCGGAAAAGAGGGGCTGTTTCATACTGAATTCAACCTTATACATTGTTATCATTGAGTTTTACCTTTCATTCCAGAAAAAAATATTTTGTCATGTGAAATGTGTACCAGAGGACGTACTACTTATTATAATTGAATATGTAATAACAGTTTTGCAGTAGGATGCTCTGAGTTAGTTATCTAACCATACTAACTTTATCCGGTTGTGTTACTTTAATATCAACAATATTACAAACATTTTTTATGATGTAAACAAACATACCGATTTGGGAGTTGGGAAATTTGGGTTAAAGGAGAGAAAAATAATCATCTATAAATTGAATATTATTATAAATACCTCCGGAACTGAAATATAGCCGGAACTAAATATAACAGAGTAACTAGTTGTTTTTACTTAGTAGAATGAGAGTAAACGTTTGAGATCGGCTTTGTAAGACTCCCCATCCCTCCACTACCTGTGTGGGTAAACCTATAGTCCGTTGGCCGTTTTCTTGTGATGTTTAAGTTGTTAGTCATCCCGATAGGCCCCGGGATGTGAAATGTGTATCCCTGTTGATCCCTCAAGTTTTTCAAAGTCGATCTCTACATAGTAGTCACATCATCGAGGCATATGGGCTATGATCCCGAGATGCCAAATTAAAAAAAAAAAAAAAACTAGTTGTTTTGCAGAATGACAAAGTTTACATTGCAATTTGTATTTGCAAACATATAAATTTCACACATACATACATATATACATTCATATTTTATTTTCTTTCAAAGTTGCAGCGTTGACTAAATTATAATGTGTGAACCTTACAAGATAAAAATGTCTTACATTTATTGTACAGTGGTATACAAAAGAATTAGTATATTTATTAAATAATATAACATATATTATATATATACATATATATATGTTACATGCATAACATACTTATACAAATGTTATTCAATATAGTGGTTACAATAATGGTAATCTAAAAAGAAATGCTTAAAACACAGATATTGCTTACACCAAGAACAACATACAAGAGCCGGCTTTCCACAAATAGTGCACAGTGGTGTGGATTGTGCAGTTTTGGCAAAGCAGATATTTACTGGATTTTCAAAGGCACTTGGTGGCTCCGCAACGTATCCACTTTTGTACCAAGAATACTTAAAAACACTAAAAAATCTCGGA
This sequence comes from Dynastes maya, assembly GCA_029619315.2. Classification (NCBI taxonomy): domain Eukaryota; kingdom Metazoa; phylum Arthropoda; class Insecta; order Coleoptera; family Scarabaeidae; genus Dynastes; species Dynastes maya. Next base: position 52,326,415 of record JAROYE020000003.1, on the reverse strand, counting down.
GACGAAAACTGATTATGGGTTAAAGACTGTAACTTAATAATTGTATTTCTATGATGCAAGTTTATATCGTGGCCCATCAAAATAACTTGGTCAGAAAAAGTTCTTACAAAATTTTTCCATAATCTAAAACCATAAACATCTAAGGGTTGAATTAATGCTGTCGTCTTCTTTGGAATGGTCAAAATATTCGCATTTTTGTCTTTTGGTGTCAGTGTAGATAGTTCCGCTGGACAGTGTCCACTCCATGAATCTAGTAGTAGTAAATTATTGGGACCAGCATTTGGCAAGAAAACATCTGTATACCATGTTTTGAAATGCGCGGATGTTAATTTTCCAGATGTAGATGCAGATATGTATACATTTATTGGGCGAAAGAGTGTTTCCTGTACGCGAGGACCTAAAGTACCGCTTACCTCTTTCAAAACTAGGAAAAGTGGAGACAATAATCTTCCATTTGCGGAAATAGTAGGCATTATGGTATAACTATGAGTAATAGAATGCAGAGACTGTACAGTGACTTCAACGTGCTTTTCACCTCGTGGAAACAATGTACGACCAGAGTGTATTTCCATATTAAAACCACTCTCATCTGCATTAAAAGTATAGTCTCTTCCAAGAGAACTAATATAAGGTTTTACTTGATTTATAAATCTATCGCTTACGTCGCGTAATTCAGTTGTATCAGGTACAGTAGAATGTGTAACAAATTTAGTTATTTTACGGGATACAATACCATGCACCTGTTTAAAATGCCAGATCCACCAATGTCCAGCTTTAAAACTTGTATATCCAACTTTGTCTTTTGCCTCTAAAGCCCAACGTCGAATATTCATATCATGCACTATATTTCCTCGTGTTAGCGCGTCTTGAAATTGTGTAAGTACTTCTTCCGCGATATATCTTGCTTTTTCACTGTTGGTTCCACCTTCATTAACGCTATTTTCCCGTCTAGACAACTGCTGAAGTGATTTTACCTTTTTAAACTTCTGTTTAACACTTTCGAGTGTTCGTCTTGCTTTCTTCCCACTTCTCCAAAATTCTACAGCTTCAATTTTATAGTTAGCATCTACAATGCTACCTCCTTCTTCAGGTACACATTCTTCCCAATTTTCATTAGCTTATTCTTGAGATAGTGATTCAACAAACTGTGGTTCATGTGATTCTGAAGGCGATTCAAATTCCAAACTCATTTCATTTTCGAAACTAAACATACCTTCTTCAGAAGCTCTAACAATAATATCTTTTAAGGCGTCGTGCAACTCTATTTCGTCTGGTGTCGTAGGAGTTCTTGCAATACTTTCAATTTTAAAAGTTATTTGTAACATGTACAGAATATTGGCAATGTTAACTCGTGCATTCTTTTCGTCGCGTTTTCTCTGATTGTGAGTTTTCGAAGTGATTACTATAATATTAATTATAAACATTTAAGTATGGTCGTATGCATATATATATGAACTTATCAGCAACTACGTGACAGAATTTTTCATTATCTATCTAAATATATCACTTCAAAACAATTCTATATATACAGGATGTTATTGATGTTTAATAAAATGATTTTAATACTAGACAGTAAGTATGTAAATAATACGGTTACTTGTGTTTGACAATCCATTCTAATATTTATTAAATTACGCATACGAAAATAACAAATACTTTTCATATAAACACTTTCGCGATAAAATCTCTTTGTTGTTGTTATTGTATAATTCAGCAAATAATAACTACTCATACTAGCAGATCAGATCAAGTTTATTATCAGACGTCTAGACGTTTAGATAAATTATTATGAAATACTTTTTATTTCAAAAGTGTTATTACATATGTATTTATTCAATTATAGTATAGTATAGTAAGTCCATTGGTACAACTTTCATATGACAAAATACTTTTTCTTTGGATTGAAAGATAAAACTCAATGATAACAATGTATAAGGTTGAATTTAGTATGGAACAGCCCCTCTTTTCCGATATTTAAAAATTTTAAAGTTTTCAAAAGGATTGGGGTGGGGGTAATTTTTCTATTAAAATTAATACTTTTTGAAATAAGGGTTATGCTATTATATAGTCCTCTTCAAACAATTAAAAACTTGTATTAACTTTTTTTCAATATCTCCAATAGTTTCAGAGATATTTGCACAAATATAAACGGGTAGTTTTTTCTTAAGAGCGCCCTCCACCCCACCTACGGAGGATTCCGCCGATAAAAATAAGTGGGATGTTCTCACCTTGGACCCCTCTACAAATCCACAAAATTTTTTTGGGGAGTCCGGGTTGCCGGTGTTCCCTTGTTAGTAATAGTAGTTGTCAAGGCCGGTAGGAAATATTCATATTTTTCTGATACTCACTAATGTCAAGTCGTTAGACGTTAGATCGCGAACTCCTATAGTATATTACTCGCTGTAATATGATATTTTTAAACATTTTAGTTGATTGAAAATTTAATTGTAAGAATATAAAATATTGCATATTTGAAATGTGTATCGTAATTGACTGTGATTTATTTTTGGCAAATTGTGTCGGTAACAAAGGAGCGGGGGCCGTCAATGCTGTTTGCAATATTATAACACTACGTAAGTAAATATTACAATCGAAATATTAGTAAGTAAATATTAAATGATAATTATAAATTAGGTTATGCTATTGCTAGCAAGATTTGAGACATTAATAACTACAGTTTGTCAGAGACTTAAAAAATCGCTAAGCCTGCGTTTGGCAACTCCAAGTTATTGAAGTTGCATATTTTGCTTATTAAATTTGCATTTAATCCAAATCGATCTTGCTAGGGATTAACTAAATTCAAAAGTGTACTTAAGGAGGAAGTGTAAATATCAGAATTAGAACTGTAATTGTTATTAAAATGAGAGCAAATTCTACATAGAGGTGAATTGAACATCAAGTTGGTCCGAGCAATTGAGACTGTTACCAGTGCACCACAAGTTAAGTAGGTGTAGCTGATTTTGAAGATGTTGCCAGCTTGCTGCAATCTAATAATGCAGGAAGGACATTTATAACAATTAAAATAGGTAATAGACCCAAATTGCTACCCTGCGGTACTCCAGATCTAGGCGAAAGATTATTTGATTTACATGCACACTGTATAACGATATGTAATAAAGAAATTTCATTTTACACTAGAGGTGCTTTCAGCCAAATTAAATCTTGAAAACGTCATGAATGAGTGTCCAGAAAGAAGTTACGATAACAAAATGGATTTCTTGAAGAAAGAAATTCACAAGTTTTCTTCATATGCAGACGAAACCGCGCATACGTATATGCAATTAAAGGAATGTTATCCCATGACCTCTACAGTCCACAAAATCTTCATCCATGGAGCGAAAATAATTTTAGAAGCAACCCTTCCTTCTGGTCAACTGTTAAAAAATCTTCAGAAACTCGGAACAAGCACTTCAGCCAAATTAAGATAAACTTTTCAGGAAGTTCAGTAGGGAGGCATATAAAATGGATATTATAAATAAATTGCTGCTTATTTCAGATTCTCTGTTATCTAGCTTAAGACCTCGGCCTAAAACTTCCAAAAAACACTTTTTCCGAACAATTTCTGGAGATGGTTCTATCTCCAGGACATCTATTAGCGCCCAAAGAGTTATCAGAGGGAGAACTCAGCGAATATGATTCTAACGAATAAATTTCGTAATCATGCATTTTTTTGTTTAATTTGTTGTCACACATACCTTAAAAAACGTTATAGGTTTACTTGAAGTATTTTTTTCTCTATTGCTTGTTCACACTCCTTATCAAACCATTCATTTCTTCTTATATCTTTTGCTATACCTACTTCTCTCTTTGCAACTTTGTTAATTCCTTGTTTTATTTTATTCCATTGTTCTTCAATTCCCTCTTCTTCAAACTGCATTTCTTTGTTTATCTCTTCCCTGTCTTTTTCTTTTATTTTTTCTTCTTCAAATTTTTTTTGTTCCACTTTGTCTTTGATTCTCTCTTCTTTTTTTTGTTTATTTTTATTTTACATTTCACTATCACTAGGATATGATCGGAGATAATGTTTGCGAACGATTTACTACATTAAATTTTTTACCTTTTCTAAAGAAGTTTAATTTATTTCATTTTGTACTTTTGCTACACTTTAGATAATTTGTATGTATGTCTATTTTGCTGTTTTACTGTTAGGCACAAATAAATATTATTATTATTGTTATTATTATTATAGTTATTATTATTATAGTTATTATTATTATTATTGTTATTATTATTGTTATTACTATTATTATTATTAACACTGTATATGAAGCAGGAAATATTTCATTATTCAACATATCATCGGACAACCACGTTACAGTAGTACAAACAATATCATATTCCATATCAGATGCATTCAAACACATCCTAGTAAAGTATCTACTTACTAAAATTATAAACTTTTGGTTTAAAAAAGTAGAACAAAGCAATTATTTGGTGAAAGTGATTCGAAATTTGGTTGCAAAGATAAAATGATTAGTTAAACTATAAGGTATGCAAACAGGGATACTGCTTTACTATTAGAACACGTGGTACAGTTTAGCACAAACATCGTTCATAGTATAAAATAACAAATAATAAAAAATAGGGAAAACGTAATAAATATCGTGTAAATCGAAAATTTACTATCGCCTAACTTAATTATATTGCTTTCTGTAAAATTTATTAAATGTGTTTAGTGATTGTACATGTAATTCAGACATTGTTTGGAACTTAAATTGAAAGGTAAGGCATGGTATTCTGTCGTATGGATGGTGTACTAACAAGGAATGTTATAGTAGTTACCCGATCTAATTGAGAAATTGACATTTTATCCAAAAAATGAGCGAAGTGGAGAACTGTAATTTTTTGATTAAAAGATAACTACCAAAATGTATTAATAAGTTTAAAAATTGAAAACTTTACTCAAATAACTCTACAAAAAATCATTTGATTTGGAACTTCAAAATTTGAAAAATTATTATCTACGAAAATTTTTTAAGAACGGGTATCAATTTGGAACAGGTTATAGGCAGTATCCTCAGAACAGGAGCTCGAAAAGGATTTCTCTCGCTAGATAAAGTTTTGAAAAGAGTAGAAAATGTTATTCATGTTTTAGCCAATTATTTCGTTTTAGTTATTTAGCGATTGTTAAAATTTATAATTTTTTATTTGTATAATAAATTTTTATGCTCCTTTTGGCACTAAACATTTTTTCTTTTGGCTTAGAAAATTTGCAAATAATATTACATATTTTCAAATTTTCTGAAATCCCATATATTTAGTTTTGTATTATTTTCCCTGAGAAGGACCCATTAAACTATTTCAATATATAATTACTAGGGACATTAAAATTAAACCACTGCTACATATACCTGAGGAGAATAAAACAGAGTAAGCTTCGTTCCTTTTATCACTTTGCGTTACAATTATTTGTTTACTTGAGTGTGCCGTACAGTAATTATGGTACGTCTATTATATCGTTTATTCAAAATAGTTGAAGGTAAAAAGCGTGTATAAATATATTCAGATTAAACTCATCAGCACAAACAAATACCCTTGTATTGTCAAATAAATCTTTTTTATTATATCTAACACCTTGTAACCAAAGCTTTCATCTTTTCTATACTTTTTCCCCAAATGGCAATGATATGAATGCTTTTTCCGGCTTTTTAATCGAAGTAGAATAACCTTTGTACGCGGAATTTATTAATCAAACGTGTTGGATAAACAAACGGGCGTAAAGTGTAAAGGGCCGGGCTGTGCCTACAAGAATCTCAAAATGCATTATTTAAACCATCCTGTACATAATTAAACTATAACATCGTTGCAATTCTTAAGGGTTCTTTTAAAAACAGTGCAAATACTGATACTTACTTTTTAAAAATGACCGCTACAGATGATTTCAAAAGTTGTGCTAGTAGAAAAAAAGTGTCAAAATAAGGTGAAAGATAAGTCTAGGGACACCTGATGAAATTTAACCTAAAATAGCATGTAAAAATGAAGTAAGCAACAAAATAAGGAAATTGAGGGTGACGTTCTGTATGACCGGAAAAGCAACCATCTTGAAAATATTTTCATAGAGTTGACTATAGTTCAATTAGCTTAAGTCCAAATTTTCAAACATAAGAGCTTTCTAAAGCCCATAATACTTTTAACGAATGGTTTCAATCAACCACCCTATATGGAAGTTGGAGTCAACGAGTTAAATGTTTAATAGTAACTACATACTATAACAACAAATTGCATTGCAGCAGGCGGTTATCGTATCACAGTAATACGTGCGAGCTTTCGAAAGTTGCTGTACTAATGAAGGAAAACAAACGAGATCGAAATGCGTTGCTGAACTTGATCGATCAGCCTGGTTACTCACATATTCACACCGCACCTTCTCGTCTGGAAAGCGCATCCTAAAGCAATTAGTTAAGTAGGTACTCAAAGAGTGTTTCCCAAGTACGAACATAAACGTCCATGGCAACTCTCCATTACAGTCATTACTTTTTCATTTATTTTGTTTGCGCTATAGCTACAGCATAACGTGACCTTGTGACCATATAGATTTTAGTTCAATACGCCGAAGGAATTATTTTGACGTTTTTTGTTTTTTGTTTTTTCATTTACTACATTTTTAGGAGGTAACTGCCTAAGCACTAAATGCGTACAGTTTTTGGCCATGGAAATAGGACCAATTGAGAAATTTTAAATTTACACGGATATTTATTAAATATAATTTTAACTTCGAAAATATAAATTCATAATTGTTGTTTGAGTAATATCCTAATACATTATGACCAGAGATAATTGCTGGTTATAAAAATAATACTTAGGGGTGCAATAAACCGATTATCCACCTGTTATGAATCACATCTCTTGCAATTCCTACGTAACCGGATGGTCAAATAAGAATGGCAGCCGGCTATATCTCACAAACTAGTAATCACAGAGCTTTCAGCTAAAATATTTTTTAATAAACGTGACCAAAAGAAAACACTGGAAATGCTTTTGAAGTTTGCAAGATGATCAGAAGATGGCGTAACGGTGACGACTAAGTATAAAATTAAAATTTTCATTGTGTTTTGTCTAATTAAGAGTTATCGAAAAAATATACATTTTATTCCCAATCCAATTGCCCTTTCTTTTGCGTTGAACGCATTTTGTCGTATCTTTTAAAATAAAGTGGTGTGGAGACGTCAATTGCTTCTATAAATAAATGTTGGTTGCTCCAGTTAGGCTTAACCGATCTTAATCATCTTGGCCTCGTTTAAAAGAGCTTTATTTGATCTATCAAATGCGGTTTTGGTTTACTTCTTATGCATTGTACCCTCACCACTAGAGGGCGTTATCTGACTTATAACAAAAGCCGCTTTGGCTTTTCGCAAAAATTTTAAATAGAACGATATGTTTCTTTTCAGGCGGAAAAGTAAGGGATTAAAAACTCAAGACATCGGTGAAAACCGCATCTCGACATCTTTTCTCTAACCGGAGATATTAACGAAGAAATGTAACCTCGAAATGCACCTCGATGACCCGGTTTTGCCGACTGTCTACTATTTTTTTACTATTAGTAAAAATAAAAAAATATACGCTATTTCAAAGATAATTATTTATTTTAACGCATCATCAATAAACTCGAGCTCATTCTTCTAACGATTTCAACTTGAAATAAACAATTGAAATTTGATTAGCCTACTATGCGAATTTCGAAAAACAATATTATTATTTAATTAAGACTGTGATGCCTATTTGTAGAATATAAGATAAATGAGTTATCAGTAGCTTCCTAGATGTTCGAACAGTCTTTCATAATTTTCTATGTATGATTCTACTCTCTGGCAAGTGGACAAAACAGCTGTCTCGTCTACTGTCTGTGAAATGCTTCGAATTGCATTTCTTATTTGAAGAATCATGTCTTCTCTTGTAATGGACTTGGTAGCAAAGACGAGGTTCTTTATTCTTCCCCACAAACAAAAATCTAAGCAAGTTAAGTCCGGAGACCTAGCTGGCCATGGAAATACACTTCTTCATCCTATCCACCTGCTAGTTTAAGCATTATCTAAAAAGTCCCGAACATTTATCGGAAAATGCGCCGGGCACCCGTCATACTGAAAAAAAAAACATCTGACGGCGAATTGCCAGCGGTACATTTTCTAAAAGAAATGGCAATACGTTTCTTAGAAAATTTATGTACACGTATCCAGTAAGGGCTTTATTAAATATAAAAGATCCAATAAATTCAGGACCAGTGACCTTGGTACTGAACTTCCTGCATCCACTGTGGATTTGTTTATGAACAGTAATACATGTTATGAAGATTTACATATCCATTACTATTAAAGGTAGTCTCGTCTGTCCACAAAATCCGTATTTATATAGTATTTCTCGATCCTATGGTATTGTCCGTCGAAAAACTGCATTGCATATACCCTGGCGGCGACAGTTGAATTTCTCATGCATTCAAAATAAACCCTTATCATGTCAAATGTTTCGTTTGTCAGACACATATTTTGATTATTAAAAAGGAGAAAAAAGAAAGTTAAAAGCATTAACAAAACGGTCTACATGGAGATATAAGCCTTTTGAACGTTGTCATATAACGGGTAATTTTTTCTTATTCTGCATCTATTATTAAGCTTACTCTTTTTCAGAATTCCCTTACTAGGTTAGTCAAATTTTTATTGTTTATTTTAAGTTGAAATCGTTAAGACAATGAGATTCAGTTTACTTATAAGGCACTAACATAAATAATTATCTTTGAAATAGGATGTATTTTTTTTTAATTTTTACTAATATGGTTGTATTTAGAAATTTAAATAAAATAGCAGATAGTCGGCAAAATCGTGTCGTCCAGGTGCAACAAATATTTACATTTTTTCGTTAATATCTCCGCTTCGAGAAAAGATATCGAGATGCGATTTTCACCCACATCTTGAGTTTTTAATTCCCTACTTTTCTGTCTGAAAAGATACATATCGTTCTATTTAAAATTTTTACGAAAAGCCGCTTTATTTGTTATAAAGTCAGATAATTCCCTCTAGTGGTGAGGGTACAATATATAAAAAGTAGACCAAAACTGCGTTTCATAGATCAAATAAAGCTCTTTTAAACGAAGCCAAGATTGTTAAAATCGGTTAAGCCTAACAGGAGTAACCAACATTTATTTAAAAAAGCATTTGACGTCTCCCCGCCATTTTACTTTAGAAGATACGACAAAATGTGTTGAACGCAAAAGAAAGAGAATTTGATTGAGAATAAAATGCATATATTTTCGATAACTCTTAATTAGACAAAACACGACGAAAACTAATTTTATACTTAGTCGTGACCGTTACGCCATCTTCTGGTCATCTTACAAACCTCAAAATCATTTCCAGTGTTTTCTTTTGGCCTCGCCTAGTAAAAAAAAAATTTACCCGAAAGCTCTGTGATTACTAGTTTCTGGAATACAGCCGGCTGCCATTCTTATTTGGCCACCCGGCACATACAATTATTATGTTTAGTTTGAATTGTGTCGTTCATTAGTTCGTTAGTATCATTGCAAATATAAATAAAAACAGTACCTTTACCGATTTTCTAAAGAATTTACATTTCAAAGAGTTTTAGTTTTATTTGCGTGTGTCTATTTTCGCGGTCAATTGTTATCATAATGAGGAAAAAGAAGGATATAACCACAGAGAAAGAAGCACGAAGTTCTGCTCTTCTGGAGACGGGAGAGTTCTCTCAATGTGAAGTTGCACAAAAAGAGGGTGTATCACGTTAAACTGCTCTGAGAATCGCGAAATTAATTAAGGAGAATATTCCTAGTAGAAGTAGTGGCAGAACATACTGTGCCGGCAATCGCTAAATAACTGTAAGAGATGATCGTCATATAGTAAAAGTGGGTACAGAACATCGTTTTTATCCACTGAAAGTGTTCATAAAATTCTGAGTGGAGAAGGTACACAAATATCAGGCCGAATAGTCCGTAGCCGTCTTCATGAAGCAAGCCTGAAATGCAAACGTCCGGCAAGGAAGACAAGACTGACATCTGAAATGAAAATGACACGATTTCAATGGGCTAAAGAATATAAAAAATATACAGTTGAAGATTGGGAAAAGGTAAGTTTCATTTATCATCTGTATTTTTGATCTAATTCATCTTCATACTTCGCTTAATGGTTCTCTACATTGTTTACTTTCTCCTAGATTATTTATAGCGACGAATCACGGCTGGAAGTGCTAACGGAGAGAAGCCAATTTGTTCGTCGACGTCCTTCAGAGCATTATAAAGAAGCATGTACGATTAAATCTACTAAACACCCCCCATCTCTAATGGTTTGGTCGTGTATTGCAACAGAAGGACCGGGACCACCATATTTCGTTAACGGAACAATGGTACAAAAACAATATAGAAAAGTTTTACAAAATTATTTAATACCTTGGTTCATTGGATCCGACTCAGTGTGAAATGCGATACCTTGAATCTAAAAATCTGCGTGCACTACCTTGGCCAGGCAATTCACCAGACATAAACCCAATTGAAAATGTGCAGAATGTCTTGAAAAACACTGTAAGTACACGAAACTCAATCACAAAGGAAGAATTACAACATATTGAAGATGTATAGCATAATAGCGATGAAAATTAAAAAAAAAACAATAAAAAGCTGCATTGGTAGTATGCCAAAAAGGGTTGAGGAAATAATGAAACACAGAGGAGGAATAAGCAAATATTAGTAAATATATGTTCAAATTATACTTACTTGTATGTTATATGTAATTAGATAATAATATACCCAACATTACCAATGCTTTTTTAAATTTTACCCCAAAATGATAATATTTTTAAGTGGTTCTAATTCAATGGTTAGGGTCTGTTCCTGAACGAAAAATAACTGTTGCAAATAAGTAATTTTTCATGATAATAAAGTCCATATAAAGGAAAGGAATTTGATAAACGGTAACCTGATATTCAGTTACTATTTATATCACAAATATTGCAAAAACAAATGAGTCATTTCAAGCGCTAGTGATTCGGCCCTGCTGTGACGTCAGTCGGCTGATAATTCTAAAATACGTATTCAGAATTTTAAAATATAAGAATATTTTATCCAACGGGAAAACTAAGTTGCTATATAAACCACTTTTGAATATTGTTTTGTATTTGCCACCGTTGCATTTACCGTAAAATAAATAGTATGTACATATTTATAACAAAGTAAATATTTCAAGCATACTTAGAAATTTTTTAGAGTTTGAATTTCCCGCCTTTTGTAAAGTATCACCTCTGACATCAGTGAATGCGGGTGAATCTTACCCTTAAAATTACCCGGATTATGGAAAGTATTTCCTAGGTAACTTTCACCTACGATTTGTTTTTTTGGTTCAGATAAACGTATGGATTATGCTACAACGTAAATCCTATTTCAAGTAGGAGATTTCTGTTTTATACGGAGATGGTATGATAAATACCTGTGTTAAAGAAGACAACGCAATTGTTTTATATTTAGTAAATTTATTTCTCGACATAATCTTCTTGTAGCTCTATACTCTTAGTTCGGCGATGTTCCAACTCTTTTAAGCTATCTAAATAATAGGATATGTCGAAATGTGCAAAATAGGTCTCTGTTTCGGCAATGACCTCTTATTTTGAGGGGAATCGCTTTCTGCTAAGCCATTTTTTCAAGTTTGGAAACAGAAAGAAGTCACAGGGAGTCAAATTTGGCGAATATGGTGGATGGGGCATCAATTCATACCGTCATGATGTCAGAGAATTTTTTTTTCGCAAGGTGGGGCCTTTTACTCTTTAGTTCAGCGTTGAATGGGTCCAATAAATCAACATAGTATTGTCCTGTGATTATCCTTCCTTTTTTCAAATAATCCATTTTATGATTGTGCCCTACAGAATCGTCTCCGCCTTGTCTGATTCGCCGGAAAAAAACTCATTTTGCCGACTAACTCGTATTACGCTTGTCCATTGCTTTCAAGTTAATACGCGACTCTGTTTTTGATCAGTCGTCAACAGACGCGGCACCCATGTCATACTCAATTTTTCGTGAAAGATGTTTTGCACATTGATTGAAATGTTTACCATATTAGCAATCCTTCTAATTTTCACCTGACGGTCTGCTAACACGATATCATGAACTTCATTGATCATATCGTCTGCAGTCACTTCAATGGAACGACCAATGGTCGCAAAGGGCGCAACACAAATAACTGTTAATAAAGAAATATTAAAATTAACTAGTTAATAAATTTGCCTGGCCCCTGACATGACGGTGATAATTGTGTAAAATTACTAGTACGCCTATGAAGCAATTAAGCAAAAAAGTTAGTTAATCGGGTTCTTGGTGTATTTCAACTTTCAATATAAAATGATTTAGAATGCCAAAATCAAATAATTGAATTTGGGTTTTTTTTTCACGTAGGTGATATTGAATGAATACTCTGTATTTTTATTCCATCAATTTTTTGACCAATATACAGGGTGTTTATTAAGCAAACGACAAAAATTCAAGGGGTTATTCCATGAACTATTCTAAGAATATTTTGTCCTTTCATGATTTTTGAAAAGCCCCTTGTTTCGAAGATGCAGGGCGAGAAAGATTTTCGATAAAACCAACATTTTATTACCAAAAATTACATTTAAAGTTTCTTAATCTACAAGAACTGTTGAAAATGACTACTTCCAGCTAGGATGCAAGAATCCAATCTTCTCCTCATTGACCGCCGAACTCTTTCAAAAACACCAGGGTCGTTTCTTATTGAGTTACACCCAGCAATTATCCGATTCCTTAAATCTTCCACATTTTCCACTGGGGTAGAATAAACTAATGACTTTAGATGGCTCCATAGGAAATAATCCAGGGGGTTTAAGTCCGGGGATCGAGCAGGCCATAAGTGAGGTCCACCTCGACCAATCCAACGATTTCCGTATGCTGCTGTTAAAAACTCACGAGCAACCACACTAAAATGCGCAGGTGCACCATCGTGCATAAACCACACTGCATTTCTCGTTGCCAATGGTACATCCTCCAGAAACAGAGATTTAGCGTTTGTTCCAAAAAGTTTCGATACACCTCGCCGGTAAGTCTTCCTGGTGGAAATACCGGTCCAATTAACCAGTCACCCATAATTCCTAACCAAACGTTCAACGAGAACTGATGTTGAAAACGATCTACAAGTACCTCATGTGGATTTTCTTCAGCCCACACATGGTTATTGTGAAAATTCCTTATTGCATTTCTTGAGAAATTCGCTTCATCGGTAAAAAGAATCAGTGTCAGTAGTTGAGGGATTTGAACCAAATCTTCTAATTCTACCATTCTTACTGTCATTGGCCTTCCTGGTCCTCCACTTCGTTTCAATGTGTCTGTTTCATGAAGACGTTGATGAATGCTTTGGAAGGTTTTTCTATCAGGAACATTGCGGTCCAGAAATCGTTCAATGTACAACCGTCCAGCTTCTAATAAATTGTCATCAGCAAGTCCATAAATGAAATGCATGTCAGTCATCTCGGCGTACGTATAGCGATTCATGGTAGAGGACTTCACTAACAAAAGTTTAAGTATTAAAAGACTGAAAATACACGTCAATCAGTCTCAACAAATTTGACACATACAAAATGATCAATCACGAAACGTATTCAAATGAAATCCACGTTTTAACTGATTTATTTTTCTATGTCTGTACTTGCCTATTGTTAGTGGGTAAAACAGCCGTTCTTTGTAATGGGAATGTTGTTAAAAGATAATGCATTTTTACAATTTTTTTATACTCGGTAAGTCCAGTATTGTACGCCATATTTTTATTTCGGCTACACTAATAATTTCAAAAATATCAAAATTGGTTTTGTCGAAAATTTTTCTCGCCCTGTATCTTCGAAACAAAGGGGCTTTTTAAAAATCATAAAAGTACAAAATATTCTTAGAATAGTTCATGGAATAACCCCTTGAATTTTTGCCGTATGTTTAATAAACACCCTGTATAACGTTTGCATTCGTTATTTATAATAGTTGCTGCAAGAATGGGTTTTATTAACAGTTGGAATATAAGCAGGCAAACGTAAAAAATTATCAGCAATATATTTTGTATTAAACAGCAAAAAGGCTTATATTGTCACGGTTGCCTGCGTTTTTACAATCTTTTACGTTTAATTTAATTTAAGGAATAAATAAAACACATTAACTAACATTAACTGCAGCTGAGCACGCAATGCTTCTGTGGGGTATTATGTTTTACTGCTGGACGGTAGATATTCCGTCTCTCGTGACTCAAGCTTATTTTCTCAATGAAATATATTAAAACATTACATGAATGACTTTCATTTGTTTAAACGAGATTATTTTATTCAATACTATCAAACATTCACGTAATTGGGGAAAGTCTGTTTAAACAACATTTATTTATTCACACCTGATAATATCCGATATTGCAGTTTTATCGATTTTATAACAAGGCCGTCTGAACGACGGCTAGTGATAGGTTTCGCGTTTTTGCTATGTCATGTAACGTAAGGGTCATATAACATTTCAGGGTACATACGAGCAGTAGTTTCAAGTAAAGCTTTGGGTCAGGTTTATGAGTAAACAAACAAACTTGAAATACTTTATTGCTCCTTTTGCCTCTTCCCGTAATTTCTAGGTGTATTAGTAAGAATCTTCCACAGATAAATGCCCAAAAGCGCGACACCATCCTCAACAGATCAACGCTTTATTCGACAGAGCTACCGCTAATACCAGTGTAGAATATCTAAATGAAGAAAAATGCTGTAGCTTAAAAAGGAACGGCTACACCAGCAACGATATTCATTGTGCAACAAGAATATCTAATAAATTCAGCAAATGGAATGATGTAGAAGTCACAACTTCCAATAAGCATTATCAACCTTTAAGGACAAATTACTCAGAGTGAGGACGGAAAGGGTGTAGAAACTAGAACGCTAGTGCTGGAAATGTTATATAAGGCAGCCAGAAAGAAACGTACATCAGCTGCAGAGGAATATAGTTTGCGTCACTACAATAAAATAGATCCTTACATCTCCGTTCTGACCCCAGGGAGGAGTAAACAGAGAAGTAGTAGAGATAGAAAGACAGGACAATTTCAATGGAGAAGATGAATATAAGCCAAGCACTCGAAAAAACTACAATGATAATAGCGAAACAACCGTCATGGGCTAATAGACCGCAACGGCGGCGCTCCAGCGCACACACCTATGTACGAGGGTAGTCTGAAAAGTCCACAACCTAGCACAAAAACAAGATTTTTTTTATCAAATTCGGATTTATTTCTCAACATAGTCTCCTTGTAAGTTTATACATTTTTCCCATCCGTTTAACCTGTCCAAATAATAGTTGGCATCTTGTTCAGCAAAAAAGGTGTTTACGAATATGATGGCTTCGCCATTAGATGAGAATCTCTGTCCTCTGAGTGAAACTTTGAGCATAGGAAACAGAAAAATTCGCTGGGGGCCAGATCTAGTGACTACGGTGGTTGGTCAATTCGAACCCTAATTCGTGAATTTCTGCCATAGCAGCCATTGAAGTGCGAAGTGTGTCTTAGTAAAATAAAATTTTCTTTTTTTTGCGTAGTATGCCCGCGTTATTGTTTTTCCTTTTTTAGAGATAGTCGATTAACACAACACTAGAGCGCAGTCTGTTGGACGCAGCCAGTTTTCCTGACGAGATTTATTAATAATACGTGGAATGTCATTAAAGAATTTGATGGTGATATTAGTCTCTCCGGGAGCAATCCTTTTGTTTAGTTGTCCTCCTATGGATTTGAGGTAAGCAGCCTGTATTGGTGTTTTATCTTTAGCAATTAAGATGGTTTTAAATTTGTCAATGCTTTTTAAGTTTTTGATGTTACGTAGTATATCGAGAATTATATTAGGTTGAGATAAAGTGATCCTCACTGGTTTTTTACGTTGAAGATTTGTCGGATCGAATTTGCCCAGACGTGTAGGATTTACAGCTTCAACAGTAATGTTGTAACAAGAAAGAACTTCATTAATAGTGTTAATATCATCAGCAGTCTGCTCGGTTTTAGAAACATCAGCTAATTCAGGTATATTGAACAAGATTAAGTTATTTTTCCTGCTCTCTCGTTGATCGACTTCGGCAATAATCATCTCAGCATCCATGGGATCCATTTTCATCTCATTATTAGATGAAGATGTTGAAGACAACAATTTCTGCTTAAGTTCATAGATTTCAGCTTGAAGTGAGTTCACTAGAATTGTAAGATCTTGAATTTTATGTAATTGCGATTTAACATCCGTACATTCAGGGCAATAAAACTACAATTTGCGATATTTAGACTTAATGTATTGAGTTTCAGTTCTAGATAGACCAGTGCAGGTAAAGTGAAATATACAATGACAAAGATCACACGAGATTTGTCTATCCGGAGGAATGGCAAGATTGTAAGAAGAACAATTTATAGTAGCCATAGTATCTACAAAAAGAAATAAAAAGGAAAGCAAATTAAGACAGGAATATACATTTCACAGCGAGGGGGTCTATTCTGGTGACTAACAGGACAAACACAAGAAGGCCGCGGTAAGAAAAAAGAGAAGGAAATTAATAGTATAAGGCCGTGGGAACAGTGAAGGAAAACAACCTGTATACAGAGAAAAAAGCAAAAAGAGAGCCCGCAAAAAAGGATGAAAGAAATATGTGTATTGGTATATTGGTTCAGAAGTCTTGTTTGAAACTTATATTCTGGATACGGAAGTACGATAGAGTTTCCCATAAGTTGATGGAGATGGGATGGCTCGACATGCATAATCGCAGGATCTTGCAGACTGCCCGTCTATATCACACAATTATTAATAATAGTAGAGTTGGAACATTCGAGCGGCGCGCCAGCATAGTAGTAAGTATATACACTTCCACTCATAAGTATTTGGGCACCCTTTAGGAAATACATTTCAGCTTTATTGAATAGTATGCTAATAATCAGTAAGATTCATTTAAATCATTAAATAATATTGGTCTATTTACTTCTTTTATTTGTATGAGAGGTAATACCGTCATAAAAGCGCAGGCAGTAGCGATAACAAAGAGCGTATTTCTTGAAATTTCAGGAAAAAATGTAACAGTTGGTAATTTTACTATGAATCATGAAGCTATAATAAAGCCATTTGAAGTAATATTTTTAAATTACGGTCAGTTATCGTTTCAGGTTAGTAGCGACAACATCTCTTAACGTGTTTATAACCGTTTAAAATTTTGAAACATACCGAAAAGGAAGGAAATTAGTGTTGAAACGCGTACTCTGATTGTAGCACAACATAACTTAGGCATAAGCAATCGTCAAATTGCTACAAAATTACATTTAAATCCATCTACTGTTGATGATTACAACATCAAAAAATACAGTGAATGTGGCAGTTTTCTAAATTAAGTACGAAATGGGCGACAACATCAGAAGATATTGCAATTGTGGTGTCCAACAACCGAAATAGAAGAAAAATAGCTCCAGAAATCGCTGCAGAAACCAATACTGTACTTCCGAAACCGATTAACGTGTCCACGGTTAAACACTGTCTGCAAAAAGCCGGCCTTCACGGGGAATTACGATGCGAAAGCCCCTGCTTTGCCAAATTAATAATAAAAAGAGGTTACAATGGGTACGCGAACATCGAAATTGGACGGTAGAAGATTAGAGCAAGGTATTGTGGACCGACGAATCCAAATTCGAGATTTTCGGTTCGCGAAGATGTAAGAAAATTGTAAGAAGATCTGCAGGTGAACGTGCACTAGAGCAATCCACAGTCTTTACCGTCAAACACGGCGGTGGTTCGGTAATGATTTGGGGTTGTTTTGCTGGTACATCTGCAGGTGATCTCGTAAAAATTTAAGGCATAATGAGAAAAGAGCAAAACAAATACATTTTAGAAGAAAATGCAATACCCTCTGGTGTAAGAATTTTGGGTCAGAATTTTGTATTCTAACAAGACAATGACCCAAAACACACTTCAAAATTATGCAAGCAATATTTAGAACAGTTGGAAGATGAAGGGACACTAACAATCATGAAATTGCCACCTCAAACCCCGGACTTGAATCTGATCGAGTTATTATGGGAAGAACTCGATCGGGAAGTAAAAGAAACTGCTCTAACTTCAGCAGATGACATGTGGAACAAACTACAGGCAGCATGGGATCGAATAACTCCGGAAACATTGTTAAAATTAATTGCAAGATCGCCCCGATTATGCGGCAAATCATTAAAAGTAAAGGAGGTCACATGTGCGAATCTAAAATTTAGATAAAATAAATAATTTTAATTGCTAGTTGTATGTTTGTGTATACCTAAATACCAAGTATATGTTTTAATATTTCCATTTAAATATTTAACTATTTACGAAATTTGAGGTGCCCAATACTTATGAGCGGTAGTATACGTACCTACAAACAGCAAGCCGACTGTACGAAGCGAATACTAGCATCGACCGCAGATCGGAGACGCATATATCTACGCAGAATCCTGTCGCGGCGCAGAGTGCCAACTCTAATAATAAGGCCCGAAAATACCTGTACGAGCACATTTCTTTTCGAACAGACGTGCACCATCTTAATCTCAGATTTTGTGGGGGAACTATCATTCGACCATTCCGAAAGACTACCCTATGTAAGCGCGGTTTCTCTTGTTGCTCAATTGTATAATTCAAACCGCTGACTATTAGAAGTATGTACCTATTTTCGAAGCTTCGTCGCGCGATATCTTGCATATCTGTTTGTTTCGAGCGTTCGGTTCATTGGGATTCTTTGTTGGTTAGCCGTTTTGTTATGTTATGCGTGGGGCATGAGAGATTTGTTTGTGCAAGCAATTAGAACTAGGCATAACTATCGTGTTACTGCTGTATATTGTGATATAGGATAGGCATTATTTTCAAGCAGAAAGTCTCCTTCTTAATCAGGGCAGTAGTGGTAGGTCAAGAGTTTATACGTATAACCTTGAATAACTTCGCTGTGATTTTCAGTTTATTATATGTATTGATAATGTTTGTTTTTATTTTTCTTTCTTTTTGTATTTACTGGCTGGTTAACTGAAATAAACACTTATAATTATTATTATATCGAATTTTTGAGAAAATACTCCATGCAATTTTTTCCTTGAAAAGTGAACATCCAAAAAACTTTTTATTTTAAATATATGGTGTATCACACAAATTTGTTTTATTTTTTGTCAAGGAATCTAAAAATGTAATATACAGGTGTTCTATTTGAGAAAGATACTATTTAGTATATACGCGAAACCAATTTTTAATTTTCAACATCCTGTATAAATAATCTTGTCTATTTTTCTAGTTTTTAGTTTATTAACGAGTGCAGTACTTTTCGCGGCCTACATAAGAATATTCTAAAACGGCGACTAATAGCTGTGGAGATGTCTACCCAAAAACTGACAAATTTAAACGAACGTCGTATTCATTAATTTCAATAAAATTTGAAAAAGTGAAAAAATAACAACAATTAGGAAAACAGGTAAAAGTAAGAGAAATTGGTAATGAAGAGGAATAACGAAAACATGAAAAGCCAAGGATTAAATAAAAATAAATAACGAGAATAATTTGCACTTTTAGAATTGAGATTTGGCAGATTGATATTAGGCAGTTTGCGGTAACATAACCTGATTGTTAAAAACACGTTTGCGGAGCGTCGGAAGTGAACGTTATATTTGACACATGTCATGTTGTGAAACGAAAACAACATACATTACCAAATGGTTACTACCTACTTCTTGTCGCACAGCATCGTCGTCATTAACGAAAATATTATACGACTTTTGAAATTCGGGGTCAAATAGTGTCACTTTCGTGAAATTTTCTGCATCTTTTGTGTTCTAACCTCACTCTGTGCATGTAAAATGTAACGAATAAACGGCAATCAGCTGTACATAATTAGTTGTGCATATGCGTAGTTCTAAGAACTAAATTCTGATTGGGTCCGTTATTTTTAGAAATAACGTAATTTAATTCGGTATACGGTATACATTCTACCAAAATTGTGCATTATAGATCATAACAGCAACTTTTATAAAGAAAAATGGACTACCGCAAACTCTCTATTGTTGTTATTACGTTAGCTGTCAGCGAGCTTCTTGGATGAACTTGTCACAGAATAGAAGTTGGCGCTTTCTTCTAGCCAAACTTGCATAAAACACACTGGGAGAAAGAAGTTGGTTCATCCAACAAACCAAGAAGTGTTCATTCAACTAAAAATATGTTCATTCAACACTTTAGCGAATCATTCCAATCACCTTGCAACTTAACAGAACACACTAACTATTGTTTTAAACCATATGGAGTGTTGAGTACATATAACAAATAAATTGGTTGAGTCAACCAATCTTTGGTTGGCTCAACCAATCTTTTCTCTTAGTGCAAGAACAATTTACCATTTTTATTGATGCTTTCGGTGATTAAACTGCCGATAACACCAAAGGTTGTTCCACAAGAAATTGAAATCGGCGTGTTTTTTTTTCTAAAAACGTTAGCTCCTATCGTTCAAAAGTAGGTGTGCATGGGGAGATACTTTGGGAGCTTACAAGGTTGTTAGCAACTTTCGGTATAACCGGAAAGAATATTCAAGGAAATGCTTTACTTAAATAAACCATAGGTAACCATGTTTAACTCATAAAAATTCTGAATTAAATTTTCATTACATATTCATAAACTTTTAATGAACCAGAGAATCAGCCTGTATACATTTACATTTCAAAACAAAAACTGACCAAGTCCTATTTATTTACAAAATGTTCGATTCTCGTGGCGCACATGTATATTAATGTAACAAACTATCTAAACATGACTAAAGCGGAGAACATATGTACGCGATCACGATCGCGTTGACTATCAGATGCATCCCACGAAAGAGCATAGCACAGCACATACTTGTTGCGATCTGTTGGCGATATAATCGATTTGTGCAGCGTTCATTCGCGTTGCATTTATCACAGATCGCGTGAAGGCCCTATTACAGCAAATGGTATATCGCAACCGCGTATGTGTTCCCTGCCTCCTACGGTCGCAATCGCTAACGCTATCGCAATCGCGGTCATAATCGCATATGTGTGTTCTCCGCTTAAAGTTGACTACTACTACTTTGTTTTGAAGTTCGTAAAACTGTCTAATATACATGTTAGCCTTCATTCTGCGATATTGTCATAAATGCTTCAATGAATTAAATATAAAATATGTAACTGCAGCCTACATAAAGGTTTTTATTAACAAATTACGTACGCTGTAATTTTTAATTCCATACGTTCTTTTTTTGTTCTAACATATAAGGTAATTATATAAAAAAATAACTCTTGTTACTATCTCTATCACCTTAAGTACTTGCATAAGTGATTACTATTCAGTGCGTATTTATATTACTAAAGATTTTGACATGCATAACCTGTTTGATTGAATTGTACGCTTGCACGTAGTCTCGCAACGTAGGACGAGAACGCCTTTTGTGTAGTATGTAGCGTGAAGTTTCGAAATCCTTAGTTTCTATGTTTCAGCACGCTCTATCAATAAAAACAACCCTTTATAGCGGCCCTCATAAAAACGATTTTTTCTGAAAAGAGCAAATCCCTCTTTTATTTTGTTGTGAAACGTAAAAAGGAAGGCACTATTGTGTTGCACAGAAAATGATTTCAATAGGTATTTTACAATATTTGTGGTGCTTTAGTAATTTGCAGTATACATTGTAACTGTTCTAGATTTGGTAGTGTTCTAATTTTCTTTACGATATTTGCCCGGCAGACTATCCAGAGAGAATCCCTCCAATATCTCAATAAATTTTCTTTGGTGTAGTTTTTCTTACATTGTTTACATTGATTAAGTAACCAATTTAAACATTATTCGTCGCCCCAAACGTATTTTAGCATTTGTACACATGATCCCCTATTGAGTTATATTGTTTACAATTTATAGTTACAAAAATACGATATTTATTATACACTGCTGGTATTATAAGAAGAATAAGTGAGGAGATATACAGTCCTTAGCCAAATTACTTGAAACACTCAATATTTTGTAGTTTCTTCATAATAAAATATAAACTATACATATATTATATTTCTTATTTATAAAATATATTGTAAAAATATGTAACATATCTAAATATGAAATAAGTAATTAATATTTAGTTCATAACCCATGATTTTTAATAACACCCTTAATTCTTCGGGGCATACTTTCAATGCAAGATATGATTGTCTCTTTTATACCTTCATCGTTCTCCCATACATCCTTTATATTCTTCATTAATATTCCCTTTGTTTGTGGATTGAGGTCCGGTGAATTTCCGGGTCAACGTAAAAGAGGTATGTGATTGTCTTCAAACAATTTCTTAACCTTTTTTGCCGCATGGCAAGCTTAAAATACGGTAATAACGTGTTTTTTAACACATTTGTGTACTGCTCTCGACGCATTGTACCCTTCTACAAAATACAAAGGGCTAGGTACGTCTCCACTAATCACTCCCCAAATCATTACATGCGTAGGGTGTTTTACAGTTCGAAGAACCGTGGGACGTTCGCCAGGTCGTCTAGGAACGAATTGTGCTCGCTGCACTAACACACAGAGCGAGCACTCGTCAGTAAAGAAAACCTATTAAATAATGCAAACATTAATTCAGTCAAAACCATGTTGTTACGTTATTCACCTTTTTCCAATTCTCGTCTGTGAAATGTCGATATTCTCTTGCAAAGTTCAGACGAGCAGATTTCATTTTTTCTGTTAAACGTGGCTCTTTTACAGGTCTTCGGCCCATTAGGCGATTTTCGCGCTATCGGCGCCTGACAGTTCTGCTCGAAATCTCTATTCCTCTCTCTCTTGTAAATTTTTTTGAATCATTTTAATTGTAGTAGATCTATTGCTCAAAGCCTGATGAACAGTTTCACGGTCAGATCTCTTCGAAGTTTTTCTTTTCCGACCGCACTTTGCCCGTCTTTGTGTCGATGTGCTAGCTCCTTCGTTTAAGTTTCGAGCTAAACGCGATACAGAAGAAGGAGGTACTTTCTGTAATTTTGCAATTTCTCGTTGTGAATGTTTGTTTGATTGTAGAGGATCTTGTATAGCGGCTTTTTGTTCACTTGTTAAATCTTTCCCGGGCATTTTCTACAAAAAACCCCGAATATTTCAATTTTTTTCAAATTCCAAATAATTAATTATTAAGAGAGAGATAGAATAACAATTTTACCTTTGCAATAACGATATATCAACACAAAACACTTAACGATACTCCACAACTTAGCTTCTATACGGTTATGACGAAATATTTTTAAAAATGTCGATGCATTCCCTAAACTGTGCAAAGCAAAAGAATATCACTATAATAGGATGGGAATTTCCAGGTAAAAGGGTTGATTTATGACATGTTTCAAGTAATATGGCCACGGACTGTACGATACTTAGAAGGAAACAAAGATTCACACGATTACAGAATCTAGAAGGTTACACTAGCTATGACATACTGGAAGAATCTCAGAGGAGAAGAAGGTTATGAAAATAGCTTGGAGAGTAAAAGATAATGAAAAGAAGAGGGACAGACCAAAGAAAAGATGGCCAGAGGTACTCTGACAGAATTAACAGAAAAAAGTGAAAAAATATGAATTAAGAGCCCACAAGAGTAACTTATATACCGTTCCGGGCCACCAAAATAATTTTTGATTGATTTGAAATATGGGATTAAAGTTTATGGGATTACAATGAGATCACAAAATCTATTATCTGACCACAAAAGCACCCACCTCCACATCCCCCGAGGATGGGTGGAAGGGGAAGCCAACAAATTTTAAATGGCATGTGCGGGCTCGTTCGAAAGGATTTTCCGAGGCGAAAACGACGCGGGATGGCCGAGAACTCTACGATTTTTTTCACAGAGTTATGATAATTTGAACATTTCCGATTTATTACTGCCTTGATTGGAGGCAAATGCGATTTACGGGTTGTATTTTTCTGGTTAAACAATAGACTTTGTGATCTCATTGTATTTCTATAATTTCAAATGATTTTTAGTTGGAATGTTTGTTAGAAATAGCTCAGGGGAGGAGTTATCTTCCATCCACCATATGGACACTTCGTACATACATAAATATAGTGTGGACCGAAAGTATTCCCCCCATTCTAATTTTTGAACGACAGAAGCTCGCTTTTAGAAAAAACGGATCAACTTCTATTTTTTATTAACCAACTTTTGGCGTTATCGACAATGTAATTACATTTCCGGTGTCACCGAAAAATACGTCAATTTTCTTACTTAAAATAGAATACCGTGTATGTTTTTACGTTTTTGGAAAGGTAATCGAGAGACGAATTTAACGATACCACATATGTTATACTTTATATCATCATACACGGAGAGAAATAGATGGTAAATAGTGTATTGTTAAGAAAATCTAGTAACAAATAATGGATATTTTAGAGTCCATAACGTAACGTCAACTAAATTTCTATAGTAAAGGAATACACAAGAAATGTTGTTGTATTTATTATGTTGTATAACTACAACATGAAATTGTCAATAGCGTTTGAAGGTAACATCTTTCATCGTTAGCTGGAGTTTCTTTCAGCTCTTTTACGTTAATATCGTTTTTCTTAACTTTAAAATGTTTCATTGAAAAAGAGTTGATATAGTAACATGTACAACAACGAATTCGACCCCATCTCGTCTCTTACCATTCGTTTTCTCCAACTTCTTGTAATAACTTATTTTCAGAGCGGCGCAAAATTCAAAACTAAATATGTCTAGACATAGTCTTGTACACTTCACGATATCGAATTGTAAAGAATAGTAAATAAAAACTCAATTTAGTAGAGTTTACAGCACCTAAAGTAACATTATTATTTTACTATGTAGTTCATATTAAAAATACATATGGTATAATCTACCACGTATATTTAGTAAGAAAGATGCTTCTCTTGACAGGATATTGGCTTAGGGTGCGGGAAGTGGGAAATTCACAGTTGGGGCGATAAATGCTTGTCTGTTTATTTTGAAGCGTATCCACAGAATCATGGAAGATCACTACATAAGGATAACCTGTACTACGATAAGGTATAGTATCTACAAATAAATAAATTAAGTAGTAAATAACTTGTACGCCTATAAGCAACGTAAGCAAACTATACAAACTCGCGTAAAAATACATTTACTTCTTTAAATAGTTTGCTTATGTTGCCTATAGGAGCATAAGTAATTTATTATTTAGTTCATTTATTTGTAATTACTGAGTTTTGACTACTTACGCCCTCTTGTGTTGGTTATCCGAAACGAGAGCGCTCAGACCGAATTTGTTGTTGTCCCGATAGATATTTCTTGAATTTCCCCTTGGCATCTGTTGAGATAACGGAGTAAAGTAGGTCCAGGCTAACTTGCAGTGCCATACACTGATGACCAGAGAACGGCAAAATCGTATGGGATGACGTCAGCCGTAGCAGAGCCGTATGCAGAGCATGCGATGTACGCGGTGATTATTTCAAGATCAAGGAATCAGTGAATGATATGCAGTCGAAGTATTCGCATCGAGCTCTCTCCTTAAATGATTCTACATATACTTACTATACGTGGTGTGGCAATTAAATAAGGAGAATTTGTTTATTAAAGCTTTATTATAAAAAAAACTGAACATAATCACGCATTCATTCCTTCACAGTAACCCTCCTGGAGTGCCACGCACTTATTCCATTTCTCTTCCCGCTTCTGGAAACACCTCTGAAAGTCGCCCGAAGTTAGACCTTGTAAACCGTCGTCGTCTCCGTCTGGATATTTTCTATGGAGTCGAACCGTTGTCCTTTCATGGGACTTTTCATTTTTGGGAACAGCCAGAAGTCCGGTGGTGCCAGATCTGGGCTGTACGGGGGGTGAGGCAGCGTTGGAATTATTTTTGTCGCTAAAAACTGCCCAACCAGAGGCGACAAATAAGCGGGCGCGTTGTCGTGATCAAGGTTTCATTCAGATTTCTTTAGTTCAGGCCTTACCCGCGCAACCCTGGCTTACAGCCGCTTCAAAACTTCAACATAGAAGGCCGAATTAACAGTTTGGCCTTGCGGAACAAATGCTTTTGTGGACAATGCCATTGATGTCGAAGAAACAAATGAGCATTGTCTTCATTTGTGACCGCGACATTCTTGCTTTTTGAGGACGCTCTCCTACAATCTCAACCCACTGTTTACTTTGCCGACGAGTCTCAGGGTCATACTGGAAGACCCAGCTTTCATCCCCTGTAAAATTTGATCACAATTCTCAGTTCGAGTTTTTTATTGCACATTTTTTCGACATACAACGCTACAACACCAGCCTTTCAAACCTACTACTGCACACACAAAGCACTCGACCGAGTTGAAACTTATTACTCATTTAGTAAAAGGAAGTTTATGCCTACGTCGTTGAATACCCGCCAGTGTTGTCAGTTCGAGCGCTCGAAACAATTTCTCGTTATTTAATTGCGATACCTCGTATCTACTCTTTATTTCGTTATTATTAGGTGTTTAAGGTATTTTTTTCCATATTAAACACTTAACAGCGACGATACAATACTTCGAAAGTCGAAATATAAAACTGAGAGACGCGTTCAATACATTAAACGACTATCAATAAATTAAGTATTCCCGGTGATATTGGAAATAAGCAAATTCAGGAAGTTGATGCATTGTTCAGCAGAAACCACAATATACCAATTGTCTACAGGAGAAATATTACGTTCCAGGGATACCTGGAATTAATACGGATACGTGATACGGAATTAATTGGCTCCAAAAACATTTCGTAACCCGAAATTTCGTAACTGGAATTAAATGTTCTTATAAGAAATAAAGGAAATAGCCAAAAAAATAATCATTCATTTATTTTATGCATTTTAAATACAGTTGAACATACAGAAAAGAATGTTATGCGTAGAAATCAATAAACATTCATGATTTAAATAAATAAAAAAAAATAACTACATTTACATGCACTACTTTCAATAAGGACTATTTTTAGCGTATGAAGACAGTGAGGATGAGGTGGTTTTTTCATATATATTACAATATTAGCGACGCGACAGATATGTTTGACTGTGGAATTTTCGGCTTTGTTCTTTGAAAAAGATTTTACACAAAGATAAAGGGATTTTCGGTTAAGTAAGAATAATATTAACTACGAATTTAAGTCAGATGCGAAGCAGTGGAAACCACCGCATTACATTGTCTACAACTATCTCTTTCCAGCATGTACAAGAGTAGCGCGGAAATTCTGCCGAATCTGTAAAAGTTGCAAGCTGCGTTTCTTATCCGGGAGCACCATTCGGTTTTGGAAACAAAAATTCATCCAAATTTTCTTCCGTGACCCGAAAATTCCGTTACAAGATACTATGGTGAACCGAGGTACCACTGTATATGTGTAAAATATAACTTTCTTATAACACATTTTACTTTTACACCACTTACAAGTTATGACGTTGAAAGTTTAAAGAACATTTTCAATACTGAATAACGCACTAACTTCAAAAAGAACCCGTTTTACTGCAGGAAATATAGAAAAGTCTCTTGTGATAATGGCTAATTACTTTCTCCTATTTCCTGTTTCAACCAAATTTATTACGTATGTAATATGCAACATATACTTAGTGCGTCTCTGTATCATATTTACGATGCGCGGCTTTGAGTCGTACCCCTTACGATTTTGCCGTTCACTGCTGATGACAACCAAAAAAGCTCCAAACTCCGGTGTCTGTGCGTCAGCAGATTTTCTTACTAAATGCTGTTTTTTAAGACTTGCAGCTGCGGTATGCATTTGGTCTATTGTATTTGATAGTGTAAAAATATGTTTACCTTTACACGTGGGTTTGTTAGATGTAGTATCAGTAATATATTTGGTACGTATTGTTATAAGCAGTACTTAATTAGTGAATTCTAGTATGTTTTATTACTAGAGTTGGCCACGCGCGCTAACGGTCAGCGGCGTTGTTTCGATTAGGCCTCGGGTTCCACTAGAGCTACTGTGTGTAGATGTTTGCTATCGTAAATACTTTCGCGTAGTCACAAAGTGAATAAGGTCTGTTAAATATCTGCAACATTAGATATGTCTCAACAGTTGTTTCGACAGACCGAGTGCGGGGCGAGGAAAAAATGTGTTTATATGCAGAGAACGAACGTTCTATATCTAGTGACGTTATATTTGCGTTATTAAAATATTCTTTGAAACAACTTAACGGTTCTGTTGACGAACCTTCACAAATGTGTCTTAATGTGCCAAAATCAGAATCTTTCTCTAAAACACTTTCATATTTTTCTAGAACACAAACATTCTTTGCGTCTTCTATCGCGCATAGCTGTGCGTGAACATGTTGCACTATTTGCACAGATTTCATTAACGACACCGAAGGATCTTGTAACTTTTCTATTGCCTCCGCTAGTCCGAAGTAATTGTTGTGAATAATTTTTAAATCCGTTTTAACCCGACTTGAAATTTCGACTGGCTTTTCTTGATACCGGCAGCTTCCTTTGGATCGAATTGTAAAACCACGTTCTTAATATTCTCATAACATTTATGATAATAAAACGCGGCATTTAACCAAGTTCCCCAACGTGTAAGAATAGGTTCTGCTGGCTCAGGTATACGGGGGCACAGTCTGTGAAATTCGCGAATACGTTTCCGGGATTTGACTGTCTACCTCAGGAAAACATTTTCTGATGCCATCTGCTACAAGATTGAGAGCATGAATTTTACACGTAATGTGTAACAAGTTAACAGAATGCTTTTTAAGAGACCGGCCTACAGAAACCATGTTTGCGGCACCATCACTCATAAACATCAACAGTTGGTTTGTTAAAAGTTCATACTTTTCCAATGTATTTATCACTAACTTTACAATTATTTCGGCAGTACATTGTTGTATTCGTCTGGAAGCTAATAGACTTGAAGGTGACGATTGATGCGGTTCCATTTTACGTGCCATTATATTAACGACCGAATGTTTTTTACGATCTGTCGTTCCGTCCACACATAACCACATTTTTTTTTCTTTCAACTCTGATTTAATTCTTTTTTCAACATATTCACGAGCAGATGGCACTATCCTTCGTAACAATGTCCGACTTGGTAATTTGTACTCCGAATAGTTATTCCAAAACAAGACAAACGCTTCCTTGTCTCGTAAATGAAACAATAAAAGTAAGACATAAATTAAATATAAATTTGTTATAGTCTAGTGCAAGTTTTTTTTTAAGCATTCCGTTCACTGTTTACGTGTCGCAGACAATCCATTTTGGACCAACTCATCAACGGGACATAACATACTACACATTCAATTTTAGCGCCATCATACGTTAAGTCAGGAACTTCGGCTAAAAATTCTCTAACTTGGTCCGCCTTGGGTCGTTTGCGCGACGTACGCAACATTTCTAAACAACACGTACCGCGCTAATGGAAGGTCGAAGCTACACTGAGGCTTGTATGTAACCGTATCGATACGACGCAGCTGCCCGTTGGCACGCGTGGCCAACTCTATTCATTACTTTAATGATAATACGTTATTTTAATTAGGATTATATAAAGACAGTTTGCATTACAATACAATATACATATATAGTACGAAATAATAAAATAGGTAAGTATTATTACCTTTCTTATGTATTAAATTTTACTATATCAAATTATAACAACAACAATACGTTATTTTTAACATTACGATATGTATCTCATATATTCTGCTATAATATTTTAGTAAATTATGGACTACATTAATTTAGTAAAATCCACAATAATGCTGTTATAATAAGTGCGTTGTAGCAAGTATTATCTTGCGAAGTTGTCACATATTTCACTAGAAATTCTCTTACCATATACTATATTTCTAGTTGTGATGACAATCCATTTTTCTGATATTTCACACTAACGATAGCCGCCCTTTTTGAAAGAGACGGATAAATTAGATTGTGCTAAAACTTTTTCCGGTGAATGAGCCGGCAAGATCATTAATAAACGTTCATAAATAAACGATTCTCACCGGCGAAAATTTCGAAAACAGCAAAATGTAACAAAATGGGTAGCCGTAAGACAAAGAGGACGACTGCTAAGTTTCAAGACATCACTTTTCATGTTCGTGCACAAGCGGATTGAAAAGGCAGAATACAATAAAGAAAATAAAAGAAACATGCGTCAGAGGTATATTAGGAGGGCGTACGAGCAAGGTATACATTAATTTTAATTTTAGTACAGCAACGCATTGTTTTTCATTTTTCCGTAGGCAAAACAAGAATGTAGGGGGTGGAATTTAATATTTTTGCGAGTTATTTATGATGAAGATTTCGAATTATCTTTTTAATTTCCTTGTAAAAAAGCTAAACATGGAATTGTATTAATACTAAATTAGACTTTCATATCTGTTTAGTAGAGAATGAAATTAAGTAATCCGCTCTGATATTTGCAACCAAAGGAAAGCGGCATGATGGCGACCGGATGACGTCGCACTAATCGCTGCTGGGTTTAAAAGCATGTGATTAAAATTTGAATTTTAAGAATTTTCTCTTAAAATAGTGAAATTTGAATGAGCACATCTTGAAAATCGTCCATCTCTATTCTTACATAAATCACCAAGGAGTATGGCGGTCGTTAGGGACTAACACGTGGTTCTAAACTGTCGGGATGACGACCAACATTGGTCGTTATTCTTACATAATCTCTATTCTTACATAAAATTTCTGTAGCAAAAAAGAATTCATGCAGCTTCCCTATTATTTTAGAGTACCTATTTACAGTAGAGCACTTAAGGCTGTGTCAATGATTAATATTGACGACTCAAATTTGATGCACGCTATTGTATGTGCGGTAACAGTATTTTTTTTTTTAATTTCTGAACAGCGTAATTTGGTATTGATTTATCGCGTCAGTCACACTCAAAAGAATAGTCCTTTCATACACATGAAAAGAATGCCTAGTCTCAATAATCAAAAACTAATGCTAATATAGCTCATGGTATTGGTGGAATCATTCCCGATAAAAAAAAATGGTCATTGTTACTAGGCATTCTTTTCATGTATAGTTTTAATACGTCATGGTAAGCCTAAGGAATCGTTTATACGTGAAGACAACTCATGGTTTAGGCGCCACGCCATCTTGCGTTAAGCAGCCCAGGAGCTGCTCGATAGGTGGTGGAAGTCTGCTTTCCGAGTTGTTGTCGCTATTCTCTAGACTGCATGACTATGTCTCTCGACGCCAAGTGGCGTGGGAGATATATGTTGATGCTGTTCGTGGAGAATAACGACATAAACCCGAGAAGTGAAAAACAATGGTGAGGAAAGGACAGTGTACGGAACCACGCTGATGACGCCGGGTAGGTAGAAACACGTCCGTGGGTCCGAGCTTTCCATTTCCTCGCTTTGTTTTTTGCTGGGAATGATTCCACTAATACCATGAGGTGTATTAGCATTAATTTTTCGTTAACAGTCTTCTCCTTCATCGATAACTGATCCAATCAAAATAAGGTAAACCGTAGCTGTTTACTTTTCTGTCATTTTACTGTTTGCATGATTGTTTTTGGTGGCGGGAGAGCATATCTTCGCAGGGCAAACTATATTTAAAAGTTACTAATTTGATGTGATCACTCTGTGTAAAAAAAAAGCTAATGCAATAAAATAATACTTTCGAAATATTCAAATTCATTGTGGATATTTACAAAATAGTATTCTAATGAGAAGCATAATTTTAAAGAAGAGTAACAATGTATATTTCTGAATTATCATCAATATCTGCCAATAATCGCCTACTGCCTCCGGCTGTTTAAGGAACTAGGCTACTCAGGTTGCAATTTTTTAGTTCATTCCAAGCTTGAATTATGGGCTGCTAAAGCTTATCTCTAGTTTAAGGTCGAATATCTCTTTTTCGTAGTTTCGTTTTACCAAGAAGCCTATTAGATTGCCATCAGTATCTGACAGGCTCAGGAATTATGTTTACATGATCGATTCATGATATCCATTTTCTGATATTCCGACAGAGTGCACTGACGTAATGTCTTGTTGAAAAATAAAACTGTTTCAGGAAATCTTTCTTTGATTGAGGGAAACATTATATTTTCCAACATATTTCTCTTGATGCGAGCTGTTCACTTGTTATCCACTCTAAAACATATCATTTGTCCTTCCGCGCTTAACCATGTACACCCACATCGGAAAACGTCCGGTGTTCTTTCTTCCCTGGATATTTCCACTCTCCCATCTGCTGTATTTTGACGGGTAAAGTTTGCTATTATGCGTTGAACGGAACAATAAACAACATCCTCAACAGCAAAACGGCACTTAAGTCCTTTGTGACAAACAACTTTTTCATGGAGTTACGCTAGATATGTTTACATGCTTTGAAGAGAAATTTATTCTGAATAAGAGATTCTTAGTGCAATATAAATTTATTGAAATAAACTTATTTGAAATAAATTGTAATACTATATTGATACTAATAAATACAGTATGCGCCAAAATATACAGTACTGAAATGTTTATTTAGTTTGTTATGTATAATGTAAGTGTTCGAAATGTACACCGTTTCGCTGTAAACAGAGTTCAAGTCCTTTACGCAGATCGTCAAACACATCCTAGAACAAAGGTTGTTGCAGACTCCGACAAGAAACAACGACTTGCCCTCGTAATGCAGGCAGAATTCTTGGCGGCTCTCCACAATTGAACACACGCTCCTTTAACATGCCCTACAAGCAGGCATCAGGTGGTGTAAGATCAGAGGAGTGGGGCGAGTATGAGAAATCGGTACCATGTGAAATGATCCTTCTCGGAAAGTTGTTCTGCAAAGTGGCTAGAGATGTCTTGCTGTATTGCTGGTTGCTCCGTCCTGTTGGTACCACTGTTGATTCAGGCGTAGGTTTTTAGTACGAAAAAACTTTCTCAAATCTTGAAGAAATGGTTAGATTACCATGCCTCTGTTGCGTTCTTGGGTAATAAGCATTGTCTCCTTTATCCTCAATGAAATAAGGGCCCAATATGCCATGTGCTGAGAGCGCACACCATATCGTCACACGTGCACTAGGTAGAGGTTTCTCAACAATAACATCGGGTCGCTCAATACCAAAAAAAACAAATTGTCTGACAATTAATGTAGCCGTCCAGGTGAATGTAACCTTCACCGGAGAACCCCACGTTCGACAAGAATTCTGGATCTTTGTATACCATGGCCAAAGTTCTTCCATAATACAATATCCTGGCTTGCATATCTGGTTCTGCCAGCCATCGTCCAGCCTGTATTTTGTACGTAAATACACTTATATTCTTAAACAATTGCTAACATTCAGTTTCAAGGACGTTCGTCTTTGACTTGGCTGGGGTGAATCCAGCACCAGCTTGAGAACACGTTGATGATTTTCATTCGTCGAAAGAGTTACTGGTCGACCAGACTTTCCTTTCCGTAGACACCAAACACTACCAGTACGGCGAAATTTTCTAACAATTAATAACATAACAGTGTTATTTGGTGCCGGCTTAAAAAATCTCTCTCGGAATTGATCTGCCACCTTTTCAAACTCGGTTCACCTTCACGACCACCTCCGTATGAAGAAAAATAGTATTTAACTATGAACATCTTTTCCTCCGTCGAAATCCACCTCCAATGGCAATTGCACAACACAACTTCCTTTATCCTATAGGGAACATCTGCAGACACAGTTTGGTCAAGTTGAAAAACGAGCGTGCGCGGTAGTAATATTAATGCGCATACCATATCATCAATTTTCATAATAATAAACTACATTTGTTGTACATACATACACTTTTACTTCCTATTCAATAAATACATTGCTGATATCTTACTTTTTACTTCATTATGTGTTTAACATATTTGCTATTTCATTCAGTTTTGAATGAATTAAATTTTGTACGTTTGTACGGAAGAGATATTATAACAACACTGCCACAATTTCTGCTAATTATCGTAGGTAATATGTTATTTATTAGTAATAAATATGCATATAGCAGCCCCGAATGCCTTTATTACTATTTCAAATATTGCAAACTAGGAAATAACTTCTAAGTTGTTAGAGTACACAAACTTTAAACAAAACACCACGTAAAAACTTTTAATTCAAAACCAAAGTTCCGCTTAGGACGTGCTTACAGGCGGACTAAATTCTGGAACTTAAAGTATTCCAGTTGAACTAGGTATTTACATAGATTTTTGATATAACATACGTACGAAGAGATATAGAAAGTTAATAAACACAAATAGAACTCTCGACCTCAAATACGCGGTAAACATGACATTAAAGTTGATCCTCTGGTTGGAGCTTTATTTGTCCTAAATCCCAAATATGGAGAAAGAGAGGAAGGACGATCTTGGCCGATTAATTAAAATTAAATATTTGTTGCTCCAAGAAAACAGTTAATTAGTGTAAATTCGGGGGAAATGGAAATTGCCGTCGTTCTCTAGCATCCAGTCAGCTGGGATAAAGCACGGGAAGTAGGAGAATGCTCGTGACGGGACAACATCCGGTTCTATAAGAGACTTCCGCAATCTACCGATATTCATTATTTACCCACCTAACTTCGGGTAGAGCGGCAAACGATCGACCAAAGTCGACGGATTCGAATGAATCATTAAAACTTAACGCCGTCGACGTTTCGGTTCGAAATTCGTTTCTATTTTGTTATTTTTATTGTTATCTGATCGGTACGATGCACTACCACAGCAGTATATCATTTCCTTTTACTTATTTACGGACGTGCTTTTCGGTTAGTTCCGAGCTTACTTGCGATGTAATACTAGATCGAATATTTATTTCTGAATAAAAATTATAGTGACTGGAGCTGTTTGCCAGAGGATTATTTAAAAATACATGGCGAAAGAATTCGGTGTTAGTAAATAGTGCAACCTTGCGAGAGTGCAACGATTTTTCAAGGGAACTGAAGAGATGATCTGAAAATCTACAAGTCAGAAGATGTTCCCAATACAATACTATTATTATGCCGCAGACTATAGTCCCCGCAAAGTTCTTCTATGTTTATTTAATAATAGACATGCTATTAGTAAGGTTCGCAAATCACGGTTCCTGATCATCAGACTGGGGAATGCGTAACTTTGTTTAAGCAAGAATTTATAAGATATAATTTATAGTTAACATATCACATATCGAGAAACACTTGCTTACAATTACTAAATATTAAAATTCCGAATATGTTCGACTCCCAATCATGGCATACGTTTCCATTGTCACTTCCTTGAGCCTTATTCCCAGCAATGAAAAGGTATTTTTATATAACGAAAACGACTGTTTGACATGTAATAACGTAATGTTTGGTCTTTGAAAGAAGTAAACGTATCTGTAGGAGCACTGTTATTATAAATCTATTTATCACTAACAGTTATTACTAGAAAGCGGAATTTATGCAATTTCCATATCCCATATTTTTTATATGACAAGCAAATGCAAATAACAACTTTTCGAATTGATTGACGTAAATTAATTATTGCATATTGTCTCTTCATACTTTCAACTAATTTGTTCGTCACTGTGGGATAAATGGAGTTTCATTCTTGTTGTAAGGCGATTTGTAGCTGCTCCTTGTTGCGGATCGTATGTTTCCTTGTGCTTCGTTCCAGTTCATCCCATAGGTGCTCTATAGGATTCATGTCCGGCGATTGTGGAGGTATATGAATCTGCTTTCCCACATTAAATATCAACCATTCCTTGACCAGTTGAGCGGTGTGCTTGGGATCATTATCCTGCTGGAAGATAAATGACCGTCCAAGACCGAATTTTTGGGCACTAGCTTGTAAATTTTCACTTAGTATATCCATGTATACATATTTGTTCATTATACCGTCAATAAATTTTAAATTACCAACGCCTGCAGCACTCATACACCCCCACACTAAAACTTTTCCTTCGCCAAATTTTACAGTCGCGCACAAATTCTTAGTTTTCAGTTCTTCTGACCCAAAAATGGCTATCTAATCCAAAAATGTTATACATATAACATTTTGGGTCAGATGGCCGTACAATGGTGCAGCGAAAGAGAAATGAAGAACTGAAAACTAAAAATTTGTGCGCGACTGTAAAATTTAGTGGAGGAAAAGTTTTAGTGTGGGGGGGTGTATGAGTGCTGCAGGCGTTGGTAATTTAAAATTTATTGACGGTATAATGAACAAATATGTATACATGGAAAATGGAAAATTTACAAGCTAGTGCCCAAAAATACAGTCTTGGACGGTCATTTATCTTCCAGCAAGATAATGATCCCAACCACACCGCTGAACGGGTCAAGGAATGGTTGATATTTAATATGGGAGAGCAGCTTCATACATCTCCACAATCGCCGGACATGAATCCCATAGAGCACCTATGGGATGAACTGGAACGAAGAATAAGGAAACATACGATCCGCAACAAGGAGCAGCTACAAATCGCCTTACAACAAGAATGGAACTCCATTTATCCCACAGTAACGAACAAATTAGTTGAAAGTATGAAGAGACGCATGTTAGCAGTTATGAAAGCAAAGGGTGGATCAACAAGTTACTAAACTTTGTAAATGAAGCTGCTATTCTAATAATAATACTGGATTTGCTAAGTGTATGGAGATTTTTTTGCGATTGGAATTGTACCAACTTTTGTTCTTTTTTTTAATGTAATGTTACTTGTGCAATAAAACATTATCTTTTTATGTTATCTTATTCATTTGTATTCTAATATACTGTTCACCAACAATTTTCTGCAATAAATAGGATTGCACTATTTTTTCAAGCATTCAAATCAAAAGGGTGACAGGTGCATGGAGACTTTTTTGAGTCAGTGTAAATACATACTCCATTTTACTTCATAATACTTCTCATTCTATATTTATAATAAAACCCAATAACATTTATTAATTGCCATTTTATTAACAAATAAATCTCCCTAACAATTACGAACGAATTTGTATTAATAAATCTACATCATTATAAATTTGTGTAGTCCATACGTTAACAACTCTTTATTATACGTTTATTATAAGTGCATTCGGATACCACTCTATTCAACATTTTCTCTACTTCTGCACTTCTACTAGACCGATATGACTTCCAACTAAATCCACCATTTCCTTATAAAATTCTTCGTATTTTAAACTTTATCAAAAGTCGCTCAACATCCGTAAATTGAGACTAGTGACAACTGGAAATACTCTACCACAGTATTCAAAATATCTTTTCAACTTCTTGCTCTCCATATCGCATATTTTTGCACACTAGAGCATATTCATGCATTTTTTAGCAAATTTAGAACAAAAATAATTTTTTCTTTGAACTTTATTAGTGTTTTCCTGTAATACAACAAAACTTTTACCAGCGAACATTTTATCGGACACGTGTGTATTAGATGCGGAGTCGGTTCTTCTGGCGCTGGACCTCCCCACCGACAAAGAGCCTACTTCGCAAAGAAGCCGCCATCCTTCAGGTGGTGGGCTGTCGCAGATTCACTAGATAAAATTATCATATAATTTTCAACAACCCCCATACCGGCAACTGTCTGATTCATAGGAAGTCTAAGTATTTACCAAAATGTTTCTTATTCATTGTATAACCAGACGTTGAAGTAGATTGGTGCAGTAGTGAGAAATGCCAAAAGTGAGTACAAGTTTAATTGTTTCGTTGACCAAAAATGTTCCTGAACTTATTCTAACGGATGAAAGAGTTTTCTGCAAAGCAAGTGGGAAAACGGTAAGTTTTGTTTTGTGTATAATACACTAGTATTTAGAATTGTATAGCCATATATGATTTTCTTCTAAGTTTTTGGTGATATGTTTTTTCTTTACAGGTGCCATGTGAACGCAAATTTCAAGTCACCCAACATGTTGCAACTGAAATGCATAAAAGAAACTGTCGGAAACTTCAAGTTTCAAAACTGAGCCAAGTGCCTTTGACACAATCTTTTGCCGGAACCTCAAAACAAAGTGAGCAACAAATATTTAACGCAGATTTGTACAAAGCCATGGTTACTGCCAATATATCGCTCAAAAAGCTGCAAAATCCGTGAAAGTTTGCTCAGAAAATGTTACGTAACCGATATTTATTCTGAAACGATCAATAGCATTAGGGAAATTGTTAAAAACGAGTATATCTATTTTACCGTTGATGAAACGACAGATTCCTGTGGCCGCTATATAGCAAATTTATTAATTGGTCATCTAAATAATAAACAGCCTGGTAGACCGTATTTAATTGCTTGTAAACAATTAGAAAAGACAAACCATCTCACAATATGAATATTTGTTAATGAAAGTTTCATGAATTTTTTTCTTCCCGATGTTGTTCCCACAGGAAAAATTTTAGTCATGTTGTCCGATGCAGCGGCATATATGATTAAAGCGGGTCAACAGCTTAAACTTTTGTACCCTAATTTAATACATGTTACTTGTTTGGCTCATGGATTAAATAGGGTGGCTGAGGAAATTTGGCAGCAATTTCCAGCAGTAAGTACATTAACCAGTAACTTTAAGAAAATTTTCTTAAAGTCACCATTGAGAGTTCAGATTTATAAAGAAAAGCTGTCGGATACTCCTTTACCACCTGCACCCGTCATTACCCGACGGGGTATTTGGTTAAATGCCGCAATATTTTATGCAAACCATTATCTAGAGATCAAAAACATTATTTCAGAATTGTCTACTGAAAACTGCAATTCTATTGCAAAATGTCAAGAAATTTTGAAAAACTCTGTTTGCCTAATGAATTGATATTTATTAAAGCCAATTGTGAATTTGTTTCTTTGACAATAGCAAAATTTGAAAAAGAATCGCTGCCACTAACTGAATCAATTAAATTAATCAATGATTTAGAAAATAGTGTTTCAAATATTCCGGGTAGAATAGGAAACTTAATATGTCAAAAGTTTAGAGAAATAATTAATAAAAATGTAGGATACAAAAGTTTAGCAAAAATCAGTTTGATTTTAACTGGTGAATTAAAAATGGATGAAACAGAAACAAGTATAGAATTAAGTCCTGAGATTATGAATGCATTAAAGTACGCACCAATAACTTCCGTTGATGTTCAAAGAAGTTTTTCGATATATAAATGCATTCTCACAGATAGGCGACATAATTTTTCATTAGAAAATTTAGAAAAGCATTTAATTGTAAATTGTTTTAATAATAAAAATATGTAGCATCTAAGTATGTATTTTAGCAAATTTTAAGTACGTATGTGTTTATATAATTGTGATTTTAAAATGTAAGTGGGAATAATGTAAGAACAATAAACGTTTGTAAAATGCTTCCTTGTGATTATTCTTGTTTTATAACATTTAACAAGAAATTAATCGGTATCAGAAGCATATGTGCATACAACTGCATATTTAGCAAAAATTGTGCATATTTCTAAGAATTTTTCTGCATATATATGCGCATATTTTGTCGATTTCCGATGCATATAATTCCGCTCTCTAGTTATCACTGTTATTATAAAACTAGACTTCGACTAACGGTAATGAAGACCTTTATAATGCTGTGATGGCATTAATTATCACTTGATAGTTACTTAAAATAGTTTGCGAATCAATTTCAACTTGATAGTCTTGAAATTTCCGTTGCCTTGCTTTGAAGCAGCCTCTTTTGTATCAAGTTGTTGAAAGAAATAGAACGCAGCTTCCAACCACGTTTTCCATCGAGTCAATACTGGCTGTGAGGGTTCCGGGATATTAGGATAATGTTCATGAAATTGCCGAATTCGTTTGGGAGATTTGACAAACACTGCTTTAGTCTGTGCTACTAGTTTATTTACATCTGAGTAGCAGTGGCGGCTTCTCCATTAGGTCGATTGGACAATGACCTCCCTAAAATATTTTCAAATAATTGACAAAATCTTAAAAGAAAATACAAATCCTCTTTACCCCTTAGAAAGTTTTATCAGTTGTTTCGAAATATTTTTGGGAGGTCATTGACCAATTGACTTAATGGAGCTTTTTCTTTAAATCTACAGTCAGCCACATTTTTTTACTGCACTTCAAGTCGAACTATATTCTCTATTCTTTCACGCACACATGGTAAATAATTCCGCAATGTCGATTCACTTGGCAATCTCCAGTCAGGGTTGTATTCGCCCCAAAACTTACGAGACTGCTCTTTTTGGATGTTATTAAATAGTATGTTACAAACATACGTCATAAATATTAAATTCTTTACAAACTCGACATAGAGTTTTTCATCTCGCTTTTCCCATATGTGGTTTGCGTTATTGACATGTTTTTCGCATCGTGATCATTTCCAAATCAATAAATTCCTGTTGTACACTAAACATCTCCCATGAGATCCCTTGTATTTGAAGTCCGGATATTTTGAAATAAACTTTCGAACAGTGTTCACCAAGTAATAATTTATTTCATCACTTATATTTGCTACTAAAGCACAGTAACATTGAACGAACCAAAATGATATCGGTAGACTGATATTTTTTACGTGATTGTTAAGTTTCTCCGCTTTTAGGTACATATGTACTTAATAAATGTTGTTCGCACGGAATATGGTATTACTGGAATATAACCCGCCTCTTTAGACGCCCGTGGTCTGGCACCGGCTTTGCAAGCTTTAGCTATTAAAGTGGAACAATCATATAGATTTTGGGTGCAATAGGACATCCGATTAGAGACTTGGACTAAAAGTAGAGTTGGTTAAAATTTAATGTAATTAATGGTTACAATTACCTTT
Organism: Dynastes maya; assembly: GCA_029619315.2. Lineage (NCBI taxonomy): Eukaryota > Metazoa > Arthropoda > Insecta > Coleoptera > Scarabaeidae > Dynastes > Dynastes maya. The sequence goes on along the minus strand of JAROYE020000003.1, from coordinate 52,285,798 downwards.
TAATTGTTAATAACAATAAAATAATAATATTAATACCATTTCTTATGCAACGGTACAACCAGTTATAGGACAATTAAATTCAGAAACATACATACACACATATACACAAAAAGTAAGGAATAAGCTGAAAACCCTATGCTTGAATATAATGGTGTCTTGTGCAGAACTTGTCTCCGAATCATTTTTGTTTGCAAAAAATTTTTTTTTAATAACTCAGGGAAGAAATTATCTCCCACACGCGTACTGAACGGATAGACTGTATATAGTAAAAGTGTGGATAGTGAAATCCATAGGATACCATATAACAAAGAAAGATTCTTTACGCCGCGTTTTGCGTTAATAGTGCATGGTTTTGTTGACTAATCACAAGATTAACCTTTTTTATGTTTTAAGTTTTAATAAATTAAGCAAATGTTCGATCGAATTCGAGAGCATTTAAACAATCAATTTCCAGTTTGTATTGGCAATGCCGGGACTGTTCAATAGCCACTCAACAGCCGCGTTTTAACATCATTAAATTGTTTCTCGTGAGGCTCCTTGAAAGGAAAAGTGAATTTAAAGATGAAATTGATAATGTGAACGAAAGAAGTAATTATATTTCTAATGCTATACAAACCTTAAGAAGACGATATCAGTGGTGTATAAATAACAACTTTGAGGAAGTTTAAATTAAGTGTTGGATAAGTTTTTGTAAGATGTGTTTTGTTTTCACATATAGTTCCTACCGATTATATTTTTACGCTTTTTAGTAAAATGAGTGGCTGATTAATTTAAAATAGCCTTATATAATATTACTAAGGTTCGACAAACGGGTGCTACGGCAGAAGCGCCGAGAGGGGATTTAGGTCGATGCGAAGCCAGTGGAGAGTTTAGTCATTCGATAGGCGTGGAAGTGAAGGGTCATTCGATAATTATCGGTTTATCGGTGTGCGTCTTCTAAAACATGGAACGTCGAAAGCGAGGTTTACCTTTAGCGTCGCATGTGAATAAATATATTAGCCGTTTCCCTGGGTTGGAATATACAGGTACTATCATTCAGTGCAAAATTTCCAATATACGGTTGATAGGTCGCGATACATTTCACTGTAGAAGACATATTAAAAGTAAACGTCATGTACTGAATTTAAGCAACAATAATCCGTATTGGGAATTTCTGTATGATTTTATTTTTATGCTAAGTGTATGCAACATCCCACAACACCTAGTAGACAATGAACACTTTCGTCTTTTTTGGAATAAATATGTCCCCTCGTGGAAACTACCAACCAATTAACAATTGCGATATAATTTACCACATTTACTGGGTACAGTAAAAAACTGTGTAGTAGACGAGTTGAAAAATAAGAAAATTTGCGTAAGTGTGGATGAAACAACTGATGCACAGAAACACAGAGTGATTCATCTTGTAGCGCGTCCTTTAAAACGTAATGATCCAGCAGCTTCCTTGTTATTAACCAGTAAAAGGATTGAAAAAAGTGATGCTGAAACCGTTGTGAAGATTATAAAAGATTCGTTAAGAGAATTTTGTATCACAGGAGCTCAAGTCACAATGTTAGTTACTGATAGAGCTGCAACAATGCTGAAAGTTGGCAGGATGTTAAAAATATGCTTTCCGATTCTTCATCACATAACATGACTCATACGTATATCATCATACGCGTATCATCTCGTTGCAGAAACCATTCGAAAGAAGTATCCGATGGCGAATAATTGAATAGCATCTACCAAAAAAGTGTTTGTGAAATCTCCCAAATATATCCGCATTTTCAAACAATTGTGTCCGAAATTTCCACTACCACCTTAGCCTGTAATAACTCGATGGGGAACATGGCTCCAGGCAGTATTTTGTTATCATAAATATTTCGCAAATGTGAAGGATGCGATTTTAAAATTTAAATCAAATGAATCTGCAGCGATTTGGGAGGGTCAGCAACTTTTTGCCAATTCGGACGTTCAATTACAAATGGATGAAATTTCCATAAATTATTCTACAGTTGTACAAGCTATATCGCTGTTACAAAACAGTCACTTATATTTACGAGACTCATCAAATACCTTAGATAATTTACAAGCCGCTCTAGAAAACTTGACGTTAGCAGTTTTAAATAAAAATCCCAATTTACAAAAGGTTCGGTCTATTACTGAAAATAAAGAGTGCACAGAAGAGATAAAGGAATATCTGAATTAAGCAAATCCTACTTCGCTAGATGTAGAACGATCATTTTCGAAATATATGAAAAGGTTTTCAGATCAACGTCGAAGGCTAAGTGAATCGACAATGGAAGCGCTTATGTTGCAGTTTTACGCGGCGTACCGGGGCAGTAGTACTTTGTCGCAGTGGACATCAAGACGTCAATAAAAGGTAAGAATATATTATTTTTTAATAATTCTGTATCTCACGTACCTACTTTTGCGCGATACGCCTCTGACGTTGCACTCGTTTGTCGAACCTTAAATATTACATATGTGGAATTAGGAAATGCAATTCTGATAGTTATTACATTTCTAAATCGGTAGAGATAAAACACTGCAGCTTTTATTTGAAACCTTTTTTGTATCTGCAATGGTATTGGAAATAAATAGTGGTCAACGTAAAATTAAAAACTGGGTACATGAAATATCGACAACAATTCACAAACACCCCAATTTTTACTTGTTAAATATACACTTCAGCTACCAGTATAACGATGCAATTGATAACGATGATCCTTTATAAAAAAATTAGACATTACACAGGAAATAACGACGATAACATCTCTAATCAAACGCGAGTTATATCTAAACCGATATAAAATCACAATAATCGTAAAACAGAATCTTTGAAACGGGAGTATAATTAAACCATAAACGTTACGAATAAAATACAATAAACGTCGAACTTCGACTGCCCCTGATTTCAAGTCTGAAAAAGGGATCCCTTTGTGCCGGCGCGGCGTGCGAAAACCTGACACACAATATATACCGAACAAAAAATTGACATAAAACGCCACCGCGACACCAATTTAAACCGGAGATAAAATTTATTCGGACAAAATGAGGGTTGCAGTGTGTCGAAAGTTACCCTGAAATATGTGCGACGTTCATGCATAATGCATCTCCGGCGCCATGTTCTATAATAACCACATTCTTCCGAGTTACGTGTACCGAATTACTCCCTCATGCTTCATTACTTATATTCCATTTTAATAATTAGGTTTTAACTTGCTTCAGCCTGTTAAAAGAAGCCAAAGGGGATAAAATCGAATTATTTGTTTTGAATAATCTTCTTGTATGTGCATAATCCTACAACTATATAGAGTTAGGATTTTATGCAAAAAACATATTTCTTATTATCAAGAATATAGATCCAATATATAGAATATGTCCGAATTACAGTGAAATAATGAGATTAGCAGTATAATAAATACATATTTTGCATAAAATTATGGTTCAGTAGGTACGTTAGGTATGTTACTGTTATTTTGATAAATGAGGGTAGTATGCATAATAACCAGGTATTATACATAACACCAAGCGCTTCTGATTAATGTGATCAATATTTTCTCTGGTTAGTATAATAAATGTCACACTTATGAAAGTTTGAACCTGTCTGTGTACAAGTTTCAACCTGTCTTAGTTGCACGTAGCATCTGATTGCTTGCTTTCATCACAGTCGAGGTTGAGTGTTCATTGAGTGTACATGCCTAGTGTTATCTTGATATGGATACCGGTCGTTTTAACACAATGGAGCTCGTTTTAATGAAAGTTTATTGAAAGCTTTTAAGAATAAGAAGGAAAATAGTGGGATGATGAGTAAAGAAGGCTACCAGAACCTAATTGAGAAAGTGCGAGTGTCAAAATCTAAAACCAGTGGGAAAATAACCTGAGGATTATCAACGATTGAAGCGGTACGACATTATGAAGTTGCGTGATAGTGAAAAATTAAAATACCCGGAAAGTGACGAGTCATCATCAGTCCGTTATTATGTGCATACAGAGCAGATCTTCAACATAATTCACTAGACACACTTGGCGATTGGACATGGAGGAAGAACAAGAATTTTGAAGCAGCTGCAGGACAAATACAAAAATATCACTCAAGAACAAGTAAAAATGTACTTGACATTATGTGAAACCTGTGAAAAGAAATCAAAAGTGGCAAAAAAGGACTTGTAGTGCGTCCCATGATTTTTAAGGAGATGAATTCAAGATGTCAGGTTGATTTAATTGACATGCAGAGTCAGCCTGACTACAAATACATCATCGTTTAACAGGATCATGTTACGAAATTTCTACAATTACTGCCTTTGAAAAGTAAAATTTTGGGCGCTCCTAGCAAACTGCAAAGTGGTAATGGCCGTGAATTCTGCACTCACATCATTCAAGAAGTATGCGAAATGTGGAATGAATTGAAGAGACTTCCTGGAAAGCCGAGACATAGCCAGTCGCAAGGCTCTGTGGAACGCGCAAATCAGGACATTGAAAACATGCTGACGACTTGGACGGAAACAAACCAAACTCCACACTGGTCTGAGAGTTTGAGATTTGTTCAATTCATGAAGAATAGAGCCTATCATGAAGGCATAAATTGCAGCCCATATGAAGCCAAATTTGGGGTTCCAGCAAAAGTCGGTCTTATAACATTATCACTTTCTACTGATGTAAACAGAAACCTGGAATCTTAAGAAGATCTGGAAACCTTAATCGACTCTTCTTCAGGTGCTTTAGTGTGGACCAACAGAGAATGGTGGCGAAGAAGATAGGGAAGTAACAGAGAATGGTGGCGAAGAAGATGGGGAAGTAATAGAGAATGGTGAAAAGGAAGATGACAAACAGGGGACGGAGATAGTGCTGTACAGGACATTTCGGGGGAAAATATGATTTTAGACAAAATCAACATTATTAAAAAGTAGAGGGGAAATGCCATAAGTGCATTGCAGTGCCAGGCAAAAAACATGAAGCTAGTGTCTGAATCGAAGTTTCCAAGAGGCAAGATTGGAGATACTGTAAAAATACGGGTTCCTGATGTCGACAAGGGTAGAAGAACATTCTTGGGGTCATTCTGCAGATGAATGCTGATGGCAAGATATATGAGATTGGCACTAAGGAAGGAGGACAATTGGCTCAAGAGTATTCTAGGAACCAGTTTGCCATTTGTAAGGAGAATTTCATTTCACAAGAGGAAGTTCCAGATGTAATTGTGACTTTTCGTGAGTGTGCCAGGAAATCTTCAATCACAGGTGGTCAAGATTTCAAAAGATGTAACTGCAAGTGAAAATGTATTTCAGGAAAATGTAGCTGCAAGAAGCATGGGTTGCTCTGTAATTCGGAATGCCGTGACAGTTTGCCATGTTCTAACAAGCAGTAGGTTGTTTGTTTACAAATGGTAAGAATAAAACATTTTTCCATTGAATAAAACTTTGTATTTTTTTCACAAGCATTGATGAGAATTCCGTATTTCCTGAATATTGTAATTCAGCACTTCAGTCAAGAGGGTTTGGGTTGTATGTAAAATAACCGGTTAAAATAATAAATTGCATACATATTATTACATTAACCACCTTTATTGGTTATTATGTATAATACCCGGTTATTATGCATATTAACACATTGATCAAAGTAACGGTAACATATGTAATTTTCTTGCATAAAGTGAGTATTTTCTGTCTTTTGAACATACAATCTGTTAAAACATATATGCACGTTATATAGAAATATTTTAATTATCCGGGAAAAGTAAGTAGTACGATGCGAACAAGAAACCAACTACAAAAACTAACAATAAGTGCAACACGTGTGTATTTTAGACAATAAAAACGTACAATAAAAAACGAAAAAGGTGTTTTTCTTCAATTACACTCAATCTTATATTTTAGAGAGATAGATATACAGGTCTTGTAAAGCGAATACGTATAGTAAAAAATGTGGGCGTTACGCCGAGCAAGGATGGACATACATACTTACACGCGAGTAGGAGAGGGCACGACGGTGCGATTGAGTTGTGATTTCCAATCGCTGAGAGGGAGCGGGTGACTCACTATTTTTTGCTGTACGTATTCGCTTTACAATACCTGTATATTTCCGTTACCAGTGGTGTAGGAATTCATAATAATATACAATATAATAATAATTAAATACAACAGTAATATAGCACAATACGAAAAATATTTCTGCTACATTTACCAGAATATAAATGTTTTCCTAGATGAAGTTCGAGGAAATGCACATTCGATAACTGTCGAATTGCCGAATTTAATTAATCACTTCTGTGAAATGTTCGCAGATGAAGTTCGAAGAAATACAAGTTGAAAAGCTGTGGAACTGTTTAGTTTACGAGCATTAGATTCTAGGAAATTATGCATTTTAATAAATTTTCAGTCTGCTATAGTTTATTCTTGAAAAGAGAGGGTTACGTTGTAGTGGTTCTCCCTACTTTAAATTTAACGAATTTAGAAATTTTACAAGGATTCTAATCCTTATTATTTGTAATCTGAGCAAGAGTAAATAAACACTATCAAAGTTCAAAATGCCAAAAGTGAGTCGTCTTGTGTTGGTATAGATAAAAAATTATCATGAACGTATTGTCAACAATTTTCAAAGAATGCAAATACTTCAAACATGGTTAGAAATGACAACATAGTTGTTCTTCCAAACAAACCTTAAAATTGAATTAGAAATTTCCGGTGTAACCGGAAGTGTCAGATTATTAAAAATATCTTAGTTTAATAGTACATGTAGGCTATAGTATATTACCAAGTTTTCAGAATTTTCATGTATACTCTTTCATAGATCGATGCAGTTCCCGGTGAAGCACCCTGTATTGCGTTGCTGTTATGTATTACATATGTTATTATGTAGTTACTATTTGAAAATCTATGTTCAGCATATTTATAGTTGCGCCATTGCTTTTTCTCTTGATTTGCAGAGGGCTAAATGAACTAAAAATAAAGTGCTTAAAAATATAAATTGTAGATAAGAAGCATATTTTTGGCACATTTTTTTGAGAAAAACGCGACATACGTGTATTTGTAACATTTTTGTGCATAAAAATCCGAACTCCAGTTACAACCAAGCTTTGCAAAAGAGTCGAAAGTAAGAAAAGCAACTAAAACCAGTATTTCTTTAAACGTTTTTTGACTTATTTGTAATTCCCCCATTTCAACTTTTACCAGTTCAACTGAATCCTATGATCAACATAACATGTGTGGATTGTTCCTGAATCTCAAATGAAAAAAGTTGCAATTTTACTAACAAAGAAACCAATATAAATTTGTGGATTCCGGAACACTGTGTAAGTCTTCATGCTTTGGCTGGCATTACCTTCAAGGGGTTGTGATAGGGCCTTAAATATTTTAAAGCTTTTACCTTCTGTTAAATTAAGGCGCAGCAAGGGAAGCTAAAAATTTTGGTATATAACATTTTGCTCATATAAATAACATTTTTTTAAAATAAGACCCCCACACCCACACCTACATCCGAGTAGATTATTACATTTCTGTATTCACTAATTTCTTTGCCTGATGATGTGTAGTTTGATACGAAACCGGTAGCAATTAGTTTATTAAAAATTTGTAAGATATCCAGACCATATTCTCTTTCCACTGTTTATAAAATTCCTGTCTACGCTGAAAGAAAACACAATGTAAGATTACACTACGTATCGTTGGCATTTTTGTGCCAACGATAAGTCATGTAATATTATAACTCTGTCTTCAAATCTGTAAATTTATAGCAATAAATAATAAATTTTTTATTAATTGTTCGTTAATATTTTTTGATAATTCCATTCATTTAACATTCATATATGTTTTGCAATTATTTGTACAAACTTTTCATCAAGCTAATGTAGTTTCATTAGTGTATTTTTTATTTATCTAAAAATTTCTACATAAAAAATATTTCAGAACCACATTTGAATGAAGGATTTTGTATAAAGAAATGTGGATTCACTTTAATTACTACAATTCGAGGATGAATTATAAAAAAAATGGAAGAAGATAGTTGCACTAGAATGTGGAAAATTGGCAAATTGGTGAAAGATTCGAAAATAAGCATCCTTTTCCTTTGACATTTCCCAACAATTTGAAAAACAATACCATAATTTGTAATTCTCTAAAAAAACTATCAAATTTGGCACTTAGAGGTCTTGTGATTGTTCGCGTGCACATCATTTGATATCACCTTTTAGCACAAACAAATGGCTAAGTCAAAATTTACCTGTAAACAGAAATACATTATCGTGTATTAAGTATTCATCATTGAAATTGTTTAAGAAGAATATGCTTGTGTTTTGAAATTAAAGCAAAAATAATTATTCGATTGTTTTTGGGGACACCTGCATATATACATGTGCGGGTTATATGTATGCCCTTCAACTCCTGTTAATTCTAGCGGATAATCGATGTAATTCCTGGCTTGTCAAGGACGTTTTGGCTGCAGTCCATTCCAAATAGGTTGAGTACCTAACCGCCACCCACGTGTTCTGGCCGCACGTCTAATTACCCAAAAGCAAAGCAACTGTCAAACGACCACATACCTAATATGACAAATTATTAACTATTGACTCCAACAATATAGTTAATTAACCCTCGTTGCAATGAATATCGCTTGAATAAATCTGTTTACTAGCTAGCAAGTTATATGTATATAGGTAACAACTTTCTGTCCAATGACGATAAATTGTTTTGTTTACTAATAACAAATGTAGGTACTAGCCAACCGTAAACAATGCATCATCCTTAAAACTGCACCCGTTGAAATAAAACATCGTGAGTTTTTATTTAAAGGAAATTATTTGAACTAACAGAAAGAAATAATAAACTTTTTGGCGGTGTTCAAATCGGGTTTGTTATTTTACAGATTCGAGTAATGTTTTCAAGTTGCTTTATTGCCATACAGTTAGTATAGTGTAGCAATAACCCATCGAGCACAAAGACGTGTAATTTTCGTCAATTAGCGGGAGTCTAAAGGAGGAGAATTGTTGGATTCAGAAAAATTAGAATATACGTTAGAGGAGTACCAATCAGAATTAGTCAAGAACAGCTACAAGACTTGATTGCAGTCTCGCATGGACAGAAAGCGTCGTCATAGCTACAGTAAAAATTTGAGAAGAATAAGACACTGCAATATTAACAGATGAAACTATTTTGCCCATCTGCGGGATTTGAAGAAACTAATCTTGTAAGGCAGTAAATTTCAAATTGATATTTGTATTTTACAACATACATACATAATTGAATTGCTAATACTTTTTCTATACTGCACATGTACTGGACGGTAAATTTACAGTTTTTATGAGTGAATTGGAACAGGCCTAAGATGTACCATTGTTTTCATAAAAACCTGGGACAAGCGATACTATTATGACATTACCCATTTTAAACATGTCTTTTGTAGAATATTAAAAAATATGTCAAATTATCTGTCAGTATCAATTGTAAATGGACAAGTCATTGTTACAAGATTGAAAAAACGTCAAAATGTGCTTATAAGAGTTGTCCGAGATTTTATGAAAGTGATGGTACCTAATTAAAAAAAGAAGATTACAAATAAAGTAAGTGCGGTTTTGCGGTCGAGGATGTTGTTTGTAGGCCGAGGCGTAGCCGAGGTCGGCAATATATCCGAGACTGCAAAAGCACTTACAACCCGAGTGTCAAAAGCCAGTATTTTATGAAATTTAATATTTGCTTGTATACTTATATAATTGTCAAAGTTTTCAATTTCTGTTATGTATTGGCACCTCTTGCTATATTATTGTATTATTACTTTACGTCCCTAGAGACACAAAATACCATTACATCTCGATGTGAAGGGCAATAAAGATAAACAACCCGTAAACCGGACGTATGTCCCTCCAATTAGGGCGGTAATGATTCATCTTACGTAGCTGGTAGTAGGAAAATATATTAACGTATACAGTAAGAGCGAGCGTACTATGCTCACCCGAACCCAGCGCATTTAAACGTGTACTGTCATTTTGCTTGTCAAAATTACGTGAAGGCAAATTCAGCACCTTGTTCACAAGAATGCCGATTACGCAAGGTGATTATTGCATGCTCTCTAGTACGGTATTATTAATCTACAACCCCTTCTTACTAATCAAATCAACCGCATTTGAAAATAATCATTCAATAAAAGATAGCAAATAGCCCTATTGAAATCTAATTTATTCAGAAATAGTTTTTTGCGGCATAACTCCTTCATCCACTTGCCTCTTCAATTTTGATCATTTTTTATGAAATTATCGTAAGTCAAGTTAAGACAAATCAATATGAAAAGAAAACACTTGTAATATTATTATGTTAATACTCAATACGATTAAATGACATTTATGTGTGTACTGTGTTGAATGTCATTTGCTTGTCAAAATTAGGTGAACGCAAATTCAATTCTAGATGCATCGCATCGGCTACTAACGTAGCAAGCCTCGACTTCGTTCCCGCATTTCCGAAAAATGCTGATTACGCTAGGTGAGCATAGCACTCTCGTTCGTACGGTATGTGAACTGCTTATTCGTGTAGTAGCATGTGTAACATGACCAATGACATATGGAATTGCGAAAATTGACAGAAACGGTTGAACGGGAACTATGATCACGTCTGACGCCATCTATTAGTTCTGAAGAAACTAATGGGGATGATTTCACTTTGGATATTTAAGTGAGGCTTGGGTTGAACGGGATTGGTAGACCGAACGGGCTTCACCAAATATCAAATTTTTCCACTTGCGTTCAAAGTCTATGGATGGTAAGTGGGGAAGTTGTCAAATGTCAGTTTGATCAATATTATTGTAGGTGTTTGAAGTTGACAGTTCGTCGTAAATCCATATTAAAGCCAACATTGAAATGTTCCAACCCGAGCCGGCCCATTCGCGCCTCTAATATGAACGCGCCTGTACTAATTTTCATTGAAATCATGTTGCCTTAAAGAGGTGATTTTCAATGATAAGCAGCATATTCGACGGGTTACTTTTTTGTATTCGCTAGAACTATAATTAAATACTGTATTGTTCAGTAATTATTGTACGTGTGATAGATTCGAGTGCTGAGACTATGGTATCAGTGTTCAAGGATGGCTGCCGTCCTTCCTTTTTGATGTTTAAAGAAAGGTTTCTAAGAGCCAGAAACAATGTAATTTTTGAGATAATTTGAAAATTGTTTCTTGGTTTCGGCTGTTTTCCATTGGGTTGGACAAAATGAAATTGTATTCTACGTTTCGATAAGTATATTTTTCTTCAATACGGTTGATATTTAGGATCCACGAATCCTTGAAACAGCTGTTCCGGATTAATTAGTTAATAGCTTGTGTGATGCGGAGTTTGCCGATACTTTTGTTTCATTTTTTCAACTGTCAACATTCTTTCAACAAGAAAAATATAGCAAACAGTACCAAAGAGTACTACTTGCCATATTTTTCTTGTTCAGATTTTTTTTTCTTTTGGTTACGTTGTCAAAATAAAATATTTCTTAAAAAGTAATTAAAACGTCTAATGCTCTTAAGGTTTAATATAATATAATAACATCATAACTTTTTATTGCTGTTTTAACGAATTCCTTTTATGTGTACGATGTAACCGAAAGAAAAGGGAAGGAAAATTCTGGAAAGTGCAAATGTATTTGTCGTAACGTAGAGTGTAATTTCATTTTGCTCAATTTAATTGAAAGCCGCTAAAACCAAGAATCAGATTTAAAATAATATTATTGGCACCAAAGCGAATAATACGTATTATTCTACGGCGTGCTATAATTTTGTTCGGTTTTTCATCACTTTCTTGTAAAACGATGATGACGATTAATTGCTCCGTATATCCGAACATCTGCTACCAAAAACCCTTTGTCAAAAGAATGGATTGTCGCTGTGATAGTTTCCGGCTTCTTATCATATTATTCAAATGAGATTGCGTGATTTCAATGGGATTGCATGGCGCAGTGACATTTGATGGTTTCAATAAGTGGACTGGAAGCTGGGTGCTCGGGTCTTGATATTTACAAATTATAATTGTGAAAGCGCTTTTGACAAGTAGTACTGCAGTTTATTCCCAGTAAAGTCGCATGTATATTTAAATATTTGAAGAAATTATCGAAGAATTTTGCAAAATACTTGTAAGTCGAAAGTTTGTTTACATCTCTCTAATTTCTTTTTGTTTTGAAGCCCCAATTGACTATATTTTGATAAATATGCTTGACTCTTGAATGTCCTTTTGACATTCCTTTCGCTTCCTTGGTTACGGCGGTTTAATGTTGTAGGTACGGTAGTGTAATAAAATGTCGTTTCCATGTAAATGATGTATATTAAAATCCTTTAACTGTATATGGCAATTTGCCTATCCAAATGAAGTACATTTTGAATTATTTGTTTAAAAAGAAATATAATTTAAATTTTAATTAGTAAGTTTAGTGTATCACTGAGTACATAGTTCACTGGACTCTTTTTTTTACAATAATATGATTAATGTGTAAGACAAAAATAAAATCATGAAGTAGGGAAATTTCGACGGAAGACGGCAACAACACTGCTTCGCCTCGTCTAAACGATGAACTAAAATAATTCAAACTGTCAAAGAATAATCGTGTAAACGAATTTCACAACATTGCACCCCTCTTAACTATTATTAAAGTATATTTGTTACTTTAATGGCAGTTAACCAACCGTAAATTGTGATAAAAAATAGTAAATTGCTACTAACAGATTAAATAATAAATTGAAAGAAATCTTAATAAAATTCAATGAAATCTCATGTGTTTTTCTAAATTTCGAGAATGTTTAAACTTGGTTTGCAGTCTCAGTTGCTGTAAAAAGGATAAATAACCCCTACAGAAAAAATTCCGCGATCTTTGTCACAGGTACAGAATCCTAGTTTGTATGTTTTTGTTCCTAGTATTTCCTTGATGACATATGATCCTTCATAGGGCCAGATTAGATTTGCCTCTAATCCTTTTTTCCTTTTTCCAAATCTCAGTACTTTAAGAATTACCATATCTCTCAAATTGTCATTTTTAATTTTTTTCTTCATCTCTTTAGCTTCTCGGATCAGCTGTTTTTGTTGTAGCAGTTCCAATTGTTCTCGAGCCACCTCCACGAGTTCCTTGCTGTCAATGTTCTCTGGATCTAAGCTCCAAGGTCTTTCAGGTGATTTAGATGTGTAAAATGAAATAGAGGATATTTCTGTGCTATTTGATGGTGTGTTATTTATTGTAGCTTCTATGACGTCTAAGAAATACATCCAGCGACTATGATTGTCTGCTGCATAAATCCGGAGAAATTGTAATATGACCCTAATCTGTCTTTCGGAAGCATTACTCTATGGATGTCTAATTGGAATGAACGAGTTAAATATCTTATTTTGATTCAAAAATGAAATTACTTTTTTCGAATGAAAATATGTGGTATTATCTAATATTATTCTCTTAGGTATTCCTACCTCTGAAAGATACTTCCGAAGATACCTGATCACAGTACAGGAGTTGGTCTTTTTCGTGGCAAACAACCTTACATATTTCGTGAAATTATCTAAAATATCAAGATATGTTTATAACCGTTAGACGGTATCAAATTTTGAATGAAATCGATAGATTTAAGCTCTAAAATATCGTTGCTAGAGACGTGCTTACCGTAGGCAAAAGGTGTGTAATTTTTATGCTTTGTAAGTTTACATATTTTGCATGTATTAACAATCTTTTTTGCAAGAATGTAATCATTTTTAGCATAATATTGTTGTCTTAAAATTAAGAACATTTTGAATTATTTGTTTAAAAAGAAATAGAATTTAAATTTTAATTAGTAAATTTAGTGTATCACTGAGTACGTGGTTCACTGGACTCTCTTTTTTTAACAATAATATTAGTCTTAATGTGTAAGACAAAGATAAAATCATGAAGTAGGGAAATTTGGAGGGAAGAGGCCAAAAACACTACTTCGCCTCGTCTAAAGGATGAACTAAAATAATTCAGACTGTCAAAGAATATTCACTTTGAACAATGTAAACGAATATCACAACATATTTAATGCTATGCGCGACATTTTAAGATAGCTCTAGAATTCTTACGCTCCATTTGTAAGTTGAACACAGAATTTATAAAACTCGTTTTCAATGGCAGAAAATATACTTAAGCTAATAGCTTGCTGTCCGATTATTAGATAAAATCAACATTTTACACTCCTTCACCTTTCTTTGTATCTTTGTACTGTCAAACAAACGTTTTTAATACGTTTAGAGTTAAACTCCGATGTAACGCATTATGAAGCTTTTTAACTCAAACTGATGCTAAATATTGAAAAATAATAGCGTTGTGATCTAATATGTAAATACTAAATCAGTCATTCAGTTATGAGTAGAGTAGCCAAAACTTGCGGACTCGCATAGGCGTCGATATTACGGGTTAATATAAGAATACGAAAAATTCATAAATAAACTTACTTGCTAATTATTCAACAAGTTAGAGGCATCAGGATGTGAACTACTGTAAACTTGCATCATCGCATATGTTTCCACAGTTACTTCTTTAAACCTTGTGCGTCGACAAGAAAAAATATTCTTATACATAGAAAACGATCTCTCCACATCTAAGGAAGTTACATTTGCATGTAGAAACTGTTTTTCAAAATCACTTAAAAGTTCACTATTATTACACTTATTATAAACGGCCTCTAAAGTATTAAAATCGGGATTTTTCCTTAAAACATCTGCCAACTTTTGACTAGCGCATAATCCTGGCGTATCATTTAATGTGTGTAATTTATTTTTTACACTCTCCACTATGTCTAATGATTCCTGCAATGACAATTCAGTACATTGTAGTTTTCTGATGGCATCTAGTAATATTGTATAATTGGTACATATTGTTGTTAAATCTTCTAAAAGTTGAGGAATTTGAAATTCTCTTTGACTTTCTCTAATTGCTTTGGATTCATTCCGATTAAATGGCATTATAACTGATTGAATTTGTTGAAAATGGGTCAAATAGTATGCTGTTAGCCAAGTACCCCATCGCGTTAAAATTGGTTCAGGAGGTTCTGGAATACCTGGACAAAATTTACGAAATTCTTTTAAACGTTTAGGGGATTTACGAAACACTGCTTTAGTACTTCCAATCATCCGATCAACGTTTCCGTAATGTTGTCGAACAACTTCACCAACTAAATGCAAAGCATGCAGCACGCAGGTTATATGTATTAAGTTAGGAAATATATGTTTTAAGGATCGCCCAACACTTAACATCGTTGCTGCACTATCTGTCACAATCATCACAACTTGATCTTGGGCAATTTGAAATTTTTTCAAAGCGTTCATTATCACTTTTTGAATATTTTCCGCGGTACATTGTTGAACACGTTTGCAAGCTAACAAATATCGAGATGCTGTGTTCTCGCTAGATATAGATATCGGTCGTCTCATCCACGGCAATCCATATTTTTTTGGAACACAAATCACGTTTACACACATTTTCTAGCATCTCTTTCATTCGCGGCAAATGATTCTGTAATTGTGTTTGTGAGGGTAATGGGTACTTTGGAACGTATTGTCGCCAAAACGTTTTAAAAGCTGCTTTTCTCACCAACGACAACGGAAGATTACAAGAGGTAAACATAATTAATAAATGTATGAGGAATAGTGTATAAGGTATTTCAGTTCTTGCATTTCTCATATGCTTAATACCATTGACATGCTCTGGTAATCAGTTCTGTCCAATGCAGCCAAACGAACATTGCATATTAAGCAAAAAACTGCACTACCGTCATATTTTAAATGAGGAAAAAGTGACACATACTCATGTACATTAGTAGCAAATCTATTACGAGGCATTGTTTTCTTAGGTATGTAAATATTAGTTCTATATGAAACGATACACTAATTATGTAGTTAGTATAATACTACAACACACAAAAAACACCAGCTATATTTTCAAAAGCGACACGTAAGTACATAACCTTGACCGTTCGACTAATCTCTGCAACAGCTCAACCGGTACTAAAACGAAATCTCTCTCAGCGCGGTTTAATATGATATATATTCAAGGTCGACACTACATGCCTGCTTCTCTACCGGTTTAGTTTATTTATGAATTTTTCGTATTCTTATATTAACCCGTAATACCGATGCCTATGCGAGTCCGCAAGTTTAGGTTACTCTAGTTATGAGTACTATTGAACGTAGGCAAATCACCCCAATGCCATGTTATGTAAATTGTTGCTGTTCTATATATTTTGTCATTAGCACTTCTAAATATTATTGGCGAATTTCTGTAATGTAACACAAACGTTTGCTAGGTACAAACAAAAGAAATCATTTACATACTTCAAAAAAATATTCGATTACAGCAAGAAAGAAGAGCATTTGTACTCCATTGCTCATGACTAATAATAACAGTCAATATTTGTGTTAGATTACACAAATATTGACTGTTATTATATGGTAGGTTTGCAACTACAAATATAATATTTGTTTAAAAGTTGATTAGTGAGTTAATGTATTAAATTATTTAATATTCTCAAGATCTGCAGATAGTTGTATAGTTAAAAATTTTTTAGGAGGTGTGAAGTTAAAACATTTTTAGGAGGTGTG
Organism: Dynastes maya; assembly: GCA_029619315.2. Taxonomy (NCBI): domain Eukaryota; kingdom Metazoa; phylum Arthropoda; class Insecta; order Coleoptera; family Scarabaeidae; genus Dynastes; species Dynastes maya. Next base: position 52,269,259 of record JAROYE020000003.1, on the reverse strand, counting down.
AAAGATTTGCTTCGATAAAGTAGACCTCAAGTCGAAGAAAATACTAAATTCAACGGTTTGCTTGAAGCCCAAGGTAATCCACACGCTCCTAGTAGGCATGGATTACACTGTAAAAAAGTAGAAAAGAAAAGTAATATCCCTATAAAGTACTCTTACTACAAGAATTGACTAACAAGGAAAGGTGCCCAACCCTCACTTGAGTGGTTTGTACCTTATCGGACCATGTAAAATGCCGGTTTTCATTTCGGCTGGGAAATGGTTTTGAAAGGTGAAATCGGTTTTTGAAAATCGCGCGTTCCTGCGTTTCTCATTAATTATTCCTTATTAGATGCTTATAAACGTTATCGATGCGTATGGGCGTTTAGCATATTTGATGGGCTATCGGAATACGCTAAACTTGATGTAATAGGGGTTTAATGGGCATGACCGCCATCTCCACCCCTATGTCCAAAAGGATGTGTATCTGTCTTGCGGTGATTATACGAGATGCGGTTGTCTAGGGTGAAGCCTTCTCTTTCGATAACTCCTCCCCCCTCCTCTCCCTCCTCCCCTCCCCCGTGTCTATAAGATTCTATAGTATCTTTTTTTTTTGTTTTACCGAAAAAATGATAAGTGTTTTAATATAGCAACAAATTCTGGTGAAATTTCGTATGAAACTTGGAAAAACCGCTACTGAAACTTATATTTTATTGTAAGAAGTATATGGCAATGAACGTTGAATGAATCACGTGCGCGGGTTTTTGAGTGGTTTGAACGTTTCCAAAATGGCCGAGAAGACGTTGAAGATTACGCACGCCAGGGTCGCCGTGTCACGTCAAAAAACGGATAAAAATATTGAAAAGACCGGTAATCTGATTCGATCTGACCGTCGGTTAACTATTCGGGCGATTGCTGAAACTGTAGGAATTGACAAAGATTGATTGCATAAGGCAAATTTTACATAACAATTTTAACATGCAAAAAGAGTATGCGAAAATGGTGCCTAAAATTGTCACAATCAAACAAAAAAAAGCTCGTGAAAATGTTTGTACTGACACTTTAAATGTCGTTGAAAATGACGCACAATTCTTGGAAAGAGTAATAACATGTGATGAATCTTGGTTTTTTTCACTTATGATCCAGAAACTAAGCGTCAATCCATGCGTTAGAAAGGCCCAACATCACCGAAAGCTAAAAAGTACCAATGAGTAAATCAAAATTCAAAGCAATGGTGATTGTTTTTTCCGATATTCATGGGGCTATGTACCTTCACTGAGTTCAAACTATTACTCAACATTACTACCTTGAGGTTCTTGCTCAACTTCGTGAAAAAATAAGAAAAAAAAACCGAATTGTGGAAGAAAAAGTCATTGGTTCTACGTTAGTAACACACCAGCTCAGACTGCGTTGTCTGTCAAGACGTTTCCAGCCAAGTATAACATCCCAGTGTTAGGCCATCCGCCTTATTCGCCTGACCTGGCACCATTCTGTTCCTCAAGGTCAAATCTGCATTAACAGGAACAAGATTTCAGGCCGTTGAAGCTGTGAAAGAAAAAACGGCACACGTGATGAATGAGCTCACAGAGACTTCCAGGACTCTTTCGAACAATGGTGATTTGCATGGAGCGGTGCAGGAATACAGGAAGGGCGTATATTGAAGGGGATAATGATTAAATATGTATACATTTAAAATAAATTGTTTTACAGCATCAGTCTCGTTATTTTATAGCCACACCTCATATTCACTTTGGCATACCGTTCGAAGTAAACGTATGCATTTTTGCTTTAGCACTACTATTGACCTTACAAAATGACTATATGTAGTATTTTATCTTTTAGATATATAAAGAGATGAGTGTTCTTATCGATTTTAAAATCGATAAATTAAATATAAACAAAATGTAACGGTTTTTATTAATATATTTTAGTTTTCAAAAAGAAAACATATTTATATAGTAAATTTTTTAATGTAAGCGCATATCTTCATAAAGTTAATTTTAAAAGAATGTGACCATTGGGGCATTCATTAACTGAAAACAATTACATATTTTTTGCAATTTAAAAAGAATTCAGAGATGTTAAAATATAGTTATTTTAGAATAGACAATTGAACAACAATAGACACATGAAGTTCATGCTTTTGCCGACTTGGATGTCGCACTCCTTCTCGATAATCTTTATGTTATAGTAAGTAGTAATATAATAATAATAATTTTCAACGGGTTTATGTATTGAAATGGTTTACCTTAGGGAAATTGTTAAAAAGACTTTGTAAATTGATTAAATTTTTAACTTTTTTGTGGGATTCTGGAGTATTCTTTGATACTCTTTCGGCAAATTTTAATGGATTTTGATATCAATAAATGCAAATTAACGAATTTAAAAATTGAAAAATGCAAACTAACCTTGATTTTAAGAAGATGTCATATAAACTCTAAGTTCAGTTATGATACTCACAGGAAATCTGCCTGTTCTAACCTTGAACCTTCTCTTCTACCTTGAATTTATTCTCTAATTTCAATATCGGATACTTTAATCTGGGAGCGCAGCCAAAATACTAGTTAACTTGAAGAAAGCTTAACCAGGATTCATGTATTTATTGGCGTCCCTTTTCTCCTTTATTTTAATCACGATGGCGATTGTTTCTATGCACAGCAAATTTTGATGATATCTATCCATATATAATCTAACGAGGAATTTTGATGAATATGATTATTTTTAGAAGTAGCATGAGAGAATGAATGTAGTAACGCTACTAGATGACTCAAACTAGACGACTCTCTGATAGACAAACCCTCACGACAACCTAAAAATATGAAATTTTCCTGTACGTAAATGATGATACCTTACCGAAACATATTTAATACGAGGGTAAGTCAAATATTATCTACACTTTCGCCATAACAAGCTTTGAAGGTTATCGTAGTGGCGGCCGCTTGCGCATGCGTTAAGTTGGCGCCTCTGTGGTTATTTGTGCGGAATCTAATCGCGATCGCGTCATTTGCCTGATAGCTACAACAGCATAAGCATGTCAGCTCCGCTATTAGTTTGCACCAAAGAGGAACAACGAGCAGTGATCCGATTTTTGTGGCCAGAGGGTGTGAAAGGTGCTGAAATTCATCGAAGACCATTGTCATTATACGGGGATAGTGCTTTATCTCGTAAAAGCGGATCGAATTGTTTCAAAGTGGCCGCACGAGCGTAACACAAAAAGAGGGAACTGGGCGGCCGTCAACCTCGACCACTGATGACAACATTCAACAATCTCGAGAGATGATATAGCAAAAAGGCGAGTTACCATAGGTGAGGTTGCATCTTCTTTAAACATCAGTCACGGTTCTGCCTATCAAATTATCCACAATGAACTAAAATTTTGTCAAGTGTGTGCGCGATGGGTACCACGGATGTTTACCGCAGAAAACAAAACCAAACGTTTGGACATTTGCCAACCCTTACTGGATCGCTTCAACGCGGAAGGCGACGCATTTTTAAGCAGAATAGTGACCGTTGATGAAACGTGGGTTCATCACTACGAGCCCGAATCGAAACGCCAGAGTGTGGAATGGAGACACCCAGGATCCCCTAGCACGAAAAAATTCAAGACCTCGCTATCGGCTGGGAAGGTGATGCTAACCGTGTTTTGGCACGAAAAATGCCCTATATTGGACGACTATTTGCACAGGGGGACTACCATAAATAGTGCGAGGTACAGTGATTTATTGGCGAATAAGCTGAAACCAGCAATTCGAAACAAACGCCGTGGTCTACTCTCAAAGGACGTTTTGTTGTTGCAAGACAACGTCCGTCCGCACACGGCCCATAACACCATAGAAACTATCAACAGGTTGGGCTTTGAGACCCTGGAACACCCTCTCTACAGCCCTGATCTCGCTCCCTCAGACCTTCATTTCTTTGGACCGCTCAAGGAAGCTTTGAGAAGTCGTTGATTTGCCTCAGACACAGACGTTCGGGATGCGGTGCAAAAGTGGCTTCACTACCAGCCGAAAACCTTCTACCAGGAAGACATACGGAAGCTTGTGGCTCGCTAGACCAAGTGCATTGCTGAAGGTGGAGACTATATCGAAAAATAATGTATCTGCTGTACACCTATCTTTGTTTAATACAGTTGTAGGACTAAAAGTGTAAGTAATTTTTGGCTTACCCTTGTATATAAAATAATGTTAGAAATACCTTTGAATTTGCCCTGTAGTTTGTTGTAGGGGAATTTTACATTAATTTTGAAGATTTACGAAATGTGGAGAATGAAAGGAAGAGTAGTTTTGTCTTCGACCCACCAAGATTGTCATTGGCTGGAGTTAAATAGATTATTTAGTATCTACACTTCAAATCCAGGAAATTGTGGCTTCCGAAAAATAGCTTTCTTTCATATCTATCGGGTGGTTGTACTGAAAACGTTTTACTGTGACAGCTGATATTTCCGATGCAAATATTTAACATAACAGTATATGTCAAGTTATAATTTTTGGCATGGTCTGGCAAACAAACGAATATTGCTTATTTATATGATTATGCAAATTAAATAATCTAAACATGTGACAGTAAGAAATATCGATACAGATTCTTTTGACATCATGCGAATTTATTGTTTTGCTTATCACTGGCTCGGATCAATTATCACTCCACTATGTGTAATATATGGCACGATCAGTCACATGCTGGCATGATTGGTCGCCCGATATAGGTTGCATAATTTAAAAAATGTAATTGATCAGTAATAAATGAATATTAAAACTATTCTTGGTAATTGTTTTATTTGCAGTAGAAGCATAGGTAGTTGCAGGTATACTGCGTCTTGAAATTTGTGGCTATTTTATGGTATCAATGAAGACGCTAAGACAAAAAAGCCATATGTCCGTTTCGAACGGTATGTCCAAGTGAATAAAATTACCACACAAAATCAGATACACACCCATTTGTACATAGAGGTGAGGGGTGAGGGTCACACCCATTAAACCTCTACTGCATCCAGTTTAGTGTACTTCACTAGTCCTTTAAAAATGCTAAACGCCTCTATGTATAGATAGTTTTTATAAACATCAATTAACGAGAAGCCCTGATTTTCAAACACCGATTTTACACTTCAAAACCATTTCTCAGCCGAAACGGAAACAGAATAGTCCTGAAAGTCTACGAACCACCCAAGTTTCATTAAATTCTGAAAGTGTAGGTTTTTGTGAGAAGGATTCGGATCGTCGGTTACAATTTTGCGCAGAATTGATATTGTTGTTATTGTTTTTGTATTATTTGGCCAAGCGTCGGGTTATGGAATACACCTCGCACTTCTAGGCATTGATTACTATGATCATTAGCCGACCCTACTAAAATTTTGCCGAATCTAGATGTGTTTCAACCTTTAGTAAAGATTTTTAACGTGCCAAACATGGCAATGCGATGTTTTGGGGCAATACGAGCCCTACGATTTTACTTCTTTATCCGAGAGGTCCGAAAGGCCTACGAACTACCTAAGTTTCATTAAATTCTGAAAGTGCAGGTTTTTTGTGAGAAGAATTGAAATCGTCGGTTACAATTTTGCGCAGAATTGATGTTGTTGTTATTGTTTTTGTATTATTGGGCAAAACGTCGGGTTATGGAATACACCTCGCACTTCTAGGCATCGATTACTATGATCATTAGCCGACCCTACTAAAATTTTGCCGAATCTAGATGTGTTCCAACCTTTAGTAAAGATTTTTAACGTGCCAAACATGGCAATGCGATGTTTTGGGGCAATACGGGTTCTACATTACTTCCTTATCCGAGAAGAAGGCATACTTCGATTTTTATCCGTAAATCGACTGGGATATGAACCCACGCCGTGCGGCTCGAAAGGCAAGTATGCTTATGTTTTGATTTAAATCCTAAATTTTTTGGAGAATATTGTGTTTTCAAATGAAGCTACTTTCTGCCTAAATGGTGTAATAAATCATCATAACTGCAGATATTGGTCCCAAGAGAATCCTCACTGGATTCCAAAATCACACACCTTTGCGCTTACTAGATTTGACAGTATACCGTAACAATATATAGATAATACCCCAATTCCTATTTAACTGACTAATATATGGCGCCAATATATACTTCCTTAATAACGATATTAACATTAGCTTCCGAGAGCAGTTTTATTAAATAAACAACCCGTCCTTCTATACGGTCATTACTTACAGTTTAACTGCAACGTATACCAATTCAAAGTAACACGGTAAGATATTGACGCGTTTGAAAGCTCCTACAGTGGATCATTGCTAACCGTTTGCGCTCGTATAACGGACAGCGTTGAAAGTTCCACTGACTCAACGAAAAACCAACATCTCGCCGAAAAAGCATTCAATATGGCGACGATTGATCGGAACACTCCTATCATTCTTTATGAGCATTTTGACGCGTAAATAGAGCGCCACCTATTTTGTTATGGCGAGTTATCTTCGCATTATTTTTTATGTCTATAGGGAGAGATTGTTTTGATTGTCTTCTCGTTAGGGCGTTACGGTAGATTAGATAAAAAAATTAATATTGCGGGAACTACGTATTATATAGCCGTGAATTGTAATAAGCATATAATCAATAATTCTATTTAGACAATGCTTGGTTAGAGTTAGATTAGGCTGTGCATTGATGATTGATGTGTATAGTTAAACCATATTTGCGCAATATATAATGAATTAGTTCTGGGTAACCAAGCTTATAATACTATCATTAATGGCGAAGTTCCAACTTCTAGCATTATTAGCGTACCTACTACGGTGAATATTTTAGCAAAAATAGAATTTGGTTGCCGGGCAAAAACGACAAATATTTTTGTTAACATGTGTAACATGAACATATTTAATTGGCCGCAAATTTATTATTCGACTTAGTGTATGCATCTGGAAGGCATCGATTGAAATAAAAAAATTATGGAAAAGATTATATTGTAATGAGAATCTTTTTAAATTAAGTTAATTCAAATATTAAATTAGTGGGATCTAATCAAAATTATGAAATTTACTAAACAAATTTAAGTCAAATCAAACAATTTTTCTATACCAAACGGGTTTACAGTTCTAGAAAATTAATTTAATAACTATATTCCTTTTCACAAATTTCGACTTTTTACAACTTCCTAACGGACAGATGAATTGATATTTATTTAATTAAATGCTTTTCAAATTTTTTCAGATATTCTTTATCACTTCTTAGAGATCCAAATTATTCAAATTTACTGTGCTTACTTTTGTGTACATGTTCTTTGATGTTAATTTGTATTTTAAAATAATTACTCGAAGAATTTAGCGAGTTTGAACGACTACTCGCTAAGTTCCTCTTCCATTGTTATTCTATTCACAGTCAAAGTCTACTTCGTAAATAACATAATGTTTTGAAGTCCTATAGGATATCAACGGTTACGATGTTTAATTTAGAAATTCGCATATTGCATGTGGATAGTACCTAGTCTTAGAGCACTTCACGGGCAAGGAAAAGCCCGGCCCGCTCGGCCCGCGGGCGGGCTCGGGTGGGCCTCGTCTTATTTCATTGCGGGCCGGGCCGGGCCTAAAATTGTACGGGCCTGACGGGCCGAGAATGTTTTATTAACCACATTGAATGAATATAACGTATGCAGTAAATGCTGTTTAGTTTGTACGATATCGTTTTGTATTAACAATTTTAATGTATGCAATGTCATGTTACGTTTTCTTTTGGTTTCATACAATATAGTATACAAGAACAAACAAAATAAATGTTTCATTCTACTCATTATAATGTAACAATTAAAAAATGATTAGAAATAGACGGTGCAGATATAATTACTTAAACAGGCTAAAATAATTTAGACGGGCCAAACGGGCCTAAATTTGCAAACGCGCCGGGCTGGGCGGACCTTGTGCCGAGGTAATGAATGCAACGGGCGGGCCGGGCGGGCCTACTCCATGCTGTAATGGGCCACGGGCGGGCCGGGCCGTGAAAAATAGGTCCGTGCAGTGCTTTACCTAGTCTGATCATAAGTTCTATCCCTATTTTAAAAAAATCGAATATCAGAAAATCGAGCGTCAAAGCATCTTCATTTGTTTTTGTGTCACATAAATAAGTTCATAGGTCTTAGAAAATTCTCACTTTATTTATATATAACCTACTGTGAACATGGGGTGGGGCTTGAAAGAAAGTCGTGTCGCTGTTATTGCGCTGCAAAAGTGTAACAAGGCGCCTGTCGAAATTTTCAATCTCCTGAAACCGCTGGGTATTACGAAGAAATTCGTTTACCGATTGATCATATCGAGATGTCCTCAATCGATGACAGACGAAGGAGTGGGCGGACACAAGTTTCAAGAACACCATCAGCTATCAAAGCCGTGACCGAAACGAATTCGACGAAATCCTCTCCGAAAAGAGAAAATCATGGCTAGGGAAATGAAAATCCCACCTAGAACCATGTCCCGCACTATCAGACAAGACCCGAGACTCCGAACTTATCGTCGAAGCACAGAACATCGCTTGACAGCAGCTCTGCATTCCATTAGAGCAACAGGAGATGTTGTGGCAGCGATACGCCAAGGGTGGATATCGACAAATTCTGTTCACCGATGAAAAAATTTTCACGGTAGAAGAAACGTTCAACCATCAAAATGACAGGGTCTACACAGATACCTCTCGAGAAGCTTCTGAAAAAATCCCGAGGTTGAAGAGAGGCCATCATCCAGCTTCAGCCATGGTTTAATAGGGAGTGTCATCCGAAGGGGTAACAAAGCTTCTTTTTTGTGAACAGGGGGTAAAAACGAAGGCTGCTAACTACCAGATAGATATTTTGGAGCGCGTTGTTAAACCTTTGAATGATATTTTGTTTGTCCAAAAACACTTGGTTTTTTATTAAAGGCGACGCAACGCTGGTTAGAGACGAATTTACCGGAGCTTATCGCGGCCGAAGATTGGCCCTCTGGAAGCCCTTAACCCCCAGGACTATCGATTGTAGGATGTGTTAGCGCAAAAAGCCTGCTTTAAAACTCATCGCAATATCGAAGCTTTGAAGGCTGGTTTAGTGGCAGCAGCAGCTTCGATACCTCTCGAAACAGTGCGTGGCGGCGATAGATGAGTGGCCGGATCGTTTGAAGTGTGTGAAGGCAAGAGGTGGACATTTTGAATAGTTTTTATTTTTTTATATATTTATATTCATAACTTAATTAAATACATTAATTTGTTCAATCTGTTCCTTCTTTTTCTGGCAAATTAACTCCACTTTATGAGAGACATAAATTATAACGTACAATATGATCATAAGAAAACGTAATCGAGACGGCCATGTTTTTTTTTTTAATTATTTTCGATGTTGGTTACAATTACATCGAGTTAAATCGAAACTTCGAATTACATTTGACATTTATTGACAAGTTTGGCAATTCAAATTACCTTTGATGTTTATTGACGTATCTGATACACTTTAAAGCATGGTTACTACACATCACTAACCATTTATCATTGAAAGCTACTTTCGTAATTATTTTACGTATGAATGAATTTCGTATTCGGTTTCCACATTTTGCAGTATCATATCTATCTATATCAATAAATTGTTCGGTGCGTTGCTGAATTTCGTACAGTAAGTCGCAAATCTGGTAGTGGTAGAATCAATAAGAGAATTGCTGAAACTATTGCAGATGTGAGGAGGAAAGACCAATCATCTAAAAAGTCAATTAGAAAGCTTTGTCTGACGAAGCTTGGTTCCATCTTAATAGTATTATTAACAAACAAATCTTGTGTACATGGTCCAGTGAAAACCCTAGCAGCTTCCCGGAGAAGAATTATTGGTCAATTATTACATGAATATTTTGACAACCGTGTACTAGATTTTCCTCCACGTTCTCCTGATCTAACTATTTTAGATTATTTTATTTTTTAAACATCTAAAAAATATAATTTTTAAAAATACGCCACACATAATACAAGAACTTATCGAAGCAATTTAATGTGTTTGTGACACGATAACGCCTCAATACCTCGTTAACGCATTTAACAACATGAAAGGACGACTAGGGATTTGTATTGAAACCAAAGGAGATCAATTTGACCATTTACTATAATTAGCAGAAGAGATAAGCAGAAACTTATTTGCATAATTACTATCAAATATGTCAAACGTCATTTAAAGTCTTGATATGATTAAGCAACTGTAACCAACAAAAAAATAATCCGAAAAACTATGTCTCTCGATGACGATCATATTGTATCACGAGTAGGACACACTACGTACAATAAAATTTATCTTATAATAATGTAATTCTGATTTACAACGATGAATCTCGATTTTCACATTAAAAGTTGTTGATTGGACAAAATAGATCTTACTCTCATGTATAAGACAAGGACGTAAAAAGAAACCAGGGGAAAACCGAGGGAGGAGGATACTAGCACTGCTTTGCCTCGCAAACTTGCTACCATATGCAACTAAATATGAAAATGTAAATCTATTTTGAAATAATAAAATCACCACAGTAAATATGCTTTCCAATAATGCCACAACAATATATTTATAACAAAAGCACTTTTCTGTTTTCGAATTTCGAATTCTTACAAAATAAAATCAAATGTTGCCGTAACAGTATTGCATATACAAAGTGCTTCGGAAGGAAGGGGAAGTACATCAAGAATATATTCAGACCATAAAAATAGGAAATAAACAAACATATTCATTACGAAAATTGGTCGTTTGCTAATTTCTTTCAATTTTTTTCAATTTCAAGTTAACAGTAGTACAGTGTTTAATACAAGTAGCAAACAAACAATATTTTGAAAGGGTATCTTAGGAAAGGCGTCTACTGCATCACATTTTAGTTCTATATCTACTAGTCGCTGTTTAATTTAGTACATTGAATAAAGCTAAACCGTAATTGTTTACCCCAGCAATTTATAAACGAGTTGCATCGAAGCCGGCTGAGATATTTCCCAAAATACTCTTTAAATTTTTCTTGTTTTCGCCTTTCATTTTCATATTCCCTTTTATTTATTTATGGAACTATACACAGATGTGGCAAAATTAAATATACAGGGTAAGTCGGCTATTCAAAGTTGTATTTTTTTAAATGGAACATGCTGTATATTATTGCATTTTTGAATCTCCGTTAGATTCTAAAGCAAAATGTTTTAAGATACTATTGCCCTAAAATTAAGCGTTTTGGAAGTTATTAGGGTTTCCTTGAAAAAGTCGACACTTACAGAAATTGTTATTTCTTCGGAAGTGCGAGTTAGTGCCTGGATTATGCGTAAAAAGACCTAATACACACACGGTTCTGTAATTCTGAATTACTAATGAGATGCCCGTAATATTTCGTTAAGTTGGTATAACATATTTTTGTTAAAAAGTCACCTTTTTAAATAGTACATCCTGTAGTTTCGAATTTTTAGCAAATTTCTACTCGAAAACTTACTAACATGTAATAGTCTACAATCAGCAATTTTCTCGTTGTAGCAATTTTTGAAAATGAACTGCTGTCAATATTTACTTTGCCAGTGTCACAACAGAAACATTGGTATATTTATTGAATATGACATAAATTGATAATAGTTGCAGTCACAACAAAACTACATACTATTTTCTTCAGATTTAGAAGGGTTTAGAAGTGAATGGTCGATCATTTTATGCAATTTATGTATTTATACCTACAGTTTAATAATAATACTTTACTGGTGTTTCCATACAAAGTGTATTTACACAAGTCAAAAGAAGAAAATCAAATAACAGTAGCAAATCAAGTCTAAAATAACAAAATAATTATAAAAAAAATATACATATATATCAAATTTATTTAACTAGGACACAGAGTGCGGAGGCGCCCCTAGCCAAAGTACCGAAAGTAGTCGTCCTTTGTGTAAGAAGCTTTGTGTAACAAGATCTTTTTATAGAATATTTAAATGATTTCGTACTTAAGTCTTTGATATCTTGTGGAAGAGTATTGTAAAATTTTATGCCCTGATGATAAGACATCTTCTGTGTGGTACCAAAACGAATATGTTTAATGCTTAAATCATTCTTATTTCTAGTATTATAGTAATGGAACGTAGCATCTGTAGGATAACTGCTTATATTTTTTTTTAACTTGCATAAGACATTCAAAAATATATTGACATAGGAAAGTTAAAATCTTTAATTCTATGAATGCTTCACGACAGTCGGAGCGAAAGGGCACATTACTTAGGATGCGCTCGGCTTTTCTTTGCATTCCAAAAATTCTCAAACTTGAGTAGCTATGTCCCCATAGCAAAACCCCATAGGACATAATAGTGTGAAAAAGGGAAAAATAAGCTGCTTTTAAGACATTTTCAGATACCGAAGATGTTTTTGCAGGTTTACTAGATACGTATTCGGTATGCGTTTCCCAGCCCAGTTTTGGTTCTCGGAAAAGCCCCAGGTATTTTATTGAATCTGGGTTGTTTAACGAACCAGTGTCTCTTTTAGAAAATACTACCGTTTTGGTTTTATTGTCGTTCAAAATGAGCTTGTTTGAGGAAAGCCAGAAGTCCACCGCATCATACGCCAAACTGCTCCTCTCCACAACACTCTTGCTATCCATTGATTTAACCAATAAAGTAGTACCATTCGCGAAAAGAATGCATTTATCAACCGGCATTGTCTGTGACAAATCATTCATGTATATTAAAAACAACAAAGGACCCAATATAGAGCCTTGCTGCACCCCACACTGAAACGTAACTCTCTCTGAGGTATTGCCATTTATTCGAACTATTTGCCTATTTGCTAAATACGATTTAATATATGTTATTGTTAAGTCATCAAAATAATAAAAATTTTGTTTTTTTAGCAAGATGCTGTGGTCAACACAGTCGAAAGCGTTACTTACATCGCAGAAGGTAGCCGCGCAATACTCGCCCATTTCAAAACAAGAAACTGCAAAATCTACAAAATCAAGTAGAGCAGATACAGCACTCTTTCCCACTCTAAAACCAAATTGACTGCGACAAAAAAGCGAATTTTTTTCGAAAAGAGAAACAATTTTATTTTTAATTAATTTTTCAAAAATCTTGGACAGAGTAGATAGAATGGAAATTGGTCTATAATTTGAAAGTTCGTTCACATTATCTTTTTTATGCAAGGGAATAACAACGGCAAGTTTCAATTCAGGCGGGAAGCTACCAGTTTGGAAACTGAGATTAATTAATTTTGTGATGGGAATTACCACTTCATTTTGTACCATTTTCAAAATGCTAACACTTAAACCATAAATGTCTTTTGCATTAGAGGACTTTAGTGAATTAATGACATCGCGAACTTCATTGTGAGATACTTCTCCTAGTCTAAAGATGTTCCCGCAATTTGAATCTGTTAAGTCTGGACTATTATAATCCGAGCTGGGCAAATGAGTGGTAATACTTTCGGCAATGCCTTGGAAATACTTATTAAAACCACTAAGGAGTATGGCGGTCGTTAGGAACTAACACGCAGTTCTAAACTGTCTGGATGACGACCAAGGTTTCAAAAAATGTAACTCTTTTAAATTTTCACCAATATTTCGCTTTTATTTAAAGCGTTATCAGGATCAATACTATAAGTTCAATTTACAAACATGTAAATTGAAAGAATAAAAACACAAAGATCAATATAAAAAGCAGATTAAACAAAAAACATAAGGCGCATTTGTTGAAGACTCATGTCTAGAGTAACCTAAACTTGCGGACTCGCATAGGCGTCGGTATTACGGGTTAATATAAGAATACGAAAAATTCATAAATAAACTAAACCGGTAGAGAAGCAGGCATGTAGTGTCGACCTTGAATATAAATCATGTTAAACCGCGCTGAGAGAGATTTCGTTTTAGTACCGGTTGAGCTATTGCAGAGATTAGTCGAACGGTCAAGGTTATGTACTTACGTGTCGCTTTTGAAAATATAGCTGGTGTTTTTTGTGTGTTGTAGTATTATACCAAGTACATAATTAGTGTATTGTTTCATATAGAACTAATATTTACATACCTAAGAAGACAATGCCTCGTAATAGATTTGCTACTAATGTACATAAGTATGTGTCACCTTTTCCCCATTTAAAATGTGACGGTAGTGCAGTTTTTTGCTTAATATGAAATGTTGGTTTGGCTGCATTGGACAGAACTGATTGCCAGAGGCATGTCAATGGTATTAAGCATATGAGAAATGTAAGAACTGAAATACCTTATACACTGTTCCTCATACATTTATTAATTATGTATACCTCTTGTAATCTTCCGTTGCCGCGAATGAAAGAGATGCTGGAAAATGTGTGTAAACGTGATTTGTGTTCCAAAAAAATATGGATTACCGTGGATGAGACGACCGATATAAAGAAAAACAGTATTGTGAATGTAATAGCTCGCGTTTTATCTAGCGAGAACACAGCATCTCGATATTTGTTAGCTTGCAAACGTGTTCAACAATGTACCGCGGAAAATATTCAAAAAGTGATAATGAACGCTTTGAAAAAATTTAAAATTGCCCAAGATCAAATTGTGATGATTGTGACAGATAGTGCAGCAACTATGTTAAGTGTTGGGTGATCCTTAAAACATATATTTCCTAACTTAATACATATAACCTGCGTGCTGCATGCTTTGCATTTAGTTGGTGAAGTTGTTCGACAACATTACGGAAACGTTGATCGGATGATTGGAAGTACTAAAGCAGTGTTTCGTAAATCTCCTAAACGTTTAAAAGACTTTCGTAAATTTTGTCCAGGTATTCCAGAACCTCCTGAACCAATTTTGACGCGATGGGGTACTTGGCTAACAGCAGCTTCTTACTATTTGATCCATTTTCAACAAATTCAATCAGTTATAATGCGATTTAATCGGAATGAATCCAAAGCAATTAGAGAAAGTCAAAGAGAATTTCAAATTCCTCAACTTTTAGAAGATTTAACAACAATATGTACCAATTATACAGTATTACTAGATGCCATCAGAAAACTACAATGTACTAAATTGTCATTGCAGGAATCATTAGACATAGTGGAGAGTGTAAAAAGTAAATTACACACATTAAATGATACGCCAGGATTATGCGCTAGTCAAAAGTTGGCCGATGTTTTAAGGAAAAATCCCGATTTTAATACTTTAGAGGCCGTTTATAATAAGTGTAAGAATAGTGAACTTTTAAGTGATTTTGAAAAACAGTTTCTACATGCAAATGTAACTTCCTTAGATGTGGAGATATCGTTTTCTATGTATAAGAATATTTTTTCTTGTCGACGCACAAGGTTTAAAGAAGTAACTGTGGAAACATATGCAATGATGTAAGTTTACAGTAGTTCACATCCTGATGCCTCTAATTTGTTGAATAATTAGCAAGTAAGTTTATTTATGAATTTTTCGTATTCTTATATTAACCCGTAATACAGACGCCTATGCGAGTCCGCAAGTTTTGGTTACTCTACTAATTATACAGTTTATTTTATTAGAACATTTCACCTTCAGCCCAATTTTTTGTACGAAAAAAAAGGTTTAACTAAAATATTTTTAGGCCAATAGGCAGGGTCATAAACAATATTTTTAAGAGCAATGTTAACACCAATTTTAAATGATGAGTTTTTACCTTTATTATCTAGCTTTGTAATGTCGAAGTCATAGTCCGGCGATTGTTTATTTAAGTAAGTTTTGATGTCTTCTGTCGTCGTGCTTGCTCTGCAGCGCCCGACGTATATTCAAATCTTCTGTTCAGCCGAAGCGAAAGCCGCGTCTACATCAGAAGAATTCGATCCCACCACGACTGTGCCCGTGTTCCTCGTTTTTCTAGTACTTCTTTCTTGCATACTCTTACCCGACTGAAAATCCTTTTTTTGACCTTGAATATTATCTATTACTGTATCAGTCGACGAAATTGATGTATTTACCATTAAATCTTTAATTACTTCATCAGGTTTTAATTTAACTTGAGTAGGTGTTTGTAAAATACAAAAATCGTCTTTGATTTTGATTTTTTCTTTCAATTCATGAATTTCTTTCTTGAGCGCACTAATTTCTTCCCTCAACGGTTCGATGTTTTTATTTATTATGTCGCTGATTAAAATACATAAATCATCTATGTCAATATTGACTTTATTACTGCTTTTGTTGTCTTTCTTGTTTGATTCGCGAGTATTATAAGACATTTTATAAAACAAACTTGAACTGAATTGAATTGCACCGGACAGTACGTGGAGATGCGTGCTTACTCTAGTACGGTCACTGCTCCTATTTATTAGTATTCACTAATATGTTATAATATTATAAAATGAGAAAAATTGGTTTTACTAAATTAATGAATTACATTTTTCGGTCTGTAGGTCCAGGAATGTCCCCTAGATACTCTTTCGGTTGTTTAAATTAAAAATAAATACTACGTAATGATGTTTTACGAGTGTTAATTTGAAAAGAGAAAAACCAACCTCAAATTGTAACATTTAGGATAAACTGTACGGTTACACATTACGCACTGGAAACCCAGCGTACTTTTAAATTACCAACACTTGGATTCGCTTCGAAAATAAGACACAGCCAAATACGTGATTGTCTGAGACATAAATGCGCTGATATTTAAAGATTGTTAGGGTGCTACGTTCACTGGGATTTGCTTCTTGATTACGAATAGGGGCATATAGAACGTGAATGTTCTTACGAATGACAAGCTTAACCAAACTTTCATTACGATTATGGGTAGCCTTGTCTAAGATGATAGTTTTCGGAGTACTAATTTGTTCGAAATAGGAATTTAAACATTTGCTAATGGTACAGCTGTTGCATTTTATGGTAAGATATAACTTTACAAGCTTTGTGAAATGATGTAAGATAATTAAGACATTCTTGTATCGGCTTTCAGGGATTAAATTTTGAAGAAAATCAATATACACAATATCTAGGACTGAATTGGCACCCAGCATTGGGACAATTTAAATTTTTGCAAATTTTTAAATAAGCGTACAAAAAACAAAGTAAGTCGTAAGATGCCAAGAAACAGAAACACAGCTAGCAGCGTATTAAGCAAGAATTCGCTTATTTCACAAAGTCAATCGAGGACAAATTAGAAAAGGCGTTCGATCAATTCCGTACATAACTAAATGCATGCAAAAACGAATTGATGAGTTAAAAGCTAGCAACCACCAATTAAATCAAAATGTAATTTAAAATATTTGTCATCTCGAACAAAGTCAACGTCCACCGCAGGGTCAGGTCAGTAGTCGTCCTAGTATTTCTGACAATCCGATAATCAATTTCAAGCTAAAGGAAGTCTTACCTAAATTTAATGACAAAGACGATAATCCGATCCGATTTTTGGAGGCCCTAAAACGTTTAGTTTCTTCCAACACAAGTCTTCCCGGGTTACTAGTATTTGTTCGATCATCTCTAGTTTATCATGCGCTTACTTACTTGGTTTGGTATTATCGAAAATTCCTTCAAAAATGTCACAGAGTTTAAATCCCTTTTCCTTAAGAAATACTGGATAGAAAACGCCCAAAGTAAAATTAGAGCCGATCTCTCCACCGACAAGTATAATTCCATTTGTACCTCAATATTTCATAAAAAAATCATCGTACCGCAAAAATAGAAAAAACTGAGTTAATTAAATATCTAAGTAATAAAAATAAATGGTATTGTTGTACGAACCAAGTTTCTGTTGGGCAATACATTATAAAATAAAATTGTATATGCCCTAATTTAAAATTAATTAAATGCTCATATGGCATTTATTTCATTTTCAATTTTAAGCCAATAATAAACTGGTATTAGATTGCAAAAATATAACAGAAAGATTATGTTATTTGAGGGTAAGGGGTAAGCACCATAAAATTAGTATAATAAATGCTCATGTTCCGTCAGAAGAGAAGGACATAGAAATTAAAAAAGTTTTTTACGACCAGCTGAGGCAATTGTTAGACAGTGTTCCGAAGTATGATTTAAAAATGGTATTGTACGATTTCAATGCTAAAGTAGTAAGAGAAGCTGAATACATTAAAGTAACAGGAGGGAAAAGTAAACCTCTAGAATCAAACGAAAACGGGATAAAATTAGTAGAATTTGCAATGGAATCGAATATGAGAATTTGTACGACATCTTTTGATCATAAAAATATACATAAAACAACGTGGATATCACCCGGCGGCAAAACACACAGTTACATTGACCACATATTAGTGGAACAAGAAGTTAGAGAGGTGCGGATGCTAATTCTGATAATTTTCTGGTTATTGCGGATATTAAACAACTACTACTCGCGACGTCAAATAATAACAAGTATGGTAAGAGGGAAAAATATAACATGAGATTTAAAGAAAGCATGATACAGCAGGAATTTGAAAAGGAAATATCTTCCGAACTGGAACAGATGAACGAATACGAAACTGTTGAAGAAGAATGGGTACAGATACGAAAAGTCATTGTAAATGCGACAACAAAATGGTCAATGTAACCAAAAGCTGCAAACAAAAAACAGTGGTTTTATGAAGAATGTAAGAAACATACCACAGCAGAGAAATGAAACAAGAGTCAAGCTACTTAACAATAACACAGAAGAAAACGAACGTAAATATGACCAAGTTAGGAAAGAAAGAAGTATATTAGATGGCATAGAAAGCAATTTTGAGAATAAGGAAATCAGAAATTATTATCAAGACAAGAGGTTAAAAAAAGTAGATCGTCGTACCCTGCAAAAGTAACCTATTACGAAAATGAAACATTAACGGGAGATATAGAAGGTAAATTAAATATTTGGGTAGCACATTTTGAAAAACTTTTAGACGTAAATGATATCCAAGATCGGGCAGAAAATTCGAGCGGCAATGACAGTTACAAGATCTGTAGGTTCTTGTACTATAGAAGAAGTGAAGCAAACCATTGGATTTATGAAGAATAACAAAAGTGGCGGGGAAAACGGAATTGTAACTGAAATACTCAAGTATGGTGGCGACAAACTACAAGAAAGATTATACCATTTAATTTTAAGGATCTGGAATGAGAGAAATATACCCGTGGAGTGGAAAACAACATATGTCCCATTCACAAAAAGGGGGATAAAAGTATATGTTACAATTATCGAGGGACAGCCTTACTAGATGTGTGTAAATAAGGTGATAATTGTTGCTAGATTTACATAATATTAAAATTGACTCAGCAATTTTGCATGGTTCTTGCCGAAACCCTAAAAAACAGACATATTGTCTATCAAATACTAACACATTGAAACAAACCATAATTAATTAATTGCAAATATAGTTCGTTTAATTAAAGAAATAACAAATAACAAAACAAGTTAAAATGAAAGAAAATAATAACGAGAACAACGAAGGAACGTATGACAAATGCGGGATATAATAACAATAAACAACAATAATAATCTACGCCTTTGGAATTGAGATTTGACAATTTGGCAACTGTTATGATTATTTTGTTTAGTAACGATTAGATCAGTCTGGCGTTACAAGAAACAATTTGCTGCTCTTTCCTGGCCAATTTTGCGTAACAACGAAAACAGATTACCAAAACCTTTATTGCTGCATATTGTCATATTTCTTAGGTTAAAGTATAACATATGTGGTATTGTTGGATTCGTTTTTCGATTACCTTTCCAGAAACGTGAAAATATGCAGGGTGCTCTATTTAAAATAAGAAAGTTGACGCTACTTCCAGTGAAACTGGAAATACAATTGTAATGCTGATAACGACAAAAGTTAGTTTATAAAAAATAGAAATCGACCCATTTTTTTCTAAAAACGCTAGCTTCTGTCTTTTAAAAGTTAGCATGGGAAGGGGACGCTTTAGATCCGCACTGTAGACTGTAAGCAGGCATACGACTCAACACCGGGAAACCGGGAAAAAATGTATTCTACTCTGCGAATTCTCAAGATTCCCGAAAAAATACTGAGCTTGGCAAGAATAACGTTGGAATAAGTGAATAGTAAAGTACTGGTAGAGGGGAAAATGTTAAGGGCATTCAATGTCGAAAGAGGATTAAAGCAAAGGGATCCCTTTTTACGTTATTGTTTAACTTATATTAAAAGTGATTATGAGGGAAAGTGGGATACAGACAAACAAAATACTCTACTACAACCGACAGTAAGTAACGGCCCATGCAGATGATAGAATTTTATTAACAAGATCACGAGAGAAGTTAAAACGAAGTTTCAAAAAACTAGAAAGCGCATGGATTAGTCATAAATGAGGAGAAGCAGAGTATATGGAAACAAGAACAGGGGCAAATGGAGCAGGAAACAAACTGAGGGTGGAAATGGAGAATAGAGTGTATCAGTTTGAAAAAATAAGCCAATTTGAGTACCTCGGTGTCACGCTAACTCAAAACTGTGATGAAGAACTAGAAATAAATAAAAGACTGGCAAAAGGAAGCAAAGTTATGGGAGCTTTATCCAAATTGTTAATATCGAAAAAAGTTTCCAAAAATGTTCCAAAGTTGAGATTACATATATACATATAACAAACTGGTTAATAATTCGACTTTTTTTTTTAATTTTCTTGTTTTTGGCGGCTCCAACATACTGAAATTTAAGTCAATTAAAACTTATAATTTAAGGTTTCGACAATTTTAATTGTCTTCTTCAGAAAGCTATATTTCCATAACTGTAACAAGTCAAAAATTGTTCTTAAGTACTAAGATTCTTAGTTTGTTTTCATGTTATATATTGAACTTACACTATAACATTGTTAACACAACGCTTTAACAATTGGTTTGGTCAATTAAAATATCTTTAAAACAATTTTATGTTACATTTTGTGGTTATTTATTTTTATACATAGAATATTTTGGCAATATTTGCAGGTCGATGGAAAGGCGAATGCGGATACTCCGATTCCAGCTAGGCGGCACACATTTTGAAACCTTTTTTTGGATTAATATTTGTATAAATGTAAACAATTTTTTGTTATGAAATATTCTACTATCCTAAACTATTCTCAAGGTCAAAATTTGAATGTAAATTTTGGATACTCCTTCCATTTCAGTTTTATCGTTAACTGAATTTCTATGTTTATTAATTTGTATCATTTTTAGTATGTATCTTGCTTTGTAATTGACTTTTTTATTGAGTATAGAGACATTGTCGAAATTGAAGGTGTGTCCATTATTTATTGTACGTTTTTTTAAGGCAGTGATGTTGTTTTGATATGTGCGACCTTTTAACCTATCATTCAGATGTTGTTGTGCTTGTCCAATATAGACGCCATTACAGTTGTTACATGGGATTTTGTACACTACATGGGTTTGTTTATTTTTATGTATCTTAACTTTTAGTTTTGAAAATGCGAACTTTAAATTATACCAATTTTTATGTGCTATGCTAATATTATGTGGTATTAAAACTTTATTAATTCTTTCTGATAATTGTGGAATATATGGTATACTAACGTATTTTGTTATATGTAGATCTATCGTTGTTGTTTGAGTTTTTGATTATCTTTTTGGAATTGTAAAAAGCATGGATTTTATTTTTTATGATTTTTCCTGTTAAAGCTGGAGGGTAGTTATTGTTTTTCAAGTTGGTTTTGATTTTATTTAAAATTTCATATCTAAATTTTGTCAATGTGATGTGATCAACTAATGCTGTAACTGCATTTTTTTTATACGCAAATGGTTGGGCGGAATGGAAATTCAAATAGCGACCAGAAGATGTAGGTTTACAATATAACTTCGTTAATATTTTTGTGTTTTCACTAATTAATGTAAGGTCTAAGAAATTAATTATATTGTTTTGTTCGTTCTCTAAAGTAAATTGTAATTTTGGGTAGAACATGTTGAACTTTTGTAGGAAGTAGTTTACTTTATCATTTGGTATACAACCTATGCAGTCATCCACATATCTTTTAAAAAAAAATGGTTTGAAATCTGATCCGGCTATAACTTGTTCTTCTAAATCTTCAAGGACTAATTGCGCAATTGTGCTTGGTATCGGGGATCCCATTGCGCAACCATAGGTTTATTTGTAAAATTTATTCTGGAATTAGAAATATGTTGTTGATAGGGTTAGTTTTAGTGCATCCAAAAATTCATTTAGTGGGAGGTTAATATGATATTGTAATTTGTTCCAATTTTTTTTCACAACATTCATTGGGTGTCCAGAGCTCACTCTGCGAACTCTCAAAATATTTAGCAGATTCAATTTCAAAAATTACGAGGGTAAGTCAAATATTATCTACACTTTCGCCATAACAAGCTTTGAAGGTTATCGTAGTGGCGGCCGCTTCCGCATGCGTTGAGTTGGCGCCTCTGTGATCATGTGTGCGGAATTTAATCACGATCGCCTCATTTGTCTGCTAGCTACAACAGCATAAGTATGTCAGCTCCGCTATTAGTTTGCACCAAAGAGGAACAACGAGCAGTGACCCGATTTTTGTGATCAGAGGGTGCGAAAGGTGCTGAAATTCACCGGAGACATTTGTCACAATACGGGGACAGTGCTTTATCTCGAGATGGTTACAGCAAATAGGCGAGTTACCATAGGTGAGGTTGCATTTTCTTTAAATGTCAGTCACGGTTCTGCCTATCAAATTATCCACGATGAACTCAAATTTCGTAAAGTGTGTGCGCGATGGGTACCACGAATGCTTACCGCAGAAAACAAAGCCAAACGTTTGGACATCTGCCAACGCTTACTGAATCGTTTCAACGCGAAAGGCAACGTATTTTTAAGCAAAATAGTGATTGATGTTTAAAGAAGATGCAACCTCACCTATGGTAACTCACCTACTTACTGTAACCATCTCTCGAGCTTGCTGAATGTTGTCGACGGTGGTCGAGATGGACGGCCGTCCAGCTCCCTCTTTTTGTGTTACGCTCGTGCGGCCACTTTGAAACATTTCGATCCACAAAAAAACGCTTTTACGAGATAAAGCACTGTCCCCGTATTACGACAAAAGTCTCCGGTGAATTTCAGCACCTTTCACACCCTCTGAC
This sequence comes from Dynastes maya, assembly GCA_029619315.2. Taxonomy (NCBI): domain Eukaryota; kingdom Metazoa; phylum Arthropoda; class Insecta; order Coleoptera; family Scarabaeidae; genus Dynastes; species Dynastes maya. The sequence continues at coordinate 52,246,378 of JAROYE020000003.1, read as the reverse complement.
CACAAAAATCGGGTCACTGCTCGTTGTTCCTCTTTGGTGCAAACTAATAGCGGAGCTGACATACTTATGCTGTTGTAGCCAGCAGACAAATGAGGCGATCGTGATTAAATTCCGCACACATGATCACAGAGGCGCTAACTCAACGCATGCGGAAGCGGCCGCCACTACGATAACCTTCAAAGCTTGTTATAGCGAAAGTGTAGATAATATTTGACTTACCCTCGTAAAAGTGATAATGAGCACTATATAAAAAAATTATTTGAATTCAATCAATTTATTGACGATGTAAAAATTAAAAATTCTGAAAAAGTAATTTCATTAGATGTTGTTTCTATGTATACAAATATTCCGACAGATTACACAATGAATGAATGTTGTGGAAAAAAAATGGAACAAATTTTTTGAATTTTTAGATGCACTAAAACTAACCCTATCAACAACATATTTCCAATTCCAGAATAAAGTTTCCAAACAAATCTATGGTTGCGCAATGGGATCCCCGATATCGAGCACAATTGCGCAATTAGTCCTTGAAGATTTAGAAGAACAAGTTATAGCCGGATTAGATTTCAAACTAAATTTGTTTTAAAGATATGTGGATGACTGCATAGCTTGTATACCAAATGATAAAGTAAGTTACTTCCTACAAAAGTTCAACATGTTCCACCCAAAATTACAATTTACTTTAGAGAACGAACAAAACAATACAATTAATTTCTTAGACCTTACATTAATTCGTGAAAACACAACAATATTAACGAAGTCTATATTGGACAAACACAACAACATCTGAATGATAGGTTAAAAGGTCACAAATATCAAAACAACATCACTGCCCTAAAAAACATACAATAAATAATGGACACACCTTCAATCTCGACAAGGTCCCTATACTCAATAAAGAAGTCAATTACAAAGCAAGATGCATACTAGAAATGATACAAATTAATAAACATAAAAATTCAGTTAACGATAAAACTGAAATCGGAGGATTATCCAAAATTTATTATCCTATTTTATAAAGATTTATTACTCAAACCACTAATTTTATTATATTCAAATTTTGACCTTGAGAATAGTTTAGGATAGTAGAATATTTTATACTCCCTCCGTCCGAAAATATGGTATAAATTTAGAATTTATTTTTGTCCGAATTTATGGTATACATTTACAATTTTAATCAATTACATACTCCTATTAAATTGGTGTACTATTTAATATAATTATGAATAAAATTTAATTGATGAGGGATCTAGCTTTGTCTACGGCTTCTTGGGAACACACTAAACTAGATGGTAAGCGTCCTTCACGCCGAAGTTTGGCCTTATTGATGTGGGGAATCTTATACGAATTTCCTCCTTCAACCAACATAATTGCTTCTATACAGGTCTGCAATGTTAGAAAAACATTGTCAAGGGTCTCTGTGTGTAAATCGTTAAAGGCTTTTTCAACATGTTCGATCAATTCGTCAACTGTTTTTGGCGAAGCTTTATGTTGCAAAGATTGTATGGAATTGAAAAAGCCAAGATCCAAAACGTTTAAATCGGGACTGTTTGATGGTTGTGACTTAACCTGAATAGACCAGCCATCTGTAGAACCATGAGCCAGAAGTTCTTCATCGTCGTCACAAGCATGAGGTTTGGCATTATCCTGTTGTATAAATATCGGTTTTTACTTATGACTTATGGGAAACTTTAACTTGATCGCCGGCATGACGTTCTCAAGAATCATTTTTCTACATTCTGCTGAATTGACGGACTCCACATTTTTTTTTACCAAGGTTCCTTTAGGTCTATTTTTCGAATGTCGCTTAGCCGGTTCTTGATAAACAAAGGGCCATATACCAATTTTCCCATTAAAAAATTATTTTCGATGTGAATCGTAACGTGGTCGGGCGAGAGCAGCCATAAACATCACTTTGGTTATAAAACGTTTGCTCTTACAACTTCGGTAGGGTTCTTCTTCGTCTATCATAATGTAATAAGAGCGCTTGTTTTGCGTTAAATAAAACCATTTTTCGTCTATGTGGACATAATCGTACAAATCTTAAAAACGTCCATCCGGTCTCACTTTCGACAAAACTTTAATCTCTCTAACTTGTTTTGAGCTGTTAACAAAGGTTTAACAGTAGGAGATATACGCTTTATTTTCTTTCCTCGTTTGTAAATGTCGAACAATGTAGACTTTGGAATATCGACAGCAAAAGACAGACTACGAATTGACCCTCGACGATTGAAAGAAACGTCCTTAACTTTGGCTAACTGTTCAGAATAATCTTTACGTCTCCGTCCACATTTACCTTTCTTTTTTGAAGTAGCATCAGCACAAATTTTAGCGTCATTGTACTGTTTTTGAGCCACTTTCCAAATTCTAGACACGGACAAACGGGTTACCCCAAGTTTAGCTGCAACTTTATTTATACTCCCATGCTTCAGCTTCTGGCCTTCTTTCAACTGCAACAATTTTTGTAATATACCATGACGTTGCTCACTGGTTAATTGCTTGAACTTGGAATTTCTTTTCAACAAGCTTACTTCATTATTTATAACAATATCTGCCATTTTGTGAATAGAGCGTGTGTAAAATTAATTTTCATGAAATGACGTTTTAACTCTATTGATGTCTTTGGCACAAACAAAATCGGACAGCAGCCAACTATGTATTAGTTGTTTGCCTAGCATCAGAATTTCCAACTAAGTATATTTAATCATAATTCTTTACTAATGTCTCATTAATTTTCAAAAAAATTTCAAATGTATACCATATTTTCGGTCGGAGAGAGTAATAAAATTTTTTTTACACTTATACAAATATTAATACAAAAAAAGGTTTCTGAATGTGTGCCGCCTAGCTGGAATCGGAGTATCCGCATTCGCCTTTCCATCAACCGACAAATATAGCCAAAATATTCTATGTGTAGAAATAAATAACCACAAAATGTAACAAATTATTTTAAAGATATTTTAATTGACCAAACCAATTTTTAAAGTGTTGTGTTAGTAACAATGTTATTGTGTAAGTTCAATATTTAACATGAAAACAAACTAAGAATCTTAGTACTTAAGAACAATTTTTGGCTTGTTACAGTTGCGGAAATGTAGCTTTCTGAAGAAAACAATTAAAATTGTCGAAACGTTAAATTATGAGTTTTAAAGTTTTAAAATTAAGAAAAACTAAAAAAAAAAATTTTTAGTTATTAACAAGAAACTGCTAAGAAAACGAAATATATTTTTACAATAAACTGGTTATTTATTTCGTTATAACTAACCAAATTCGAATAGATAATAGTTTCACATCATTAAATGTCATTGTATTCCATAATTCTTTCAATGATTTACTAGTTTCTGTCATGGCACATTGATAAAATAAATATTCGCAGTAGTTAGATACTAGAATTTTCCTTTATTGTAAAATATTTTTTTATTTGTTTCAGAATCTCATACGTTATTAATATCTAAGAAGTAAATACATTATCTTTTTTAAATATAAATGAAAAAGCAGCGCGCCACTGTTGTGTGAAACAGTTAGTATGTGGTCGTGTATCTCGCACACCGTAAGAGCGAGCGTACTATGCTCAGTCGATTTTACACGACCTCAGCCCATCTAAACATGTGCTGTGCTGAATGTCACTGTGAAATGTCATTTGCTTGACAAAATTGTGTAAACGCAATTCATTTGTGCCACCTTGCTCATGTTATAAAGCAGCATGCAAGCTACAACTTCGCTTTCGCATTTCTAAAAACACCTTGCTCACGTTCTAAACAGCGTATTCGTTCATGCACACGTGTAAGACACGACTTCTCTCTCGCATTTCCGAAAAATGCCTATTATGCTGGCTGATCATAGTACGCTCGCTCTTACGGTGTATCTTATACGATGTACAGAACTGGGCGACTGCATTACACCGGCTACCAATGACCCATAGTCGATCATCCCCCCACTAATTATGGAACACAAAATTATTGTAACTGTGTTAATCTGTGCACAATTACTACGAAATCCAGTTAAAATCAGTCTCGGAACTTCAAATTTTCGATTAAGGCTGTGTAATCGGGGCGTATGGAACACATGTTTTCTGAGGCGCTAGTATGTAGGACGGAAGGAGAAATGGAGACGGAAAGACAAAGAGAGTTGCATCATACCGATCACAAGAGACAAGAACCGCAACCTTCGGCGTGGGACTTTGAAAGGGTCGCCGTAACGCTTTATGTAAATTAAACGAATTTGGCAATTTTACTGTACTAAACAAACAGATTTATTACACGTAGACAGTATTTAGCGTAAGCTACAACGAATACATAATAGCCTATATTTATATGCGAATAACGGATAATAATACGTAATACGGACAACAAATTAGCTCACATTCGTTCGAGTTATATGTACATTATAGGTTTTGAAACGAAATACATACTATGAATTTACGTATTAATTTTGAATGCAGAGATTTTAAAAGCTGAAATTTCTTGTGCACTTGTCTTTTGTTCAATAAATTAGAGAACACATTTGTAATATTAAATTCCATTTTAAACAACATTGAAAGTATTATGTTTATTAAAAAAACAGTTAAAAGTAATCCTAAAGCATTTCGAACAAAATAAGCAAGAAAAATAAACTCAATTGTTAATTGAATTTTAATAGCCTAATCGATTGAAGGAATTAGATGTTATGGTCCTCTGTTCATTATAAAAGAATGCCAAACACTTGAAATTTCGAAAAAGTCTGTGCTATGGTTAACAACATGAAATAGCCGTTGAGTTTGTTCTTAGTGAAAAGGGGAAGAAAAGTTGCTTGATGGCTATTTGATAAACTTTTCTTGTCAACGATTAAACCTCTGTTTAAAAAAGGAAACCCAAATGATTTTTAAAATTATCGTCCTATAGATAAGTCTATTATCTACATTCTCTAAAATTTACGAAACCATTATGAATCAAAAACTTATCAAATATTTAATGTCCTTCAATTTACTATGTCCTAATCAGCATGGGTTCTGTCCAAACAAATCTACTAATACGGCTCTTTTCAATTTCTTAAAACATATTTATTGTAATTTAGACGGTAATATACATTGTGTGGGTATCTTTATAGATATATGTCAAAGACATTTGATCTTGTCAATCAAAATTGCGGTAATATGGTGTTAATGGGGTTTCCTTAGCTTGGTTTAACTCATTTCTCTCAAATAGAAAACAAAGTACAAAAATAGATGACGCCCAATCGTCTTTTCTCGATACTGGCATTGGAGTGCCTCAAGGGCCTGTTTTAGGCCCTACACTTTTCTTAATATATATAAATGATTTACCTTTAAATTTAGGCACAAGAAATAGTCCTTTATGCTGATGACGTAAGCATACTTGTAAATTCTTCCAATGTAGCCGAATTGCTGTGTAAGGTACAAATCATATTTTCTAATGTTTGTGCGTGGATGACAAACAACAGATTTCTTATTAATAAAGACAAAACGAAGTTTCTTTACCTTTATAATAAAAATGAATTAATTTTGCAGATAAATGTGAACGGCGATACATGGAATGTAGAATCATCAAGGAAAATCTTAGGCTTAATAATCCATGAAAATCTAAATTGGTCCCTACATATAGATCATTTATGTAAAACGCTCTAGAAAACTTGTTTTATTCTGGGACAATTGAGTAACCTGCTGCAATGTAGATACCTTGAAAACATTTTATTATGCTAATTTTGTAGCTTGCATGAGTTACAGTATAATCAATTGGGGCATGTCATCTGATATTGATAGAGTTTTTAAAATTCTAAAACGGGCTCTTAGAACAATCTTTGGTTTGGGCTACAGAGAATTGTGTAAGAACATTTTTAAAAGTAACTACATCTTCACTGTTTACAATCTCTTTGTTTATGAAACACTGCTATTTGTTTTCAAATACAGGGACGAATTCTCCCGATATAATTACACTCATGAATACCATACTCGTACAAATGACTACCTTTTACCTCCCCCTCACAAAAAGACTATTTATCAAAAGAGTCCTTATTTTATTGGTTGTAAATTTTATAATAATTTACCACCCGTAATAAAAAATGTTAACAATTTTCATCTATTTAAAAAAAATCTATTATTGTTATTTGCTAAAGATAAACTGTTATAATCTAAACGACTTTCTGTCAAATAGTTAATGAATTCATTTCAAAATTTTAGTTTTAAGTATTATGTCCTTTTTTTTTCTCCATGACTTGTTTCGAACATTTACTTTGAGGTACTTGTATTTGAAATAAACAGGTTTATTATTATTATTATTATATGTCAAAAAGAGGAAGAGAACGAATAATTGATTGAGATAGGGAGGGACACTATCTCGTCTATCGTGGAACATGGTAATAGACGAACTGCTCAGGGATGTGATTGTGATCCTCATTGTTGGGAACAACACAAGTATAATCTCCGAAAGATGGTGGAAGTATGGTGAAAGGAGAACGTCAGAACAAACTATGTTAAAATAGTACTTGTACCCTTCACTAGGCAAGAAACTTGGACGGCCAAAGGGTACCGACGCTTTGCAATGAAGCAATACGGATCAATCAAAAGGCTAAGTTCTTAGAAGCAACCTTGGACTCTAAACTAGCTTAGAATTCATGTCCTCAAAATACAAATATTAGACAGTGATGTTGACTACCCGCAAAACAGTTGGGAAAACATGGTGACTTAAACCACATCTGACGTGGTGGCTGTACACTACAATGGTAAGGCTCATGATACGGCTGTTTGATTTGCCAGTTTAACATCACACAGAGGCATGCGAATTCTTTCGAAAATTCAGAGACTGGCATGTATAACTGGAGCAATTAAAACCTCTCCAACGCCTTCTATGCAAATCATGCTAAATTTATCCGCTCTTAAAATCCATGTCAAGGGGAGGCTAGAATGCAGGCTGAAAAATTCTGGTAACCAGAAAATTCACTGTAGTTCGGGGCACACCAGAATAGAAACAGTAATAACAAATCCTATCTTTGATGTGGGTAACGACATAATAATCACCAAGATCTCCTATGATAAATCCTTCAAAATAATCTTGAATTGAGAGGAATGGACAAATGGAGAAAGGAGAAAAGTGAAAACCTGAATCTGGTAAACAGATGGGTTAAGCACGGGTTCTAACTCTGGCGTTGGTGTTTATGAGGATAATCAGGGATGTAAATTACATGCGTCTCTTGGGCGATATATCACGGAATTTCAAATAGAAATATATGTTATACAAATCTGTTATTGGGAGAGTCTGCGTCGAAAACCATACGCTACTGAGTTGTTATGGCAAATCGTCATTTATCTAGGTTTTATTCGGCCATAAAGCGAATGGTAGGCGGTGCTGATTATAATACTCGAAAGTTTTTAGTATAATACAGTCTTTACTTATTGTAGTCGATCAATTACTTAATTTAATGTATTAACATCAAAATCCAGGGCACTCTTTCACCGAGATATAAAAGAATTTGTTTAGCTTTCATCTCGACTCCCATATAATCTAATACAACTAGTCACGATAGAATGATATACCTTTTTACCGCTCTAAGTTTTATGACGAAATTATTGATTTATTCGTGAAATCGTTCTATTCCTATATCTTTAATTGACCGGACCGGATACGACTTGCATAGAAGAAGATTTTATTGCTCATTTCACGAGTAGCTATGATGGCAGCAATCGCAGTAAAACGGTGTGCAAAATGGAAAATATTTATCTGAAATTGGCGATTATCTCCGGCAAGTAGTAATAACGTAGGAGCAATATAATTCGGATTTTTTTCTTTATTATTCCGTCGGAAGTGCAAGTATCCGCCATGAACGAGAACGTCAAAGTTAAGAAGAAACGAGAAAAACGACAGTATAAGAGAGAATGCAAAGAAGCACAGATTAAATCGTGACAACTGACTAGAAAGTTCAAACGACTTGAGGTACATTTCGGTAGATTTCAATGTAATCATCTTAAGTTATTCAAATAACAAGTTTTAATATAAAGCACAATGGAGCGTCGTAGCAGTGCGAAGGGACGAGATAGCTGCACGCTCCTCATGAGAATAGAAAAGGACGACGAAATCGATCCAAAGCGCTGCGGAACTTCTTTTCTAAACTGAAATTTACCGGTTCCGGTTCGCAGATGTTTCTAATGCCAACTAATTCTTTCCAACCTTCTGCGTGTATTTATTATATTGTATAAGCATTAGGAGTTGCAATTGGGCTTTACTTCCATTCAATGTATGATCGACTTATTTGTTGCATTGAATAAAGTGTTCAATTGCACATACTTGTATATTACTAGATATTTTTAGTAATACGTCAAATGGCTAAATCGTTAGAATATGTAAATATTTCTGGAAATCCTTTAAAATTTATTTTGAAAGATATAGTACGAAATTGTTTTCATAAAATACTTTGGCTAGCGAAAAAATAGGATGGGGTCTAGGAGAATTTGTCGACAACAAATTACTAATACACAAACTCACCGACCGAAAAATACTTCGACGGTAAAATTTCTCGTCAAACAATTCGCCGAATGGAAAATTCCCCGACAATAACAAACTTCCCTTTACACTGTACCTCGGCTTAGGGCTAGCAGCAGAATTTATTTTGATGACCTAATTCAATGAAGGAATTAGTCGTAATGGGCCTCTATTCATTTTAAAAGAATACCAATCTCAAATTATTTATTTCGAAAAAGCTTGTGCTATAGTTTACATCGTGAAATAGTCGTTGAATTTGTTAGCTAGTAAATCCTTGGGTGCAATATTTATTTAAAGCTCGTTAATGAGCCACTGAGTCAATCACCAACAAATCTTCTTTTTGAATTGCCGTATTTGTACAAAACAAAATGATCAATCTTCCCTTTACCACTTATACACTTTTTTGATTTCGGCGATAAGGTTTAGTCCGATAACGCGCGGAAGAAAAGTCAACTTTCATTTGCGTTGAAGATGTCCTCTGGTCGGTAACCTTATAAATTGGCCAACGTCCTCTTGAATTACATCAGCTGCTTCACCGAAGATGCACTTGAAACTGGCATTAGGCCTCACACGCTATTTTTGCAACCATCCATTAGAAGCTTGAAATGTATTAATGCCTAATCTTTCTACTATTTCCTTAGTTCTGGCCTTTACCAACGGTCCTGATATAGGAATGTTTTGACTTCGGACATTTATAAACCATTTAAAACAGGCTTTGTCAACCTTTCAACCTTCAGCACTCAAAAAATTTCTTCATGTTTATATTAATTTCAGATTGCCTCCTTCGGATATCTTCTTTATTTTTTGCTCTTTCGGCAGCATCTTTTTTTCCAATATGAAATCGTTTTGCAAATATCACGATACATACAGCAACTTCAACATCTAGAAAACCATACTTTTCCTATGTATTCGTCCGGTTATTGGAGTTATCCGTCCTTTTATTACAGACTTTTGTCCGAATATTATTTATATAAAAATATAGACTAGGGTTTGGTTAGGTTTATTTGTTAGGAAAAGAATAATACCTATCACTTTTCAGGGTTTCCGCTTCTTTGATGGATAACATTTCCGCTTCATCGACGCATAACATTTCCGCTTCATCGACGCATAACATTTCCGCTTCATTGACGCATAACATTTCCCCTTTATCGACGCATAACATTCGCGCTTCATGGACGCGTAACATTTCCGCTCTATTGACCCAAAACAAGCCCTATATAAACCCCTTTGGAACGAATAAATCCCCAATCAGTATGCAGTTACAGCCTGATGAGCCTGATGAGAAGATGCCCCACAAGAGTGTGGACGAGCCAAAGTTATGACAACGACGCGGAAACCAAGAGTACGTTTTACTTGTTTTTTCAACCATTATAATTATAAAAACACTGCATACATGTATTACGCAATACAATCTTTAGAAACATATATTGTTACCTTTTTTATAATGTATGTAACTAAAACTTGTACACTATAGTAGCAACCTTTGTAACAGATCATTGACTAAATCTTTACAGCAATAATGTACGAGGGTAAGTCAAAAATTACTTACACTTTTAGTTCTACAACTGTATTAAACAAAGATAGGTGTACAACAGATACATTATTTTTCGATATAGTCCCCACCTTTAGCAATGCAGTTGGTCCAGCGAGCCACAAGCTTCCGTATGCCTTCCTGGTAGAAGGTTTTCGGTTGGTCGTGAAGCCATTTTTGCACCGCATCCCGAGCGTCTGTGTCGTAGGCAAATCGACGACCTCTCAAAGCTTCCTTGAGCGGTCCAAAAGTGATGAAAGTCAGAGGGAGCGAGATCAAGGCTGTAGTGAGGGTGTTCTAGGGTCTCAAAGCCCAACCTGTTGATAGTTTCTATGGTGTTATGGGCCGTGTGCGGACGGGCGTTGTCTTGCAATAACAAAACTTTCTTTGAGAGTAGACCGCCGCGTTTATTTCGAATTGCTGGTTTCAGCTTATTCGCCAACAAATCACTGTACCTCGTACTATTTATGGTAGTCCCTCTGTCCAAGTAGTCGTCCAGTGTAGGGTCTTTTTCGTCCCAAAACACGGTTAGCATCACCTTCCCAGCCGATAACGAGGTCTTGAATTTTTTCGTGCTAGAGGATCCTCCTTGTTTCCATTCTATACTCTGGCGTTTCGATTCGGGCTTGTAGTGATGAACCATCTCTCGAGCTTGTTGAAGGTTGTCGTCGGTGGTCGAGGTTGATGGCCGTCCAGCTCCCCCTTTTTGTGTTACGCTCGTGCGGCCACTTTGAAACATTTCGATCCACAAGAAAATGCTTTTACGAGATAAAGCACTGTCCCCGTACTGTAACAAAAGTTTCCGGTGCATTTCAGCACCTTTCACACCCTCTGACCGGATCACTGCTCGTTGTTCCTCTTTGGTGCAAACTAATAGTGGAACTGACGTGCTTATGCTGTTGTAGCTAGCAGACAAATGACGCGATCGTGATTAAATTCCGCACACATGACCACAGATGCGCCAGCTCAACGCATGCGCAAGCGGCCACCACTACAATAACCTTCAAAGCTTGCTATGGCGAAAGTGTAGATAATATTTAACTTACCCTCGTATTTAATAGACATACAAACCGTTAACCATAATCGAGTAGTAGGGATGTTGTAGTAAATTGTTCTAGAATTGTTTGATTCTTTATAACATTTTTTTCCATGTGGCATCAATGAGAATACAACATTGTTGTTATTAATTGTGAAACTATCTTTAATCTATTATGTAGAAGTAGTGAAGAATGGCACGATTACAATGTTGCGCGTCACTAGCATTGTTAATTTGCCCAACTAATTTCCAAATAAATTTCTGCGTTGAAATATCGGTAACTAATAAAGCCAATAAATCGGCAATATAGATGGAAGAGGCGCTGGCGGCAATAGCAATAGCGGGAAAGGGAGCGGTGGCAACCGAGCTGATGGAGACATTTGCATTTTAAGTGTTTTCCGCACATATTGGCACTACATTCAGCCGGCGTCGCCGAGGGTAAAAATATCAAGGTGTTCACGTAAAAGGTTGTATTACGACGAAATAAGGTAATGACTTGCTTTTATTTCCCTAACATTACGTTTAACAACGTTCCGTATGTACTTTTATATGCAGATAGGCCACAACAACGAACACTAACTTGGAGTTGTTCAGGAAAGAATCAAATGCAATTTTTCGCTGTAATAGTGTACTCGATGTAGATGGTTAGATGACCATATCGTTTAATAAATGTTGCCATTTATGTAAGATCGTAGTACCTAAACTATTTCCAGTTATAGCTATGGTCGTAATTGTAAAATCTGTCGCTGCAAGATTTTTGTTCTTTAAAGTATGTATATAAAATGGAAATTTATTATTTTAATAGGTACGTATTAGTGTTATAACCTCAAGTGCTGAAACGCATCATAATTTTTATAACACTTGATGGAACACTGTCGGCAGAAATAGAAGACTGTAGAGTGGGTGACCGGTTAACGAACACAATCCGTTCCAAGAATTGTTCGTTAACCAATCGATGACTTGCCATAAACTTTTATGGAAAATCGATTAATTCGTTCTGAAGGTCTAAATACTGATATCAGTTTATAATTCTTAGTTTATTTATTGCAAAAATAATATACAAAAGATGAAATGAAAAGAAAAACACATAAATCAGTTATGGGTTTCTTTGTTACCGTCTGCAGTATTTTTTTAAAGCGGCGATTGGTGTTGTCGTCGCAGAGGTCCCAATTCTATTAGCTTCAACTTAGTTTGGGTACCGTTTTAATATTCTTGCTGTGAGATCGTCTTATCTTCCCTAAAGGATTCAACTGCACAAGCCGTTTTCAACAGATTTCTTCTAAATGAGTAAAAAACGATTGCTTTTTTTTCGAAACCCAATAAAAAAAAGTATAATTATAATCGAAATAAATTTATTAATATTTGTTTTATTTTGTTTCATACTAATACATAAACAACAGCAAAATATATTTTAGGAGCACAAGTTCTTCTGCATTTTAAAGCCATCGCAATTTTTTTTAATTTAGCGTCGAAATGCATTCCGAAAAGATTTCACATCCTGTGAGGGAAACAATTTTATCTCAAAGCATCAGAATGTAGGGTAAAAGTTACCCAAAATTAAGTTTGTGTAGGTGTAGCTTGTGGAAAACACATTCTACGCATGCGCATGGTTTTGTATACCCCGTATCCTGACCAATCATGACCACCATTTTATCTGATATTTTTAGTAATGATAAACGAATTATAAGTGCATAAATTTTAATTCGAAAAGTAAGTAAGGAAGCTGTGAAAATTTCCAGCCACGACACCAATAGGCAAGAAAATAATTAGTATGCATTAGTAATAAGTTATAATACTTATTTGCATAATAAACTCAATGGTCTTCTCTCTTCTTTCCAGAGCCGGGCCTTGGTCCTTAGACTCCCTTATCACAAAGTGACAGTTCGCTTCTCTTTGCCTTGGGTTCTAGTTGTTGTCATCTTTCAGGGGTTCTTCGTATTGATGTCAGTAGGAGTCGACTTCTCATGGAAATATCTTGTCAGCGACCCTGATCACCGCACGGCGAGGAGGAGGACGGTCCTGTGGCTGCACCGCCACCTGCATCAGAAGGGGATTCGTGGATTGTTGCACTCGCTCCAACGTACTCCGAGCCAGCTGATGAAGGTGTGCCACTAACGGCGAGATCTTCAGGTCTTCTCGCAGCTGGACGTTTCTGATGAACCATGGAGCGTTGGCGATTATCCTTAATGTCTTGTTTTGGAGTGTTTCTATCCTTCGCAGGTAACTGGCGGCTGCCGTGGGCCACGCCAATGCGCCGTATGTTATTATCGGCCTAAGACATGTGGTGTACATCAATAGTTTCATCCTCAGGTCCAACGGGGAGCACCGATCGAGGTATTCTTGGCGCGATCGTATTTCTCCCTTACGTGCTCGACGTGCGTTCCCCATGTCAGCCGGCGATAAAAAATAACCCCCAAGTATTTGACCGATGGACTCCAGGGGATATCAATTCCATCTACCTCCACCATTTCTGTCTCCTGCCCATGTTTTCCAACTTGGCCAGCCGACCGCGGTGCCAAACCGTGTCAAACGCCCTGGGTGTATCTAAAAATACCGCCCCAACCATTTTCCTACGTTCGAAAGCGTCCCGAATAAACTCCGAAAGACGGAACAGTTGGAGATCAGCCGAGAGTGCTGGCCGAAATCCAAACTGTTCGTCCGGGAACGGGTTAATGTCTGTCAGTTTAATCGACTAAGAATAACTGCTTCTAGCAGCTTGGCTAGTGTTGACACAAGACTTATGGGGTGGTAGTTCCCGGGGTGTAGAGGGCCCTTACCGGGCTTCGAAATGGCTACCACAGTCGCGTGCTTCCAGACATTCGAAAAATAACAGAATTTGAGGGCCGCATTGAAGATCAGCACTAAAATCATAATCGCAGCTGGTGGAAGAGATTTTAAAGCTCTATTAGTTATAGTATCAGGACCAGGTGCCTTGTTATTTGGTTATTGTTCGATAGTTGCCTCCAGTTCAGCTGCCGTAGCTTCCATCAGCGGCTCGTCGCCTCTTCCGCATCTCGATCCATCACCGATACTCTCGTCATCGGTCTTATCATCAGATACATCACCCCGCGCACGTTCCGCGCATGTTCTCTCTAACAGACACACGTGAATCTCTGCTTCTCCTGTGCCGTGTAAACAGTGCCAATCTCACCCTGAAGTGGTTGCATCTGGTAGCCGCCCTTTTCCTTAACGCTTTAGACATTTTCCAAGGAGAATTGTCTGAGGTTGTGGAAAACACTTTCTACGCATGCGCATGGCTTTGTATACCCCGTATCGTGACCACCATTGTATTTGATATTTTTAGTGATGATAAACGAATATAAGTGCATAAATTTTATTCGAAAAGTAAGTAAGGAGCTGTGAAAATTACTAGCCACTACACCTATGAGGAAAAAAATAATTAGTAAGCATTAGTAATAAGTTATAATACTTATGTGCATAATAAACTAACCTAACCGATGCCATTCAAATTCAGTTTCTAATTCACACCTCATGGTGTATAGATAGTTATTTCTAATGGCGATCTACTAGGTTAACTTCCACCATTGTGGAGACCAATATATCGTAAATACCATAATACGAGTCAGAACTTATGAACAGGGTAACGTATACTTAATTTTAAATTCCTTCATTCAGCAATTTAATAATAACAGTAATAATAAAGTTTATTAATACCAACCACATTTCATTATTTAACATTTATAACTTGTAACCAGTAATTGGTATTAACGAGGTTGAGATATCAGTCACGGCCAATCCTGTGACTGTTTTTCAATTCCAACTTCAAAACATATCAGTAAATAACAAATAACAATCAGATGAGTAGCACTAACAAGTAACCATAAGAGAGAAAAAAAGCAACCAAAAATTAATATACATTTTACATAATCAACAAAATAAAAATTACAATGTAACTGTACCCTTTCACGTGCCCACCTCTCAACGTTCAATACCCGTTAACGTTTAACGCTCAACGCTTAACGCCCTCTATTCGACAAGTAGCGACCAAACTCCACTACGAACTTCCGCGGGGATAACCGGTATAGAGTTGTATAAATACTGGCAATGTTATACTTAAATCAACGTCTGTAAAGCTGTGTATAAAATTTGTCCATTGCTATGCAGTTCATGTGCTTTATATTTATGTTATGTATATCGGTACGATATCTTATTTTATTATATAAATAAGGAGGTGATCTGTATAATATAAGTTTATGAGAAAATAACGCCATATGCAGTAACCTTCGATTAGCCATATTCAACCATTGCGAGGTGTTTAAAGCAGCCGAAACATGTTGACATTTACGAATGTTATAAACAAAATGCATTTTGCATACGCTACACACGACCTCTACTGAAAGCATCCAAGCAAGGCCCATCACCATAATCAAATAGCGGAAACACAAGCGGACCTGCCAATCGCAACCTTAAACTGGTATCAAAGTAATGGTGGTTTGTGTAAAGAGCTCTCACAGTAGTATACCCCTTTTTAACAGTATTTGATACATGTTCCCTAAATCTTAGCGAAATTAGCGAAATTAAATTAGATACATCTATATTGGCTTTTCTCGAGAAACAAATTATCGATGACTTATTTGGATTGATTTTCAAACGATGCTGTTCCGCTATTTTTATGAATCTGTATAAATCGTTATTAATTTTTTCGTTCACCACATCCACACCAGTCGGGTGAAATGTAAGGTACAACATGGTATCATCCGCGTATACATGGAAGTCACAGTACTGCAAATGGTCGCCAATGCAACTGGTATATGTTATATATAAAAGCGGACCCAGAACTGAACCCGGAAGTACACCACACACAACTCCTCGCGCAGCAGACGTGTGGCCATCCACCGTCACCACTTGTGTTCTATTTACTAGGTAAGATCTAATCAATTTAATTGCATTAAGCGAAAACCCAACATAGTGACAGATCAATTGTGTCAAATACCCTAGAAAAATCCAAATTAACTAGCACTACTACCTGCCCCTTATCTACTGCAGAAATAATATCATCTGTTACACTTAGCATAGCTGTAGTGTATAACTGTATCCAGCTCTAAACCCTGATCGATTATCCGGTAGTATATCATTTAATAACAAGTGTTGCTGCAGTTGATGTGCCAAACCCTTTTCCAGGACTTTTGACAAACACGGCGGGTGATCAAATCCACAAAACTTGTGGCCGAGCTACACTTTGGCAATGGTATAACCTTAGCCACCTTCCACGCATCCGAAAACACGGAATTTATAATACAAAAATTAACCAAATAGGTCAACAAGGGAACAACTGTTGGACAACAAAGCTTTATAAGATTAATGTTAAGATTATCTGTGCCAGTAGCTTTTGATTTTATGCTATTCATTGTTTGATAAATAACATCATCGGCTACACATTCAAAATTTAAGAAGAACTCAAAATTCATTTTATGATTAGAGAAATAAAACAATTTCAAAAACGAATGATCACTAGTTAATACACTTCTGACATCTGCTATCACGAACACAAAATAATCACTTATAGCATTAGCATCCGATTGCATTTACGGAATTTTACTACTTCTGTAACTACTACTTTAACGTATAAATAATATCTTTTTCTTATTGTATTGCTTTCCGGTATATTTTAATAAACACATATAAATATGTGGTTATACATCATTTTAATGAACATATGTACAGGCTGATCGATTTATTATGGGGGCGTTTACCTCCTAAAATGTGAAAGGAAATTAAATTCTGTTAAAGATATTATATTTGTCCCATTTAGCACTTAAAATGAGAGTGGAAACACAAAAAAAAATCTGCACGACGCTGAGCGTCGCAACATCGCGAAAATATTTTTCCAAGCAACATACCGTTTTTATTACGCCGTTGAAAAGATCTTCTAATTCGAAGATTTTTTTCTAAATACAATTATTTTCAAATTTTATTCCTTAGAAGTTATGCATATACAAATAATGTCGATTTCAGGTGTACATATTGTACCTTTTAACTAATTTGTTTACGTTTAATAAAGGAAAAATGCGTTTTTCCGGTTAAAGTCATTAATATTGACATTGAAAAGTTCTTTTGGTTCAGAACAAGGCTATGTAATATAGCAGTAGTAAAAAAGGAGACTAGTATGTAGCATACCATTGGTGCCATGAATAAAATAATATTAAATAAACTCAGATCTGAGTCTCAGATGAACTTATAGCTAGACTACGTGAAGAGTATTCTGAAGAAACATAAAGTAACAAATTTTTTTTTAATTGAAAGAATTGAATATAATTAGCAGAACATAAACTACCGTAGAAATTGTTTAATGTGAACGCCGTTATTATTTAAGCACACTCTCCCCATAACATCATCTCTTAATCCGTCACAAGTACTTGTAATTTGTTGTTTCAAATGGTCTATGTGATTAGATCTTGTTTTGCAGATAATATTTTTCAAAGTAGGAGGAAATTCCAATCGACCGTGAGTTCCTATCCACCTACCTCCATATTCTGAATTTAAGTAATCTATAACAATAGCAGAGTTTGGGCAGGGAGCTCCATCCAGTTGAAGCCACAAATGTCTTGAAAATGACGTTGTTTGAACATTTATTGCTATTGTTGGTTTATTGTTTTGTTTTCTACTATTATTACTGTTATTATTTTCATTCATTGTTACAAATAAGGTGAACAATTTACATAAACTTTGCAAAAACACACTTTCAATTTCTCATCCCGTTGGTTCGTATTCAATGCTGTAAACATAAACATTACGCGACTCGGTAAACGATCCATTCTCTACCAAGTTTCTATTAAGATCTAGAAAAATGATACGATGTGGCTGTTATCGTTCTGGATACCATTGTAAATATCTTGTACTCGCTATTGTTATATTTCGGTTCGATGAATAACAAATACTTAACATATCTCGTTTCTTTTCGTTGGTGCGCGACATCTTTCTATAAATAAACGACAATTGAAATGTTTGACAGTTTGGAATTTTCTGGCTGCTTTATTTAATTTTAATATGTGTTTTTCATCAATTAAAGCATAATATCAGACACATTTGTCAGTGTGTTAGACATGGTTAAAATCAGAACAAAGGCTTTCTGACAGTGTCAAAACCCAATATAGCGCTAATAAGAAATAAGAAAGTTGATAATGGCCAGAAAGAACCGAAACGTCACACAAAAATCTCCACTACACCATTAGATAGAATATGGAAGGTGGCATTAAGAATGTATTTTTACTTTTTCTCTGAAAGGCTAAATAAAGGTGATAGAGGTAAAAGAAGAAAATGAGTTTTTTTCCTTTTTTTTCTGAAAAATCTCCAACGTCATTTTTCATTGGACAATTTTCTCTTCGAGCTCATAAGAAAAACTAAATTTAGCAACTTTGCCAAGCTTAGATCTGCCCATGTTCTGATATCGGACAATGAGGATAACTTCCAGCGATTGTTATATAATTTTCACAAACAAGCAAACAAGTTCAATATGAGAATAAACACAAAAAAACCGAATGTATGGTGATGGCAAAGGAGCCTACAAGTTGTAAGTTGGAAATAAATGGAGAGATAATAGAACAAGTCAACAAGTTCATATACCTAGGATCAGGAGACCATTGAGACCTAAGAGGAGAAGTTAAGAGACAAACGATGGAAGCTTCACAAATAGCAGGACGAAGGATGAAGGATCTGGTCTGGAAAAATAAATATCTTACGATTGAGAGCAAAGTACGAATTTATAAAACTACAGCAAGACCAGTACTAACTTATGCAGCAGAGACGAGAGCGGACACGTCGAGGACAACCCAAATAATGGGAGCAACAGAGATGAAAGTAATACGAGACGTACATGGGAAGACACTATTAGATCGAGTAAGAAATGAGGAACTCTGTCAGATGAGTAACATACAAAACGCAACAAAGTCAGACGAAGGAATGGAACAAACATGTGGATAAGAGAGATGACAATAACATTCTAAAAAAGAACGAAGCTTTGGAACCCCGTGGGCAGAAGATCCCAAGGAAGGCCGCCGAAGAGATGGAAGGAGTGCTGGACATCCACATCGAGGGAAGCAGAATAGGATTAAGCAGCCCTAAGCCTAGTTATATAGAAATATGTAAGGAAAAAAGAAGGAAATCTGCCCTCTATCTCCAATAATAAACGAGATCCTCATGGTGAGGTTTGAAAATGAGTCAGCCTGTATATAACGTATTCTACCACTTCGCATACGACTTGAATTTATAGTTAATATTATTCCTACTTTATTCCAAATTCCTTTACTTTTGTATGAAGTATTTTTCAAAGAACAAACACGAAAGTTCTATAATTACCATCAAACAATTTCTTATTTGTCGTTTCGCTAATATTACAATATAAACGCCATCTCAATCTCACCGTCTAAAAGAACTATTATTAGAGAAACCATGTACGTGAAGCTTTTTCCTTAATTTCAATTATTAAATTTTTATTGATTTCTCTATGTAACATTATTTTCTATATGTTGAATTGCGTAAAATGAATGTAGTTGCCTATGGGTACAGCTTTTCGTCGTCTTCGTCACTTATCAGGGAGCAGATCACGGAAGTACTTTTCTAATAGTGACCAGCCACCGACTTGGACTAATAACAGGATTTTGGGCTCTCTACCTGAATATCGATGCACACACATGAAACTCTATATTGTGTCATTATTTTGTTTTTATGCATATTTTTTTTTTATTCTTTTTTAATTTCTTATTTTTTTGATAGGCCAAAGGAAGAGCGCCGACAATACTATCTGTATTTAGGCGATTTGGTCTTATTGGCTATGTTGTATGTAAAACCAGTTCTTTTACTGTAATTTGCTTTCTGTTCCTTTTTGCATATGCCAACAAATATACGAGGGTAAGTCAAATATTATCTACACCTTCGCCATAACAAGCTTTGAAGGTTATCGTAGTCGCGGCCGCTTGCGCATGCGTTGAGTTGGCCACTCTGTGGTCATGTGAGCAAAATGATCGCATCATTTGTCTGCTAGCTACAACAGCATATCTACTAGCTACAACAGCATAAGCATGTCAGCTCCGCTATTAGTTTGCACCAAAGAGGAACAACAAGCAGTTATCCGATTTTTGTGGTCAGAGGGTGTGAAAGGTGTTGAAATTCACCGGAGACTTTTGTCACAATACGGAGACAGTGCTTTATCTCGTAAAAGCGTTTTTTTGTGGATCGAAATGTTTCAAGGTGACCGCACGAGCGTAACACAAAAAGAAGGAGCTGGACGGCGGTCAACCGCGACCACCGACGACAACATTCAGCAAGCCCGAGAGATGGTTACAGCAAATAGGCAAGTTACCATAGGTGAGGTTGCATCTTCTTTAAACATCAGTCACGGTTTTGCCTATCAAATTACCCACGATGAGCTCAAATGTCGTAAAGTGTGTGCGCGAAGGGTCCCACGAATGCTTACCGCAGAAAACAAAACCAAACGTTTGGACATCTGCCAACGTTTACTGGATCACTTTAACGCGGAAGGCGGCGCATTTTTAAACAGAATAGTGACTGATGTTTAAAGAAGATGCAACCTCACCTATGGTAACTCGCCTATTTACTGTAACAATCTCTCGAGCTTGCTGAATGTTGTCGTCGGTGGTCGAGGCTGTCCAGCTCCTTCTTTCTGTGTTACGCTCGTGCGGCCACTTTGAAACTTTTCGATCCACAAAAAGACGCTTTTACGAGATAAAGCACTGTCCCCGTATTATGACAAAAGTCTCCGATGAATTTCAGCACCTATCACATCCTCTGACCACAAACATCGGATCATTGCTCGTTGTTCCTCTTTGGTGCAAACTAATAGCGGAGCTGACGTGCTTATGCTGCTGTAGCTAGCAGAAAAATGACGCGATCGTAATTAAATTCCGCACACATGACCACAAAGGCGCCAACTCAACGCATCCGCAAGCGGCCGCCACTACGATAACCTTCAAAGCTTGTTATGGCGAAAGTGTAGATAAAATTTGACTTACCCTCGTATATTATTATTATTATTATTTCTAGTTCCTCTATTTCTTAAGAGAAAATGCGATTCCAGTTATGAAATTTCAGATTGCGAAATGTTTTTTAGTACTACTTAATTCCGTAAAACCGAGGCACCGCTGTATTCCTTCTAGCGGTTTTTGAATTGATTTGACCGTATTATATCTTACGTTAGAAGAGACTGTGTTAAAAAGGTGCGTTACTGTGCGGCAAGGATCTCCTTCTAGAATGTTGTTTTGTAGATATTTAATCTTAACAATTCGTCGCGTCTAGTGTTATACTGGTGCGTCGCAGTTTGATTCCAGCGTCCCCTTTGTAGTGACATAAAGTATACATCGAAAAATATAAATTCATGATATTGCTCCTAGTGAATGTGTCTCTCCATGTTAAAGACGAGACATAGTATTCTTTTCTGCAGGGTCAACAATCGCTGCGAACCAATAGCATCAACCCAGACTATTACGTTATAATTAAGTAGCCAAGCACATAATAGATGTTGAGTAAACTCTTGAAGCCTAAGATCCTCTTCATCTGCCCATTAGTACCCAGTAGGTCTTTCCTAGAGCTTTGCGAACGTAGTCAAGATGTGAGGATCAGCTCATACTAGCGTCGATGTAATCACCCAAACAGTTTCGCCACAGCAGAAAGGTCAATGTTGATGTCTCCTACGCGAAGGTCTATGCACACAGAGAAATGGTTTCTTGCATCAAGAAAATATTTTTATTTCAAGACTATAAAAATGTATAATATAAGAAAATAATTTTCTTGAAATTTTATTTCGATTAAATAAATATTTTCTTGGGGTTAGAAAATCAAGAAAATCCAAGACAAAAAAATGTTTCTTCCAAGTAAATCATTCAGTTTTAAGTTAAGAAAATATTGAGAAAAAATTGTTCAGATTTCACAAAGTTCTATTAAGAAATTAGACGACCAGTTTCGTGTTCAAAAAGCACATGCGACCAGCTACAAGAACATCCAATAAAAGAAAAATTAACAACAATGGAAAAAAAACTAAAGTTAATAATTAAAATTAGGAGCAAGTGAATGAGCTAATGAAAAAGTTTTTTTTTTATGTTACAGTATAATTAAATTATTTAATTAAAAATGTAATTAAATAGGGATTATTTTTATGTAGTTTAATAATTAATGAGTTAATATTTAAGTTTATTTGTCCCTGTTTTAATTATTATTATTTATTATATATTTTAAAAAACTACAGTTAAATTAGTATACGAAAAAGAAATATTACATTAACCGGTATCTTCTGAAAATGTTTATGAAACGTCATACATTAAAGGCTATATCATTGCATGGGTAAATATGCCATCTATATTCCAGTTTCTATATTCACTACTTTCTAGGACGGCATGACTATAACTACTGGCACTACGTGCCACCAGGAAATATTTCAGTTGCTGTTTTTGAGATTAGTGGCACAAACTGAGAGATGTAAGAGCAATGTGGCCAAGAACAAGAAGTTTTAATGCTTTTTCTCTCCTCATATTGTTTTTTCCGTGTGGTTTCATAAATACCAGGAGCTATTTATTAGCATTATCTATCTTGATTATTGTTTCCTATACACTTTTTTCATGTGTTCTTCTACATTAAGTTCACTTTTGTTTGAACATTATTCTGTAGATAACCTTTATTTTTAACCTTTTTAAACTCACAAGCAATGTGAATAATTTACTGCATTATGTACGGATATGTCGTACTGTTTTAAACAAGGTGAGCGCAATTTAATAATGTGCATATAAATAATATACATTTCAAGAATTCTAAGTAAAAAATGCTTTATTTTAAGAAAATGAGACTATCAATGATAAACGCTTTCTGGAATTAAGAAGTATTTACTATCTTTAAGAAAATATTATTTTGTGTTATAATGGCCATTTACTTATACTAGGAAGCGCTTTCCTCAAATTTTCTGCGAGATTTTCTTGAACTAAGTTAACAAATGTCTTAAACAATGAAATATAGTTAGTCCATTACAAGTGTATACTTCTCTTAAGCGAAGAAAGAAACGCTAAGAAAATATGTCTTTTTGATTTAAAACAGTTATTGTATCGCGGATAATTGAAACAGTAATTGTATTGAATTAAGGCGGACAGCTTTGATACAAGTAAACGTTTCTCTGCGTGTGGTGTTCATTTTTCTTTTGCTGTGTAGATGCATGCATTCGGTTTTCTTGGTGTTCAGTTTACTACAAGTGCCTTGGGACATATATTGTAATATAGTTTCGTTATGTTTCTTTGTGGAATGTTCATAAAGTATTTAAGTTTGTAATATAAATAAATATATGTTGTAATGTATATAAATTTGCTTTACGTATTTATTTCCAAACTTTTACAATGAGGTGAATACTTTGAATGGCATTTGTTATTCCTTCGTTAGGGATTATATTTAATCCTCCTTTACATTTCTGTATAGTTGTGCAATTTCAGTTGTAACTATATATTTCCCTGAAATATTTGTTGTTTAAATATACTTTTCTCAAGTTTCATATATCCATCTTTTCTATAATAAACAGACGGAAGGTACATCGGCTTCCAAACAAAACTTCTTTATTTCAATTAAATAAATATAATATAGCGTTATATAAATTGGACAGTCCTTTCATTACCGTCAATATTCTCGCCTAATTTTTAGCAGTGTGTTATTGTTCCAAGTGGTGGCAAAACGCAATTTACAGCTTCATTCTATTGGAAAATGTCATTTTCCATGGAAAATTAACAAGCAACGAAATAAATATTTGTGTTTCTGATTGGATATTAACGGAAACAGCATTCGGTCGAACTGCTCGTTCGTGAAATTATCGCAGTTAATTAAAATTAACTAATTCGTAAAGCATCAAGCACAAGTTATTGGTATAAGTGGAAGCGCGAAATTTTACTAATTGGTAATTAGTTTGTCTGTTCAATTTAATTACGGCTGCGATGTACTTCATCAATGGAGAAGATATGCTTTAAAACGGAGACGATCCACTAAATACAACTGCAACAATGATATAGTAGATCCTTTGTGTAACACGAACCTGTCCTCAGTATACATACCTATTATATACGTACGCCGATTAAATTAAGCGTTATTGCTTGAGAATACACTAGTATAATACTTACTATACGTAATGTCGTCGGTGACAAAAGGATTAAATAATCTATGGTGACTCTGTGTGAGTCATCAGTCAGGTCTTATCTCACAAAATTCTGTTTAATAATACACCAATAAAGGCGACCGATTTTATGCATATTGCACATCAGGCCAGAATTAAATATAAAAGGCAGTCAAATGAAAACGAGACAAATTGAAGAAAGTAAGTAAGCTGTTTATTATTTTAAAAGTAATCACCATAACTATTAATACATTTATTCCGCTGTGAGACAAGACGGTCAACGCCTTCATGGAAAAATGCGGTTGCCTACGGAACCATGGTTGTACCCAGGCGTGCACCTCTTCGTCCGAAGCAAATCGACAGCCACGAATGTCTTCCTTCAGGGCTCCAAAAATATGGAAATCGCATGGAGAGAGATCTGGACTGTAACACGGCGCCACAATTAACGCACAGCAGTATGTGGAAACTTTGCAAAAATTGAAGCGCGCCATCAAGTCCAAACGTCCAGGAATGTTGACGGACGGCATCATTCTGTTGCAGGATAATGTCCGCCCACATGTTGCCAAGGTTGTTTCAACTACGCTACAGAAGTTTCGCTGGGAAGCCCTTACACATCCTCGATACAGCTCAGATCTCCCCCCGTGCGATTTACATATTTTTGCATGCCTGAGTACAATCATGGTTCCGTAGGCAACCGTAAACATTTTTCCATGAAGGCATTGATCGTCTTGTCTCACAGTGGAATAAATGTATTAACAGTTATGGTGATTACTTTTGAAATAATAAACAGTTTACTTACTTTTTTTCCATCTGTCTCGTTTTCATTTGACTGCCCCTTATATATTATATTCTTCACTGGTCACAAAGAAGTTTACGAGGGTTGTATTTTTAGTTTTGCATGTAGCCACAACAGCAAATAGTAGATCGACTTAAAGTGGTTTATTATTTTTCAAAGTGGAACAATCAAAATTGCAATACTAAAGGCATCAACTGCTTCTTTCGGCGGCTGGAGACGTTGACCACGAAGCCCATTCTTGATTCTAGAGGACGTAAAAACTCGTTGAGACATAGGTCAGGACTTTGTGGAGGATGATCTAATAACTCAATGTTTTGCTGCTCTAAAAGCTCAATCGTTTTTTAAGCTGTATGTGAACTCGCATTATCCTAGTGGAGGGATGATTCGTCATTGTGGGTTGGTTTTTCGAAGCGCGGCAATTACTTCTGGCAAACAAATGGTTGCAAACCAATCGGCATTAACTGTCCTTCGATCTTCTAAAGGAATTGTAGCAACATGACCCGAAATTGAAACAAAACTCATACACTCTTCGGGAACGGATAACTCTTGTTGTCTCCTCATCTTGGAACAGTCTCACGGCGGATTGATGTTTGGTTTCGGGGTTCATTGGAATAAATCCATGATTCGTTACGATACTACAAACATTTTTTGAGCTTCCCTTGTTGGATCGGCGCAAAGCTTTTCGATACCAATTAATACAAACCGCTTTTTGTTCTTCAGTTAAAAGATGTGGATCCAACGGGAAACTAACTTTCTCAAAGCCAATTCATCGCGCAGAATTCTTTGGATTGAGGTCTTTGAAATGCCTAAGGATGTTTCAATCTGGCGATATGTCACATGTCTTTTGATTAGTTGGCGCACAGCGGCGATGTTTTTTTGAGTGACTGCTCTCTTTGGTGAAATTCACAGTACCTGCGAGAAATTGTCGCTTACCAAAAACAGAAACCAACTCGACGAGACATTGTTGTTGAAATAACCCTCTACGAAAGTGGTGAACATTTGCTGTTGATAAATCACTTGCCGTATCTTGATGAAACTTTGGATTTAAGTTCAATAAATCTTGAAATTAATTTTGACAGACAACGTTTCATTGGTGGCACCCTTTACGCAGCTATATGCAAATCTAAAAAGACAACCTTCGTATGAATGTTAATCAATAAATAATTTCTAAAAACTATTGCGTAAGCGGGAACAAAACTCATGTTAAAACTACTACCGGTAGTACAATAAACATAACTTGATACGGAAAGGTAACCTTAGGCGCCTATAAACAAAAGTGCACCCAAATGACATATAAAAAGAGCCTGTGTCGAAAATTACAAGTTTTCTGTAAGAACATTTTTATTCATTGGTAATGATTACATTGTCTAGAAGTATTTGGAAAGTACTCAGAGAAGCGACTTTATAAACTTTGATTAAATCACGAAAAAAACAGGAAAACTTAATTAAACTTCAATGTGCATTCATTCCAGTTAAACATAAATCTACCACATTGACTAATACAAAATAGGCAAATCAGTATTGTGAGACTGCGATGCCATAGTCTCTTCACAGTAACGTTGCTATGGCATGGAAGGTCACGCGAAGCTGGTAGTGGGGGAATTGATGCATCTTTTCGCTGCATATATTCGGTTGAGACTATTCTTAATGAACTCTAAAGCTACTCCAGCTCATTCGGTATTAAAAATTTAATGCTGAGACATTGCCAGTGCTATGTGATTGATGGCAAGACATTTGCATAGTATGTGCTCTGTCGCTTCTAAACGACAAAGTTCATCTTCAACATCTTTTCTATAAATAATATTTTAGGACTGCTATTGTACCTTAAAATATGCGAGATGTTAGCGATGGTACTAGCAGTTATATGTTTTCGTTGCAATTGGTTGTCATGAGAAGCTATACACTTATTACAAAAGTGGTGAAAACTGTCCAATAGCTTTGTGTGATTCTTTTTTATTCTGGCCTGCGGGATCAAAGCTTATTTGCCAGCAGTAAATTTAAATATTTAAATATATGGTTTTGCCAACATTGTTAGTACCAAGGAGATGCATACACTTAGATGACTGTTATTTACTTAATCCTGCGCCTATCTACCGTAAGGTGTAAGGCATGGTGGAGCTGAGTTCATTCCATTCGGCACTTTTCTCTCCATCTCTCTCGATCTGCTGTCACTGCCCTTATTCCTACCCCTTTTTATAGCCTCCTCCTTCACACCATCGATCTACATTTTTCTTGGTCTTCCCGTTTTGTTTTTTCCGGAACTTTTGATTCAAATATTTTTGTTATTCTATTGTCCGACATTCGACAAACGTGCCCGAACCATCTCAATTGCCCGTTCATTATTTTGTTTTGGTTTAATTTTCAAATTCTCGCGGTATATCTCATTAGGTATCCTATCACTTTTCGTATTACCTCAGAAATCCTCAAAAATCTCATTTCCATGGCGTTTGTTCGTAACTTCTGTATTTCAGATAGGGTCCATGTTTCACTCCTATATGTTATCATTGGTCTAATCACCTTTACTACTTCCGTTTTTATGTGTTTGGATATTTCTCTTTTCCCCAGAAATGTATTTCTTAGTGTATTAAACACTTTTCCTGTTTTTCTCATTTTCTCGTCTACTTTTTCAACTTTTCCGTTACTTTCTATTATTGACCCTAAGTATTTATAGCTGTATACTCGCTCAATTTCCTCTTCATTGATGTTTATTCTATAGTGTTTCTTTTCATTCGATATTACCATACTTTTTGTTTTATTTGTATTGATTTTCATATTGATTTTGCCTAGTTCTCTATTCAAAACATTTAAGTTGTATTGTTAATTTCTTTCTGAATCTCCTACTATGCCCATATCATATTGCAAACATTAGTTCAGATAGATACATACGTCTCTCTCATCTTCCAATAACCTATTTTTAATTGTTTCATACTTTTCCTTGCTTCTTTGTTTGCTTGGTCTATTACTATGGAGATCAGCAAAGGGCTCAGCACACAGCCTTGTTTTAGTCCAATTTCTGTTATAAATTCATTAGATTCTTCGTTATTTGTTCTTACAGTGTTTCTGTTATCTGTATACATAGCTTTTAGCACTTCTATGGTTTCTCTATCTATTCCTCTAATTTCCAGTATCTTCCATAACTGTTCCCATCTTATTCTGTCAAAAGCTTTTTCCAGATCTATAAAGCATATATGCCTCAATGTCATTTTCGATGTCCTTGGTGTAATTTTCAATCAGGCTCCTCAACCTTTCACCCGATGCTCCTGCCATCACTTTCCCAGGTATACTAGATAACGTGGCTCCTCTATAGTTGCTGCAATTTATTTTATCCCCGTTTTTATATAATGCCAATATAACTTCTGCATTCCAATCTTTTGGCATCATTTTATTCTTTATTGCATCATTCATGATGTCTGCTAGTTTATTTAACCTTTCGTCTCCCATGTATTTTATAATTTCCGTTGTGATTTTATCTTTTCCTGGGGCTTTGCTTAGTTTCAGCTTTTTAATTACTTCCACCATTTCTTCTTGCTCAATTTCTTGATCATTTATTCTTTCATCTATTACCTGATCTTCTGTCACTCCTATATCTTTTTTCGTCAGTTCATAGGAGTATTCTCGCCATCTCTCCATCATTTTGTGTAAATGGGACGTGTACCTTCCATGACCAAACTTTAATCTTGCGATTGTTGTTCGGTAATAATGCGGTAGATTGCAACCTGTATACTATGATCTAGTATTCGCCACAGGATGGATGAATGCATAGTGAGTTTTTCTAGTATCTGTCCCACTCCTGCACTATCAAAGTCTGTTTTGCTACCTTGTTTAGCTCCAAATCAGTAAGTATAGGTCCATAGACGTTACTATCTATACAACCATGCTTAGCAAAGCTATCTACACGCTCTTGAGGTTGAATACCACAGTAAATCTTAATCCTATAGACATCAATTTGCGTAGATCTTGTTCTTAATTCGCCAAGTACGCGTATGATATCTATAATAATTGGATGTATACATAGAACGTGTTTCCGATGTTGTAAACACTGTAGCACACTGGCCGAATCTGACATAATAACTACGTGTTTAAAACCTGTTTGTAAATTGGTCGCAAAATTCAAGGCCTCCAAAACTGCGACTGCCTCGGTGGTGAAAACGGCTACACAACCACATCACTTTGAGTTTTTCGCTCCATCCGTATAAATAATTAATGCATCCTTCAGTTTGTACCTATTTGTGCGATTTTCAGTTGTAATAATGCACCTAACGAGACAGAATTCATAAGTTGAAGAAGAAGAAATTTAAGGCAGCAGATTTGACAGTAAACATTAGAATACCCAGCATTCTCGTTCTAGATGTTCTCTT
Source organism: Dynastes maya (assembly GCA_029619315.2). Classification (NCBI taxonomy): domain Eukaryota; kingdom Metazoa; phylum Arthropoda; class Insecta; order Coleoptera; family Scarabaeidae; genus Dynastes; species Dynastes maya. The sequence continues at coordinate 52,217,075 of JAROYE020000003.1, read as the reverse complement.
CAGAACATTGCAATTGTGTGTAAGAGTACTATTGTGAGTCCCGTGGTTGTTCACAGCAGTTGGGGATCTTCCTCGGAGCAAGCTCTCGTAAAAGGTTTCCCATTGCATTCCGTATCAGCTAACCCAACAACCAAAACCCAGAGATAATTTGTAAAGACAGGCGCGTTGAATTGGTTTTGGAGATACAACATACTGACAACGAAACAGTCTTCATGAATTTCATCAATAGCAAAGTAAGATTAAGTGCTGATTCACATTTTTAAAGATAAATATAATTGCCTTGGTAGGTATTATGTGCAAATCATGCAGGGAAAAGGATGTTAGAATATGAAACTTTAGTTAAATTAAACATAAATAAAGATAATCGACTAATTTACTTTCAGTACCTTGTTCAAATTGCCAATGAAAGATTATTCCCTTCTAAACCCTTTTAAATATTGTATTTATAGGGGCTGCTTTTTTCAATGAAAAATACTGGTATCAGCCTTTCTGTTATAATTGGGCAGCAACAATAGTATGGTGATGTGTTTATGAAAATCCATATTTCTAACGTATTGATTAGCCCAGAACAATTAGGTAATTTGCCTAAGTGGAAGTTTATAAATCCCCTTAACTATAATCTCCTTGTAGCACTACTCAACACCGGCGAAAATCAAAGCGTAAACTGGTATAAGCTGATTGTATAGGTGCAACTGCTTATGAAAGCAGCACTTTAATAATCCGTCGTAACTGTTTGGAACTTAACATATCATTCCAATTCCAGAATATCTTATGCTTATTCGTTGTAAAAACGCACTGTGTTAAAGAACGTATAGTTTATCAATACATTAATTAGAAAAAGTACATTATATATTAAAACAAACAGTATATTAAGTGAGTAAACGTACAATGAGTTCCCTAAGTGAAGGGTTCCACTAAGACCAATTCACACTTGTAGCTGATATTCCCAAAAGTTGGGAATGAAACGTTGAAGAGAAATTCTAACAAAGCACGGTCTAAAGCAAGTGAAATCATTATACATTTGCGGACGCCGACCTTCAAAGTTTCCGCGTCCTTACTCATTACTATATATAGCATTTGATAATATTTAAATATTTCAATTACTGCGAAAAAGCTATCCTTTTAATTCTTGTATCTGAACTGTTTTCTATATCAGTTTATGATAAGTAGAGTTTGTTAAAGAGGTGGTACCGGATGGCAGTAGCGTAGCGATAGCGGCGTTGGTAATTTTGTGGTAATTTTCAACTCGTAGTCAATCTCGACAGTACCGCGAGAAAGTTCAAAGCGACAGTACGTTGCATGCTGCACGCCAAATAAGTACGCGGAGATGGGACGCCAAAGGGTGTAACGTTCCCTTCGAATGTGAATAAATATCTCAGGCATTTCCCTGGATTAGAATATAGTCCGCATATTTATTGCACAATATGCAATAGCGGATTGCTAATTCGCGATAGGTTTGAATGTAGAAAACATTGTAAAAGTAAACGTCATGTATTGAATTTAAGAAACAGTATTCCATACTGGCAATTTTTATGTGGTTTTATTTTGATGTTAAGTGTGTGCAACATCCCACAACATCTACTATCTAATGAACACTTTCGTCTTTTTTGGGCTAAGTACGTTTCCTCATAGAAGCTGCCAACATGTATGCAATTACAATAAAATTTGCCACGTGTGCAAGGTACAGTAAAGGAATGTATAAAAGACGAGTTGAGAAATAAGAAAATCTGCCTATGTGTGGATGAAATAACTAATGCTCAGAAACATATCATTCATGTTGTAGCGCGTCCTTTAAAACGCGATGGTCCACCAGCTTCATTGTTGTTATCCAGTAAAAGGATTCAGAAAACTAATGCAGAAACCGTTGTCGAGATAATAAAAAATTCGTTGAGAGAATTTTGTATCACCCAAGTCACAATGTTCATTACTGACGGAGCTGCAACAATCCTGAGAGTTGGTAGGATGTTGAAAATATACTTTCCGACTCTTCTTCACATAACATGCCTCATACACGCATGTCATCTCGTAGCAGAAACCATTCGAAAGAAGTATCCGATGGTGGATAAGTTAATAGCATCTACCAAAAAAGTGTTTATCAAATCTCCCAAACATATCCGTGTATTCAAACAATTGTGTCCGAAATTACCACCACCACCTCAGCCTGTAATAACACGATGGGGAACATGACTCCAGGCATTTTCTTACCATCAGAAATGTTTTTCACAAGTGAAAAATGTTATATTGAAACTTGATTCAAATGATTCTGCAGCAGTTCGAGATAGTCAGCAACTTTTTTCTAATTCGGACGTTCAACAACAAACAAGTTCAGTCTTGCTGCTGATGATGATAGCTTGGCTATCGAAACGTGCGTCCAGTACGAATTAAGTGTTGTGGTAAGGGTTTTAGTGAACTGTTTCAACAAATAGATGAAATTTCCATGAACTATTCTGAAGTTGCAGAAGCTATTTAGCAATTAGAAAACAGACCCTTATCTGCACGAGACGCATTAAGTTGCATATACAATTTACAAGCCGCTCTAGAAAACTTGACGAACACTATAGGAGTCGATGTTGCTCAAAAATTTGGTGCAATTTTAACGAAAAATTCCGATTTACAAAAGGTTCGGTCTATAACTGAAAATCAAGAGTGCCCAGGTGAGGAAAAGGAATATCTGACATTTGGAAATCTTACTTCACTGGATGTTGAACGATCATTTTCGAAGTATACGACAACGTATTCACAACACCGTTGACGGCTGAATGAATCGACAATGGAAGCGTTGCTGATGTTGCAATTCTACGCAGCTTACCAGGGCGGTTGCCAATTGCCACAGTGGACATCAAGACGACAGGAAAAGGTAACAATATTATTTTTCACTAATATTGTATATTACCTACCTACCTTTATACGGTGAGCCACTGCCGGTACCACCTTTTTAACAAACACTCATGATAAGCTGTTACGTTTGAAGTAAATAATCATTTTTGGAAAACAATCTGTGGTTAAGAGCTATCTTTCCAATGCAGCCTCTCTTTATATTTTAGCTAATCTACATTAATACTAGTTACACAAGAATGTTTAGATTACGAAAATGCATAGACTTACACACAATATGACCATATTAGAAAACAAAACTACCACATTTCTATTATTACTTTTACGAAGTGGGTTAACTTGGCAAATTAATAGTGTTTTTGCTGTTGCCTAATACACAATAAATAAAGAAGATATTGAATAATGCATTTTTGTAAGAAAAAACAAGACCCTTTATTAATGAAACAACCTATTGCCATGGAAAGTTTAATTGCATAAGATGCTAAATAGTACAAATCATAAAAAAATCTCTAATTTCCCTAGAACTTCCGACGTGATTAAATATTTGAAAAAAAATCGGTGGTGTACTGGTTAGCATGCCCGTCTGGCAAACAGGAGGTGTTAGGTTAGACTCCTCACCGGGACGAGATTTTTTCAAGTATTTCAGTACGTCGGAAATTCCAAGGAAATTATAGATTTTAATGGTTTACCGACGGGAGCCAAAACATTAAATACAAATCATGGTTCAATGAGTTGAATCCTAATATGCATCTTGTGTCACGTTGGATATCTCGCGGACATCCGGAGATATTATATGAATGTTGCATGTACCACTGAACTATGATGTTATACGAGGTAGACCCCATAAATTCTCGGCTGAACAGGCTTATGCAGGTTCAAGCGTGTTCAAACTCCGATGCGTCATAGTTGCAAATGTGCGAGGCTTACATATACAGTGCGGACCTAAAGTGCCCCCCTTTTGAATGACAAAAGCTAGCGTTTTTAGAAAAATTACGATTTCTAGTTTTTGTGAACTAACTTTTGCCGTTATCGGCAGTTCAATTGTATTTCCGGTGTCACCGAAAGTGACGTCAACTTTTTTATTTTAAACAGAACACCCTGCATATTTTTACGTTTCTGGAAAGGTAATCAAAAGGGGAGTCCAAGGATACCATGTATGTTATACTTTAACTTCAGAAGCATGATGATATGCAGCAATAATGATTTTGGTAATCTGTTTTTGGTGGCTAGGAAAGAGCGCCAGATTGTTTCTTATGACACCAGACTGATCTGAAGAGCTCCTTACTAAGCAAAGTAATCATAACAATTACCAAACTATCAAATCCCAATTACAAAGTGCAAATTATGCTTGTTGATTATTATCATTTTATCCTGCATTTGTCATGCGTTCTTTCTTTGTTCTCGTTATTATTTTCTCTCATTTTAACCTGCTTTGTTAATTGTTGTTATTTCTTTAATTTATCGAACATTATTGCAATTAATTAATTATGGTAGGTTTGTTTAAATTTATTAGTTTTAGATACACAACACGTAATTATGGTAAGATTGTTTAAATGTATTAGTATTTGATAGACAATATGTCTGTTTTTTAGGTTTTTATGATGGCTTCGGCGAGAACCATACAAAATTGCTGGGTCAATTTTAATATTACGTAAATCTAGCAACAATTGTCACCTTATTTCCATGGTTGCGCAACAAATTGTACACTAATTTAAATCATATTATTTTCTGTTAAAGCAGTTCGCTCTGTAAATTTTGTACTATCTATCCTTACTTAGCGCAAAGTTTAAATATTTCCAGCTGTACAAGGGCAGTGTTCATTTTGTTCCACTTCGTGGTAATTCTTGCCAAATTCATGGAATATTAAAATTAAATACTTGATGTTTATCTTACGTGGTTCATGCAGATGCCATTGTAAAATGAACAACAGAAAAATTGAAACTTAAGCACATTGCCATCAAAAACATCATCAAAAACCAACAAATTTAAACAAACTTACAATTAATTAATTACAATAAAATTCGATGAAGTGAAGGAGAAACAACAATGAACAAAACAAATTAAAATGACATAAAACAGTAACGAGCACAAAGAACGAAAGTATGACAAATGCAGGTTATAATAACAATGAACAAACAAAAATAATTTACGCTTTTGGAATTAAGATTTGACAGTTTGGCAATTGTTATAATTACTTTACTTAGCGACGAGCTCTTTAGATCAGTCTGACGTCATAAGAAACAATTTGGCGCTCCTTCCTAGCCAATTTTGCGTCAGAACAAAAACAGATTACCAAAACTTTTATTGCTGTATATTGTCATATTTCTTAAGTTAAAGTTTAACATATGTGGTATCGTTGTTTTCACCTTTCGATTATCTTTCCAGAAACGTAAAAATATACAGGGTCTTCTACTTCAAATAAGAAAGTTGACGTCACTTCCGGCGACACCGGAAATACGATTGAACTGCCAATAACGGGAAAAGTTAGTTAACAAAAAATAGAAATCCATCTATTTTTTTTAGAGACACTAGCTTCTGTCATTCAAAACTTAGCATGAGGGGGGCACTTTGGGTCCGCACTGTATGTATTATGGCACGAAGAGTAGTAGTTTTTAGTAGCCAGCCAGACAGCGTGACTAGTGCATGAAGATGTCTCAGGTAACGAAAATAGAGCACCGCGCGGTCATTAAATTTTTAACAAAAGAAGAACGTACCTCTAATCACATTAAACAACGTTTAGACGGTGTTTATTGTGATTTATCTCCTTCATATTCTGCTGTAAAAAAGTGGGCAAAATGTTTCCGTTTCGGGCAAGAATCCCTAGAAGATGATGAGCTAATCGCTAATTGAACTGATAACGCCTCAAAACATTTTAATTATTGAAGAAATAGTATTAGCAGTTTGAAAATTAAGGAATTAGCAGTGATCTCTAACATTTCTGAAACAAACATTCGCGGAATTTTTAAGCATGCGTGGAGACGACCCGAAACTAATTTTGGAGTCCATTGTCACAGGAGATGAAACAGTGGTTCTGTATTATGATCTTCTATCCAAAAATGAATTGATGGAAAAGCGGCGACCCGATGAGCCACAATAATCTGGTATTGTGAATGTCATTGACTTTCAAGAACGCAATACAACTGTCAACAGCACATATTATGCGTCTTTGTTGCATGAATTGAGGGACAAAAGGTGTTCGATTATTGCACAACAATGCACCCGTCCATACTGCCGCCTTTTCATAAGCTGCCATCCGCGAATTCGGCTTTCAAGAATTGGAACATCCACCGTATAGTCCGGACATGGCTCCAAGTGATTACTATTTATTTTCTTATTTAAAGAAAGACCTATGGGACGTTGTCTTAAGGACGATAGTGAGTTGTAATACAACATTCTGATGGAAAACACGTCTCGGTTGTCTTCGCGTCATTTCGCTCCGTTGTTACCGATAGCTTTTGTTAACGATTTATCACGGCCAACTATGATAAGTATACATTTCATATTAACAATGATAATAAAATTAGCAATTAACTAAATGTCTTTTCTTTTACAATACCATATTAGAGCTTGTAATATGCTATGCGAGTCCGCGATCTCCAACTAGCGAGATCCAACTCCAACTAGCGAGCATTGACAACCGAAAAATATGGACATATATATATATAGATTTGCGAAATTATTCTAAAGACAAAATAGAATTTATTTTCTACGTGTTTATAGGAAGAAGTTACATTAAAGATGAGAATTTTGAAACGAGGAGAAATCATCGTTTCCCTGGAACTATCGTTGGCTGAAGATATATTTATCTAATAAAGTTCCGGGGATGGAGAAAGGGCAGCCAGGGGCTATGTCAGCCGTTGTAGCATCGAAAAAACTTCAGAAAGTCGTTACTGTAACAGTTGTTAGCGGAGCGCAAATGTTTGAACGTCATTCTTTGTAGCGCTAATGACAGCGACTTTACGTGCCGTATTTTCAACAGTAAATTATAGTTCAATGAGCCGGATCCTCCTCGGCATCTTTGGTATTTGCAGGACGTGTTTTAAACTATGGCGATGCTGACTAGAGGTATCATCATATTGAAGGCAGCATTAAGGTATAATTCTAGCGTAAGTGATATAGGAAGTAAGTAGGAAAAAGGTGGAAGGTAGACACGAGTGCAGGGAAAAGTTATTAAATAGAGGAAAAAAGGGAGACAATGTCATTAGAATTATTAGAATTACTAGAGTCATTAGAATTGTAATAGAATTGCAGGAATAATAAATAACAGGAAAAGTTTTGGGTTCTTACCTCGAAGCTGCCAGAAGACGTCTTTTTTATAAAGTCTGAAACAAAAAGAACTTGTATTAGCGGTTTGATATTTTTCCTATACAATTTATATATTACAAAATTTGTTAGAAAAAATTGTACATGTAAAACATTTACGTCTAAGATACCACAAAGACAAGATACATAATATGATCGCGAAATCTGATAGTAGGTATTACGAAAAATGTATAACGTGTCCACCTAGTGCGTGACGGGCGATAAATTTCCTTACCGAGCCATTTAGAGAAAATGTTCCCAAATGAAAAATATTCAGAGACAAATATCGCACAACATAAAATTATACCCAAATATACAGGGTATTCAGCTTTCTCTTCGCACGATACAAGTTTGTTTTTTTAAATTGAACATCCTGTATATTATTACGATTTTAGATACCGTTCTTCGATTCATGGCAACTTTCATGAATATCCCTATACCTATCTATTTTAGTTTTTGAGATAATTGACATATGTAATTTGAGATTTTTGCAAAATGCCGCTATTTCTTTAACGGCCGATACCTTAAACACTTTACACGGTACGGTGGTGATTCAAATTTTATTCGATTGAGTATTTTTTGCTTGGAGTTTCGGGCAATACACGGAAAAGTTCTTTATATTAAGTGGTGTCTACAAGATGTCCATCGAAATCGTTGCCGTGTTTGATTCAAGCTATTTCAATTTTTTTAATACCCAACGGCCCAGAACACCTGTAAAGGGTCGCCGAACACCTGCAAACAAAATAGCTGACGCCACAGTTTTTAGGATACCCTGTTTTTATCGTTTCAGAAAAGATTTTATCGCTTATACAACACTAGAACAATATTACATCACCAAAAAGGCCAGGAAATATCACTACATAATATTTTTTTACATAAAACTAATTTAATTTGGATAAACCAATTCAAAACGCAAGAAACGATCTGAACGTGTGATTGATTAATTGATTGATTGATTTTTCTACCAGAGCAGGGCTGATCTTTACATCCCCAGCACTGAAGCTTAGTAGCTTATTGTATTATTCCTGCTTCGGTTTTGTTTTACTTGAACGGGTTAGTTCCCGCAATCAGGTTTAAGAGCCTATGTAGTAAATCTTTCTCCATTGGTAGTTCAATTGTGCTTCGCATAGCGAATCTGCGTTGAGCTAACGCTGGACATTCGAAAATAATATGAGGGGCTGTTTCCTCCTCCTCATTGCAAAGTCTACATAAGGGCTCATCTTTGTAGATCCCCATCTTATGCAACTGGCCTCTCAAACAGCCAGGTCCTGTTAATAGACATGTTGCTGCCCTAAGCTGTATCTTGTTAAATTCAAGCAGGTCAGCAGAAAGATGTTGCGACGGTCTTCCCATCATCCGTTTGCTGTGTTTTTGTCCAGCTGCATGTTTCCAATTTAATTGGTGTTGTGTTATAATCCACTCATTAATTGCACCACGCACTGCACTCTTGGTAATACCTAGTCCCGGCTCAGGGCCTATATAATTCATTTTTGAACCTTCCCTCGCTAGCTGGTCTGCAATTTCATTGCCCGCTATGCCCCTGTGACCTGGCACCCACACCAGTGTGACCTTGTTGTGTTTAGACAGAGCCATTAGGGTTTGCAGGCACTCCCATACTAGTTTGGAGGTTATGCGATAACATGCTAGTGCCTTTAAGGCTGCCTGACTGTCAGAGAGAATGCACATCGTCTCACCCTGCGGTCGCCGACGCAGACTCTCCCACGCGCAAGTTTGTATAGCATATATTTCTGTTTGAAATACCGTGGTATATCGCCCAAGTGATACACATACTTTGTGTCCCTGGTTTTCCTCATATACACCAACGCTAGATGCAGTGCCCGTTTTGGACCCATCTGTGTACCAGACTAGTGTTCTTGGTTTTCTCCCCTCTCCATCCCTCCATTCTTCCCAATGCAAGAAAACTTTGAAAGGTTTGTCATAGGAGATCCTGGAGATTGTTGTATCACTACCCATATCATAGATAGGGTTTGTTACTACTGCTTCTATTCTGGTGTGCCCAGATCCACTGTGGGATCTCCAGTTGCTAGTATTTTTCAGTCTGTATGCCCCCATTCTGGCTTCTCCCTTGATATAAATCTCAAGAGGAGGTAGGTTTAGCATGGTTTCCATAGCAGCTGTTGGAGTGCTTTTAATAGCTCCTGTTATACATAGACATGCCAATTCTTGAATTTTCGAGAGACTAGTTACCGCATGCTTCTGTGTGATCTTAGGCCACCAAACCAGGCAGCCATAAGTTATCATGGGTCTTACCACCGTAGTGTACAGCCAGTACGTTATATGTGGTTTGAGTCCCCATGTTTTCCCAACTGTTCTACGGGTTGTCATTAACACCCTCTTACATTTGTCATTTTTTGTAAATGTGAGTTCCAGTTCAGTTTAGAGTCCAAGGCTACACCTAAGAACTTAGGCTCCTGACTGATCTGTACTACTTCGTTCCAAAGAATCGGCTTCCTTAAACCGGCCAATTTCCTTCTCTTAGTGAAGGGTACAAGTGCAATTTTTCCAGGATTTACTCTAAGGTTCTCCTTCTTGCACCATACTTCTACCATTTTTAATGCTCTTTGCATTAGTTCTGAGATTATACTGGCGTTTCTCCCACTGGTGAGTATTACAATGTCATCAGCATATCCCTGTGTATAGTAGCCAGCATTGTTTAGCAAGATCAACAGTTCGTCGATCACCATATCCCACAATAGAGGTGATAATACCCCTCCCTGCGGGCATCCTCTGGCGACAGACACCTGCATCGTCTCACCTGCCAGTGCTGCCTCTTGTCTACCATGGAGCATGGCTCCAACCCATCTACAGACAGTGTTGTCTACTCCATGGCTGTTCACAGCCTGTAATAGTGATGCAAATGAGGTGTTATCAAACGCACCTTCTATGTCAAGAAACGTAGCTAATGCAATTCCTTGATTGTTTTGGGATGCCTCCACCCGCGACATGAGCTGATGCAAGGCACTTTCATATGATTTACCTGCTTGGTAGGCATGCTGGTTGGGATGTAATGGCCTTTCTATTAGAGAGGTTTACCTGACATACTTTTCAAGCAGTTTTTCCATGGTCTTCAAGATGAAGGATGATAGGGTTATTGGCCTGTATGCCTCGGCGTATGAGCATCGCCCAGGTTTTGGAATAAACACGACCTTAGCCCTATTCCAGGCGGATGGTATGTAACCCAGCGCTAGACTGGCTCTATAAATTCCGCAAAGCACTGGTGCTATTGCATCTTTACCTTGCTGTAACAAAGCAGGAAAAATCTCGTCAGGTCCGGGTGACTTATAGGCCTCAAACGAGTCGATTGCCCAGATAATCCTGTCGTATGTTATTGCCCGTTTAGCTAGCTGCTCTTTGAACCTGGGAGTCTGAACGTGTGAATGTCCAATCTACAAATATGGCTGAACGATGACCTATTGCAAAATACGTCACAGCTTGCTGACGCCGAAGCGCTTAGGCCATGTTATATATCGGAGGTAACGACTTAACACGTTGTAGAAAAATGTTATTCACATTTTATCCCATAAAATTTTTTATGAACTTATTTTTATTACTCTTTTCCACACATATGAGAATAAAGAGTGAAATTTTCGGTTCAATTACTAAGAAAATTTGACTTACCAATAACTCGTCTGCTTGATCAAATATTCATTATAAGGAATAACTTAAATTAGAATATTTCAAAAATTAACATAGTTTTCAAGGCTTCATTTCATTACTAATTTCGATCTGTCTATAATTTAGAAGTAAAAAATGTCAACTCATCTTAAATCCTAATTTTTAATATTTTATTTTAATACATTTGCTTTGCTTTGCAGCTTGGTTACTTTTGAAACTTAATAACTTTATTGGGCACTATTCGCGAAACTAAGATCAAGCAGTCTCGTTGTAAAACAAACAGAAAAGTTAATTAAAGAGCTGAATTGATTTTAATTTAAAGTTGCCGCTGTAGTTAACGAGGGAGTTTCGAACTTATCGGAATGCTAACTACGTATATACGCGATGTTTGCAAAGTAACGTATGCTGAATATCACTTACTGATCAATATCCAGGATTCCTAGTAATTCCTCAATATTTCAGCAAGTAATCTTTTCTATCAAAAAGTTATTTTTCTAGTTCATTGTTTCGTTTGATTTTTTTTTGGTGCACGGTGTATGTGCGGACTTTTATTGCTGATATCGTATAATTTAACGTTTCATTTTGGGAAATTTTGCTTTATATTTCTCTTAACCTACATGACAAGCTCTTAAATTCAGCTATACTGTATAGCTTCGCTTATCTTAATTTGTTAAATTGTTTGTTTATGTTTTCCTTTAAAATGGATCGGCTTAACCTTCTTTCGCAGCTCTCAATTAGATTTGGACATTTTAGTTTATTACGGTACTCATGTATGCTCCATTAAAATCTCTAACAGATTTTACTTGTTTATGGCATTTTCTTTTGGTTATTTACCCTGTTGTTATTCTTTCTGCTACCTTAGGTATCGCATACATCATTGGATTTGCTTTTCGCCTTAATGTTAATTTTCTTATCGCTAGAATTGAGTTAAAATTAGTTTCTTACTTTTCTTGAGGGTTTATACTTCCTTTTTTCCTTCTCTTAGCAACCCTTTGTGCTTCTATGCTCATATTTTTCTCCTTTTTAATTGGAAGAGTTTTTGTTTACATCTAAGGGTTATGTGTCGATCAGCTGTTCGCGAAGGCGACAGATCTCGGTGCGTAAGTTCTTCGTGTTGGAGGTCCGTTCCAAATTGTAGATATGTAACTTTCTGTTGTTTTCGATCCTTTAACTGCTACCAGATCCTTATAATGGTTGGTTCTTTCTTTAATTGATGTTTTATATTCATTCCATCTTACTTATGTAATATGCAATTTTAATAATTCAGTTCGCGTGTTCCAACTTCCTAATTCTAGCTTATATCGTCTGTGACGTATTTTCCGGCTGAGATGAATTTGATTTTGCATTGAATTTCCTTCTTCTCTTGGTGCATTTTGATCACTTGTGGTTTGACTGTCTAGAGTGACGTCCGCGAAGTAGAGGTTCCAATTTTATAGTTTGGGAATTTTATCACATTGTGTGGATATTTATGGAAACCTACTTATAATCGTTGCCGTTGGTTGATTTTGGATTTTGGTTAGATATTTTGGAGAGAACGGTTCCGGATTACTATTATACAGGATTTGATTTCTGCGTCCCTAGCTACCATCTTGAATTTGCCACGTATGGTGTCAAGATCTTAATTCATCACCATCTTACTAATCATTTACCCCGATTTAACGGTAAACTTTCATTTTGCTTATATTTCACATGATAATTTTGGGGTTTCGTTTATTTCTTGTTCTGGATTTTGCCTATTTTCTGGTTTTACCTATTCTTGGTACACTGTTTTGGTACCTCCTTTTGGAAATTTTGTTTATGGAAATACCTGATTTTGGCTTAATATTTTTGGAATATTACGTTTTTTTGGAACCACCAATTTTGGATTTACGTGTGGCCTCATCTTTTTGGCTGTACGTTTCTAGAATTAAGAATCTTGGAGCAGGCATCGCTACCCCTGTACAGTCAGCAACCTACCGGGACCAGCTAAGTGCTTGTTATTAATTCCTTCTGCAAACCATAATTATTAGACTTTTTTTTGTATACTTCAAAACTTAACAAAACAAGTTATGTCAATTACTACCTTTCATTAGACACAAATCGAGCCTATTTAATTCACGAGTTTTAAATTTTGAGAACATTGAATTTACATTTTAATATTTTAAGAAATTTCCTTTGCTGATGTAGACAAATTTTAGGATAATTTTGCTAACTGGAGCTCATTTCATTCACTCTTGTCGTTATTAATTTTGCTAACTCGAGCTCGTGAAATTAACTTTTCTCTGTATAATACCAGCATTGTATAATATCAGTGCAACGTTTGTATAAAACTTAATTAATTTTATTTTTCTTTGTCGGCGTAGTATTCAAGGTACTTTGGAACGGTACCACGTCGTTAGGTCATTTATAATTTGATTTATTGCGATTGATTAGTAATGATATTGGATAGTTTACCTTTACATTTGTTATAATCTTCTGCAAATCGAAACTTTGGCGATAGTTATCGGTAATACCTTACGGGTATAATTTATTTTGTCAATATACATTTTATCAATTTTTTTAATGGTCCCGCAACGTTTATTTTTTCCCTAACAGATTATTTTTCTTAACAACTTTGTGGGTTACTGTTTATCCAATCACGGGGCAGGATTATTTTGAACAGGTGGCGCCTTGAGAATGCGAGTAGTTTCGAACCACTCCCTCGCCGACGAGCAGGCTGTCACCCTGAATGAAGGCGACGCTCTACGAAAATTATTAGGGGACAGTTGTGGCTATTTTGGAGTTCTTGTTTTTTTCTGTTTGTTTTTCTCCTAGGCGCCAAAAACGGTAGCATCATATGAAGTAGGTATCCACTAATAATGCATTTTCATTAAACTTTGTGACATTGTAGTTACACTGCACGGAAAAACATCACTTGTAGAATGTACGACAATATTGTAGCAGTCATTAACACAATTATGTAACCGGACCGCAGGTATTTGTTAATTATTACATGTTGTTGTCACAGATAATACTTTACTACAAAGTTGTGGTCAAGCTTCTATTGTATTGTTTCACATGAATGTATAATTTTTTCCAACAACGTTTGTGCCGAGACTTACAAGAGACATTTGGCAATTTTTAACACAAAACTTCCACATTTTTTCTACATTTTTGTTTCTCTAATAGCAAATTAGGGTGGTGAAAACTATGTGATACGTAGGTATTTATAGAGATTACTGCGGCTGCATTCATTCTCCCTGGTCTTCAGTGGACGCTTTTGCGATATAACACGATCAAAATTTTAACAAACCCATGGTTTAGTCTGTTTAGTTTGGAATATTTGTGCACGCATTAAACGTAATTTGGGGTTGTTTCGGAATTGGATCATAGACAAGTTTGTTATAAATAGACTGCAAGAGTGAAAACTGGAAAAACTACCAACACAAATTAAGAATACATACGCAGTGTATAGATTTATTTGTATTTATGTAGAGGTTAACGTACATGCTACTATGTATCTCGCTGCATGTATAGCTGATAGTCACTCAGGTTCTACTAACAATACCTCTTAACAATAATTACGAATATAATTTCTACGCTTTTTCTGTTTGCTTGATGATCGAGAACCTGTTCGTGTTACCTAACCTTAATTGATTTTTCTTGTAGATAACGAAATAAATGAAGAATGCTTCAATAATTTAAGTTTAGATGAGATTAAGGAACTTATCCATGTATTTGAGGCCAAATTCAAAGAATACCTCTCAATTATTCAGATACTTTACTCACTCTATAGGCAAACACCTAGTTTAATCTATTTATTAAAAAAAAACATGTGTTATATTATGCTTATTATTGTTCATATTTAAATAAAACTTTGCATTAAAAGATAAATATTTTATTTTTGATGCAACTCCTAGAACTCCTTACTATCTATCAAATTTTAGTGTCTCGTCAAACAATAATGTCGGATTTTGTCATAAAAGTCACAATGTCTGATATTCTTTATACAAATGTAGAAATCTTTAGAACAATACTGTTGCATTTTTTTACAACATGTGTAACTGTAACTTGTAGCAATCTTTGTAACAGATCATTGACTAATTTACTTAATAAAAATACAATCCGTTAACCACAATCGAGTTGTAGCGAGTTACACAAGTTGTAGCCAGTCGTATATTAACAAACAAATTGTAGTAAATTGTTCTACAACTGTTTGATTCTTTATAACATTTTTTTCTCCGTGTAAAGTACCGATATGTGTACTCTTGATTTCCGGGTTGGAACCGCGCCATTGTCGTAGCTTTTGCTGACGTATTGTCCACACCCTTATGGGACATCTTCAGGGTTATTGTGGACGAAACGTCGGCAAAAACTACGACAATGACGCGGTTCCAACCCGAAAATTAAGAGTATAGTGTTATTGACGACCGCGGAAGCCTACGTACCAGATACCGATATGTGTGCCTGTAAAATGAACTTGAGATTTTTTACCTGAAACCACAAAGAAATACAACTTACTAGCGACAACAATTTATGTTTATTTTCGTCAAAATGCAATATTAGTTCAAACTGTGATATTCCATATAATGCACAGGTACCTGTAGTTATAGTATTAGTGTGTGTTAATTAATAATACATGTAATGAAATCGGCGCTGCCAGATGGTTGAAACATATTTCGATAGATATTATCAATATTTTTTCGCTAGATTTCAGAAAAATTTCGGTTTGAAGTTAGTTGAGAGAGAAAACTAGTATTAAATAGAAACAAAAATTGCACTTTATCATTACAATTTATACTACGTATTATAATAAAATTATTAATGTATACAGACAACGAAAACATCAAAAGATCTCTTTTATCTGTAACTGAAATTACATATAACATGACTTAATTTTTAAAATGTTTAATTAATCTTGAAACAGATTACTAAAAGTCATATGTCATGTTAGATATTAATTGTTTTTCAATATTGGCATCATAACAATGAGTATGATGTAGGTAATTTTTTATTAGAAGAGAGCCAGAGATGGTTTCGTTGTTTAAAATTAGCATCGTAATTTTGTTTTCATCAAATTTATTTGTGAAAAAATTCTTTCTGCGCCGGCAGGAGAATGCGGAAAAGAGATTATGGGGAAAACAACATTTTTGAACGTGTAAAATAATAAAGCGTCATCATTTTGTATTGACTGCACTTTTGTTTGGTGAAATTTGGATAAATTACGTTTAATTAAGGCAAAATACCTACTAGGTGGATTACATTCCTTTCAAACCCTTCGTTAACCAACTCGCAAATTCCCGTTCCTCTTTATAGCGTTGACCATATTTTCTTTTATTTTTTTTGTGGAACCATTACAGCTATTGTCCTTCATTATTGAAATTTGTTTTAGCTTGTCACAGCTTTTCACCCAAATCCATATTTTGTATTTGTCTTACACCAGTAGATAAGACCTATGTTTGCTAGAAAAAACAAAAATGGGTTTTCTTTCAACAATATATTCAAAAGACCAAGCATATAGGCATTTGAATAAGCCCGTCTCGACATTTTTCTAACAAAGGAACACTGGCAACCCGAAAATCCAGATTTCTATGAAGCTCCACCTCTTTTTCCGCGTGAAATGTGGAATCTTTACGAAAGGACGCTTGATGGACAAGATCGAACAAATAACCGTTGTCCTATATAATTATCTTCAAACCAATTGATGAGTCGTAAAAGTTCTGCAGGTAAAGCATTGGTAAGAATATTAATAGCTTCTGCCATATTTGCAATGGCCGCAAATGCCAAGGAAGTTAGCATCCTGGCGTTCATAGCAAATTGTGGATCGTTAGTGCACGCTGAGAAATGTTTACTTGTATCAAGTAAACATTTCTCTTACTTCAAGATAATTATCTTTTTAACTATCTGCAATAGAATTACTGTTTCAAATTAAAGAAAATATTTCTGTTCTGTTGTATATGCATCTACGCTGTCGTATACTATATCGTAGTTCTACGTTTGTTTTGAAAATGTTTCCTACGTCGAGAAAACGATCAAAGTTGGACACAATAAGAGAATTTATTGCAGAAATGCCTGATTTAAAGTGTGATGGCGCTAAAATTCAATGTGTAGTGTGTAAAATAGATTGAATGTGTTGGTCGCAAAGTGATTGTCTACGGTACGTAAATAGTGCAGGGCATGTTTCAAAAAAAATTCCACACGAGATTATGACAAATTTAAATTTAATCTATGTGTTACCTTTATTGCATGTAATTTACCATTTACTAAGGAAGAAAGCATACTTCTCGTTTTGGAATGAATATTCGGACATTAAGTTACCAAGTGAGAGAACATTACAGAGAGTTGTGCCGTCTGCTCGTGAGCATGTCGAGAAAAGAATTAAATCGGAGTTGCAAGATAAAAAAACTGTGGTTATGTGTGGAGGAAACAACAGATCGTAAAAAACATTCTGTGGTTAATGTAATAGTACGCACAATGGAACCACATCGACCGTCACCCTCAATTTTACTAGCTTCCAGACGAATACAACAATGCACTGCCGAAGTAATTTCAATGTTGGTGATACATTGGAAAAGTTTGAACTTTCAACAAATCAACTGTTGATGTTTATGAGTGATGGTGCCGCAAACATGCTTGCTGTAGGTCGATCTCTTAAAAAACATTGTGCTAACTTGTTGCATATTACATGTAAAATTCATATTCTCAGTCTCGTAGCAGATAGTATCAGAAAATCTTATCCCGAGGTAGACGCTCTAATAGCACATACAAAAGCTATGTTTCTAAAATCCCCAAAACGTATTCGGGAATTTCATAGACTATGCCCCGGTATTCCTGAACCACCACAACCTATTCTTACTCGTTGGGGAACATGGTTAGAGGCTGCATTTTATTATCTTAAATATTTTGAGAATATAAAGAACGTGATTTTAGAATTTGAGCCAAAGGAAGCTGCGGCTGTCAAGGTAAGCCGCTTGAAATTTCAGGATAGTCAAGTTAAAGCATATTTGGAAATTATTCAGAACAATTACGTGGGACTAGTGGATGCGATAGAAAAACTACGAAATTCTTCGTCGTTAGTGGAATCTTTGTAAATAGTGCAACATGTTCACGCACAGCTATGCGCGATAGAAGACGCAAGAAATGTTTGTATTTTAGAAAGGTTTGAAAGTGTTTTAGATAAAGACTCTGATTTTGGCACATTAAGACAAATTTGTAAAGGTGCGTCAACAGAACCGTTAAGTTATTTGAAAGATTATTTTACTTACGCAAATATAACGTCACTAGATGTAGAACGTTCGTTTTCGGCATACAAAAACACTTTTTCTTCACGCCGCACTCACTTTGCCGAAACAACTTTGGAAACATATCTAACGTTACAAATATTAAATAGACTTAAAACGGTAAGTGTTTGAGCACGTATCACATTTAATTTATTTTGTGTAAACTTAAATTAAATCGGAGTTGCAAGATAAAAAACTGTGGTTATGTGTGGACGCAACAACAGATCGTAAAAAACATTCTGTGGTTAATGTAATGGTACGCACAATGGAACCACATCGACCGTCACCCCCAATTTTTTGTTTGAACTTTCAACAAATCAACTGTTGATGTTTATGAGTGATGGTGTCGCAAACATGCTTGCTGTAGGTCGACCTCTTAAAAAACATTGTGCTAACTTGTTGCATATTACATGTAAAATTCATACTCTCAGTCTCGTAGCAGATAGTATCAGAAAATGTTATCCCGAGGTAGACGCTCTAATAGCAGATACAAAAGCTGTGTTTGTAAAATCTCCAAAACGTATTCGGGAATTTCATAGACTTTGCCCCGGTATTCCTGAACCACCACAACCTATTCTTACTCGTTGGGGAACATGGTTATGGGCTGCATTTTATTATCTTAAATATTTTGAGAATATAAAGAACGTGATTTTAGGATTCGACCCAAAGGAAGCTGCGGCTGTCAAGGTAAGCCGCTTGAAATTTCAGGATAGTCAAGTTAAAACAGATTTGG
Organism: Dynastes maya; assembly: GCA_029619315.2. Lineage (NCBI taxonomy): Eukaryota > Metazoa > Arthropoda > Insecta > Coleoptera > Scarabaeidae > Dynastes > Dynastes maya. Next base: position 52,198,331 of record JAROYE020000003.1, on the reverse strand, counting down.
AAATTATTCAGAACAATTACGTGGGACTAGCGGATGCGATAGAAAAACTACAAAATTCTTCGGTGTCGTTAGTGGAATCTTTGCAAATAGTGCAACATGTTCACGCACAGATATGCGCGATAGAAGACGCAAGAAATGTTTATGTTTTAGAAATGTTTGAAAGTGTTTTAGATAAAGACTCTGATTTTGGCACATTAAGACAAATTTGTGAAGGTGCGTCAACAGAACCGTTAGTTTATTTGAAAGGTAATTTTACTTACGCAAATATAACGTCGCTAGATGTAGAACGTTCGTTTTCGGCATACAAAAACACTTTTTCTTCACGTCGCACTCATTTTGCCGAAACAACTTTGGAAACATATCTAATGTTACAAATATTAAATAGACATTATCCACTTTGTGATTTCACGGAGGACTCTTAAAACGGTAAGTGTTTCAGCACGTATCACATTTAATTTATTTTGTGTAAACTTTTATGCGTCCGCCACTAGCTTTCAGCGCAGTTGCGTTGCTCTAATAATAACAGACATCACAAGATATATGGGCACATTGTATAAATTTACATTGCATTAGTATTTGTATAATATAAGAAAATGTCGATTTACATATACTTATTACTTAATGTCAATTACACCCACATTTACTCATATAAGGATATAACCTCCAGCGTGGAACGTTTCAGAAACATTTTCAAAAGATACCAATTAATCTAATATCTTTTGTAGGTACCCACATGTCTTATAAAAGTAAATTATTAAATGTGTATCCATCAATTAATTAATAAATTAAATGATTTTTATTAATTGTAATACCTACTGAATATTTTTTGAACTTAAGACTTAATGATTTATTTCCAAGAAACATGTTTCCGTCTTGAATTTTGAGATTTTCTAACCCCCCAAAATATTTATTTGTTACAAATAAAATTATTTTATTGTTTTAAACATGTTTTTAGCTTTGAAGCAAAAGTATTTTCTTGAATAGAGTCTGATTTTTGCAAGAAAATGTAGCTTCTTGATGCAAGGAAATATTTCTATTGGCGTATATACCGTATACAGAAAAAACACTTATTATTTCACTGACTTTTAAAGTATCTCGTAGACAATGAATTAGATCTTGTCTACTGGGGAACCACAAAACTTTTACAATTAGTGCTCACAATACCTTCTACAACTGTAAGTAATGGAAGGAGTATGGCTACACTTAGGCATATTAAAAACTACATGGAGAATTCTACAACAAATGACTGACTATCGAATTTAGGAATATTGTTCATAGAGAACTATTAAGCGAAATGTCTAATGAGTACACATTTAAAGAAAATATTATAGACTTTTTATCTTGGATTGCTACTTTTAGTCTCCCCAACATAAATTACACACTTTGCCATGCTGACAGTAATCAAGGAGTTTATTAAGGCTGATCGCTAATTAGATCAGACGTGCAAAATAAATACATATTTATTATTTAAGTTGTAATTTATCTATTATCATTTGCTGAAACAGTTCACTAAAACCCTTACCACAACACTTAATTCGTACTGGACGCACGTTTCGATAGCCAAGCTATCATCATCAGCAGCAAGACTGAACTAACAAGCTAAGTGAAAAACTAGCATTATATAGAAAAATAAATTATGCAATATGTAAATTTAAAATCGTAAAATTTAATGAGCAGCTTTATTGCACAGGACTATAAATAGCCTAAAGGTAAATGGGCAGAATAACGTGAGTATTAAATCCTAGTATTACAATGAAGCGCTTCATTGCACATGGTTAAAATTACAACTATAAATAATTAAACATGATGTAACAAAGGATAAAGGCTGGAATTTAGTGCTCCTAAATCTGAATTCATTAGGTGAGTTTTGTTTTTGTAAATTTCCATACCTTCATAACAATTTAATTGAGCAGTACTCCTTACGTTTTTAATTAACTTTATATTATCAACATTATGGTTATTTTCAAGCATCTGTAGGGCAACGCTAGATTTATCAAACCTTCTGAATTTGAGATGAGCCAAATGTTCTTTGTATCTAATTTTGATTGATCTTTTTGTCTGCCCAATATACACTTGATCACAATTTTTACATAAAATTTTGTAAATTCCCGATTTATCCATGTTATCCACTGGGTCTTTGGAATTTCCTAAAAGGTTTTTAAGGTTATTGCTCGAAGACTAAACAATCTTGCGGTTGAGTTTTATAGTTGTATAATACAAGTTGTGAACGTTTTTATTGTTGTCCTGATGTAGTGGAAATAAAAATCTGTGTAAGCGAACAGTGCGTTTTGCCCAGTCCAATTCTGCTGAACCCTGACGTTGTGCGGTCATGTATTTCTTCTCCAAATCCTATACATTATGGTATTTTGTATTCCACACTGGAGCCCAAATATTTTTTAGTAGATGTACATTACGTCCTAGTCAGTTTACGAGATATTTGGAATTAACATTCAGGAATTTTACCTCTGCAAGCTATAATTTTAATGCAAAGGTGGTTAAATATTATCTGAAATTTTAAATAAACGATGTTTTAACAAAAATTGTGTAAAAAAATAGTCCGTGATACAAAATTTACCCTCATAAAATTAAAAATCCAGGATTTTTTGGTTTATTTTACATTTTAATGGTTTTAATTACCAATTCTTATATATTTTATCATTTCCTTAATTTTTTCAGGTAGGAAATAGAATTCCTGATTGTTAAGGTACATTTCTCTTGTGGAATTGTTTTTTAGCGTCATAAAGAGGCTTAGCTGTGTGTAGAATTTGCTGACGAACGAATGATTCAATCGCTTTCAATGTTAGTGGCGTGACAAACGAAAAAAAAATTGAAATACTTGTAGAACCTTCGGCTTTGCACTTTAGAAAAGAAATAGATTTTACAAAATAAAATATCAATAGTATTAATTATGAATTAAAGTCAGATGCAAGATGGTGGGATAATGGGACCATAACTATACAAACGATCGCGTCAGATTACATGCAACTATCTCTTTCTGGCATGTGCACGAGTGATGCGTAAATTCTGCCGAATCTGTATACGTACGAGGCATGTTCTTAAAGTAAGTACCGTTTTCAAATAAAACAAAAACAAGTAAACTTTCCTTAACAATTTTATTTTTACATGAAAGCCTGTACCTTATTCTACTTTTCTACACAATTTCCACCAATATTGAGGCATTTATCGTATCATACAATCAGCTTGACAATCCCATCGTCATAGAAGTCTGCCGCCTGATTTAACAACCGCTGCACAACAGTCATTTTGACCTCATTATCATCGTCGTGGCGCTGACCACCCGAATGCTTCTTCAAATGCAGAAACAAGTGGTAGTCACTGGGCGCTAGATCGGGACTGTATGGAGGGTGATCAAGTTGTTCCCAGTGAAAAGATGCGATGAGATTTTTAGTTCGAAACGCTGCGTGTGGACGGGCATTGTCGTGAAGCAAAACGATCCCCTTACTCAACATGCCTCGCCGTTTGTTTTGGATTGCACGGCGCAGTTTTTTTAAGGTCTCACAATACGTCGTAGCATTTTTTGTGTCACCGCGAGGCAAAAAATCAACAAGCAACACCCCATTTCTGTCCCAAAACACAGTACATATGATTTTACGGGCTGAAATTGTTTGCGTGAACTTCATTTTCTTGGGTGACGTTGAATACCGCCATTCCATGGATTGCTGCTTCGATTCCGGTGTAACGTGAGCCACTCACGTTTCGTCACCTGTGACAATTTGGCTGAAAAAATCATCACCCCCCTCACTGTACCGCTGAAGAGAAGTCAACGCATTGGCTACACGTTTGGTTTTGTGCACCTCAGTCAACATTTACGGTACCCAGCGTGAGCACAACTTTCGATACTGTAAGCGTTTAGTCACAGCTTCATAGATAACACTACTGGAAACTGGAGGAAACTCATCAGATAACGATGGAATCGTAAAGCGTCTGTTCTCTTTCACTTTTTCGTCAACTTTCTGAACCAAATCACTTCGTTCCTCCTCCTGGACATTCTTGCGGCCATCTTTATAAGCTCTCACCTATTTCCGTGCCATTTCATCACTCATAATGTTTTCTCCATAGACTTCACAGATCTGACGATGAATGTCGGCCGAATTAATGCCTTTAACACTAAGAAAACGAATCACAGCGCGTATTTCACTGTCGGCGGGTTTCTCGATCGGCGGTGACATTTTAAATAGTGACAAACAAATGTAAACACAATCGAATCTTTCTGCAATGGGGTCTGTGGCTTGTCAACAGATGTAGGTACACAGCGCGCAAGCGCAGAAAGCCGTCGCAGCGCTTATGGTAGCAGAATTTCAAAATGGTACTTGCTTTAAAAACACGCCTCGTATATTAGATAAAAAAGACAAGATTCGACAAGATGATTGTTGTATGTTATACGTTTTCCCTCTTCCTGATACAACACAGCGTGTATTACTGTATCTCTCTCTTGCTAGTTAATAAATGGTAAAGGTGCTTGAACGCGTTTGCAGGTAAGTTTATTGCGTTCTTAAATGTAGATAAATAACAATTAATAGCAATGTATATTCATACCTAACTTTAAATCTTTTCTGTTGTGCATTAGAATTTTTGTCTAATATCTATTTTAGGTACTTCATATGTTTGCAAATAATAAGAGCAAGCAAAATAATGTTTACATTTATATTCTTTTAATATTTTCCAAACCTCGTTATTCGTTTTATTCATCAAACGAGAATAACAAGTCAATAAGAATTCCTTTTTAGAGGAATATTGAGTTTCAAATTATATTTTATTTACAGGGAATGTCAAAATCGTTTCCTTAAGGAACAAGCTTCATGATATTTAAGAGACTAATTCCTAGAGGGATCTCCACAAAAGAATGTAAGTCAATTGAACAAATCAATTATACATCTTTTTTACCGGAATACTGTGTTCTAAATTATATTTTATTTAGACTTCTGCATTGAATAAATCTAATAGAATGAAGAAGAAAATAATTCATTTATAAAAAATGAAAGACAAGTACTTAAATCGAAAGTAGCCTCAACTTCCTGTAACTATGGATTTTGTTTTTTTAGCAATGTTTAATTTAGTTCTAAAAAGATTTACCGAAGTAAAAAGTCTTTTATGTTCTACATTTTCAAAGACGCAGAAATAAAGTGTACATATTTTACATAATGACAAATATTTTGATTTGAGAGTTTATATAACAATACAGGGTCATTCACGACGGTCGCCTATTAAAAGTATCTCTGCAAATAATTAAAGTATCTTTTTGAAATTTTGGTGGGCGCTATTATGGATAATAATAATAATAATATACAAACGAAAAATGAACAGAAGTAGGAACGACAAACATATTATGCTGAACTAAAGGAAAAATTCATCGATGGTGTAATAACATTTGCTAATTAGAAATTTCTTAACCGATTGTTTAAAATTATCGCTTTCCTTAAAATGAGATGGCAATTTGTTATAAAGTTTTCTGCCTAAATATTGAAAACCCTTAGCATAAACATCTAATTGAGGCGTTGGTAAGTAGAAATTGTTGAAGTGACGGGTCTCGTATGCGTGAACATTTTTGTTTTTTGGGTATTGATCTTTATTTTCATGTATGTAGCAGAGAGCTTCCAAAATATAAAGGGATGGTAGAGTTAAGAAATTATGTGAGATAGAAACAGGTTTACATGAATCTCTCAGTTTTGTGCCACTAATAGCTCTAATAATTTGCTTTTGAGCTATAAAAACACTTTTGGCTGCAGAAGAACTTCCCCAAAGAAGAACTCCATATTGAAGTCGAGCTTGAATTTCAGAATAGTATACAAAAATAAGGGTTTCCAGAGACAAGCTAGATTTTAAGAAACGGAAAAGATAAGCTTTTTGATGCAAGAGATTCGTAAGATAATCGCAGTGGTCATTCCACAACAGATTATCTTGCACTACAACCTCTAGGAACTTTGCAGAGTGTAGTTGCTGCAAAGGTTTAGCAGCAACATGGATGTCACAAGTAATGTTTTGGGTACGCTGAGGAGTGTGAAATAATATAAAATTAGTTTTATTGTCATTCAAACATAATTTATTAGCACAAGACCACTGATTTATACGATCTATTGCGGCGTTACCTGCAATTTCAACTATTTAACGTTTTCTGGTGCCATTACAGTAGCAGGCCCTCAAACAATTTTGACCACCGGTTAACTGTGGCATACGATGGTGCAGAGTAATTAAACATAGTGTCCATTCACTTTTTGACTTCGGGCGGTGCCTTTCCTTCAAGGTGAGAAATTGTATCACAGCACGATGCTCAATTTTGGACTGATTGTCCCACTTAACTCAGCAGTGGCTATAAACTGTCAAATTATTATTTGAATGTTAACTAAAGACGGATTTGTTAAATGGTAGCATTTGATTTTGATTACCTTCTTACTAGATACCTAAGACTTACAATACTTACAACTTAAAGTAATTCTTGTTAAATTGATCCTTTTCAATAAAATTTGTTGGGAATTTTGTTTCTCATTCCGGTTCGGTTTATCATCTATACTCTACAAAAATGAAGCTATTGAGACCCAAAAGTGCACGAGCTTTACAGGTTAGTTTTGCACCTCTTACTAACGGACTTCTAAATGTAAAATGTTTAAGGGTTTGCGAGCGTTCATTGTTACTTCCCTTACAAACTTCAATGCACTTTAATTAAGTACTTTTATTCGCTCTATACGAACCACCGCGACGTCGACATCGCGAACAAATATCGTTAGCAAATATTGCCGAACTACTCTGCGCGCGATGCACGCCATTAAAAATTAAAATAGCCGTACAAACGTTACACACGTAACATTAGCAATGGTAAGTACGGTACGAATATGTATGTACCTAAACGAGGTGCTTCTTATTTACACAAACAGTACACTCGCAAATAAGAGAAACACACACTAGGCTCTTTAGCAAATCGGTTCGGTGGTTAGAGTTGTCTGGTTTTGCTTTGCTACTACCATTACAGCCGCAATTCGCCGGTCACGAGAGGGTGTTCAGCGATGGTGCTTGAGCCGCCTCAACGACGAGAGTGCTCTACAAGGTCAAAAGTTGCGTAACAAGTACAATTGTATAAACTTGAAATGCCATTATACTGCACCGTAGTAAGATGTTCATTTACGAAAAGGGCGAAACAATACGGTAGACCTGTTGAAATGTACTTCCGGAATTGATCTTTTGCTCAAATCGAGATTAGCATATCCAAACACAGAATCAGGCGAAGATAATAATTTAATAAATAATTCATTGTGCGTTCATACTTGGTCTTCCATAAATAGTATCACTTACGCACAATTTCAGACACACGCAGAGAAACGTTCACTTGTATCGAAGATGTCCGCCTTAATTCAAGACAATTACTGTTTTAAATCAAAGGAAATATTTTGTTAGCGTTTCTCTTTCCGCTTAAGAGAAGTATATACTTCTAATGAAATAATTGAATGTCTTTATATAAACCTTTTGTTAACTTGATTCAGGAAAATCTTGCAGAAAATTAGAAGAAAGCGATTCTAAGTATACGCAAAATGGCCATTATAACTAGAGCAACGCAAACTGCGCTGAAACCCAGTGGCTGACGCATAAAGGTTTACACAAAATAAACGGCCGGGACAATTCGGTATAAGCGTCAGTATAACTGCGACTCGAAAGCCGATCTGTTGTGTATGCATCTACGCTGTCGTATACTATATCGTAGTTTTACGTTTGTTTTGAAAATATTTCCTACGTCGAGAAAACGACCAAAGTTGGACACAATAGGAAAATTTATTGCAGAAATGCCTGATTTAAAGTGTGATGGCGCTAAAATTCAATGTATAGTGTCTAAAATAGATTTAATGTGTTGGTCGAAAAGTGATTGTCTACGGCACGTAAATAGTGCAGGGCATGTTTCAAAAAAAAATTCCACGCGAGATTATGACAAATTTAAATTTAATTTATGTGTTTATTGCATGTAATTTACCATTTCATTTACTAAGGAAGAAAGCATACATCTCGTTTTGGAATGAATATTCGGACTTTAAGTTACCAAGTGAGAGAACATTACAGAGAGTTGTGCCGTCTGCTCGTGAGCATGTCGAGAAAAGAATTAAATCGGAGTTGCAAGATAAAAAACTGTGGTTATGTGTGGAGGAAACAACAGATCGTAAAAAACATTCTGTGGTTAATGTAATGGTACGCACAATGGAACCACATCGACCGTCACCCTCAATTATACTAGCTTCCAGACGAATACAACAATGCACTGCCGAAGCAATTTCAATGTTGGTGATACATTGGAAAAGTTTGAACTTTCAACAAATCAACTGTTGATGTTTATGAGTGATGGTGACGCAAACATGCTTGCTGTAGGTCGATCTCTTAAAAAACATCGTGCTAACTTTTTGCATATTACATGTAAAATTCATACTCTCAGTCTCATAGCAGATAGTATCAGAAAATCTTATCCCGAGGTAGACGCTCTAATAGCACATACAAAAGCTGTGTTTGTAAAATCCCCAAAACGTATTAGGGAATTTCATAGACTATGCCCCGGTATTCCTGAACCACCACAACCTATTCTTACTCGTTGGGGAACATGGTTAGAGGCTGCATTTTATTATCTTAAACATTTTGAGGATATAAAGAAGTGATTTTAGAATTCGACCCAAAGGAAGCTGCGGCTGTCAAGGTAAGCCGCTTGAAATTTCAGGATAGTCAAGTTAAAACAGATTTGGAAATTATTCAGAACAATTACGTGGGACTAGCGGATGCGATAGAAAAACTACAAAATTTTTCGGTGTCGTTAGTGGAATCTTTGCAAATAGTGCAACATGTTCACGCACAGCTACGCGCGATAGAAGGCGCAAGAAATGTTTGTGTTTTGGAAAGGTTAGAAAGTGTTTTAGATAAAGATTCTGATTTTCGCACATTAAGACAAATTTGTGAAGGTGCGTCAACACAACCGTTAAGTTATTTGAAAGATTATTTTACTTACGCAGATATAATGTCACTAGATGCAGAACGTTCGTTTTGGGCATACAAAAACACTTTTTCTTCACGTCGGTACTCACTTTGCCGAAACAACTTTGGAAACATATCCAATGTTACAAATATTAAATAGACATTATCCACTTTGTGATTTCACGGAGGACTCTTAAAACGGTAAGTGTTTGAGCACGTATCACATTTAATTTATTTTGGGTAAACTTTTATGCGTCCGCCTCTTTATATTTTACAATTTTTGCTTAGCATGATATCTTTTCTGTTATAATCCCCAGAACTTGACCAAATGTCAAAGTAAGATACCATTGAATTCGTAATGAAAACACCTTTCCAACGATGTGTCACAGATAGTATCATCCCATTTAAGATATTTTTATGTTGGGGAGGGAGCTTAGGGGGGTAGGTTTAGTATCATGACATATTAATCATAATGGTTCCCCCTCGAAACAAAAATTGGCCTGTCTTTGCATTTTTTAATATTAGTTTCGGATGTAAGCCGCTTGGGAAGTTTTCAAAGGAACACACTGTATACGTTTTAACTAGAAATACTATGTCCAAGGTAATTCGCCTAATGTACCTTGGATAATTACTAGAGTAACCAAAACTTGCGGACTCGCATAGGCGTCGGTATTACGGGTTAATATAAGAATACGAAAAATTCATAAATAAACTTACTTGTTAATTATTCAACAAATTAGAGGCATCAGGATGTGAACTACTGTAAACTTGCATCATTGCATATGTTTCCACAGTTACTTCTTTAAACCTTGTGCGTCGACAAGAAAAAATATTCTTATACATAGAAAACGATCTCTCCGCATCTAAGGAAGTTACATTTGCATGTAGAAACTGTTTTTCAAAATCACTTAAAAGTTCACTATTCTTACACTTATTATAAACGGCCTCTAAAGTATTAAAATCGGGATTTTTCCTTAAAACATCTGCCAACTTTTGACTAGCGCATAACCTTGGCGTATCATTTAATGTGTGTAATTTATTTTTTACACTCTCGACTATGTCTAATGATTCCTGCAATGACAATTCAGTACATTGTAGTTTTCTGATGGCATCTAGTAATACTGTATAATTGGTACATATTGTTGTTAAATCTTCTAAAAGTTGAGGAATTTGAAATTCTCTTTGACTTTTTCTAATTGCTTTGGATTCATTCCGATTAAATCGCATTATAACTGATTGAATTTGTTGAAAATGGATCAATTAGTAAGAAGCTGCTGTTAGCCAAGTACCCCATCGCGTTAAAATTGGTTCAGGAGGTTCTGGAATACCTGGACAAAGTTTACGAAATTCTTTTAAACGTTTAGGAGATTTACGAAACACTGCTTTAGTACCAATCATCCGATCAACGTTTCCGTAATGTTGTTGAACAATTTCACCAACTAAATGCAAAGTATGCAGCACGCAGGTTATATGTATTAAGTTAGGAAATATATGTTTTAAGGATCGCCCAACACTTAACATCGTTGCTGCACTATCTGTCACAATCATCACAACTTGATCTTGGGCAATTTTGAATTTTTTCAAAGAGTTCATTATCACTTTTTGAATATTTTCCGCGATACATTGTTGAACACGTTTGCAAGCTAACAAATATCGAGATGCTGTGTTCTCGCTAGATAAAACGCGAGCTATTACATTCACAATACTGTTTTTCTTTATATCGGTCGTCTCATCCACGGTAATCCATATTTTTTTGGAACACAAATCACGTTTACATACATTTTCTAGCATCTCTTTCATTCGCGGCAAATGATTCTGTAATTGTGTTTGTGAGGGTAATGGGTACTTTGGAACATATTGTCGCCAAAACGTTTTAAAAGCTGCTTTTCTCACCAACGACAACGGAAGATTACAAGAGGTAAACATAGTTAATAAATGTATGAGGAATAGTGTATAAGGTATTTCAGTTCTTGCATTTCTCATATGCTTAATACCATTGACATGTCTCTGGCAATCAGTTCTGTCCAATGCAGCCAAACGAACATTGCATATTAAGCAAAAAACTGCACTACCGTCATATTTTAAATGGGGAAAAAGTGGCACATACTTATGTACATTAGTAGCAAATCTATTACGAGGCATTGTTTTCTTAGGTATGTAAATATTAGTTCTATATGAAACGATACACTAATTATGTACTTGGTATAATACTACAACACACAAAAAACACCAGCTATATTTTCAAAAGCGACACGTAAGTACATAACTTTGACCGTTCGACTAATCTCTGCAACAGCTCAACCGGTACTAAAACGAAATCTCTCTCAGCGCGGTTTAACATGATTTATATTCAAGGTCGACACTACATGCCTGCTTCTCTACCGGTTTAGTTTATTTATGAATTTTTCGTATTCTTATATTAACCCGTAATACTGACGCCTATGCGAGTCCGCAAGTTTAGGTTACTCTAATAATTACAATTTAGAATTGTTATTTATAATTATCTAAAAAAAATACTGAATAGATAATGATCAATTTCATTTTATAGAATCCGTTGTGCTTGTCCTCTGTTATTTAGTAATTTTATTTTATGTACATATGTAAGTTACAGTAACATAAATATATTTAGTAGTACTAAATATCAATTTAAGCGAACAGAGCAGTGAAGTAACAATAAATTTGTGGGAGAATTGCGGATGAGAAGCAGATTATGCTTCAGTGAAAACAAGGAGCTTAGAACAAATTCATCCTGAGTATGATAACTATAATATTAAGACTAATTGAAGTAACTTTACAATGGAAAAGCGCTCATTCTAAATTTGTACAGTTCGTGGAGTTAGTAAACGTTATAAAGAACATTTGTGCGGGAACTATAAGACTAATTGTAAGTGAAATGCAAATCAACTAATTTTATGAAGTGTAGGTACACTGCTTTTATTTATTGTTAGTTAACATGATACACAGCCTGTCCCCGGATTAACGCATGGATAGGTAAGGCAGACAGAAAATTAATGAGTTGAAATTTCAAATTCTGTGGTTCAGCCATATTTGAATAATAAGTAATTTATGTCATAATTTTATCCCTGAAAAAGTATATATTGGAAATTTACAAAAAAAAAGGAATTTTTTCAATTAGTAAAATGTTAAATAGGAGGTACGATAATAGGGTTATTAAAAAACAATGTTCAGAGTAATAAATTATGCTAGTACTTAGTGTGCGAGCATGGCTGAACCCCAAAAAGATGAAAATTCAACTCAATAACTTCCTGTCTGCCTTACCTATCCGTGCGTTAATCCAGGGACACACTGTATAATCTACTCTTTTTCTTTTAAGTCATTCCAACAAATAGACAATTTTAAAATGTTGGTATTTGTGTCTGCGCATTTAAAATTTATAGCTTTGATCACGATGTCTCTGTCTATAGAACATTTAATAGTAATTTAAAACAACTTATTTGTTAAGTTTGTTGTTGCATTTATTGCTTTGTAATATTATAAACCTTAATCCCTTGAAGGCGAAAATCAAATCCAATTTTACGGCTCGCTGGTCTAGTGGTAAGAGCGTCTGCGCCTGACTGCCTGAGTTTCTGCCGGTGTGAAAGTCCAATATGGCGTCGATAAGAAATAAGTAAGTTGACGCTGGCCAGAAAGAACCGAAACGTCATATAAAAATTTCGAGTACACCATTAGAGGTCGAAAGTAGCCTTGAGAATGTGTTCACAGTTCTTCTCTGCAAGACTAAATAAAAGTGTTTTGGGTAAAAGAAGAAAATGAGGTTTTTTTAAATCTCGATCGTCATTTGTCACAGGTCCATTTTCTTCAGAATTTAGCAACTTTGCAAAGTGTAAACTTACCCTCTATCTGCAACAATAAGCGAGAACCCCACGGTGAAAGCGAAAATTAATTAGCCTATATACAGGCTGGCGCACCACATTCCCGTCGGTTTACATACGAAAAACGGCAAAATATTTTTTAAATATTTTTGTTAAGAACTATGCAGGTTCATTGGGAGCAAGTTTTAAAATTGTTTTGATATACACAGGTTAACTCAAAAAGAAGTTACACATCAAAGTTGTGAGAATTTAAATGGAATATCCTGTATATTATTGCATATTTTGATAGTGCGGGCTAAATAAAGTTACTGTCATGTTTCCTACATCTAACTCAAACTGTTTTCGAAACATTTAACTATTCTTGAAAATGTTAACCAAAATTTAAGAGTCTTACGTATTTAAGCTAGAATTTTCTAATTGTATTTATTTTTAGTCGAGGCATTAGACTTGAGTATAAAATAAAAATGATCCCTTGAAATTATACTTATTAATAAATTATATTTATTAAGGTTTCTTAGACTTATATTTTATATTTTCTTAGTAATTTAGCATTTTCAATTTTGAATATTCATTTCTTGCCATTTATTTTTCGAAAGCAGGCTTTGACAGAACTGACGTTATTATTACTGCTCACAAATAGGTGATATTTATCTGTCTAATCCTTCAACTGGTTTTTCTTTCATATTAATTAAAAAGTGACATAACTAGGAATAGCAAATACACAATTTATTAAACAAATAGCAAACTTAAATTAAAAAAAAATTAATGTTTCAACAAGCGTTCAAAATGATGTCCATCATTTTCAATGCATAAGCGAAGTCTTAACTTAACCTTAAACGAACTTAAAATGTTCTTCGAAAATCTTGGAACAGTAATAATAATGTCAGTTCCGTCAAAGCCTACTTTCGTAAAATAAATGGTAATAAATGGACATTCAAAATTAAAAATGCTAAATTACTAAGAAATTACAAGAGTTACCTTAATATAATTTTATAAATGGCTAAAATTAGAATCTAAATAGGATAATGAATACGGGGTGTTCCATTTAATATAAGAAAGTTATTTGACTTAATGATAGTCCCAATTAAAAGTGTATTTTCGTTCACCCTGTATAATTTCTAGGGATATTTTTTATTTTATCATCAATGCATCTAATGCTTCTACTAAAAATAGAAAAAAAAAATAGAAATATTTAGCTTAAATATGTAAGACAGGCGCACCTCTTAAATTCTGATCTATATTTTCAAGAATAGTTAACCTTTAAGTACTATCATGGCGCCTACGAGGGGTCAGGTCTTTTACAAATTGTAATATCTTTCATAAAATTTCATTTACGTCAGTTTACCTAATATATATTCCTCGAATGGTGTTTCTAAAACCTATGTAACATGATATACTCCAGATATTGCATGCATTGAAATGTAAACAAAAGATAATTTATGATCCTGCACTCGGTGGTGTCTGAAAGACGCTGTGTCAGTAGTTACGTTTGTTTTTTTCTAGCTTTCATTATACATAACGAGTGTTTTTGTAAGTGATTTATAGTACAGTATCTATGCCCATTGAATATTGAGTTAGTAGTTCGTTGAGCCTTAACGTGTACAGTTGACATTATGGGTAGTAAACGTGGATTATGTGATGAAGAAATAGCGAAATTGTTTGAAAGTGACGATTTTTGGATAGAATTTGAAAACGAAGACATCTATCCCGAAAGGGACTTAGGTTCAGGTCATGAAAGTGTATCTAGTCGTGAAAGTGATTCAGCCATTGAAGAAGATAATAGCAATACGGAAGAGTTATCCGATGTTACAGATTTTTACTTAGGTATCTAAAAATAAACAGTGTTGTAAAATACTTAGCTCTTATGGTTTATAATTTCATAGGTAAAAATACAAATTCAAAGTGAAATAAAGTACCCCCTCCAACATCACGAACACGAAAAAGTAATATTGTTTTTCATCTTCCTGGTTACAAAGGTCGTGCGAAGAATGTAAAAGAAATTTCCGCTATATTCACCCTATTCCTTGACAATTGGGTAATTGGAATATTGGTGAAAAATACAAATAAGTACATTGAATTAAAAGTAAGACCCAACTTTCAAAGAGCTAGCTGTGCAAATTCCGTGACACACAATGAAATAAAAGCTTTCATAGGACTGCTCATTGTCGCCGGTGTACTGCGATCATCTCATTTAAACTTCAGAGACTTATTATCTCTGATAATGATTTAGCCAGTAAATTTTTTTATACAACAATGAGTTATGAAAGATTCTTATTTATACTTCATTGTATTAGATTTGAAGACATACTACACATAATGAACGTCTTCAAATAGATAAACTTGCCCCAATACGGGATTTATTCGAGAATATTGTTTCTAAATGCACTGAGTTTTTTTCGCCCACTGAATTCGTTACCATTGATGAACAATTGGTGGCATTTCGTGGTAACTGCAGGTTTCGACAATATATTCCGTCAAAACCAAATCGCTATGGAATAAAAGTTTTTGCTCTGTGTGACGCCAAATATTTTTATACTGTAAATATGCAAGTGTACACCGGAACTCAGCTAGAAGGACCTTATAAAGTCAGTAACTCTGCAGAGGAAATTGTCATTCGATTGATCCAACCTATCGATAAGACTGGCAGAAATGTGACAACCGATAACTGGTACACAAGTGTATCCTTATCAGAGCGCTTATTGTAGGACCATAATTTAACATTAGTAGGAACAATACGCAAAAATAAAAGAGAAATACCAGCAGTGTCTCTTCCCAACAAGAATAGAACTGTAAAAAGTACATTGTTTGGATTTTCAAAAAATGCAACGTTGATTTCTTATGTACCAAAAAATTCTAAGGCAGTTCTTCTGCTCTCCACAATGCACCATGAGGCAAACTTTGACCAAGATACAGGGGAAGAAAAGAAACCGGAAATTTTGATATTTTATAATACAACTAAGGGTGGAGTGGACGTAACAGATAAACTCTGTGCTACGTACAATGTAGGACGGCGAACAAGGAGATGGCCTTTGGTTTTATTTTTCCATCTCATTAATGTCTGCGCCTTAAATGCTTTCATTATTTATAAACATAATAATATTGAATCAGTCACTAAGCATAGAAATTTCCTCGAAATATTAGGACAAGAACTTGTAAGACCATATCAATTAGGTCGCTTGGAGTACCCTCAATTGCCAAGAAAAGTTCGAAAAGTTCTAAACGAGCGTTTAGAAATTGAGCTTCAACCTGTAGAAATTCCAACTACAACTTCAAGAAAGCGGTGTTACCTGTGCCCTAGACAAAATAAGCGCCATTCTAAACAAATATGCTCTAAATGTTTTAAAACTATTTGTTCAAAGCATACAAAAAAATTGTGTAATGAATGTTATGAATAAATAGTACATATTACTTATTAAAGTTCCTTTTATATGCTATTTTACCGTTTTGTATCATATCAGGTACCTATATTCCTAAAACAAGAAACATTAATTTTATAGCAATAACTTTACAATGGTGCCTCGTAGGCGCCATGCTAGTACTTATGCATGTCCAATAGGTGCTAATACTTACAGGTTAAATGTCTCAAAAACGGCTTGAGTTAAGTATAGGAAACATAACAGTAACTTGCCTTTATTTAACCCGCGCTATCAAAATATGGAATAATATACAGGGTATTCAATTTAAATTTTCATAACTTTGGTGTTTGGGTCTTACTGTATATATCGAAATAATTTTAACGTGCTCCCAATGAACCTGCATAGCTCTTAATGAAAATATTTTGCCGCTTTTCATATGTACACTGACGCGAATGTGGTGCGCCATCCTGTACACATACAGATGAACCGGGAAATAGTTTGTCACTTCACTTCCTGATGTATCGCCATGTACAAGAATATGTGATAACTGGACGAATACAAGGCAAAACGTAAAAGGAAACACTGCAGATTAAAGTTAACCTAAAATTACAATTTTCCTCCACAGTTAAATAGCAAGTACTAGTATTTTTGCTCCACTAATGATAATGCGGGTAGTAAGTATATTCACACATACTGATTTAAATTTTAACCGTGAATTAATTATCTTGTTTGCTGGTAAAAGCTCTCCATGCAAAAACCTGCACACATTCTGGCAAACCGCAACACGTCCGTTGAATTGGCCGATTGGAAAGTGGGTCGTCGGGTACTAGCTAAGCTTATTATTACTGCCGTATTGTTGTGAGCTTTTCCCACTAATTTTCAATTAAGTTCTCGCCGTTGTTCCAACTTCGCACATGCAAATATTGCTTCTTGCGTTTTTGCTCTCGTTTTATCCTGTGTTCTACGATGCCATACCCGTGTTGTTGCACGCAGAGTTTACAATCTATGTCGTCAGTTCGTGTTATATTAATACTACGCTTAAAGCCAAATAAGAGACGTAAACTTTTAAAGTTACGATATTATTAGTTTCTTATTCTAGGTGCTCCGTTAGATTTTAATTCCTTTTAGCAGTAGTTTAAAATTTTTAATTAAAAACAATACTTTCTAGGGCAAATTATTCCACTGCGCAAACAGATTCTTCTTTGTATTTTACGTATACTGTACTGATATGTAATGGGTCAGTGCAAAAGTTCATGCCCGATTCGTATAGCTGGAGCTGGTGAAGTATCATGGGGACTCTGTTGTTGTTTGTGTATACATATTATATATCGTTGGAAAGATAACAATCATAGCTGTCATTTGAGCATTAGAAGTGTTTAGTTTGGTTGAATTTAAATCGTGAAAAAGATCATTGAACATGGACAAGGAGAAGTTGCATTTTCGACATGTGATGTTTTACGAATTTCGGAAAGGAATAACCGTTGGCGCTACGACAAAAAACATTCAAGAAGTGTTTATTTGGACCGTACACCAGCCCTTCGAACGATAAAGAAGTGGTTTGCTAAATTTCGTCGTGGTGATTTTACCCTCAAAGGCGAACCTCGTTCTGGGCGTTCTTCCGACATCGATAACGATGTTCTGCGCGCATTAATAGCAAACAATGCACGCATTTCAACGGGAGAGGTTGCTGAGGCCCTGAGCATTGATGGATCAACCGCGTTTCGGCGTTTAAAGAAGATGGGACTCACTTTGAAGCTCGACACTTAGGTACCGCATACGTTAACCGAAAAAAAACAAGTTGGACCGCATCTCCGCAGCCGTTTCTTTGCTCGGACGTCTAGAAAAAGAGGATTTTTTGGACCGTTTCGTGACTGGCGACGAAAAATGGGTCCTGCATACCAACGTCAAACGCAGGCGTACTTGGAAAGAAGCAAATGAAATGACAGATGCGGTCGCTAAAACCGGGTTGCATCCGAAGAAGGTCTTGCTGTCCGTTTGGTGGGATTGCCAAGGTGTTATATTTTTGAGCTGCTTTCTGTTGGCCAAACGATTGATTCAAAGAAGTACTACCAACAACTGAGCAAATTGGACGCAGCAATCAAAGAAAAACGCCCGAGCTTGGTTAATCGCAAATGCATCATCTTCCATCATGACAACGCCGGACCACACACTTCGAAAATGACTCTGGACAAATAGGGACAGTTGAAATGGGAAATCTTATTGCATCCACCTTATTCTCCGGATATTGCACCCTCCGATTATCATTTGTTTCGGTAATTGCAAAACAATTTAAATGCCAAGAATTTTGATTCTGTGGAGGCTGTCAAAAATCAAATCACCGCGTTCTTTGACGCTAAACCACGCGATGTTTTCAAATGTGCTATCCATTGACTGGGCGTTGGAAAATGATTGAGAACGGTGGCGAATACATAATTGATTAATAAAGGTGTTTTTTTACGGTAACAACTGCTCGGCTTTTATTTACAAATCGGGCACGAACTTTTGCACTGACCAATATGTAGTTACTGTTTTATGTATTAAAAACGATGAAGTAAACAAGCAAGCACATATTTTAATCTTCCTTTTATTCGCAATTATGGACAGTTTTTTTATCTTTCAGGGTATGGAAGCTGATGAATCTGCGAGTGATAAGCAAATGTATCAAATACGTTGGTTCTAATCGAGATGGTCATTAGGGTACCCCTTATTTTTCAAGGTAAACAGTTGTTGAACGTATACACCCTTATTTTCTTAGTTTTATCATAAAACGTTGGTAAGTCAAATTTCAAAAACACTGGAGTATGTTAACCTGTTGCGCATTGCATCGAAACATGTTAGTATAGACTGCGCCGATTAAGTCACACGTACTAATCGATTAATGGTTAATTTTCAATGGAGCAAGAAACGTATTTGTTTTATTCGTTTAACATAGGACATTTGTTAAAAGAACAAAAGAACACAAATGGGTATAGGAGAGGAAAACGATTAGTTAAATATCACACAAGACATCTACTGTAGGAGACCGTTGTTGAGGGGTCATTTGTTTTTTGGAAGTTCCGATACGCATATTCTCTAAATATGTTCGAAATTGTTATAATTAGCCGACTACTAAGTACGAGGATGATATGAGAAGTACCCGTGTTTGAAGATCTGCATTGTCGAATGTGAGTACTATTTTTTAGTCGACGTATGTCAAAATTTCGGAGAAATTCGTCGAGTAGTGTTGTTTTGAGAACTGTTGAAAATAAGCAAGTTTACGTATTTGTGGAATCGCGGAAAAAGGGTAATGCCGGTCAGTGATTTGATTTCTTTTTTTTGATGGGAAAACGTGTGCAGAAATCAAAGAGAAGTTGGATGCAGTATATAAGGACCATGCACCTTCGATGACTACCATCAGATACTGGTTTAATGAATTTAAGCGCGGCCGAACATCCGTCTTTGATGAGAAACAGCCAGGTCGTCCCATTGAGATGACTACGGACCATATGATCAATAAAGTTTATGATATCGTGTTAGCAGACCGCCGAATAAATGTTAAAGAGATTGCTAATATGGTAAACATCTCAATTGAACGTGTTCAAAACAACCTTCACAAAAAATTGAGTTTGAGGAAGCTATCGACGAGTTGATTGCGTCTGCTGACGATTGATCAAAAACGGAATCGCGTGATATCTTAAAAGCAATATTTGGACATGTTTACCTAAGTGCAGAACGAATGAGATTCTACGGCGTTATGTGACTGTAGATGAGACATGGATACATCACTACACACCAGAAACCAAAGGTCAGTTGGCAAAATGCGTTTTTCCCGGCGAGCAGCAGAGATGGCGAAGACGATTCCATCACCCGGAAAAGGTATGGCGATGATTTTCCAATTCGCAAGGCACCATCTTAATTGATTATTTGAAGAAGGGAAGGATAATCATGGGACAGTACGACGCTGAACTAAAGACAAAAGGGCTCCACCCAACGAAGGAAAAAAATTTCTACCATCATGATAACGCCTCGGCCCACGCATCGGCAAATGCGCCAACAAAACTAGTCCAGTTACGGTACGAATTGATGCCCCATCCACAGTATTCGCCAGATTTGGTCCCTTATGACTTCTTTCTTTTTCCATGCTTGAAAAGGTGGCTTGACGGAAAGCGGTTCACGTCAAATGAAGAGGTCATTGCCAAAACAGAGACCCGTTTTGCAGAGTTCGACAAATCCTATTATTTAGATGGCCTAAAAAAGTTGGAACATCGCTGACGTAAGTGTATAGAGCTGCAAGGATATTATGTCGAGAAATAAATTGCCGAAACAGAGGCGTATTTTGCAGAGTTCGACAATGCGATATGGTTTAGCGTGTTCCAAGGCTTATAACATTTGATTTACCAATGCTTTGTGGTTAAATGAAAAAAATAAGAGGGTGTATATGCATTCAAAATTGGTTTACTTTCAAAAACAAGGAACACCCTAATAGCCATGTATATGCAAAGCGTACAGTTCCGACGCTCACAGATGTTGGAATTTAGGGCGATTAGAATCCTATCTGCTTATTCAACGCGTTGTTGAAGAAATATTAAATATGATGACGCATGCATACCATCAATTGTGCTGATTGTGTTTAGAAAACGGTATATCGTTCGCTCGCTTGAATGCAAACCAACTTAATTTTGTGAGCGCAAGAAATATGACCAGCTGCGTGAGGTTTGCAATCTAAAGCACAAACAAGATCACCCTTGTGGCAAAATATCAAGAACAAAAATGTACTGGACGAAATTTCTCTTTTTGATAAGGCATTTTTTGGCGTACAGTAGTTTGGAAAAGCCTTCATTTACAGTAGATTTCGTAGTTAATACAAAGTGCACAATATTTGAAGCTTTATTCAACACATATATTAAAAAAAGGTTTGCATTAATTAACGCATTTTCGTTAACCCTCCACCGGTGGCGCCTAGTCTCACAGACCCAATGCATTTACTTTTGTTTATATTACTTCTCAATTCAATTTCACACATTGGCCCGTAGATGTATGTATGTACCTTGTTATCGTAAGGTTTAGTAATACGTGATTGAGTGTTCTGGGCGTAAGTGTTATAGCTTCGCTGCTAATGTGGAAAGAAGTCTGTGGGACCCGGCGCCACCATTCGTGTTACAAATTTTGTTATATTCCGTAAACAGCAAGTAATTTTTATTTTATGTTTCTAGGTAGCTAAAAATATAATTAATATATAATAACATATAATGAATTACAAAGACCAAAAAACAAGGTTAAGGAAATCATGGAGCGACGCAGATGTAGAAGAACCAGAAGATGAAGATGAAGAAGATAACATCGAGGAACATTATTCTGATAGCGACAGCGAACAAGATGCTGAAGACATTGAAGAATTATCTGCTGCATCTTCAAGAAAGTTACGAATTGTGACATTTGTTGGTAAAGATGGAACAAAAGTTTGGAAAAAGCATCACGGTCCAAAAAATGTTAGAATGAGATAAGACGTGTTTGTACCAAAGAAGTATACAAACGTTATTCTAGTATCTAGTATGCATCACATTGATACATTAATCAATTGCCAGAAATTATAACATTTTACAATTCTAGGACAGGTGTAGATAATGTTTATAAAGTTTGCGCATACGATGAAGCTGGTAATACTCGTCGATGGTCTGTGGTTATTTTCCATGCTCTAATGAATATAGCAAGCATAAACTCTTAGGTAATACACGCTGCCAATAATCCCGAAGCAGCAGGATATATTATAAACGAAAATACTTAGAAAGTCTTGCTTTAAAACTCACTGTTGCACACCTAAAAAGATGATCGCGGAGGAAAAACTTACCACGCGAAATACGGCAACATATTATTGCAAGGGGTGTAAAAAATTTCTGTGCCTAAAACATGTAACACCTTTATGTGATAATTGTATTCATAGTGAGGGTGTTGATGTCGATAAGTTCATATACATACATGCATTTATATTACTTACATGTAAAATAAACGACATTTTTGTTGTAAAGCAGCTATTTGTATTTCTTTTTGCTAAATTATGTAGCAAGAGTTTAGTAATAGACTTAATTGCAATACTGTGGAAATGTTTCTGCAGACCACTAACAAGATGAGAGAATATCTTCATTTTTTAACAGCACGTGTCTAATACAGTAATAAATCAACAGATCTAATAGTATTACATAGAAGTTGTTCTGAATGGTACTACGAGTTCATTAACATACGGGTCTGTTAGACCCAGCGCCACCGTTTATGTGAAATAAGTAGGCGCCACCATTGAAGGGTTAAATAGGTAAGATTAGCATTTTCGAATTTAATTGTATAAGAAAAGTTGTCTATAATCCAAAATAAAGCAGGAATAGAAATTTTTGAGTCAAAATTTTAATATTTGAATGTACTGCTTCTTATTATTATTTATTTTTGATGATATTGAGAAATGTACAAATATAGTTTCTTCTTAAACAAATAGTTCAGGATTATCAATAAACTACACAACTTATGATCGACATTAAGATTTTATTTTGAATTTGCACAAATTTGGTCTTAAAACGAAAACATAACATTCTTTTTTAATTTATTAAATTTAAACTCCAAATTTAATAGTTAGGTTACTTTTATGATCTGGGGTACTTTTTCTATTAAAAATGTTCTTTACAATAAGAAATAGTGGTACTTCTCTCTTGAAGCATATCCATGCTTCCCTAAGTTATTGATTCTGTATATACAGAGTGGCCGAACCTTACAGGATGTCTCATAAGTCCGTAGCTACGCAAAATTTTATTTTTTAATGGAACCTGCTATATGCTTTTGTATTTCTGGAATCCTCATTAAATTTTGAGTCAAAATGTAATAATATACTATTGTCCTAAAACGAAGGGTTTCAGAGTTATTAGGGTCTTTTTGGGAAAGTCGACATTTGCAGAAATCTTTATACCTCCGGAAGTGTGCATTAGACAGAAGCAATTTTTGGTACCGCGTTTATGTGGTTCTGAATTGCTATCGTAACCCGCGTAATATTGCTTTCAATTGGTGTGACATATTTTAGTTAAGTCCTCTTTTGAAATGGAACAGCCTATATATTATTTTAGTTCTGAGTCTTTGGCAAAATTCTAAACACAAAAAAATACTACCAATGTTACCAAACTAAAATCAACCATTTACTCGTTCTAGCGACCTTTGGAACTGAACTACTGTTAATATTTATTTTATCAGAGTCCCACTGATGCAGGTAAGTCATGCAATTATCGAAAACGATGATATTTAATGATGTAAAATCAATCTATGATGAAATTAATTTAACTATTCGAAATTCGCTGTAACACGATTAACCAAATTATTGGTTTAAAATTAAAAATTGATTAAATCCCATTTGGCAAATAATCTGCGAAAGAAAACACTTAATTTTATTTTATAATCTTATTTTATAACTTATCACTAAAGTTGGCCACGAGGGGTACCGCGCAGTAGCGTAGAGTCGACCAGGCCTCGCGTTCCACTAGAGTTATTCTGCTAATAGAGATGTTTGCTGCCGCAAATAATTTCGCTCACCTTTTAAATAAAAATTAAATAACACGTGCTCAAACACTTACCATTTTAAGAGTCCTCCGTGAAATCACAAAGTGAATAATGTCTGTTAAATATCTGCAACATTAGATATGTTTCAACTGTTGTTTCGGCAAAACTAGTATGGCATGAGGAAAAAATGCCTTTATATGCAGAGAACGAACGTTCTACATCTAGTGACGTAATATTTGCGTAAGTAAAATGATCTTTCAAATAACTTAACGATTCTGTTGACGCACCTTCACAAATGTGTCTTAATGTGCCAAAATCAGAATTTTTCTCAAAAACACTTTCAAATTTTTCTAGAACAGAAACATTTTTTGCGTCTTCAATCGCGCATAGCTGTGCGTGAACATGTTGCACTATTTGTAGAGATTCTTCTAACGGCACCGCAGGATTTTGTAATTTTTCTATTGCATCTGCTAGCCCGAAGTAATTGTCGTGAATGATTTTTAAATCCATTTTAACCTGACCATCTTGAAATTTCGAATGGCTTTTCTGGATAGCGGCAGCTTCCTTTGTATCTAATTGTAAAACCACGTTCTTAATATTGTCAAAATATTTATGATAATAAAACGCGGCCTGCAACCAATGTTCCCCAACGAGTTAGAATAGGTTCTGGTGGCTCTGGTATACGGGGGCACAGTCTGTGAAATTCGCGAATACGTTTCGGTGATTTGACAAATACTGCTTTGGTATGCGCTATTAAAGCGTCTACCTCAGGATAACATTTTCTGATACCATCCGCCACAAGATTGAGAACATGAATTTTACACGTAATGTGTAACAAATTAGCAGAATGCTTTTTAAGAGACCGGCCTACAGAAAGCATGTTTGCAGCACCATCACTCACTAACATCAAGAGTTGGTTTGTTGAAAGTTCAAACTTGTCCAACGTATTTAACACTAACTTTGAAATTACTTCGGCAGTACACTGTTGTATTCGTTTGGAGACTAATAGAATTGAAGGTGCCGATTGATGAGGTTCCAATTTGCGTGCCATTACATTAAGAACAGAATGTTTCTTTCGATCTGTTGTTTCGTCGACATATAACCACAATTTTTGATCTTTCAACTCCGATTTTATTTTTTGTTCAATATGTTCGCGCCCAGATGGCACAATTCTTCGTAACGATGTTCGACTTGGTAATTTGCTCTCCGAATAGTTATTCCAAAAGCAGATAAATGGTTCCTTGTCTAGTAAATTAAACGGTACATTACATGCGATAAACGTAACGCATAAATTAAATATAAATTTTTCATTGTCTCGTGCGCAATTTTTTTTTGAGACATGCTTTTCACTATTTACGTGTCGTAGACAATGTTGTCTGGACCAACACATTAACGGGATTTTACAGATTACACATTTAATTTTAGCACCTTCATACATTAAGTCTGGAATTTATGCAATAAATTTCCGACCGCGGTCGTTTTGCTGACGAAATCATAATTTTTCTAGGACAGATAAACAATTGCGCAAATGACCGGCAGCGAAAATGTCCGTACTGCTCCGCAGACGAAGTAATACTACCGTTCCTCTCGATCCGAACTGATTCTACGCCGATGCGCGGTACCGCTTGTGGCCAGCGTTACTTATCACTAAAGACCGGATTATATGCACAAAAAAACCTATAAATATAAATGCACGTTTTTTTGTCAAAATATGCAAAAAACCGAACAAATATGCAACAGAAAATTCGAAATAAAAATGTAATTCAGGTTTATTAAAAACAGACATGGTGTACTAAGATATAATGCAGCTAACAAACTAACACATTTAAAATTGTGCTAAAGTCTAAAAAGATCTTAAAATACATCCAAATATTAACAAATATGATTAATTTGTTATTAATTTCTATTATAAAAGCACTTTATTACTAAATATTTCTCAAAATTTTCTACTAAAAAATTGTGTCATTTATCTGTGAACATGTTTATACACTAAAAATGTCCTTTCCACATCTACTGAAGTTGTTGGCGCATTTTTTAGTCTACATGTTGTTTCCGCATGTTTCGTTAAAATCGCCTTTTAATATATTAGCAACTTCTTTTAACATGCCGTATCCCATATTTTTCGAAATCACATATTCACATTTTTTATTTATGGCAAGCCCGATTTTACTCTGCACTTTAGCACATGATTGTTGAAATTCGTCCATAAATTCAGCGGATTCTGTTAAACTCAAAGTTGTGTTCTCCAATGCTAAAATAGTTGCTGGAACAAAACTATAGTTGCATTTAATGAATGACAATTGCTGGAGCAGTAGTTTCTCGTTGAACAATCTATGGGATTCCGTAACACATCGAGAAGAACCCGTAATCTCCGAAAGGACGGTTTTTATTTCTGCAAAATGATCCGCATAAAATATGGCAGCATTCAACAATGTCCCTCATCTTGTAGTTGCTGTTTGAGGAGGAAGTGGTGTATCTGGCAGTCGGTCCTTGTACATCTGAATATATAGCAGAACCTTTAAAAACATTTTCTTCACGTTACTAATTAATTCATTGACCAGAGGAAATTGGTTCCGTATTTCTTCAGCAACCCTGTTGAGGTCATGAGCAAAGCATGTGACATGAAGTAGGTTGAGATAGAATACCTTCAAATTGTACGCAGTTCGAACCATATATGGTGCCGCGTCTGACACTAGAAGTAATGCTTTCTCCAAGGGAACTGCTTCGGGCAAAAAAAAAAACTTAATTCTTCTTGAATTAATCTTGACATTGTTGAAATTGTGCTTTGAGGAAATTAAATTTGATCTATTAGAGATATTTTCCTTCAAGATTCCAATCAGAAGGTAACTATGTAACACCCAGCATTATCCGTTGTCTCATCGACTACTATACAAAAATGATTGTCTCCGATTAATTTTGTTATTTTGTTTACTGTGTCAGTATAAGTACTACCCACTTCACCTTTTCTTAAGGTACTTTCATCGGAAATATTATGTGTACAATATTTTTGAAGAAACGATTTAAAGTTTGTATTATTCAACTTATTAAGGGGAATATCAGCACTAACTAAAGTGCGACATAACTTTTCATTAAATAGTTTCTGGTCGGCTTTCTTTGTTCCCAATTCAATGCATTGTAAAATTGACTGGTTCTTTACTCCACAATTTTTCTGTTTGGCAGCATGTGAAGATGTCTTGATATGTTGGTCTACTTGCCTTTTTTTTTCACAGGGGATCTGAAGAGAATAATATAAAATTTCAACACTAATCTTGGAAATGCCGTGTCAATAAATTTTTCCACGTTAAGTATATCCCCAAAAATTCCTTAATACCGATTTACAAGATTGTCAAGTTGAATTTTCTCAAGAATATTTCAAGAAATTCAACATTCTTTAAAACTTTCAACGACCCGTGTCTTTTTTTAACCACCGTGTATATGGACTTTTCGGTTAACAAACAGTAAGCTCTGGTTAGAATTTGTAAAGCGGATTTGGGGACACCTTGTATAAATTTTACTTGATACATTCTTATTTTACTTAAGATTACTAGATCACTTAAATCGCAAATTAAGCGTTACCTATAAGTCACGAAATATTTGTATTTTTTTTTTAAATTTACATTACAATAAAAGGCTTAAAAAAAGTACTTACAATTTTGCAACACACTGTATAAAACACTTTTTCGTTATCTAAACGAAGTTCAGGGTGAGATTTGATCCAAACCAATATACCACTACTAACTTTCGGCTTGATTGAAGGAACGTTTTCACTGTACACGCGTATTTACGATTGTTTGGGTGACTCCTCGTTTGAAGGCACTGACTTATTTTTTAAATGAAATCACAACCTTACACTTAAACTGCATTTATTTTCACTATACAACCTGGTACAACTTTCTTAACGGTTTATGAGATGTCTTTGCTGAACGAAGCAAAACTGCCGCTTTTGAGACAAAAGCTACTTGATAATACCTCGGTAGGCAATAGCAAATAAACTTTAATGGCGGTGGATTGGATGCAAATCGGAAATTTTAAATTAGGCAGAGTGACGCACAATTTACTGAAATTTCATACAATGACTGCACTTGAATAATATCTTAAATAAACAGCTTTAACACGTACAATGCCGCACTATCGCTTTGAACGGTCGGGGTAAACACAAAGTGGCTATTGTCCTCTCCAATTTTAGGTAATTCTTGAGGCTTACGCGTGTACTTGACTACTATTAAATAATAAAACCGGGAATTCCTACTATTCACAATCTATACGAACTGGGAATTCGTACATTATTTAGACAAAGGGTAGTAAATTCGAAAGTTGCTGTTTACTACCCACCCTCCAAATTTTTCTGCCCGGGTGTCGCACAACCGAAAGGAAAAAGCCGGCGCTGTTGGTGAAATAATAAATTATGCAAATTTTAGGCGGCACTGTCATCTCCCGTAACAGGAGAGGAAAGCCCAGAGAATTTTGTTTACATTTGATTATGTATTTACCAACGTAATTTGTATTTTACAATTTGCGTATAACGCTTTCTTTATTATTTAAATATGTGAACCAAAAAAAACAGAAATTATGCATTAATATACAAAATTCTTTCAGATATGCAATAAAAGGGATAAATGCATATTATATGCACATTACACTACATTACAACAAGAAGGATCGCTCTGTTTGTATCCAGACTATTTCCATCTAATTCACTCACATTATTTAATTCGTTTCTCTTTTATACTGCTAACTAGGGTTTACACACAGGGATCGATGTGGCCTTCTTTTTCGAATAAAACGTTGAAGGCGATTTTTTATACACCCTCAGATGTTAAATATATCCAACACCTCTTACCAAATTGATTTTTGTAATAGTGGGTAAGTTTGACCAAATTTGGTGGTAGTTTTGGCACACAAATTTTGTTAACGCTTACTTTTTTAGCTTTAGACGAGGAAATTCTGAACTGTGTAAGGGATACAATTGCATAGTCTGTTGATATTCAATCATGTGGTGTTATATCCCTAAGTAGAACCATTCTAAAACGATAAATTCAAACTATTCGATTAGGGTTTATTAACGCATATTTTTAGATTCGTTTCTGTTATCTGCTATTACAAAACCAGATTTCATTGTAGTAGTAAAACCCATGCATAATATTCTAACAATATTCCAATATATACGCGTATTCTAATCAAATCATTGAATGCTGAAAACGTTCAGCAATGGTAATGAATAAATAATACCAGCCAATCCGATTGAACTGTATTTCCTATACATATTGAGGGCAATGCCATTTATTTTCATTGTATATATCCCGTTTTATCATATCAGCTTCCGTACGAAATCGAACGAAACAAGAACTAATCGAGGAAGAAAAGAAACACTGAATCCGGATGATTTCTTTCAAATCAAAGGTCGGCGACGCAGATATGAGGAATCAATATTATTGTGTGCTCGCGTATGTGTATATACGACGCCTCTATGTGAAAACTCTACCTATGTATATGTATATATGTGCACCACATGAATATAAACGCACACAGTTACGCTATACCCGAAGTCAGACCAAGATAGCGGTGAAACATATTAAATTATTCTCTTCATTGAGTTGAAATATAGGACCTGTATCATTACCAGAAAGCGTATTTACACAACCAATAAAGCTACTTTAGAGTCCTCGTTTATCCTATTCGCATGTTATGCCACCACTTATCCAATAATGGAGTAGAACATTTCCAAATATTCCATTGTAGAAGAAGGGGAGAGAGCAAGAGAGACGACGTATAGTCTACATATCTCGTTTATTTAAGGAGGTTTTTTGTGTTCGACGACAGAGGGCGTCGATAATGATTTTTCGTTGTTAACTCGACGGGGGTTTCCCTAGCACATCACGTCACTTAAGTTTGTACGTTTCTTTTGCTAAAATGGCGTTAAAACCATCCCGCAGTTCACATTTAGGAGCTATAGGAAAGCTTTTTACAGAATTAACAGTTTGCCTTTTCCGCGCAGCACTGTTCTATACCGTTGGTAACTATCTTCTTCGTGTTTCCGCACAACAGAAAGCACGCACACAAACAGCGAAGGGTTTTCAATCGCACGCACACGATTGTCAATGATACTGGCGCAGGACCCAGGAGTTTATTTTCTAAAATCAATTCTTTCCACTTTTCACGAACGTAACATAAAACTGTTTACTTTCTCGCTTCTTATTTCTGTTATGTATTTGTGAATGTGTGTCGCGCCAAGGCGTGTTGGAAGTGTACTTAAAGGGGATTTTTTCTTTCTCATTTGACACCCTGAATTGATGTGGCAAGTTTTTCGAGGGTTGATAGTAATTTGATTTCGCTACGGTACATTTTGGACTTTTAGACAGTCGTGTTTAGGTACTACGTACATATGTACATACGCATGTCGGTTTGGTTTTTTATTCAAATTGCAAAATTGTTGTCAAATTTTACATATACGGTAACATTTAAATTATATATAACCCATATTACCATAAGAACTGTTAGAAGAAATAAAAGACAAATGATATCTTGTGAACGCAACAGTGGTTTTGTTACATTTTTATTCTTTTTGTTAATAAATAGATCCATTTTGCATGTGCATCGGGATAACTTACAGATAATTCCAAATATTTCAAGAAAAAATCGAAGATAAGAGACTACCGTGTTCTTGTTAGCTACAATGGAGAAAAAGGTTTTGGGTAAAAAGAGTAGAAAGCAGGTTTGAAAAGTGGCATTACATAGAGAAAAAATGTTCTTGAATCAAACAAATATATACCTTTCAAATTATTTATTTAATTCAACAAAGGCTTATTTGAGCGAAAGCACATTTTTTAAGAACAGATTGAATTTGTTTGAATGTATACAAACGTTTTTGTTTGACATAATTTTGTCATGTTAAACAAACGTAAGTTAGAATCGTGCGCTTCGCCCATCGTCGGCAATTTCCGTTGTGCGAACACAGTGCAATCGCAATCGTAGTCCTTTAGGTTATGTGAAATGGTGGTTGGTAAGCGGTGAGGTGTAAATGAAGAAAATAATAGGTAAGTAGAATAATGGATTTAATAACGTCTACATGTTCATGTCAGAAATAAGAATTTGACTAATCTCTAACAGATTACTAAACAGTCTCAATGAAATCGATTAAATGAATTCGTAGGTACCTATGAGTTGGCGTTTAAAACGTTGTTGTGACTGTCTTAATTGATGTAATTGTTTGTACTTACTTATCACACACATATTTCTGGTTGCAAATGGAATTCAAGAATATAGTATTTTTACCATTGGATAGCCAATGTTAAAATTTCTGTATAAAAAAAAATAATAAAATAGTTGCCACAGATTGGTGAATATCAGAATTCTTATTTGTATTTGGGATTAGCGAAAATTGCAAATCCTTTCGAAACCAGTAACACCAATGCTAGCTAGCAGTTTAAATAAATTGGAATTCAATTCACGAATAGATTATGAATTGAGTGCAATACCATCTTGTTTTTAAGCAGACGCTTACTATAACGATGCTATCAGCTTTCCGTTTTCGTATTTTTATAACTAATTGTTAGTGCTTTTCCTCCTTTTTTGATCTAACAGGTATTTCAGCAAAGTCAAATGATAAAACAACATATTTTTTTTATAAAAACGTTTTTTATATATGCCTGCATGTATATATAAGTCTGTTGAGGTATCTACTGTCCTAACTCCTACGATTGTTGCCATAATACCTAGCAACTTTCTAGCACCTAACCATACCATGTCATTCATTCGCGATTTTCAGGATTCCCACGAAATGCGGCTCTCTATTGCAAGATTAACAAGGTAGTAAGTTTTGTAATATTCTTTACAAACAAAAGTAGTACAAATATCATTTCAATCTTTTTGTATCTGTACCCACTACACACAAGTTATTCTGTGGTTATGTCATCTTCATCAAAATAATTTTGCACGTATACAATTACAAAATTAGGTAGCGAAAACCGAAAACAGATACATGTCAAACATGTGAAGAATATGATGTAAAGATTCCTGCTGCAGACGTAGATGACATAAAAACACAGTTGGAAATTAAAGATGAAACATTTTATAAAGAAATAAAAGATAAAACTGCACTTGCTATAGCTAACTGTCACATTGAAACAATTTCAATAGATTTTCATCAAAATTTCCCCCTGCCCTCTCTCGCAGTTGGTGATACTTTTTATAAGCGACAGTTATGGGTGTATAATTTTTGCGTTCATGCTGCCAGCTTAAATAAAAGCTATTGTTATTTGTATGATGAGCCGACTGGTTTAAAGGGTCCGAGGGTCGTAGTTGGTTTGCTAAGGCATTTTATTGAAACAAAACTGGATCCAGAAGTCACAGAGCTGCACACTTTTTCAAACAACTGCAGGTCACAAAACAAAAACATTGTTATGGTGCAGTTTTTGTATACTCTGGTAAAAATGGGACGATTTAACGTAACCATTTACAAACTACCCGAAACAGGCCATAGTTTTCTCCCTTATGACCGGACTTTTGGAAAGATAACGCAAGGAAAGAAAAAACATGAGAAAATTTACTTACCACAAGAATATGCCAACATTATTAACTCTACCGCACGTAATTTCAAGACGATCATGGTCGCTGTTGGATTATAAAAACCGCTTGGTTGATAAATTTAAAAAAATTGCAACATAACAAGGTGATAAATTCTCCTGATACAAATACCGCATCCTTCGATATGACCGTCAACAAATTCCGATAATTCAGGTGAGTATTAGTGTCGGTGCACCCATATTTTTAGATTATATTCTTGGGAAACCTGACCAACAAGCGATATTACTTAACCCTGGACAGAAACTGTATGGGGAAAGACGAAAATTAAAACCCCAGAAAATACGATCACGTCATGTATTTAACCAATAAATATGTACCAGCGACAGGCAAGTGATACGACAATGAATTATTTGAAATTCAAAACGCCGCTAACCAATCCAACCAGGTGGACGACTATATTGACAGCGATTCTGACCAAACTACCAATCATTTCTGAGTTGCATTTCTATTTTCTACATTTCAGTTTGTTTTCGTGTTACTCCAATTTCTTTATATATATGTTTTAGTTCAATTCAATACTTAAACAATAAATAGATTACAAAAGGTATGGTTTTTATTTTTTTTGTGCAAAAACTAGGTATTTGGTGGAAAAGCCAAACATCTCCTTTTTGTGGAATTTACTGGTTTTTAAGGATTAAAGCACCACGTACTTGTCAGATCTAAAGCATGGAAAGTATAAGCATTTGTGATACAAATTGTTTAGTTTTCTATACCTGCTGTCGCTACATAGTTTTCAGGTGCAAAAACCAGACATCTGGGTTAGAAACTTTTTTTGCTCATAACAAATATATAAATGATTAGTCATTGAACACAATTTAAAAACAATATGTACATAATATATATATCTACTAACTGTGCATATATCACAGAAACTGGGAAATTCATAACGAAAAGGAATAAACAGTTTTTCTTTGTTTTCCAACATTTTACATTTGCGTACTTGCCTGGTTCTTGCACTGTGGTGTTCAATTGACGACGGCATTTAATAGAATTTTACCTCCGTATAGGGACACACATTAATATAGCAATAGGTGTCAATATGTAACAGAAATTGACAACTTTAACAAGAAAGTATATAAGCAAATGGCAAACAACATATTCTCAGCACACTCCGCACTACACAAATTATTAATTAACTTGGAAAGGCCGTTTCGAAGACATGTGGGTCTTCATCTTCAGCCGCGTACCGATTGATGTGAGAGAACATATATTAATTTTAACGAACCCGCTCTATCCCTACTCTTCAAGAAAAATATACACAAGTACCTACTTTTGCCGCTTAGACTAGAAAACAAGTTTAAACAAGAGGAATAGGCGGAAAAGGGACTTATCGCCACGAAACGCAAGACATGTGGCCATCCCACACTAATAAAAATAAGAATTGAGTGAGACAACGGTTATATCCTTTCTGTTCGTCAAATTTGTGTTCTTTCCGCCTCTACCCTTAAAACTAAAGACTGGACACATGCGGAATATACGAAAGGATCGACGTCCCTTGTTATAGCACAACCATAAATCAAATGACATCTTTACCGTAATAAATCGAAAAGACAGGAAAAGTATAAAGGCCCCTTCTCTTTATTGATTAGGTTTGCATTCTTATTTATGTAAATAGTCTCATAGGCCTCCAGCTCAAGCGGCGAAGTCACGTTTTTAATCCATTTTAGGTTGTTTGTTATCATTATTTATATAAGCAAATGTCAAATATCTTCCTAAAATGCTGACTTTTTCGAAATTCTGTGTCCTTACACACCTTGTGATATAAATAACTATTTCGGTATGAAGTTGGAGATGTACTTAACTTACATGTTAAATTTAAAGGTATTTCTTAACATATTGATATCTACCACGTCTTCCCACAATGAATGTTTTGAAAGGATATGTTTGAATTTCAAAATTAACATGCTTGACGGGCCGAACGGGCTTGTCGAGCCGCCCGACTCATTGAGCGTTTTCGAATTCACCGACACGATAGCAGCATGGCACCGACAATGATACTGGTAGACATCAAATTTGAAAATATTTCGCACTGAAATCAGTCGACGATGTGTCGGCAAATGTGAAAAGAGTCGTGTTCGTATCAGTGCCGTGCCATGATCGTGCCGGTGCTGTTGTTGGCGAATGTGAAAACGCCCATTCTGAACAGACCCGGCTTCGCATGTACCTGGAATATTTCGGCATATTCGCACTTCTACTGTAAGTCCATATACAAATTTGTTACTCAAGAATTTTGCTCAATTTATAAAGTATTGTGATCAGACAATAGTCAATTATTTGAATCTTGTATTCCACTTATATACAAAACTAACTAAACTAAAGTTTAAAGTAATTCGAAGCGATAACTCTCTTTATGTGTATATTCTTCGTATTCTAAGAGTTTTCTTATTGTTATTTTATAATTACCTGGACTAACAATGCTTAGGATAATTAGGTATCAAACATAATAATAATCTAATCAAACCGAATTAAATTTTGACCTGAATATTACATTGGAGCATAACAGTTATATAAATGGATTTCTTAGGACCGTCACATGTGATCCCTGCAAAACCTTTCTACCTCCGTAGCTCTATTATCTCCTTGATACTACGCTCTCCTTTATAGCGTATACGAAAGACTTTGTCTACATAGTGGTTGCCAGATATATAACAAAACTAATTTAATACGCACTTTGATTCCCGTAAACCTTTCCTATTAGATTTGACGTAGGTTTACAGTACAATAATGTACTTAGTATACAAATTCGCCATTATCCGCTGATTACACGCACAACAGAAGATTATATAATCGCAAAGCAAGTACATAAGTACAAGACCACCAAGCCGCATCGGTATAGTTCACTATTCGTGAGACCCATAGAAAATTCCTCGGAGTATTACGTTGGACATGCAATCGGGAAAGACGCCCATTTACCGGTTACAATAATCCAATTAGATTACAGCGCACGGTGTGGGGCTCCATCAATTAAGTTCCGTGTTTGATTAACATGCAAAATAAACATCAGATGCTTTAATTGTTTGAATGGTAGGAGCGTGAGGTTAATATTAAAACTTGAAACGTTTCTATTTCAGAAAAAACGTTTTTAGAAGTAATTTATATCCAATCAAAAATATTCATACGATACAATTTTCGTTTTATAGTACTCAAAATATGGATTAATATTAAAATATTTCACTGAATATAATCCAAACGAATCCAAATAAAATTAATGTCCACCCCATTTGTAACAAACGCAAAATTTGCTGCTCAAATACAGATAATTACATAATCACCAATAATTGAAAATATTAAAGATAGAATTTGAACAAATTAGGATTCTGTATATTTCTGTATATACCGTATATACTTTTTAATCAGCAATGCAAAATTAATGGAGATTTCTATCACGCTAATGGTGATATATACAGGGTGTTTATTAAACATACGGCAAAAATTCAAGGGGTTATTCCATAAACTATTCTAAGAATACTTTGTCCTTTGATAATTTTTGAAAAGCCCCTTTGTTTCGAAGATACAGGGCGAGAAAAATTTTCGACAAAATCAACATTTTATTACAAAAAATTACATTTAAAGTTACTTAATCTACAAGAACTGTTGAAAATGACTACCTCCAGCTAGGATGCAAGAATCCAATCTTTCAAAAACATCAGAGTCGTTTCTTATTGAGTTATACCCAGCAATTATCTGATTTCTTAAATCTTCCACATTTTCCACTGGAGTAGAATAAACTAATGATTTTAGACGGCCCTATAGGAAATAATCGAGGGGGTTTAAGTCCGGGGATCGAGCAGGCCATAAGTGAGGTCCACCTCGACCAATCCAACGATCTCCGTATGTTGCTGTTAAGAACTCACGAGCAACCACACTAAAATGCGCTGGTGCACCATCGTGCATAAACCACATTGCATTTCTTGTTGCCAATGGTACATCCTCCAGAAACAGAGGTAAAGTTTGTTCCAAAAAGTTTCGATACACCTCGCCGGTAAGTCTACCTGGTAGAAATACCGGTCCAATTAGCCAGTCACCGACAATTCCTAATCAAACGTTCAACGAGAACTGATGTTGAAAACGATCATCAACTACCTCGTGTGGATTTTCTTCAGCCCACACATGGTTATTGTGAAGATTCCTTATTGCATTTCTTGAGAATTTCGCTTCATCGGTAAAAAGAATCAGTGTCAGTAGTTGAGGGATTTGAACCAATGTGTGCAAAAGCCACTGACAGAATGCAATCCGTGGAGGAAAATCAGCAAGAAGAAGTGCCCGACGGCGTTGTATGTGTTATGGGTACAACAAATACTCCCTAAGAATTTTCCAATCAGTCCCATTACTTACATTCAAAGTATTTGCAATTTTTCGAGTAGAAGTACCTGGATCTTCCTCTATCATGTCCAGCACATTCCCTTCTAATTCTACCGTTCTTACTGTCATTGGCCTTCCTGGTCCTCCACTTCGTTTCAATGTGCCTGTTTCATGAAGACGTTGATGAATACTTTGGAAGGTTTTTCTATCAGGAACATTACGGTCAGGAAATCGTTCAATGTACAACCGTCTAGCTTCTAATGAATTGCCATCAGCAAGTTCATAAATGAAATGCATGTCAGTCATCTCGGCGTTCGTATAGCGATTCATGATAGAGGACTTCACTAACAAAAGTTTAAGTAATAAAAGACAGAAAATACATGTCAATCAGTCTCAACAAATTTGACACATACAAAATGATCAATCACGAAACGTATTCAAATGAAATCCACGTTTTAACTGATTTACTTTTCTATGTCTGCACTTGCCTATTGTTAGTGGGTAAAACAGCCGTTCTTTGTAATCGGAATGTTGTTAAAAGATAATGCGTTTTTACAATTTTTTTATACTCGGTAAGTAAAATACCAATATTGGTTTTGTCGAGAATTTTTCTCGCCCTGTATCTTCGAAACAAAGGGGCTTTTCAAAAATCATAAAAGTACAAAGAGATTAGAATAGTTCATGGAACCCCTTGAATTTTTGCTCGCCGATCTCGTGAAGATGCAGACGTCATCGGCATATAAGGCGGAACCTACCGAGACGTCTGCCGGGATGTCATTCATAAAGATTGACAAGAGAATCGGCGATAGCACAGAGCCCTGTGGTACCCCAGCAGCGAGTCCTCTTGCTGAAGAGCGTTGCCCATCCATCCGCACTCGTAACTTCCGGTCTTAGAGGAACGACGATATCATCCTAATTATGCCAGTGGACAATTTGCATCTTAAAGAGAAGACCTTCGTGCCAGACTTTGTCGAAGGCTTTCGCAACGTCGAAAAATACTGCTCCTGTATATTGACGCAGGCGGAATCCTTGTTTAATGTATTCTACTAACCTAAGGATCTGCAGGGTGGTACTATGTTCACTACGAAAGCCAAACTGTTCATCCGGAATGATCGACAGATCTTCAACTTCAGCTTGTAACCTGCTGAGAATTAGCCGTTCAGCAAGCTTGCCTAGCACGGGAAGTAGGCTAATGGGCCGATAATTCTGAAGCCACGTCCTCACCTATCCAGACTTCGGGAGAAGTACCATATCTGCAATCTTCCACTGCGACAGATAGTACCGCAGACGCAGCATGGCATTAGCACAATACTCAAATAATGCGATGGCCCTAGTAGGGAGGAACTTCAAGGCTTTGCTGGTAATGCCGTCCCTGCCAGGAGCCTTACCAGTATGTAGCGTTGAAATAATTTCCTTTACTTCCCGTGGCGAAACCGGCCTTAACGGCACATCTTCCACCGGCATTGCTCGATCAGTGTATCTGCTTTGTGGTATCCTACCAATGTTTACGTACAAGTTTTCATGCAAGCGTATGCGCGTGAATTGAGAAAATCAACATCTGGTCCGTAATGTAAGAACTCAGTACCCCGAAAAACTTCACGTTTGGGTGATAACATTACAGGGCCATTTGTTATCGACGTCAATTTGAACGGAGTGAAATATTTGGATTTGTTGCGAACGCAAATTATTCTTGCAGTCCGTCAACTTAACTCTGATTTTGATGGAATTTGGTTTATGCAAGATGGTTGTCCAGCGCATAACACCAGATTAGTAATGGAGTTTTTAGAAAACACATTTCCTAATGGCGGAAAGGGTACGATAAAGTGACCACTTCGATCACCTGACTTCAATTTCTGCGGATTTTTTTCTGTGGGGTTATCAAACAAAATCTCCACAGTTTTGCAACAGTACCGAACTTGCAACAGTTGCAAGTAAAACTGTTGAGAATTTTTGCGGCAATATCCCCTAGAAATCTCGACGCAGTGAGGCGAGAGTTTTACGATAGACTCGGCTATTGTTTGGCAACATAGGGGGGTATTTTCGAACCCTTCATAAAGTAACATTGTTAGAATTTCAATTTATTTTGTATAATCTGGAAATCTAAAGAAAGATATATTCTTTTCTTTCCTTTGATTTCGCCAGAAATTAACATAAAAGCACACATGATTTACGGTGATCATTTTCGTATTCACGCACCTCTATCCGCTTAGACTCACCGCCACACCGCTAGGTCTACGTATGGATCTAAGACTGGCAATCTCAGATCCAAATCGACAATGCGCCATATATATCGCATACACAACATTTACCTAAAATAATCAACAGATAACTTGGTAATTGCCTGAGAGCTGTTCGAGAGTTGGTTTGGGAAATGTACCCGGTTTTTGTCGCTGTTTTCGAGACGGCAGACTCTTGGCACTAGATGGCGCTAAAAGATATGTTGCTTGCTGTTTCGAAGGGCAGTGACATTAACCGACAGGCAAATAACGGCGTGAGATACAGAAGCGCTCGGAACAACACTGATGATACAGGCTAGACAGAAATATGTCCGTTGGCTATTGCTTTCTCTCCTCACACTCCTTTTGCCAATATCATGAGATATATTAGTATTATATTTAGTCAGTTACCTTTTATAATTCATACATTTTATATAAAATTGTGTACTTTTTATTTAATTTGAGTTTAAGTATTAATGTAGTAACAATGGATTTTGTGCAGTACAGTGAATCCCTTAAATATTCATTTCATTACTTGTGTGTAAAAATAGATCGACATATAATAAGCGTATTTTTCTATTTATCTCACTATTTCCAGTCATTTATTTCCTTACACGTTTCGTTTCGTTTAATATTTACTGTAATGTTTATATTGATGTTTTTTACCGTTTAGTTTGCATTTTCTTCACTTTTCACTCAGATTCTTGTACATACGATAAAATACAGTTTAACAACCTTCATTGCATACGAAAACAAGTATGTTGTGCCGATAACAGTTTTAGCGAATAATTGGAACCGTTGTCCAATGAATTTCATCACAAATTAGAGCTTCAAACGTCATTAAAGATCGGATTATTCGGCGAAAATCGCAAATAATTTAGTTTACGCTTGTCAGCTAAATGCAAATTTAAACGTTTAAAGATAGGTTAAAGAGTGCGTTACAATTCATGTTGAAATGTTATTTTATAGTTTAACCAATAAATTTTCTATGTTATTTGATGTTCTACATTATCAAAAGCCTTTGAGATATTATGGAATAATAATAGTAATTAAAAAGCCAGAGGGGAAGTACTCGACCGTACGACGTTAAGAAGTAAAATAACACATTTTGAAAAACCGGATATGCGATCTGTTTCTAGATGGTTTATTAAAACTTAATTTTTTTTAGACCCAACAATTCGTTTTTTATTCCGAACTTCACAAAGAGTTACTATAATGTATAAGGAAAGTCAAATATGATAAAAATCATTGTATGAATTTGAACTACTTACAAAGAAGAGTACATACTGCGTTCGTAAGTTCGTAGTAAAGTGAACCGCTAGAATGTATGGACAATGTTACAACAGTAGGCCATGAAAAACAAAATATACACTGTACAGACTTTTAACGCGAAAGAAGTTCTGTCCAGCATCAGAAAGGAGCAGGCCGATCGTTACCCAAGAGAATATTGCTGCTGCTATGGAAATAGTTGAAGAGGACAACAACGCTACAATAGAGCATTAACTCAAGATTAGGTCCTCAGCTTTTAAGACAATCATACACGATCACCTGCATTTAAAAAGAGTTGTCAGTCGTTTTATGTCGCATCAGTTTTCTGAGTTTCAAAAAGCGGAACACATGATAATTTGCCATAAAATGTTAACTCTTTTTGTTCTAAAATTGTGACAGGTAACGAAACGTATATTCCGTTTTTCGACGTACCTACCCGTCAATGGTGTCGTATATGATCCACAAAGGTGAAGAAACATCAACAATGACAAAGAAATAGTGAGCTATGAAAAAAGTTAATTTAAATGGATGAACAAAAAACAGTTACAGCTAAACAGTTCATCCAAAAATGTTTGTCTAAGATGTCTAGTAGAGCTCCTGAGAATTGTATTATGTTACATCACAATAACGCATCGCCCCGTATCGCAGCTCTCACGATCCAATATTTGTCTTAAAAAATATACAGTGCGGGTCTAAAGTATTCCACGTTCCCATGCTAACTTTTGAACAACAGAAGCGAGCGTTTTTAGAAAAAATAGGTCGATCCAACTAACTTTTGCCGTTATCAGCATTTTAGTTGTATTTGCGGTTTCACTAGAATATTATATTATATTTTTACGATTTTGGAAAGGTAATCGAAAGACGAATCCAACGATACCACATATGTTACACTTTAACTTAAGAAATATGACGATATGCAGCAATATAGGTTTTGATAATCTGTTTTTGTTGTTACGCAAAGCTGGCTAGAAAAGAGCGCCAAATTGTTTCTTGTGACTCCAGACTGATCTAAAGAGCTCGTTGCTAAGCAATGGAATCTAACAAATGCCAAACTGTCAAATCTCAATTTCAAAAGCGTAAATTATTTTTATTATTTATTGTTATTATATCCAGCATTTGTCATATATTCCTTCTTTGTTCTCGCTATTTTCTCTTATTTTACCTTGTTCTGTTAATTGTTGTTATGTCTTTGCTTTATCGAACTTTATTGCAGTTAATTAATTATGGTAAGTTTGTTTAAATATGTTAGTTTTTGATAGACAATATGTCACTTTTTGGGCTTTTTGTGTTGTTACTTTTATGATGGCTTCGGCACGAACCATTCAAAATTGCTGGGTCAATTTTAATATTGCGTAATTCTAGCAACAATTATCACCTTA
Source organism: Dynastes maya (assembly GCA_029619315.2). Classification (NCBI taxonomy): domain Eukaryota; kingdom Metazoa; phylum Arthropoda; class Insecta; order Coleoptera; family Scarabaeidae; genus Dynastes; species Dynastes maya. The sequence goes on along the minus strand of JAROYE020000003.1, from coordinate 52,156,929 downwards.
TTTGCCATGGTTGCGCAACAAATTGTTCAATAATTTAAATTATATTATCTTCTGTTAAAGCAGTTCGTCCTGTAAATTTTGTATCTATGCTTACTTTGCGCAAAGTTACAATATTTCCGGTTGTACAAGAGCAATATTCATTTACCGAATATTAAGGTTAGGTACTTGATGGTTATCTTATGTGATCCATGCGGAAGCCATTGTAACATCAACAACATAAAAAAATTGAACTTAAGCACATCGCCTGTCAAAAACTAACAAATTTTAATAAACCTACCACAATTAATTAATTACAATAAAGTTCGATAAAGTAAAGAAGAAACAAACTCACAAACTAAGTTAAAATGAGATAAAATAATAACGAGAACAAAGAACATATGACAAATGCAGGATGTAATAACAATAAATAACAAGAATAATTTACGCTTTTGGAATTGAGATTTGACAGTTTGGCAATTGTTAGATTACTTTGCTTAGCAAGGAGCTCTTTAGATCAGTCTGGAGTCACAAGAAACAATTTGGCGCTCTTTCAGAGAAACATATATTGCTACATATCGTCATATTTCTTAAGTTAAAGTGTAATATATGTGACACCGTTGGATTCGTCTTTCGATTGCCTTTCCAAAAGCGTAAAAATATACAGGCTATTCTATTTAAAAAAAGAAAGTTTCGATGAAAGCGGAAATGCAATTGAAATGCCGATATCGGCAAAAGTTAGCTTACAGAAAATAGAAATTGTCCTATTTTTTCTAAAAACGCTAGTTTCTGTCGTTCAAAAGCTAGCATGGGGGGACACTTTAGGCCCGCACTGTATAAAAGCAATAGAGCATCCACCGTACTCACCTGATTCGGCAATGCGTGACTTTTGGGCTTAAAAAATATTTTCGAGGTATGGTATTTTCGTCTGAGGAAAAATTAATACATCAGTATTTTGCAAGTATTTCAAAAGAAGATTGGTCGGTGGCCTTTAAGAAATGGAAAGAGAGAATGGTCAAGTGTATTTTTTTGTTTAAGGGAATTACTTTTTATTCTCAATGGTCTCAACTTGGCCCTCGTACATAGAAAGAACCCCAGTTCCTCTAAACCAGGTATGGGCAACCTTTGCATAGCTGAGGGCGTAATTTCGGGACTTAATCAGGTCGCGGGCCGTAGGTAAGAAATAAGTAGGTAGTAGTGAATAAAAAGGCGATAAAAATTCACACATTTTCTTATTTATTAGAATTATAATAGCATAATCAAACATATAAAAAGCAAATTAACAAAAAAAGATAGAAAAATCAAATGAAAATCAATGAGAGACTTGAGTTTGAAGCTGAGAAACAAGATGGTCAATATTGGGGTCAATATTGGTGTCAATATCACTAGTACATGGGCGCAAAGTGTTTTCTAAATTAACATCTGTAAGCCGAGTACGATGCTTATTTTTATTAATTTTCATGATTGAAAAACAACTGCTCACATTTATACGTGCAAATTATTTTTCTTGCGAAAACTCTCAGCTGAGGATACTTTAATTCGGAAAGGTATGTTCTGTAAAATCCGCTTAGTTCCACATCATCAAATTTAGACTTGAAATATGAGTCTTCTTGAAGCTCCATCAACTCCATTTGTAGGTGAAGCGGAGCATCTTCCACATTACACTTACACGGATTTGCAAAAATATTGAACGTGCTATCCATATTCCTAAAATCGGAAAACGGATCAGTGAATTGCTCTGACAGTAGTTTCAGTTCTTCAGCATAGCGACCGTAATCAATGTTTTTGTGTTTCCCACAAGCGAATTTTGTTTTGAAAAGCTTTAAGATGACTGTACAGCTGATTTACCAATTGCCCTTGTTTTTGAAGCTTCAAGTTCAGGTCGTTTAAGTGTCCTGCGATGTCTACCAGAAATGCCAAGTCACAAAGCCGTGTTGGATCACAAATTTGCGGCAATGTTTTCTCTTTCATTTTCATAAAATCAGCTATTTCTTTTCTAAGGTCATAAAATCCTTTTAGCATTTTGCCTTTGCTTAGCTACCTTACTTCGCAATAGTATGTCACATCATCGTGTTCTGAAGAGAGTTCATCCAAAAATGCTTTAAACTGGCGATGGTTAAGACGCGCGGATCTAATAAAATTGATGGTATTTACTACCACACCCATAACGTTCTTCAGTCAATGTAGAGCACAAGTTTTGTTGGTGAATAATGCAATGCAGAATTATTAAATCACATTCTTGCACATTCATAGCGGTTGCTCTTTTCTTCAGAATTCCGATAAAACCTTTCCATGGACCGACCATTGAAGGCGCACCATCTGTACACTCTCCAACTAATTTACACCACTGCAAGCCATATTGCTCAAAAGTACTATGCACCTCGGCAAAAATATCTTTTCCAGTAGTGGTCCCTTGTAGCGGCCGTAAAGCCAGTAATTCCTCTGTCACTACAAATTCTTCGTCAACACCTCGTATAAAAACAGTTAACTGGGCTGTGTCAGATAAATCTGTACTCTCATCCAAAGCAACCGAAAATGCTTGAAAACCAGCCAGTCTATCAGTCAATGTTTTTTTGATATCACTAACCATCATGTCTATACGTCGAACAACAGTGCGTCGCGATAAGCTCACTTTCTCAAACTCTTTTTTCTTTTCTGGACACAAAAGTTCTGCAACATCTACTAGGCACTTTTTAACAAACTCTCCCTCAGAATATGACTTCGATGTTTTCGCTATTTTGGAACTAGCTATAAAACTAGCTTTAACAACACTGTCTAGATTTGATCTTTGTGAATGGAACATTTCTTGCTGTTTCCCTAAATCGGTAATAAGTTTTTTAATTTTATCCTTTCATAACTGGCCCGTAAGTAATTTATATTGAGCGAAATGCTTGCTGGAGTAATACTGCTTCATATTGTATTCTTTTAAAACAGAAATTGTTTCATTGCACAGCAAACACATAGGTTCACCACTGTGCATGATAAAAAAGTATTCTTCAGTCCATTTGTTTTGGAATTGACGACATTCTGTGTCCACTTTCCGCTTTTTTAAACCAGACATCCTGATAGATTTTTTTTCTTCTGAGCTAAATTTGCTTGAATATTTCCCGCGTCTTTTCTTATCAGTTGTTAAGAAGTAATGAGTTGACACGCGCGCTGAGCGGTTTATATATTACCCGCAATAAGCAACTAGAATACTCTCGATCGTACGCGAATATGCGATGCTAGCCGCGTTATGAATAACAGTCGGCTCTGGAGCGCTTCGAGGTCATCGGGCGGCTTCCCGAATGTTTATCTGTTTGTCTCTTTCTAACGATTATTTCTGACTCGATCTGTGGCGTTCCATTGCGTACGCTTAATAATATTACTTATCGATTTTAGTCTTTATGATTTGAATAAATACAATTTTAGGTTGGTTGACGGAAATTACAACTAAACTATGTGTGTTAGATTTTAATTTTTTTGGCGCGTTATTTGAATTTCTCTCGCGAGCCGGATTGAAGCTGGTGGAGGGCCGGATTCGGCACGGGGGCCGGGGGTTGCACATATATGCTCTAAACCGTAATGCTATCTACGTATATGGAACCAAACTGTTAATATGAGAAAAAAAAAAAAGGTAAAGCCCTTTCAAACTGGGAACCTACTTTTGAATAACACCATTCCATCTATTTGGAGTGCCTTTGCCTCCGTTGGTTCAAGTCTCTTGTTAATAGGAATACTCGACTTATTGTTACGACAGCATGTATCAACTCACTACATTATATATCCAGAGCTGAAGCTTTTATAGTTAAGGGGTTCAACATTAAACTGGCAAGGTTAGTCAACTTCCCAACGAATTCGAATACCATTGAACCCTTCTCTGTTAGTTAGTCGTAAAATACGGACAGTGCATTTACGTATACGATAATTAATATTATACGAATCTACGTCGTGTAGAAAGCGGAAATTTCTGCAACAGGTCTCTCCTTTCCCCATTACAGATTCGCCGAATTAAAAGTTTTAACCGCCGAATTTTATCTTGGCGGAGAGTTTGAAACACTAATTGGGATGAAGGTTCTACCCGAACACGCCGGCACAACGCTATTAGTGGGAGTTCAAATGAAACGCGTTCAAAGAAGGAAGGACCGAAGCGAAAGAAAAGGAAAAACGGTCAATGTTTTCGCTCGCGAAGTAATTTACACCCAATTACGGCAAACTTATTAATTAGTTAGTGTGCGCCGAAGTATTACAGAACATGATTGATTTTCAAATATACCCTGGTTTCACAAGGAAAATCTTCAGATTCAGTCGTGTTATTCACTAAATAACATTAATTTGGGTGTTTGTTTTAGGTTACTGTTACCGTCTTTCTCAACTTTAATTATATATCGATTTTCGCCTTATTTTTCAAAGTTAATTTGGTGTAATTGGCGATGTGAAATAAACATCTATTTACAAGATGTATTTTTTAACAAATAATTACGTTAAAAAATTAGGATTGTCACATAATTGGATCTTAAGTAGATCGTTATCTCTTTAAATTATCCTTTCAAATTTTTTTCTTAAATTCTTTGGTTACAGATTTAGCAAATCATCATCTCTTTAATGTTCCGTTAAAAATTTTCGAAATAAGTTTCTAGTACATAAGTTCACTGGAATTTGACTCTAAAAATATTTGGCGTCTGAACGGAGAAGCAGTAGTGGTGTCAAAATTTAAGTTGTAAGAATGCTTAACATTATTATTATTATTATTATTATTATTATAGACGAGCCATAGCACAGATACCTTTAGTCAATGCGACCTCAATAGATCTATTGTAACAAAATGCCCTCATGTGTGTTAGAATAGTTGGAGGCTTTTAATAAACCTTAGTACTACTCTAGGATCTGCTTCCTTCAGTTCAGTAAGTGTAAGAAATGGCCCACTGAAATGTTGGTGTAGTGTGCGACTAATGGCAACACATTTACATAGGATGTGTTCTGCCGTTTCCCGAATCTTCTTGGCATAGACGCCAGAATGGATTTTCAGCTTTTCCTAATTTAAATAAGTGATATCCTCCATGGTTCAATTCTGACATTAAGAAAAACATAAAACTGAAACATTTTTATTACAAGAAGTGGAAAACAACAAAGTCTTCAACTTACGAGTTTTCACGGTTACGATCCCTAATTAAGGCGCAAATTAATGCGGCGTACAGGGAATATCATAAAACTATTGAAATGAATATAGCCTGTGATACGAAATTATTCTGGCAATTCGTAAACTCTAAGTGAACCACCTCCAGAATTCCCGGGAGCTTTGATGTTGACAACTTAATTCTTGATAAACCTACTGATTTGTTCAAGCATTTGCAGATGTGTTTTCTAATGTATTCACTCGTAACGTACCTATTGATCCTAGCCAACTTAATTCGGATTTTAATTGCTGTTCTTTTAACATTGGATACTTTACCCTTAACGTAGTTCTTGGTGCCTTAAAAAACCTTAAAGCATCTATGGTTCGTGGAGATGACGATTTACCTAGTTTTCTTGTTCGAGACTGCGCTCCAATTTTGTGTGAACCATTATGTATGATTTTTAATATGGCTATCCAAACATCTACCTTTCCAACTTCTTGGAAAATTAGCAGGATCACACCCGTATTCAAAACAGGTGACCGAGGTAATATCTACAACTACAGGCCAATTACTATACTCTCTAACTGTGCTAAGGTTTTTGAACAACTCTTGTACGAAAGACTTTACAACTGCATTAAACCTTACCTATCTATTCACCAACATGGATTTATTAGTGGACGATTAACTACTACCAATTTAGTTGAGCTTACTCAGTACATTAGCCAGAATCTTGACAAACGAATTCAGACAGACACTATTTATACAGATTTCAGCAAAGCTTTCGACACTATTGATCATAACGTGTTGATATCCAAACTCTCTTCAATTGGATTCTGTCCTGGTGTTGTTGCACTAATGCAATCATATCTTCATGATCGTTCATGTTACGTTCACTATAATGGATTTTTATCTCACCCTTTCGTTGCATCCAGTGGAGTGCCTCAAGGTTTAAATTTAGGTCCACTTCCATTTAACATATACGTTAATGATCTTTTGCTCTCTTTGGATTGTAGCCTCCTTGCTTATGCAGACGATCTCAAAATTTTTAGCAAGATTACTTCAACGTCCGATTGCCTAAATCTACAAAGAAATCTCACAGACAGTTGACAATTGGTACTCTTTGAATAATATTCAATTGAATGTTGATAAATGTGCAACGCTTACCTTCAGCCGCTCCTCTCAGCCAAAGATATTTGATTACACAGTCTCTAATGCTACAGTCCGTAGAGTTAGCCATTTCAAGGATCTTGGTGTACTGTTTGATGCGCAGTTGGCATTCTCCCTACATATAGAAACTATTAGTTCCTCAGCTTCTAAATCACTTGGATTTTTATTTCGAACTTGTAGAAACTTTTCCGACGATACTGCGTTAAAAGCTGTTCGTTCCAAGATGGAGTATGCCTCTACTATATGGTATCCTTACTACCATCATCATCAACTACAACTTGAGAGAGTTCAAAAAAGATTTCTGAAGTGCCTCTCATATAAATCAGATGGTGTGTATCCTCCTCGTGGTGTTGATTACGGCAGCTTACTGCAGAGGCACAATCTTCAATCGTTGTCTCACCGTAGGAATGTAGCTAGCGGGAAATTTCTTTTTAAGTTGATCAATCATGATGTCGATTCACCGTCTTTGCTCTCCCAAATACATTTCGTGGTGCCTCAATATAATCGCAGATCTGCTGATACATTTTATGTTTCACAATCACGTACTAACGTTCTACTTAAAGCACCACTTAATCACATGAGTAGGAATGCTAATTGTGCGTATCCAGACTCCTTTCATTATTCTAATGTGCATTAGTATATTGACTCGTCAGCTCCAAACCTGTTTTTTTTTTCTGTTCTCTTTTTTTATATTATGTTAGTGTAGCGATTAGATTCTTACTCGTTATTTTTTTCAATTGTATTTACTTATACGTTAAGTTTTGACTTACAACACTGCACTCTATTATTTTTTTATATGTATATTGCCCTGTTATTGGATTTTGTTTGTAATCTGTTGGGTAATAACGTAATTATTATTATTATTATTATTATTATTATTATTATTATTATATTTTAGAGCTACATGGCCTGTCAGAAATTCTGCCAGTAATCTAAGATCCCTTTTGCTGAACGATAGTGCTATTTTTGCTGTCTTTGGCGAGCCTGATCTGAGTGCTTTCGCCTGTTTTTGTCCTGGAACATTTTCCCAGTACGAGGACTTTTGATTGTCCTCCCATGCTTCAATTGCTTGTTTTATGTGGCTCTTTCGGAGACCACAGAAGGGGTTAGTTAGGACCAATGAAAGGCGTGTTCGCTGCTTCTTTGGCCAACTTATCCGCCTTTTCATTTCCTTCGATCCCTTTGTGGCTTGGGACCCACCGCAAAGTACTGTGGTTATTGCGACCCAGTTGCCTTAAATTGTGTACACATTCGTGTATCAGAGCAGATTCGTATGTGTAGGTCTTAATGGCCCTTAGAACTGCCTGACTGTCGCTGTATATATTTATAGTTGTGCCTCGTATCCTTTTCTCGAGGTTCCTTATGGCGCACAGGTTTAAAGCAGAAATCTCTGCTTGAAATATGTTGGTGCGTAGTCCTGTAGGCATTTTTAGATGGTAGTTAGGACCACTAATGCCTTTATCTGTTCCAACACCTTCTATTCTCGAGCTGTCCGTGTACCGCGTTATTCCCGGCAGTACCTCTAGAGCTGCTGTGGGACAAGTACGCATTACTCCCGTGATGTTGAAACATGCAAATCTATGAATGTGATGAAGCTGCTGTTGCACAGTCTTCTGAGTTGTTTTTGGCCACCAAGCCAAAGAGGCATAGGTGATCATGGGGATTATTGCCGTATAGGACGAACAGGTCATTTGAGGCTTAATACCCCACTTCTTACCAAGCAACCTTCGACATACTAGTGACGCCGTAATGGTTCTTTTCTGTAAATTGGAGATGTGGGAGTTCCATGTTAGTTTTTTGTTAAACGTAACTCCCAAATATTTAACTTCGTCGCTGAAGCTAATGGTTTTCCCTTCGATGGAGGGTGATTTAAGACAGACTTTTCTTCTACTTGTAAAGCGACGATTGTAATCTTTTGCGGGTTTATGTGATTTTGACACCATTATAGGTGTCATTAAGAGCTCTTTACATAACTTGCGGTATGATATTCTCATATTTTCCACGGATCATGATTACCAGACCGTCAGCGTGCCCTTGCACCTCATATCCGTTAGAAGTTAAGTAAGTAACATTAGAATCAAATATCAATATGCAATAATCCGAAGAATTTTCTGCGAAGAAATCTGTATAAGAAATCGCAAATTTTAACTGGCTTTAATCTAGTAAACTGTTAGCAAGACAGCAATATTTTACTATAAAACTTGCGCAAAATATTGAATTGAATTGAATTATTTATTGAATTATTTGACGCATGCAAGTGTATATAATTAAGTCAAAAAAAGCAACAAGAAAGGAAAAAAATCAATAATACAAGAAATAATAATAATAATTAAGGAAAAATCAAAGCAATGCACATAACAATGCTATGTAAATTGAAAAATGGAAATTGCTTACAAGATGTTACATAAGTATTCGTCAATCGAATAGAACATACTTTCTGCTAAATAACATTTCACGTTTTTGCGGAATAATTTGAATGTCAAGGCAGTTTTTATGGCAACAGGTAGGTGATTGAATATTCTTATTCCCAAATGGTAGGCATTACGAGTTGCAACACAAAGCGTGCTTACAGGTAAATGTAAATTATTTGGGGCATGCGGACAACTATTGTTAGTAATATTGGCATTGATAAGTTTAATTCAAGTCGAATAAGTTGGTTTCCCCAGCCGTTTGAGCATATACAACACAATCGTAGCATACGGCGCGTTACCTAATCCACAGTAGTACCTAATCTAACTTAAAGTACGCATAACCATACGGAGTGCTACCCAAAATATCCGACAAATTGAATATCAATACCAAAAATACTACGAAATCCTGCCGCTAGTTGTCCTTTGGAAGTTATTGATGTTTGTGTTGCAACGTGTTTTTGTGCTTCTGCGAATTTCCAAATAGCTGGCGCAAAGGACTAACGGATTTGCATCATGGATTTAAGTAAGAATTCATTAGTTGAACAAGAGACGTACTAAATATAGGGCCTGTGTAATTTGCGCAGTAGAGAATCGTGATTAAGCCAGTCGAAGGCTTTTGACATGTCAGTATAAATGACATCGACTTCACCTTGACCTTGGTGGTGATCAACCTCTTATTGACAAAGCCATGTTGGGCATCAGAAATATAATTCGCTACGGCAGGATATAGCTGTTTATATTCATACCCCTTTCAAGGGGGGCTTATGTTCATGCATTTTAGATAGATCTATATGTATCTATATAGATCTACCTAAAATGCATGAACAGTTTATAAATCACTAATTCAGAAACTTTTGATAGAAATCGCTCAAGAACTACAAATGTCCACTTTTAGATACAGGACAAACCCTAGTGAGTTTCGGAGTGTATGGGAACCTGATCAGGCCCAGATATTATCTTGTTTTTTAAGGATTTCATCGCCAAAAAATACATCGTGGATGGGTAAAGACGCAACATGCACATATGTATTGGATGAGATATCCTCGTCACTAGAAAATAAGGAAGAAACCAGAAAACACCCGAAAAGTGACCCGAAAAAGTATTGATGATTAACACCAGCTTCTTAAGGCATTCCTAATTCTTATACACAATTTCCGGAATCCCAGTAGACTTCCTTCGGGCTCCAATAAACGACCAAAAGTTTTTTACATGCAGAAATAATAGTAAATCAACATTTCAAATATAAAAGTTATACGCCTGTTTTATTTGCGATTTTACCAAAGCACGGGATCCTCTAAGTTCTCTAAATCGACATGAGTACCCGATCTTTTATAGGTCTTATGTGGTCTATGTTTTAGCTTTATGCTTTCAACAATCTCATCGGAATACCAGACGGGATAATTTCTTTTTGATTTGTTACGTTGACTGCAAATAAGAATAAATCAAGTAGGTTGTACATCATTCTGTAGAATTCAGTGCAGGCTAAATTAACGTTACCACAGATGTCCAGAGTCGATCAATGGATGGTAGCGAGAGCTTCGTACAATGCTGGAAAATTGGCTCGCTTAAAAGTTGTATGCGCAGTATTAGCAGGAAAGTTGACACTCGGCGTACTAGTTGAAACGAGACACTCAAAACTGGTAAATCGTCACGAGCCACATCACATATAAAAGTTGAAAATACAAAGTATGGTATCTTGTTTTGAGTACTTTATTGATCTGCTGTAAATTTAATAATTCACAAAATTATTGATAGTAGCAGAAACTAGGAAGATTGCCGTCTCCCACGATGAGTAATTTATCAGTTGTTACATGGGGACATGTTATGGAATAGTCTATAAGCATACCGAGTTCATCTGTAGAAGGTGCTGCGGGTATATTTTTAGCAATGGAAATGGCTTTTAACTCTCACAAATTAAGCTGTTCGATAGAATAATTGGCTTTATAGGCCAACGAAACACCTCCACCCCGGCTAAGACTCGTCAAACCAAAATTTCTATCACACCTAAAAACTATAACGAAGAGGGAAATACTCAAAGTTAGCCAGGTCAGGACTCAACCCGGTTTTTTAATTGAATTAACAGAATGGATTTATATAATAAGTATATTGCATTAAAGTCTCCAAACACAATACACTCCAGATTTTTTGTAAATTATATAAAACGAGAATGTACTGTATAAGTGGTTGGAAAAGTAAATTTGCCCAGGTACCCCTTAAAACTTTGCGGGGTATCTGGGCAAATTTACTTTTAAATTTAAGAACCTCGGCATCTGCTGAGTTTATTAAGTTGCCTGAATCTTCTAGTTATACTGGACACAGTTTTGAAAGAATATTTCCGTCTTTTCTGGAAGATACTGGCAGCGATATTTTAAGTTTGAAAAGACATGGAGATTGCAGTTGCTGAAGAATATTTAACCACAAACAAATTATTATTGATGGTGCGTCCTTAGTAGGTAAAGAAGATCTAAATATTGGTATTAATACACCAAGTTCCCCATAAGAATGGGGTCCCTCTTCTACTCTTAATAGCATTACAAATTGTACAATCAACATTAATAATAAACAAAATAGCTGCTATCAAAATCACTGCTCTTTGGTTTCTTGTTATACTGTTATCAAAAGCAACAACAATAATGTACATTGTCTCCCGTTGCTATTGGAAATTGATTGAAGAGAAACAAACGTCTATTTTTCTTTGTAGAAAATGTAATGACAAGCTGTGGAAAATGTCGTTTTTGCATACAAGTGAAAAGAATAATTATTTTTGATTCTATGTTGCGAAGTAATACTTTGTATTCGAGAATGAAGAGGTTTTTTGCCAGCGCGTGCGAATTATCTTTTATTATTAAGTCAAGATGTTTGCCGGCACTAGTTGCTATAGAAGATGATTGCATCAATACTGATATCAGTTGCAAAATAATATAAAAACCATTATGAATTGATTGTTGATAAATTCATAAAGTTCGGGTGTTTTGTTTGGGTTTTTAGGTCTTTTTGAGAAAGAAACCAAAAAACTTTTTTCCTTGGTTTCAATTTCACTTTGCTACGTTTCCTGCGTTTCCCTGTCAGCCTCTTCTTACCTCTACTTTGTACCTTACATATTCTTCTTCAACTTTCTTTTAATTTCTTTCATTTCAATCTTGAATTATTCCCTTATTTTTCTTTTTCATTTAATTTATTCTTTCACGTTCATTTTCTTATTAACCCTTATTTAAAAGTTATATCAACTATTATAAAATACTAAAATTATTTACAAACGTAAGCAATAAACGTGTAACTTTAAAGACAAACACGACATAAATGCATGCAGACGAATTCCTTTTTACATGAAGAATTTTTACATGTTTTAAACGGATACTCTAAAACTGTGGCACTGGAACACTGAAACAGTTCACTAAAAACCTTACCACAACACTTAATTCGTACTGGACGCACGTTTCGATAGCCAAGCTATCATCATCAGTAGCAAGACTGAACTGACATGTTTTGTTTCACTTTTTGTTTTTATATTTGCCTACAAATTTCAAAGTTTTATTACCGTAAGCGGCAAAAATAAACTGATTCAGATTTTAGATTGTTACTATATTAAATGATTTAAAACTTCTAAACATTTATTCATTGTTTCCAAACTTCTTTAATTTTATTTATAGGTACAATGCGGACAACTAGCTATCTCACTAAATTATTATATATTACGGTTGAGGCGTGTATGTCTTTCCTGTGGTTGAACGAAGTTTTATTCTTTCTGATATTGAACATTTCTCTAATAACTCTTTTGCGATAATTAGTTTCTGTTTCCAACATTTTTACGGTATTGAAATTAAAAAAGGAATAAAGCGGGGGCATTAATAATAATAATAATAATAATAATAATAATAATAATAATAATAATAATAATAATGTTTATTTCAAAGACTACTTCAAACAAGTTATTCACAGAAAATGAAAAGACGTCGCAAGCAAGACAATATCATATTACAGACTATTACTGCGTAATACATAACACTGAGGAACAGCAATTTCATTGTCTTAAATCTGTGACTTGTTTTCAACTAACTTTTGGCCTCTGGATCCAAAAATAACCGCAGTTTTTGTCAATCACGTCAACTTTTTAAGCTACAGGATACCCTCAAAAGTCATACAAATTATGCATATAAAGGAAAATAAAGTAAAAATTTACCAAATATACTGTTTATAAAGAATAATTTTATTCATACAAAGGCTATAATAGTTACTGCAAGTTAAATTGTGTTCATACAAATAATTGTTTTTTTATCGAACGGTAATTACATATTAAGGCAAAAATTTTCGCTTATAGCTCTTTCTGGAATGTTTAATCTATGGACATTCTCGCTCGATGCTCCAGCAATAGTCAGCCATCATATGTACATCCCATCTACCTTGATAGCGTGCCTCCATGACCTTCAAATCCTGGTGAAATCGCTCACCCTGCTCATCAATGACTGCACCAAGATTTTCCGGGAAGTTAGCAAGATGGCTATGTAAAAAATGCAATTTGGTGCTCATGTTGCAACACAGCAGTTTAAAGCTCTCCAAGAGTTGCTGGACAATTTTGGCTTAATTCTGTGCTCGTGTATTTCCAAGATAGTCTTTAACAATGTTTTTGCATGCCAACCAAGCATTCTTTTCAATTTCTGACATCGTTCCGATGAAATGTTCATATTTAACAAGCTGCCGAATCTGTGGACCATCAAAAACATCAGACTAGGAAACGCCGAAATGAGATACTTGAAACAGTCTCCTTCAATTGGCAAAGCTTTAACGAATTGCTTCATGAGACCCAATTTTATATGCAGAGGTGGAAATATAATGTTCTTTCTGTCGACAAGTAGCTGATGTATATTTGGATCACCAGGTTTCAGATCAGATCGTGGCAGCCAATTCGACTGCACCCAATGCTTCTCACGAGCTTTGCTGTCCCACATACACCAAAAGCAGGGATACTTGGTTTATCCGCGTTGCTGGCCAAGAAGGAAGCTAACCATTTTAAGGTCAACACAAATGATCCATTGGTGCATGTGGTATTGCAACAAATCAATGACTCTCTTTATGTCTTCATATTCTTCACTCAAACGAACTGAATCGCCTATCGGGACTGAACCAAATAAATTTCCATTGTGGGGAGAACACACTTCAAGCTCCGCTTTGAGCTATCGATAAACAGTCGCCGTTCAGTTACGTTATAGGCTGAAATTCCCAACTCTTCCATTAAACCATGTGCGTTATGGCAATACACAAATCCATCATCACTTCGAAAGTATTGTAGAAACGCACTTTCTCTTGATCGAAAATAGGATACCTTAGCTCCCTTTTCAAGCAAGTTTTTCTCGTGCAGTCTTGATGCTAAGAGCTCTGACGCTTTTTTGGATAGTCCCAAATCTCGTACGAAATCATTCAACTCATGCTGGTCAAATCCATTACGAACGGAATCATCTTTAATTTCATAATCTTCATCGTTGGGGTCACTTTGATCTTCTCCAGACTCGTATTCCCGTATTTCCAAAGAGGGTAATTCATTGAAAACTGGCACTGGGATTTCGGCTGAATGAGGCACTGGGCGTATAGTTGATGGTAAACTAGGATACTCTATTTTACATTTGTTTTTCTTGTTATATCCTGACGTTTTCACTATACAAAAGGAACAATCACTTGAATGATCTCTGGGCTCTCGCCAAATCATAGGTATACCAAATGGAAGTTTATCACGTGTTCCCTTGGTCTACATCCGTAAACCCTCAACACACTGCTTACACACTTTGTGAGGGGTCCATGATTTATCTTGATCACCAATTTTCATTTTAAAATAGGCAAAATAGACTTGCCTGACAAATGTACTGATGTTTGTCCTTTGACTGGGAATGCTAAAACTGCCACATATGTAACAAAACAAATCGGGACTGTTTAAGCACTTACGACGTGAACTAGCAGAGCTAGACATAAGGAAAAGTTTCAGTTCATATATAAATAAACATTAAACACTGCTAACCTTGTATATAAACAAGAACTTAGACTCCACGTCGGAATGGGCTGCACCGTTTCAGAGCGACACACAATCTCAGGCCTAACTGAACAAGGCCAGACAAATATAAACCTCTCGTTGTTCTCCTATGCGTTATTCACCCGGCGCCCATCGGAAAAGGTTTGTGTCAGCCAATAGGGGAGCAACAGTGCTTCCTATGATCCATGCTCGATTTCGCGGAGAGTAGTCACATTCTCATAAGATGTAGAGATAAAACTTGACGTGGTAGAAGAAAACTAACTACAGTTTTGAAACCAGCATGCCTAATTAACTGTAAAACAGCTCAAAAACCAAACTCAACAGAGATTGTGTTACAAATTGTTCCCCAGTGTAATCATTGATCATATACCATCAATATTCAATATTTTTGGTTTTAATGTTGCACTGATGGGCGTAAATAGTTTTATGTAGGTGTTGTTGTGTCTGTCCTATGTATGTGCCCTCATAGTCATTAGAATCAATTTTATACCCGTAAATGACATGTGTGTTGTTCAAATGCTTGACCTTTTATTTGGTGTGAGTAAAATTTTTTTTGTTATTTTAAGTGGTTTGTGTGCAACTGTTAAATTTAAAGGCTTAAGGATTTTTGTATTGATGCATAATGATGTATTATGCTTCAGATAGCGTCAGCTGTACAGAATTAGTAGTACGCATGCGTAGTTATAAGATCTAAATTGTGTTTGGGTCCGTTATTTTTAGAAATAACGTAATTTGATTCGGTATACGGTATAAATTTTACCAAAATTTTACGTTACAGATCATAACAGCAATTTTTATAAGAAAAAATATATCAGGCCGATAATTTATGGTGCCTACCTCATGGTATAGCTTTCTAACTCATGACAAACGTGTTGAGCGAGATCCCGGTGTGCCTAAATCTCAAAATTCCCTCGAACATATCAAGTATTCGAGTTTTGTGTAGTAATTTTTTTAATGCGACGCAAGATCTTGAGTAGCTATTTTCTATTACTTTTTCATGTTTTATTATTATTTCAGAGCTTACTATTGCTTCAATTATTTAAAATTTTGAGAAACTACAAAAAGCTGCAACATGTACTTACATATAAATAATTTTTAAAATTTGTACGGCATACATCATTTTTGAGAACCTTCGCTACAAAATGCTGTCTACATCGAATTCGGATGATGACATTTTCAACTACATGTATTGTTATAAAATTGGGAAGGTAATGATGCTTAAGAAATATTTTTGTTTTGCGTAGTGTAGCATACGAAATGTTAATAAACTATTCGCCCTTACAGCAATAATTGGTAGGTACACGAAAGCTTGTTTCCATTTGCTAGTGGGAATGCTTTCAAATTCATGAAAAAAATAACTACAAGTGACGTAATTAGTATAATAATTAAAAAATTTTAATAAGAACATTTAAAAGCGGGTAAGCTCTATTAATTATTGAAACGCAATTTATTGTTTTTATCATATGTAAATCTATCACTAGATAATCGAAAGCGTTTGTCCCAATGGCAAAATGTAAAATAAAAGTGGCTTAATTAATGTGTATTTGGTACTAGTAGGCGGTGCTAATTGCGCGCACTACAGTACAAAGGAGATTGCATCAAACAACAGTTTCGCATAATAGCCAATTTTCAGTAATGATTTAAAAAACTAGAACATTAATATTCATATTTTCCATTTTATATTCTTTCCACCCCTCCACTTTATAAACCGATTACACAGCGTATCCACCTAGTGCATGGGCGAAAGATACTTTTTCTGAGCAATTTAGAAAAAGTCTTTTGAAATAAAATATTTTCGAAGAAAAGTTCTGCACAACTCTAGATTATATTCAAGTACACAGTTCGGCAGTGCACAATACAAGTTTGTTTTTTAAGTGGAACATTCTGTATATTATTATTAGAGTTGGCCACGCACGCCCACGGGCAGCGGCGTTGTTTCGATTAGGCCTCGGGTTCCACTAGAGCTATTGTGTGTAGATGTTTGCTGTCGTAAATACTTTCGCGTAGTTGTTAAATAAAAATAAAATAATGCGTGCTCAAACACTTACCATTTTAAGAGTCCCTCGTGAAATCGCAAAGTGAATAATGTCTGTTAAATATCTGCAACATTAGATATGTTTCAACAGTTGTTTCGACAAAACTAGTACGGCATGAGGAAAAAATGCGTTTATATGCAGAGAACGAACGTTCTACATCTAGTGACGTTATATTTGCGTAATTAAAATATTCTTTGAAACAACTTAACGGTTCTGTTGACGCACCTTCACAAATGTGTCTTAATGTGCCAAAATCAGAATCTTTCTCTAAAACACTTTCATATTTTTCTAGAACACAAACATTTTTTGCGTCTTCTATCGCGCACAGCTGTGCGTGAACATGTTGCACTATTTGCACAGATTCCACTAACGACACCGAAGGATCTTGTAACTTTTCTATTGCCTCCGCTAGTCCGAAGT
This sequence comes from Dynastes maya, assembly GCA_029619315.2. Taxonomy (NCBI): domain Eukaryota; kingdom Metazoa; phylum Arthropoda; class Insecta; order Coleoptera; family Scarabaeidae; genus Dynastes; species Dynastes maya. The sequence continues at coordinate 52,139,804 of JAROYE020000003.1, read as the reverse complement.
AATTGTTGTGAATAATTTTTAAATCCGCTTTAACCCGACTATCTTGAAATTTCGACTGGCTTTTCTTGATAGCGGCAGCTTCCTTTGGATCGAATTGTAAAACCACGTTCTTAATATTCTCATAATATTTATGATGATAAAACGCAGCATTTAACCAAGTTCCCCAACGTGTAAGAATAGGTTCTGGTGGCTTAGGTATACGGGGGCGCAGTCTGTGAAATTCGCAAATACGTTTCGGGGATTTGACAAACACTGCTTTTGTATGCGCTACTAAAGCGTCTACCTCGGGATAACATTTTCTGATACCATCTGCCACAAGATTGAGAGCATGAATTTTACACGTAATGTGTAACAAGTTAACAGAATGCTTTTTAAGAGACCGGCCTACAAAAACCATGTTTGCGGCACCATCACTCATAAACATCAACAGTTGGTTTGTTGAAAGTTCATACTTTTCCAATGTATTTAACAATGTATTCGTCTGGAAGCTAATAGAATTGAAGGTGACGATTGATGCGGTTCCATTTTATGTGCCATTATATTAACGATCTGTCGTTTCGTCCACACATAACCACATTTTTTGTCTTTCAACTCCGATTTAAATCTTTTTTCAGCATATTCACGAGCAGATGGCACTATCCTTCGTAACGATGTCCGACTTGGTAATTTGTACTCTGAATAGTTATTCCAAAACAAGACAAACGCTTCCTTGTCTAGTCAATTAAACGGTATATTACATACAATAAAAGTAACACATAAATTAAATATAAATTTGTCATAGTCTCGTGTGCAAGTTTTTTTTTAAGCATGCCGTTCACTGTTTACGTGCCGTAGACAGTCCCTTTTGGACCAACTCATCAACGGGACATACTACACATTCAATTTTAGCGCCATCATACGTTAAGTCAAGAATTTCGGCTAAAAATGCTCTAACTTGGTCCGCCTTGGGTCGTTTGCGCGACGTACGCAACATTTCTAAACAACACGTACCGCGCTAATGGAAGGTCGAAGCTACACTGAGGCTTGTATGAACCGTATAGATACGACGCAGCTGCCTGTTGGCGCAGGTGGTCAACTCTAATTATTACGCTCTTGGATGCTCCTCTTCAAGTAGTGTCAACCTTCCGCAATATTTCTTTTGATGGCCGATAAATTAAAAGTCTTATCCGCTAGAGGGGTAATTCAAATTTTATTCGATTGAGTACTTCTTGTAGTTTTCAGCAACCCACCGAAATTTTTTTTATATCAACTAGCGTCTACAAGATGGACATCAGAAACATTGCCATTTCTGATTCATGCTAATTCAAGTTTTTCAAATAGAACAGCTTGTATATTTTTCCAGAATCTGATAGAGAAACTGTTCTAGATTTTTTTCTATTGTTATGTACGCAGCGTCCTCAGCGCACATTGAAGAAAGTAAAGAGTAATATGGAAGCACATGATAGGATATAGAATGTAATTAAGAACTATAATAAATACCTACGAAATTACAGTGCCATATTTATGTGAGTACTTGATACTGTCTAAACCCTGTGCCACAGACACAACAGATTGGTAACGAGGCATGTTTGAATCTACACCTACACCACCAATTTACAAGTAATAACACGTGCGCAGGGTACATACATAATCTCGAAAAAAAGCGCGATTTCGATTTTGACAGCAGCACATTCAGCACTACAATACATACAAAGTAAATATACAAAAATGGTTGAGAAAGATGCTGCAAATTTAGTACACATAGTATTTTCAATCGAAACTTTCGATATTACGATGTACACAGCGTTGGCACATCCAAGGTACAAACTAAGAAGCCAAGCATAGAAAAAGCTACTACTCAAAGAAGTTCGCCCGCGATTTGGTAACGCGAATTTAAAAATATCCTAAGATGTAGAGGGCGTGTCAGTTTTTTTGGACGATATCAAAGTTACTGGTCTTGATGACGATACTCATTTTCAACGTTTAGAACTTGTCCTCAGTAGATTAGCTAAATATAACATACGAGTAAATTACGATAAATGTCAATTTTTTACTGATCAAATAGAGTATTGTGGTTACACCATAGATAAATTCGGGATACATAAAACTAGACAGAAAATGGATGCAATTCAAAATGCAAAAATTCCTTCAAATAGAACGAAAGTTAGAGCCTTTGTTGGATTAGTTAATTACTAAAGTTCGACAAACGCGTGCTATGGCAGAAGCACCGAGAGGGGATTTAGGTGGATGTGAAGCCAGTGGAGAGTTTAGTCATTCGATGGGCGTGGAAGTGAACGGTCGTTCGATAATTATCGGTTTATTAGTGTGCATCTTTTAAAACATAGATTGTCGTAAGAGAGGTTTACCTTCACCATCGCATGTGAATAAATATATTAGCCGTTTCCCTTGGTTGGAATATACAGGTACTATGATTCAGTGCAAAATTTGCAATATACGGTTGATAGGTCACAATACATTTCACTGTAGCAGACATATTAAAAGTAAACTTCATGTACTGAATTTAAGCAACAATATTCCGTACTGGGAATTTCTGTATGATTTTATTTTTATGCTAAGTGTATGCAGCATCCCACAACACCAAGTAGACAATGAACACTTTCTTCTTTTTTTGAATAAATATGTTACCTCGTGGAAACTACCAACCAATAGAAAATTGCGATACAATTTACAACATTTGCAGGGTACAGTAAAAGAACTGTATAGTAGACGAGTTGAAAAATAAGAAAATTTGCGTAAGTATGGATGAAACAATTGATGCACAGAAACAGCGTGATTCATGTTGTAGCGCGTCCTTTAAAGCGTAATGATCCGGCAGGTTCTTTGTTATTAACCAGTAAAAGGATTGAAAAAAGTGATGCTGAAACCGTTGTGAAGATAATACAAAATTCGTTAAGACAATTTTTGTATCACAGGAGCCCAAGTCACAATGTTAGTTACTGATGGAGCTGAAAGTTGGTAGGATGCTGAAAATATGCTTTCCGACTCTTCCTCATATAACATGTCTCATACACGCGTATCATCTCGTCAAAAACCAATCGAAAGAAGTATCCGATGGTGAGTAATTTACTAGCATCTACTAAAAAAATGTTTGTGAAACCTCTCAAACATATCCACGTTTTCAAACAATTGTGTCTGAAATTTCCACTACCACCTCAACCTGTAATAACTCGATGGGGAACATGGCTCCAGGCAGTATTTTATTATAATAAATATTTCACAAATGTGAAGGATGTGATTTTAAAATTTAAATCAAATGAATCTGCAGCGATTCGAGAGTGTCAGCAACTTTTTTCCAATTCGGACGTTCAATTACAAATAGATGAAATTTCCATAGACTATTCTGCAGTTGTGCAAGCTATATCGCTGTTAAAAAACAGTCACTTATCTTTACGAGACTCATTAAATACCTTAGATAATTTACAAGCCGCTCTAGAAAGCTTGACGGGTCCTATAGGACCAGATGTCGCTCCAAAATTTCTTGCAGCTTTAAATAAAAATCCCTATTTACAAAAGGTTCGGTCTATTACTGAAAATAAAGAGTGCACAGAAGAGATAAAGGAATATCTGAATTACGAAAATGCTACTTCGCGATCATTGTCGAAATACACGAAAACGTTTTCAGACCAACATCGAAGGCTAAATGAATCGACAATGGAGGCGTTGCTTATGTTGCAGTTTTACGCGGCTTACCGGGGCAGCAGTATTTTGTCGCAGTGGGCATCAAGACGTCAATAAAAGGTAAGAATATATTATTTTTTAATAATACTGTATCTTACGTACCTACTTTCGCGCGGTACGCTACTGACGTTGCATTCTTTGTCGAACCTTATTAATTATTAGGGACGTTTTTTCTAAAAATCTAAGCAGTACATTACATCCTATATATAATGAAGTTGGAGGAAAAGAAAAGTCCACTTTCTCACAATAACTCAAAATTTAATAAGAAAAGAGCGACCGGTTTCAGGGCTAACGTCCCATCTTCAGGCTCGCTGAAAGTATCCAGAAAATATTATATAGTAGGCTTATATCATATATATAATATTTTCTGGATACTTTCAGCGAGCCTGAAGATGGGACGTTAGTCCCGAAACCGGTCGCTCTTTTCTTATTAAATTTTGAGTTATTGTGAGAAAGTGGACTTTTCTTTTCCTCCAACTTCATGATGTATTCCTCACACAGAGCCGCATTGGATCAATCCTATATATAGTTTACTAAAAGATAGAATACCCTTTAGATGAAATAGAGACTGTAAATATGCATTTAATGCGGCGAAAAGAGAAATATTGTTCAATCGAGTATTAGCTCACTTCGATCCAACGCTTCCATTGGTATTAGCTAGGGATGCAAGTCCGTATGCAGTGGGAGCAGTACTTTCGCATGTTTACCCAGACGGAACGGACTAATGTACAGCAGAAATTGACAAAGAAGCGTACACGATAATCTTTGGTATTAAGAAATTTTACTGAACCAGTTCACTAGAACCCTTACCACAATACTTAACTCGTACTGGACGCACATTTCAATGGCCAACTTATCATCATCGGCAGTAAAACTGAACTAACAAACTCAGTGAAAAACTAACCTTATATAGCAAATAAATTATGCAATATGTAAATTTAAAATAAGCACAGTAATCCTTAATTATTAACGCTGACCACGAGCGGTACCGCGCATCGGTGTAGAATCAGTTCGGACCGAGAGGAACAGTAGTATTACTTCGTCTGCGGAGCAGTACGGACATTTTCGCTGCCGGTCATTTGCGCAATTGTTTATCTGTCCTAAAAAAATTATGATTTCGTCAGCAAAACGACCGCGGTCGGACAAACTTCGAAAATTTATTGCAGAAATTCTAGACTTAATATATGAAGGTGCTAAAATTAAATGTGTAATCTGTAAAATCCCATTAATGTGTTGGTCCAGACAACATTGTCTAATTTATATTTAATTTATGCGTTACGTTTATCGCATGTAATATACCGTTTAATTTACTAGACAAGGAACCATTTATCTGCTTTTGGAATAACTATTCGGAGTTCAAATTACCAAGTCGAACATCGTTACGAAGAATTGTGCCATCTGCGCGCGAACATATTGAACAAAAAATAAAATCGGAGTTGAAAGATCAAAAATTGTGGTTGTGTCGACGAAACAACAGATCGGAAGAAACATTCTGTTCTTAATATAATGGCACATAAAATGGAACCGCATCAATCGTTACCTTCAATTCTATTAGCTTCCAGACGAATACAACAATGTCCTGCCGAAGTAATTGTAAAGTTGGTGTTAAATACAATGGAAAAGTATGAACTTTCAACAAACCAACTGTTGATGTTTATGAGTGACGGTGCCGCAAACATGGTTTCTGTAGGCCGGTCTCTTAAAAAGCATTCTATTAACTTGTTGCACATTACGTGTAAAATTCATGCTCTCAATCTTGTGGCGGATAGTATCAGAAAATGTTATCCTGAGGTAGACGCTTTAATAGCGCATACCAAGGCAGTATTTGTCAAATCACCGAAACGTATTCGCGAAATTCACAGACTGCGCCCCCGTATACCAGAGCCACCAGAACCTATTCTAACTCGTTGGGGAACATGGTTGCAGGCCACGTTTTATTATCATAAATATTTTGAAAATATTAAGAACGTGGTTTTACAATTCGATACAAAGGAAGCTCCCGCTATCCAGAAAAGCCAGTCGAAATTTCAAGATAGTCAGGTTAAAATGGATTTAAAAATCATTCACGACAATTACTTCGGGCTAGCAGATGCAATAGAAAAACTACAAAATCCTGCGGTGCCGTTAGAAGAATCTCTACAAATAGTGCAACATGTTCACGCACAGCTATCCGCGATTGAAGACGCAAAAAATGTTTCTGTTCTAGAAAAATTTGAAAGTGTTTTTGAGAAAAATTCTGATTTTGGCACATTAAGACACATTTGTGAAGGTGTGTCAACAGAATCGTTAAGTTATTTGAAAGATTATTTTACTTACGCAAATATTACGTCACTAAATGTAGAACGTTCGTTCTCTGCATATAAACGCATTTTTTCCTCATGCCGTACTAGTTTTGCCGAAACAACAGTTGAAACATATCTAATGTTGCAGATATTTAGACATTACTCACTTTGTGATTTCAGGGAGGACTCTTAAAATGGTAAGTGTTATTTAATTTTTATTTAAAAGATGAGCGAAATTATTTGCGGCAGCAAACATCTCTATTAGCAGAATAACTCTAGTGGAACGCGAGGCCTGATCGACTCTACGCTACTGCGCGGTACCGCTCGTGGCCAGCTTTATTAATTATATATATACCTTTCTACTTTAAGTTTTTCTTGATGAGACGCTTCATTGTACAGGACTATAATTAAGCCTAAAATCCAAATCTAAAGATAAATAATAGATAATCCCTAAATTAAAATGTAAATGGTGAGGATGAGGTGAGTTATTAAATTCCTTGTTTTTCAATGAAGCGGTTCATTGCACATAGTTATAATTACTAGTCTGGGCAAACAGCGGTAACAGTCAGTGTAGTAGATATGTGGTGCGGCGTCGGCGATTACTTATTTCACGCGTTCACAGCGTCAATACTAAATCGATGCTATATGCGAGTAGTTCTGTGTATATGTAGGCTGTCGGAACTTATTTCGTAATTGTACGCTTATGTTTGCTTTAAAAATGTCGCAGTTAGGTACGTCGCGAAAACGACCAATGGCAGACACAGTTAAGAACATTATAGTGGACATGCCGGACTTAATTTTTGATGGCGCTAAAATTCAATGCCTAATTTGTAAAATCCCTTTAATGTGTTGGTCCAGAAGCCATTGTCAACGTCACATCGAAAGCAAACAGCATTCTTCTGCAAAAAGTGACATACGAGACCAAGAAAAATTTACATTTGATTTGTGTTACTCTTATTTTATGTAATCTATCGTTTCGTTTACTAGACAAAGAAGCATTTTTCTCCTTCTGGAATAAATATGCGGACTGTAAATTACCTAGTCGGACATCGATACGAAATGTAGTGCCATTTGCTCGTGAACATATAGAAAAAAAAATGAAAACGGAATTGGAAGATAAAAACCTGTGGTTGTGTGTGGACGAAACATTTTTTAAATTTTCAAATTAGTAATCTATTGGATTTGTGGCACTCTGTATAAATAGGAATATGGTTGCACATTTGACAATTTGTATTGATAGTGTTGCTTTGTTTAAATTGTATAACTGAAATTTTACAATGCCTAGTGTTTATTGCAGTTTGGAAACAATAGCAAACCAATATGAATCCAGTAATCCAAATAATGGATTGAAACGCAACTCAAACAATGGTAGAAATAAGTATTTATCGTGATAGGTATAGTTTATTTCAAATTATAAGAATATAACTTTGAACGGCTTAAACTACCTGGATACGCAAACAAACTGCTGGGGACCGTAATGACAAAATTTAAGTGAATTGAATAGAAATGGAATTTTGATTTGCGATATGCGTAACTACCTGTTTGTACATTTAAATCTCATTAAATATGTAAATTCTTTAATTACTAGGAACATCGAATTGCTTACTATGTAAATTTATACTGTTTGTAAAATATATATATATATATACATATAATTATCTTATAGGGCCGTAATTTATAGTCAATACGGCTCCTAGAATCAATATGCATTGCCAGGTTATTATCGTCACAGAAGGTGCAATAAAAGTATTAAAGGCCTTGTAAGTCTACAGTTATATTCTTATAATTTGAAATAAACTATATATATTATAATTTAAAGCAGAGGATTAACAAAATTGATTAAACCTTCTAATTATAAAAATATAATTAGTCAAATGATATTGAAAGAAATATATTATAGATCTTCTGAAATGAGTTTGTAAGTCGATACATGTTTACAGTAATCCAGTAAGGTTAATTAATGGCGGAAGAGAGTTGCAGTTTTTTAGTTGATTAAAGCTTCGAAAGTAAGTGAGGTAGATAACACGCTCATTCGGTAAATAATTGATAACGTCGCGTTAGACATGTGTACTTTTATTCTACATTCGCTGAACAGGTGTGTCTGTCATAAAAAGTTTATCGCCCCCTTTCTAGCCTGAATAATAAATAGGACAATCCAACTTTTATGAAGATATTGAATTTACTACTCTGTCACTAAATAGAAATTCGCTTATATTAAAACAATGTGAAAATCAATAGGTCAACCATGTTCAAGCTAGGATGAAAAATTGAATTAAAATAAAATTGGATAAAAGTGTAAATATTGAAGCACGAATATTTGTTTTGATTGACAGATAATAAAGTAATTCATATGCAATTTTTAGCAGACACGTATATACGTGGCCCACAAAATTTATCGATACTAAATTAATAACACTTCTGTTTGTATAGTAAAGCTATCTGTGGGTTGTTCGATACATGCGCTCCGGTGCCTTCGCCCATTTACTTATACGTAACGACGTGTGGGCATAACGTGACAGATGTTTTTAGATTAAATGGGTACGTCGCTTTATCATTTATATCCAGCATGGCAAACAATGAATATTGTGTACCTTTATAAAATATTTACTCAAGCAGTTGGCTATGGGTGAAGTGATTATGACAGCTCGGCTTGATAAGGTTAACCTGGCAATTTGAAATTTCTATTAAATTTTAGGGTGGGACAGATAAAAAAGTTTCATCGACAGATATCATTGTTGAAAACTAGGGAAAATGTTTTACTATTATGATTTAGCGTACATCTGTAAAAAATCTTTATTTTTATATATTTTGTAGTCAATTATAAGAAGGAGCATAAACTTTGATAATCGCTTTCGATTCTAGTAATGAATTTTGGATATTTTCTTTCGAAAACTTCCGAACAAGAATGATCGTCAAAACACCAAGTTCGAGAAAACGACCACAGGGACTCCCGAAAGGCACCTCCATAATGCGAAAAGCAGGTAAAGAATTTTTCTACTCTCATAATAAGAAAGTTATATGTTTAACTAATAAAATTCTTCCTACCATTTCCGGGAAAATAAGTATATTTCCAAACTAGAATTTACTTAAATAACTACATACAGTTCATGTTCATGTGTGTACATGTAGTTCATGTTTACATGCTTTTACAATTTAAATGGTTTTACGAACAAGAGAAAATAGCATGTAGAAGTTCTTTGGATTTGTATTTTGTTTGATTTCATTATAGTTTTTCTGTAAATACACCATAAACAACTAACCTTTATTGTAATCTTTATCGCAGTAATTAATAGCTATCTATTTATTTGTCTATTCATAGTGAATGCTCGAAATTCCTTCCTTTCACCCCCCTACATTTGCGCAAACGTTTGTAACATACAAGACTTTTGGACAGGAGTGTATATCCATTAGAAGCAGCTGCGATAAGTTGAATCCCTTAATTTATTTGTTTATTTCTTAAATACAGATCCTTTTTGGGCATATTATTCATGTGCTTGCTTATAAAATTTTCAATTTACATAGTTTGTTTACTGTTAAAATAATTTGAACTGGTATTGCTTTAAATGACTTTTTTTGAAAACTCTCAAATAAGGTTGAAGGCAGACATATGAGTTTAGGCCATTTTTGTCTGGTTTGTCTACAATGAATGTTCTGATTTAAGAAGCTCGTAACATCCAAGTAAGTAATATGATTTTTGCAATTTTAAATATTGCTTGTTTTATCTTGCATTTTATTACAGATTAATTTATTTTTTTGTTGATATCTCCCCTACAAATAGAAAGTTTTCAGGTATGTTATACATCGTTGAAAAGCTCTTTTTAAGGACTATCTAACTAACCAACAATCCAATATGGCTGCCTATGAAAAAACAAAAGATAGCGCTATTAACTTGAAAACAAATGACAATCGGGGGTTTCTATTGACGCCAAAAAATTTGTCTTAAAAATGTGTCTCCACATTGTAAAACTTTAGAAGCGGTCACATTAGGTGTTATCGAGTTATTGAGAAAAATTGAAATCGCCAAATTTTGTTTTTTTCAAAATATCTTAAAATTTAAAAAAGTTAGGGCGAGTTTGAAATGAGATTTGTTGCGAGTATTGAATTCTACAAAAAATTCCCCATTTAACCGTTGCTCTATGTCTTCTAATAACCGAGATAATCGAAATGTGGACACACGGTATAGTATTCGCAGTAACACAATGAGATATTAAGGAGACATTAATCGCAAACAATAAAATACCTGTATCCTGCACGTTATGGAGTAAAGTCTAATAATCGGCTTGGTCCGAAGGTTGTAGAGAAGGTTATAAGCTTCAAGTCCTCGTTTTGTGTGTACTGGATTATGTAATTCTTAGCAAGCATGCCAATGGTACCCATCTTCGTAACAAGACTGTTAGCCTATGCGATTTCACCCTGCGGATGTGTGGGAAGCAATGACAGCGATTACCCCTGCAGCCATCCTGTTATTTATGGAGTCATGTATGTAATATACAGCCCAAATTATTAATATTAAATTCTTTGCCTATAATATAATTAATTTCAAATATCACTTAATTAACTTACCATCCAAATATTATAGTTTTCATTGATCTTTGTATATTTAATTTGCAAGCCATACACAGCTGTGAACGGTATATGAGATAGACAAGAGTATTTATGTGATTTAATTAATTAGTTACGACTGTAATCACTTATAGCTCAAATTTCATGTAGTTTTATTCTAATTTACAAACACATAATCTGACTTCGTGTCATTTTCCAATTCTGACTGAATTATTTTCTACCAATAAGTGGCGTAAGAACTTTATTTCGTCTAACCTTAGAACTTTTGATTAGAGTTAATTATTTGTTTGCTTGCTATATTTTACAATATATGTATATTTTACAATTTATGTAATTTATAATTTATAGTTACATTGTACTGAGCCTGCTTTAAACTTAGATTTTGGAACTTGTGAAACAGGGTTAATTATTTATAGTCGTTTATTATATCCATCATATATGTATTTTACAATCAATTTTTTTATGTTTGTCGAATTTTCCTGACTACCTTGCTCATGGTCACAGCTGGCGCCCTTACAAATGTAGCTATCTCCTAAAGACCCACGACTCAGCCACGGGTTATGAGCAGCCGGACTTAGCGCGCGCTCTGGTTCTCTTTAGAATCACTGCATTGTATTAGAACTAGAGCAACGCAACTGCGCTGAAAGCCAGTGGCGGACGCATAAAAGTTTACACAAAATAAATTAAATGTGATACGTACTCAAAGACTTACCGTTTTAAGAGTCCTCCGTGAAATCACAAAGTGGGTAATGTCTATTTCATATTTGTAACGTTAGATATGTTTCCAAAGTTGTTTCGGCAAAGTGAGTGCGACGTGAAGAAAAAGTGTTTTTGTATGCCGAAAACGAACGTTCTACATCTAGTGACATTATATTTGCGTAAGTAAAATAGTCTTTCAAATAACTTAACGGTTCTGTTGACGCACCTTCACAAATTTGTCTTAATGTGCCAAAATCAGAGTCTTTATCTAAACACTTTCAAACTTTTCTAAAACACAAACATTTCTTGCGTCTTCTATCGTGCATAGCTGTGCGTGAACATGTTGCACTATTTGCAAAGATTCCACTAACGACACCGAAGAATTTTGTAGTTTTTCTATCGCATCCGCCAGTCCCACGTAATTGTTCTGAATAATTTCCAAATCTGTTTTAACTTGATTTTCCTGAAATTTCAAGCGACTTACCTTGACAGCCGCAGCTTCCTTTGGGTCGAATTCTAAAATCACGTTCTTTATATTCTCAAAATATTTAAGATAATAAAATGCAGCCTCTAACCATGTTTCCCAACGAATAAGAATAGGTTGTGGTGGTTCAGGAATACCGGGGCATAATCTATGAAATTCCCGAATACGTTTTGGGGATTTTACAAACATGTATGTGCTATTAGAGCGTCTACCTCGGGATAACATTTTCTGATACCATCTGCCACAAGATTGAGAGCATGAATTTTACACGTAATGTGTAACAAGTTAACAAAATGCTTTTTAAGAGACCGGCCTACAGAAACCATGTCTGCGGCACCATCACTCATAAACATCAACAGTTGATTTGTTGAAAGTTCAAACTTTTCCAATGTATTTAACACCAACATTGAAATTACTTCGGCAGTGCATTGTTGTATTCATCTGGAAGCTAGTAAAATTGAGGGTGACGGTCGATGTGGTTCCATTGTGCGTACCATTACATTAACCACAGAATGTTTTTTACGATCTGTTGTTTCGTCCATACATAACCACAGTTTTTTATCTTGCAACTCCGATTTAATCCTTTCCTCGACATGCTCACGAGCAGACGGCACAACTCTCTGTAGTGTTCCCTCACTTGGTAACTTAAAGTCCGAATATTCATTCCAAAACGAGACGTATGCTTTCTTCCTTAGTAAATGAAATGGTAAATTACATGCAATAAACACATAAATTAAATTTAAATTTGTCATAATCTCGTGTGGAAATTTTTTTTGAAACATGCCCTGCACTATTTACGTGCTGTAGACAATCACTTTTCGACCAACACATTAAATCTATTTTACACACTACACATTGAATTTTAGCGCCATCACATTTTAAATCAGGCATTTCTGCAATAAATTCTCTTATTGTGTCCAACTTTGGTCGTTTTCGCGACGTAGGAAACATTTTCAAAACAAACGTAGAACTACGATATAGTATAAGACAGCGTAGATGCATACACAACAGATCGGCTTTCGAGTCGCAGTTATACTGACGCTTATACCGAATTGTCCCGGCCGTGTTTATTTTGTGTAAAGTTTTATGCGTCAGCCACTGGCTTTCAGCGCAGTTTGCGTTGCTCTAATTAGAACGCGTCGCACGTTTATAAAGGCTCTTCTGCACTTTTCCTATGATACTAATTGTAAACGTTGCGCTCCGGAATAATTGTGTCAATCAACAGTTAAGAACAGCAATGTCGTATGTTTTATTTACTGTTGTCAACCAAATAATACGAATACCAAAAACCACTTGGATGCAATATCCAAATACAGGACTCGCCTTTAACTCTAAATATCTGTTTTAGTTTCAGTGTTAGACCTATACATCATTATATTATTATACAAGAACGTTAGAGATACAAATTTCCTAACGGTGGATACAGAAAAAATAAATGGTCCTAATTTTTGGTATTTAAATTTGACAAAGTTTGCGTCCTATCATTTACGCATTAGCCGCAACTTTACAATATACATAAATTTGCGTGTTTTTGATGATTTACCATAGTGTTGCTGCATACCCTATTACATGATTGCCAGGTGCAATCCGATATGCGGGTACGTGACGATTGTTAACCAAACTAGGCCCTATTTTTACGTTTGCACAAACGAATAATGGGAAATACTGTCCTTGAAACCGCATATCGTACAAAAAACAAAAACGACTATTTAATTAGAATAATGGTATGAATTCTTATTTGCTGGTAAAGTAAGAGCATATTTAAATTCAAATCCAAATATTTCAACAAAATCGTTTCTTAAAGCAAATAAGCAAGGAATCAAAATTGTAGAGATTGAAATCTGACTGAATTATGAAAGTACACAAGTTAATAATGAATATTCTTAACTTTGGGTAGATTTTTTATTGTTATTTATGCCTTTTATGAACTGAAACCCCTCCTCAGCATGTAGTGCAAATTCATAAAATTTTCCTAGATAATTATGGGTACCTATAATTGATTTATTAAAAAAAATAAATTTTTTAGCAACAAATGAAATTTTCTGAACTAAACGAGACTTAGAGACTCTCTCGAGAAATATCTAGTCTTCTTTATCTATGTAAATATCATCTGATTTGGGCGTAATGTTTGCAAAATACTCTTGCACTATTTCCATTTCTCCTTTGTTAATTGTGTACGATTATGATTTTGTGAGTGGTGGTAGTAATAATAGCAATTTATTTTGAATAAAATGCAGAATACAAAAGTAACACATTTTTACAAATATAATAATGTTTTTAAAGGTATTTACATTTTGTACGTTTTTAATATATTTAAGTAATTTATAATATAAACGTTTTGCCGAAAATGTTTACGATTTTTCGTAGGCAGTAGTTTGGTGGTTATTTACTTGCAGTAGATTCCGTACGATAATTATGAAAATCAGCCATTTCTTTGTAAAAATAACACATTTTAATGTATACATGCCTGTTGACGTTAAGGGTGGTCTACAAAATATGATTTACATGATCCATAATAGATTGAAAATTAACCTAGCCAGTTGTTTCTGTAACACAAATACTCACTCAGGCTATTGCTATAATACGATGCTAGACAGATTTAATTTAATGTCGTTAAAATAGAAGATATTATGCGCAAAAAGTAAACTTTCTGTACCGTAAGAGCGAGCATACTATAATCAGTCATCATTTTTCGGAAATGCGAGATTATAGTCGTGTCTGCACGTGTACGTGAACGAATACGCCGTTTATAACGTGGGCCAAGGTGTACAAACGAATTTACATAATTTTGACAAACAAATGACATTCCACAGTGATATTCAACACAGCACACGTTTAGATACGCCGAGTTCGTGTACAATCGGGTGATCAGAGGGCGATTGCTCTTACGGTATAATTTATTTAATAATAAAATAGGTTTTATAAGCTCCTGGACAAAATTAACGCACCACTAATATTTTTCAAAAACATTCAGAGATAACGATAACTTCCTCTGACATTTCAAACACATGCTGTTTTGTTTTAAAATTGTAGATGTTAATTAGACACGTTTAACCACAATTGATTTATAATTCATTCAGAAACTGCTGATTATGATAAGTTATTAAGCTAATTTTTGTTGTATCACATACGTGTTTTGAAGTTCATCTAAGGGCGTTTTAAAATAGAAAAATGAATCACCAAAGAGATTTATCGGTATCAATTCTGCTGGATGATGAGAATTCGATACGTCGCAATTTATCGAAACAAGGTCTCGCATTCTAAGGCCAGGGTAAGGGCGAAAACGATGTACAAATCAAAGAGATTACCGTTTTCTAAGACAATCCGCTCTTAGAAACCGGAGAATCGCCAGTAATGTGTCAAAAAATAAGTTATCAGCAGTTCGAAATGTTGTAATATCGTCTCGAACAATCAGAAGACGTTTAAATGAAGCCGAATTAAGAAGTAGGGGCCCAGAAAAAGACAATTACTTACCAGAGAGTACAAAGCTCAAAGATTGCGTCTTGCCAGAAATCATCAACATTGGTCTGTTAATGACTGGAAAAGGGTTTTATTATCTGACGAAACGAGGGTTAGCTTAAAATGTCCTGAAGGACGTGAGCGTGTCTGGCGAAGGGAAGGGGAGAGATTTGCAAGTTTCAAGGCTCTTATTTTGTGGCGGCTCTGTAATGTTTTGTGGGGGGGGGGGGGTATTTGCTTCAGTGCTCATACAGGGTTGGTTCCTATACGTGTGAGTTCTGTGAATGTTGATTGTTACCTGAAAAACATCGTACTTGAACGCATAATGCCATTTGTTCCTTTGGTGGGTCCTAATTTTTATTCATGCAAGACAGTGCGTGTCCCAACGTGGTTGGACAGCTTATTGACTACCTCCATACTGTTGATACTCCGCTAATAGAATTGGGACCATCTTAAAAATGAGGTCCCAGGTCGTAAACTCCCACCTGCCAACCACAATCAATTGGTAGATGTAGTAGTTGAAGGATGGAAGAATATTCCCCAGGGTACCATTGGAAAATGTAATTGCTACCATGCTAAGGCGTATAAATGCGGTAATTAGGAGTAGAGGAGGGCCTATAAGGTACCAGCGTCACATTGGATCCATTAATTCTATTGCTTTCGATTTTTTAAATGTTTTTCATTTTGATTTTGGTTTTCGTATCTCAGTCGTTTTCAACAAAAGAAGTGTTTAATGATTTAAAATCAGGTCTTGTTTCGCTAATTTCTTTCTTAAATGATTGTATGAATTCAATTTGTAAGTTTTCATTATAATTTAATTTAATTTTATTTTCATTAATGTAATTATTTAAGTTTAATAAAGCGGTGCGTTAACTTTGTCCAGCAGCTTATGTCTTACAATAAAACAAATTTTAACATTTTCAAACCTAGTTCGAGATATAAATGCACATTTTATGCGGGACGAAGAAGTAAACTATAAGAAACGGGGGTACATTTAAGTCCTCATATTACGAAAAAGTATGAATTTTCGGAAATTTTCCTTGAAATTATGAAATTCTGAAATTTTAAATGCGCGTTCTAGAATTACGCCGAAAAATTCTTAATGGTATCAAAATTCCGGTATGTACAAGGGTATTCTATCAAAATATTTCATGCGTTGACGTGAGAACAAAGCATCAACCCTTTATTACCCTCTGCATCATATACAGCATACCTGTGTTGCATTAGTGGTAGTTCAACTAAAACATTGTCTTAACTTAAAAGTTTCAAAACTGTTGATGCAATCATATATTTGGATAAATTAAGTACATCTAATACTTGTATGTACAAAATATTTATTTGGGTTAAAAATAGAATTTGTAATAGATGCTAATTATTTCCGACCAATAACATTGCAAATAGACATGCAAGCGGGAGGAGTGCAAGCTTGAGAATCTGTTTAAGTTAATCACGTGCCGACAAACTTTTGTGTAATAATAAATAAGCATTTAAATTTAAAGATTCCGTGTGTGCTGATAATAAAATGGTGGTTATGAAGAATTTGTTAACCAAACGGGGTTTTGAAAACCGAATCAGTGTTTTTGAATGTAAATAAACATGACATCAACTATTAGCAGTCATCTTTATATTAGACGAATAAAATTTACCCTGAATCTGTGTTAAAGGTAAGTGAAAATCCTATAAAGTAACTATAGTTATATAGTGCACGTTTAGAGAGTTTTAAAATGGAGGGAAACTCAAAATCAATTGGTACCACATACATACACAATTTGTAATAGACGAAATCTCCTTGGATGAATCATTTACGCAAATTTACTCAATTTAATGCATGCGTTTCTGTTCTTGTATCGAACTACGGTTGCATGGTTTCTGTATACGGGTATACAAGTTATATGGACCCACCTTGTATTAATTATATAATATATATTTTATTCCCATAATGATGTTTAGATGTATAAAGTATGCAGAAAGGTGATGCAATACAGAGAAGTGGGTTGTAGGATACCACATATGCAGATAGCTTATCTTCTTCTCAGTATTGAAACACAAAGAGATAGTAGATGTGTAGTTAGAAATGCTTTTGTAATTTATTCCGATTTAATAATTCATTAAATAAAGACGTGTATGTAACAAAAAGAATAGTTTTCTTTTAAAAACACTTCGGTCAAGGCAAACAATAAAACTTACATACATTATGCCAATGACTACTCTATTGCCTACAAATGCTTCAAGAAATTATTGTTGGGCTTCATTGAAAGCAGGGGTATGTTTGATATGTGTAACTTTCTTTTTTTCATGGAGGTGACGAATTTTTGTATATACAAGCTGATTCATTTTCGACCCTCATCATGGATATCTCGCTTATTATTGGAGAGAGAGAGGGTAAGCTGTTAAATTTTGTGTTTGTTATGAACCCGGTCCTGTGGATAAATGACGTTCGAGATTAAAAAAAAAAAAAACAAAAAACGCTCATTCTTCCTTTGCCTTTAGCACCTATATTTAACCTTGCAGAGAAAAACTGAAAACACTTTCTCAAGGCCACTTTCGATCTTCTATCAAACGCTGTAGTCCAAATTTTTATATGAACTTTCGGTTCTTTCTGGCCATCATCCACCTCCTAATTTCTTAGCGGCACCATACTGGATTCTTTTTCTGATTTCATTCACGTATAATATGTTACAAAAGCTTTCGATATTATGCTTTAATTGACGAAAAGGGCATTTTAAGATAAATAAGGTAGCTATGAAATTTCAAACTGTCAAACATTTCAATTATCGTTCATTAATAATAGAAAAATGTTATAGACGAACGAAGAGAAATGAGATACGTTAAGTACCGTTTATTCATCGAACCGAATGCAACAACGGCGAGTACAAGATATTTACAATTGTATCCAGAACGACAACAGCCACATCGTATCTAGATCTTGATATAAACTTGGTGGAGAATGGATCATTTATCGAACCGCCATATGTTTATGTTAACAGAAATTAGAGTAAAAATCAACGAAATATTTTGAAAATGGTAAATGAAGTATATGCTTTTGCAAAGGTTATGTATTTTCTAGATAATTAATAATCTATTAACATCTACATGCGAAATGGTATCAGAATTAAATTTACTCCAGACACGAGTATGGAGAACTTTACATCAAAATAAGTTTAAACCAAACAACCATTCATGTTAGCCACAGCCTGGTGATAATTTAAGACGACTGGAGTACTACAACTAGTTAGTGGGAAGATTAGATAAGAAAAAAATGTTTAAGAAATATTTAAGAAAATATTTCATAAAGAAAATTATCTGGTCAGATGAATCAAAATTGACTAATCCTGGAATCTTAACCAGAAAAACGGAGCATTATTGGGCAGTATGGAATCCCAAACAAAATAGAGCAAGGAGACCACAACATCGTTTTGGTTAAGGTTTCGTCATAGCGCTGACGGTATTTTTTTAATGAATCGTTCAAAAGAATAAAAATGATTAAATTATATTTTTTATTAATTCGATCATACCGTGTAATAAAAAACTTTAATACAGCTATAGAGTAAGCTAATCATATTAATGAATAATGCCACTTTCTTTCTGCTAGAAAGAACAAATATCAAACAGTTGAAAGTACGTACAATGCATTTCCATAGAAACCAATGTTAAAAAAGAATAAGTAAATGTGTGTATTCAAAGTAACTACCAAATTAAATAAACAGAACACGTTTCCTATAGACTATGAATTTTTGTGTACATATGCAAAGTAGAATTCATAATTTTGCTATAAAATAATATTTAGGGAAACATCAATTCAAATTTTTGAAAAGACGCTGGTTCCAGAACTATCCCATGATTTTGAAAGGGCAAAATAATAAAATTTGTTTCCTCTTGTTTTCTAATTTAAACATTATTTGTTGCATCACATATACATATAATAAAAGAAAAAGTTTCACAATACGTTACTTTTATTTATCGAGTATGTAGTATAGAATATTGTGATGAAAAGATGTAAATAACTAATGTATAAATATGGCAAACCAATTTATTGAATTTTGAAACGCACGTATGGTGCCAACATAGTTTCCGAATTCAATAACATTTTGAAGTCAACCGATTTGATTTTGCTAAAATGTCGGCCAAACCACACAATTAGAGTCTAAACTTGTTTCAGATTTATTTGTTGCGGAAACGTTACACAAGGTTTACGTACGAGAGTGAAGCTAAAACCCCATATTTCTTCCGATTGCAGTATTGATCAAATGCTTGCATATATCGAACTGTAAGCCTAGGAAAAATATACATTATACAAACATTTTGTGTTTGCTATCGACAAAAGTGCACAAAAACTTCGTTTGTGTTTTGTGTTAGTCAGCAGTTTATCTTGCTTGCACCATTTCCTGAAGTTATTTACTGTATTACTAGCAAGGTATTAACTTTCTCAATATTCCTGGTTCACACCACCACTGAAGGATTATCATCAGGTGATGTTACATGTGCGGTTTCTATATGCGTTGGTAAATCATGTATATAGATCAAGAACAAAAATTAGTGAAAAAAGAATTTCATAAGGATTTCGTTCTCACTACGACTTGCCTTCAGATAAAAAACATTTTAGATTTTATACCATTTTCAACAGATTTTTGTAACAAACAATTGCTATTAATACAATTAAATGACAAAGTAAGATGAAGACAAAAAGAATTTAAAAGCTACTACTAAAATGCTAGAAGATTGCTTGCTAGAAAATCTACATACTTTCCTATGAGTTAAATTCAAAATGAAACTGGAATTATTTGAAATGCATTTATTCGTTGAATGGAACTCTAACCTTTACAAAACGTGATAATAAATTAGTTGAAATGTTTTATATAGATTATATTGAGGCGTATTCTATTTTTAAGTGAAATTTTTGAATATGTGTTTTTATTCATTGACCATATAGTGTAACTATTTTCTTTCCTCTCCCTCTGTACTACACAACTTTTACGAAAGGAACTGACTACCAAACTTATTCAAATTTGTAATCCCCTCTTATTAGGAGATAATACAGGAAAATGGCAAGTTATTATATCAGCAAATTATAACCCAGATGAAAGAAAAACATAGGACACTAGAAATTCAAAGTCGGTGATGATATGGAGCATATTGTTTTAGCTAATATACAAACTATATGATTAATTCTATTGAGGTTAGATAATACTCTATTGAAAGTAAAATGGATATCAAAAACGAAAAAAAGTGTAAGACGAGTGACGTATAACTGTGACACAAGAAAACCACAAATGAAAGATGAAAAGTACACTAATTTCAGAGAAATTACGGTAACATGGATGCAATCAGGGAGAGAATGCAGGTAGGGTACTTACGTTATTCCATCAGAATAGTATTACATTTATTTAAATATTATTAGGAGTAAGAAGAAATGTTTAAGCAAGATACCAGATGAATTAAAGTTATAAATCTTCTCGAAGTTTAGGAATTTGGACGCAAAAAATGTGCAAAATCTTATAATACTTATGCCAAGTCAACACAGACAACCTGTCCAAGAAGAAGATGTTAAAAGCAAACCCCATGACTTTGCGTTCAAATATTCGGTAGTTGCTTCATTTGACAGAATTGAATTATCTAAAGATGGATTTCTTAAAGTATGTAGAGTTACTGACAATTTGTTAGTAACAGGTAAGTCCCCCAAAGATATGCAAGGAACACCACACATCTTTAAAAGATCCGCGACAAACAAGTCCCACTTTCTCCAGGTGAAAGAACTTATCCGGATGGAAAAATTCAAGACAAGAAAAAGCGCTCTTTAAGGAAGTTTGAATGTGTTATAGAAGACGATGACGTTCCAGGTGTATGAGAATTTTTGCAATTCCTTCTTAATGATTTCAGAAACAACATATAACCAACGTATAGTTTTTAATTAAACAAAGATGAAGCAAGTCTAACATATTACTTAAAAACCACAAGAATACGGGGCCTGGATGCACACTTTCTGTTAAAAAATAAAACCAACACTAACGTTAGCATATAGGAAATATAAAATGTTTTTTTTAATTTTTCTCAAAATGTAGGTAAATGAGGTTTTTAAAATGACTAGTATTTAAAAAAAAATATATAAACCGAGTCTAGCAGCAATGGAAGAAACTATATTAAAGAATATTGAATGGTAGTAAAAATGAAGAAATCAATTGTAAAATTAATTCAGACAGAAGTTGTTTTCAGTTTGAACTCTTACTTAATGCAAAATAATCAACTAACCTGCCTCTAAAAAACATATTTTTCCTAGTGTTAAATACCATGGATACCTATATAAAAATCTTTTGTCCAAAGAAATTAAAACGATATGCCACTGGGAGAAAATATATGCATATATCCAACCAGATAAACCAGACGAGTATAAACATCAATCACTGTGTCATCCTATGACTTTGAAAAAGATCGTTGGAAGCAGTAAGCGACGGACACAAATGATTCAATATCTCTAAAACATTCCTCGCCAAGCAACAAAAATGCACTTAAATAAAAAAATATACCAAAATTATTTGTATTGCGAATACCAAAGGCTTGCATACGTAAAGTTTTGGTAAATGGTTTAATTTTCCATTTTCCCGGTAAAGTTCTTTACGACGGTTCTTATACTAAATTACATTTAGTTACTAACGACGTTAAACAAACAGTTTGCACGTGCATAATTCTCCTTGTTCTATTTATTTCAATGACCGCATGTTGTTACAGTATTAGTCTTTCTATTTTCATTTTACATATCACGCGAGCTTACGCACCTTTAAGTGTGTATAAATAACAAAAACAAAGTGATTTTTCAAACTTACCCCCTAAACAAGCACGCCTAACCTCAAAAGGACGAAGCGACTGGGTATATATATACGTGTAGGTGTGTGGAGTTGGTACTGGTGGTTGCGATTTCGGACCAGCTGTCGTATATAGTGAGGCAAGCTTTGCCGTTGTGGACATCTCGACTTCGACACAAGTAACTGAGACGCGGTGGTAAGCCGACGTCCGCCACACCCCAACGGCGTTGACGGCGCCGGCGTCGCTACCCCCACTTCAGGTCCACGGTAGCCCAAACCAAACCCCAAAAACATACTCTACCTTGTATTCCGAATACATCGCGGAAGAGTCAGAAGCGTCGGGTGGTGGGGGAAATTAGGATAAAATCTCATTAGAGACTCTTTCAAAACGAGTAAATATAGACCGGAACATTTTCATGGGTTTAAAAATTGACGATTTCGCATTTGAATAGTCGTTTGTAATCCATTCGGCCCATACGCGACTGAGGGGGTGAAAGCGTGTTTAACTTATTGCCCTTTAACGGGTTTAGTACTCAAAGTGGAAGAGACGACAAAAATAATGTTTTCTAATATACTACAGCCTCTAACGTTTTAATATGTTCCTGCTTATGTGCAATCACCAAACAGTCTACATTTTATGCATTTACGCCTACTTTTCAACGCTTACACTTCAGATACGCAGCCAATTATTGTTCTTCAGTTGGCTGACTAAGGCCGCGTTCACATAGGGTAGCGTGAAATTATCGTAAGGATTAGCGCGATATTACTTCCAACATTCCGCCTTATGTTTAGAATAATTTTGTAACACATTGACAACTAACATTGTTAAAGCTTCTTAACATTGTAGCTTATGTTTTGTGAATCCATCATTTATT
Source organism: Dynastes maya (assembly GCA_029619315.2). NCBI lineage: Eukaryota > Metazoa > Arthropoda > Insecta > Coleoptera > Scarabaeidae > Dynastes > Dynastes maya. The sequence continues at coordinate 52,116,967 of JAROYE020000003.1, read as the reverse complement.
GTTTTATCTTGTAAATTTAATGTTTCATTCGCCTTACTTGTATATTCACCATTTCGTTTGCTTTATTTCTTATAAACTTGTGTATATTGTATTTGTGTACATTTGAAACATTGTATGTGTACTTATTTAATACAAAAACTTATTTAAATTCATTTAACATACATAAATATAACAAAATCACCCGCACACAATGTGATAATGCATGTAAAATTGTATTCGTTCAAATAATCGTAATTTCGGAACGCTATTATAGTGCAAACCTCGAGATAAGACACACGTTAGATAGACGACCGCTGCAGTCGAGCATCAAACAGACAATCCCCGTCGGGAGAGCAAGCATAACGCACGTATAGGTGTCCTTATCTCGAAGTGCCGGAACTTCGTCAGAGAACGTAGTGTACGAAGTGTCACGATTGCCATCCATCGCTCCTTCGCCTATGCATAGTGCAACGCTCGGACTCGCTCGATGTTTGGTCTTTGGAATCTCCGCTATTATAGGGAGGTAGTAGCTGGAGCATACACACAGCGCACGTAGCGTATAGATTCTACCACGAGAACGTTTGAGTATAGTCGTCTTCGGCTATATTCTGCTACTGCCTCAGCGACCAGACGTTCGAGCCCCGTTAAGGGTTTGGTAGTACCACTAGTAATGCACAATTTATATAAACGTTACGATTTAATAGATACCGGAGATACATTTAAGGTAATAAAATGCCTGGCACTCGTATTAGGTGCGTTTAAAATTACACATACAATAATTCGTTGCGACTTTAAGACAGATACAAACATTGCGCTTTAATACATACTGAGACACATTTATACAATTCTATGTACATTTGTACATTATACAAATGTACATAGAAATATGCCCACAAAATATGTACCGGGTAGCCAAATAAGAATGGCAGCCGGCTATATTTCAGAAACTAGTAATCACAAAGCTTTCGAGTAAAATCTTTTTTTTAATAAACCTGGCCAAAAGAAAACACTGGAAATAATTTTGAAGTTTGTAAGATGACCAGAAGATGGCGTAACGGTCACGACTAAGTATAAAATTAAAGTTTTCATCGTGTTTTGTCTAATTAAGAGTTATCGAAAATATATGCATTTTATTCCCAATCCAATTCCCTTTCTTTTGCGTTGAACACATTTTGTCGTATCTTCTAAAGTAAAGTGGTGGGGAGACGTCTATTGCTTTCTTAAGTAAATGTTAGTTACTCCAGTTAGGCTTAACCGATTTTAATCACCTTGGCCTCGTTTAAAATAGTTTTATTTGATCTATCGAATGCAGTTTTGGTCTACTTCTTATGAATTGTACCTTCTCCACTAGAGGACATTATCTGACTTTATAACAAATAAAGCGGCTTTTCGCAAAAATTTTAAATAGGTGTTTTTAGATAGATATGTCTTAGAAAACAGAAATATAGATAAAAAGAATTAATATAATAATATTGCATGCCTTTCGGATGTCGATATTACAATTCATAGTGGTAGAAACATTTATTCAAACTAACATATAAAATACATATTATGACATATTTTGTAATATATGGCTTATGTATACATGTGTATATATAATATATACGCTAGTAATTACTTAATTTGTATGATAGTGCATTTCTTCATAAAAATGCTTAAAGCACAAAAAACTATTGCACCAGGAACACCGTATTATAGCACGCGCTCCACATATGGAACATCGCGATGGAATTTGAAAATCTTCTGTGAAGGCAAAAGTGACAGGATTATCGAAACGATTTGGCCGGTCCGCAATATAACCACTTTTGTACCATGCATAAGCAAATAAATTATGATATTTTGAAGAAGATAATTGATTGTGCACTAAAGATTGTAATTTAATAATATTGTTACACGTATGCAAATTAATAGCCTAGTTGTATATGTAAGAGTATAATATCAGAAAACTTCCTAACAACATTTTTCCAAACACGAAATCCATAGACGTCTAGGGGTTGTATCATACCAGTGGTTTTCTTTGGTATTGTGAGGATGTTCACATTCTTGTCGGCCGATATATGGTCTGTTAAGTTAGATGGACAACGACCAGTCCACGAATCTAGCAATAAAACTGTTTGAGATCCTATATTTGGAAGATATACCTTTGTGAACCATTCCGTGAATAATGCTGTTGTTAGTTTTCCGGATGATGAAGCAGTTACATAAATATTTTCTGCGTGGAACATCGATTCTACTACTCGTGGTCCAAATGTACCACTTTGCTCTTTCAAGGGGCGACAACAAGCGTCCAGACGCGGATACTGTAGGAAGTATGGTATAGCTGTGTGTTGTAGCGAATATAGATTGCACGATACTTTCAACTGCATTCGATCCCTGTGGAGCTAACGTGCGACCAGAGTGCAATTCCAAATTGGATCCACTTTCATCAGCGTTGAATGTATTAGTAGAGCCTACCTTCGCAATATAAGGTTTTACTTCTTGTACGAAAGCCGACGAAATTTGATTTAACTCTGCCGTGTCTGTACCATATGAACGGGTTATAAATTTGGTAATTTTTCTAGAAACTATCCTGTATACTTTCTTGAAGTTCCATAACCAATGTGGGGATGCTCTGAAATTTGTTAATCCGATTTCTTCATTGGCCACCATAGCCCATTTACAAAGATCTAGGTCGTGAATTATAGCATGCGCTTCGCTGCTAGTAACAAATTTATTGAAAACATATTCCGAAATTTGTAATAATTTCTCTCTTCGTGCTCCTCCTTTTTGTATTGATACCTCCCACCTAAAAAGCAAAAAATTTGCGAATACAAAAATGTCTTAAAATTGGCCTGCAATTTCTTACCTATATAATTGTTGTAAAGGCTTTACCCTCTTAAATCTATGTTTTACAGTTTCAAATGGACGTCATTTTTCCCAGATTTCCAGAAGGTAACAGCTTTTGTCTTATATTCTAAATCGACAATATCTCCTTCTTCTGGTGCACATTCCTCTTCTTCAAACTGTATAACTTCTAAGACTTCTTCCCGTGAAGGTGGATATCTATCATCAACAAATTCTGAAGAATGTGGCCTAAATTCTTGCAAGAATTCTAGCGTTACCTCGTTATCTACTTCAAAGGTTGTATCGTCCCGAAATCTAATTAATATATTCTTCAATACGTCGTGCATTTCACTTTCTTCACGGTTGAAAACTATTGGACGATTATCATTTGCGACATTAAATGTCAGTATTAGTAATCAAACTGCATTTACTGGATTTACTACCATTGTTGAACCAGTACTCTAATTCTCACAGTCAGATGCAGTATTAAAAAGTTACAAAAGTGACTTTTTCTTACATACTTATTTTTATCCAAACAAATCAAAAATTTTAAATTATTACATATTAACTATTACTCACATTAAAGATTTTTGTACTTATTATAAGTATAGGTCATACTTTATCATTGTTATCATATGTATGTACAGCTGTCGTCGCACTATATCTGCCTTCATAAGTATCATTACCAATTTACAAATTCATATATCGAATTTTAAAGAATTAATAAACTCATTGCATAAATTATTCTATCACATTGATTGTGAGTCAGTAATAGAGATATCCGAAATACGTGTACACATTGAAGATAATACATTATTCACACAGTATCTGCGGATAACCTTTAACATATCTTTGTTTTGCACAGGCATTGACAATTACATAAGGCGACGTATCGTGAGGCAAGTTTTATGCTTTTCTAATAATTATTTTATAAAATGTGAATTTCGTATTAGAAACTGCTTGAAGAGCTGTATAACATCCACAATGTGGCATTTGAATAGGTTCATTCGTGAAGGGGTGGGGGCAGGCACCACCAAATTTTTAAATAGAAATACTATGCTATTTTCACGTATGTAATAGAGCTCAAAGAGACGATTATTTTGATATATAACTTTGATGTATTTGGTCCAACCGTTATCGAATTATTTAAAAAAAACCGAAAATCAAGTAAAATTTCAGGGGTGGTTTTACCCTCTTAAAATGAAATTGGGCCGATAAGGAAAATGGCTTCGAGCATCTTGGGGTGAGGACTACTTGTCCACAAAGTTTCAATTTTTTTTGGAATTTACGGGTTCGGAATGTTCCCTTGTAAGTAGCTAAGGCTGTTATCATGTACAAATATGTTTGGAATTATTTTATATCAGGTAACCAAGTATGCTTTGTATTTGTTTGGAGAAAAAGAAAAAAAATCTATACATTTGAAACAAATCAAAACTTACAAATGTTTTAAAGAGCAATTTTAGCATCCTTCTCTCTTGGAATGTTAATTCTCTATTCTCCATTAGTAAATTTTAATGGATAGGGAATTCTAATAGTATGAAGAATTTTAATAAAAATTCCACGAGTAAATCATACATGGTGGATTATAAAATCATCAAAGCTCTAACCTATAGATTAATACCATATAAGACATTAATTGTGTTGTATAACACCTTTAAATCGTTTCCAGAGCAAGCGTTATGTTTTGAAATACATCCTATTTAGGTTGTTTCCAATTTATATGGATGCTTTTTGCGAAAAGCACCACAGAAAATTTTTAAGGTTAATATCGTGTATTTTTATCTTATTAAACACCACGATTCCATCTTTATTAATGCAAAACAAATTACCCTCACTTCAACTACACACAATTTACATGCTCAAGCTTCCTCTTTATACAGCTGAATATATAGTATAAAGTTGTATACGCCATTTGAAACAATCATTTTAGTATTATTCGACCTAATATCTTCGTACTTGGTAAATAGGGTAGGGCTTTGCTTAAGTATTCATATATTTTTGGTCACAAGGAATACAGATTTAAAGCAAATACCTGACTTTGGATCTTTGTGTTCTGCGTGAAACTTTACAATCAATGTACGTAGTTGAATGAAATATTTAAATCACCAGGAACACTTGTTGGAGTCTTCTTAAACTTCAGCTTTGAGAGCTACTTTGGGCTTACATTTCCTAGGCCTAAGGTTTGGCTGATTTACAAACCTATGTTACTTTTAGCCGGATTATTGCTATATATACAGCATGTCCCACTAAGAGTGGGGACGGGCGATATCATGGAAACTACAATCTTGGAAACTACAATAGTGATGGGAAGAAAAATTTCATAACTAAAATGGTAAAGAGAAGTTTATATTTTTAAATTCCAAAAGTGAGCGCTAGAGGGTGCGGTTGTTAGGGTCAACAGTAAATTTGAAATTAGACGGTAAAAGTTCCACGATTAACTATGATTTTAAATGGTTTATTGAAAAACTAAGTTAATTACGCACCACTTTGGTTAAAGACGTTTTGCTAATGGTGGGCCGGTGAATTGGCATAACATGCACTACTGGTCCAGAGAAAATCTTCATTGGATGGGAGAGGTTGATCATTAACATAGGTGGAGTATAATGTTTAGTGTAGCATTTCTTATTGGAAGTTATTGGATCATTTATTTTTGAAGGCAACCTAAACAGCGGAACATACTTAAACATTTTGTGTAGCAAGTTACCAGTACTTTTAGAAGATGTTTCGTTGGAATCTCGAAAAACACGGTGGTTTGAGCATGACGGCTGTCCAGCTCATTGTTTACGAATCGCCCGTGACCATCTTCAAAATACGTTTTCATAGTAGTGGATTGGAACAGGGTCTATTCTTCCATGGTTACCTATATCCCCAGATCTGAGTGGGTTTAACTTTCATTTATGGGGAAGGATAAAAGATCTGGTTTACCAAACACGTCCTACAATGAAAGCTGATTCAAGCGATTCATAATGATATCGCCAGCCTACCAAGAGTAGAAATCGAAACAGCCGTTATTAGCACTCGTCGTAAACTAAGTCTGCGTATAAATAATGACGGCAAACAGTTTGAACATTTAAAATAAATTTAAGTTATTGTTTATTTTGATTTCAAGTAACACTATACTGTGTACTGTTGGTACTGTCTTGGTTTTGCATTGTTGTCATTCCTTTGTTTCATGGTCAACTAAGATAAGTTTCAATATTATTAAGTAGGTATTTGCAACTATGAGTGAAATTATTACTGATAATGATCTGTTTTAGTTAAAGACTACGCGGTTTTCACCACTACCTTAGTCTGTCAAAACTCTTCAAACACAACACAACGAAAGCATATTGTTGCGTTTGAATTTTTAGAGATAATTGAACAAAAACTCATACAGTAGGGAATAACGCCATCTGGTACGTTTCTTGAACATTAACATGTAGCACAAATTACGACGTCTAAAGCAACGCTGAATGCCCTTTCAAACAAGTTTAGTTTTACATGATTCGGCAACACCTACTACACTTTTTACTCACAATATGACAAAACGTCTTTGACTAAAGTGGTAAGTAATTAACTAAGCTTTTTAATGGAGCATTTAAAATAATAGTTAATCCTGGAACTTTTACCAGCTAATTTAAAATTTACGGTTGACCCTAGCAAGTGCACTCCCCAGCGGTCATCTTTCGAATTTGAAAATATTTTAATCAAATTTCTGTTTACCACTTTAGTTTTGAAATTTTTTTCCCCATCACTGTAGCTATTATAGTTTCCAAGATATCGCCGGTCCGCACCTTAGTGGGACACGCTGTATATTGTAGTGAGATATCCACCTGAAGTACGTACGTTCACACTTCAATTCATTAATTTCAATTAATTTAATGTCAATATTCGTAAAATATTAGAATTTAATGAAGCATTTGCTTAATTTGGATTATTTTGGGTTATTATTCGAATTCTGGCATTTTGATGATTTATATTATTATCCTTTTATTTCTTAAAAAAAGAAAAAAGAGACTCCCTTAATGTTAGTTTATGGGGGAAATATCAAAGTTCTGGATTATTTTCAGTAATTTACATTTTAGAGATATTATTTGTAAAAAGGTCATAAAATTCACATAAAATACACATACACGTACTATTTGGAACTCAAACATCAAAATCTACAACGTAATCGTAGTATTGAAAACGAACATCGTAACACCAAATTTGAAATGAGTATTAAGTCGTTGGATTGGCAATACTGGGCCAACGCATAAACAAAAGAGATACAAAAAAAAAATTTCTGACAGAAGACATTTTTCGACCGAGCATTTAGAAATTTAAATTAAAAACTTAAACGTATTTGAAACAGTAAACTCGAAACTATTGAAACATTGTCAAGACAAAATAGGAACAGTTTACAGAAATTAATCAAGCAAATCTAACCGAAGAAGCCAAAGAAAAGGATTGGAAGGCTTTACCACAAAAAGGATTTCAAGTTTCAACTGAAAAAGAAGGAATCTGGATTCCGAAGGGGAATTGAAAAACGACACACAAACTAAACACACATTAATGTAAGTGAATCATTCAAAATTAATCTGCAAGTAGAAAGTTGGAAATAATAAACGGAATTTGAATGTTATTTAATTTAATATTTCATACTTTTATAAAGAAAAAACATCTCAATATATATGTTATATACAACTACATAAAATATTTTTAAATCTTCTTGATGAATTTCTGGGATATTACAGGAAAGTTAAAAGTTCAAAATTAATCAAGAGAATATCATAACCTCAAAAGTAAACATAGAAATTGTCACGAACGTGATAAACTGACAAATAAATTTTGCGCCACCTGTACTGTGATTGGTCGGTTGTATTGATACAACGCCCTGGCAGTGCCATAATTTAACGTGTGTATAATTTTGCTTTACACCAATTAATAAACTCTGCTTTACACCGCTGTATGAACGGTTGTATTTAGTTGCATTATGCGAATTTTCTTAATTTCTACCTTAATTTCGCGCTATACTAATGTGAACGTAGCCTTAAGGTGTAGTGTCAAAGTTTGCACAATGTAAATTTAATTTCGTTCATATAGCGGTGTAGTGCAGAATTATATGCAGAATTAAAAATTAGTGTAGTGTGAAACTGCGCAAACGTAAAAGTTTGACACTACCACAGGCCTGCATCAATACAACTGACCAATCACAGTGCAGGTGGTGGTAAACCTATAGTTAGCTAATTCATGCCAGTTTGCCAATTCTCACGATTTCTATGCATACCTCTATGATAAACTTAATTTAAATTACAAGCGAATACGATGTATGTGCTAAATTTAGGTTATGCTATGACAAAGTAAGTGACTGCCATCTATTGTTAGTGCAATATTGCGCATTAAACCCGTACCAACTCTTACACTAGTTTCGCACTACCCTATGTGATCGCTGTTATGGACTTTGTATACAAGGGAGTTGTAATTCCAGTTACTATATCTTGTCTTGGAACAGTATTATATGTGCTTGGTTTTTCATTGGTTATGCCACTGGTGAATTTCTGTTTATTTGGTACTTCCTTTAAAATATTTCCCAGCTAGTATACTTTCCTTTTCCATATATACACTCAGAAAATAGATGATCGAACCCAGATAATAAAAGCAAGTTTGTAACCTTTACTACAATGTTAATAAGCTTTACTACAATTATGTTACCTTATCTGATGTGTGCTATATATACTGACTTTCATAAAAATTGTAACACATGGAAGTTGTTTATCAATTTTAATGCAATTTTCAGAAAACGCATATTTTGATGAAACAAAGGAAAGTTTAAAATTTCAATAAAACGTATCCATCGATTCTTGTTTTTTTTTTGTTTGTATATTTGCACTTAGTAACATTAAAGTTTATGAAATAAAACAATTGGTAGTGTAATAACTGTCAATTTTGCGATTTGTTTGTCAACTAGTGCCTTCGAACATTTAATAATGCCAAGAGTTCGTGAACGTGCAAATTATCGGCAATTAAATGATTTTGAACGTGGCCGTATTATTGGCATGAGAGAGTCCGGACTTTCGCTTAGAGATATTGCTGGCCGAGTTAATCGTGTTGTTGCAGCGGTAGTGATATGTTGCTCCAGATGGTTCAAAGAAGAGGTTAAACAACGTTGCCCTGGATCTGGACTCCCCCGGTGGACTACGGATCGTGAAGAACGTCGTTTAAAACTTTTGGCCACAAGAGATAGAATTTCCACAACTCGGTCAATTAATACACTGGATGGGAGGTGTAGGACGCAGAATGTCAATGTCGTCTGTTTATCGCCGTCCACTTTTATGTTTTCCTCTTATCCCACTTTACCGTGCCGGGAGACTAGAATGGAGCAACGAAAAAGCGAAATCAAATTGTGTTCAGTGACGAGTCTTGATTTTGTTTGTGGGCCCACGACTGTCGTAGGTGGGTCAGGCGGATGCGTGGAGAACGCAAAAATTCAGCATTTTTTGTGGAATGCAACACAGCTCTCACACAAGGAGTGATGATATGGGGTGCAATATGTTATGGTAGCAGGTCACCCTTGGTCTTCATTGACGGCAACTTAAACGCAGCCAGTTACATTGCCCATGTGCTGGAGCCTGTTGCACTTCCATACCTACGGGGGTTGGAAAATCTCATTTTCCAACAAGATAATGCGCGCCCCCATACAGCAAGGGCTACAACACGCTTTTTGGAAGAAGTTAACATTGCCGTCCTCCCATGGCCTGCTCGGTCGCCTGATTTGTCACCCATTAAGCATGTATGGGACGTACCCTCCAGACGACTTGCACCATCTTCGGCTGCGGACTCAGGAAGCTTGGAATAACATACCACATGCCGATATTGATCAATTGATTGACAGCATACCACGTCGACTAAATGAGTGCATAGCAAATCGTGACGGAGAAACTCATTATTGAAAAAACTTTTTATTTCTGTTCTTTTGTTTTCAAAATTTTATTCGTTTGTTTGTAGTGATAAATTACATCGTTTGTAAACATTTCAATAAAACCGTTCAACTAATTTTAGCTGTTGCGATTTTTATGAAAGTCAGTATACATTGTTATACCTCTTAATAAAATATCTACTAGGGACAGCCGTCCCTTAGCATTAACTATCTTTTAAAAATTTGTAAGAACGAATCTCTTTAAAACCTAGATCTTAGATGCCTGCAATTATATCTCAACAGACATATCCTTAGGTGCCAAGCATACAGTAATTAATAAATCAATATATTGGCTTCCGTCAATGAGTAATAAAAAATTGGTTTTTCTTGGTATTTCGAAGTAAATAAATTTAATGAATGAAATAAAATTCATTTTGATTCCGGTGGGATCCCAAGCTACGTCTCCCGTTTCCCGGAATCAAACAATTATTTCATTAATTAAATTTAATTTCGCCGGAGAAACCAATAAAAACCGATTTTTCACTACTCACCGACAGGAGCCAATATATTGATTTGTTCATTACTGTATGATTGCCACTTAATGATATGTCTATCGAGATGTTGCAGACATCAAAGATCTAAGCTTTAAAGAGATTCGTTCCTATAGATTCTATGGTATAGTTTGTAGCGCGCCTGACCGGCAAACAAGAGTCCTAGATTCGAATCCTACCGGAATCAAAATGAATTTTATTTGATTAATTAAATTTAATTACGTCGGAGAAACCAAGAATTTTTCACTACTCGCCGACGGAACCCAATATATTAATTGAATCATAACTAATTTAAGCTTCATTTTATACTACTGATATCGATCTTACCAGTTTCAAACTCGCAACATTTTTGTGTGTGATTAAAGTGATTAAAGTTCATATGTTAGTTTAGAGATATTAAAGTTCAATTCATACTAACAATCCGTAAATTTAACGTTAATGGTGAACATGTCACTTTTAACGTAAAACTATCTTAATTCCCAATTGCATTAAGTAGCGTTCACATAGGGCATCGCGGGGGTAAGGTAGGAATTAAGAATGTTCGCACAATGCAATTAAATACGACCGTTCACACAGCGGTGTAAGGCAAAATTAATAACTGGTGTATGACCAAACTATACACACGTTAAATTATGGTACTACCGCGGCGTTGTATTAATGCAACCGACCAATCACAGTGCAGGTCGCGGTTCCTGTCAATTTGTGTGCATACTCGTGCATACTTTTGAGGTTTTGACAAAGTAAAACATAGATACAAGTGGATTCCGAAACTAGAATGGTCATAGAAGCTCATCAAGAAGATCTAAAAATATTTGACATGATATATATATATATATATATATATATATATATATATATATATATATATATATATATACACAAAGAAATACAAGCTCAAAATAGCTCTCAAAGCCGAAGCTTCAGAAGACTTTAACAAGTGTTCCTGGTGATTTAAACATTTCGTTCAACTATATGACATTGTTATCTCCTGAATTAGTGAATTACCACTGATTGTAAAGTTTCACACGGAACATAAAGGTGCAAAATTGGGTATTTGCTTTAAATCTATATTTCTTGGGACCAAAGATATATGTATATGTAAGCAAAGTACTGTATTTACCAAATATCAGGACATTAAGACGAATGATTGTTTCAAATGGCGTAGACAAGTTTAAATATTCATCTATACAAAGAGGAATGTATGTTGTGTATAGTTGAAGTGAGGTTAATTTGTTTCGCATCAGTAAAGATGGAATCGTAGTGTTTCATAAAATAGAAGTATACGATATTAACCTGCGGTGCTGTGGTGCTTTTCGTAAAACCATCCATATAAATTGGAAACAACCTGAATGGGATATATTTTCGGAACATAACGCTTGCTCTAGAAAAAGATTTAGAGGTGTCGGACAATACAATTAATGCCTTGTATAGTATTAATGTATACGTTAGAGCTTTGACTTTCTAATTCACTTATTCATATATTTGTTAAAATTCCTTATGCGATATAGAATTTTCTATCGATTAAAATTTACTAAGAGAGTGTTATCCCAAAAGAAAAGGATGCGAAGACTGCTACTTCAAGACATTTGTAATTTTTGATTTACATATTTCAAATATATAGTTTGTAGAATTATTTTTTTTCCAAACAAGTGCAATACGTATTTGGTTATTTGATATAAATTAATTTCAAGCATATTCATACATGATAATAGCCTTAGTATCTAGGTTGTATTATGCATTTTACTAAGGCACTATCAAAGTATATGGAGATGTAAGGGTAAGAATTAAATTTATAAGAAACGTTATAGAGGTGAGTCTGTAGAAACATTTGCTAACAATATTATTTAAGAAAGAATAAAATGTTATAATTCCTTGATATCTCCTTGATTTGACTTTCTAATTACCTACATAGTGTTATTCTTTTTCTATAAACATTAGTCGTTTCTATTGCAACTTCCATTTATTCTTTTACGATGAATAAAATAAAATTTAAATAAACTGTATTGCATTTATTTCATTTCTATTCCTTTCTATGATAATTCACTATAAAACAAAAACCATATTTAAAATGCTTTCTCTATATCGTTATGGCTTAATTTTCTTTGATTTTTTTTTATTATTCATTCGTCCATCACTTGAAGATTCATAGGCAGCTGTATCCACACATACAGATTTATCATACAGCAAATAAAATACTAAAAGTTTTCTTAAAGTTGTAATATAGTCAGAATTTTTAGGTCCTTTTATATGAATGTGCACGTCTTCTACTGCATCTACATAATTAAGAGACTGCCTCAGGTTGTCTAGTAGACAGGTTGTAGTACAGTCCACAGCGCTTTAAACGTTTCTGGAAATATTTGACAGAGCGTTGACTTGCTTCTACTATTTTTAATAAATTTTCTAATAAATTAACATTCCCTCATTCCCTCATATAAGAATTAGGATTATGATTTAAGATTTCCTGAATCAAAATTAAATAGTCCTATTGTTTCTTTTGAGCAGGTATTGATGGAACGTATCCGCCAACGCTTTTTCTCTTTTTACATTTATTTTTATATTTGTTTGTCATGATTATTGCAGAAACTATTCATAAACAGAATATATAAAATTTCTGTATTATTCCATCCGTTACAAACAGGTCGAGAAAAGAAAATCCCGTAGTAATAAAAAAAGCAGGTTCTTTATATGAAACTGTTTTATTCACGAGTAACAAAAATGTTTGCACTTTGACAGTGTATCAAGCCAAAATATACAAAAATGTTCTCCTTCTAAGTACCCATCATCCAACAGTTTCGATTGATCCTGGTACAAAGAAAAAGCCAGAAACAGTTTTATACTATAGTAGCACAAAATATGGCGTTGACGTAGTAGATCAAATGGCCCGAAAATACAGCGTGAAGGCACCCTCAAGAAGATGGCCAGTCCATGTTTTTTATAATATATTGGATTTTGCTGCAATCAATGCGTTTGCCGTATGCAAAGACATCACTGGCAAAAAAATAAAACGTCGCGACTTCATTCTGCTATTGGCAGAAGAACTCTCGCAACAATCCAATAACAACGAAGAAGACCCTCAGGAGGGAACATCGAATCAAAAATGCAACAAGAACTTACAGGCTGCATCAAAGACAGATAAGCAATCTCGCAAAAGACGTACATGTCAAGAAAAGAAATGTGAAAATAAGACCTACGATAGATGTAAGAACTGTAACAAGAGCATATGTGGAAAATGTGGATTTAAAGCAACTTGTTGCAAAAATTGTAACGATATTTAAAATACCAAAGTTAAGTTAGAAGTTATTTTTATATTTTGTGAATAAATATACACTTTTATGCAAACAAATTATGTTAATTAACAAAAACAGTCGAAACAAAATTGAGTTTTAATCACCGGTCAATTTGACCGGAGCGGCGGTTCGAGGTATGAGGAATTCTCGGCGGTTCTAGTGTTAACAGATAAATTAAGGTTATGATACGACAAAGTCGACCGAGATGTCAGTTATCATTATGTCAGGAAATTATTTAAAAAATCACGGCCGAATATTGCAAATAATTTCACGCTCACCCTAGCGATAATTTCACGCTACCCTACGTGAACGCACCTTTATTCAGAAATAGTAAAATATAAAAATAAAATAAAATAAATGTTTATTGTCTAGTTGACCAATTCGGTATAAGACAAGTCAAAAAAAGCAGCAGTAATAATAGTACAAAAGCCAAAAAACACAAAAACAAAACAAAACAAAACAAAGCAATACAATCTGTCACTATGTATGTAAGTGCAATACAAAAAAAAGAAATACTATTACTCAAAAAACACCATTATATCTAAGGGTTATTAAAATATTCATCCAAATTGTAAAACACATTATCTAACAAGAAAGCTTTGAGTGTATTCTTGAACGCTGAAAGATTATTTATATCCTTAATATCGTTAGGTAAAGCATTGTACATCTTTATGCCCATATATTGGGGTGATCTCTCATAAGTGGTTAAGTGATGTTGGGGAATACTAAAGTTGTCTTTATTTCTTGTGTTGTAATTATGGAATGAGCTGTGTGTTATAAAAGTACTTATATTACTCTTAACAAAGACGAATAAGTACGCCTACTAGCCCCTACTATGTTTCTTACTGCCATCTTTTGAAGTACGAATATTCTTGTGCTATAAGGAGAAGCTCCCCAAAATATTAATCCGTACATAATTCTGGATTTAAAATGTGAACGATAGTAGGAAATGACAATATTTCTACCAACAAGATTTTTTAAACGGTAAAGAGGATAAGATATAGACGGTAGCTTCGTTTCCAAATACTTAACGTGCGTTTCCCCATTTAGGCTATTTTCTATAAAAAGACCTAAAAACTTGACGTTTTGTACTTGTTTAATCGATCTATTGTCAATTCGAAGTAAATAACTTTCGTTGAACTTATTAATTCCGAGCGTAAAGCAAATAAACGAGGTTTTATTTTTACTAAGATGCAATCCGTTATTTGTAAATCAAGCGGAACAGTTAATCAAATTTATTTGCAAATTTTACATTAATTCCTGTTTGCTTGAATTGCTACAAATACAAGTCTGCATATAGAACAAGATCAGAGGAAAGCAAAACTGTGGGCAAATCATTAATAAATGTAATGAACAAAAGCGGTCCCAACACCGAACCTTGTGCTACGCCTCTTTTTAATTACAATCTGTTTGAAAATTCTCCATGTATATCTACTACTTGAGCTCGACTGGAAAGATAGGACTTGAACCAATTATAAATATTACCACGGATATCACAATAGTACAATTTGTGCAGTAATAGCGAATGATCAATCAAATCGAAAGCTTTACTTAGATCCATAAAGAACCCAGCACATCTGTCACCTTGATTTAAATCGTCATACAGATATATAGTCCTGTGCAATGAAGCGGCTCATTAAATTTTACGATTTTAAATTTACATATTGCATAATTTATTTTCCTTATAAGGTTAGTTTTTCGCTTAGCTTTTTAGTTCAGTCTTGCTGCTGATGATGATAGCTTGGCTATCGAAACGTGCGTCCAATACGAATTAAGTGTTGTGGTAAGGGTTTTAGTGAACTATTTCAGTGTTCCAGTGCCACAGTTTTAGAGTACCCGTTTAGTCATACAGAATATTAAGAAACTGTGTAATCGCGGTTTTCGTAGATTTATTCTTTAAAAAGAGATGCTGTGAAGTATTAAAAAACTTCATACTCATTAAAAAATGTATTACCTTATCAGATACAATCTTTTCTAATACTTTCGATACGGCGGAAAGCAAAGACACGGGTCTGTAATTTGATAACCTATCAAGATCTCCTGTTTTATGTAAAGGAATGACGCGTGTAACTTTTAAAACGTTTGGAAAAATGCCATCTGCTGTAGATCAGTTTATAATGCAAGTTAATGGCTGCACTATGTACTCTCTCGAATTCTTTAACAAATTAGTACTAATTGCGTCAAAACCAATTGCATTAGAAGACTTTAAATTATTTATTACATTATAAACTTTTAACTCCGATACAATATCAATATATATGCTGTAATTTCGTATACATATCTGAATATCATATATTCATGTCTTCTAAACGGAAAAGTTGATTTTGTAGCTTTATTTAAAATGTTTTTTGTATTTTAATTAGTTTTTCATATTTATAGGAATGCCGAAACACGTTCCCGAATTGCTCAACAGTTTTAACAGTAAATTTAAACCATGTAATTTACCTCGACAAATATACGTTATCATTAACAGCTTAGCAATTTCTGCCGTATAATGCACGTTAAACCTAATCCGTGAAGCGGATCATTTTCACCGGTGTATTAAAGTTCGTAATATCGATATTAAAGGCTCCGTAATGTGCATGAAGTAACAAACTCGAAGCATATATGTATGGCGTTCATATATGTACTTATGTATGTGTAGGTATATGTGAACACATTTACAGTAAATATCGTCGGAACATAATCAGAGAAACTGTTCCATTGATACTCAGGGGAGGAGAATCCCTAAAACGATGACGTCGTCTAAGATTATCCTGTTGCGCTGTTTGCTCTTGTTGCCGAGGAAACAGTCCCCGATTATTTCCGGTGACGTTCGATCTATAACGGAAACGTTCTGGCTGCTCTTATTATGATGACTTACGAGATTTGGAAAATGTTTTTTTTTTGGAATATGATTATTAAAGTTTCGTTTGATACAAATTTCAATTTAAAATATTAGGGCGTATGTAATACAATGTTATAAATATTAGACACTCTTTCGACAGTTTAAATAAAAATAAATAGGAGGCAACAAAGTTTTACAAAAATTAAATTAATAGAAAGAAAATTAACCTCAAACTTTGACGTTACACGAGCTCTCTGCGGTAAAGCATCACGCACTCGCATACCGCGTTCGTTTCAATGATTAAACTTAAATTTATCTTAGTCTTGAAATACTATTTTTAACACTAGGTTTGTTTCTGCAGCAGATTTGTGATACTTTATTCAAAGGTTAATTTGGATTAATCTACGTATGCGCAAACTGAAACTAATTTGAAACTAAACGGGTACTCTAAAACTGTCTCACTGGAACACTGAAACAGTTCACTAAAACCCTTACCACAACACTTAATTCGTACTGGACGCACGTTTCGATAGCCAAGCTATCATCATCAGTAGCAAGACTGAACTAACAAGCTAAGCGAAAAACTAACCTTATAAGGAAAACAAATTATGCAATATGCAAATTTAAAATCGTTAAATTTAATGAGCCGCTTCATTGCACAGGACTATAAATAGCCTAAAGGTAAATGAGCAGAATGACGTGAGCTATTAAATCCTAGTATTACAATGAATAGATTAAGAATTAGAAATGTAAGCACATTAGAACGCATTGACGGCCTTAATAGTAAGAAATATGTTAAATTACCCTTTTACCCATGTTACATCAAGGACCTTCAAAAAATCTTTTCTAGGATTGACCGCAAGATTGTTTTCTCTTCGAGCAATAACCTTAAAAACCTTTTAGGAAATTCCAAAGACCAAGTGGATAACATGGATAAATCAGGAATTTACAAAATTTCATGTAAAGATTGTGATCAAGTGTATATTGGGCAGACAAAAAGATCAATCAAAATTAGGTACAAAGAACATTTGGCTCATCTCAAATTCAGAAGGTTTGATAAATTTAGCGTTGCCCTACATATGCTTGAAAATAACCATAATGTTGATAATATAAAGTTAATTAAAAACGTAAAGAGTACTGCTCAATTAAATTGTTATGAAGGCATGGAAATTTACAAAAACAAAACTCACTTAATGAATTCAGATTTAGGACCACTAAATTCCAGCCTTTATCCTTTGTTACATCATGTTTAATCATTTATAGTTGTAATTTTAACCATGTGCAATGAACCGCTTCATTGTAATACTAGGATTTAATAACTCACGTCATTCTGCTCATTTACCTTTATGCTATTTATAGTCCTGTGCAATGAAGCGGCTCATTAAATTTTACGATTTTAAATTTACATATTGCATAATTTATTTTCCTTATAAGGTTAGTTTTTCGCTTAGCTTGTTAGTTCAGTCTTGCTGCTGATGATGATAGCTTGGCTATCGAAACGTGCGTCTAGTACGAATTAAATGTTATGGTAAGGGTTTTAGTGAACTGTTTCAGTAATTTGAAACTGATTTAACAATTTAACTGCGCAAACGCTTTTTTTACAATTATCAGGCGATTTATAAGTTACAAGTGTATTTAATAGACTTAAGAGAGAAAATATACTCAAATATGCAGATGAAAACAATATATTTATCTTACATTCAAATATTATAAAAAGAGGTAAGCGAAAACAGAAATAAACGCGAAATGTTTAGACAGAATTACAACCTTAAAGGAACTGTTAATTCCTAACAAAACCACTGACATGAATAAAACACGCGTGAAGTGTGAACATATACAAAAAAACCTATAACACAACTTTTCACTTCACAATATAACAATGCGCATGCGTCTGATGGATCACTGGACGATAATCTTCAAACTGGAGCAACTATCAGCAAACGGTTAGAAATTCATTTGTAGTTCTGCACAAACGCCAAATTACGTCAAACTAGTAGTCAGAGTTTGGCGTTTTAACTGCACGAACACTATTTTTGTAATGCGCACGCTCTAACGATTTCAAACGATTTTAAATCGCTGCAGAAACAAACCTATTACTACACTGGAAATTGCCTTCCAAAATAAAACATTTAGCCAAATGCGTCTTCTCACGAAGGCGACTCGAAATAAAGAGGAAGATTGACGTCACGTCCCTTCACTCCTTTGTTTCCGATAAAATTTGTCAAAACTCAGAGCCAATTACGATTAGAGGTGGGCATTTTGAGGCGCCCGGCCTGATCCAGCTCGGTCCGGCTCGAAACATTTGTCAACTCGACTCGGGCCGGCCCGTCATGTTTGCCAGCCTGGCCTACCAACTTTGTCGGTTATCGGCTAATCAAGTCTGTTTGGCTCGACAAGCTCGTTTTGTCCGACAAGAAGATGGTTAAATCCGTTCGATTCTACTTCAAAGGGTGCAAAACAATTCATTTATGTTGTATTATTTTCAGTATTAAAAAATATATAAATTTCAATGACCATTTACTTATTAGTTATTTAATCTGAACAAGTAGCATGGATATACTAAAACACTAAGAGGTTTTTTCTTCTTTATGACTAGAACATAGCGCTAGTCGTTTGTCTAAACAAGTTGTTTATTAAAACAATTGTGACAAGTAGTGTTTTATTTTAATGCATCTACATAGATAACAACACAGGGAACTACACAGGGATACGCTGATGACATTGTAATACTCACCAGTGGGAGAAACGCCAGCATAATATCAGGACTAATGCAGAGAGCATTAAAAATGGTAGATGTATGGTGCAAGAAGGAGAACCTTAGAGTAAATCCTGGGAAAACTGCACTTGTACCCTTCACCAAGGGAAGGAAATTGGACGGTTTAAGAGAGCCGATTCTTTGCAACGAAGTAGTACAGATCAGTCAAGAGACTAAGTTCTTAGGTGTAACCTTGGACTCCAAACTGAACTGGAACTCACATTTACAAAAAATGACCTACAAATGTAAGAGGGTGTTAATGACAACCCGTAGAACAGTTGGGAAAACATGGGGACTCAAACCACATATGACGTACTGGCTGTACACTACGGTGGTAAGACCCATGATAACTTATGGCTGCCTGGTTTGGTGGCCTAAGATCACACAGAAGCATGCGATAACTAGTCTCTCGAAAATTCAGAGACTGGCATGTCTATGTATAACAGGAGCTGTTAAAAGCACTCTAACAGCTGCAATGGAAACCATGCTAAACCTACCTCCTCTTGAGATTTATATCAAGGGAGAAGCCAGAATAGGAGCATACAAACTGAAAAATACTAGCAACTAGGGATCTCACAGTGGAGCTGGGCACACCAGAATAGAAGCAGTAGTAACAAACCCTATCTATGGTATGGGTAGCAATACAACAATCTCCAGGATTTCCTATGACAAACCTTTCAAAGTTTTCTTGAATTGGGAAGAATGGAGGGATGGAGAGGGGAGAAAACCGAAAACCCTAGTCTGGAACACAGATGGGTCCAAAGCGGGCACTACTTCGGGCGTTGGCGTATATGAGGAAAACCAGGGATACAAAGTATGTGTACCACTTGAGCGACACACCACGGTATTTCAAACAGAAATATAAACAATACAAACCTGCGCGTGGGAGAGTCTGCGTCGGCGACCGCAGAGTGGGACGATTTGCATTCTGTCTGACAGTCAGGCAGCCTTAAAGGCACTAGGATCTTATCATATAACCTCCAAACTAGTGTGGAAGTGCCTGCAAACCCTAATGGTTCTGTCTAAACACAACAAGATCACACTAGTGTGGGTGCCAGGGCACAGGGGGCAGCGGGCAATGAAATTGCAGACCAGCTAGCGAGGGAAGGCTCAAAAATGAATTATATAGGCCCTGAACCGGGTTTAGGTATTACCAAGTGCAGTGCGTGGTGCAATTAATAAGTGAATCATAACACCACACCAATTAAATTGGAAACATGCAGCTGGGCAAAAGCACAGCAAACGGATGATCTGAAGAGCGTCGCAACATCTGACTGCTGATCTGCTTGAATTAAGCAAGATACAGCTTAGGTCAGCAACATGTCTATTAACAGGACATGGCTGTTTGAGAGGCCACTTGCATAAGATGGGGATCTACAAAGATGAACCTTTATGCAGACTTGGCAATGAGGAAGAGGAAACAGCCCCTCATATTATTTTCGAATGTGCAGCGCTAGCTCAACGCAGATTCGCTATGCGAAGCGCAATTGAATTACCAATGGAGAAAGATTTACTACATTGACTGATTGTGGGAACTAACTTGTTCAAGTAAAACAAAACCGAAGCAGGTATAATACAATAGCCTATTAAGCCCCAGTGTTAGGGATGTAAAGACCAGCCCTGCTTTGGTAGGAAAATCAATCAATCAATCAACATACATAACAATTACAACATTGTTTCAGTTTTGTGAATGACATTTTTTCGTATGAAATGGATAATGTATTTATGATGCTTTTCAAAGCAATGTATTTATAGCAAAATTTGAAAACATTGCATTATTATTCCACGGACTTTACGACTGGTATCAGTACTAATACAATCATACTAGCGAACATGTTGGCTTAATAACAAAAAATAATTAAACGGAGAAAGTGGGAACTCTACTGTTGCCTTAAATGTGAAACATTTGTCCATCTAAGTGAGCACCTAAATTATATCTTCTTATTTTTTTTATATTTTTCAGTATCAAATTATCAATGTACTTAACTGACATTATTAAATTTAAAAGTATGTAAATACTAAGGTATTTATAATTACTACTCTTGTCAAAACAAGAGTTTGAGAAGAATAGGTTTGAACTTCAAAAAAGGATGTTCAAAATTAACAGCGAACGGGCTTGTCGGGCCGGACGGACCGAACGGGATTGATGGGTTGAGCGTCATTTTAGAAAGCCCGGTCCGGCCCGCATCTGTAATATTTTAGGCCAACCAGGTCCAGCCCGGCCTATTCTCTCCTCTAATTGCGGTACATATTTCGAATATACTATCATATTGTTTCAATTTTTTTTTCTAAAAATACCATATTACAAATTGTAATATACCATGTGAGTTCGCGTTCTGCCGCCTAACAATATGACAGTAGCAAAGATCGACAACTGTAAAGTATAGACATTTCTTACAGAACTTAATCACCTATTGCCAGTTGATATTTAATTTGGGAAATTATTGTACAGATAAAATATAATTTATTTTGTACATGTTTGTAGGAAAATGATACATTAAAGACCAACGTAAAGGAAATGGAGCGAAGACGAGTAATATTGCCGTTCCCCTGGGAGTATTGTTGAATGGAGATGACATTAACTAATAAAACGCCAGACACAAGGAGTGGGAGACCCCAAAATATATAAGCTACTGAAGAATCCGAGAAAGAGGCCAGAACGGCTCAACCCTAGCGTAAGACATTCCACACAGCGCTAATGGCAGCTACCCTATGTTTTATGTTTTAATTTTATTACCACCTCAACTATTTCCCACCGCTACAAAAACATTATTAGGACACGAATAATGTTTTGGAAAATGCATAAAGGAAAATGAATTTAAATTTCAAGCCTGTTTTAAAAAGGTATATCAATGAAAATAGAAATATTGAAAAAATATATATAAAAGAAAATATAAAAGAAAATAAAGTTAAAAATTAAACAAAACGAAACAAAAATATTGTTAAATTAAAGAAGGCGTTAGTATTGGCAATTTACAATCTCTTTAAACTGCCGAAAGAATTGTAATTACAAATTTATAGAATAATTTTCTACATTTCTATTAAAACTTCTTATATGTACGATTTTCAAATTCAACAAATTTCTTTGCGGAAGACACTTCCAAACTACGCCAATACGGACCTAGTATGTTCTTTGAATAGCACACCACTGATGTGTAACCAAACATCGGGGGCCTTTAATAAAGCCGAAATTGTACTGTTAAACAGTCGAATAAAACATTGTACTTGCGACTCAAAGGTCCGCACCAATGAACTCATTGAACCAATATAAACGTTTATTAGGAACTTAGATGCCACAACGAAAGATTACACTGGGGAACAATTTGTAACAATTTCTGTTGAGTTTGGTTTTTGAGCTGTTTTACAGTTAATTATGCATGCTGGTTTCAAAACTGTAGTTAGTTTTCTTCTACCACGTAAAGTTTTATCTCTACACCTTATGGGAATGTGACCACTCTCCGCGAAATCAAGAATGGATTATAGGAAGCACTATTGCTCTCCTATTGGCTGACACAAACCTTCTCCGATGGGCGCCGGGTGAATGACGTATAGGAGAACAACGAGAGGTTTATACTTGTCTGGACTTGTTCAGTTACGCCTGAGATACTGTAATGAGACATTGTTTGTCGCTCTGAAACGGTGCAGCCCATTCCGACGTGGAGCCTGAGTTCTTGTTTATATACAAAGTTCGCAGTGTTTAGTGTTTATTTGTATATGAACTGAAACTTTTCCATATGTCTACCTCTGCTAGTTCACGTCGTAAGTGCTTAAACAGTCCCGATTCATTTTGTTACATATGTGGCAGTTTTAGCATTCCCAGTCAAAGGACAAACATCAATACATTTGTCAGGCAAGTCTATTTTGCCTATTTTAAAATGAAAATTGGTGATCAAGATAAATCATGGGCCCCGCACAAAGTGTGTAAGCAGTGTGTTGAGGGTTTATGGATGTGGACCAAGGGAACACGTGATAAACTTCCATTTGGTATACCTATGATTTGGCGAGAGCCCAGAGATCATTCAAGTGATTGTTACTTTTGTATAGTGAAAACGTCAGGATATAACAAGAAAAACAAATGTAAAATAGAGTATCCTGGTTTACCATCAGCGATACGCCCAGTGCCTCGTTCAGCCGAAATCCCAGTGCCAGTTTTCAATGAATTACTCTCTTTGGAAATACGGGAATACGAGTCTGGTGAAGATCAAAGTGACCACAATGATGAAGATTTTGGTACGAGATTTGGGACTATCCAAAGAAGCTTCAGAGCTCTTAGCATCAAGACTGCACGAGAAAAACTTGCTTGAAAAGGGAGCTAAGGTATCCTATTTTCGATCAAGACAAAGTGCGTTTCTACGATACTTTCGAAGTGATGATGGATTTGTGTACTGCCATTACGTACATGGTTTAATGGAAGAGTTGGAAATTTCAGCCTAAAACGCAACTGAATGGCGACTGTTTATCGATAGCTCAAAGCGCAGCCACAATGGAAATTTATTTGGTTCAGTCCCGATAGGCCATTCGGTTCGTTTGAGTGAGGAATATGAAGACATAAACCAATGGATCATTTGTGTTTACCTTAAAATGGTTAGCTTCCTTCTTGGCCAGCAACGCGGATATACCAAGTATCGCTGCCTTTTGTGTATGTGGACAGCAGAGCCCGTGAGAAGCATTGAGTGCAGTCGAATTGGCTGCCACCATCTGATCTGAAACCTGGTGATCCAAACATTGTACATCAGCCACTTGTCGACAGAAGGAACATTATATTTCCACCTCTGCATATAAAATTGGGTCTCATGAAGCAATTCGTTAGAGCGTTGCCAATTGAAGGAGACTGTTTCAAGTATCTCATTTCGGTATTTCCTAGCCTGTCATTTGAAAAAATAAAGGCCGGTGTTTTTGATGATCCACAGATTCGGCAGCTTGTTAAAGGTGAACATTTCATCGGAACGGTGTCAGAAATTGAAAAGAATGCTTGGTTGGCATTCAAAAACATTGTTAAAGACTATCTTGGAAATACACGAGCACATAATTACGCCAAAATTGTCCAGCAACTCTTGGAGAGTTTCAAACTGCTAGGTTGAGCATCAAATTGCATTTTTTACATAGCCATCTTGCTAACTTCCCGGAAAATCTTGGTGCAGTCAGTGATGAGCAGGGTGAGCGATTTCACCAGGATTTGAAGGTCATGGAGGCACGGTATCAAGGTAGATGGGCTGTACATATGATGACTGACTATTGTTGGAGGATCAAGCGAGAATACCCACAGATTAAACATTCCAGAAAAAGCTATAAGCGAAAATTTTTGCCTTAATATGTAATTACCGTTCGATAAAAAAACAATTATTTGTATGAACACAATTTAACTTGCAGTAACTATTATAGCCTTTGTATGAATAACATTATTCTTTATAAACAGTATATTTGGTAAGTTTTTACTTTATTTTCCTGTATATGCACAATTTATATGACTTTTGAGTGTATGCAGTAGCTAAAAAAATTGAAGTGATTGACAAAAACTGCGGTTATTTTTGGATCCAGAGGCCAAAAGTTAGTTGAAAACAAGTCACAGATTTAAGACAATGAAATTGCTGTTCCCCAGTATTATGTAAGAAACTGGTGCAAAATTAAAATCCCAAAAAAGTATTAAAAATAACACAGGTGATCCCAAAACTATAAAAGGTCCCAAAAATAAACATCCTGTTTATGCAACAGCGGATACAGGGAACAGAATAGTCATTTTGGGAAAGTCGAATTATTTCACCCGCGTCAGTAATTTGCGATAGCAATGACCTTATAAAAAATCGAAAAGGAATCCTTTACCATCTATGATTAGAAAAATGAAAATGGGTCTTTAGAATTAATTTTATGAGAAATTTCCTGCATTAAGAAAATAAAGATAAAATTGAAGGATCAATTTTATATTTATGCGGAAATGATTGCTTTCTTAGGATATATTAACAATTTTCTGTTTCTCAAAAAAAATTTATTCTTGTTGTAAAAGCAAGACAAATTTTTGCTGAGTATAATTTCTACGAGCAAATATGCAAAGAAAAACTTTCTAACGACGGCAGCGCAAGGATAATGAAGGGAAACGACCTCTTGCCAAGTTAATTTTACAAAGCGGATGAGTCAGGTTTGTTTTGGAAAATGCTACCTGAACGAACGCTGGTCCGTTCTAATGAAGCTAGAGCTACAGGTAGGAAAGCATGTATAGAACGGTTAACCTTCCTAAATTGTACTAATGGAGTTGGTAAATCCAAACATCCAAGGGCATTCAAGAAGAAAACCATACCGGTGAACTATACATCAAGTAAAAATGCATGGATAACTTTTTCTTTATTTAAAGAGTGGTTTCATAATTCCTTTTGAGGACAAGTTAAAGAATTTTTGAGAAATCAAAATCTCCCAGAGAAAACATTGTTACTTATTGATAGTGCACCAAGTCATAATCATGAAGAAGTGTTAGTATCAGAACATTGTTTCTACCACCCAACTGTACTGGATTGTTATAACCAATGAACCAAAATGCAAATTAGATTGACAAAATTATTTCACAAGACACTTGTCACCCACAATGCATGAAAGTGACAATGATGTGAGTAAATTTTGTATGTTTGTTACATGGGAGAAAGTTTTAACAATATTTTTATAAAAACATTTGAACCTAAGGTTCATTCCATTACGTGTGTTCCGCACAAAGTTATAAGAAACAAGCATATGACAATATCAGAAAGTATTTCTAATGAACATTCATTTCCAGAGGAAAGAATGCGTCAATGGATAGAAGAAATGGAGGATAAATATTTTCTTGATGAAGGTGTATTAAATTACTCTGTTTTCAATAAAGACAAAGAAGATGGCCTCCCCAAAATATAAACATTCCGAAGCAGTTAATTACTTAACAATCATAATACAATGAGCAGAAGAAAATAATATTAACTTGGCCAGTATCCTAATACAAAAAAGTCAGGCAAGGAGACACTGAAATTACATGCACAGGGGAACCGCCAATCAAAAATAAAGGACCTCTTAAGGAGCACATGATATTCGCTTGTAAACTATTTGTTTTTTTTTGTTATATATACGTAGCTCATTCATTACAATTATTGCATCAAAGAAATGTAAGTATAAAATTTAGATTGTGTTTCATGTACGTTGTTTAATTGATCCGGATTATCGATTGTCTACTATATTTCATTGGTTTATCAATCTATAAAAGTTGGCAGAAAAAAAATATGCCAGGATATATATAAATAGTAACGCTTATAGTTACATAAGTGTAAGAAACTTGAAGATATTCAATTTTTTTTTTTTTGTAAAATACACACTGTGAAAATTCTATTTAAAATTTTCTACTTTTGTTATTATTTTGAAACTAATTTTATTCGTCTTGTTGGCATGTACTTTAGAATAACTTTGATACATCAAAACTAATACTAAAGAATACCAAAAGCCCTTTAAAAATTTGAGAGCTTCGTGCTCTGTAATCTTATATAAACTTTATGTAAAATTAAAAAATTTCATCGTATACAGGATGCTGTTATAAGGCCCTAACTGGTATTAGTTTCCTGCTAAGCTTTCAGATCTCTGTTTATACTTTTTCAGATAAGGATAGTTGCAGTTCGCGGTGGCACAACCTGTACAGAAATGCAACGTTTTGTAAAAATTACTGGATGCATTCATATACATCGACGGTACAGATTGTACCCGCTATACTTACTATATTTCTGATTAAAGTTTGCGGATAGGAAATATGGCGACTTTATGACAATGTCAACTCACTAACACTAACAGATACCGAAAGAGGTTTACGCGACCGCTTCGTTAATTTGAAACCTCTTTCTCTCTCTCTAGTTCAATTACATTGTTTTTGACACTGTTGTCAATAAAAGCGCTCAGGCATAACCATCGTCCTGACAGCTCTTGATTATTTATCGAAAGAAGTTCACCCATTTGCATATTTCGCTCGTTTAAATTTATTTATGCGTACGACGTCACCGATGAGGGTACGTACACTTGTTTTCCGAGTAAAATACAAGTCGACAGTCTATTTAAAATAAATTGCACGGAGAATCGGAGAACATGTGTCGTGTTTTCGTTTTGACGCTATAAATTAGAAAGGGCAATTTACCGATTATTACGTAATTGAGGTACTATTTATTGCTCAATTTTCTTGTTCTAAAAGACGTGAACCTTCGTATAACTTCCACAACTTGCTGAATAATACACACTGAAGAAAATGGTTGAGCAAGTGTAAAATTATTCAACGAACTACAAGTTTTAATCACCTATCAAATGCATTACTAATAACTAGAGCCAGGTAACTGGAGAGCAATCGCAGCGGCGGTGTGACTGTGTGTTTAGGTGGGCGGGGAGGGCTGGTCGATTATGATACGACACGACAAATCATCATTACTCAGTTCAGTTTAGGATTGGATAGTGGATAAGGCGTGTTGATTTTATTGATATAAACGTAGTTATTAATTGTAGTTATTATTTAATGTAGTGCGTTTTGATTTTATTGATACAGACGTAGTTATTAATTCTAGTTTTTAGTGAACATGTCGAAGGCTAAAAAATGACCCTTTCAAGACATAGTAAACAAGTTTATTTCTGACTTTCCCGATTTGTTTTACAACGGGAGTAAGATAGTTTGTAAAGTGAGCAAAATACATTTGATGTTAAATAAGAAGTGGAACTGCACAAGACACGTAAATTCCGCACAGCATGGAAAACGAAAATTCGGCATGCCACCGAGAAGTCAATTTTTTTATGTAATTCTTATGTTGATAAACTGTAATTTGCCACTAGGCTTACTCGATAAACAACCGTCTAAGGACTTTTGGGACAAATACAATCCCGACTTGCGGTTGCCAACGGAGAAAACGGCACGTAAGCATGTTGCATTTGTACGCGATGACGTGGAAAAGAAAATGAAACGCATATTGAAAAAATAGTTTTTTTTGGTTATGCGTTGACGAGACTGTACAGACTGTAAAAAAAATTCTATTGTAAATATTATGGTAGGCATACTAGACAGAATGTCCTGGTATTCGTCAACCACCGGAGCCAATTCTTACACGTTGGGGAACATGGTTGCAGGCAGCTTTTTATTATGCTGATCATTTCAAAATAGTAAAAGCTGTTGTTGCACAATTCAATCCTGACGAAGCTGCAGCTATTAAGGAGAGCCAGTCGAAATTTCAAGATATTTCCGTTGAAACAAATTAAAAAAATATTCGTAGCTACTATAAAGGATTAGCTGACGCAATAGGCCAATTACAAAATAGGTCCTTGTCATTATTGAAGTCTCTGCAAATTATGGACGGAGTGCATACACAGCTACTGACTATACATGACGCAAAATATAATCGCGTTTTAGAAAAGTTCGAGAGTGTGCTACAGAAAGACCCCGATTTTAGCACACTAAAACAAATTTGTGATGGTGTATCGAATAATCCACTGACTAAGTACAAAGAGTATTTTAATTATGTATGTATAACATCGGTAGATGTTGAACGCTCTTTTTCAATATATAAACTCATTTTCTCACCACGGCGAACATCGCTCACCGAAACAACTGTGGAAACACATCTAATGGTGTCAACTTTCTGCCACTCTTATCCATATGATGTTAATACTGATAATGGTGCTTCTAGTTTTACTGTTCCGTAGCCAAGGCTGCTTAAAAGGGTGAGGGTGTCACTACTTTTCACATATTATAATTATGTATTAGTTCTGTTATTTTTTTTTCTATTTTCTTACTATTGTTTTTGTATACTAGGCAAGTACGCCTATGGCAGAACATCTTCAAAATGTGAAACCATATAGTGAAGATACAGCTGACGTTATTTAAAAACATTTGGTGATTTAAAACAAAATGCACATATGTCCTTAAAGCGTAGCTGTGCTTTAGCCCAATGCTGGAAGGTGTTTAGTTAAAGTCAGAAATGCATTCAGTGGAAGTCTCAAAAGGGTTGACATTAGTAAAAACACTGTTGATTTAATACTAACAGGAGTTGCTGCAACAAACATGTTGCTTTAATGAACCTTGTATATAGGTTCTTGAAAGAATTAATACGAGGTGTGGTTATTTGTCATAAGAATCTTAGAACATAACTTAATCACCTTCAAAGTACTCCCCGTTCTCTATCTATACACCTCTGTATACGGATCTTCCACTGTACATAGCAATGCATTGCATGCAGGCCAATAACTGTCAACCCACTCACTACCTTCGCCGTTTCTGCTTTTACCTCTTCCACCGACTGAAAATGAGTTTCCTTCGAGGCACTTTTCATTTTGAGAAGGAGAAGGAGGTCATATGGAGCCAGATCTGGTGAATGGGGGAGATGTTCAAGAACTGGAATGCGTTTATCGGCCAAAAAGTTCTTCACGGAAATGACATTGTGAGCTGACGCGCTGTGCTGATATTCCAGATATTGCTATGACTGAATAGATACCTGAGAGTCAAACAGTTAACCAACTCTATTACATTGAGTTTTTGAAAAGAGTCAAAGAATGAGTGAGGAAGAAGCGGTCAGATCTCTAGAAAGACAACACTTGGATTCTGCATCAGGACAACGCACCAGCTCACAATCCAATTTCTGTAAAAATCTTTCCGGCCGATAAACGCATTCCAGTTCTTGGACATCCTCCGTATTCACCAGATCTGGTTCCGCGTGACTTCTTTCTCATCTCTAAAGTGGGAACACATTTTTAGTCCTTGGAAGAGATAAAAGTAAAAAGGGCTAAGGTACTGAATGAGTCGACAGCTAATGAGCTACAGCATAGCTATGGACAGTGGAAGATCTATATGGAAAGGTGTATGGATAGAGAAGGGGGAGTACTTTGAAAGTGATTAAGTTGTGATTCTGCAATAAATCATGTTTATGACAACAGTCCCATTTACAAATAACTACACCTCGAATACCGATCTGACACTGAAAATTAATATTTGCCGGGGATATTGTTTGGATATACGAGGCTAGTCTGAAAAGTTTCAAGCCTCAACATGAAGATGGCGGTACTCGTCAAAAATATCCTGGTAGTACAATTGCGCATGCGTTGAAAGATCCTTTGTGAAAATGATCATCATTCATGTAATTTTCAAGCCATTACAGTATTGCACTCCCACTACGTAATCAATGAGATTGAGTTCTTGCACAACACGAATTTTTAAGGATTAAATTAGTTTCCTGTGAAAGCAACCTAATTGAGTTTTTAGGTGAATGCAAAAATACCACTTTGAGTAACTACGAATATATGAGAGTTGGTTTCCAAATAATTTTAAATCATACCCACAATCCGAAACAAGAAAAGAACCGTTTTTAAAACTCTCTATTCACATAGTTCATTTCAATATATATTGAACTTAAATACAAAGTTTTATCAAAATACGGCAAATGATTTAGCCGCAGCAAATTTTTAAAAGTGACAAGTCACTTGAAAAACGGAATAGAGCCGAGAAAACTTTCGCGCAATAATTTTTGACAACCTCCGGAAAGGATTACCTCAACAGCAATGTTTCGTCGAGTTAATTTCTGTTTTTGGTAATCAAGCACCATATCAGTCGATAATTTCTCGCTGCAGCTGCGAATTTCGACGTGGACGCACTAGCCTCAACGACGATTTCAGGGCAGGACCACCAAATACACTAGTCACTCAAAAAACATTGCTGCTGTGTGCCAACTGATCAAGGAATATCAGCATACCGCAAGATTGAGGCGTTCTTCGTAATTTCAAAAACCTCAATCCAGGGAACTGCGCATGGTGAATTGGCTTAGGATCCCACATCTTAACTAAAGAACAAAAGGCGGCTCGCGTTAATTGGTGTCGAAAAACTTTTAGCTGGTTCAACAGCGGAAACTCAAACAATGTTTATAGTATCGTGAGTGGTGATGAATCATGGACTCATTCCTATGAACTCGAAACCAAACGTCAATTCGCTGTGTGGATGTTTCAAGATAAGGAGAAGCCAACAAAAGCTATCTGTTCCCGAAATGTATTGTAGGAAATGGTCGCTACTTTTGTCTCAATTTCGGGTCATGTTGCTACAATTTCTCTATAAGATCGAAGAACGGTTAATGCCAATTGGTATACAGCCACTTTTTTACCAGAAAAGATTGCCATGCCCCGACAAACCAACCCACAACGACGAATGATTCTCCACCACGATAATGCGAGTTCACATAGAGCTCAAAAAACGATTGAGTTTTTACAGCAACAAAATATCGAGTTTTTAGATTATCCTCCGTACAATCCTGACCTAAGTCCCAACGATTTGTTTACGTTCCCTAGAATCAAGAATGGTCTGCGTGGTCAAGGATTCCAGTAGCCGTAAAAAGCAGTCGATGCGTTTAAAATGGCAATTTTGACGGTTCCAACTGATAACTCGCATAACTGTTTTAACAGTCGGTTTGAAAGAATGAAAAAGTGTATCAATCTTTGTGGAGAATACTTTGAAAAACAATAAAGCACTTTAAGTCGAGCTACTGTTTACTGTAATGGCTATATGCAAAACTAAAGAGACAACACTCGTACAAACGACATTTACCTGCATCCTATTTAAAGCACTATTTAAATCTTACGTTAATATCAATTTGTCTACATTCTGGCTGCTATTGATTTCTACACCTTTCCTTTTTTTAAAAGGTGTAAAAGATGCTACGTTTGCCTCTTGTTACATAAAAATTATACGTTTATTCAACTTTCTTAGTTAATTGAAACCTTAAATGCCTAATTCATAATATAATAATCAGTTAGTTTTTTACTAATTGAATCCCAAAGGTATGTACCTATGACATTCTTCTGCGATATTTAAACGTGAATTATTCGGTGCTGAGCTAATCTTCAATTTAGATTAAATAGCCACGTAAAATATTTGCAACAATTTGGAAGGAAATCCGCAAATATCGAAAAGAGTCCCGGCAATCTTTCCTAGCGGTAAATTAGATGAGCACTCCAGATGAACGCCAAATCTAGTTAACATGATTGAGTGACTGCGTCTTCTTCCTGCTCCGATTTTCGCCTTATTTTCTATAAAGCCGAATTTCTTTTACACTTAATCATTCGATTGCAGAACTGATAAAACTCATATTATTTAGCAATGATCCTCTTTGTGGTTGATTAAAAACCTATTAAATCAGTAATTGATAAATATTGAAAAAAACCTCATTTAGTTTACAAGCTTCATTGGTATTTAGGACTCGAGTAAAAGAATCTGCTACAGATAATCTTCTTAAGTTTACTTGTACCTGTTTCATTAAAACAATTGTACGTAATCATACTTAATACATTTTTTACTAAAAAGCGAGCGAATTTATAAATATTTTTTGTACGCTATTAATACGAGACGCATTCAAGTTATTCCGATTTTTTTTCTCAGAACTGGAAACAGATAGTAACATGCGGTTTATTTTAAAATAAGCGGGCACTCTTTGTCAATGCGTGACAGAGATGGCAACACTGTACGGCGTACCGAACCTTTAGCGGCAGCGGCGAGAGTGAGAACTGTTTTTGATACTTCAAATGGTGTGGAACAGATCGCCTCCAAAGTTGGCATTTCCGTGGAATATGCGCACACAACCCTGCATGACGACCTAAAAATGCGAAAAGTGTCCTCCAGGTGGGTGCCACGAATGCTGACAGACGACCACAAGGGTGCGCGCGTGGCATGTTGCCAGGCAATGTTGACGCGTGATGACGGCATGAATGGGAGTTTCTTTTCATCGATTGTAACAATGGATGAGACATGGATGCCGTTTTTCAATCCTGAAACGAAACGCCAGTCTGCTCAATAGAAGCACACAGACTCACCGCCACCAAAAACATTTCGGGTAAGCGCCAGTGCTGAAAAAATGATGGTGGCCATGTTCTGGGAGACCGATGGCGTAATCCTTACTCATTGCTTTCCAAAGGGCACTACGGTGACAGGTGCATCCTACGAAGACGTTTTGAAGAAGGAGCCCTTCCTGCATTGCGTGAAAAACGGCTGGAAAAGGCTGCACGTGTGCTCTTTCACCAAGACAACGCACCAGCGTATCGAGCGAACGTGACGCTGCAGTTTCTTCGTGCAAACAACTTTGAAGTGATTTCTCCTACTCCCTACTCACCTGACCTGGTTCGTAGCGATGTTTAGCTGTTTGCGTGGCCGAACATTCACCTGCTGTGCCGCTCTTGCATCAGCAATTTTCCAGTGGTCAAAACAGACTCCTAAAGAAGCGTTCGCAGCGGCCATGGAATCATGGCGTCGACGTTGTGAAAAATGTGTGCGGCTGCAGGGAGATTACGTTAATAAGTGACACAAGTTTCATAGTTTTCGTGTGATTAGTTAGTGAGAAAAAAAATCGGAGGTGTTATAATTTGAATGCACCTCGTACATTAAAGAACTATTGTCCTGCCAATTTAACCCAAATTGTAGCATTGATAATAACGAGCTTAACAATTGTATCCAATAATTTGGAATGCGCGGTATTTGTTAGTTAATAACAGTTGAATAACTAGAACATAACCTGAAGTAAATTGGCACATATTGTTTCTTAGAACTTGTAAATGCTCTGCATGAAAACGTAAAGACGACCGACACTATTATTTTACCAAATCATAAATATTAAATGAATTCACTGGGGTCATTCCTTGTTTTATCATTTATTAAATGTCTCGGAATTTATAGTATTTAATATCATAGGTTAGTTGTCTGAAAATTGCATAACACACAGTTTAATCGCTTTTCGATAGTTCATTAGAAAATGAGTTTGTTATTTATTCATATTTTTTACCTTCTTAGTTAATATAGTTAATATAAGTAGGTTATCTGTTCAATAATTTACAAGAAATAATCCATATCTTGTATCAAACATCAAGTGAGTTACAGTTGATATTTGAAGGAAATGTGAAGTAATTGCGCTATTTAAATTTAGAATTAAACTTTCCTAAACTATACATTATATCGAAACCACTCAATCATGTTTATTATAATATGCTTAACACGAAGATGGTATGATAAATACCTGTGTTAAGGAAAACAACGCAATTGGTTTGCATATAGTAAATCTATTTCTTGATATAATCTCCATGTAGCTCTATACACTTAGTCCAGCGATGTTCCAACTTGATTAAGCCTCCCAAATACTAGAATTTGATGAACTCTGCAAAATAGGCCTCTGTTTCGGCAAAGGCATTTTCATTTGACGTAAAGCATTTTCCGCCAAGCCATTTTTCAAATTTGGAGAAACAATGAAGTCACAAATCTGGCGAATATGGTGGATTAGGCACCAATTCGTACCATCACTGGACTAGTTTTGCCGTCGCAATTGTCGATAATAATATACAGTGAGGTCCAAAAGCATAACCTTTGAATGACAGAAGCTAGCGTATTTAGAACAAATAGGTCGATTTCTATTATTTGAACTAACTTTTGCCGTTATCGGCAGTTCAATTGTATATCCGGTGCCACCGGAAGTGACGTCAACTTTCTTGTTTTAAATATAGCACCTTGTATATTTTTACGATCCTGGAAAGATAATTGAAACGTGAATCCAACGATACAACATATGCTATACTTTAACTTAAGAAATATGACGATATGCAGTAATAAACGTTTTGGTCTGTTTTTACCAATCTAATCTAAAGAGCTCGTTGCTAAGCAAAGTAATCATAACAATTGCCAAACTGTCAAATCTCAATTCTAAAAGCGTAAACTATTCTTGTTACTCATTGTTATTATATCCTGCATCTGTCATACGTCCCTTCTTTGTTTTCGGTATTATTTTCTCCCATTTTAACTTGTTTTGTTAATTGGTGTTATTCAAATCTCAATTCCAAAAGCGTAAATTATTCTTGCTGTTTATTGTTATTATATCCTGCATTTGTCATATGTTCCTTCTTTGTTCTCGTTATTATTTTCTCTCATTTTACCTTGTTCTGTTAATTGTTGTTATTTCTTTACTTTATCGAACTTTATTTCAATTAATTAATTATGGTAAGTTCGTTTAAATGTTTCTTTTTGATAGACAATTTGTTTGTTTTTTAGGTTTCCTGTGTTGTTACTTGTATGACGGCTTCCACACGAACCATGCAAAACTGCTAAATTTTAATATTATGTAAATCTGGCAACAATTATCACCTTTTTTGCCATGGTTGCGGAACAAAATGTATAATAATTTAAATCATATTATCTTCTGTTAAAGCAGTTCGCTCTGTAAATTTTATATTATCTATCCTTACTTAGCGCAAAGTTCAAATATTTCCAGCTATACAAGGGCAGTGTTCATTATGTTCCACTTCCTGGTAATTGTTGCCAAATTTACCGAACATTAAAATTAGGTACTTAATGTTTATTTTACGTGGTCTATGCGGAGGCCATTGTATAATCAACAACATAAAAAACTGAAACTTAAGCACATTGCCTATCAAAAACTAACAAATTTACACAAATCTACCACAATTAATTAATTGCAATAAAGTTCGATAAAGTAAAGGAGAAACAACAATTAACGAAATACGTTAAAATTACATAAAATAATAACGAGCACAAAGAACGAAAGTATGACAAGTGCAGTTTATAATAACAATAAATAACAAGAATAATTTACTCTTTTGGAATTGAGATGTGCAATTGTTATGATTACTTTGCTTAGCAGCGAACTCTTTAGATCAGTCTAGCGTCACAAGAAACAATTTGGCCCTCTTTGTTAGGCAACTTGGCGTAACAACAAAAACAGATTACCAAAATCTTTTTTACTACATATCGTCATTTTTCTTAAGTTAAAGTATAAAATATATGGTATCGTTGGATTCGCCATCCTATTACCTTTCCAAAAGCGTAAAAATATAATACCCTGTATTCTATTTGAAATAAGAAAGTTGGCGTCACTTCCGGTGATACCGGAAATACAATTGAACTGCTGTTAACGGCAGAAGTTAGCTCACAAGAATAGAAAACGTCCTACTTTTTCTAAAAACGTTAGCTTCTGTTGTTCAAAAGTTAGCATGGGCGGGGATACTTTAGTACCGCACTGTATATGAATAACAGTATATTGTTGTATGTATCGATTTTCTTCAAAATCTGGTTAAGTTTTTCAATCGTAAAAACATTCGCATTGTTTATTCATGATACACAAGCAAATTCCAGTGAGTTTGAGGTCCGAACAATCTGACAATATCTTCGCATGTATGTCCAAGACTTAGCTCCACTATATTCCCCAAATGTAATGTTACAAATTACAACATCGAACGAACTCATTAGCGTTACGTACAATGTGTACAACCTACTATCTATGTCCACTCGTTCAAGTCTTTCTGATATCTTCTCTGTTCTCAGCCTCTTTTATACCTTCTAGCTAGCTAGAAGTAATATATATTTCCCTACAACGGTGATTATGGTGGAACGGATAAATAACTTGTCTTCTCTCCAGTTTCCTCATATCAAAAATGTTTTTGTTTAATGTAAAATTTTCTTACAAAAATGCAAGGAATAAATTCAATCGTATCTCAGTCGTAATATCGTAAATTAAGAAATCGTCAAATTCATTAAGAATACTCTACTTTTAAAGGTTGCCTGTAATGTTAAAAGTTTAATACCATAGAGTCAGTTTTTTAGTTGCGTCCTCGCATGGTAAGTATTATGCTATTTTTAGAATAAGAAAATTAGATTGAAATTTAATATCAAATTATAATTCCAAAGGTACCCTCATTAACTGTGATCTAAATAATCGCCGTCTCGAAGAAATGGTAGGGGAGACGCTAAATAATATCTCAGTTTAACTCAAATATTCGTCCAGGTAACACATATTTGGCTAAGTGTTCTTTTCTAGGTGGTTAATGGTAAAATCATCTTTCAAGACGAAGTTAAAACCAAGTTTAGTAATTTAAAAATACGCAGGGTTCGAGTACGTAACATATAAACACAGTTCATATTGAAATGTCTCAATTCCAAGTTAGTTTTCTCTTTTCAAATTAATACTCGTAAAACTTCATTATTTGACATATTTTTAAAAAAATTTAAACTGCCGAAAGAGTGTCTGGGAACACTCCCGGACCTTACGACCGGAAGAATTAATTAATTAATTTAGAAAAATAAATGCCTTTCTCGTTTTAAAACATTACAATATATTTAATAATAATTGTTGGTCTAATAAATCAACACAGTACTATCCGGTGATTGTCCCTACCTCCTCCAAATAATCAATTAAGATTATGCCTTGCGAATTCCAAAAAATCGTCGCCATAACTTTTCTGGCTAATGGAACCGTCTTCGCTTTCTTCGGTGCACATTCGCCGGGAAAAACCCACTTTGCCGACTGACCTTGGCATATAGCGATATATCCATGTCTCATCTACAGTCACATAATGCCGCAGAAGCTCACTCGTATTGAGCTTAAACATTGATTTGAAGTTATCACGCGATTCCGCTTTTTATCAGTCATGAGCAAACGCGGCATCCATCTCGCCGATGGCTTTCTTATAACCAATTTTTCGTGAAGGATGTTTTCCACAGGTTCAGTTGAGATGTTCACCATATCAGCAATCTCTCTAATCTTCACTGGACGGTCTGCTAATACGACATCATAAACTTTATTGATTATATCGTACGTACTCACAGTCGGTCATGCAGATTTTGACATAAAGCGCCATCTGTCTCCAAATACGGGTATTTCTCGTATCATCCTCGTAATTTGGGATCATTCGAAATTCTAAACTCATGCTATTAATGTTGCAAGTGCTTTATTAGTCTCATTAATTATTGTCTGTTTGTAATTTTCAAAAATTCACTAGCAGTAAGTCGCAGTTCGTCAAATTAAATTTGAGTGTTCTTAGTATGGAAAGGAAGAGATTTAATTAAAAAACAAATCGAGTGTATGTTCTTAGAGAACATTTATAATTCCCTTCTTGACATAAATTACTTTTTAAGAACTTTGATCTGTATTTTATTGGGGAAATATAATTGAATAACTTGTAAAGTGTATTGTCCCTGCTCAGATTGTCATGGTTGGGAAAGTTAAAACAGATACCTTTAAACATCGTATTATTTACTGCACTCATACTATCTTACGGTAACATAATTACCTTTACAGATAATTATTTGCACTTGAAAGATAATCAGCATTTTTTCAGTATTTCCAAGCAATTTAAGTTGTAAATTTGTCCTCTTAACTCAATTACGTAAGTCACATAAAAAAATATAGGTACGGTGTATTCATATTTCGTTATCGTTACGTAAACAATCGTTGATCAAAGGATTTCTAGATGCTTAAGCAAAGTATTTTAGTGAGTGATTGAATACGTCTATCTTCTCTAACACAGTTTCTTCCTATTCTTTTGGCATTTATAATCTTCCAATATAATTTCAACTTGTGAGTATGTGTTATTCTGTGCCATAATAATAATAGCGTATACACAGTGTTCCAAAAATACATGCAATTGTTCTAATCACATTTTCATGTTAAGAAAAAATATTGCCTTAATCCCATTTTCTTAATACACAAATGGTAATATTTTGATACAAGGGTTTTTACTTGCACAAAGAGTATGAACCTAATTGTGCCAAGAAAAGAAAATTCTTATCCTAATTGTTTGAAATCTAAGGAAACCTTTTTTAGAACGAATATATATTCATAGGGAAGGAGATCAATCGTTCTTGTTGATACAAGCACAGGTACTATCTGTTTGCATTTCGCCGTTGTTGTTTAAAATTAGATAAAAGAATACACAAATTGACAAATGTAGCCTGTCGTTAAAGAAAGAGCGGGATTTCGAAAAATATCTAGTAAATAAGTGTAGGGAGTATTGAAGAAGGTAAACAAAAATTCAAGAGAGGCATTCAAAAACGTAATAATATAGATGGTGTTCCATTGAAAAAACTAAACCTGTATTGTTTGTAGCGGAAACTGAATACCCTATGTAGTTGGTCATAATTTTGTGTTGTGCAGAACATGTTCCCGAATATTTTTTATTTCAAAATCTTTTCTCTAAATTTCTCAGGAAAGGAATTATCGTTCGCGCACGCGTTAGGTGGATACACTGTGTATAGCAAAAGTCTTATTTATTCGTTATTATTAATGAAATTCTTCCGCAGATTATTATTAAATTATTTTTTATACACCCACATGGACAACAATTCAAGAGCATTAATCAAATAATTTGCTAGCGACTTGTTAATAAGTGTATACGATCGCCAGCGAAGCCATCAGCGGGTTGCTGGGAAGTACATTAACAAATTATGCTCTCCTAAGGGACGAGCATTTCGAAAAAGGTGACCGCACAGAACCGGGTCACCAGAAAAATTAATTTTCACCCCGGATAATTGACTTTGATGCGGAGAAGATTATCAAAATGTATTTCGCGGTGGTCGCCGTAAATTAACTTATGTATACGTTTAGCTACAACGTAAATGGTAAGGGCGTATTAATATTGGTGTTATGTTAATTGTACTCGTATTTGTTTTCTACTTGAGCTATAATAGTGGTTGGTACAACCAAGAGGACGTATATAAGTACCAGTGACGGTTCGTGACTGTTTGACGAGGGGGGCGCAATTGCTTACAATGATCTTTCAAAAGAAGCAGGAATTGCTGACAGATTGCTAAAAAAATACACGCATTGCACTAGCGGGCACAGCAGTGAATATACTGTGTACAAGGATATTTATTATTAATCTGTGCTTGAATTCCGCCCATCCTTCATTCGTTTAAATCCTTAAAAGTGCCCATAAATTCTGCCATTAAAGATACATATATAATAATAATAATGTCTTTATTGCTTCAAAATGGTGAAATAACAAACGATAAAATACATAATTACAAGCTCAGGGCGAGTCTCAAATTCTGCTTGCACTAACCCTGTAATATAATTAGATTAATATATATCTAAATATAGTTATCATCTGACACCCATTTGTTACATCTGTAGTTTCGTCACACAATAAATCCGAATTTTTAATTTGATTTGAAATTTCTATTCTGCAAACAGCAAGCATAGAATTCAACATTTTATATTGTCGTACCATTGCCATAGTAAGCAGGGCCACAATTTCATAGCGTCCAAAATACTTCATTCCAACTTATTGTACGAGGGCATTCCAAAATATAGTACCCGTTTACATATAATTAAAAGAAAAATGAAGGAAAGTAAATAATGATTCTATTTAAACGAAAGTAATACATTTACTTATTTTTCAATGTAGTCGCCGCCGTTGTTGAGACATTTGTTGTATCTTGAAACTAGTTTATTTATGCCTTCCGCCTAAAGCTCTACCGCCAAAGTAGCTAGCCAATGCTGTACACCTGCTCTTAAGTCATCATCACTTTGGAAACGTTCTGCTGACAAAAAATCCTTGAGTTTGCTGAACAAGTGATTGTCACTTGGAGCCAAGTCGGGTATATACGCAGAGTTGCCAGAAACCTCCCGCTTGAACTTCCGAAGAAGGTCAGTGGTCTTTCGAGCCGTGTGGGGACAAGCATTGTCATGCAGAAGAACAATGCCACTTGTCAGCATTCCCCGCCTTTTGTTTTGGATGGCCCTACGCAGCTTCTGAAGTATTTCACAGTATGTGTCCGCATTGATGGTCGTCCCTTGGGGCATGAAATCAACCAACAACAGACCTTTTCGGTCCCAGAACACTGAGGCCATAACCTTTTTCGTGGAAAACGACTGCTTAAACTTGCGCGGCCTTGTTGGAGATCGTGGGTGGTGCCACTCCATGTACTTGCTCGTAACGAGTCAAAAACGTCAACGCTGTACCCATGCGGTTGGTCTTGTGCTCGTCGGTAAGCATTTTGGGCACCTATCTTGCGCAAATTTGTCTGTAATTCAGATGGTCCATCACGATTTCATGAAGCAATGATTGTGAAATTTCAGGAAATTGCTTACTCATTTCTTTCAGTTTTACGTGTCGATCT
The DNA here is from genome assembly GCA_029619315.2 of Dynastes maya. Lineage (NCBI taxonomy): Eukaryota > Metazoa > Arthropoda > Insecta > Coleoptera > Scarabaeidae > Dynastes > Dynastes maya. The sequence continues at coordinate 52,075,970 of JAROYE020000003.1, read as the reverse complement.
GCGCAGATGAAATCATCGACACGTTTCTTCAGATCGTCGGTGATAAGAGACGGGCGACCTTACCGCTCTTCATCGTGCACATTATCTCTTTCCTCTTTGAAATTTCGAACCCAGCGCCTTACAGATGACTCATCCATTGTTCCCGGACCATAGGCTTCAGTAATCCTGCGATGAATTTCGCTTGGACGGACGTTTTCTGCATTTAAAAAACGGATCACAGATCGCACTTCACATTTCGCGGGATTTTCTATCTTATGCGCCATTGTAAACAGTCATAAAACTCACACCACGCACCGGAAGAACTTCAATTCTTTTTTCCCGCAAAGCTACGATGTTACTGTTGACATCTGCGCCACTTTGCTTTTAATTGGATCAATAGCGCCATCTGTATGACTAAACGGGTACTATTTTCTAGAATGCCCTCGTACGTTGTATATATGCGGTATGAGATATAATTCGTTTCACAATATTGACCACGGAAGAAGATGCAAGCCGCGGGATATTAAAACTGTATTTTCGCAATAATTACGTAATACAAATTTGAATAATTTTGTTTAGGAAGTGAATTGAATTTTTATACGATATATCAGGGAGGCCACGCGGCCTTGTGACTTTATGGACACGCCACCCCCAATAAGCGCCATGTATCATATTTGAATAAACAGTCATTCCTGCGGAATTACTATCATGAACATGATCAATCTCGAAGAAAACTTATGCCTTCGTTTAAAAATAATAACTTATTTAATGTGTGGTGTAGTGATAAGTTAGTTAGTAATTAGAATAAGAAAAGAGAGGTAGTACCCAAACAAGAGAATAAAGAATAATCGTGGTAAGTGGAATTATTGTTTTAATATATTATCTGAGCACCTCCAGTCACTAAACCCGTGACATATTTGGCGGAGGCGCCTTTTACGATCCTGATAAATACACATACTTATTATTTATTTATTAAATTTTTTATACATACATTTGCGTATTTCAAATATTCACGTTTTAATGCAGTAACCTCGTTATAAAAAGTGCAATACCGCATTTTCGTATCAAGGCCAGTATTCTGTAATCGCGAAAAACGTTGAATTGGTTGTGCTGACAAGTAGTTTTGAATATCTTGCAATGGCGTATCATCTAAGGTCTAATAAGTATGACGTCGATGTTATGGCAGACAAAAGTATGTTTGAGTTAAAACCCCGCGATCACCCCCTTTGAACTTATCTACCCAGCAAGATACAATTATTTCAAACAATGAAACTACTAGGCCTTCAATCCAACCTCCTTTACCACCCCAATCATGGCGTAATTCTCCCCTTTCTTCTACTTCCACCCCCGTTGGCACAGGCGCAGTCCCTAAGACTATTTTAAGAAATAGGAACGTAGCAACTGCCACTACTACCACCACGGCAATTACCCACGCTACCACTACGCTTTTAAACCCCATTTGCACCCCCGGAGTTACCTTTTCTACGGAAACAGTATTACCAAGCAAGATTCTATTTGATAAAGATGGCAAAGCGCACATATATGAAGAACCTAGAAATATGAACACATGCGTGTATTCTAATCATCCTTCTATCCAGAAGCTCTCAGATACACGACAGGTAAATTTAAATTTGAATACGACTACTATAAATTCAGAAAATCTGATATCACAGTCTCACAGCCAAAATTTGACAGTTTCAACAATAGGGGCTTTAAGAAACCCGATACGTCCAAAGTTTGCACCTCCCCCTACTTTTAATCCAAGTAACGACGACACAATGGGATCTTTATGGGCATTCGCGTCAGTAGCAGAGTATGCTTGGGATGATAATTTAAAATTGTGTTTTTTTTCCAAATTTCGTCGTTGGTAGCGCTGAGGCATGGTTCCGTTCTTTTGCGAAACTTTCGTTCCTAACGCAAACTCGGCAGACACGCTTCATGATTTTAAGATTAAATTTATAGGACCCACTTACCTTGATGAATTAGAGATGTTTTGGAGTAATACACTTATAAGATGGATGGCCAGGTTTCCCGTATGTATAGAAATTAATGTTATATTTATTTTTTCACCGTTTCTCTATCTGCTATTGATTATTACTTTGTTCATGCACTTATATCAATCAATGTATATCGAAACAAGCGGAATAGTCCAGATGTGCCAGAAGTATCGACATGGACATCTTCAGGTCATGCTGTGAAGGCTTCAGTACCCTCAGCAATTTGTTGGATGACCCAAACGCCAGTTTCGCAAACAAGATAGTCGGTCAACCGAGTTTGTAGTAACCAAAAAGGGGGCAGCTAGGACTCTCACATCAAGAAGAGCCTTCGTCCTTCGGTACCACCCCTGCCTACAATATCCATTACAACAACCAGGCAGTTGTGGTGTGCATACGTTACCCACGCCTCAACCGGAATTATAAGTGGAACTGGTCACTATCGATCTTGCCTCAACATCACCAAGTGGTTGACCTATGGACCCCAGTACACTGGCTCCAAGGAAGGACTGCCCACCAAGGTCACTACCCACACCGTCTCACATACATTGTTTTAAACAGTGTAATCCCAAATTAATAAATGTTATCTATCTCTTATTGTTGCTTATTTTATTTTTTTTTTGTTTTTGTATTAATTTTATTCACATACATTCATGGTATTTCCCCGATTAATTTAAATTTAGATAAATATGCCGGTGGCATATTTTGCTGGACGAGGGGGAAATGGCACGAAGGAATTAGGTTAAGTAGATATTTAGTTATTGAAAGAAGCTGACCGATTTATACCAACTAAGCATTAATAAGTAGGACGTTAGGTGGGGCTACGGTTGGTATAAATCGGGACAATGGTGTTAAGTTAGTTAGTAATTAAAATAAGAGAAGAGAGGTTGTACCCAAACAAGAGAATAAAGAATAATGGTGGTAAGTGTAATTATTATTTTAATATATTATCTCAGCACCCCCAGTCACTAATTGTAAGTCCTTGACAATATAACACATAATCAGACACTTATTCATAAAACAGACTAAATCGATCAAGCTTATTCTAATATTACAATTTTTGAAGTATTTAAAGAACTCGGAAATAGTAATCTGCTCTTGGTTGCTATATTGTCCCTAACTTTTCTCTCCTGTATCCATTTTCTAAGGCATGACGGTATTCATGCAATTTTTACACTACATGCAATGAGCAATAAAAATTTAAGTAAGCCTCTTCTACATGCCAATGAGGTATTTGCTAATATACAAGAATAGATCAAGGCTATTAAAGCAATAATGAATTTTGAAAAAACTAAATGAACATTACATCGTAATAGGATAAAATATAATATAGCTGGTATTTCTTTAAACAATAACGTCATTAACTTGACAAACTCAGCCAAAATCCTTGGAGTAACTACTGACGAAGCCTTAAATTGGGACTCACATATTGACAATGTTTGTAAAGATCTCTCCAAAGCACGTTTCGTTTTGAATCAGTTAAAAAGGTGTTATAATGCAGATGTCATAAAAATCTTCTATTTTGCCAATCCAAATCCAAATCCAGGAATGAGCCATGGAATCCTATGGTCGGGTTTGTGTAACGGTGCAAATGAAGTTTTACTTCTCAGAATATTGCGTAATCTCGAATATAGAGAGTCTTGTAAAAACATTTTAAATCCAACGGTCTACTAACATTTTATGATCTCTACATTCTGCATGTGTTGTGTTTTGTTTGGAGATTTAAAACCAGTTCCTCATGCAGCACTGTCAATGGTCAAGGAGAACTGACTACTTGCTACCATCATCGCATAAAATTCCTGTATTTCAAAAAATTGTATATAATCTGAATTGTAAATTATATAACAGCTTGAAACAGTTCACTAAAACCCTTAACACAACACTTAATTCGTACTGGACGCACGTTTCGATAGCCAAGCTATCATCATCAGCAGCAAGACTGAACTAACAAGCTAAGTGAAAAACTAACCTTATAAGGAAAATAAATTATGCAATATGTAAATTTAAAATCGTAAAATTTAATGAGCCGCTTCATTGCACAGGACTATAAATAGCCTAAAGGTAAATGAGCCGAATGACGTGAGTTAATAAATCCTAGATTACAATGAAGCGGTTCATTGCACATGGTTAAAATTATAACTAAAAATATTAAACATGATGTAACAAAGGATAAAGGCTGGAATTTAGTGGTCCTAAATCTAAATTCATTAAGTGAGTTTTGTTTTTGTAAATTTCCATGCCTTCATAACAATTTAATTGAGAAGTACTCCTTACGTTTTTAATTAACTTTATATTATCAACATTATGGTTATTTTCAAGCATATGTAGGGCAACGCTAGATTTATCAAACCTTCTGAATTTGAGATGAGCCAAATGTTCTTTGTACCTAATTTTGATTGATCTTTTTGTCTGCCCAATATACATTTGATCACAATCTTTACATGAAATTTTGTAAATTCCTGATTTATCCATGTTATCCACTGGGTCTTTGGAATTTCCTAAAAGGTTTTTAAGGTTATTGCTCGAAGAGAAAACAATCTTGCGGTCAATCTTAGAAAAGATTTTTTGAAGACCCTTGGTGTAACATGGATAAAAGGGTAATTTAACATATTTCTTATTATTACGGCCGTCAATGCGTTCTAATGTGCTTACATTTCTAATTCTTAATCTATTCTTATGTTTCCTAATAGTATTATAGACGACATCTTCAGAGAATCCGTTAAAGTTAGAAATATTGATGATTTCTTTTAGTTCATTTTGATATCTATCTTTCGTTAAAGGAAAATTGAGTAACCGGTGCACCAAAAAGTTAATAGCCGAAAGTTTGTGTTCATATGAATGATTAGAATCCTGTAAGATGAATCTATTATTACTAGTAGGTTTCCTATATACGTCTATTTCTAACTTATTTTTATTTCTTATTACTAACATGTCGAGGAAAGGAATCCTGTTGTCTTTTTCTTCTTCGTGGGTAAATTTGATAGAGGGAAATTTTGAGTTAAGTTGTTCTATGAAATCCGTTATTGAACATTTACTGATGTCAAAGATGCAAAAAATGTCATCGACGTATCTGATCCAAAGCCGAGGGAAATAAGCGAAAGTATTCTTCAGGTCAGTTTCAAATTTACCCATAAAGAGGTTAGCCATAAACGGAGATAAGCTGTTACCCATTGCTGTTCCTTCCGTTTGTTGATAAAAAGTGTTGTTAATTTGGAAAAAGTTTTGTTTCATGCAAAGTTTTGTCAAAGAAATGAAGCTAGTAACTTCCTCTCTATCCATTTGGTTATCTAACAAAAGTGTTTCTAAATATTCCAAAGTTAAATCAACTGGAACACTAGGGAACAATGAACTTACGTCAAACGAAACTAAAATTTCTTTGTCAGTCATTTATTTTCCTTATAAGGTTAGTTTTTCACTTAGCTTGTTAGTTCAGTCTTGCTGCTGATGATGATAGCTTGGCTATCGAAACGTGCGTCCAGTACGAATTAAGTGTTGTGGTAAGGGTTTTAGTGAACTGTTTCAGTGTTCCAGTGCCACAGTTTTAGAGTATCCGTTTATATAACAGCTTACCAGTATCAATAAGAACAAGGAATTTAAGATGTCAGTCAAACGAAAGCTGACTTCTTTATGTTAATGCTGCGCAACACATAAACAAATACAAATGTTAATGTTTCGTATATATTGTATATTTCATATGTTTTCCTGCTTTTGTTATTATTAATACTATTGTAACAATTTTTTGTTATTTGAAATGTAAACTGACACGTTTCTGGAAAAAACCACAAACAAAGGGATTATTCTTGTTATTCATTATGAGATACATCTTTCGGCATTTCCCTTTAGACGTTAGAGTTTTACAATTTTGCTCTCGCGTGTAAAGGTACCTAAAAATTTGGCAGAGTTAGATAGTCTGCGTTCTAATCCCATTAGGATCAAACTTTCTTGGGTCCGGTACAATCCCGAGTCATCATTCGCACGGGAACAATTAACAGCGATTCCCTTTAGGGTGAGATGGTGATAGTAATGAAACTATGGAACACTTTACACACGCAATTTACATACTAAAGGCTCCTGACGTTACGACAAGCTTCAAAGCTTATACACATCTTTGGGCCGTAAAGCAAAAACTCTACAATCAATGCGACTAGCTATTAGCATAGTATTAACGGGATAGCTTATATAATCTTATCTTTTTTCATTGATCCTTTATAAGAACTTTACATACAATATAAAACAAATCGAAATATAGGTATACATTAATATGACCCTTCCTCCTCGAATACGGTTGGGCTCTTGACGTGGTGAGGAAGCCTAACGGCGCTTCTGTGCTCCTATGCCGGCTAACTGTCCGCTCCTCAGCTGGCCCCGCAGGACTTCCTGTAACTAAATCCTGACACTATGTGTTTGTGCCGTGCGTGGCAACCGTGACGATGGATGGAGGGATCCTGGATGTTGGTCCTTAGGTCACCTAAACGGGCGGTTGGGGTAGAGCCCATTCCAATCAATCAGTTGTGTCAACTGGATAGACGAACTTTAAATCAACTAGCATGCATACGACTGTCACCAACACACCTTCATTAGGGGCTGTCCCTCGGGATACCCTTAACACTTCAGCCCTCGCGGTGGTTAATATTTGTACTCATGAGCCTCGCCCGCGCACACGCAAGAGCTTATGTGGAGTTGAGGCTAGGAGGAGAAGGAATGCACAAGAGGCTTTGGCAGCAACTGCAGCCGCCTCGAGAACGGCCAAACCTGCCTCAAACAGCTAAAGGCCAAGCGAAGACTTCGGCCGAGAAGCAAAGCTAAGGGAGGAGAAGGCCAAGAAGAAGAAGGCGCAACTTGAATGGAGACGTTCAGGAATGCACCGTCGATCGGTGGCACCAAGGCAAAGAAAAATGTAAGGTCTCCTGAACAATCCAAGAAGCTACCTTGCCTCAAGAGCAGTCGACCAGCTACAAAAAGGCGGCTTTAAACCATCTCAAAGTGGCGATTATCGACACCGACAACCCTCCCGGTAAGCTATCGGAAGATTGGGTAGATCCAGTCAGGAGGACACTATTGCAAGAATTAGACAATTGTCTGTCTGTCGCTATGAACTCCATCTTCCGCCTGCCAACCTTTGCGTCCTGGGCGTATGTAGGAGAGATCCTTCGGACCACCTGCAACGACGAGATGGCTCAGGAAGGTTGTAGAGCGATGTACGCCATGGGAAAGGTGACTCGACGTGATTCCTTAACAGCTTCTAAGGCTTATCAAGCTAAGCCCCTAGATTCCACGGGGCCCCTACGTTCCGGGGGATAGAGAGTGTGTGTTAACGTAGCAAAACCCTGACGTAAGTAAACGCAAGTGGTGCGTGTTCCACCATACCGTGAAGGAGGTCGTACCGCGAGCTCGTCATCGCCAAGAAAGCAACCAGAAAAGCTGTTCAGATTGTTCAGCGTGGCAAATCTCACTCCAATTGGGAAACAACCTTGCTTGGTGACGATCCTTGCTTGGTGACCAGAAGTATCACTCATGAAAACATATTATTCGGTCCTTGGCTTTAGTACTCTTATTTCAACTAAACTTTGTTCTATTCTCGGTATCCAAGAGAGTCGAAAATAATTAGTTCCATAACTTTAGAAATATTTAGACTTACTTTTAAGCTGATTTTGAAAGGAGTTTCCGTCTTTCTGTTTGTTTACTTGTATCAATTGGGATACCAACCCAACGGCTTCCACATTTTGATATATTGACCCAAATGATGAATATGTATCTTGATTCCGATATAGTATTGACGTCAATATTTTGATTCGAATGTATGTAGATATTGTCTTTAATGTCTATATGTGTTTTAAAAAATTATAATTGCAAAATAGATTCTTGAAAATAAGTGGTGACTTTTATTACCACCTCTAAGTGAATTTAACTGGAATCTTTTTTAAATATAGTTTTGACAATATAATTCATATAATTAACAAGGTTAGGTTATTTAAATTCTATAAATTTAATATTCAAATAGATTTAATCCTTACGTGTTCCCAGAGTATCCCAAGCTTATTTACTTTCGGTCTTTTTCAACAATATAATTGAAATAAGCGTAAATATGACATACATATATGAACTTTGAAGGAAATACATACGCCATATCTCTCTAAGAAAGTCTATTGAATCTTGAAATCTCATTTCTCTCAATTTTTTTTTCAATAAGTTAATTCTCTTTACTTTGACGAGACAAAAGAATCAAAGAAAATCTGTTCTATACTATAGTAAATAAATAAATAAGTAAATAAATGTTAACAAATTAATCACTGCTGAGAAACATAAACTAGGGATAGATTTTATGGTGGAGGAGCCTTCCCGAAATTCAATTAATTCCCTTATTTTTCTTCCAATTTACTATTAAATACAATTGATTGCTGAAAGTGAGCTAAAAAGTCTTTGCAAATGGAAAGAGATACATTCGGCCCTATGCGCCTGATAGGATAAAACCTGATGAACAAGCATTTGCCCGTACATAAAAAATGATAGTCGGTATAGTGGTTGACCTCTCTCAGTATAAATAATCCCACGTCCATTGCCTTGACGTGCATATGAATAATGCATTCGCTCATTGTACGTACGTTTGTATTTGTATGTATTTGTGGGTTAACATCCGTAGATGAATATGTTAAAAGTAATTTAATTGAAGTGCCGGTAGATTAACGGGCGCTTTAATATTGTCGATTTTGCTTTTGTCCGATTTCATTTACGCAATAACAGTTCACGATGATGCTAAAAGAAATTAATTTCATGTTAGCATTGTTTTTGGCATAACCTTTAATCTCTCCTCTTACAATTCTTTTAATACAGGGTGAGGCAAAAGTATGGTTCCACGGTAAAAACCACGGGATATCTTTAGTGACTCCAAATTTATATGAGATACACAGAGAAAAAAAGTTCTACGTTCATACGTACTATGATCAGCCAGCATAGTTGGCATTTTTCAGAAATGCAAGAGCAAAGTCGTGTCTTACACAAGTAGGTGAACAAATATGCGAGCAAGGTGTACAAATGAATTTGCGTTTACGCAATTTTGCCAAACAAATGACATTCCACAGTGACATTCAACACATCACATGTTTACATGCGCTGAGTTCGTGCAAAATCGGGTGGTCATAGTACGCTCGCTCGTACGGTATATCTTTGAAATTATTTATTTAATTTAACAAAGGTTTATTTGAGTGAAAGCACATTTTTTAAGAACAACAGATAGAATTTGTTTGGATGTACAAACGTTTTTATTTATCGTAATTTTGTTGAGTCAAACAAATATATGTTAGAATCGGGCGCTTCGCGCGCCGTCGACAGTTTCCGTTACGTGAACACAAGGCAATCGTAGTCCCAGTTCAGGTTATGTGAGGTGGTGGTTCGTAAGCGGTAAGATGTTAATGAAGAAAATAATAGCCATTAATTAATAGCCACTTACGTTAAAATTTCTGTATAGAGAAAATAATGAAATGGTTGCCACAGATTGGTGAATATCAGAATTCCTGTTTGTATTAGGGATTAGCGAAAGTTACAAAAATCTCGCCGATATCGTTTTCAAGATCAATAACACCATTGCTAACAGTCTAAATGAATTGCGATTCAATTCACCACACATTTAACAATGCTTTGACCTTTCGTTTTCATATTTTGTAACTAATTGTTAGTACATTTCCTCCTTTTTTGATATAACAAGTATATCCGCAAAGGCAAGTGATAAGACATGCTTGCATGCATAAGTCCGTTGAGGTATCTGCTGTTCTATTTCCTGCCCTTTTTGTCATAATACCTAGCATCTAAGCATACAATTATCCTTGTTACTCGTTTGCGATTCTCAGGATTCCTACGAGATTGCCGAGGTAGTAAGCTTTGTAATATTCTCTGCAAACAAATAGTAGTACAAGTCTCACTTTAATCTTTATGTGTCTATACAACACACAGTTATTTTGTGGTTACGTTATCTTCATCGAAATATCTTTGTACGTATACAATTACAAAATTACGTATACATGGATAACTATTGTTTTTATAGATACCTATATAAAAGTGCATACCTCTTAACAACTTTTTTGCCGACGTATTTTTATTGCTATATATTTCAGCAATTTGGACATACTACAGTCTGTTTAAAGTTATCAGCGGCTATACCTAACTTTGATGTTATTAATATTGTTAAAATGTTATTAATATTGTTACAACTTCACAATCGAGACCTTACGTAATCTAACCAGATTCACTTTACAGGTTCCTGGGAAATGTGAGTAATCTGGAAGAAACTTGAAGGAAATCTGTGAGATTTAAGGCCCACCGTTTTTGTTTGCGACCGCGTAGATCTTTAGGAAGGCTTTGATATCACCTTAACATAATGGAGGAAGTTAATGGTATTAGATGGGATTTATTTACACCTTTTAACCTTAAGTTTTGGAAGAAATTATTTGCCCAACAAATATGCCATTGTACAGACACGTAATACAATGACGCCATTCTGTTCCCTTGTCTTTCTCTCTATTTCACATATTTTTATAAATGTACTGCAGAAATACAGGGAAGATATAATAATTCAGTTAACTTGTTTGGTTCTCCTACAATTATTTGTATCGGTGTAATATGGAATAACAGTATTTTTAATTTTTATTATATACAATTAAATGAGTATTAAATATTAAAATTGTATATCCAAATACACGTGGAAAGAACCCCTAATAACAATAACCAAAAAATAAATGCTAATATAGCTCATGGTATTGGTGGAATCATTCCCGGCAAAATCAATGTAGCAGAGAAAATAGCGCTAACACATGGACATGTTTCTACCTACTCGGCGTCATCAGCATGGTTCTGAGCACAATTTTCTGCTGCTAATCATTGCGTTTGCTTCTCAGTTTATGTTGCACTGAATATGCCTTTGGGCGACACCTATCGCCAAGAAACACAGTCACGCCGTCCCAGAGGATATCCATGTGTTAGCGCTATTTTCTCTGCTACATTGTTTTTGCCGGGAATGATTCCACCAATACCATGAGCTATATTAGCATTTATTTTTTGATTATTGTTATTAGGCATTCTTTCCACGTGTATTTCTGTACATCATGGTAAGCCTGAGGAATCATTTGCACGTATAGATGTCGCTGTGCCTAGGCATAACGCATCCTTGCGTTTGGCAGCCCAGGAGCTGCTCGATAGGTGGTGGACATCTACACTCCGGTTTGTCTTGCTACCCTCTGGGACGGCGTAACTGTGTTTCTTGGCGATAGGTGTCGCCGAAAGACATATTCAGTGCTGTTTTGGAGATTAGCAACATAAACTGAGAGGCAAACGCAATGATTAGCAGCAGAAGATTGTGCTCAGAACCATGCTGATGACGCCGAGTAGGCAGAAACATGTCCATGTGTTAGCGCTATCTTCTCTGCTACATTGTTCTTACCGGGAATGATTCCACCAATACCATGAGCTATATTAGCATTTATTTTTTGGTTATTGGTATATCCAAGTATATTCTTTTACCTAAGTATTAGGAATTAGACTACCTTTTGTAAATTTTCTCTATTTGTGAACCATATTTTAATCGAAAATTACTTCTTGACGACTGCACAGCTTCTTCCATTGTGTGAATTTGGAATGCAAATTCAGTCCAACAACATTGTTCCAATTATCTTTAATGGATTTTTTTCTGTGCATCAACATTTCAGCATTCCTCGTACCTAATAAATTCAAGGAAGAAAATCGGAGATTAGTATTAAGGATCGTCAAAAGCCTTCAACTATTCTAGCACACATAAGGACACTGTTACAAATGCTCTATTCAATAATAATAGTAACAGTTCAATTACCATAATCGATATATGTATATTGTAATGAGTCTCTAATGAAAAATTAAACTTTTCAGGGATAAAAATTTAGAAAAATTATTAAAATGTGTGGGATCTAACTTAACTTAACTTTTATATTGCGAAGAGAAATTGAATAAAAATGAAGCAATTTTTAATGCAAAAAAGTTTACAATATTTATCGAATCAAATAATTATATTTCTTTTTAACCAATTTTGAAATTTAACAGATTCCTAATATTAAAAATGTTTTTGAATTTTAGCATTTATTTGTTTATTTGAAATTTATTTGAATTTATTTGACCAAATAATGAATTTTGTGTACTACTTGCTGTAGTTCCATGTCTCTTTGCGAAAGTCTTGCCTCGACACAACACCTAATGCAAATCCAAATGTTTTCTTTCTTTAAATCTTGATTAATATTTTATAATTTTGATATTGGAACCTTTTAATTTATCGAAAAATAAAATCAAATAAGAAACTTTCTGATTTCAATACCCAGCAAAAATGCTTTTCACTTCAATGGAGATGCTGTATGTCGAAATTTCGAAGTACGGTAAGTCACAATGGTTACCATGCTTAAGTGAGTAGTGTTACAATCACTGATATGCAATGCAGTTAATTAATTTTGAAATGAAGAAATATAATTGAACTTTCCGTTAGTAAATTTTGTTTCTCGCATTAAAAGTTTACTGGATATTTTAACATAAATACGACTTACATACATGTGTAAGACAAAGAAGGAAAATTGGTCTGGGGGAAATTTGAGGGAGGGGGCCACCAGCACTGCTTCGCCTCATAAACATATGTAACTATATGCAACTATAAATCATAACAAATTCGTTCCTAGACGTAATTGAAAATAAAAACCTTTGAATAATTATCACAAGATTACATATTTTTTTTCAATCTCAGCACTGCTTTTTATTGTTTCGGATTAGTAAAAAAGTGCTGTATGTACATATGTATAATGGAAAGAAATGAACGCATGTTACTTCTCAAATGTGAAATAATGCAAAAATTATCTGGGGTTGGATCGAGAACTCCCTTAAGCATGCATTAAAAGCTTTCATACTTTTATCGAAAGAGTCTAGTATAAAATGGCACTGGAAAAACGAAATTACTACACCTACATACGTAGATATCTATACTTCTACATGGAAAGAAACGCATCGTCAGTGTAATATTAAAACCAAACAAATGTTATAATGCATACACATTACGGACAGCCCGCTTTCCGAACGAGACGTGCTCTATTCGCGGCCTGCTGGGATACATTAATACACAGAGACCGCTCCCAGGTAATTTCGTAATGGCTGGGGTTTCACGTGACAAGTGCAAACAGACGTTAATCGCCCGTAATTTAGTAATTATCGATTACTGCTTTTTAATAACTTGTGCCAACGCATACGTTTGGACGGTATCTCAGTTCAGCTCGATTCGGCTTAAATCGTGATGGCCGCTAGTGGACGACCTATTTACCAGAGAAAATAACAAAAATAGAATTCTTTGAATAATGCTGAAAGTAAAAATGGGTTAGTGATGAAGAAGGCGTCTACTTTATTAAAAAAAATAACAAATATAACGTAGTTCCTGCTTTAATTGTATACAGGGTTACAAAGCTTTACATATTGGGTAGCCCATAAACTACTTGAGCTTTATTGGAATATGTGTGGAATGTTAGCGCCATGTAAACAGCTGCAGAATAATTGGTTCTAAGATAATTTTGGCAATAAATGTAAAGTATATTTTTAGAATAAAGTCATTATGTGTGCAAACTATTCAAATGTTATATTGTTGCTTCTTTTGTCGCTACGGAGTAATGTGGTCCTGGGATAATTGGAGCAGCCGGGAGAGAACAGACAGTCGGACTTGATCCACACTACGACGCGGTTAGATGTTTTATGTGACATTAAGCAGCTATCCGCGCACGTCCAGTTTATTTAAAAAATTTAAATGGTTATCCAAACTCTAAGAGTTTACATATACGTATGCATCTTCTAATTCTCACTTTACTTAAGTCACACACGCCTCCATTTCCTCGAGGGAGAGGAGTATTATGGTTATGGACGATGAAGGGGTGAGATAGGTCCCGCAGCATTTAGGCCACAATACTCCCATTATGCATCCTCTCTATGCCGGGGTGTCCTCTAGGTCATCAACCAACGCACTGCCTGGGCATAGGTTAGAACGTTGCCTAGAGGAATCGCCCTAATGGGGATCCGCGGGACGTAGCCGCTCGTCACCCAGCATAGTTCTTCTAAATGACACCAGTGCAAAGAAAGTGTTCCAGTGTTTCGTCTTTAGCTGGGTAGGTCCTACACGATAGGTCTTCGGCTAATCCAATCTTATGGAAGTACCTCTTTAACCGGCAATGTTCAGTCATAATCTCAACAGCCATGCGAAGGTCTATTCTGGACAGTTTCAGGTATCTTACTGCTGTCCGCTTGTTCGAATACGTCAAGCTGACTTTAGCGGTACAGCAGGAATTAATTTCAAACCATCTTTTCAAGAATGTTTCGTGGGTGATAATTCTGCCCCTTTCATAAAGCGCATACACAGGCGGCCGAATGGAGCGCTCTGGACCATGTACAGTTATTCTCGAACCCTTCCTAGCCAGCCGGTTCGCTTTCTCATTGCCTGGATTTCCATTGTGGTCCTTCAGCTATATTACGTTGATATTGTTTGTTTCTAGAGACTAAATATAGAGCGCTGTGGCAATCTAGTAGCAGATTCAACGTTATTGATCAGTTCAGTGCTGATACTCCTTGCTTGTTGTCGGCAAACAGGTTGAGGTTCCTGCCTACAATCTTAAGGTCAGAGTGATTTTTTTAGGTGGAGTTCTTCAGAAAATACTCCTGCTCCAGTACCTTTGTTGATTTTTCATCCGTCTGGGAAGAAACATAAACTGTCGCTGTCGATCTGTTGGTATGTCAAAAGTTTGTAGAGTTTGTCGTAAACAAAAAGGGGTGAAATGTTATCCGTCCCACCCTCCCGGCAATCTCTTGTAAGCGTTCTGCCAGAGGTTACGGCGCATTTCACCGCGTCTTTCAACGTCATTCTGCTTTATACCATTACGTAGCAGCCGAAACATGGTAGCCAACGCCACCTCTTCGATAACTCAAGTCAAGAAGCGGCAGGCAAGACATGATCTCCATAGTCGCCGTTGGCGTAGATCTTGATGCGTCAGTGATACTTAGGCAGGAGGGCCTTTACATCTTCTTTAGTTTTTTGGCTGAGACCGCGTTGCTCACACTATGCCACCAAACGACTGCTTCGTATGTTACCATTGGTCTGATGACTGCAATGTAAATCCACATCATTACTCTGGTAGAGAGACCCAGGTCCTTCCCAGCATTCTGCGGCACTGTCCAAACGCAATACTTGCTTTGTTGACCTTACAGTCGATATGCGGGATCCACAATAGCTTCTTGTCGAAGATGAAACCGAGGCATTTGACCTCCGAACTAAAGCTAAGTGGTACATTCGTAAGTAAAGGAGGTTTCGTTTTACTTATCTTTCTTTTCCTTGCGAATACGACCATATCTGTCTTGGTTGGATTGGCAAATAATTCGTGGTCCTTACACCAGAATTCAGCACTTCTCAATACCATTTGCATACGTTCGCAAAGTTTCCTTTCATATTTACCGTTTACCAATATCTCCAAGTGATCAGTGTAGGCAGCCGTGTCGAAATCTTCCGCGTCCAGGCGGGAGATCAGGATATTTAAATTCCTCAGTAGTAGTGAAAGCACCCCTCTCTGTAGGCACCCCTTAGCTACCTCGCCTCAGATGCTGTCAGACGCCAGGCTGACAGTGACGACTCATTTGGGAAGCATGATGTAGGTAAATCCAACCTGTCAATGTATGTGGAACTCCGCGTTTTTCCAGAGCTGTAGTAACTTTCGACAAAGTAGTCCTACTAGAGACAAACTTCAAGGCGAAATCTGTAGATCTTAACGGAGTGCAAGCGTGTAGGTTTTTGTAGAACGGATGGGTGCTTAGAACTCGCTTCTTAATGTATCGATCGCACAGTTTCTCGACCACTTTCAACCAGAAAGATGTGAGACTGACTGGACGGTAACATTTGATGGAGCTGTAGTCGTTCCTCCCTGGTTTTGGAATGAAAAGAATCTTTACCTCTCTCCATGCCATAGGAATATGCTGCAGAGCAATGCTGGCTGTATATAGGCCCTCCAGATGAGATGTCACTATTTCCACACCACGCGGGTAAGACGCCATCTTGCCCCGGGGATTTATACAGTTAGAGGCTATCGGTGCATGCTCTGTGGCAGTTATATCGCAAGATCCCAGTATCTGTAAATAGCTGTGTCGCCTTCTCCTTCCAAAATTATGTAGAGAGGTATAAGGTGCAAGTGTATTTAAAGAGCCCATCCAGATGTGGTACTTAACGTACTAGTGATCGTAAGGCTGGCTATTCTCCGCAACGAGATAAGTTAACTCTCGTTGCAACCTATTGAGCCTCTTTCACCGGATAACAGCGCCAGACGTGACTATAGAACTGTCACATACAGCCAAAAAATTTATGCATAGGCTCTTCAATTGTTTTTAAATTTTCAACAGTGTGTTCCTTAGTACAGTATAATATAGTATATACACAATAAGTATAATTTCTGCATTTATTCCCTCTTTGTATTTTCTTCATTCTGCAATTATTTTGAAAAAACCGAAAACTTTCTAACAGGTGTTTTCCCCCTCCAGGGTGAAGTTCGTCAGATAAAAACCTGCTATATGCATGCTTTAGTATACTCTACATTTCCGCCAGGTTTTATTAAAATCTGAATCTGACACCCAGGAACCTTACGTTATTAATGTATGGCCATTGTATCGTGTGATTTTTTCCATGCAAATGGATTATACCATATTAACAAGAATATCTTTTTTAACACTAGCAGAGATGTTATTCAAAAGTTATTACTGTAGATACTGCTGTGTTCAGATTCTATTGTTACGATAGGATACATAGCTGAGCAAGTGTCGACTTCGTTTTATTACAAGACAATACACATCATTACTGCAGATCGTGGAATGTTGTTGAATGTTGTTAGAGTGAAATACTGTTATATAAATACAAATTCCCCTGGCCAATTCAAAACAAATACGCTCTCATTTTTTCCGTTGAGCTTTGTTCGTCTACCTCTCTTTACGTAAGCAAATAAATGTTCATGTCATCTGTGTTCACTTTTCAGGGAGATTTGCCGGTTATTTCTTTTCTATTTTATTTTCCTAAATAAAGCACGAAAAGTATGAGCAAAAAATGAATAATATTACCGATTGAGCTGTCTTTAACATGTTGTACCGTGTCACTGATATCGTATACATACGCATAATATCCACATGTATACCCTGGCGAAATCTCGATACCAAATAAAATAATACATGTGTCAGTTACATGAATTACATTTCCGGAGAAACGGTACTGAATGGAGATCCGGCGGAATGTAATATTAATAAGGTTGTTTGGATTTATAAAATTACAATGCGAATTCTATTTGTTCTCCCCATTGCGATAATATGATTAGTGTATGTAACTCAGTAATAATTAATAAAGACAAATAAATCCTCATATATTTGAGAGAATTGCAATATCAGGCATTCAAGTAGATCTTCTTTAATGCCGAGTAATATTGGTTTGGCGGAAGAATCCATTCTCGCTTCCACTTTGATGTCACTTTTTATAAATGATAGTATTAATTTCATTTACGTTACCATTTGGTATGTTATGCACTACTTTCTGCTAGTAGTGAAAAACAAACATTGTTTTAGACTAGTAAGATGTTCAACAAAGTGTACACGTGGCGCAGCGCTAACCTACCAAGCTATAAAATGGAGTGAACACCATAGCCTACTAGTGTCTAAATTAAAGGCTATTATGTATAAGCTGCGACAGTTAAAACATGATCTCTATTTAAGCTGGAAATATCACATAGTCATCGTTGCTTCTAAGTTGTCCAGCTTTGTATACGCACTTCGCAGAATAAGAGCAGTAGTTGATGTAGACGTAGCACTATCCAGCTGTTATGCTTATGTTGGCGCTAGAATATGATATAGCTTCGTATTCCGCAGAAGCTCACAGATGCTACAGTCTCAAGATCTTCCGGCTGCATGCGTAAGGAGCATATACGATCTGCACAGAACGGACACATGTGCGAATGTCTTTATAGCTAAAAGCATACTTACCACATTATGCATTTTCATATTTAAATGTGCTTGTTTTGTGAGGAAGAACTTTAACCTTTTCCTATTATCTGACACTCTACATGAATATGGTACACGTAGCAATGAGAAGCTTCTCCTGAAGATTCCGCAGTCCACGTCCATGAAGATCTACAGTCATCTGCCTGCCAACTACAAGAGTGGATCTTATAATCATTTCGAAAACAAATTAAATCCATCGAGTACTCGAACTCTGTAGCACTGCAACACTGAAACATTTCACTAAAACCCCTGCCACAATACTTCACTTGCACTGGACGTACGTTTCGATAGCCAAGCTATCATCAACCTTACGATTATTTTCCAGCATATATAGGGCGACCATCCGACACCAGATTCTGGTAGAAGGGTATTTTGATAATATATATACAGCGTGTCCCAGGATTGATGTTACAAGAGGTGCGATGGACTAAAAATGTTTGAATATTATTCTAAGATTGTGGGATTAAGTTCTGCTTGGTATGAATAGACTTTTAAGAATATTTTCAGTTTTTGCAAAACAAGTCGGCCGTGACAGTGAAGCGAAAACTATTTTCTTTTCAGGTAACATACCCCTTTTCTTCATGATACGTCAAAATGTTACTAAGAGAAGTTGTTCAGAATGAGAAATTATGGCTCTACACACAGGAAGATTTACCTACTTTTATTAAAGCGTCATTTCTTTATATTAAACAAAATAAATTGTATGTCTTTACTCACAAATTACTAATGTAACCTAAACTTGCGGACTCGCATAGGCGTCGGTATTACGGGTTAATATAAGAATACGAAAAATTCATAAACAAACTAAACCGGTAGAGAAGCAGGCATGTAGTGTTGACCTTGAATATAAATCATGTTAAACCGCGCTGAGAGAGATTTCGTTTTAGTACCGGTTGAGCTGATGCAGAGATTAGTCGAACGGTCAAGGTTATGTACTTACGTGTCGCTTTTGAAAATATAGCTGGTGTTTTTTGTGTGTTGTAGTATTATACCAAGTACATAATTAGTGTATCGTTTCATATAGAACTAATGTTTACATACCTAAGAAAACAATGCCTCGTAATAGATTTGCTACTAATGTACATAAGTATGTGTCATTTTTTCCCCATTTAAAATATGACGGTCGTGCAGTTTTTTGCTTAATATGCAATGTTCGTTTGGCTGCATTGGACAGAACTGATTGCCAGAGGCATGTCAATGGTATTAAGCATATGAGAAATGCAAGAACTGAAATACCTTATACACTATTCCTCATACATTTATTAATTATGTTTACCTCTTGTAATCTTCCGTTGTCGTTGGTGAGAAAAGCAGCTTTTAAAACGTTTTGGCGACAATACGTTCCAAAGTACCCATTACCCTCACAAACACAATTACAGAATCATTTGCCGCGAATGAAAGAGATGCTAGAAAATGTGTGTAAACGTGATTTATGTTCCAAAAAAATATGGATTACCGTGGATGAGACGACCGATATAAAGAAAAACAGTATTGTGAATGTAATAGCTCGCGAATTTCAAATTCCTCAACTTTTAGAAGATTTAACAACAATATGTACCAATTATACAGTATTACTAGATTCCATCAGAAAACTACAATGTACTGAATTGTCATTGCAGGAATCATGAGACATAGTGGAGAGTGTAAAAAATAAATTACACACATTAAATGATACGCCAGGATTATGCGCTAGTCAAAAGTTGGCAGATGTTTTAAGGAAAAATCCCGATTTTAATACTTTAGAGGCCGTTTATAATAAGCGTAAGAATAGTGAACTTTTAAGTGATTTTGAAAAACAGTTTCTACATGCAAATGTATCTTCCTTAGATGTGGAGAGATCGTTTTCTATGTATAAGAATATTTTTTCTTGTCGACGCACAAGGTTTATAGAAGTAACTGTGGAAACATATGCAATGATGCAAGTTTACAGTAGTTCACATCCTGATGCCTCTAATTTGTTGAATAATTAGCAAGTAAGTTTATTTATGAATTTTTCGTATTCTTATATTAACCCGTAATACCGACGCCTATGCGAGTCCGCAAGTTTTGGTTACTCTATAAATTACATTTACAAAACGTAATAACTTTGTTGTACATAATGTAATAGTAAATTATTTATTCTATATAACTGCCGCCATTTTGTACACACTTTTCTATGCGATGTCTGAATCCTCTGAAACTGTTACGAATTTCCTCGATGTGTATTTGCTGTACGCCGTTTCTTATCCTTTCTTTTAGTATTTCTCTACTGTTGGGTATTGGTTGAGAGTAAACCAGTTGTTTGAGGCAACCTCTTAAAAAGAATCTAATAGTGTGAGGTCGGGCGATCCTGGAGGCCACGCAATCGGACCATTTCTACCTATCCAGTTTTCCCCAAACACCAAATTTATCCGTTCAGCTGCTCGTGCTATCGAATGTGCAGGGCATCCGTCGTGTTGGAAACACATTGCTTGTCTTTCTGTCAGCGGCAAGTCATGCAAGTACTCTTCCCTGAATCTGTAGCTGTACATAAACATTCTGATTTAACCGCCCCTCTATGAAGAAAGGTCCAATAATGCCAAAACGATATGAAACGACACACCATACGTTCACTTTTTGGTAATACTGTCGTCTACAATTGATTCGAAAGATTGGATTTTCTGTAGGCCAATACCGACAATTTTGAGAGGAAAAAACGCCATTTGTTGTAAAAGTTGATTCGTCTGAAAATACAATATTTTTATAAAAATTTCGTTCTTCAATACATTTCTCCCCGAGGGTAAGACAAAATAATAATCTACGGCCTTCATTACCTTCTTCGATAGTGTGCACAAATTTTGGTTTGAAGGGCTTTACCTTGTTTGCTATATAAATTCTTTGTAATTCCGATTTACTAATATTAACATTACGTGAACGTTCCGTCAATGATAGTCTAGGATGTTCTTCCATCGAATCAGGAGTAACAATAATTGCGGCATCGTTTTCGTCATGTTTCTTCTTTGCTTTCTTTACGTTAACAACGCTGCCAGCTGCAAGAAATTTCTTAACTATTCGCATGGCAGTCATACGTGTAAGGTTGGTGTCGGGAAATCTCTCGTTAAACTGTTGCACCACTTCTCTTAATGCAGTTTGTCCGAGCCGATAACACTGAACCACGTAAATTCTCTGCTGTAACGTTAACCTAATCTAGCATTAATTGAAATTTGAACTAAGGGATACTACAAATTGTAATCTGACAGTACTTAAGATTAGTCAACGATTTTGTTTTCCTGGCCTCCTATTGTTTTCTTTATTTCACGCGAATTCGTACATCGCAGATAACGCTTGCAGTTACTTTTAATACATTTATCGTAGATCAATGATATTATTACGTTTTGTAAATGTAATTTGTGAGTAAATACATACAATTTATTTTGTTTAATCTAAAAAAATGACGGTTTAATAAAGGTAGGTAAATCTTCCTGAAATTTTGTATAGAGCCATAATTTCTGAACAACTTTTCTTAGTAACATTTTGACGTATCATGAACAAAAAGGGTATGTTACCTGAAAAGAAAATAGTTTTCGCTTCACTGTTACGGCCGACTTGTTTTGCAAAAACTGAAAATATTCTTAAAAGTCTATTCATACAAAGCAGAACTTAATCCCACAATCTTAGAATGACATTCAAAAATTTTTAGTCCATCGCACCTCATGTAACATCAATCCTGGGACACACTGTATATATGTAGGGCGACACCAGATTTATGACACTTTCTGAATTTGAGATGAGCCAAATGCTCTCTGACTAACCCTTTTGTGACAAAAAGGCTAGTGGATAATCTTTAAAACTTCCTAAAAGGTTATTGTTTGAAGAAGAAACAATTTTTGCAGTCAACTTTAAAAAAACTTTTTTTAAGACCTTCCGTGTTACTTGGATAAAAGGGTAATTTAACATATTTCTTATTACCTTTCCTTACAGTATTGTAGACTACATCTTCAGAGAATCAATTATAAGTATTTATTTGAGTAAGCGACAACGGAGTAGCCTGTATACGTTGACCATAATTTTATGTTACACAGGACTTCTCGCTAAATAGTTTTCAGTTGAAAACTTCTTCAAATTGCACAATAGAAAGCACCGCCAATTCATCTTGATCCCTGAAATAAAAGTTATTTATACAACACTACAGCAACTTCAATAACATCCATAAATTGAAATGATTAAATTTGATTATAACCACAAAATTTTGAATTATTAAGCATAAACCAGTAAACCCCACTAATACCTACAAATGGCAGTAAATAGAATATAACAAATATGTAGTATGCGATTATTTCAAATACGATTAATTTCCGAATATCCACTAACAATGATTTTGCTTTGTACAACAAATCCCACTATACTGAATCTACAACACGCAAGCCGGTAAATATCTCTAATTGTCCAACCTCTGTCGCTCGTTATAAATTTGGAACATATTAAATATATTACCGAATTCCATTGAGGAATTTTCTACTTCTTTACACTGATGAAAGCAATAGAAAATTTGGTATCAGTAGGCTAATAAATCCTCAACGCGCCGTAATATATACAATACAAAGCATATCTGGCAATCGCCTGTCCTATCATTTAAAATTGAAACAGTTAAAATATTTGGAAGACGAAATTTATTGATATTGAATTTATAACAATAATAATAAGCCTGGACGCGGTAAAACATTAGTAAGCTCTCAGAGTTAACCCTACGCGTCAACCTACTGATCGCACATGCTAGAGAACACAGCTTAGCGCGGAGCTGAGGTACATGATTCTCAACCACTCGTCAATGGAACAGCCAAGAGACTTGATACAAGAAACCACAGGAATCGTTCCAGGCCCTAGTCGTACTAACAGCGACTTACTAACTACGCTGCGGCGAGGAAAGCATGGACGTTTTGGTACCGTTAATTATCAAGCCTTTATCACGACACAACACAGACATAGCACTTGAACAACTGTTAGAAATTCGTACAGAGATTTATCGCAGTACTTGTACCCACATGTATAATTGTAGTGGTGTCGTCTGCAAATTGATACAAGTTACCGGGAATATGGAGATGAAGATCGTTTGTAAATAATGTAAATAAGAGTGGGCCCAGAGCAAAACCCTGCGGCATTCCTTGCACCACACTAACAGCTAATGATAAGGCATTACGTGTACCACTCCCAACCAAAGTGTGTTGCGAACGATCAGTCAAATATGAGGAGAGCCAACTTAATGCAGAATCCCTTATTCCGTATCGAGAAATTTACGTATTAACATTAGATGGTTTACGGTATCAAATGTCTGAGACAAATCAAAGTACAAACCGTTGACTGGTTTCCCCTCGTCCAGACATTGATATACAACATCCAGAGCCTCAAAAATTGCATTCACGGTATGAAATTTACATAAAGTAGTATAGACCTTTAGTGTTTGTTTCTGCACGCAATTTTTTCTGTGTATGCAACTTTTTGGTCATTCTGTGCTCTATGGTCACAGCAACAAATAAATTGAGTTAGGAATAAAAAAAAATTTGGTGAACCTGTGCATCTAAATTAGAAACCTCCAATTCATGGAGTTGGAGGTAAGTTGCAAACTTTATCCTCTAAAGATAAAGCCGCTTTTGTGTAGAAACCGATAGCGTGTAACAAAATAAACATGTTTGTACTCTATCGCAAGTGTACGTACTAGGAAACAGTTTTATAAACAAGAAAAACAAATAAACAGTAATAATATTATATTGGTTAACAATTTCGGACTCAATGGGGTTCTCTTAGTAGACTCTTGCACTAGACATTTTGTTACCGAACCTCAAAAATTTACATTAAAAGATAAAACGGTGAAAATTTCAAATACTCCGTGACGTGCAATTGTAACGTGTAGACGTGACGCCGGCCGTTCAGTACTTTTTTATGCTTCTTATAAGTCAGTTTTATTCTAAATTCTCATTGAAACAATGTCACGAAATTAATGGATTAATTGTATTGATTTTATTTTTCTAGTAATTAAGGATTCAAAACAAAACAATTTTCAGTGGTCATGGCTATCTAGATGTAAAACTAAAATTAAAAAAAAAAAAATTCAGATGACCACTTGTTTGCTAAAAATGACATATCCAATAGCATAACGATCTCTAGATTCCAAAAATGTAAAAATATACAAGGTGTTCCATTTAAAAAACCAAAGTTGGAGTAATTTCCGGCAAAACCGGAAGTGACTGAAAAATTAGGATGGCACCATTAAATTTAGAATTGTTCGTTACTTATAATACCAATATTTCAAATTTTTATTTTGATAAATAAGAAGAATTATAGGGGTGAGCCTAGTTTCAATTACACCCGGTATAGCAGTTCTTGTATCAACCATATGCGAATAAATTAGCATATTTGGACGCTGACAATTGTTAGGTATGCATCAATAATTGTAGTTTAATCAGGTTGTTTCTTCAATATAGATTAGCATGATAATTATTAATAAAAATCAGGTCAGAAAATCGTCTAATAAATCCCTTTCATATCCGGAATCCGTAAACGTCAAATGTTTGAATAGATATAGTAAGTACTTCAATGTCTTGTTTAGAATTAACTTTGCTTTCATAGATTCTGCACAATGACCTGTCTAGGCATCTAGTAGTATATGACCTTTTGGTCTGGTGACCGATAGTTTTCCTGACGTCGATGCATTAATAGCAGAGTTTGCCTGACTTTACATAAATACTACATTAAATAGTATATTGCACTTAAACACATTAACATTTACACCATTTATTATTATTTAAAATATTGTGACATCGGACACTTAAAGTAAAATAGTACAGGACATTAATTGAAAATCTTTAGAAATGAAATAAACTTTACATAACGTTAAACCCACCATATAAAAATCACGCTCAAATACAAAAGAACTGAAGATGTGATATTTACATTAGGAACAGCCCGTATATTGAAAACCCCTATATGCTTCTAAACAAAATTAAAAAGCAAACAATCTTTACTTAACTACGTACTGCTACAAAAAGATGGGACGCGTAAGGGTTCGGCTTAACCGTAACACGTTAATCAAGTATTCTAAAAGATTCTCAAATATGATATAACTTTTACATTATTTATCCCTTCCTTCTATCTATCTTTGTTCTGCAGAAATATTAAGAAAACCGAATATTCGAAGTGGTATTTCCCCACTTCAAAGTGAATTTCGGCAGATGAAAAAAATGCTATGCGCGTAGGATAGTGTAAGTTTTATTATTGAAGTCTATTTTTAACAAGGAATCCAAGCAAGCAATAATAAGTATCTACCATGTCCCATTTAAAACAATACAACTGTGGGTAGCCACGAACTTATGAGACTCCCTACAGGTTTCAATGTAGTTTTAAACTAAGTCCACAATCAAACCTCATAGCAAGAAAAAACCCGTTCTCAAAAATCTCCATTCACAAAGGCACAATCTTTCGGGTCCACGGAGATAACTCAACCTAAGTATATAAGGATACATAAACTGTGACTTCAAAGAAAACAAAATACAATAAAATTCATTATCTCAATGAAGTAGAATCAGTGGGAAGAAAAAATAGTATACGAGGAATACTTTTTAAGTTTTTACAAAAACAATAAAAAAAAAACGTTTTTGGTATAAATCGTCTTATTGTTCTTCAAAATATTCCCCATTAAGATTTATACACTTTTGCATGCGCTCGAACGAATCCCCGATTTTCCATTCTGAAGGTGGTATCTTTAAAACAAGGTTTTTGAAGACTTCAACAATTTCTTGAGGTGATAAAAGTCATTGTACATGCATTTTTTGTTTGACATTCGGTAACAAAAAGAAGTTATTAGGCGATAAATCAGGCGGATATGGGCAATGAGACATTCATTCTATATTTTTTTCCTTCAAATAACCAATTGTTTGACGTGTTGTGTGAGAGCTGGCATTGTCCTGATGAAGAATGATGCGACGTTGTCAATTATTTTTCCCGATTTCATCGAAGATTTCTGGCAAACAAATTATTGTATAACATTCAGCATTAACTGTTCCTCGATCCTCTAAAGCAATGCTTGCGACATGTCCAGTGCAACAAAAGAAAACAAGCAGCCGTTTTCTTGGAAGTGCTTCGTGAACGAATAACCTTTGTTGGATTCGGTTTATCTGGGAACACCCAAACAGTTGATTGTTGTTTAGTTTCCGGCTCGTAGGAATATATCCAAGTTTCGTCATCTATTACGATGACGTAGTACACGTAGTTTGAAGTTCCTCTGTCGAATTTTTTGAGCATTTCCTGACACCAAGTGACACAAGCCTTTTTTGTGCTTGGGTCAAATTACGCGGAATCCATCGGGAACAGACCTTTTTCACACCTAAATCTTCATGCAAAATCGATGGTACTGCAGTCTTCGATATTTCTATTTTGGGGTAAGTCACATGCCGATCCTCTTCAATCATGTTGCGCATAGAATGGATACTTTTTGGAACAACAACCGGTTTTGGTCGACCTCCACGAAATTCATCACTGACGGAAGCGCGACGACGACGAAATTCTGCAAAGCAGTCCTTTCTGACTGTGCACCATTAACAAAAGTTGAACAAAGCGATTCGAGGCAGTGCCCTTGTGTTAGGCCATTACTAAAATCGTAAAAAACATCTAACGTAACCTTGCGTGAAAGGATTCTTATAAAATTGCTTTCTTTAAACGCTCACTGTCAACGAATTACTCGCCTGATTTCTGTGCTGTCACTGCTTCAACAGTAATAAATACTAAATTTTACGAAAATAATGATATCAAATATCAATAGCGCCATCTAGTGGTTGTCTGTAAAACTTAAGACACTACCCTCGTATAGCTACTCCGTTTCATAGAGGCGTTGTAGTTTAGTGGTTACTTTATACTTTGTTGGATGCAGAAACCACTGTTTGTTTCCTTATTTATGGGGCAATTTTTTATGATGAATCATCTTCACTAAATGTGTGGTTTGAAGTTAAAAGTTATAACAAAATCGCAAGCTAATATGTAATAATGGCGGCAACTTTCGCAATTAAATGAGAGTGTATTAATTTTGCAGCGATATTGCCTCATAGTTGTGGTATAAGAGCCGTGCGTCATAATAGCAGAGCTAAACAGTTTAATCCTTCAACCGTATCAGGGTGTTATACGAAAGCATTAATAATAAATTATTTGCCAGCACACTGTAGTTAAGTTGTTGACATGCTTTCATGTCGTTGAAGAGAACCTGGTGCATTTAACTAGCGCACCAATCATGAGGTTTCTCTTTAAAACCAACTAGGTACATCTATAAAGTTTACATAGGTTCCCGGTTTCAATTTGAAGAACGTGCTCTACGGCATATAGTATAAACGTTTAGTGTTCGAAATCCGCTGGATAATGATTATGGACCCAAAATAAATTTATTTCTTCTTTAAAAGACAAGGAAATTGTATGGTCTTCGTTCTTTAACAGAATAATTTTATACAACGATTTGGTGCTTTAATACCGGGTGATCCAAGATAGGTGGCGAGGTATCATATATGAGGAACTAAGAGTCGTATAGCTGTGGAAAAAAATCTTCATAAAAAAAGTGGCCAAGAAAAAATGGTAGAAATTATTTTCTACCGCTGGGAGGCCTAACCACTATAGTCATAAAAAAAGGATTTTTCTAGAAAATATACCCATATAAGTTGTCAAATAAATCTTATCGTCGTAGAGCTAGTATAATTTGGAATCCTTTTTGGAGGGCCTTTTTTTCTGTAGAACAAAAAATAAAAACTCAAGAGGAGGGGTAATGTTCTATAATTAAATTGGCAGTAGTTTCGGTTTTGAATTAAACAAATTTGATAAACAAGATCTCGGTTGAAAGAGGAAGTTTTACTGATTAAAATAAAAAAAAATAACTATGACCTATTGATTCTCAAAGCCATCGCTAGAGGGCGTCATTTGGAAAAATTACAGTTTTTACCATTTTTCTCAGAAATTTCAAATGGAACGACCTAATTATTATACCATATTTGGATAGTAGATTAAAATTACAACAAAAAATGTTAAAGAAGCAATTTGATATATCTACTAGTGTTTGAATTATCGCCAAAAGAATAAATAATAACACGTTAATTCTTACATGGTTAAGCATGCCATGTAAAATTGAACATTTTTTTTAACTTTTATACATTTAACTAAGCCTCTTTTATACCAGTTTTAGTGTTTCGTAACGTCCTAGTTGATTTGTAATTATTGTTCTCCAGACCTTCCTTCGCACTTTATCCAGGCTTAGGACTAGTTCAAATTATGCGAGACACAAAATTTGAAGCGTGTTTAAAAGTCAACGGGCCAAAACAACAATGGAAACAACAACGATTTTAATATTATTAATCAAGCGTTCAAAGCAAAAACAAAACAAACAAAAACGGGAAATTTATCAATGTTCAAAGAGACCCCCATTTTGCATAATGCAACGCTCACATCTGTTTGTAATACTGAAAACAGCACTTTCAACTTCATCTCGCGCAATCGTAGCAACGACTTTTCGAATTCCCTCAAACATATTTTCCCGTGTAGTTAGACGTGTTTGATACACAATATCTTTTATTCTTCTCCACACATAAAAATCTAGCACGGAGATCTAGGAGGCCACGGAAACAAACTACCCCTTCCAATCCAACAATTTGGAAAAGCCACATCTAAGAAGTTTCGTACCCTTTGAGAAAAGTGTGCCGGACACCCATCATGTTGGAACCACAAGGATCTCTTTTTATCCAAAGGAACATCTTCTAAAAGAACAGGAAGTTCGTTTCTTAAAAAGTCTAGGTATGTGCCGCCATTTAGACGATCATTGAAAATAAACGGTCCTGTAAATCTGTGTCCTAAAACCCCGCACCATACGTTGACACTCCATCTGTTTTGGTGATCAACTTCCCGCATCCAGTGAGGGTTTGCTTCTGACCAATAGTGCATGTTGTGTAAATTAGTAAAAGTACCTTCATTAGTCCATAAAATTTGAAAAGCAGATCATTTGTTGTAGCTGGTTATAGCATTAAAAGGGAATTCGTTTAAGTACCACGTTACTATATTAACAGAATTAATGTCTTTGAGACAAAACCAATCAATAGACTGGTAACTATCCGCAAAGGAACTACGATCATGGCCAGCTTCTTCTGTCGCACGGTGTTTCATCACTCCATGAACGTTGTGAACGCACTAGTGCGGTGTTTCTCTACAGGCTCATTAATAATAAAATTGATTGTCCAGAGTTACTGTGTGGGGTATCTTTTCATGTTCCCGCTAGGGAATCGCGAAATGTATCTTCATTTTACTTGAAACCTGTGAGAACTAATGTAATGCACCTAGCGCCAATAAACCGCATTTGTCGTTGCGCTGATATGTTATATAAAGACATTTTTCTGGATCAACTTTTTTAGTGTTACGTGTATATTATGCAACGTATGTATGTATTCATCGTTATAGTCTTATGTGTATCTCTAAGAAATTTAATTTATTTCATTTTGTACTTTTGCTACACTTTAGATAATTTGTATGTATATGTGTCTATTTTGGTGTTTTACTGTTGGGCATAAATAAATATTATTATTATTATTATTATTAATATAATAACAAAATTCTCCGTACTGAAATCGGTCGACGATTGGTCGGTAAATGTGAATGGTGTCGTTGTAGTATCTGTGCCGTATCGTGATCGTGTCGGTGCTGCTGTCGGTAAATGTGAAGACGCCCTATTTCATCTAGGAAAGTTTGTAAAATCCCAAAAAAGTAGTCCTCAAAGTCCAGAAAATATATATATATATATATATATATATATATATATATATATATATATATATATATATATAAGTACAGTATGTTCTGTAATGTTAAAATTGTAATTTTAGTAATGTCCTGATTAGATTTGTTGCAAATTAGGAAGTATTAACTTGACACTCTTTTTAGTTATTTTAGTAGTTGGTCGTTAGTAAGTTATTTGTTTATCCGTATGCGATTTATAATACAATCTTCTATTTTTCATTTACTGCAAAATAGTTTCTTTGAGTTCATTTAGATATTATAATTCTCGTTTATTGCATAGTAAGGACCTAAAGTATCCCCCCCCCCCCATGCTAACTTTTCAATGACAGAAGCTAGTGTTTCTAGAAAAAATATGTCGATTTCTATTTTTTGTAAACTAACTTCTTCCGTTATCAAGAGTTCAATTGCATTTCTAGTGTCACCGGAAGTGACGTCAACCTTCTTATTTTCAAGAGAACGTCCTGTATATTTTTACGTTTCTGGAAAGGCAATCGAAAGGCGAATCCAATTATACCACATACTTTACCTTAAGAAATATGACCATATGCAGCAATAAATATTTTGGTAATCTGTTTATGTTGTTACTCAAAGTTGGCTAGGAAAGAGCGCCAAATTGTTTCTTATGACGCCAGACTGATCTAAAGAGCTCGTTGCTAAGCAAAGTAATTATAATAATTGCCAAACTGTCAAATCTCAATTCCAAAAGCGGAAATTATTTTTGTTATTTATTGCTGCTGTAACCTGCATTTGTCATACTTTCGTTCTTTGTGCTCGTTATTATTTTATGTCATTTTAACTTGTTTTGTTAATTGTCGTTTCTCCTTTACGTTATCGAACTTTATTGTAATTAATTAATTGTGGTTTGTTTAAATTTATTAATTTTTGATAGGCAATGTGCTTAAGTTTCAGTTTTTTATGTTGTTGATTTTACAATGGCCTCCGCATGGGCCACCTAAGATAAACATCAAGTACCTAATTTCAATATTCCATGAATTTGGCAACAATTACCACGAAGTGGAACATAAGGAACACTGCCTTTATACAGCCAGAAATATTTTAACTTTGCACTACGTAAGGATATGATTTAAATTATTGTACAATTTGTTGCGCAACCGCGGCAAATAAGGTGATAATTGTTGCCAGATTTACATAATATTAAAATTGTTTGACCAATTTTACTTAGTTCTTGCCGAAGCCATTATAAAAACCTAAAAAAACAGACATATTGTCTATCAAATACTAACACATTTAAACAAACTTACCATGATTAATTAATTGCAATATAGTATGACAAATGTAAGATATACATAGTAACAATAAACAACAAGAATAATTTACGCCTTTGGAATTCAGATTTGACAGTTTGGCAATTGTTATGATCACTTTGCTTAGTAACGAGCTCCTTAGATCAGTCTGGCGTCACACAAAACAATTTGGCGCTCTTTCCTAGCCAACTTTCCATAAAAAAAAATACAAATTACCGAAACATTTATTGCTGCGTATCGTCATATTTCTTAAGTTAAAGTATAACATATGTGGAATCGTTGGATTCGCCTTTGGATTATCTTTCCAAAAACGTAAAGATATACAGAATGTTCTATTTAAAATAAGAAAGGTGATGTCACTTCCGGCGTCACCGGAAATACAATTGAATTGCCGATAACGGCAAGAGTTGGTTCACAAAAAATAGAAATGGACCTATTTACGCTTTAGGTCCGCAGTGAAGTTTTTACTTGTTTGGAATCTCATATTTATTTCTTCTTATTAATTTACTTAATATTTACTATGGCGCCTGAAAAGCATCTTCGCCACGATCTTATGGAAAGTTGGAACATTTTAGAGACTTTCCAGGCACAATAAAATATGTAGAAACTCAAACTCTAAAAACAACAAATGCAGTAAATGTTTTAAATATAATAAGTAAACTAAAAAACATTCCGAGTGATTTCGGTAATCAAATATAACGTTTCAAGCGGTTTTTAGCCGTAATCCAAATCTACAAGAATTAGAAATGTATTTAACGAAAGCTACGGACGTAATGAAAAAGGTCAGAAATTGTATATATTGTATTACATATAATGTAAAGGTTTCAATACGCACCTTTAACGAGCTGTAACATTGAAATAACTTTTTCCAATTTTCAGATGCCTACTACGAGGGACGTTCAGTAATTAACGAGACAAACTGCATTAACGGGAAAACTACCGAATATTGTTAGATGAAATTTTCTGTGGGTCAAGTTGGCAACTTTGGGGGCAAATTAAGTTAGCTGTTTGAAAGAAATAAAAGCAAACATAACCCCTTTTGTTTATTTCAAAATGTCAGCTACTCTCGAAACGTGTACGGTGGCAGAGCAACGTTCAGTGATAAGATTTTTGTTATCTGAAAATGTGAAGCCGGCCGAAATTTACTCGAGAATGTTGAAACAATGTCGACCGACGCGCTACAAAATCGCACCATATTCTCGATGACAGGCGTATAAAAATCGTGACAATGGCTGATTTGTGTAATGTTAGTGTTGGAACTGTGTATTTAATCATTCATGACAAGCTGAATTATCGCAAAACGTATTCGAGATGGGTTCCCAGACAGTTGACTCAAGTCCATAAAGACACCCATGCTCGCATTTGGGTTCGGAGGTGTTGCCACATCCTCCTTACAGCCCTGACCTGGTACTGTTCGATTTCCATCTGTTCGGCCCGCTCAGAGTTTTTACGCGGCATCAAGTTCGAAGACAACGAAGCGGTCAAATAAGCTGTATACAAGTGACTCGGATATCAAGGTCAAGAATTCTTCAGTACTGGAATCAGAAAGCTCACAAAGCGATGGGAGAAGTACCCAAATGTTGATGGAGACTACATTGAAAAGTAGTGTAAATTTCATTGTCATTTAATAAATTGTTTTTTTTTTCACAACCATTTGTCTCGTTAATTACTGAACGTCCCTCGTAACAAACAAGTAATGTTTACTGAAGAACATTTATAAATGATACTTGTAATTAACATAAACAATAGTCTTTAAGCGTTTATCAATAGTTAACAACATTACTGAAATAAGCTACATTCCTAACAAAATAAAGCCTTGTTGTATATAGATTTTCATAAAAACTTGTTTTCATTTCATTTGTGACGTTATAAATTTTATATTCCCGAAAATCTGTTAAGGCAATTACCAAGTAAATCCAAGAGATAAATATTTTATACCTTATTCTACATATTAGTAATTGCTTGTGTGTATCTAAATCTACATACATAGTGGCGTGAATGCATAAAGTGTTTATGTGAGCAAATTTCTATTGTTGGCATCATAATTGTTGGTTTCGTTGTTATGTTACTTACAGTTTCGGAACACGCAGACGACAAGACGTGTGACAGCTTCTTATTTCTCGCTACGCTGCAGCACAACGTAGAAGCTTGATGGGTGGTTTGATTATGAATTCATCAAACAAACCGCACCTTTAATACCTCGTGTCTCAAGCAGCCTTATGTGGGAAACATCGCTTCGATTGACTTAGGCTGTATGTGCATGTACACAGGTTATCGCAAAAGTTCAAAATTTTTGAAATGCTGCGAATTGGTTATCACATAAAGATGTTATAAAGAGCTATTGCGTTGAAACGAAGGTTTGTTGGAATTTTTCCATGATTACTAGCTTTTGGCTTTCTTTACAATGGTTATCAGTTTTGAACGTATTTTAAGGAGTAAAATTAAAAATAATTGTTTAATATAATAACGGGATAAACCCAGAAACACGTATAAATAAAAACACAAATATGGAACGTTGCTTTAACAAAAAGATCTTGCAGTTATATTTGATGTCATATTAGCGTATTCTGAGCACATAACTGGCATCATTAGGAAAGCTTATCAAATCTATGGTTTCATTTATAGAAATTGTAAGAATTTTAAACATTTGAACTGCCTATTATTGTTATTTAATGGATTTATAAGGTCAAAACTAGAATACGGTACGATAATTTGAAATCCCATATACGACGTATACACATAAGGAAAGAAAATATCTACCTATACGAAAAAGCATACATGCGATAACGATAAACACGAATGCGTGATTCATCACAAGTGGCGGGGTTAGCGGCAGTCGACGGCTCATGACGGTTACCGATGTGGGTTAGTTACGAGGTAGACTGCATTTTGTGCGGACGTTCTTACTAAGAATTTCTAGAGTATTTCTTTTTCTTTTCTTTTATTTCATCAGAATCTGTTATTATCTTCATTTTTAGAACTTATTAGTTTCGTCTAAGCTTCGTAGCAACAAAATAAATATGCGAAACTCTCATTTCCAGACGACAAATTATTACGTGTGCTCTTGCACACAGTAGGTCTACATCCCAACGTTGTTAGAAGCGTACTAGCGCGACTCGCATAGAATTGATCGGATTCCACTCAATCCCCTCCTCGCTCTCTCGCCG
Source organism: Dynastes maya (assembly GCA_029619315.2). NCBI lineage: Eukaryota > Metazoa > Arthropoda > Insecta > Coleoptera > Scarabaeidae > Dynastes > Dynastes maya. The sequence goes on along the minus strand of JAROYE020000003.1, from coordinate 52,041,749 downwards.
TACATATATAGATATAGCTAATTTCACATTTCCCCAATGTGTATAAGACTCGCATTGAAACAGTCCAAGAGGCTATGAGTATTCACTTATGTTAAATCAGTTTAATGTTTCATCCCTCGAGAATCGGCGCAAAGTTATAAATGGTTAAGTTTCTATGAAATCTTTTAAATTACAACATCGACTAGTCGTGGCTTCCATCTAAACTGTATTTTAATGTACCGAGACTAAGTTCCCGATATGAATCAACATTTCATTTACCTACCGCAAATACTAATCTCTTGTTAAAACCTTCGGTGTGCAGTATGTGTAACAACTTTAATGTAATATAATGTAATTTGTAATTGATCAGATCTATATTTCCATAGTATAGGTGATATTATTAAAAATGTACAGTAATTTTGTTCATTTACTCTTTTCTCTCATTTATAATAAATTATTTTCTCTTTGTTTTGGTCTGCCACATGCACTGCATTAATTTCAAGTTTGTTAATAGTATTTCTTCAACCATGTATTTATTTTTCATCTCTGTATTTTCTGTGCATTATTCTTAAGTTTGTTAATTGTATTTCTTTGTTTAAATCACGTATTTACATCATTCCCTATAAAAACAGTGCGAGCAGAGATCGAAGCACTAACACACGGACATGTTTCTGCCTACCCGGTGTCATCAGCGTGATTACAAGTACTCCTTTCTGCTGCCTGCATTGCGTTTATATTTCCGTTTATGCCATCGATCACAAAAACAGCACTGAAAATATCTTCCGGCGCCACCTAGCGCCAAGAGACATGGCGGGCATCTGTACTCTAGTTTGTGTCGCTACGTTCTAGAACGGCAAGACTGTGTCTCTCATAACATAAGTCAAGCGATATATGTAGGTAGTAAATAATAACAAAACGAATAAGCTTTATATTTAACGAAATGGAGAAAAATATACAAATTATTAGAAAGATTACTAATTGATCATTAGAGAGCGGAATTATATGCATCGGAAATCGACAAAATATCCGCATATATATGCAGAAAAATTCTTCGAAATATGCACCATTTTTGCTAAATATGCAGCTTTATGCACATATGCTTTCAAGTTTTGTTATTGTCAAAAAAACAAATCCATAACTGGCTTTAATAAATATCAACTCATTAGGCAAAGAAGAGTTTTTCAAAATTTCTTGACATTTTTCAGTAGAATTGCAGTTGTCAGTAGAGAATTCTGAAATAATGTTTTTGATCTCTAGATAATGGTTTGCATAAAATATTGCGGGATTTAACCAAGTACTCCATCGGGTAATGACGAGTTCAACTGGTAAAAGAGTATCCGACAACCTTTCTCTATAAATCTGAACTCTCAATGGTGACTTTAATAAAATTTTCTTAACGTTACTGATTAATGTATTTACTGCTGGAAATTGCTACCGAATTTCCTCAGCCACCCTATTTAATCCATGAGCCAAATAAGTAACATGTATTAAATTAGGGTACAAAAGTTTAAGCTGTTGACCCGCTTTAATCATATATGCCGCTGCATCAGACAACATGACTAAAATTTTTCCTGTGAGAACATCAGGAAGAAAAAAATTCATGAAACTTTCATTAACAAATCTTAATATTGTGAGATGGTTTGTTTTTTCTAATTATTTACAAGCAATTAAATACGATCTATCAGGCTGTTTATTATTTAGATGACGAATTAATAAATTTGCTATATAACGGCCACAGGAATCTGTCGTTTCATCAACGGTAAAATATATATACTCGTTTTTGACAATTTCCCTAATGCTATTGATCGTTTCAGAATAAATATCGGTTGCGTAACATTTTCTGAGCAAACTTTCATCCGGAATACTCTTTTGGCAGTACTTTTCTAAAAATTGCCGAAAACACGGATTTTGCAACTTTTTGAGCGGTATATTGGCAGTAACCATCGCTTTGCACAAATCTGCGTTAAATATTTGTTGCTCACTTTGTTTTGAGGTTTCGGCAAAAGATTGTGTCAAAGGCACTTGACTAAATTTTGAAACTTGAAGTTTCCGACAGTTTCTTTTATGCATTTCAGTTGCAACATGTTGGGTGACTTGAAATTTGCGTTCACATGGCACCTGTAAAGAAAAAAAATATCACCAAAAACTTACAAGAGAATCGTATATGGCTGTACGATTCTAAATATTAATGTATTACACACAAAACTTACCGTCTTCCACCATGCTTTGCAGAAAACTCTTTCATCCGTTAGAATAAGTTCAGGAACATTTTTGATTCACGAAACAATTAAACTTGTACTCACTTTTGGCATTTCTCGCTACTGCACTAATCTACTTCAACGTTCAAGTTCAAAGAAAAAATTATTTTTGTTCTAAATTTGCTAAAAAATGCACGAATATGCTCTAGTGTGCAAAAATATGCAATAATCGCTGAAATATGAAAAATTACTAAAATGTGCGAAATATGCAATAATTAATCTACGTCAATCAATTCGAAAAGTTGTTATTCGCATATATACTGAAGCATTTGCTTGTCATATAAAAATATGGGATATGCAAATTGCATAAATTCCGCTCTCTATTGATCATATAATACTGCATAAGCCGTACCATGGAGAAGTTGAAGTATGAATAAGTAAAACGGCGCGGTAATTTTACTTCAAAAGAAGAAACTGTGTATATGGTTAACGACGATAAGTTTAATACATGTTTTATGAAATATTTTGTGAAATACCAGCAATCACGATGCTCATTCATAACACAAAAAACATATCAAAAATATTGTTCCATGCTTCTCATTAGTGACCGGTAGAATGGAAGGGGGATGGGACGTTTCGCCGTCGCCGGCTTGTCATAGGGACAATTCGCCAAGACCAGTTCGCTGTAGGATCAGATCGCTGTCGACCCGATTCGCCGTAGGCCCGATCCACCGTCGTGACACAAAATTGTGGTTTAACAGATATTACAGCAAAATTTATTACAACTTAATGTTAGATGCAATCTAAGATAAAACGCGAGTGGCAATCTAAGACAAAACGCCTACAACATCTTCTTTAAATGTGCAATTATTAGATATTTCGCTTAATAATTCATTCTCTATGGACAATATTTCTAAATTTGATAGTCATTTGCCATAGAATTCTCCGTTTAGTTTTTAACGTACTCAAGTGTAGTCATACTTCTTCTATTACTTATAATTGTAGTAGGTATTGTGAGTACTAACTGTAGAAGCTTTGTGGTTTCTTGGTAGATAAGATCTGATTCATTGTGTTATCTAAGACGTATGAACGGGTATTCATATATTTTTTTTAATTTCTATATGTATATTATATCTATATTAATCATGGTCCGCCACTATTTCCTCATGAAATGTGGAACCTTTACCAAAGGATATTGGATGGACGAAATCAAACAAATAACCGTTCTCCTACATAATTATCTTCAAACCAATTGATGAGTCGGAAAAGCTCTGCATGTAAAACATTGGTAAAAATATCAATAGCTTCGTCCATATTAGCAAAGCAAATTGTGGATCGTTACTACAAGCAGAGAAATACTTACTTGTGTCAAGACAATTATCGTTTTAATTATCCACAATACAATTACTGTTTCAAATCAAAACAAATATTTTCTTAGTGTTTTTTTTTCTCCGCTTAAGGAAAGTATAAATTTGTAATGAAATAATTATGTTTCTTTGTTTAAGAAATTTGTTAACTGGATTCAAGAAAATCTATGTTTTCCGCTATGTTTCTGAGTATCAGTAGTTTCGTCCACAGTGAGCCAGATTTTTTGATTTCTCAACTTGTCTTTTATACAGTCTTTTACTGTACTTTGCACATGTTGTTAATTGTACCGCAATTGTCTTTCTGTTGGTAGCTTCCATGATGGAACATATTTATCCCAAAAGAGACGAAAGTTTTCATTATCTACTAGGTGTTGTGGGATGTTGCACGTGCTCAACACGAAAATAAAGTAATACAAAAATTGCCAGTACGGACTATTGTTTCTTAAATTCAATACATGACGTTTACTTTTAATATGACTTCTACATTCAAATGTCGTGCGACCTAGCAACCATATACCGCAAAATTTGACGAATGTGCGAACCTGTAAATTCCAAAGCAGGGAAACGCCAAATATATTTCTTCACATGCGATACAAAAGGTAGACCAGACTTACGTCCAATGTTTTCGAAAACACACAATGAGAATCCGATAAATAACCGAAAGACCGAATTCCTCAATGTCTACCGCATTACTGAACTCTGCAACCACGTACGTACATACAACCCCCCGTACAGGCCTCTCTGCGGGTGCAACCGTTTGTCATGCTTTAAATATTTGTATAATATAAGAATAATGTTGATTTACATATACTTATTACTTAATTTCAATTACACTCATACTTACCCATATAACGATATAACCTTCACCGTACAACGTTTCATACATATTTTCAAAAGATACGGGTTACTGTAATATTTTTTGTAGGTACTCACATCTTTTATAAAAATAATATTGTTAAATGTGCATCCACTAATTAATTTATAAATTAAATCATTTTTATTAATTGTAATATCTACTTTCTTAACTTAAGACTAAATGATTTACTTCCAAGGAAACATTTATAAAATAAAATTATTTTCTTATATCAAACATCTTTTTAGCCTTGAAGTAAAAATGGTTTCTTCAATAGACACCGATTTTTTCAAGAAAATCTAGTTTCTTGATGAAAGGAAATATTGGAATATTGGAATATATGGAATTACCTGTCATAAAAGCCACTTTGGTTGAGGAATTGTAATATAGGAAAAAATGCTATTCCTAATGAATTGTTAAGTGCAGATGTATTATTTAATAAGCTTTATAAAGGTTTTGTTTCACCAGGAATTTATTAGTTTGTTAAAAACTTCCGATACGAGGAAACGAGCAGCTACGTACGAGTTTGAAATGAATGTCCTGAAAGATTTATAAGTAGAGCGGGACTGAAACAAGGATGCATACTGAGCCCATTGCTATTTAACGTCACATTAGATGAAATATTGAAAAGATGTAGAAATAGATTAAAGACATACAACATCGGAACCTGGAAAATGGAAAATATAAGAATAACAGAATTGTGTTACGCAGACGAGTTGGTAATAGTCGGGGAAAACGAAACAGATTTACAACACAATATAAATATCCTGAATGAAGAGCTACAAAAAAGTAATAAACCTAAAGAAAACCAAAACAATGGTAATAGGAACAGCTAAAGAAAGACATCAAATTGAAATTGGAGGAAAGACTGTAGAACAAGTAAACAAATTCTCTTATCTGGGAACAATCATCAATGAGATGGGAACCATGGAGGATGAAATTAACGAGAAAATTGCGAAAGCGGGAAAAATGTTCAACATAATAAAAACGAAATTCCTCAACAAGAAAGAAATATAGAAAGAGGTAAAGGCGGAAGTAGTTAGAATAGTTGTGAAACCAACGCTCACCTACACCTGTGTTGTGGACAACAACAGAAAAGCTGAGGAGTAAGCTGACAGCTGCAGACATGAGATATATATATATATATATATATATATATATATATATATATATATATATATATATATATATATATATACATATATATATACATGGCTATACATTCCTGCCGGAATTGTAGCCACTCTAATGAGTTCTAAAGACTCCTTTATTATGGTGAGTCACTCCATACTACTTTTAACATTATCTTTATCGGTTGCTCTGTGTTTTCGCTCTCTGTATTATCATCTCCCATTCCTTTCTGTCGTTCACTTTGTTCCGCCGATTACCTACTCCCATTCTTCTTAGGTCTTCTTTGACCTGATCTTCCCATCTGAAATGAGATATCTGAGGAAAATAGTAGGGAAGACAAGGAGAGATAATATAAAGAATGTGGAATACAGGGAGCAGTTGAACATAATACCAGTGGAAGAGACAATACAACGGGGACAACTGAGATGGATGGGACATGTGCAAAGAATGAGATAAGCCAGGCTAGTGAAAAAGGTGTTCGCAGCAAGAGGAAGCGGAAATCGAAGGAGAGGAAGACCGCGAAGAACGTGGACAGAGGAAGTAGGAAAGGCACCGTAGTAGCGACCGTAGTAGCGACCGTAGTGCAACGAAAGAAGCAAGCAACCGAATCCAGCAACTTGTGTTGGATTCGGTCCATCTGGGAACACCCAAGCAGTTGATTGTTGCTTAGTTTCTGGCTCGTACGAATACATCAAAGTTTGGTCAGCTGTTACGATGTTATACATATATGGATTTTGAAGCTCCTCTGTCAAATTTGCTGAGCATTTTCTTACACCAATTGGCACGAACTCGTTTTTGTGCTTGAATCAAATTATGCGGAATCCATCGTAAACAAATCTTTTTTACACCTAAATGTTGATACAAGGTCGAACGTATTGTAGTCTTCGATATGCCTAAGGATGCCTCTATCTCACGGTAAGTCACATGCCGATCCCCTTCAATTATTTTGTGCACAGCATGGTAGTGGGAGACACCCCAGGCATAATTTTTTTTTTAATTTTTGCAGTAACCAAATGTGGGTATTTCCTGTTTTGTCTGATAATAGCACACACCTATGTATCGTGAACAGTTTAAAGAACAAGTGTGGTACTGTTTGAAATGGTACGTCCGCGTATCAATGTACAGCAAAAAGAAGTTTCCATTTATTGTTAATGTCTATTCTTGTGGAAAAATGATGTCCCGTTATAGAAATATTTCTTACAGTTGTGTCTATGCTGGAAACTTTCGGTAAACATGCTATAGTACCTTGGCTAAGTACAATAGATGCAGTAGAGATGACAAGATGTGGTTCGTCTTTCTACTTCTCCGGTATCTGCAGTGTGGTTATGCTCTTCACTTGATTTAAGAACAGAAACTATTCTTAAAGAAAGCGTCGCAGTTCGAGGATTGCACTTTATTTTGTAGTAATAGTCACATTATCAAAAATATTTTTCGTTTCTTTTCTCTTTTCAACATAAGCAACCGCCAAGCAATAACTTTTTCTTTCCTTTTTCACTAAAAACAGATTCCACGACGTTTTCTCGATGTTAATTGCAGCACAAACTTTTTCGGAATAAACAATTTCAAGAGATTGGCATTCTTTTAAAATAACTATTATTGGGTACCATTACGTACAATCCCTTGAAATTGAATTGAATTAGGTTATTAAAATTATTTTTGCTGGTCGTCCTAAGTCGAGATAAATCGTGAAGGAAAGTTTTCTTATTGTCGGGGAACTTTCCATTCCATGAATTGTTGGTCGAGAAATTTTACCGTCAGGAAATTTTCCAGTCGGGGAATTTGTTTGTCGACGAAGTGTTATCAGAAAATTTTCCGTCGATGAATCGTTATTGGGGAATTGTTTTAGACCGGTTAGATTAATGTCTGACTTATGCTTTTAGTGGTAAAACAAAAGCTGCCCTATATGAGATGACATGCCTCTATTGTTAGTGCAAAATTATGATCAAGCAACTTTTATCGCGTCTGACGTATATTGTAAATGTATATGTATGTTGTATATACTGCACATTCTTCGTTGATATTACCCTCGGCGGCTTAATTTCCGTAGACCACGAAATCTTTAATTATTTTCAGTGACATTCCGTTAAGTGTATTTTAATTAAACGTTCGGGTTTTAAGACACAACGACGAAGAGAGGGAAGCTGTTGCTTAAGGGCCAATAAAACTCTCAAACAAGATGCCTCCCGTATTGAGGGTATTAGCCTCATCGCCGAAGTGATAGTACGCCGGAATTTTAAAGAATCCAGAAGCTCTTAAATGGAAATTTGAAAATTACGCCGACATCGCAAATTATGTTAAGATAGTGAACCGTATACATTAAATTAAGGAATGGTGCGGTACTTTCATTCAACAGCGTTATAAATACACGTGAAAATTCGACCAAAAGGTGGCGCTTTCGCAAAAGAATGTTATAGTATAATTATCAATAGCTTGTAAACTCCCAACAGGGTAACCAAGGATAACTTAAGCAATTATTCAAAATATGCAGCTTCATCCATGGTATTGATGGTTTGGCTATGATAATTTAACTTCTTATTTGTTTTATGAATCAATGTCGTACATAAGAAAAAGATGCATCATTGTAGCATACAGTAAATCCATTTAATACATTGTAATGGGGCCGGCTTTTGCTTTTTAGAAATATGTAACCGGCACGGCGCTGGCTTTTTTTATTTTATTTACCGGCAAGTAGATACAAACGGAATACCTCTCTGGACTATGTCAAATTTAGGAAAATTTCGGAATTGAGAAAAATTAAGGAATAAATTTTACTAAATATTTTTCCTAACTAATTGACTTTGTAATTGTAAATTGTAAGTTAATAAATTGCTCACGAATTATTTTCCTTTCCTTTTATAACTTAATTTAATCTCTGATGTTAATAGGTTTCTGTACTAGCGGCTTAACTGTATCGAGGTTCTGGTCACGCTTCTTTCTAACAGATGTCGCGACAAGCGGCAAGCAGGTGTTTTTTTATTTTTGTAAGATTAAAATTCGGAAAAATGTCGTGAAGCTTAATTACCTCAATTGTGCGGCTTCTTCGTAACATAAATGTCCTAAATTTGTATATTCGGAGATAAGTGAGTTCTGTAGAGTCCTGGAACAAGGAGTTCATCAACAAAATTCTACCAGAGGTAACTCGGATTTGTCCAGGGTCTTCGGATAAAAAAACAAGTAATTTTTTTTACACTTCGATTTACTTATATATTTACTTATTTACAAAACGGTTTAAAAACAAAATAAATGGCATTCAGATCAAAGAAAGAAAGAAAAATAAAACGGAATAACCCTCTTTTCTTAAAATAAAGTTTAAGAATTAAAATTTCAGAGATCATGTACAAGGAACTTTTCGGTAAATGGAAATGTATTCGTCGCGGAAGATGAATCTTATATAACTATGACTAACAAGCAGTGATACGGGATTGAAATTCTAGTGTCGGCAAAGAGAGTAAATAATAAAATTACTGTCGGTGTGTTACCAGAAATTCGACAGAACTTATTCGTTTTTTGCTCGTCAAACTCAATCGAAAATAACTTTATGTAGTAAAGTAATTAAATTCGGGAAGCTATACGGTTTTCGGTACTTAATGAGTTTTTAAAATCGGCAATTCCAGCTGACAAATCTGTCACCGGCGAATTAAGAAAACGTCGTCAGAACGAGCCCGACTTTCGGTTGTCAAAATTCAACTGACTCTCGTGCGGCATTATACGAATATGAACGCTTAAATCTGGAGTATCAGCGAATAAAACTATCACCTAATGATTCCGGATAACAATGACAGAACGAGCCCGTCTTTTTGCTACCAAAAGTCAATCAACAATAATTCCATTTGGCGAGCTTACTCCCTTCAGACAGTAGTTGTTCCGTCATTGAAGGAACGGTTAAGAAAGATCTCTCACTGTCTATGAATGTAATTCTGATCGGCCTTATATACCAAATATCGGGATAACATATTAGTTTTTTGTACATGGCACTGGCGGATGAGAACAATCTAAAAATAGAATGTTACACAAATTTACAGTTACCGAATGGCAGGTTATACACTGGTAGTTCAAAAGTTACATATACCGTAAGTGCGAGCGTACTATAATCAGCCAGTATAATCGGCATTCTTCGAAAATGCCAGAGCGAAGTCGTGTCTTACACGTGTACGTGAACGAATACGCCGTTTATAATGTGCGCAAGGCGTTTTTGGAGATGCGAGGGCGAAGTCGTGGCTTGCACATGTACGTGAACGAATACGTCGTTTATAACATTAGCAAGGTGCACACATGAATTTGGGTTTACGTAATTTTGTCAAGCAAATGATATTTCACAGTGACATTCAACACAGCACACGTTCAGATGCGCTGAGTTCGTGTAAAATCGGGTGATCATAGTATGCTCGCTCGTACGGTATACAATGACATTGAAAAATAAGTGACGAGAAAAATTACCAAAAAGCCAAAAATAATTAAAAAAATTATTACAAAGTTATTCAGACAATAATTGCAATATTTTCTTGTTCTTAAAAGTGTTTAAATTCGCAGGAACGTATCTGGTTGGTAAATTGCGATTTTGGCAGAGGCATGTATTGTAATTTTGTAATATTACGCTTAAGTTTCAAAACACACTAAGATATACGAACTAACACATAAGATATTACCATATCTATAGTATAACCCTGCAGTGAATAAATTTGCTTAATAGAATCAATTTAAAAGTTAAGAACAGGTTAAAGAGCGCAAAAGAAACCTAAAACTATTTAAAAATTCATTGAATGTAGTTAAAAATTCCATCAAATTCTTTTAATTTAAACTAAAATCAATGTATTTTCATCGCGCTATGACAGTGAAGTGTTTTTCAAACGACTCTGGGCTCTATTCGGTTTAAGTTGCATAAGTGCGTCACAATTAGTCAGCAACGAAGTCTGCAACGAGCCACTAGAGAGAGCTCTTGTCTCACGCCAATCTGCAAGAGGCACTGATATCCATTGCTTCCTGTTTACTGATTTCCCCTGTGTGTAATCGATTGGTAAAGGCAACACCTATTTCTTATATACTTTCTATATAAAGTTCACTTTTTTTCGTTCGAATGGTCAGAGTGTATTCCACACGTACTATTTCCGTCACAGAATGTTGTGAAAGCTGAGATTTTTTTATCGAAAATAAATCGAAATAGTTCTTCCCTAACTTTCAAAATGAGCGTTATCAAACGAAGAGTTTAGGGCAACCGTTTGATAAACATTTTGAGAAAGAGAAACATATTGAAACAAACAGATTTTTAAATATCTAAATATAATTAGTGAGGTTCTAACTACTAAAGTGTAACATATGTATATAGCATGCGCTACCAATTTAAAAATTTATAGAGGAATAACGTTTATGGTAATTTGTTTGTGTTTTTGCAAAATTGGCCAGGAAATGAAACGCCAAATTGTCTCTTAACACTAGAACCGCCGAGAATTCCTCATGTCTCGAACCGCCCCCCCGGTCAAATTGACCGGTGATCAAAACTAAATTTTCTTTCGACTGTTTTCAATAATTGACATAATTTGTTTGCATAAAAGTGTATATTTATTCATAAAATATAAAAATAACTTCTAACTTAACTTTAGTATTTTAAATATCGTTACAATTTTTACAATAAGTTACTTTAAATCCACATTTTCCACATATGCTCTTGTTACAGTTCTTACATCTATCGTAAGTTTAATTTTCACATTTCTTTTCTTGACATGTACGTCTTCTGCGAGATTGCTAATCTGTCTTTGTAAGTTCTTGTTGCATTTTTGATTCGATGTTCCCTCCTGAGGGTCTTCTTCGTTGTTATTGGATTGTTGCGAGAGTTCTTCTGCCAATTGCAGAATGAAGTCGCGACGTTTTATTTTTTTGCCAGTGATGTCTTTGTATACAGCAAACGCATTGGTTGCAGCAAAATCCAATATATTATAAAAAGACATGAACTGGCCATCTTCTTGAGGGTGCCTTCACGCTGTATTTTCGGGCCATTTGATCTACTACGTCAACCCCATATTTTGTGCTATTATAGTATAAAACTGTTTCTGGCTTTTTCTTTGTACCAGCATCAATCGAAACTGTTGGATATTGCGTACTTAGAAGGAGAACATTTTTGTTTATTTTTGCTTGATACACTGTCAAAGTGCAAACATTTTCTTTATTTGTGAATAAAACAGTTTCATATAAAGAACCTTTGCTTTTTTTTTATTACTTCGGAAATTTCTTTTCTCAACCTGTTCACAGTTCCAACAATTGTGGTGTTTATTTTTGCTAATTTCTTTGCAAGTTCCAAACTGGTAAAAAAATTGTCCGCTGTCTCGAATTATCTTTTCCTAAATATGGGAAGGAATTCACAGGCAACACATATTTAGCTTCAATGTTAAGAGCAAGCCAAAATTTAATGTCAAAGTTATCCGATTTATTGGACAGATATTGCGTAAATCGACATCTTGCCTTTGTAGGAAAAAGTTGTTCGTCTATTGTTATGTTTTCTCTGGGCACATAACAAATTTTGCAATTGTAAGCAAATTTTTACCATATTTCAGAAACTAAAGCAAACTTGTCATGTTCCAATCTTTCTTTCCTTGTAGACTTGAGATCGAATCTGAGACACCGCATAATTTCTTTAAATTTGTTTCTAGACATCGTTTGATTAGAAAAACGATATTCCCCACTTTTTAGACTACAAGGAATCTCATTCTAGGTGACTGGAACCCTGACCACCGCGTGCGTATAGAATGTCAATAAAGGATTCTAGATCTCCTAAAGATAATTGCCAGTCTTGACTGTCAAGTTGTCTTCTAGCTTCAGCCTCGGTGCATTGTTTTATGTGTCTCAGTATCGAGTTATCGATAAATAATCTCCAGAAACTACTCACATTTTCCGCAGTTACTTTTTGTTTTGCATAGCCTGTTGACCCTGGATTGTCCCTTAATATATTGGGTTGGGTTTTTCTGCCTGCAGTAGGCTGACTCGCAGAAATTACTTGCCAATGGGAATTGTCTTTTGATTTGCAAACTGTACCAAGATTGAAGGAAAACCCTTTTTCTGTTGGTTTCTTTTGATGGCGATTAAAACGAACTGACGTTTTCACTTGCTGCTTATCACTAGAATTAGCACTAGTCACTGCAACCGTTACATCACAAACTGTGTCATTGTCAGATTCACCACTATTTTGTTCCTCACTCGCAACAATTCGAGAACGAATTTCGTTTTCACTGTCCGTACTAACTGATTTAGAATCATTCTCGGAATTTCCTGGTGAAAGATTTTCCAGTTCGTCTAAATACGCTAAAGTAGCCGAGAGGCCTTTACTGGACGACATACTGTTGAGTCTAACTAAACAGGACGAATGCACTTTCAGAGTACTACTGATCTTTTTCTATGTTCACAATAGTGCAGGTTGAAACTTGCAAAATATTTTGTACGCATGCGCCAAATTAAGTCTGCGCATGTGCACTAAAAAGGGCACGAGTAGAAACAGGTTCTTTGTCGAGGGCAAGACTGAACATGTCGAAACAAGTACGAACAAGTACTAACAAATAGGAACAAGCTCTGATCGGTTGATGCAGTTATACGCTTCGTTTTATATGTAACAAATGTTTGAAATTATGCATATATTTACAGGCGGTACATACCTAAATGTTTAGTTCTTTCAAATGTTGCAACCAAGAAAAAGAATTGACAAATAAAATTTTTCAAAACATTTTTTAACGTACCGGTCAATTTGACCGGGGTGACCGTTTAAGGTAACATTTCCCAGAACACCGCTTAGAGTTCTACAAAATATTCAAAATTTTATGAGAGCATTGCCAAACTAAATTTAGGAAAAGTCACATGATTTCAAGATCATATCAAAATTAATTCCGCTGAAAAAAAAACTTTAAAATTGAAAGACGGTCAAATTGACCGGTGCGGCGGTTCTAGTGTTAAAACGAGGGATTAACGTATTTTTTGGATTTTTTTGGAAAACTGCTACGTATTAAAGTAATTATTATTATTAAAGAGCTCATTGCTAAGCAACGTAAACACAATAGTAGACAATTTTCCAATACCATTCAAACCTTAATTCTAAAAGTGAAAATTGCTCTAGTTATTTATTGTTATTATATATTCTTTGTGCCCCATATTCTCATTTTTCATTCTCCCTCTCATTTTCTCTTGTTTGATACTGTTTTGTTGATTGTTATTATTTATTTATTTTTAGAGTAACCAAAACTTGCGGACTCGCATTGGCGTCGGTATTACGGGTTAATATAAGAATACGAAAAATTCATAAATAAACTTACTTGCTAATTATTCAACAAACTAGAGGCATCAGGATGTTAACTACTGTAAACTTGCATCATTGCATATGTTTCCACAGTTACTTCTTTAAACCTTGTGCGTCGACAAGAAAAAATATTCTTATACATAGAAAACGATCTCTCCACATCTAAGGAAGTTACATTTGCATGTAGAAACTGTTTTTCAAAATCACTTAAAAGTTTACTATTCTTACACTTATTATAAACGGCCTCTAAAGTATTAAAATCGGGATTTTTCCTTAAAACATCTGCCAACTTTTGACTAGCGCATAATCCTGGCGTATCATTTAATGTGTGTAATTTATTTTTTACACTCTCCACTATGTCTAATGATTCCTGCAATGACAATTCAGTACATTGTAGTTTTCTGATTGCATCTAGTAATACTGTATAATTGGTACATATTGTTGTTAAATCTTCTAAAAGTTGAGGAATTTGAAAATCTCTTTGACTTTCTCTAATTGCTTTGGATTCATTCCGATTAAATCGCATTATAACTGATTGAATTTGTTGAAAATGGATCAAATAGTAAGAAGCTGCAGTTAGCCAAGTACCCCATCGCGTTAAAATTGGTTCAGGAGGTTCTGGAATACCTGGACAAAATTTACGAAATTCTTTTAAACGTTTAGGAGATTTACGAAATACTGCTTTAGTACTTCCAATCATCCGATCAACGTTTCCGTAATGTTGTCGAACAACTTCACCAACTAAATGCAAAGCATGCAGCACGCAGGTTATATGTATTAAGTTAGGAAATATATGTTTTAAGGATCGCCCAACACTTAACATCGTTGCTGCACTATCTGTCACAATCATCACAACTTGATCTTGGGCAATTTTAATTTTTTTCAAAGCGTTCATTATCACTTTTTGAATATTTTCCGCGGTACATTGTTGAACACGTTTGCAAGCTAACAAATATCGAGATGCTGTGTTCTCGCTAGATAAAACGTGAGCTATTACATCCACAATACTGTTTTTCTTTATATCGGTCGTCTCATCCACGGTAATCCATATTTTTTTGGAACACAAATCACGTTTACACACATTTTCTAGCATCTCTTTCATTCGCGGCAAATGATTCTGTAATTGTGTTTATGAGGGTAATGGGTACTTTGGAACGTATTGTCGCCAAAACGTTTTAAAAACTGCTTTTCTCACCAACGACAACGGAAGATTACAAGAGGTAAACATAATTAATAAATGTATGAGGAATAGTGTATAAGGTATTTCAGTTCCTGCATTTCTCATATGCTTAATACCATTGACATGCCTCTGGCAATCAGTTCTGTCCAATGCAGCCAAACGAACATTGCATATTACGCAAAACACTGCACGACCGTCATATTTTAAATGGGGAAAAAGTGACACATACTTATGTACATTAGTAGCAAATCTATTACGAGGCATTGTTTTCTTAGGTATGTAAATATTAGTTCTATATGAAACGATACACTAATTATGTACTTGGTATAATATTACAACACACAAAAAACACCAGCTATATTTTCAAAAGCGACACGTAAGTACATAACCTTGACTGTTCGACTAATCTCTGCAACAGCTCAACCGGTAGTAAAACGAAATCTCTCTCAGCGCGGTTTAACATGATTTATATTCAAGGTCGACACTACATGCCTGCTTCTCTACCGGTTTAGTTTATTTATGAATTTTTCGTATTCTTATATTAACCCGTAATACCGACGCCTATGCAAGTTTAGGTTACTCTATTTATTTTGTTGATCCTTATTGCAACTAATTACATATGGTGAATTTGTTTAAATTTGTTAGTTTTTAGTGGGCAATATGCTTATAAATAACAAGATTTTTTTTTATTGTAATGATATTTATTCACAATTCACTTTGTTATGTTCTTACAGACCTGAGTGTTGTTATCGCCTGGTAAAGTTTTTCGTAGAAATACATTATCTCTTTTGGGCGCGGAACACTTTCTTTTCAGATAGATTAGTTTCAATCTTATACAGCACACCCCAGCATTGACATAGAAATCGATAAGGATGTAACAGTGAAGGTAGTGAAACAAACGAAGGCACTGAGAAAAAATGACTGCTAAGACTCACCTTTAGTAACATAGAATCGCCAACGTATGATTTTTAATGCAATTAGCAGCAACGCTAGACAAAAAACAAAACCAATCCAGAAAATATCATGATTAGTTTCAAGGAAACATCCAACAGTGTGGTAGTAAGTAGGAAAAATTTTAGTTGGCTGTAACATATTTCTTATGGGACGAAAATATCATGGTCAGAAGTTCGTAGCCTCTATGAGGCGCCCTTTATTACTAGCAATTGCCAAATGGAGACATTCGTAGAGATCAGTATCTCCAACAGTAAACTGAAACCAGAGACGTTAGTTATGAGATGTGAAAGGGCGCATTTGTCATTGCCATATGACAAATGCGCCCTACAATATACTAATACACAGAAAGAAGACAAACATTTATGCATTTATGCACCATGCATAAATATCTCAAGATTTGTTAGAAACAGGTATATGAAATCCATATTGTATTGATTTATTTCCAGATATATAATCCAAAAACGTAGTAATATACATCCATTTAAAATAACAAATTGGGTACCTGGTTAGCTACTTAGCGATCATAATTTCATATATACAGGATATATGAAATTATTTCTAGAAGATACTCTATGGGGTCTATTATGTTATCAGAAAGTTTTAGCTTCCCACTATTTATACAACAGTCGCAATTTTACAATTCCGAAAGATTGGAACACCTGTACATGTATACATATGTGTGGAATACAGATCGCTGGAATTAACAAAAATAAATGGTAAGCGCACAATAAAAGAGTAAAAATATACATGAAGATGACAAAATGACTCACATTTCAAACAAAGCGTACTACGTCAACATTAATGCGAAGAGAAATTATTACAAGATAACCACCTGTCTGTTCAGCTATCTTTTATCGCCATCGCTAAACACTTACCCACTGTCATCGGAGAGATGTCGAAATCATCGCTTATCACTTGAATTGCTTCTGTCCTAGTTCCATTGTGATGTTTCTTTCCGGTGCCTTTAATATGAGAGTGCAATTGTAAGAATACACCTGTAGAATTTTTATTTGGTTATGTCGTAAATCAGTTGGACGCCGTGTTCCTTGTTAGAAACATTCCGAATTGTGTTTGCTCTGCGATGTAGTTTCATTAGTAATAAAATATTTCTCTTCGATTGCACTCATTGTCAGCAATGCTTACCCAATTCGACAAGTTTATTTATATTTCATTGTACTACATATATTATCTGATAATGAATCTAAAATTCCAAAAATAATTAATAGAATACAATAAGTAGTTATTTAAGATCTAGCAATATGGGCAATACATAACTGTACCCTATTTATTAATAAAAAGATACGAATAGAATTAGGTCTTTGTCTAATGTGGGGGCATACAGTCTACCACCTCTATTTCATTTTCTTGTATGCTTTCATGTTGAACGCAACGGCTGTAATATTAGAATGTATCAGAAAAAATCTTAATCATTGCTTGAAGGTATCATTGTTTGCACTACAACTTTGTAGTCACTGAATGTTAAGTAACAATTCTATGAACAATTGCTCACGAAGTACTCGTATGTCTAAAGGGAACACATTGGTTGAATTAACGTTGCTGCAACGTTTCAACGTTAATTTTATATCCACATTTTCACGGAACGTTTAGAAAAGGTTTAATAAACCTGTAATTGTAACCAATTGCTTCAATTATCTTAAAACCTTGATTGCTGTCCCTATATCAACATCATTAAAACATTTCAATAATATTGAATTATGTAACGTTTCCAACTAGTTGTTGAAATGATCTTAAATAGCGACGCTATATCAAACAATTACGTCAACGTAGCGTAAACGTTACAAGCTAACCTTGAATTAATAGTACTTTTAACTAATTGTTATTATAATCCACAAACAACTTTACTGTACACAGTTACAAAAACGTGATAAAGAGACATCTAGTGAACGTTGTGTTAGATAGCACTTCGAATCAATGTTTGATATTTGAAATATATTTACACCAGCGTCCTGTGTAAGTTACAAGTTAATGTTGAAATAAATAGTATTTGTCATTACTCTAAAAGCAATGTCGTTTTACATAGTGACAACAACGTTATAATAGGGTTTCAATGATATCATAAAACAACGTTACTTGCTTGTCAGTAAGACATTTAACGCTATTTAAAATAATTTGTAAATTACACTTTGTCCAGTGCCTAGAGTAGAAGAAATGAATCGTCCACGCAACTTACGAGGTAAGCGCCATAAGTTCTCGGTCAGGCTCATACAAGTTCGAATGTGTTCAAACTCCGTTGCACATGTGCGAGGCCTACACTGTATATATTACGGCTTGAAGAGTAACAGTTTTTAGTAGCCAGCCAGGCAACGTGACTAGTGAATTGAGTGCCGCGCGGTCATTGAATTTTTAACAAAAGAAGGGCAAACGCCTAATCACATTAAAAAATGTTTAGACGGCGTTTATATTCATACAAAAAAGTAGGCAAAATGTTTCCGTTTGGGGCAAGAATCCCTTGAAGATGATGAGCGCTCCGGTCGGCCGTTTTGAACTCATAACGCCTCAAAACATTTCAATTATTATAGAAATAGTATTAGCAGATCGCGAATTGAAAGTGAAGGAATTAGCAGTGACGTCTAACATTTCTGAAACAAGTATTCGCCGAATTCTCTCAACGTGAATGTCAGATCAATTGTGGGCGCTCGTTTTTAAATATATGTGGAGACGACCCGAAACTGATTTTGGAGTCCATTGTCACAGGAGATGAAACAATGGTTCTTATTTGTTTTCTCATTTAAACAAAGACCTTAGAGGACGTCCTTTTAAGGACGATAGTGAGTTACAAGCAGCTGTAATACAACATTTTGAGGGAAAAACTTGAGGTTATTTTTACAATGGTGTAGAATTATTAATTTATCGTTGTAATAAATGTGGGAGATATATTGGAAAATACAAATTGTTATATTTTACTAAGTCTATTTTTTCTATATCAATCCGAGAATTTATGGCGCCTACCTCGTAAGAGAAGATGAAGCAGTGAAAGCAATAACTCTAGTTAACGAGAGACGTAGCCAGCAATATCTGGCAAATTTGTTAGAGGTTACACAAACGGACGGTTAAACGTTTTGTTTGTATATACTGAAATGTTTTATATGTGGGAGGTTATTTTTCAAAATTAATTAATTAGTTATACGATATGGGGGTTCGAGGGTCTTCTAAAGACTCTTTCGGCAATTTAGAATTAAACTAGAGACCAATCAACGAAATTTAACAAGTATTCAAACTGAAAAATGAAAACTAAACTGGAATTATCATGATTTTATATAAGCGCTATGGTTATATGATCGCCACTATAAACCTGCCTATTCTTCAATCACCAAGATTTCTGCCTCGTATTTATGGTACGATTCAAACGTTAAACACTTGGAAGCTGGGAACACAACCAAACACTGTTACCCCGATGAGAATCTTGACTCAAAGTCAGAAATTAATTAGCGTCCGTCTATTTCTTTATAGTAATAGCTATAGCGATTGTTTCAGACACAGCAAATTTTGCTAACTTTTTTCGAAATACAATTTGATGATGTATTTCTAACGAATGTTCTTATTTTCAAAAGTAGCGTAATGTAATCCATGTAGTGACGCAACTAGAAGACTTAATTTATCCTACTCCTATGATATTTCACCACCAACAACTGTTCAGTATGAAAATTTACACATGAGACGATTACTTGACGAACGAAATTTAATATTCTGCTAGAAATTATGCTAGAAATGCATTTGAATTTACGCAACGTCACTTGTAGGAAAATATTCCATTGAATTTGAAGATTTACGATGTGCAGAAAATGAACGAAAGGATAGATACTTCTGCATTTCATCATAATCGTCGTTGGCTGGAGTTAATATAATTCCCTAATATCCCCACTCCAACGATAGAGAGCCTTAAAAGGAGTAGCAGCTGCCGAAAAAGAGCTAATAACCACCAGAGGGATTTTGATGTTGAACAAGTGAACAACTACGTTCGAAGTTGTAAATTGTATCATTACAATACATGCTAATTTGCATGAAGTACGTTTATGTATTTCAGACTTCATAACATTCGTTAAAAAAGATGCCTAGCTTAGTTATCTTGTCATTGTCATCAATCTTCAAGAAAACCAGCATTAATAATAAAATGTTGGATATACCATATTGTTCATTCCGACATGCATTTGTGTGCGGAAAAGATTACATATATTTCGTATGTAAAATAGAAAAAAAATATTCATAATACTGCAGAATTCACAGTTAAATGGGAGATCTTTCAAATATATCACTTATACCTCAATTTGTACTTAATCTATGCCCCCTCGTAACTCATTTGAAGTATATGGTCGATTCTTTCGTGTAATAATCTGGAGGACAGTTCCATTTTATTTCAACAGATTAATAATCCAGGCAATATGAGTGAAATAATTCGTTCGATGACATTTAAGTGACTTCAGGACTACGATCTGGTAGTAAAATTCGCGAATATTTGTCGTCAGAATAATCTAGCTGGAAGCGTTGCGTCCGGCCATTTCAGCGTTACGTACAATTTACATTTTAATAGATACTCTCTCGCAGGGCGACTCGCATCAACAATCACAGATATCGTTCGCCATAGTGCCGACAGAAACAGTAAAGCGGAGCAGAAGTCGTTCCAATTCTTTCCGGCCCATTGGGCCACAGACGCATTGTTTAATGGTGTCACAATTTAACACTTAATTTGCGAAATGTATTTAAATTTTAACAAGATCTCATGAATACAAAGAGCGGGGTAACCTCGTATCTAATGGTCCAAACGACGGTAAAGGGAAAGGAAAACAATAGTGAATCTGCTCGTTACCGACGTAGACGCCGAAATCACGTTGAACGATGGCAGTGGCGTCAGTGTACTGTTTTCAGCTCTTACGTACTCGTATCGATGAAGGAACTTTCAAAGCATCCCGTTCGAGTAGCCAGCCAGAAGCTCCAATACTTTAATGCCGAGGAGTGCGCGTAATGGACCGGTAATAATTCTGTTAAGGTGTTTGTAAGTTAACCGGCACAAATGCAATTAACGATGTATAAATTTCGTTAAATGCTCACCACAAAATAGGACGATAAATCATACATATGGTAATATAGGGAATGCATCGAATAGCAAGTTGTAGTAATAATTTAGTAAATTTTTAAGAACCTTTTGCATTGCTTTTCTTTCATTTTGATTAATGTGATTACTAACCTGGGCAAATATGCGGTAAGAGCCAGAGGCGTGGCGAGCGCATAAAGGTTTACACATAAAATAGAAGGTAAGAAATAAACTATAAACCGTGCTAAAACACTTACCGTTTTAAAAATCTTCCGTGAAATCACAAACTGGGTAACATCTGTTAAATATTTGAATCATTAGATATGTTTCCACAGCTGTTTCAGTCAAGTGAGTACGACGTGCGGAATAAATGTTTTTTAATGCTGAAAACAACCGTTCGATATCTAGCGATGTTATATTTGCATATCTAAAATAATCTTTGAAACAACTTAATGCATCTTCACACGCACCTTCACAAATTTGTCTTAATATAACAAAATCGGAATCTTTCGCTAAAACACTTTTAAATTTTCGTATTACACACCAATTTGTTTCGCCTTCTACAGCGCATAACTGTGCATGAACATCATTCACAATTTGAATAGAATCCACTAGCGACATCGAAACATTTTGTAATCTTTCTATTCCCTCCGCTAGTCCGAAGTAATTGTTATGACTAGTTTGTAAATCTCTTTTAACCTGACTATGTTGAAATATTTCCTGTTTTTTCTTGATTGCTTCTTTACTTGATCAAAATATTTGTTGTAGTAAAACGCAGTCTACAACCATGTTCCCTAACGTGTAACAATTGGCTGTGGTGGTTCAGGTAAATCAGGACACAGTTTGTGAAATGGTCGGGTACGTTTCGAGGACTTTAGAAACACTGCCTTTGTACTAGCAATCAATGCATTTACTAGTGGAAAACATGTAGGAATCGTTTGTGCGCAAGATTTAGAGTATGGATTTTACACGTTACATGTAAGAAGTTACCTCTGTGTTCTTTAAGAGATCGGCCCAAAGAACGCATGTTTGCGGCACCATCACTCATAAACATTAAAAGCTGCTTAGTTGAAACTTCAAATTTGTTCAATGAGTTCAACACCACCTTTAAAATCTCATCGGCAGTACAATTTATAACTCTTTTGGAAGCAAGTAAGAAGGAGGATGACGCTCGATGTGGTTCCATTGTACGTACCATTACATTAACCACAGAATATTTTTGACGATCTGTTGTTTCGTCCACACACAACCACGGTTTTTTATCTTTCAATTCCGTTTTCATTCTTTTTTCTATCTGTTCACGAGCAAATGGCACTACATTTCGTATCGATGTCCGACTAGGTAATTTACAGTCCGCATATTTATTCCAGAAGGAGACAAATTCTTCTTTATCTAGTAAACGAAACGATAGATTACATAAAATAAGAGTAACACATACATGAAATGTAAATTTGAAGAATGCTATTTGCTTTCGATGTGACGTTGACAATGGCTTCTGGACCAACACATTAAAGGGATTTTGCAAACTAGGCATTGAATTTTAACGCCATCAAAAATTATGTCCGGCATGTACACTATAAAGTTTTTAACTGTGTCTGCCATTGGTTGTTTTCGCGACATCTAACTGCGGCATTTTTAAAGCAAACATAAGCGTACAATAACGAAATATGTTGCGACAGCCTACATATACACAGAACTACTCGCATACAGCATCGATTTAGTACTGACGCTGTGAACGCCTGAAATAAATAATCGCCGACTCCGCACCACATATCTACTACACCGACTGTTACCGCTGTTTGCCCAGACTAGTGATTACTCTTTCTGTTCTTTTAACATAAAGTTTCCTCTTTTAAGATTTTAACTAATTTCTTACTTTTATAGATTTTATTGTATAGGGTTGATAGAATTTTTCTTTATGTTTAATTTGCTACAATTATACAGATTGTTCAATGTTATTGGGTCACTACTGCTAATTTTGTTGTTATTGTAACTACGATATTGGTTAAATTACCAAAGATGTAGTGATTTTTCCGTTGATCCCATTGGTGTTGAGAAACAATTGCACATCGTATTTCAGCGCTAACTTGAATAGTTTATATATTTTTTAGTTGTACACTGTATATTTGTCATTTATTCAGTAGGAAATGAAACTCCGCCTAAAATATCCGTATTCTACCGTAGCCCTAAAATGAAAAACAAAAGAGATACGATGAAATCCGCGTTGGACAACTGATACTGCAATAACTCCGTTATTAGAGTAGCTATTGAGATAGTCGAAAGATAATAATAATAATAAAGTTTATTTGTGTTTGTACAATGTAAATTGTTTACACTCGTCATATGGATATACACGGCTTCCATTTGAAAACTTCCCACCTTGAGTAACTATTTAATTAGTAAAATTATCAAAAATCACTAAGACACGTCCATTTTGTTTTGAAGGGGGACATTTAATAACCTGTTCTAATCAGTTGGGGAACTTTCACCCTCCCCCCAACCACCCCCACAAAATTTTAAATGGCACTACCCCATGTGTGATATATCGTTTTAAAGAGTATAAAATTCTCAATCCTTTGTATCAAAGAAAATTAAAATCGGTCAAGCGGTTCGTGAATTAGAGAGGGAAATGTATTAAACCGGATAGTTAATTGCATAACATTGACAACACTATCGATATTCACAAGAATCAAAATTTTGTGAACCCGATAGTCACAAATAATTAACTACAACAATATCAAGTGCAAAATAAACTTTTACTATGTATAAATTAACAAGAATTTACAAAATAAAAGTAAAACTAAAACTCAAAAACGTTGTACAAAAATAATTTAATTTTATTTTATCTACTCAGCAAAATGCAAGTCCGGATTAACCTATCTAGATTAAAGAGGATGTACTGGACTAAGTAATTCAATGTATCAAATATTCAAATTGTTCGCCATTATTATTTAAGCAATAATATAATCTATTTTCGAATTCTTCTCGCACACGTTGAAATGTTTCACGGGTAATCCGTCTGCATTCTTCGTTAATTCTATTTTTGAGCTCATCAATACTTTCGGGTGGAGTTTCGTATACTTGCGTTTTTAAATGACCCCGCAGAAAAAAATCAAGTGGAGTGAGATCCGAAGATCTTGCCGGCCATTCCAGAGCACCTCTTCTACCAATTCATCTTCCCGGAAATCGACGATCCAAAAATTCCCTCGCTGGTAAAGTGTAATGAGGAGGTTTTCCATCATGCTGAAAATACATTACACGGCTACAACACTATTTGATCAGATGTTTCTAAGCTTCAACTGTTTTGGTGTAGCTATACCGCTTTATTTTTTTAATTGCATGGCACCTACTTTTTCACACCATTTGATAGAGGATTATTTTTTCTTTCTGATGGTCTAAACATTTCAACACCTGACAACAAAAATTTCGAGAAAAATTCAAACAAGGTTTCCATCGCGGTAAGCCGTGAACATGATATGAAAATCGCAGATCTGTGGTTTTTTCAACAAATCACGTTTAAAACTTGGCATATTGCATTGTCTAGACCGATAAAAGCAGCAAGGAAATGAAAATGCTTATTACAGAGTGATGTTTATTTACTTTTCACATTAATAATTTACTTGAGAATTCTGACAATGTATCTAAAACATTAAAAAATGATCACAAAAACTAAAACGTATGTAATTCGCTTTGACACATCCAGAATTTTATTTTTTGATGAAGCGACTTTTAAAAGTAACTGTGTTAAATCGCCATAATACGCATTATTATGCAACTGAAAATCCTCATAGGATGAGAGAAATAGATAACCAAAAGTTATTGTCTTTAAATGTTTGGGGTGGTATCGTGGACGAACATGTGATTGTCCCCTCCTTCCTTGAAAAACGCTTACGTAAAAATGTTTATCAAAATTTCCTGCGAAATGAATTACCACTATTATTAGAGAATGCGAATCTACAGTTACGAGGAGAAATATTTTTTTTTACATGATGGTACACCACCCTACAATGCGGCATAGTAAAGGAATTCTTAGATGGCACGTTCGCTATATGGACAGGGAAAGGTGGTACAATACAGTAGCCGCCCAGATCCCCCAACTATTTTTTATGGGGCTATGTTTAAGACTGTGTTTATAGAGAGATTCCAACAACTATCGAGAATATGAAGATTATAATAAGAGATGAATTTGCGACAATTACTCCAGAAATGCTCAGAAGCCAACGAACGAGCTTTATCAGAAGAATTAGAAAATCTGTTGCTGAAGATGGCCGTACATTTGAACATTTGTTACATTAATAATAATTATGTAAGTAAATAAACATCACCTGGTAATACAACATTCTCATTCCCTTACAGTAGTTTAAATAATCCAATATGGCAAATTAGTTTTAAAACTAATTTGTTGGAAAAATCCACAGATGTACGATTTTCATTTCATGTCCACGGCTTACACGATGGAAACTTTGTTTGAATTTCTCTCTATATCAGGTGTTGAAATGCTTAGACCATCAGAAAGAGAAAATAATTCTCTATCAAATGGTGTGAAAAAATAGGTGTTATGCAATTGAAAAAAAATAAGGGAGCATGACCACGTCAAAACAGTTGAAGCTCGGAAACATCTGATCAAGCAGATTTGTAGCCGTGGAACTATCATTCAATTCTTCTTAATGCTACTTTTCTCTATCATTAATATTAAACGAGATATTTGACATATGCAGGAATATAACTCACCCTGTATATTATAGTATTACAATTAGTGAACTCTAATGTATTTCATTGCGTCATTTTAAATAGGACTAAAAAAATGCATTAAAATACAGTATAGTACTAGATAATAAAATAGGCAAGTGTTGTTAACTCTCTTACGTATTAATTTTTTTTTACTTACTTAATCCTTTTTGCCTATTTATCCTTACAGGATGTAAAGCATTGTGAAGTTGGGCTGTTAGCTTATGTTCTTCTTACGTATCTCCCGCTATCACTTCCTGTCCTGTATAGTCTGCTGTGAATTTTCCCAGTTTTCTCCTTTCTTTAGTACTGCTAACATCCTTCATCCCCCACTTTTCTAGGTCTTCCTCTTGTTTTCTTATTTATCCTTGCTTCTAGAATTTCTCTTACTATTCCACTATCTTGCATTCTCTTCACGTGACCATACCATCTCATTTGCACTTCTTCGATGACTTCCACTATGGATTTCACATCCAGATTACTCCTGATAGTTGTATTCTAATTCTGTCTCTTTTCGTTTTGTTCTCAATTCTTCTTAAGAATCTCATCTCCGTTGCTGTTATTCTTACTCGGTTTATTTCCGCTATTGTCCATGTTTCTACTCCGAATGTTAATACAGGTGTTATATATTTGATTTCCTTCTTTCGCAGAAACCTCATTCAACCTTCCATCCTCTGATATCATTAATCCTTAATATTTAAATTTCCGTATTTGCTCTTGTTCCCTTTCATCTATTTGCACTACATTTTGTTGGTGCGTCTTTCCCATTGTCGCGGTTTTTGTCATTTCTCTGCTGATTTTCATGTTGACTTTTTCCAAAACTCTTTTGTAGATCTGTGTTATTATTGAGGGTACTTTGATCTTTCGCTATAATGACCATATCATCAGCACAGCAGAGTTCATTTACGATTTCATATGCTTTGACCTGCTTTTACCCTTCTTCTATTGCTTCATCCAGGACCAAAGAGAACAGTAGCGGACTCAGGACACTTCCCGGCCTAAGGGTTAGGGTTGTTTCAAATATTTAAATCTTTCCTTGCCTTGTTCTTACATAGTTTCTTGTGTTTTTGTATGAACTTTGTGCTCCTGCTATTACTGTTTCAGATGTTCTTACGTTTCTTAATATCCTCCATATGTCCTCTCTTCTAATCCTGTCGAAGGCTTTCTATAGGTATAAAGCCGAAATGTACCTCATTGTCCTCTCTTATTACCTTTTCCCCTAATTGTCTCATGATAAATACACAGAGAAAAAAGTTCTTGATTCAAGCAAATATGCATTCAGTCAACCAAATTCTAATTTTAAATGGCGGCAAAGATATATATTTTTTTTATTTAAAGAAATAATTTTTTTGACATCGTTATTTGATTCAAATATATGATTTTTTGAAACAGTTTGATTTGAAGATATATCTGTTTGATTTAATATACGTAATATGTTTAATTCAACAATACAGATCGTTCTTTTAAAGAACTTTGTCAGATTGAAACAAATACATTCTTCTTTGCCATTTATTTGACTTCACCTTTTAATGGCGAAGGTTCCCAAAATCGGAACATACTAAAAAATCTAAATTTTATTGAATTAATCATATATATATATTATTTGCATAAAATTTTTGTATGTTTTAAAATATCCATAGATATAGACTTTTCTGATTGTTAGTTATAAAACGTGTATGCAAATAATATGATTAATTCAATAAAAAATCGATTTTTTAGTATGTTCCCATTTTAGGAACGTTCGCAATTAAAAAGTTAGATAAATATGTATTTGCTTAACAAAATATTTATGTGGTATAACAGATGTGTTACTTTGACAAATATATTATTCTGTTGGTATTATTACTCCATTGAAATGGTTAGTACGATAGAGAAAAACGTATCCACATATGAGCACATAGGGTAACAATGTGTTAAAATACACAATCTTTTAAAAAACTTTGTTAACATTGTAAATAAACTAACAAAAGTACGTAAAGAATAAGTATAATACCGAAAATTAATCTCCATTTTGTATTGACGCCGTGTTTTTATTCTTGTAAATAAACTCCAACTCCCTAAAATACCGTTAGCTTCCTCCATTACGTTAAGGTGATATCAAGGCCTCCTTAAAGATCTACGTGGTCGCAAACAAAAACGGTGAACATTAAATCTTTCAAGTTCCTTCGAAATTACTCACATTTTCCAGCAACCTCTAAAGTGAGTCTGATTAAGTTACATTAGGTCTCAATGTCGTAATTGCAACCTGACTTTAACAATATTAATAAGAAAGCTAGGTATAGTGTATCGATAACTTTAAACAGACTGTCGTATATCCAAATTGTTATAAATAGTCTGGGCAAACAGCGGCAACAGTCAGTGTAGTAGATATATGGTGCGGAGTCGGCGATTATCTATTTCACGCGTTCACAACGTCAGTACTAAAATCGATGCTGTATGCGAGTAGTTCTGTGTATATGTAGGCTGTCGTAACTTATTTCGTAATTGTACGCTTATATTTGCTTTAAAAATGTCGCAGTTAGGTACGTCGCGAAAACGACCAATGGCAGACACAGTTAAAAACTTTATAGTGGACATGCCGGACTTAATTTTTGATGGCGCTAAAATTCAATATCTACTTTGTAAAATCCCTTTAATGTGTTGGTCCAAAAGCCATTGTCAACGTCACATCGAAAGGAAACAGCATTCAAAATTTACATTTGATTTATGTGTTACTCTTATTTTATGTAATCTATCGTTCCGTTTACTAAACAAAGAAGCATTTGTCTCCTTCTGGAATAAATATGCGGACTGTAAATTACCTAGTCGGATATCGATACGAAATGTAGTGCCATTTGCTCGTGAACATATAGAAAAAGGAATGAAAACGGAATTAAAAGATAAAAGACTGTGGTTGTGTGTGGACGAAACAGCAGATCGTCAAAAACATTCTGTGGTTAATGTAATGGTACGTACAATGGAACCACATCGACCGTCATCCTCCTTCTTACTTGCTTCCATAGGAGTTATAAATTGTACTGCCGATGAAATTTTAAAGGTGGTGTTGAAATCATTGAACAAATTTGAAGTTTCAACTAAGCAACTTTTAATGTTTATGAGTGATGGTGCCGCAAACATGCGTTCTTTGGGCCGATCTCTTAAAGAACACACAGGTAACTTCTTACATGTAACGTGTAAAATCCATACTCTAAATATTGCGGCACAAACGATTCCTACATGTCTTAACTAGTAAATGCATTGATTGCTAGTACAAAGGCAGTGCTTCTAAAGTCCCCGAAACGTACCCGATTATTTCACAAAGTGTGTCCTGATTTACCTGAACAACCACAGCCAATTGTTACATGTTGGGGAACATGGTTGCAAGCTGCGTTTTACTACAACAAATATTTTGATCAAGTAAAGAAGGTAGTTTTAAAATTCAATCCGACAGAAGCTGCAGCAATCAAGAAAAGCCAGGAAATATTTCTACATAGTCAGATTAAAAGAGATTTACAAACTATTCACAACAATTACTTTGGACTAGCGGAGGGAATAGAAAAATTACAAAATGTTTCGGTGTCGCTAGTGGATTCTGTTCGAATTGTGAATGATGTTCACGCACAGTTATGCACTGTAGAAGGCGAAACAAATTGGTGTGTAATACGCAAATTTGAAAGTGTTTTAGAGAAAGACTCCAATTTTCTTATATTAAGACAAATTTGTGAAGGTGCGTGTGAAGATGCATTAAGTTGTTTCAAATGTTATTTTAAAAATGCAAATATAACATCGCCAGATGTCGAACGATCGTTTTCGGCATTAAAAAACATTTATTCCGCACGTCGTACTCACTTAACTGAAACAGCTGTGGAAACATATCTAATGATTCAAATATTTAACAGATGTACTACTTTTGTTTGCAAAGAATATTATAAAACTTACTACCTCAGTAGTCCCGTAGGAATCCTGAGAATCGCAAACAGGTGACAGGGATAACTGTATGGTTAGGTGCTAGCTGCTAATATAGGTGCTAGGTATTATGAGAAAAAGGATAGGAGATAGAGCAACAGATACCTCAACCGACTTATGCACGCAAGCATGTCTTATCACTTGCCTTTGGTAAAATACTTGTCACATCAAAAAAGGAGAAAGTATACTAACAATTAGTTACAAAATATGAAAACTGAAAGATCAAAGCATTGTTAAATGAGTGGTGAATTGAATCGCAATTTATTTAAACTGTGTTACTGGCCTTGAAAACGATATCGGCGAGATTTTTGTAATTTTCGCTAATCCTTAATACAAACAGGAATTCTGATATTCACCAATCTATGGCAACTACTTTATTATTTTTTTTATACAGAAATGTTAACGTTAGTTATCCAGTGGTAAAAATATATAAATCAATTTTCCTGACAAACACGAAGTATCGGCACACTCCTCACCACACAAAGTATTAATTAAATTAATCCGGAACAGCTGTTTCAAGGGCTCCTGTGCAAGCTCATGACCGAGTAAATCTATCCATTATCCTTCTTACCTACTATTTTCTTCATTCACATCTCAGCGCTTATGAATCAACATCTCACATAACCTAAACTAGGACTACAATTGCGATTGCCCTGCCTTCACGTAACGTAAATTGCCGACGACGCGCGAAACGTCCGATTCTAACATATATTTAGATGTTCGATGATGACTCCGTGTGAGTTATTCATAATATATGTATAGTATAAGCAAAACAGGTCCACTACTCACAAAATTCTTTAAAAGCGACCGGTTTCGAGCTATACGCTCATCCTCAGGATTTTTAATTACAATAGAATTTGTCTTGAACCTGAAACACTTAATCTGTTTCAAAACAGATTCTACTGTAAATAAAAAATCTGGCCTGGGAGTAAGCGTATAGCTCGAAACCGGCAGCTTTGTTTTTATATATTAAAGAATTTTGTGAGTAGTGGACCTGTTTTACTTATACAATATATATTTGTTTGACTCAACAAAATTATGTCAAATAAGAACATTCAAACAAATTCAATCTGTTGTTCTTAAAAAATGTGCTTTCACTCAAATAAACCTTTGTTGAATTAAATAAATAATTTCAAAGATTTGTTTGATTCGAGAACTTTTTTTCTCCATATAGTTCATCGTTTACTAACATGAATTCATTAGTCATAGCTCCTCAGATGAACATCGTTAAATCGTTAAGTTCACAAGTTTAGCCTGTCTACTTTAACACTAGAACCGCCGCACCGGCCAATTTGACCGTCTCTCAATTTTAAAGTTTTTTTTTCAACGGAATTTATTTTGATATGATCTTGAAATCATGTGACTTTTCCTAAATTTAGCTTGGAAATGCACTCACAAAATTTTCAATATTTTGTGGAACTCTAAGCGGTGTGGGAAATTTTACCTTAAACGGACGCCCCGGTCAAATTGACCGGTACGTTAAAAAAATGTTTTGACAAACTTTATTTGTCAATTCTTTTTCTTGGTTGCAACATTTGAAAGAACTAAACATTTAGGCATGTACCGCATGCAAATATATACATAATTTCAAACATTTATTACATATAAAACAAGGCATATAACTGCATCAACCGATCAAAGTTTGTTCCTATTTGTTAGTACTTATTCGAATTTGTTTCGACACGTTCGGCCTTGCACTCGACAAAGAACCTATTTCTACTCGTGCTCTTTTTCATATGCGCAAGTTTCAACCTGCACTATTGTGAGCATATAAAAAGATCGGTAGTATTCTGAAAGTGCATTCGTCCTGTTTAGTTAAACTGAACAGTATGTGGTCCAGTAAAGGCCTCTCGGCTGCATAAGCTTTAGCGTATTTAGACGAACTGGAAAATCTTTCACCAGAAAATTCTAGGAATTCTAGGAATGATTCTAAATCAGTTAATACGGACAGTGAAAACGAAATTCGTTCTCGAATTGTTGCGAGTAAGGAACAAAATAGTGATGAATCTGACAATGACAGTTTGTGATGTAACGGTTGCAGTGACTAGTGCTAGTTCCAGTGATAAGCAGGAAGTGAAAACATCTGTTCGTTCTAATCGCCAGCAGAAGAAACCAACAGAAAAAGGATTTTCCTTCAATCTTGGTGCAGTTTGCAAATCGAAAGACAATTCCCAATGGCAAGTAATTTCTGTGTGTCAGCCTACTGCAGACACAAAATCTAATATATTCAGGGACAATCCAGGGTCAATAGGCTATGCAAAACAAAAAGTAACTGCAGAAAATATGAGTAGTTTCTGGAGATTATTTATCGATGTCTCGATGCTGAGACACATGAAACAATGCACCGAGGCTAAAGCTAGAAGACAACTAGACAGTTAAGACTGGCAATTATCTTTAGGAGATCTAGAATCTTTTATTGCCATTCTATACGCACGTAGTGCTTATGGTTCCAGTTACTTACAATTAGATTCCTTGTGGTCTAAAAAGTGGAGAATATCGTTTTTTAGTCAAACGATGTCTAGAAACAGATTTAGAGAAATCATGCGATATCTCAGATTCGATCTCAAGTCTACAAGGAAAGAATGATTGGGACATGACAAGTTTACTTTAGTTTCTGAAATATGGCAAAAATTTGCTTACAATTGCAAAATTTGTTCAATAAACCGGGTAGGTTTGGCATTAAATTTTGGCTTGCTGTTGACACTGAAGCTAAATATGTGTTGAATGCCTTCCTATATTTAGGAAAAGATGATTCGAGACCAATAGGATAACCACTTGGTGAATACGTCGTTCTAAAAAACGAAGAAGAACCTCAGGAGGGAACATCGAATCAAAAATGCAACAAGGACTTACAGACTGGATCAAAGACAGATAAGCAATCTCGCAAAAGACGTACATGTCAAGAAAAGAAATGTGAAAATAAGACTTAGGATAGATATAAGAACTGTAACAAGAACATACGTGAAAAATGTGGATTTAAAGTAACTTATTGCAAAAATTGTAAGAATATTTAAAATACCAAAGTTAAGTTAGAAGTTATTTTTATATTTTGTTAATAAATATACACTTTTATGCAAACAAATTATGTTAATTAGTAAAAACAGTAGAAACAAAATTGAGTTTTAATCACCGGTCAATTTGACCGGGGTGGCGCCGGTGATTCGAGGTATGAGGGATTCTCGGCGGTTCCAGTCTTAACTCATTTATGACCCCGATGAAGCTTTAAAATAAAAGCGAAGTATTGGTCAAATTTAAAAGAGTTGGATTTTTCCAAAACCTTGTTCGTCATCCGGACAATTTTATACCACAGGTGTACATATCGTCCACGCGCACCTTATCCACTAATTGAATAATTCAAAACAAATATCAATAAAAGTTAATAAAATTAAACAATGCTTGTATTAACATCATTTTTATTTTTATTTACATAGGGAGATGGTTAATAACTTCTGCAGCAATCACGCGAACAAAAATTTGGTTTGTCACGTATCGCGGTTGTTTGAACAGAGGAAATATATGTTTGTTATTTCCGTGCTTTCTATTATTATTCTCTATCATGTTTCTATTATTTTCCCGTAGGTTTAATGTGCGTCTGCATATTCATCGAAAATTTAGAACCACCACCAGATTTAATAAGAAATAATGAAGTTTAATTCAATTAAATGTTTGCAGTTTTTACATTTTCGGGTTTCTGTTTAATAAGGTTTTACATTTAAAGCATTTTTATGTGACGGAAAATGTAAACAGGTGGCGGAAATTCAATCAAAAACCGATTGAATTCGTTCACTCGTAGGCTTCACCCTTATTATTTACACTTTATTACGTTCCCTCTTGGCACATTGTGTAATGTGGCGGTATTCTTTACTTCTTTCTTCTTTTTACGGCCGCTCAGTGAATGGAGGAACATTTAATTTCCGTATAAAATTTCTCTATTGCCGGATATTGTTAAGGGAATGGCTGAATTTTGATTTCGCATTTTTATAAATATAATAAAATCGAATACATACTCGTAAACCACATGTAATAAAATAAAGAAGCCGTTGCTTCTTAAAATGTTTTAACTTTATACCATAAACCTGTAAGCTACTTTGATGCTGTGGCGAAGTTTTAAGCGCATAAACGTAGCACGCCTACAAATATTTAACTCATTTAAACGTGCTCATTCTTGGTTCATGTACCTAAACCTTACTTGGATCAAATAAAGGTACAAACGGTCATATGTACAATGTTTTTAATTCTATTTTAACCACTACTTATTTCCATTACAATTACAGATACAAAAAAAGGTTTCAAATAAAAGTTGTAGTGTTTTATCTCTGCCGGTTAAAAATGTGACAACTATCAGAATTGCATATTTTTTCATTTTTAGATAGCACTTTATCCTCCAATTTCAAATATATATTATACAAGACAATTTTAAACAATTAGCGACATATTTTACTAAAAAACGTAAGAAGCGTAATCAGTAGGAAGTAGATGCAAAAACACAGATATTTAATGATGATAAGCTACCAACATCCGCCATGTACAGACGCCCGTTTCGCCGTTTATGGCTCGTCAGTGTACCTTTGTAGAAGGTAGTAACTGAAACTGTCGTATATATACGAAGTTAGCGGCTACATGTATGGATGAGAGTATCTAATTAAAAATACACTAATTTATGAAAATTTCGAAATTAATTGCTATATCGACCTCTACAGAAATGTGTAGTGCCCCACGTTCTGCGAGGGTATCAAGGATTGACTAATGGCATCAAATGAAAACTCTTCGTATGTATACGACAACAATTATAGCTACCACCTTCCACAAAGTGACACTGACGAGCCGTAACCGGGGAAACGCGCATCAGTGCACGGTGGATGTTGGTAACTTGTATTATTATTATTTATTTCCCTTCGTGTGATGCCACTAGTCGATCCCTGCTAGCCTCGCAGAACGTGGGGCATTGCTCGTTGCTCACTTCTGTAGAGGTCGATATGGCAATTAATTTCAACATTTTCAGTCATCAATACATACAAACATATTTGACAAAAATTGATCCACTACTTAATTTAAAGTTAAAGGAACGGCTCAAAGTTACCTGCATTCTTGTCCATGCACAGTTGATATCGTCTTTTTAAATTTTATATAGCATTAGAAATGATATTATTATTTCTTTCGTTCTAATTATCAATTTCATCCTAAATTTTCCCTTTGATATTGTTAATGGAATCGAAGTTTACTTTTTTTTATAACAAACCCCGACGGAAACAATCTAATGTTGTTGTTGTTGTTGTTGTATATTGGGCGAAGCGTCGAGTTACGGAATACACCTCGCACTTCTAGGCATCGATTACTATGATCATTAGCCAACCCCGCTAGAATTTTGTCGAATCCAGAGGTGTTCCAACCTTTGGTAGGAATTTTTAACGTGTAAAACATCGTATTGACACGGGGCCTACGGTTTCACTTCCTTATACAAGAAGAATGCATACCTTGATTTTTATCCGTAATTAAAAAACAACCGTCTCGACTGGGATATGAACCCACGCCGTTCGGATCGAAAGGCAAGTATGCTAGCCATTCGACCACCGAGACGGTCAATCTAATGATATTAAATCTGGGCTATTGGATGGTTAGTTCCCGTCTGATTTTCTATCAATTTCTGCAAAAACAGGTAACGGTAGATCATCCCTCTTCGTCGGAATTTTCACCGCTGTTAGTAACATCGCGTTTGAAGCTAGCTTTTCTGAAACAATGTTGAATTGTTGCACTAAATTTTCTCATCATTTTGAATAAAATAAATTGCGTCCGATGGATCTACTGCTTTTGCATTATTATTATTATTATTATTATTAAAATTTTTATATTACACGCAAAGCAATTTCCCCGTGTGCAAAGTATTAGAAACTTGTATGTATTACATCTTTTTTCGGCCCTTTTTTCGGCGGATTTGCTGATGATGTGCAAGCAGCGTTATAAATAAAGGGAATCCTCCCTAACTTACCGGCATATCGGCATCGTGTCGTTGCAGTTGCCGATCTGTCGGCGGGTATCAGTCTTCCCGTCGGTGTTGTCTCTAAACCTGCCGATTATTTCGCCTTATCACTTTACAGACATTGAAGGAGCTCCTAGAAATTGATCTCTTCTACCGAGGTATTGACGATATTTATCCCCTCGCAAAAATAATATCAATGGACCTAACGATTGATCTCTTATTTAAAGAAAAAAGAAATTCTTTCCAACTGCAAAAAGCTTAAAGGTACAAAGATTTCTATAGCTAAAGATCTGATATACGACAACCGTGTAAAAAACGATATCCTAAGAAAGCACTTACTGGACTTACTCGTTCCAAATAATTCAACATCTATACAAAAGCCAATAAGCTTTACGTTAATGGAAATATCTTCACTGCTGAGCAACTCAGTGGAAAGGAAGTAGAAGCCAACTGCTCACTTGAAGAACGATCTAACAATGCTCCACCAACACCAAATACACGGACCTGGAAAACTTCTCTCTGTCACCTCCTACTGGGGATAGTTCAACTACTGCCGATGAGCTTTCATCTACCCCTCTTAAGCTTCAAGAAACCGTGGACACAGTGCTTATTTCGGGCGTGGGAATCAAGAGCCTGAAATCTGTACCAGTCTTTGATGCAGCTTCATCTAAGATCGGTTCCAATGATTCTGGTGGTTCTAAGTATTCTCGTGCGGTAAAAAAACAGGGTTCCATCAAATTGGTGAAAAAGAAGAAAAATTTCATTTATTCTTTGTTATTTAGTTATTTATTTTTCAGTCTACGTTTACACTTTAATGTATTATTTTTGGGGGACTGACGGTAACCCCTTCAGCAGCTAAATTAAACTAGTATTACGCATCCTGTTTCGCTGATGAGTATTTTTTTTTGTGCACATGCGGATATTCATTATACAGTTCATTAAATAGTATCATACTTAACTTTAAACGATCTAATCTCGTATTCGCGTTTTCGCTTAATCACACGATTTGATATGTCTTTAAAAGTGGCGCATGTTAACGTACACTCCCCCTCCTTCACATCTTAATAATGTTAGAGCACTTCTAGGATTTCATCACTTTATATCCTGGCACTATCTGAGATCTGGCTTACGTGGGTTGCGCCAGATAACGTTTTATATATTGACGGGTACGCTTTGCTTAGGAATGATAAGCCTCGTAGGGGTGGGGATGTTGCAATTTACTACAAATGCTATATCAAAATTATGGTTGAAAAAACTCTTATGTCTAACTTTGTTGAGTATTTCTGAGTGCGCACTTTGTATCAACAGCAACTAGAATACCTCGGTATTTATTACAGACCACCCAAAAGTAACCTAACGAATTTCTTCTCAGAATTGGAAGATAGTTTCTCAAAGTCTGTAACTTTGTTGGACATATCAATTTGTGTAGGAGACCTTAACGTAAACTTGCTAAATCTGTTTGATGCTATAACCAATAGGATGCTAGATTTTCTCGCTTCTCGGGATATGACTCAGATCATTAATACGCCCACGTGTGCCTCCTCTTCTTCCCTTCTAGATTTAATTATTGTTAACAGCCAGACACCCTTCCATAGACGAAGAACATTCTAGGTCACATTTTTTCATATTATGGGACATGCACACTTTTTGCAGAAAGTTCAATGAAGACGAATTTGAAAGGGATTTCAATTGGTATTGGTATCTAATATTCGATTTGCATACTGCTGATCTCAAGGTGTCATTTTTTAATTCGAATGACATAAAAAAACTTAATTTGGGCAAAAACTGTAATAAGCACATCCCTGAGACTTTGAGATACAGAAATACTCTAAATCGACATTTTGCGTCCCCCGTTGTGCCTACCGTAACTGCCTCCGCAAATTACATGAATGCAGGTTCTTCCACTCACAGGCTTTCATTCAAAAAGCTCACATCTGTTGATATCCTCGATTCGTTATGACTGCTAAAATCCAACCCCTCAAAATTTCTGGTTTCTTTTCTTCTCCGGTATCTTGGTCAATGTTTGCATCATGGTGCATTGTGGAGAGCAGAAGAACTGCCTTAGATTTTTTTGGTACATAAGAAATCAACGTTGCATTTCTTGAAAATCCAAACAGTGTACTTTTTACAGTTCTACCCTTGTTGGGAAGAAACACTGCTGAAATTTCTCTTTTATTCTTGCGTATTGTTCCTACTAATGTTAAATTATGGTCCGACAATAAGCGCTCTGATAAGGATACACTTATCAGTGTACCAGTTGTCGGTTGTCACATTTCTGCCAGTCTTATCGATAGGTTGGATCAATCGAACGACAATTTCCTCTGCAGAGTTACTGACTTTATAAGGTCCTTCTAGCTGAGTTCCGGTGTACACTTGCATGTTTATAATATAAACATTTTTGCCGTCACACAGAGCAAACATTTTTATTCCACAGCGATTTGGTTTTGACGGAATGTATTGTCGAAACCTGCAGTTACCACGAAATGCCACCAATTGTTCATCAATGGTAACGAATTCAGAGGGCAAAAAAAACTCAGTGCAATTAAAAACAATATTCTTGAATAAATCCCGTATCGGGGAAAGTTTATCTATTTGAAGACGTTCATTACGTGTAGTAATGTCATCAAATCTAATACAACGAAGTATAAATAAGAATCTTTCATAACTCATTGTTGTATAAAAAAATTGACTGACTAAATCATTATCAGAGAATAAGTCTCTGAAATTCAAATGAGATGATCGCAGTACACCGGCGACAATGAGCAGTCCTATGAAAGCTTTTATTTCATTGTGTATTAGAGCAACGCAAACTAAAAGCCAGCGGCTGACGCATAAAAGTTTACACAAAATAAACACGGCGGGGACAATTCGGTATAAGCGTCAGTATAGTATGTGTATGCATCTACCCTGTCGTATACTATATCGTAGTTCTGCAGGGCATGTTTCAAAAAAAGAATTCCACACGAGACTATGACAAATTTAAATTTAATTTATGCGTTTATTGCATGTAATTTACCATTTCATTTACTAAGGAAGAAAGCATACGTCTCGTTTTGGAATGAATATTCGGACTTTATGTTACCAAGTGAGAGAACATTACAGAGAGTTGTGCCGTCTGCTCGTGAGCATGTCGAGGAAAGAATTAAATCGGAGTTGCAAGATAAAAAACTGTGGTTATGTGTGGACGAAACAACAGATCGTAAAAAACATTCTGTGGTTAATGTAATGGCACGCACAACGGAACCATATCGACCGTCACCCTCAATTTTACTAGCTTCAAGACGAGTACAACAATGCACTGCCGAAGAAATTTCAATGTTGGTGTTAAATACATTGGAAAAGTTTGAACTTCCAACAAATCAACTGTTGATGTTTATGAGTGATGGTGCCGCAAACATGCTTGCTGTGGGTTGATCTCTTAAAAAACATTGTGCTAACTTGTTGCATATTACATGTAAAATTCATACTCTCAGTCTCGTAGCAGATAGTATCAGAAAATGTTATCCCGAGGTAGACGCTCTAATAGCACATACAAAAGCTGTATTTGTAAAATCCCCAAAACGTATTCGGGAATTTCATAGACTATGCCCTGGTATTCCTGAACCACCACAACCTATTCCTACTCGTTGGGGAACATAGTTAGAGGCTACATTTTATTATCTTAAATATTTTGAGAATATAAAGAACGTGATTTTAGAATTCGACCCAAAGGAGGCTGCGGCTGTCAAGGTAAGCCGCTGGAAATTTCAGGATAGTCAAGTTAAAACAGATTTGGAAATTATTCAGAACAATTACGTGGGACTAGTGGATGCGATAGAAAAACTATAAAATTCTTCGGTGTCGTTAGTGGAATCTTTGCAAATAGTGCAACATGCTCACGCACAGCTATCCGCGATAGAAGACGCAAGAAATGTTTGTGTTTTAGAAAGGTTTGAAAGTGTTTTAGATAAAGACTCTGATTTTGGCACAATAAGACAAATTTGTGAAGGTGCGTCAACAGAACTGTTAAGTTATTTGAAAGATTATTTTACTTACGCAAATATAACGTCACTAGATGTAGAACGTTCGTTTTCGGCATACAAAAACACTTTTTCTTCACGCCGCACTCACTTTGCCGAAACAACTTTGGAAACATATCTAATGTTACAAATATTAAATAGACATTATCCACTTTGTGATTTCACGGAGGACTCTTAAAACGGTAAGTGTTTGAGCACGTATCACATTTAATTTATTTTGTGTAAACTTTTATGCGTCCGCCACTGGCTTTAAGCGCAGTTGCGTTGCTCTATTGTGCGTCACGGAATTTGCATAGCTAGCTCTTTGAAAGTTGGGTCTTACTTTCAACTCAATATATTTATTTGTATTTTCCACCAATATTCCAATTACCCAATCGTCAAGGAATAGCACGAATATAGCGAAAATTTCTTTTACATTCTTCGCACGACCTTCTCAACCAGAAGGATGAATAACAATATTACCTTTTCGTGTTCGTGATGTTGTATTTTTACCTATGAAATTATAAACCATAAGAGCTAAGTATTTTCCAACAGTGTTTATTTTTATATACCTAAGTAAAGATCTGTAACATCAGATAACTCTTCCGTATTGCTATCATCTTCTTCAATGACTGAATCACTATCATGACTAGATACACTTTCATGATCTGAACCTAAGTCGCTTTCGGGGTAGATGTTTTCGTTATCAAATTCTATCCAAAAATCGTCACTTTCAAAGAATTTCGCTATTTCTTCATCACATAATGCACGTTTACTACTCATAATGTCAACTGTACACGTTAAGGCTCAACGAACTACTAACTCAATATTCAATGGGCATAGATATTTTTAAATACTGTACTATAAATCACTCACGAAAACATCCGTTACGTATAATGAAAGCTCAAAGAAAAAACAAACGTAACTACTGACACGGCGCCTTTCAGACACCACCGACTGCAGGGTCACAAATTATCTTTTGTTTACATTTCAATGCATGCAATATCTGGACTATATCATGTTACATAGGTTTTAGAAACACCATTCGAGGAATACATATTAGGTAAGCTGACGTAAATGAAATTTTGTGAAAGATATTACAATTTGTAAAAGACCTGGCGCCTCTTAGGCGCCATGATAGTACTTAAAGGTTAATTATTGCTCAACATGCGAATGGTGACACGAGATTGCAGTGGACTCACCAGAAAAATCTGCCACTCGTGTGTCTCGAACGCGCAACGCCTGACTCTACCACAGGCAGGAGTAGCCCCTCTTGTCAGTAGACCATCAAGCCGTACAGAGAACATTCAAGTTTTAGTAATTTTTACAAGTACATTGCTCTGCATAATTCTCAAAATTTTCGCATAAAGACTATAGTAGGGTTATTAGATTTGAATTCAAGACAATGTTTCGGAAACATTATGGCATATATTTTTCGTGCATTTAATTGTTAAAAATAATGGCCTATTCGACGAATTAACTTGTTAAAACTATCTCCAAGAATTATCGCTTTAAAAATTTGGCGAACGATACTGTTGATAAATTCCGTATGTAGACGTTCTAACATCCCTCTCCAGAAAGCAATAATCAAAAGCTGAAAAATATACTTGAAATAAGGGTATCCCGCATACAAGTAACGTGTCAGGTTTCCAGCCTACAACTAGCAGCAACACCCCTTCAATCTATATTGTTTTGAACGCCTCTTCTTGTTGTTATCGCTCGAAAACAAGAAACCGGGCAAATAATTTAATTCCATTCACAGTTTGGTGCCTAATTACCGCGTGAGTAATTGAAACCCCGCAAACAATTAGACTGTCACTTGTCTTGGGCAGTAGGTGGCGGCGCCTTGTTGCCTGTTGTCGAGACGACGACAGCAACAGCGACATGGACGCCCGCCGCCCCCTGCTGTCGTCGTTGCCGCCCCGGACACCGTCGCTCGTCCTGGATGTTAAATAATGATTGCACGCTGGAAGAACGCCTATAAGGTGCCGCCTCTGCTACGCGCGCCGACAGCTGAAATCCTACGAAAGAAACGATGAAGAGGAAAACACGCTTCTACTTTTATTACGATCGATAACTAATTGAAAGGTTCAAATTGATCTTACCATGCCTACACATGTGTACATTTGTGTGTAAAAATATGTATGTTCCAAATATAGAGACGAGTCTTGACTTTAATCTTAAGAGGCCTTGATATAATTAGAATGGTATGACAAATGCCTGTGTTGAGAAACACAACGCAATTATTTGGCATTTAGTAAATTTATTTCTCGACGTAATTTTCTTGCAGCTCTATAGTATTAGTCCATCAATGTTTCAAGCTTTTTAAGCCATCCATATAATAGGATTTACCGAACTCTACAAAGTAGTCAATAATGATAGCAAAGGCTATGGGGTAGTATGGCAAACAAATATTCTCGGCACACTCCGCACCAAACAAATTATTAATTAACTCGGAAAGACCGTTTCGAAGACGCATGAGTCATCATCTTCAGTCGCGTACCGATTGATGCGAGAGAACATACATTAAATCTAACGAACCCGCTCTATCCCTACTTTTCAAGGAAAATATATACAAGTACCTATTTTTGCCGTTTAGGCTAGAAAGCAATTTAAAATAAGGAGGAAAGGCGAAAAAGGTCTGTCACCACGAACCGAGACATGTGGTCATCTTATCCTAATAAAAATCGAGTGAGACAACGGTTATGTCCTTTCTGTTCGTCAAATTTGTGTTCTTTCCGTCTCTCCCTTAAAAACTAAAGCTGCATGCGGAATGTAGGAGAGGATCGACGTCTCTGTTATAGCACAATTATAAATCAAATGACCGCTTACCGTAATAAATCGAAAACACATGAAAAGTGTAAAGGTCCCTGCTCTCTATTAATTAGGTTTGCATTCTTATTTATATTTGTATGTATTTTAGGTTTTCTAATTAATATTATGTCCGGTATCGTTTATGTGTTGTGCGACACTTGACGCTTCTATCTTCGAGTACCTGTAACACCTGATGTGTTCATTAAATCTAGTACCTATCGCTCGTTTCGTTTGACCAATACAGGCATTTCAGGTTTATCTTTTGGATTGCCACGAAAGTTTTTGAGTGTATTTCGCGAACTAAAATACACATTCATCTCTTGTCCCTTAAAAATTTTACCAATACCTTTCGATAGTCTATGGAAAGGAAGTTTCGCAAATTTCTTATCGCGGTGTACTGTTGGGATTAAGGTCGTGGAATTTCTGACATAGAACCTATGTTGGACTTTCCTAAGCATGCGATCGACATCTATAGAAGAGTAACCGTTGCAAATGGCTACATTTTTTATGAAATTCAGCTCTTTATTGTACCTACTTTTACTCAATGGGAACTTCACCAATCTATCAATTAAGAAGCTAATCGCGGCTATTTTGTCCACAGTGGTTGGAGTCGGACATAATGTACCCATTAGTGTTTGTTTCCCTTCTATAGATGTCAATTTCCAGTTTTTTATTATTTCTAATTACTAAACTATCCAGGAACGGAACTTGATTGTTCACTTCTTCTTCTGCTGTGAATTTAACAGTTTCGAATTTTGAATTTAGTGTCGTGAGGAAATACGAAATGGTACCTTTCTTCGTATCAAAAACCGCGAAAATATCGTCTACGTACCTAAGCCAAATTCTAGGGAGATACACGTTGTCCTTTTTCAAACTGGTGTCAAATTTACTCATGAACAAGTTTACTATGAAAGAGGACAGCGGATTGCCCATCGCCGTACCCTTTCGTTGTTCATAATACTTGCCTCCAATTTGAAAACGGTTTTGCTTCATGCAGAGTAAAGTTAGTCTTTTGTACTCCGCAATTCTGACATCATCAATTTTATTTAAGTTTTAAGAACTCAACTAAATATTCTATGGTTTCTGAAATCGGCACGCTAGGGAAGAGTGAACAAACATCAAATGATATCAAAATTTCCCCATCTTCTAATCCAATATTTTTTTACCTTATTTACAAAATCTAACGAATTTTCTACTTCTTGACTATCTACTTTGATGGGTACATTTTTTGTATTCATTTACTAGCTATTTGGACAGATTATACGTAGGTGAGTTTATACCTGAAATTATTGGTCTCAGATTTTCCCGGATAGTGGATTTTTGGTAGACAGTACATTTTTGGAAGTGTCGGGTTTGGGATTGGCAGTTTTAACTTAAGATTCGCGTTAATAAGCTCTTTTGTTTCTCTGATCATAGACGGTAACGAATTTTTTCTTAATTGTTTATTCGGTCCTGATGAAAGCAAATTGTTGGCGCGGTTGAAACAATTCGGCTTGTCCAGAATGACTATTCTGTTCCCTTTATCTGCTTTTAAGTAAAAACGATTTTTGTTTTTGAGGCCTTTAATAGTCCCGGGATCACCTGTGTTGTTTCTCAAACTTTTCACCTTGTTCAGGTTCCTTAAAATCGTGATTTTGCACGCGTTTCTTATATAATCCTTCGTTGTAACAGCTAGGTTCTTAATGGACATTTCTATTGACGCAACGAGTTCGTGCGTCGGGATTTTTGAGTTGCGAATATAATATTTGAGTCCTTTTTTAACAGTGCGATTTCGGTTTTATTAAACGTCTCTATCACAAAATTTTTCCCGCGTTTTTTATGTAGCGGCAAGTGCCTGTGCTTATGATAACCTTAAAAATGAACAAATTTATAGTGTAATTTTAAAAAGTGATTCTAATAGACTTCGTCTGGAAGAAAAGAATGAAAGAGTTAGATAGTTCATAATCTCAACTAAAATTGGAACAAATAACAGAAAGAGGAGCTGAAAATAGAATGTTCACGTGACGCATAGAAATGTCTAAAAAAGTCAATGGATATGTGAATGCAAAGTTTCGAATT
The DNA here is from genome assembly GCA_029619315.2 of Dynastes maya. Taxonomy (NCBI): domain Eukaryota; kingdom Metazoa; phylum Arthropoda; class Insecta; order Coleoptera; family Scarabaeidae; genus Dynastes; species Dynastes maya. The sequence goes on along the minus strand of JAROYE020000003.1, from coordinate 51,997,245 downwards.
ACATTGTTTTTCGTGTGTGTTCTATAATACTGCATCTAGGTCATCAGATTTCAGTTGGACTAGAACTGGTGTGAAAGATCTACATCATCTAACCACTAAAATAAAGAAACATGAAGAATCTCGTGGTCGCATTAATGCCTGAATGGTATTTGATTTACTTGGTAAAACAAATATTCTGATAGGGCTCAGTTCTGCTTATTTACAACACATTATGGATTATAACGAGAATGTTAGGAAAAATCGTTATACCATGTGGAGATAGACGACTCGATCGGATACGTATAAAATTTATATGACCCGAAAGACCAAAAAACAACATTAGCAGTAATACTAATTTTTCAGGTTCGATAAATAAATTTCTTCATTCGAAGTAAATAGCTTTACAGAGAAAAATTAATAATGTCTTTTAGAAATTAGAAAAAAACTCCAATCCAATTAATTATTAGTTTGAATAATCCTTTTTCTGCTAACTCTCTCGCATCTAAATAAAAAAGTGGTGGGCGTGGCAGTCTCACAGTGCAGCACTCAACCATAGCGTTCGGGTTGTTTCCGACCAGATGGTATATTAAAACGTTTAATATGTTGTATTAAATTTTGCTGCACTTTTGAATTAGCTCTTATAAATATATAGAACATATAAAATACGTGGTATATTTAAGGGATTGTTCGATTTTTCTGCTAATTTAGATCTGACGCTTCAAAAACATTTAAATAATGCTAGTCTTTTTAAAGTAACTTCAAATACAATCCAAATGTTATTTTAATGTATAGGCGACATCTTCTATTTTCCAAAGATGATATTGGTTGTGTGAAGGATTTTGAAGCACTCTGTGTGTAAATCAGGTTCAGCCTGCTTTTAGGTCGAAACTGTGTCAACAAAACTTGTTCTACCCATGTTTTCTTCTCATTAGTATGAGAAATTTCAGGACTGTTGGTCTCATTCAAAAAGCGATAACAATAGTAACAGTGAACACTACCCTGAAAATCTTCTATTCGTTTAAGTAGAAAGCTCCGGTAGAATATGCCTTGGTGACGAAATTCCAGACTATAGACCAAAATGCTACTTCTAATAAAGTAAGTAGTCAAGTTAGTAAGAATGACATACAAAATATGCGTTATTTACCAAATGTTGTAATTAAACTGACTGCAACTTGTCAAACTTGTTAAAAAGTGACAGAGTATTTATTCATAATGACATTTTAATGTTAGAAAACTAGAACAATAATTAACTATTGTAACTACCTGTGAGTGACTTTTGCAAGAACGCAGGATATATATTATAAATTTCTATCGTTAGTCGCTGCAGTATTAAAACTAGGGCTTGATTTTGTTCGTTTTACGTAAGGAATTAGTAAAAATTACAAAGACGCTTTTTATATTAATTTTCTTTGAGTACGTTTCTTTTTCAGAATTGTATTTCTTTATTTTTGCTAATTATTATTATCAATATTTTGTTAAATTTGATACAATGTTCTTGTTCTAATTAATGCTACTATTTTTTTTATTTAAATTATGCTAAAAGAATTTTGTTTTGTTTAGATTCTTGATTTATACTGCGGCCGACAAAATTATGGAATAAACCCATTAAATTTGAAGTAATTTGTTTTTCGAAGAAATGCTGGGAGAGGTCGATTTTACTTAAAAAAAAATGAACATTTTTGCATCAATTTGAGGTGTGCCCCACTTCTGGTTTTCAAGTAATTACTTCGTCGACGATTTTATTTCGATTGATTATTTAATTGTCTAGATGGTACCATCAATGTTTTAATACCTTACATAACAACATTTTCAAATGAAAATCATTTAAAGAGTAGAAGCATAAATTTTATTGGTAACAAAAGGCAAAGGTAAATGCTGTTATTTAAGAAATGAAACAATTGCTTCCTTTAAATCAAATTTCGAACGTTTGATTGCTATTCAAAGAAATTATTCCAAATGAAGATGATCCTGACCAAATGGCGATATTTGGTTTCAGTAAGATGGTGTACATACCTCCGCACTTTGCACGTCCTGTTTGCGAGTTTTTAAGCAACTGTTTCCTGGGAGGTGGACCGGTAAACGAGAACCAATAGGGTGACACCCTAGGTACCCAGATCTTACGCCTATGGATTTTTCCTTATGGGAGTATTTAAAATCAAAAATCTATGTCGATAAACCGCAAAATGTAGAAGATTTGAAAAAAAGAATTAGGTATGAAGTGAGTCAGATTAGTCCTGACATCATTCGCAATGTAATTTAAAGGAAGCAATCATTTCATTTCTTGAATAACAGCATTTATCTTTGCTTTTATACGAGGGACGTTCGGTAATTAACGAGACAAATGACTGTGGAAAAAAAAATTATTCAATGACAATGAAATTTACACTATATTCTTCAACGTAGTCTCCACCAACATTAAGGCACTTCTCCCATCGCTCTGTAAGCATTCTAATTTCAGTGTTGAAGAGTTCTTTACGTTGGTGTCCGAACCACTTGTGTACAGCTTGTTTGACCGCTTCGTTGTCTTCGAACTTGGTGCCGCGTATAAACTCTTTCAGCGGGCCGAACAGATGAAAATCGGATGGTGCGAGGTCGGGACTGTAAGGAAGATGTGGCAACACCTTCCAACCCAAATTTTCTCTCGCGTTTTCTGGACAGTATGGAGGCAGGCGTTGTCGTACAGCAGAATTACACCCTGGCGTTTTCTTCTTGTCGCAGGTTCCACTTTATGTTGAAGCAAGCTACAATACTCACTGTTCACAGTACGTTGTCCTTCTAAATAGTCACAAAAAATTGGGCGTTGAGAATCTCAGAAGACCGTTAACATCACTTTACCGGCAGACGCGAGAGTTTTAAAGTTTCCATTCAAGACTTTGCCATTTGGATTCAGGTTCATAATGATGAATCCACGATTCACATCTTCGGATAACAAAAATCTTATCACTGCTCTTCTACCGTGCACGTTACAAGAGGAGCCGACATTTTGAAATGAACAATAGAAGTTGTGTTTGCTTTTATTTCTTTCAAACAGCTGACTTAATTTAATTTAATTTGTCTCCAAGGTTGCCAACCCACAGAAAGTTTCATCTAATAATATTCAGTAGTTTTCCTACCAGTGCAGTTTGTTTCGTTAATTACTGAACGTCCCTGGTATTATACATAATATTCTATTCCAGTGGTCGCCAACCCGTCGATCGCGAGCTACCGGTAGCTCGCGAATGCAATTCTGGTAGCTCACAACATCGTCTAGAGCCGATCAGCATGCTAGTGTTCGAGAACAATCTGGGTTGCTTTGAAGGGGATATCAACGTCCAGCGGTAGGGTTACAGTTGGCCTGCAATTAAAAATATTATGGCCAGCAGTAAGGGAAAGATATACCATTTCCATTCAGAATGAGAAGAACAATACTTCTTTACAGAAGTTAAAGGTAAACATGTATGTTTGTTACGTAATACTTCTGTCTCCGTTGCTAAAAAAGGAAATATTGAGAAGCATCATAAAACTGTACATTCGAATTTTGAAAAATCATTCCCATTACATTCTGCCACCAGAAAAGAAAAACTGAAACAATTTAAAAACCAGTTAATTGGACAACAGTCAATATTTTTAAAAACAGTCGACAAAAATAAGGCTGCAACTGAAGCATCATACCGTGTGTCCCAAATAACTGCACAAAAGAAGAAACCTTATGAAAACGGGGAAATGATAAAATAGGCGTCTTTAGAAGCTGCAGATTCGTTATTTACCAACTTTAGAAATAAAGACGAGATAGTGTCTGATATAAAATCTATGCAACTTTCTGCTAATACAGTGATGAGACGAGTAGAAGTAATGAGCACTGATATTTTTTTACAGTTAAGAAGTGACTTAGATAACTGTGTTTATTTTTCACTGCAACTGGATGAATCAACAGATGTGGTTGACACCTCCCAGATCGCCGCATTCGTCAGGATGGTTTTTAGTGATTTTACGATTAAAGAAGATCTTTTGAAGTTCATTCTACTGAAAGGACATACTACTGGGCTGGAGTCTCATTTCAAAAATATTGTTTCTTCTAAGAAAATTCCAATATCGAAAATGGTAGGTTTGTCAACCGATAGTGCTCCAGCTATGGTGAGTTGTGATAAGGGTCTGATGGTGTTATGTCGTAAAGATGAAAATTTTCCGCAATTTCTCTGTCACCACTGCATTATCCATCAGCAAGCATTATGTGAAAATTTTCTAAAATTAAACAACGTTATGAAATTGGTAGTAAAAATTGTGAACAAAATTAGAGCTCCAGCGTTACAAAGAAGATTATTCAAAACCTTGGCCGATGAAATTGACTGTCAATACGGGGAGCTACTTCTTCCCTCTGAAGTCCGATGGTTCAGTAGAGGACGAGTGCTGAAACGTTTTAATGATGTCCTATCTGCCATGGTTCAATTTTTCAAACAACGCGATGAACCGATTCCGGAACTGGAAAATTCAATCTGGTTTAGAGATTTTGGTTTTCTTGTGGACATCACAGAAAAATTAAATTAATTTGCAGCTTCGGGGAAGAGACAAAGAACTAGTGGAAATGATTTCTGATATGCAAGCATTTATCAAAAAGCTTGAGTATTAGGAACAAAACCTAATCAACCGCGATACCAAGCATTTTCCTATTCTTTCAGAAAAGATATCTGAAAATCCATTGGAACCCTATAACAGTAAATATCATGTAGAAATAGTTTCTAGCTTGAAGGATAACTTCAAAAATCGTTTTAAGGATTTCAACGAAATTGATTTAGTAGCGCAATTTGTTGTTTCACCCTTCATAGAGATTGATATCCAACAGTTTGCAACTTGTCTTATGCAGAACTTTGGCGAAGACATCGCTGCAATAGAAATGGAAGTGATTGCGTTTCAAAATGATTTAGCTTTAAAATCGTTAGCCTCAAATACAAAATGTATCTGGCCTTTAGTAAGCAAAGACAAATATTCAGTTCTATGTCGTGTTGCCTTGAAAGTGAAGGCGTTATTTAGTTCAACCTATTTGTGTGAATCTTCTTTCTCCGATATAAAGTTAATTAAGAACAAATACCGCAATCGACTAACAGATGAACATTTGGATAATTGTATTCGAATGGCTGTATCAATCTATATTGCAAACATTAAAAAAATTATCAATGAGTCTGAGTGTCAGCCTTCTCATTGAACATGCATTTTTTATCTGCACGTGTTTTTGTTTAAAATAGTGCGTTACTTTTTTGTTATTTTTATTAACTTTTATTAAATGGTGACATGCCATTATGGCTGTATAAAAATGTTGTTTATTTTTCAAACATCTACGATTGGTAGGTATGGATTTAGTTATGTAGTATGTATTAGTTATTAGTTTATTTGTATTACTATGTATTAGTAAAATAAATACATGTATGTCGAATATAACTGTGCATTATTTCATTTAGGTTGGCTTACGTCGCTTACGACTAGGTAGCTCACTGTTTGTTCCAAAATTATCAAAGTAGCTCAGCACATTGAAAAGGTTGGCGACCACTGTTCTATTCTATTCTTTCAAAGATAAAGAGCCAAGAGGGTCAAGGAAGAACCTTGCATTTGGATGTTGCTATCCAAATAAAGCAAGAAATCCATTGGAAAAAGCTAACTTCTGCAATATTTAAATAATGCATCCGATTATCGGTTTTGTAATAATACTGATATTAACATTTGACCAAAGAGTTGAATTTATTAATGCCATGCTTGCTTTATTTATAAAAAAGAAGACAGTTAAGCCAATGAGAGTGTTTATCAACTAAAATCCATTAATAGTACGTAGCTTATTCCTGTTCTTGGGTTACTCATTTATTCAACCGAATCCGTAATTACTAATTACGTGTAATTTACCACGTTGCAATATAAAGTTTTAATCTGCAGGAAATTATGACTTAATTTCTTTAAAAATGTAAGTTTCCTCGAAACGAGGATATTAAAAAACTTTTTACTACTTTTAGCTTTACGTAGGTACACATTTTATAGCTTCCTAATCCAGAAATTTACGTCGGACTGATTAATTCTGATTTAATATGTCCTTCTATCGAAGATTAGTTCTTTATTTCCGGCTAGAAGAAAAGGTTCATAAGTGTAATTAAAATAACAAAATAATCAGTTTTTGATTTTAATTGGTAAATTGTGTCTAGCAATAAAAATTAATTTCAGATTTTTTGTATACCTAAGCTTTAAAGCTTGTCATAACATCAGGAGCCTTTAGTGTATAAATGTAAAGTGTTCCATGGCTTTATTAGTATCACCCCTTCACCGTAAAGGGTGACACTTAGCTATTCGTCAACATGCCAATGGAGGCTCGGTATTGTACCGAACCCATCAGAAAAATCTGCCACTTGACCCTGGCGGGACCCGAATGCACCGCGCGTAGCTCTGCCACAGGCGGGAGCTCTCTTGTCATTGGGGTAACGAACAGTTTTATTTATCTATTATTGTCTATCCTCTTTTGGAGGGCGATGGTTATTTTGTACGAGCGAATGCATTTCGAATACTCAATTGCATACAAATACTGAAGCAAAACTTTTATTTGAACACAACAGTTTGCAAAAATTTTAATTTTGGCGTTTCATGTATTAGCTGAAAGGGGTTCCAATCCTGTTTCCCAAATAAAGACTAAGCATATAAATCGCCTAAAAATTTGCGAGCGAGGGGACTTAAGATTATATCTCTGGAAATTAGAACCAAATATTATTAAACTTTGCAAAGATCACCAACCTCAAAGGTTTCATTAAAACCTGAAATTTCAATTTATTATTTGTATGTTATGGATTAAAATTATCGTAAATACATATTTTATTTTCGTTCTTTTGTTTTGTATATTAAGTTAAAATGGTAAGTAGAGTTGCTCAATTTGCGCCAGCAGCCAGTGGCGGGCGCATAAAATAAATGGCCAGAAATAAAATATAATACGTACTCAAACACATACCGTCTTAAGAGTCTTCCGGGAAATCACAAAGTGAATAATGTCTGCTAAATATCTGCAACATTAGATATGTTTCCACAGTTGTTTCGGTAAACCGAGTGCGGCGTGACGAGAACGTGTGTTTATATGCAGAAAACGAACGTTCTACATCTAGTGACGTTATATTTGCGTATTTAAAATAATCTTTGGAACAACTTAACGGTTCTGTTGACGTACCTTCACAAATTTGTCTTAATGTGCCAAAATCAGAATCTTTCTCTAAAACACTTTCAAACCTTTCTAGAACACAAACATTTTCTGCGTCTTCTACCGCGCATAGCTGTGCGTAAACATGTTGCACAATTTACAGAGATTCCACTAACGACACCGAAGGATTTTGTAATTTTTCTATCGCCCCCACTAGTTTTTAAATCCGTTTTAACCTGACTATCTTGAAATTTCGACTGGCTTTCCCTGATAGCCGCAGCTTCCTTTGGATCGAATCGTAAAACCACGTTCTTAATATTCTCAAAACATTTATGTTAATAAAACGCGGCCTGTAACCATGTTCCCCAACGTGTAAGAATAGGTGTAAGAATAGGTGGCGTGTAAGAATAGGTAGCTCAGGCATACGGAAGCACAGTCTGTGAAATTTGCGAATACGTTTTGGGGATTTGACAAACACTGCTTTTGTATGCGCTATTAAAGCGTCTACCTCAGGATAACATTTTCTAATACTATCTGCCACATGACTGGAAGCACGAATTTTACACGTAATATGTAACAAGTTAGCACAATGTTTTTTAAGAGACCGGCCTACAGAAAGCATGTTTGCGGCACCATCATTCATAAACATCAACAGTTAGTTTGTTGAAAGTTCAAACTTTTCCAATGTATTTAACACTAACTTTGAAATTACTTCGGCAGTACATTGTTGTACTCGCCTGGAAGCTAATAGAATTGAAGGTGACTGTTGATGTGGTTCCATTGTACGTACCATTACATTAACCACGATTACGATCACACACCACGATCTGTTGTTTCGTCCACACATAACCACGATTTAATTCATTCTTCAACATGTTCACGAGCAGATGGCACAATTCTTTGTAACGATGCCCGACTTGGTAATTTGCAGTCCGAATATTTATTCCAAAAGAAGACATATGCTTCCTTGTCTAGTAAATTAAACGGTAGATTACATACAATAAAGGTAACACATAAATTAAATTTAAATTTGTCATAGTGTCGTGTACAATTTTTTTTTTAAGAATGCTGTTTACTATTTACGTGACGTAGACAATCCCTTTTGGACCAACACATTAAAGGGATATTACAAACTACACATTGAATTTTAACGCCATCATAATTTAGGTCAGGCATTTCTGCTATAGATTCTGTAACTTTGTCCAACATTGGTCGTTTTCGCGACGTAGACAACATTTTTAAAACAAACGTAGAACTATGAAATAGTATTTACGGCAGCGTACATGTATACACAACAGATCTGGTTGAAACTCGCAGTTATACTGAGGGTTGTATCGAACCTCCGCCAGTGGCGCTAGTGAGCAGCTCTAATGATAAGTTATAAGTATTATTTTATGTAATTCCTTTCAAATTTCGTTACTCATGCACTACTAACGCCCAACCTAAACTTAATCTACATTATTTCAGCGATTATCGTGCAATTTTAAACTCTTAATGATTGAAGTGGGTGGATTAAGAAGCGAACTTGACAAAGTGGGCGCTTGCTTCGAAAAGGTTGAGAAACACTGGTTTAGAACAACTAAAACAACCTGGAACAACCGTCAGAATTTCGATTTTCTGAAAGAGTGGGGCTACGTGGATTTTGTTTATCAGCCATATCTTTTGATCTATAAGAGATACGAATCTGAAGCTTTGGAACAATATTTAGAACAACTAGAACAACCTGGAATAACCTGGAGCAACCTGGAAAAACGGAGTTGGGTAAGAAAGTGTTTTTCAACTTTTTCAGCCGATTTTGGCTATTTTTTGAAATACTTTGGAACAATGCGGAAGAATCTTGGAACAACCGCCAGAATTTCAATTTTCAAAAATACAGATATTGAAGTCTTCTATTCGTCTACTTCCGCAATTATTAATTATAACTAGATGATAATTCAAACTCTAAGGGTTTGGTAAGGAACAGTTATCGAGTTCTATACACATAGGGATACCAGATGCAGTTTCCCCATCCCAGCACATTTTTTTTTTAATTCGGACACAATCCGGATGCTATGATATTTTAAAATCAATTTAGTTTTTTCTTCAAAAATTAAACTATCAGTTATATTATTAGGTTCTGTAAAATGAAATGTTACAAATTAGAAAGCTAAATTTATAGCACTATAGGTGAGCTTCTTTTCTTTGACAATTTAGATGGATCTCGCCGGACGGCCGCATTATCCTTGGATAACCACATCATCCTCGGACGACAGCATCATTCCCGACCGGACGTCCCCCGACATGCTAAAAATTCAAACATGTCCGGGGAAATTCGGACGTCTGGTAACCCTATATACACATAACAAATAGTGAAATCTATTGAATACTTGACTTGAACGTGATTGAAACTGAATTCAATAACCTTCCTATTTTCTGTGTTTGTTCTATCGCGGTAACTGTATACAACTAATAAATAATCATTGGGAACGGTTGTCGAGCAGTATAAGTATATAAGTATAAATGTAATAAATAAAACGACTTGAAGGGATACATTATTAAGGAAATTATTTGTAGTTCCATCAACCATTCCAGCCCCGCCAACACTTAAATAAATTCCTAAGATTTCATAAACATACCATTGACTTAATACCTTTTTGCAAAGTAGTTTTCTGTCTAAATATTGATATGCACCTAAGAAGGTACATAACTAGAGCGGGCCAAATTGCGCCATCCAACAGAATCGGAATCAGGCGCAACGGCCGCTTATTGTAAATAGCGTATATGTGAGTCACAGCAGATATGTGATATTTCGAAATTAATACACAAGAGTAAAAAAATAAAAGCTGACGCAATAATAATGTTTAGTAATTAGAGCGGATATATATATACATATATATATATATATATATATATATATATATATATATATGTACACGCTGAGGTGTTTTTATTTTCATTATGATTTTTTATTTGATTGAAAACGGTATGCGTTGTAAATGGGATGTAATAAGGAAATAACTGAGAAACTGAACGCTTTTTTTATTCTGTTGTACTTAATAATGTAACTGTAAATAAAGATATAATAAATAAATTCTATCCTTCTTAATAATGCGGATAGGCTTGTTTAAAAAGTTGCACCATCAGATAAGTTTCCATATTTGCCTCGGTGAAGGATGTTCGCCGAGACGAAAAAATGTTCTTATATTTCGAAAACGACCGTTCCACGTCTACCGAAGTAAGACATGCGTAATTAAAATAATCTTTAGACTTAGTCAAGGAATCTGCAGATGCCCCATCGCACATTTGTCTTAATCTCGTGTAGTCCGGATTCTTTTTTAAAACACTATCGAACTTAGCTAAAACTCGTCCACTTGTTGCATCGTTTATACTGTGTAACAATGTACTAACTTCGTCCACGACTTGCACTGATTCTACCAACGACAATCCAGAATTTTGCAAATTTTCTATCGCGTCTACTAACCCTTTGTAATTGTTGCTAATATTCTTTAGATGTGTTTCAACAGAAATATCGAGAAATCCCTTCTGGCTCATCCTAATAGCTCTAGCTTCGGCAGGGACGAATTGCAAAATAACGGATTTGACTTCTTGAAAATGTTCATTATAATAAAAAGCGGCTTTTAACCACGTTCCCCAACGCGTAAGAATGGGCTGTGGTGGTTCTCGAATACCAGGGTGTAACCTGTGGAATGCCCTAGTCCTCTTAGGACTTTTGAGAAACACTTTTTTTGTGTTTGCTATTAATGCATCCACCTCCGGGTAACACTCTCGAATAGTTTGTACCACAAGATGTAAAGCATGGACTTTACACGTAACATGTAAAAGTCCTTCACACTTTTCTTTAAGGGAACGGCCTACACTACACATTGTTGCTGCACCATCGCTCATGAACAACAACAGTTGACTGGTTGACACTTGAAATTTTTGTAACGTTTCGAGAACTACGGCCGTAATTGCTTTACTAGTACACTGTTTTAATCTTCTGCTGGCTAATAGAATTGCAAAATTTGGTTTAATAGGATCTAATACGCGCACTATTATATTCAAAATAGAATTTTTTTTGCAATCTGTCGTTTCATCAAGACATAGCCACAGCTGTTTATCTTTTAATTCGGCTTTAATTCGATTTTCAATGTCCTCACGTATTCGTGGAATATCTCTCCGTAACGCTGTCCGAGATGGTAGTATCCACTCGGTATTGTATGTACTCCAGAATTTTCGAAATGCTTTTTTATCAAGTATACGAAGTGGTAGACCACATACCATAAACGTTAAAAGCAATTCTAATTGAAATTGACGTAGTTTCTTTTTACAAAGTTTACAGAAAATTGTACTCCCATTGTAGTGTAAATCCACAAATTCACTAAGAAATTTATTAACTTTCGTAGGTAATGGCCGTTTATTTTTAATAGTTACGTTAGACATAATCACTAAAGCGAGCACACCGACGCTTGTTTCTAGTATGCCACGAAGTGGTGCAAACGTAACATCTGCAGACTCGTCATTTGTTGATGAATAGAGCGCGTCATCCGTAAATGAATAAGCGCGCTGTTAGTTCGTAGCCGTCGATGAATGAACTTTTTTTTTGTAGTGGCCCACTGTGAACAACGCCCTATTTATCAACGAACACCCAAACTGCAGGTGTATATTTGCGCGTCCTCACGACGTAATAGACAGTGGTTTTGGTCCTCGTCCTAATAATTACATATTTAAATTACCTATGTTTACATACATATATGCGCCCGGCAGCCTGATTGCGAACCTGGCGCGTGGAGCTCTTGGCCCGCTCTATACATAACAGCAACACAATAAAGAATTAAATTAATATAAAACATAAACTTTAAAAAAAGGTACATCCTAGTCATCGGCGTTCCTTGACATATATGTAGAGTTGTTGGCGATAAGATAGATAGATAGATTCCAATATTTGGTATTTGTATAAAACTCGATAACTGTTTCTTACCAAGCTCAATTACCACCTAGTAATAATAATAATAGTAATAGCAGCTCACATACATAACACACTATTAGGTACGCTAGTTGCTATCCATCACTATCCTTCGATAAGCAGAAATCTATCCACTTTTTGTTAATACAATCGTCGGTCCCGTTCGGCCATATTCGATTTTGTTCGTTTCCGTTCGGCTACATTCGACTATATGATTTTTTTAGGCTTTATTCGATTCTGTTCGGTTCCGCTCAGTTACATTCGGCTATATTTTTGTTCGGCTCCGTTCGGCTATATTTACTTCTGCGCGGGTCCATTCAACTTGGACATTAGAATTTGCCAATAAATTCCCAGTTTGGTGCTAAAATGTTTCCGCTGCAGTAGGAAAATTCTCCATTTCAGATTACATCCGTGTAAAATACTGTTCCAAAGTAAAAAAATTTTATCACAATGTAAAGGTTCTTTATTTCTCTCAGCGCTGTCCTCTCTTAGAAAAAAAAATCGAATGTTTGTATCAAAAGTCATCAATTACTTTTGCCATAATTAAGAGGAGGATACCGCCAACTAGGGCAGGAATGTTATTCTATTATGTGAATGAATTCATGTTTTCGCCCTTACTTTGAACGGTTCAAGAATAGTAAAAGGCAGACGGTAGTTATCTTAACCCACTTCTTTCTATTTTGATATTTTATTCTCATAAGTGACAGGTGTTCATGCGTTTCACCTCATTAGTTTCTAGATACACAGTGCCGAATAGGAAGTATAAACTATATTCTTACACCCATCTCCCACTATTAAATTTTTACCGCGCAATTCTGCTCAGAAAAAATACCGCCATATGTATAACGGTATTGCAATTAACGACTCTGTTTAGGTGAATTTCTAACTACGAAAGAGATTAACAGATTTACCAACTACACAAGGTAAAATATCCATCGTTATAGATACAAAATTATATCGTTTAAGGCGTTAAAATGATTTTAATCCCTTAGAGATACGCTAGGATAAACTTTTCACTGTTTGGGATACTAAAAAAAACTACAACTTGCTAGTTAGTTACTTTTTATCACTTTTTATTTTAACATAAAATAGGTGACGATTTTACTAAACTGCGGGGTATATTTACATTATTGTAACACCGTTCGCTTTTACTCAGAGAAATTTTTATCTGTGCATAGTATATTTTCTTTGAATTCCATTTTCTACATCTTATTAAATTTAAATCGTATACCTATATGTGAGTACAGCATACATTACAATTGGTTTAGAATTTCCAGCGATATATACGTATATTGTACATATAAACACGCGCGTATCATTCCCGGAACAAATAAATGTCTGAGAAGTATGTTAGAACTTCAGTAGAGCTTTCATATATTGTGGAAGATGCAGTATGTAAGTTAAGATAACAAAATCCGTTATGCAATGTTCTTTAATCCATATTGCGAACGCATTCCAAGTGAAAATAAATTGAGTTACGGAAACAATCGGTGAAATTGTACGGGACATGTAGTGGAGGAAATAAGATATCATTCTATCGCCACGATCTCTATCAAATATGAATCGTAAACCGCAAAGGTTTTATTAAAAAGAATTATATTGTAATTTGAGGGAATCGTAATATATTCCGTAAGTTAGTTTATCTCTTTGCTTTATTACCGTCCATTCATGGAGTCGTCTACAAACGAAGCTAATCACACAAATAGCAGATTATAAACGCACCACTATAATTTACACTTCGCAGACTTTGTGAGAAGGAACGAGCTCGATGTCACACATTTATACTCGTTTTATAAATATACAAGTAATAATTAGCACCCGAATGCCAACCAATCATTTAGAAATTATAGGCGGTTGCTTCGTACCAATGCGCGTAATTAATGACACCAAATTACCCTCCATTTTGTTTATCACAAATACACCTATTGTTTGCTATTGCAATTATATACTGGGTACCTAATACTAATAGAGATAATAATAGCTTTATTTCTTAACTAGTTAGTACGTAATGTGTAATTGTCCATTGAAAATGGTTCTATAGTGACACTAGACCAAGAATTTGGAAACGGGATGTTCCACCTTTTTCAATTTAGTTTTTTATTGAGATAAACACCACAGTAGTAAACAAACTTGCATATCCTTTCAAGCCCGTATGACCCGATCAATTTTAATGTCTATTTTTTTACACATTTTGATGTAGGTAGGAAACAAATTGTCGTTGATATACAAAATGTTCATCGTAACTTTTAATGTACTTACACTAAACATATTTTTCTCGTCAATTTTCGGCACCATATCATTCTACGTATACGAGCCCTAACAACTATATGTTGGGACACAGTGTAATAATTCTGCATTATTTTAATATTCTTAACGCATGACAAAATACGTGACACGAGGTAGCATCCTGTTGGAAATTAAAATCGACGTCTCTTCCGTTCAATTTTTTAATACTAGGTAACAAATTGTCTTGCAAAACTTCCTGATACTTCTCAGCATTCACCTTACCCTCAATCAATTCCAATTGGCCCAAACCATTAAAAGACATAGAATCTCATATCATTTGCCCTTTTGAAAATTTAATAGTCCATTTGAGAATCCCCTACATGGATGTCAAACTTAGACTCGTCATCGAAAATAACTTTTTCAATCGTCAAAAGTCTATTTTGCTTTTGTTTTTGCCTAAGTCAACCGGATTCTTTTCTGAACAACAGTTAATAGACGTTTTTCTTTGACCTAAATGTTATTTACGTAATTTACTTATGTACATATGTATACTTTTAAATACCTTGTAAAATCAGAGTTCAATTTTAGATATATGTATATCGGGGCACATTTAAACCATTGCGCTGATTCCAAAGAGCCGTAATTTTCACCTGCAGTGCTTTTGCTATTTCTTTGCAAACGTTGACCCAGTTTCTTTGGTTTCGTTCAGTTATAATTTTAGATCTACTAGTATTTTTTCCTTTAATTTCGATGCTTCCAGTTTGTCTGTAGTGCTTAACAATATTTCTCACTGAAAATTTTGCCATTCTTAATTCAGTAACTATTTGCGTTAATGATTTTTTTCGACAATACGACGGCGCCTCAATAAGTTTGCGCAATTTTTATGATCTCTAACTATTTTAAAAACCTTTAACTTATTATTCGCTTAGACATTAACGATGGATTACCAACGAAGGTGACAGATGAGTGTTCAATTTTATTTTCCATGACTACTTGATAACATTTTTCCATTGGCCCAATATTTACGAGGTAGGCGCCATAAATTCTCGGCGTGATATAGAAAAAATAAACTTGGTAAAATATAACAATTTTTATTTTTCATTATAATCACCCACATTTATTACAACGATCTATCGTCCTTAAAGCGACGTCCCCTAAGGTCTTTCTTTAAATGAGAAAATAAATAAGAACCATTGTTTCATCTCCTGTGACAATGGATTTCAAAATCGATTTCGGGTCGTCTCCAGACTTGTTTAAAAACGAAGGCGCACATTCGACCCGACATTCATGTTGGAGAGCAGAAAGAAGATGCGGTACTCATCTTGCACTAACCTTACTATACCCAAATGATTATGGAGAATTCGGCGAATACTTGCTTCAGAAATGTTAGACATCACTGCTAATTCCTTCACTTTCAAACGGGGATCTGCTAATACCATTTCTTCAATAATTGAAACGTTTTGAGGCGTTATCACTTCAATTGGCCGACTCATCACCTTCTAGGGATTCTTGCCCCAAACGGAAACATTTTGCCCACTTTTTTACAGTGGAATATGAAGGATACAAATCACCAAACGTTCGATGTTCAAAAAGATCTTTCTTTCGATTTTATAACCAGTTTCGAAATATTTCAAAGTACCTTAAAAATATCCCGAATTTTTGAAAAAGTAATTCACTGCCCCGACATATAGTTCACTGGACTTCTGGAATACATTGTTGGACGCATATCAAAATCATAGTAATCTATCGAATTTATTGTACATAGATTTGTATTTAGTATTTGTCCCGCACAAAAAATACGTATTTTTTGGATTAATAAACGATTATTATTATAATTTTGATTGTTATTGTTATCAAGAAATTATTCAGTTATGCTGTATCTATTTCAATAATTTGATTGTGATTACTCTATAAATACAGGCCAAGTATAAGGAAGAAGATACTCTGAGTGAACGCATTGCACAGAAATGGTTTTAAAAGATTGCTCATGGAGATCAGAATTGATAATAATAATCTTGCCCTTATAGGCTAGATAAAGTTAAATGTGACGATCTCAGGGGCGGCCTTTAATAGGTTCAGGCATATCAATATCTTGCAAAAAGAAGCGACAAAACCTTTCATTTACATTTATGCCGACCGAAAAGTACATCAAGAAAAAATTTAATATTTACCAACAACGACAAAAGTTACCGCTGTCTGTCTAGCGGACTGTTGTTGGTGTTATTTAATTGCAACTCTTTCAAAGTCGACAAACTTATCGGTTGTAGAATATGTCGGTCACTCTGGGTCAGAAGAAACCATCAAAAGTAAAGAACAAACATCAAACTAGACAAAATTATTCCACATGAATTTGATATAAATATTCTTCATTCTGATGTGAATGATTTGTGCAGCTCATTTTATTCAAAACTATATGCAGTTATGGATCTGTATGTACCGAAACGGAGAACTAAGCACAAGCCTAACTATCCCGTGTGGTTCAGTACCAATATTGTACTTAATATCCGCCCGAAACATCATTACCTTAGAATGTACAGAAGGCATAGAGTTAATTACTATAGGGAGCGTGTTCGAATCCTTCGCTCAACGATCAAAAGAAATATAAAATCCAGCTTTTGCAGATACTTAAGAAACGCTGAATTTGGCATTCGAACCGAACCTTGCAAATTTAGTTTTTTTGTTAACGGAAGAAAAGATTTATCGAGAATTCCTGGACATACGTTATATAACTATATGATCTTATCTAAGCCCATAGACATTGTTAATGGATTCGCTTCTTTTTTTCGGTGCGGTGTATGAAGCATGTGATTTAGACGATTCTGAGTTAAATCTGACAGTTTTTCCCCAACAAGCACTTTGTTTCTCGGAGGTATTTGTGAATATGACATCAAAAAAGGCGGCAAAAAGGTTTAAAAATAATCAGACTACGGGTCTGGATGCAGTACCATCGTTCCTAGTGAAGGATTGCTTACCATGCCTCCTAAAACCTCTACAATGCATTTATAATGCTATTAGAAAGCAGAAAACCTTTCCGGCGATATGGAAGCAGACAAAGATGGTGCCGATATATAAATCTGGGAAGAGTACTGTAGTTGAGAATTACCGTCCTGTTTGTGTCATATTAAACTTTGCTAAACTGTTTGAGAAAATTCTTTATAATAATCTTTTCCGGCGCGTAAGTTCCCGTATTAATTGTAATCAGCATGGTTTCATAAAAGATCGTTCAGCTACTTCAAATTTGTGCAACTTTACTCAACTGGTCTTAGAAGCGCTGGATGACAGAAAACAGATTGACGTGATATACATAGATATTTGAACACATACTCTTGAACATAAGTTACTCTTTAGTAAATTTAATAAATTGTACTCATTCGGATTATACCCGCATTTTGTTTCGTTGATAGAGAGTTACTACGAAGGCAGGAAGCAATATGCGGAGTATGAAGGTATTCGTTCAAAAACCTTTGTTGCATATAGCGGCGTATACCAAAGGCTTTAATCTCGGTCCCCTTATGTTCGCTATTTTCGTAAACGATGCCGATGACCTAAAAATATTTCGCGTGATAGATAGTATTAGTTATTGCGCTCTGCTTCAATCTGACATCAATAACTTATATCTTTGGTCCCAGAACAATCGATTGAACTTAAATATCACTAAGTGCAGAGCTATGACCTATTCGCGCAAAATCACCAATATTGAGTACAATTATCAAATTGCCGATATTTTGCTTGAAAAACGCGTAATATATAAAGATCTAGGTGTTCTATTTGATACTAAATTATCTTTTAATAATCACATCACAAATTTGTACTCTGCGTGCTGCAAATTACTAGGTTTCATTATTCGATCATGTAAGGATTTTGAAAACATAGACACTGTGGTATTGCTGTATAATTCTTTGATATTGAGCAAATCGGGATATTGCACCGTGATATGGTCTCCAATGTATTACAAGTATATTTACTTACTTGAATCTGTTCAGAAGCGTAATTCCAGGAATTCAGTTACCTTTTTGAATAAAATAGCTAGCACTAATTTTTTAATGAACTCACCTTTGCATGTAATGTGCGCAACATACAACTCGGTGAGCTATATGGTAGATATATACGTTGGCAAATACACTGAGTTCAAAAAATCTAACTGTAATTGTTTTAAATTTGCATGATATTTGTACTAATGGAGTGATATGCATTTCTTTCTTTCTTTATTGCTAATTGTGTACATGTTTAGGTTTAAGTACGTATTGTGTTATAATAGACCCTGTAAGTATAATAAACTTTATTACTATCGTTACTATTATTATTATTAGAGTTTATTAAAAATATGGTACCGGCAGTGGTGCACCGCATAAAAGTAGGTACGTAATATATTAGTGAAAAATAATATTGTTACCTTTTCCTGTCGTCTTGATATCCACTGTGGCAATTGGCAACCGCCCTGGTAAGTTGCGTAGAATTGCAACATCAGCAACGCTTCCATTGTCGATTAATTTAGCCGTTGACGGTGTTGTGAATACGTTGTCGTATACTTCGAAAATGATCGTTCGACATCCAGTGAAGTAAGATTTGCAAATGTCAGATATTCCTTTTCCTCTTGATTTTCAGTTATAGACCGAACCTTTTGTAAATCGGGATTTTTCCTTAAAATTGCACCAAATTTTTGAGCAACATCGACTCCTATAGTGTTCGTCAAGTTTTCTAGAGCGGCTTGTAAATTGTTTATGCAGTTTAATGCGTCTCGTGCAGATAAGTTTTCTAATTGCTCAATAGCTTGTGCAACTTCAGAATAGTTCATGGAAATTTCATCTATTTGTTGTTGAACGTCCGAATTGGAAAAAAGTTGCTGACTATCTCGAATTACTGCAGAATCATTTGAATCAAGTTTCGAGATGACATTTTTCACTTGTGAAAAATATTTCTGATAGTAAGATACTGCCCGAAGCCATGTTCCCCATCGCGATATTACAGGCTGAGGTGGTGGTGGTAATTTCGGGCACAATTGTTTGAATACACGGATGTGTTTGAGAGATTTGATGAACACTTTTTTGGTAGATGCTATTAACTTATCCACCATCGGATACTTCTTTCGAATGGTTTCTGCTACGAGGTGACATGCGTGTATGAGGCATGTTATGTGAAGAAGGGTCGGAAAGCATATTTTCAACATTCTACCAACTCTCAGCATTGTTGCGGCTCCGTCAGTAGCGAACATTGTGACTTGGGTTCCTGTGATACAAAATTCTCTCAACGAATCTTTTATTATCTTGACAACGGTTTCTGCATTAGTTTTCTGAATCCTTTTACTGGATATCAACAATGAAGCTGGTGGACCATCACGTTTTAAAGGACGCGCTAGAACATGAATGAGGTTGTGTTTCTGACCATCAGTTGTTTCATCCACACATAGGCAGATTTTCTTATTTCTCAACTCGTCATTTATACATTCCTTTACTGTACCTTGCACACGTGGCAAATTGTATCGTAATTGCATAGGGAACCTACTTAGCCCAAAGAAGACGAAAGTGTTCATTAGATACTAGATGTTGTGGGATGTTGCACACACTTAACATAAAAATAAAATCATATAAAAATTGCCAGTATGGAATACAGTTTCTTAAATTCAATACATGACGTTTACTTTTACAATGTTTTCTACATTCAAAGCTATCGCGACTTAGCAATCTACTATTGCATATTGTGCAATAAATATGCGGACTTCTATATTCTAATCCAGGGAAATACCTGAGATATTTATTCACATTCGAAGGGAACGTTACACCCTTTGGGCGTCCCATCTCCGCGTACTTATTTGGCGTGCAGCATGCAACGTACTGTCGCTTTGAACTCTCTCGCGGTACTGTCGAGATCGAGTACGAGTTTAAAATTACCCCTACCCACGCCGCTATCGCTACGCTACTGCCATCCGGTACCACCTTTTTAACAAACTCTAATTATTATACACCATATACGTCGATGTTGTCCAGTCTGTCTACCGTCTAAAATACCGCAGAACTTTTCAACTTACCTACGGCATAGCGGGAGTTTAGCTGCTTTTACTTTTTAAAATAGTATGTTGATCATAGAATATGCCCAAAATCAATCAGGTGTACTAACTACTGTCAAATATTTTACCATGTAAACGGTTGCTCAAACCCGATTATTAACTACGGTAGTTATTACCCCCGACTTAATTATGTAATTAATTTAATAACTTTGCCAAATTTAAACCTACGCTCTAACTGCAATAATAACGGAGATCCTTATAGTGAGAGTCGAAAATGAATCAGCCTGTATACCGAATCATTTCTAACCAGTAGGTATATACATATTCGCCAGCGATACGGTCTTTTCAGAAGCGAACCGACTACCGCACTGTATTGAAGCAAGTTTATTTAGTCCTATACTGGTTAATAACTAATCATTTTATCACTATTCACTGTTGGTTTCCTAATTATATTATAAAGTTAATGTTCTAACAAAAATGTTATGTAAATTATATAATACGTTAAAAGTACCATTTAAAAATTAAATTCTTGCTGTTACATTAAAGAAGAGCAACGTAGGTAAAGCCAGTAATTTTGTATTAATACTTCATTTCCAAGCTTTATTAAGACGTTTATTTTTACTGTAATTCTTTTTGCTAGTACCTGCTTTATACTGCCACCAAAGCTTGACTCGCCACAGATAGTATAAGGTTTCTACATTTTCTACGGCACTGAAAGAACTTTCCTTTGGGATAATTTCCAAACATTTTTCCTCTGCTTTATATTTATAACACTAGGGTCTCTACCGAAGGAAACTTTGCTTACATGGTTACGCAATTTGATTAACACAATAATTAATTTAAGAACGCAACAATGAACTGAGGAAAAATAAAGAAAGCTCTTTAAATTATGTTTTTATTTAGCAAACTGGATGTTTCATTGCGTATGTTAATTATCTTCAACGTTCTTCATTTTACTAAATTTGTCATTTAGTTCACAGAATTTAGTTTCGTATAAGTGAAGATATAATAAAACGCAAGTTACATTTTAAGGGATTGTATCGCCAATCAATTCTTATAATTAGATTCTTCATATTAATGAAATCTGGAACCCTCTTCTAAAGGTTAATTTATACGAAATGCACCATACAAGTTTACTTAGCCTTAACACAATCAAAATACACATTAAAAATAATTTAGTAAAGAAAATTACCCTACAGAAGCTGTTTTAGTAAAAAATCCTCCAGTAGAGTAAAACGATTCACTGATTAAATATTTTTTTAATTTGTTTTTAAATACCATTTTTGTGTTGTTTTTAAGTGTTTCTGGAAGGTGATTAAATATTTTCAGACATTGATGTATAGTTTGCTTCTGCATCTTAGTAAGATGTGTTTTCGGCGGTAATAAGTTTGAGTTAGCGTTTGCTCTAGTGCTATGGTTATGCGCGAGTTCGTATTTTTTAAACAGTTCACTATAATGTTGTTGGACAAACAAAGCAGTCTCTAATATGTAAATAGACATTAAGGTAAGTATGTTGTTCTTTTTAAATACTTCCCTATACGAATATCTAGGCTTTAACTGAAATACTGCTCTTATTCAGGCTTTTTGAATATCAAAGATCCTTTCAATATTGACTACATTCCCCCAGAATATAATTCCATACTGCAGCCTCGATTGTACACACGCCCGAAGTTGTGTTAAATGGCAAGATTTGGGTTTTACTTGAATTTAGTTTTAAGTTGTGACTTTGGAATCATTTTTTTTAAGTTGTTAAATTGGCTTCTACTATATCTATTATTCTGTGAATCGTTTTTTCTCTTACAACACAAGAAGTATCATCCGCATACAAAATCGTCAAATTATAGATGACTGCAGGTAAGTCATTCACATACAAAAGAAACAGTCATTTGCCATAACACACTACTTTCTCTCCGTTAAGAAGAACTGAATCCAATTCAGCCCAACACCTCTAAACCCCATTTTTTCAAGTTTGTACAGCAGAACTCCATGATGAACACTGTCGAAAGCTTTCGTCAAATCCATTAAAACGCTTACAGTAATGTCTTTGTTTTAAATCCCATTATTGTTTCTTCCAATAATTGAAATATAGCGCGTATCTTAATTTTTCAGGAGATTCTCCATTTTTGAAAGAAGTATTTATAAAGTAGCTTACAGGAATCGATATACTGTTTGCGCAAAACTTTAGCAGCGAGATAGGTACCTCATCATCACCCATTGCTTTAGAGTTATTCAATGAATGTCTCTCTAAATAGTAATTGCTGAGAGATTTTATTTGCTTACATATAAACGCTTGCACAAGTTACTCTCTGAAATACCTTTATAGGTTACTGTCTCGTGTAAGCTAACCTTAAGCCACAATCTACATATATTTAAATCCCATTAGATCAAGAAAAATCAATTTAAAAGTATCTAAAATTTTTGCATATATGCAAAAATTGGAAAACAGGAAATGGAAAATGTAATATATTACATTTTCCATTTCCTGTGTATTTATTGAATTTTTGCTTTATAATTATAATCACGGGGATAAATTTGAACGTTCTGTACCACATCGACGCCTTCTTAAACAGTTAAAGATAGTTGGTGTTAATGCGCAACATTTTATAAATAAATTATAGCTTGAAAGATATATAACCAACCTTATTTTCTTCAAAAGGGATATATTCAATGTGCCAGCTATTACTTCAACATTTTCATTAATTATAGTACATATGTAGTAGAGGTGGGCAATTTGAGATTTTTGTAATCACGGTTCGGCCCGGCCCGACACGTTTATCCGCTCGTCCCGGCCAGTCACTTCTGCCAACCCGGTTCGCCCATCGTCGGTCTAACAGCTTCACCCATTGTCGGTCCATCTAGTCCGTTCTGCTGGACAAGTCCATTTGGTCGGACAGGAAGATGGTCAAATCCGTTCGTTCTTACTTCATGAATGCAAATCATTTATGTTATACTATTCTCAGTATAAAAAAGTTAACAATTTCAATTATATTTACTTATTACTTATTTAATCCAAATAAGTAACATGGATATACTAAAACACGAACAGGTTATTTTCCTTCCTTATGACAACACTGTTTTAGTTTTACGAATTACATAAAATTATCGATAATGAATTTATGATGCCTTTCAAAGCAGTGTTTTTCTTGCAAAATTTGAAAACCTAGAATATTATTCCATGGTCGACTGGTATCAGTAGTGATACAATCATCAACATGTGGACTCAACCTGCTGCCGTCTTAAATGTGAAACATATGTCCTTCTAAGTGAACATATGAATTACACCTTATTTTCTATATTTTTCAGTATCAAATTATGAATGTACTTAACTTATACATTATTAAATTTAAACGTGTGTAAATACTAAGGTACTTATACTTAGTACGTCTTTTCAAAACAAAAGTTTGAATTTCAAAATTAATAACGAACGGACTTGATGGGACAAACGAACTTAACGGGCTTGACGGGCCGAATGGGCCGGACGAGCCGTCCGTCCAATTTTAAACGAGCCCGACCCCACATCCGAAATATTCCAAATTGAATTAACCCTTTTCCTTTTTAATGTTTATATCTAACTATAAGTTCTTCCAATTTTTCATCAGCAATCAAAATTTATATTCAAATAATTCCATTTCAAATTTCATACCCTTTTATAAACATCACCATTTTTTCATTTCAAGTTTAGCATGGCGAGCGTTTTTTCATCCACCGGGTGGAAGCAGTGATGGTCTAGTGAATGCATCAAATATCAAATTTTTCCACTTGCTTTAAAGTTGGCGGATAGTAAGTGAGAAAATCGTGGAATGTCAGTTTAATTATTATTATTTTGATTTTTTCATGTTGACAGGTAAATCCATCGAAAAACCGTCATTGGTGGAATCCATCAATCAAACGTGCTGGATAAGAAAACGGGCGTCACAACACGACTATTGTGAAGTCTCAAATAATTAACTGTAGGTACTACATATTTTCTCTTAAATACAATATATTGACTTATAATTAGAGCAACGCAACTGCGCTGAAAGCCAGTGGCGGACACATAAAAGTTTACACAAAATAAATTAAATGTGATACGTGCTCAAACACTTACCGTTTTAAGAGTCCTCCGTGAAATCACAAAGTGGATAATGCCTATTTAATATTTGTAACATTAGATATGTTTCCAAAGTTGTTTCGGCAAAGTGAGTGCGGCGTGAAGAAAAAGTGTTTTTGTATGCCGAAAACGAACGTTCTACATCTAGTGACGTTAATTTGCGTAAGTAAAATAATCTGTCAAATAACTTAACGGTTCTGTTGACGCACCTTCACAAATTTGTCTTAATGTGCCGAGTCTTTATCTAAAACACTTTCAAACCTTTCTAAAACACAAACATTTCTTGCGTCTTCTATCGCGCATAGCTGTGCGTGAACATGTTGCACTATTTGCAAAGATTCCACTAACGACACCGAAGAATTTTGTAGTTTTTCTACTGCATCCGCTAGTCCCACGTAATTGTTCTGAATAATTTCCAAATCTGTTTTAACTTGACTATCCTGAAATTTCAAGCGGCTTACCTTGACAGCCGCAGCTTCCTTTGGGTCGAATTCTAAAATCACGTTCTTTATATTCTCAAAATATTTAAGATAATAAAATGCAGCCTCTAACCATGTTCCCCAACGAGTAAGAATAGGTTGTGGTGGTTCAGGAATACCGGGGCATAGTTTATGAAAATCCCTAATACGTTATGGGGATTTTACAAACAAAGCTTTTGTATGTGCTATTAGAGCGTCTACCTCGGGATAACATTTTCTGATACTATCTGCTACGAGACTGAGAGTATGAATTTTACATGTAATATGCAACAAGTTAGCACAATGTTTTTTAAGAGATCGACTCACAGCAAGCATGTTTGCGGCACCATCACTCATAAACATCAACAGTTGATTTGTTGAAAGTTCAATTTTTTCCAATCTATTTAACACCAACATTGAAATTACTTCGGCAGTGCATTGTTGTATTCGTCTGGAAGCTAGTAAAATTGAGAGTGACGGTCGATGTGGTTCCATTGTGCGTACCATTACATTAACCACAGAATGTTTTTTACGATCTGTTGTTTCGTCCACATATAACCACAGTTTTTTATCTTGCAACTCCGATTTAATTCTTTTCTCGACTTGCTCACGAGCAGACGGCACAACTCTCTGTAATGTTCTCTCACTTGGTAACTTAAAGTCCGAATATTCATTCCAAAACGAGACGTATGCTTTCTCCCTTAGTAAATGAAATGGTAAATTACATGCAATAAACACATAAATTAAATTTAAATTTGTCATAATCTCGTGTAGAATTTTTGTTTGAAACATGCCCTGCACTATTTACGTGCCGTAGACAATCACTTTTCGACCAACACATTAAATCTATTTTACACACTACACATTGAATTTTAGCGCCATCACACTTTAAATCAGGCATTTCTGCAATAAATTCTCTTATTGTGTCCATCTCTGGTCGTTTTCGCGACGTAGGAAACATTTTCAAAACAAACGTAGAACTACGATATAGTATACGACAGCGTAGATGCATACACAACAGATCAGCTTTCGAGTCGCAGTTATACTGACGCTTATACCGAATTGTCCCGGCCGTGTTTATTTTGTGTAAACTTTTATGCGTCAGCCACTGGCTTTCAGCGCAGTTTGCGTTGCTCTACCTATAATACAAACTTGGGTTCTGGCTGATGATGGCATGTTACCGAAACTAGTTCCAGTGTATATATAAATAAATTGAGAGGATTTTGTATTTTGATTTGAAATATTCCAGCCCAACCGCGGGCTGGGCCAGACCAAGATGGGCTCTCGCTTTCGCACCTCCAATATGTAGTCTTTTCAGTTCTCGGTGTCTATTGGTTTGACATTTAGTTGACATGGTTGCTTCAAATAAAAAACTTTAAAAGGGTAACAGTCAATTTGTATTATTTTAAAAATTAATTGTACAGTTAGGAAATAGCTTCATTTTTCTCGATATCTGAAACAACAGGGGGAGAATTAAAGCTACAGAAACGTAACAGCGGAAGATCCTTGCAGACTACATAGATACAAATTACGTACTAGTCGCAATATTTTTGTATTTTACTTTAAATTGAAAAATTATTTTGCTGAAGGAAGTAGATCCAATTTAAATAGAAAGACGTAATTGACGGCCAGCAAGTAAATTATATTAACAGCATGCTTACGAACTTATAATGAACATAGATATGAGTTATTAGAGAAAATAATTGCTATGAAACACCAAATTTAAGGACAGTAAATGTGAAACCATCCGGCAACCCTAATATAAGAACAGATTATTTGGCGTCCTGGATCCGGAAGCTACCCCAACTAATGAGTACGCTTGGTTCTATATCTAATTAACTATAAGTTCAGTACGATATAAAACAATGCTCAGTAGTACCATACACTATTGTGGTAAAACTGGAAAAATTTTTTATTTCATTTATTCGTACATATGACATTCAGTATAAGATTCGCTTTTTTTTCTAATAAACTAAATTCAAAATCAACATTTCAAAAAAGGGACTGTCGATTGTATAAAATTGTATTGTAGTCACACTATTATCTTTAACAATGTCTCGCTCTCCTAAGAAGATGCGTTGTAAACATGATTTTCCTAAAATCGCCAATACAGAATCTGTTTATAAAAATGTGTCAATAGAAAGACCAGCAAGTGCTCTATATTTTCCAATTTTAAAACGTACTTACTAGCAAAATTAATTAAGTTCTGGATTTAAGTATAGCTAACTTTTTCCATTATGCAAGATTCCCACATTTTATTAACGACGACATAGGGCCGTGAACAATGTAGCCATTAAGGTTGATGGTGATGCTTTAACAATTACTAAATCAGTTAGGGATAAATAATCGATAATAAACTTGGATTTAGGAAATGCGTAAATAAATGGATTCAAAGATTGTTTTTTGTTTTAAAATGTTTGTACACAAACAACAAATTAATGAATACCGAACCTAAAGCATTACTCTCTAACTCCTTAATATTGTCTAATTTTGACTATGATGAAGTTCTCTACGCCCCATGCCTTGACTCGGGATAGTCGGAAAGAATGCAAATAGTACAAAACTCATGCATTAGATTTGTGTATGGTGTGAGAGGGACACATTTGTTTGAGCGTGCTGGGTGGTTGAGAATGCAAAATCGCAGAGAGCTTCACCTGTCACAAAGCTCTTGTGGAGGGGTCGCCCTGATATGTCAATGACATGCTGACTCCAAGAGGTATACTACATGATAGGAATTTGCGACATGTTGATCTATTGGATGTACCGCAGCACCGCAATACCTTCTTCATCAGATCTTTTTCATGTGCATCTGCTAAGTCTTACCATAATTTAAAAAACAGTAGCATTTCATCCGTTCGTACTCAAGTATCTAAGTTGCTTCTAGTGAAACAGAGATCTCGCTTATTGTAGGTAAATTTGTGTGGAATATATATATTTATTAGAGTTAGACGTTGTTTGTATTGGGATTAAGTAGAACAGCTTTACTGGACTTTTTAATAAAGACCGTTTATTATTATTGAAACAGTTCATTAAAGCCCTTACCACAATACTTAACTCGTACTAGACGCACGTTTCGATAGCTAAGCTATCATCATCAGCAGTAAAACTGAATTAACAAACTAAGTGAAAAACTAACCTTATATAGCAAATAAATTATGCAATATGTAAATCTAAAATAAGGACCTTAGAAACACTGCCTTTGTACTAGCAATCCATGCATTTACTAGGGGAAAACATGTAGGAATCGTTTGTGCAGCAAGATTGTACACGTTACATGTAAGAAGTTACCACTGTGTTCTTTAAGAGATCGGCCCAAAGAACGCATGTTTGCGGCACCATCACTCATAAACATTAAAAGTTGCTTAGTTGAAACTTCAAATTTGTTCAATGAGTTCAACACCACCTTTAAAATCTCATCGGCAGTACAATTTATAACTCTTTTGGAAGCAAGTAAGAAGGAAGATGACGGTTGATGTGGTTCCATTGTACGTACCATTACATTAACCACAGAATGTTTTTGACGATCTGTTGTTTCGTCCACACACAACCACAGTTTTTTATCTTTCAATTCCGTTTTTATTCTTTTTACTATATGTTCACGAGCAAATGGCACGACATTTCGTATCGATGTCCAACTAGGTAACTTATAGTCGGCATATTTATTCCAGAAGGAGACAAATGCTTCTTTGTCTAGTAAACGAAACGATAGATTACATAAAATAGGAGTAACATATAAATCAAATGTAAATTTTTTTGGTCTCGTATGCCACTTTTTGCAGAAGAATGGTGTTTGCTTTTGATGTGACGTTGACAATGGCTTCTGGATCAACACATTAACATTAAAGGAATTTTACAAACTAGACATTGAATTTTCGCGCCATCAAAAAGTCCGGCATGTCCACTATAAAGTTTTTAACTGTGTCTGCCATTGGTCGTTTTCGCGACGTACCTAACTGCGACATTTTAAAAATAAACACAAGCGTACAATTACGAAATAAGTTACAACCTACATATACACAGAAATACTCGCATACAGCATCGATTTAGTACTGATGCTGTGAACGCGTGAAATAAATAATCGCCGACTCCGCACCATATATCTACTACACTGACTGTTACCGCTGTTTGCCCAGACTAAATTGATCAGTATTAGTAATAATGGTTTTGTGTTTTATTTATTACTAGAGTAACCAAAACTTGCGGACTCGCGTAGGCGTCGGTATTACGGGTTAATATGAGAATACGAAAAATTCATAAATAAACTTACTTGCTAATTATTCAACAAATTAGAGGCATCAGGATGTGAACTACTGTAAACTTGCATCATTGCATATGTTTCCACAGTTACTTCTTTAAACCTTGTGCGTCGACAAGAAAAAATATTCTTATACATAGAAAACGATCTCTCCACATCTAAGGAAGTTACATTTGCATGTAGAAACTGTTTTTCAAAATCACTTAAAAGTTCACTATTCTTACACTTATTATAAACGGCCTCTAAAGTATTAAAATCGGGATTTTTCCTTAAAACATCTGCCAACTTTTGACTAGCGCATAATCCTGGCGTATCATTTAATGTGTGTAATTTATTTTTTACACTCTCCACTATGTCTAATGATCCCTGCAATTACAATTCAGTACATTGTAGTTTTCTGATGGCATCTAGTAATACTGTATAATTGGTACATATTGTTGTTAAATCTTCTAAAAGTTGAGGAATTTGAAATTCTCTTTGACTTTCTCTAATTGCTTTGGATTCATTCCGATTAAATCGCATTATAACTGATTGAATTTGTTGAAGATGGATTAAATAGTAAGAAGCTGCTGTTAGCCAAGTACCCCATCGCGTTAAAATTGGTTCAGGAGGTTCTGGAATACCTGGACAAAATTTACGAAATTCTTTTAAACGTTTAGGAGATTTACGAAACACTGCTTTAGTACTTCCAATCATCCGATCAACGTTTCCGTAATGTTGTCGAACAACTTCACCAACTAAATGCAAAGCATGCAGCACGCAGGTTATATGTATTAAGTTAGGAAATATATGTTTTAAGGATCGCCCAACACTTAACATCGTTGCTGCACTATCTGTCACAATCATCACAACTTGATCTTGGGCAATTTTAAATTTTTTCAAAGCGTTCATCACTTATTGAATATTTTCCGCGGTACATTGTTGAACACGTTTGCAAGCTAACAAATATCGAGATGCTGTGTTCTCGCTAGATAAAACGCGAGCTATTACATTCACAATACTGTTTTTCTTTATATCGGTCGTCTCATCCACGGTAATCCATATTTTTTTGGAACACAAATCACGTTTACACACATTTTCTAGCATCTCTTTCATTCGCGGCAAATGATTCTGAAATTGTGTTTGTGAGGGCAATGGGTACTTTGGAACGTATTGTCGCCAAAACGTTTTAAAAGCTGCTTTTCTCACCAACGACAACGGAAGATTACAAGAGGTAAACATAATTAATAAATGTATGAGGAATAGTGTATAAGGTATTTCAGTTCTTGTATTTCTCATATGCTTAATACCATTGACATGCCTCTGGCAATCAGGTTTGTCCAATGCAGCCAAACGAACATTGCATATTAAGCAAAAAACTGCACTACCGTCATATTTTGAATGGGGAAAAAGTGACACATACTTATGTACATTAGTAGCAAATCTATTACGAGGCACTGTTTTCTTAAATAAATATTAGTTCTATATGAAACGATACACTAATTATGTACTTGGTATAATACTACAACACACAAAAAACACCAGCTATATTTTCAAAAGCGACACGTAAGTACATAACCTTGACCGTTCGACTAATCTCTGCAACAGCTCAACCGGTACTAAAACGAAATCTCTCTCAGCGCGGTTTAACATGATTTATATTCAAGGTCGGCACTACATGCCTGCTTCTCTACCGGTTTAGTTTATTTATGAATTTTTCGTATTCTTATATTAACCCGTAATACCGACGCCTTTGCGAGTCCGCAAGTTTAGGTTACTGTATTTATTACTAATGAGTGACTCAGACTGTTGTTCGGACGTGTCTAAACCTTAGAATAATTCATTGATCTCTTTGCTGTTAATAAGGGACTTTATGAACAATTTTTATTCGCAAAATC
The DNA here is from genome assembly GCA_029619315.2 of Dynastes maya. NCBI lineage: Eukaryota > Metazoa > Arthropoda > Insecta > Coleoptera > Scarabaeidae > Dynastes > Dynastes maya. Next base: position 51,966,276 of record JAROYE020000003.1, on the reverse strand, counting down.
TATTCAAATTATGCACCTACGCGATTGCATTAAACTTGTCTGACATTGTTTTAAATTTTTGTAATTAAACTACTGCATCAAGAAAATCATAAAGAACTGTAAATGACTATTGCAAGCTAGGTTCATTTACTTTATAGTTAGTGCCCAATATTCTTTATGAAAGATAAATAACTGATTCTTTACACATTATATATAGATTTCTTTAATAATAAATTTATTACATAACAGCTATCTAGACATTATTGAAAAACTGTATTGATGCGTATATCGCCACCTGATAATGAATAAAGACTATGTACAGTAAATTCTATCAAAGCGGAAGAAATCAGTATTCTGTTACAAGAATCTACATAGGTAACTAGTATATCTTCGCCATCCCGGTACAGAACCGGACTGTTTACCAGAGGGTTTACACGTTCTCGAATAGAGGGCAGCACGATATCGCAGAACGGATTTAGAACAGCTGTTTAAGGAGGGGCAAAATTACAGATCAACACATTGAACTTCAGTTGCTGTGTAGTGTTGGTATGTGTATTTTTTCTTGTAAGAGTGTTGTGCGTGTGCAGTAACATTCTTCTTTCGAAAATCTCGTCAGCTATCGTTCACGATCGCCTCGTAAGGTGAGATATGCAATTTTCACCCAATTTCGAGAGATGTTTATGTTATGAATTTAATAAAAACCATGTGGTATCCCAGTACCGCATGTTCTATGTACGATGCCGGCACAGTAATATCTTTCTTACCCTCTCCACGCACAACCCGTCTAGCCTTCTTCCCATCCTCGTCTGATTAATATAACTTTGAAAATGTTATATTTGAATAACTGAGATGAATATATCTATATAAAAATACAAAAATTAATCAAAGCTAAAAGCAAAAATAAAATTCATCTCTATGATGAACTTATATGTTTACGATTTTAAACACAATAAATTCAATTATTATTGACTATTACCCAAGAAGAATCCTGAATGCGCATTGTTATTCAATAAAGCTTTCCAAGGACAACGTGTTGAGTGTATTCTTTCCTGTACTCATTCATATCTACCGTAAAACACGTTTATATTGAAAAGCGTTTTCATACGAACTGCTTAAGTTATCTTTGTTATTCTGCGTACCTTAGAATGCACACGATGCTAGGTACCTATTATATATATCAATGTACTTAAGTTTAATACAAACTTAGTTTCCTAGACTTAAAGATCAATTCAATCTCAAGCACCAAACTTTGTTTAGTTGCTTCTGATTGTGTTCCGTAATTTATAAAGGTATCGAACAACCTCTAAAACCAAGTTTTGCAAAAGATCTTTGGAACTTCTTTCAAATTCGCTTAATATTTGCGTACTCATTGAGAAACTGTTGAAGTTCTGCACGAGTTCAATGTACTACCTTTGATGTTGCGCAGTTGTTACCTAAATTATGATAGAATATAAGAATCAATTATGAAAGCCTTATAGTCTATTCTTATTCACATCGAATATAGAAAATTAAATGATGCTAACAATGCCATAACTAAAAGTAGTTTAAGTATGTACAGATGGAGAAAGCTTTTACAGAAATTGATATACGTGTTCTAATTGAAGTCTTGTTTGATTAATTCTGGTTACTTTTCATCATTTCCATTGCAAAGGTTGTCAAATACAAATTTAATAAGAATAGGCTGAATTTATATTTTATGTTTGAATAAGAACCTGCGGCATTTCAGTATTCCGGTATTGAAAATAATGAAAATAACGAATACACTACCGTTCATGGAAGTTCGGGCAAGCAAAAAAATGTACGGAAGTCAAAGAAAATAAAAGAAATGTTAAATGGCCATGTATTTAATACTTACTTACATGATTTTACATATTTTCAAACACAAATTGATTAAAAAGAAAATAATTTAAATCCGATTTTCATCGAAAAATCCACCTTTTGCCTTTAGGACTGCTGCCACTATTCTCAGCATCCGATTCACTAATTTTGCTAACGTTTCATTGGGCAAGCTTGTCCATACCTCCTGGAGAATGGTCCACAAATGTTCCTTCGATTTTGGACACTTTTCCTAACACATCGGTCTAATTCTTCCCATAACAACTCTACCGGTTTCAAATCGGGGGACTGTGGCGGCTATTCCATAATTTTGAGGGTTCTTTCCTTTTCTTCTTGTTGCAGGTAATTTGTGCACAATTTAGATTTATGTTTGGGGTCATTGTCCTGCATAAATTCAAATCCACGACCAATTAATCGGGTTCCTGTCGGTATGGCATTTTCCTCCAGGATTTTCCGATATTCTTCTTTTTTCATTATGCCCTCAATTTTGAGCAAGTCCCCTGTTCCGATTAAGGATAAACAACCCCAAACCATTACAGATCCGCCTCCGTGCTTCACTGTAAGAACTATACACTCCCGTAACATTCTTTCCCCTTCTTGATCTGCGTACGAAAACTCTCCGTCTATTTCCAAAAACTACCTATTTCCTCTTCGGAGTAACGGTTTTCGACAAGCCACTCGCCCATGCAACCCAGCCTCTTTCAGCCGACGTTTCACAGTACTCACAGAAACTTTGGAATCTCGCTCATTATTGAATTCTGCAGCAACAGTTAATATAATTTGTTAGTTTGCCGGAACTTCCATGAACGGTACTGTATATGGCCGTAAAAATAAAACGAACGCTATACCTATGAAACAGCTAAATGGATCTGTGGTGAAGTGTAATATTATCTACACTTTCATTACAGGATCACATAGCGTACAATAATAGATGTCCAATACAAAATATTATCACAAAAGTACCGAATGTAGTAGAAAAGTATATTATTAAGTTGATCCAAAAATAACATCTGTTTAGAAGGTAAATCGTTCAATATTCACAATGCTATAAAAGCTTTGTGGCCCTATTATATATCTACCATTAATATTGTTGTCATCTCTCAATAAACCGGTCGATACTTCTTCCAGACAATTCAGCAGATCGCCGATGAGTTTCGTGGTTGTTTGCAAAATATTAACTGATCAAAGCACCTGTCTAATAAACACAAGAGAGTATTGTTTGTTAAAGTGATATTCGGTAAGTACGGTAAATTAAACGATACAGAACACAAATAAGTTATTGTTACTTAGAGGTGCGCACTTTTAGATTTTTGTAAGCCCGATCCGATTTTGTTAGCTTAGCCCGCTCCGACACGTTTATCAGCTCGGCCCGGCCCGACACGTTTATCAGCTCGGCCCGGCCCGACCCACCACGTTTGCCAACCCGGTTCGCCTGTCGGCCCGTTAGTTTCGCCGGCTGTCGGCCCAACAAGCCTAATTTGTCCGTCAAGTACTATTTTCAGTATTAAAAAGTTACGATTGACTTTTACTTATTTAATTCGAACAAGTAACATGAAAATATTAAAACACGAAGAGGTTTTTCTTTTCTTATGACAACACTGTTTTAGTTTTACGTATTTACATTTATTCGTATGAAATTATCGATAATGAATAACGCTGGCCACGAGCGGTACCGCGCATCGGCGTAGAATCATTTCGGACCGAGTGGAACGGTAGTATTACTTCGTCTGCGGAGCAGTACGGACATTTTCGCTGCCGGTCATTTGCGCAATTGTTTATCTGTCCTAGAAAAATTATGATTTCGTCAGCAAAATGACCGCGGTCGGACAAACTTCCAAAATTTGTTGCAGAAATTCCAGACTTAATATATGAAGGTGCTACAATTAAATGTGTAATCTGTAAAATTCCGTTAATGTGTTGGTCCAGACAACATTGTCTACGACACGTAAATAGTGAAAAGCATGTCCGAAAAAGAAATTGCGCACGAGACAATGAAAAATTTATATTTAATTTATGCGTTACGTTTATCGCATGGAATATACCGTTTAATTTACTAGACAAGGAACCATTTATCTGCTTTTGGAATAACTATTTGGAGTGCAAATTACCAAGTCGAACATCGTTACGAAGAATTGCGCCATCTGCGCGCGAACATATTGAACAAAAAATAAAATCGGAGTTAAAAGATCAAAAATTGTGGTTATGTGTCGACGAAACAACAGATCGAAAGAAACATTCTGTTCTTAATGTAATGGCACGCAAATTGGAACCTCATCAATCAGCACCTTCAATTCTATTAGTCTCCAAACGAATACAACAGTGTACTGCCGAAGTAATTTCAAAGTTAGTGTTAAATACATTGGACAAGTTTGAACTTTCAACAAACCAACTCTTGATGTTAGTGAGTGATGGTGCTGCAAACATGCTTTCTGTAGGCTGGTCTCTTAAAAGCATTCTGCTAATTTGTTACACATTACGTGTAAAATTCATGCTCTCAATCTTGTGGCGGATAGTATCAGAAAATGTTATCCTGAGGTAGACGCTTTAATAGCGCATACCAAAGCAGTATTTGTCAAATCACCGAAACGTATTCGCGAATTTCACAGACTGTGCCCCCGTATACCAGAGCCACCAGAACCTATTCTAACTCGTTGGGGAACATGGTTGCATGCCGCGTTTTATTATCATAAATATTTTGACAATATTAAGAACGTGGTTTTACAATTCGATACAAAGGAAGCTGCCGCTATCCAGAAAAGCCAGTCGAAATTTCAAGATAGTCAGGTTAAAATGGATTTAAAAATCATTCACGACAATTACTTCGGGCTAGCAGATGCAATAGAAAAATTACAAAATCCTGCGGTGCCGTTAGAAGAATCTCTACAAATAGTGCAACATGTTCACGCACAGCTATGCGCGATTGAAGACGCAAAAAATGTTTCTGTTCTAGAAAAATTTGAAAGTGTTTTTGAGAAAAATTCTGATTTTGGCACATTAAGACACATTTGTGAAGGTGCGTCAACAGAATCGTTAAGTTATTTGAAAGATTATTTTACTTACGCAAATATTACGTCACTAGATGTAGAACGTTCGTTCTCTGCATATAAACGCATTTTTTCCTCATGCCGTACTAGTTTTGCCGAAACAACAGTTGAAACATATCTAATGTTGCAGATATTTAACAGACATTATTCACTTTGCGATTTCACGGAGGACTCTTAAAATGGTAAGTGTTTGAGCACGTGTTATTTAATTTTTATTTGAAAGATGAGCGAAAATATTTGCGGCAGCAAACATCTCTATTAGCAGAATAACTCCAGTGGAACGCGAGGCCTGGTCGACTCTACGCTACTGCGCGGTACCGCTCGTGGCCAGCTTTAATGATTACTATCTTTACTGTTTTTATACAAGAATTGAAAACATCACAATATCCTTCCATGGATTTTTACGACTGCTATCAATACCGATACAATCATCTTCTGTAGCAACTAATACTAGCGAACATATTGACTTAATAATAAAAGATAATAAAAGATAATAAAACTCAGAAAGTGGGAAATGTACTGTTTTAAACGTGAAATACGTGAGCATATGAATTATATCTTCTTATTTTTTTCATATTTCTCAGTATCAAATGATGTATGTACTGTTCTGTTAAATATTTATATCGTCAAATGCAGCTGTCAATCTAACACGTATAGTGTGTTCAGTATCGCCACTCCATAGATATGAAATTCCCTCTGGCGGATATTAGTTTCTTTTCGGAAGCTTCCCTTCCCCCCCGAGCCTTCGATCTTCGGAGTGGGGGAACTAAATAATTTATTTAAGTCTAGCCAACGACAAACGTGTGGTAACGTGGACAAAACTCCTCTTCTGTACAATTCCTCCATTTCGTAAATCTTTAAAATCAATGAAAAACGTTCCTACAACAAACAACAGCGTAAATCCAAAGGTATTTCGAGTATAATTTCATAAATTAAATATCTAACATAAAGTTATTAAGTAGAACGAATTTTGTCTGCGCTCCCAATTTAAAGTGTCTAATATTGAAATCATTGAATAAATTCAAGGTGGAAGAGAACATAGTTTACATGACATCTTCGTAAAATCAAGGTTAGTTTAAATTTTTAGTTTTCATTTCCTTTAAAATCTCATTCATTGATGTAAAAAATTCGTTTAAATTGCCGAAAAAGTGTTTAAGAACACTTCTGAATCCCACAGTTCATTTAAAAATTTAATGAACATACAAAAATTCCGATTTTTTGAACAATTTCCCCGAATTAAAACATTTAAGTACTTACACATTATTTAATATCAAATTATGTAAATAGTGAGGTATTTATACTTACTACGTCTACTCAAAACAAAAAGAACTGCGGACGAGCTTAACGGGCCGAACAGGCCATCCGTTCCATTTTAAAAAACCATGGCCCGGCCCGCATCTAAAATATTCCAGTCCGACCCGATCCAAAATGGGCCAGCCCTTTAATTAACATTATTATTATTATACAGAGCAGCAAGAGATAACCAGTTCCTCTAACGGGTGAAATATATTTTGTTCCGGTTTTTCCTATACATGAACCAGCTATTATATTTTTCTTGGATATAAGATTTAACCTGGTAGCTATTACGCATACTAAAGGGTAATCAACAGATTTAATGTTGAACGGCGCACGTATTTTCATTTCATTGGCAGGTTACTTATAACTATAAACAAATTTCGAAAGTGTTAAATTCGTTTCTCTTAGTTTCAACGTTGAAGTAATAAATCTTGTCACCATTGAAGCAACCATCAACTATCTAAGAATTCTAGTGGACTTTGCAGTAATCCTGGAATTCTAAGAATAAAGGATCTCGCAGTAAATTTAATATCTTGTGGAATAATATTTTTAGGAATAATCGAAACGTGCACAGTCCTCAAATTCTGTATCATGGGCAGATACATGTTATTGACAAAAGCTTGTTGATGACAACCAAAGCATCCAGAGTATAAGAAGAACATCACAAACTATACACCGAGGTAAAGACAATAGAAACGACGGTTTTGTACACAAATTATCACCCTGCCACCATCATTTGGCACCGCTTTTATTGTCGAATGACAAGTTTCCATACTGGCGTAATATATGCAATAAGGTTAAAAAACATTCACACCGCATTAATTATATAAAACTTAAGCACAAGCGAATGAAAGCTACGTTGTTTTTTTTCTGCTGCAGCAATTTTTACGCATATTTCAAATAGATGTGAGTTCATTGGAAACCACACTACAGCTCTTACAAAAGAACTGCATAATGCCAGTAATAAGCTCTTGTTAATCTGCGATGGTACATATTCACGTCATCAAAAAGGTTCCCACAACGAATATCAAAGAAAATCATTTTCTGGACAGAAAAAAGTGCCTCTATGTAAACCATTTAGCGTATGCACGACTGATGGTTACATAGATGATATGTTACGATTATATCTTCCGAATCTAATTAATGCAACTATTATGAAAGAAGCAGTGCGTGATCCAGAAGGCTTATGCAAATCGATGATACTAGGTGATATTTTTGTAGTGGACCAGGGTTTTCGTGACGTTTGATTTGGAAAATTGACGGAATTGTTGCGTGCTGTTCACATGTAGCAGCAATTATTTACTATCTGTCATTAGCAAGACACATTTCGAAAATACCAGAACCTGCTCAAGTATTGTGTGAATTATTCAAGAACGATAACGGGAGCATTGTAATTGCTGTTGACAGTGACAAAGATTAATGTACATATACAGTCCCTGGCCAAACTACTTGAAACACTCAATATTTTGTAGTTTCCTCATAATAAAATATAAACTATACATGTATTACATTTTTTATTTATAAAATATATTGTAAAAATATGTAACATATGTAAATATTAAATAAATAATTAATATTTAGTCCATAACCCATGATTTTTAATAACACCCTTAATTCTTCGGGGCATACTTTCAATGCAAGATATGATTGTCTCTTTTATATCTTCATCGTTCCCTCATACATCCTTTATATTCTTCATTAATATTTCCATTGTAGGGTTTTCTTTTTCATATATCTGACTTTTTAGTCGATTCCATACGTTCTCGATGGGATTGAGGTCCGGTGAATTTCCGGGCCAACGTAAAAGAGGTATGTGATTGCCTTCAAAGAATTTCTTAACCTTTTTTGCCACATGGCAAGGAGCATTATCTTGTATAAATATACGCCCTGTGGGTATGCGACGTCCTGGCTTAAAATACGGTAATAACGTGTTTTCTAACACATTTATGTACTGCTCTTGACGCATTGTACCTTCTACAAAATACAAAGGGCCGGGTCCGTCTCCACTAATCACTTCCCAAATCATTACCTGCGGAGGATGTTTTACCGTTCGAAGAACCGTGGACTCTGTGAGACGTTCGCTAGGTCATCTACGAACAAATTGTGCTAGCTGCACTAACACACAGAGCGAGCACTCGTCACTAAAGAAGATCTATTAAATAATGTAAACATTAATTCAGTAAAAATCATGTTGTTAAGTTATTCACCTTTTTCCAATTCTCGCCTGTGAAATGTCGATATTCTCTTGCAAAGTTGAGACGAGCAGATTTCATTTTTTCTGTTAAACGCGGCTTTTTACAGGTCTTCCCCCCATTAGGTGATTTTCGCGCAATCGGCGCCTGACAGTTCTGCTCGAAATCTCTATTCCTCTCTCTTGTAAATTTTTTTGAATCATTTTAATTGTAGCAAATCTATTGCTCAAAGCCTGATGAACAATTTCACGGTCAGATCTCTTCGAAGTTTTTCTTTTCCGACCGCACTTTGCCCGTCTTTGTGTCGATGTGATAGCTCCTTCGTTTAAGTTTCTAGCTAAACGCGATACAGAAGGAGATACTTTCTGTAATTTTGCAATTTCTCGTTGTGAATGTTTGTTTGATTGTAGAAGAACTTGTATAGCGGCTTTTTGTTCACTTGTTAAATCTTTCCCGGGCATTTTCTACAAAAAACCCCAAATATTTAATTTTTTTTCAAATTCCAAATAATTATTAAGAGAGGGATAGAATAACAATTTTACCTTTGCAATAACGATATATCAACACAACACACTTAACAATACTCCACAACTTAGCTTCTATACGGTTATGACGAAATATTTTAAAAAATATCGATGCATTCTCTAAACTGTGAACTCGCTAAATGTAAGTTGATAACTGAAATATTGATATATACATACTTTACTCTCCTAAATATCATTTCTCTGGTATTTTTATTTATTGATACAATAATCTAGTCCCCCTATAAACGATCGGATTCAAAGCAAAAGAATATCACTATAATAGGATGGGAATTTCCAGGTAAAAGGGTTGATTTATGACATGTTTCAAGTAATATGGCCAGGCACTGTATTTGCTTTTTATTTGTTATAGAAACAGTATCAAAATTAAGTTTGTCAAAAAATCGATCGTTTTCCTTTGACGACTTCTTTCTTCTATGACCTTTAAATGATCTTTACCAACGGCTTAAAATAACTTTTTGAATTCTTTACAACTGACTTTAGTAATAATTTGTAGATTTATTAATAAATAAAAAATTCTCGTTATAAGGAACCCTTCGCTAAAAGACGTCACAACACTTACAGCTGAAAATATGTTTTTTAGTATAGCGTACCACTTGGATCATCTAGAAAAAAATTGAGGTAGTAGGGCAATGATGAGGGAAGATTTACTAAAAATTTGGTGATTGTACCAAAACGGCTACTTTATTAAAAAAAACTCAAAATAAAAAGTAAAAAAAAAATTGAGCGCGTGATCAACGAAAACTTCATTATTCTTTTTCGAATAGCCTTAACAAATCTGCATACTTTCTTTTTTATTTCGTTCCGATCAGACAAACCAATCGTAAGATATAAATAATAAAAATAAAAAAAAAAATTTGGTTTTAATTTTTTTACTCGAAGATCGGTCAATATTCAGAACTGAAAATTTGACTGTAGGCTACTTCCGGGGAGTCAAATATATGCCCCAATTTTCAGCGAAAAATCCCCCGGTGGCCTTCAGAGTACGACCTTTAAACTACTTCGTAAAACCTCACAGTGTATGGTGTATGTATATAGTATGAAATCGTCAAATACGACGCACAAGTTCGTTTCAATAGCCAGTTCAATATCAGACATCATCTCCTAGATCTATTATCTTGGTAGATACCTAATAAACCACATATCGTCTGTTGTCGATATTGTTCTGAGGATATAATAAATGGTTTATTGACAAGCTGTAATTGAATGAGCAGAGTCTATACAGAAAACAGAGAAAAAGAAACCATCGATCGTGTTTCTTATTTCGACAGAGGGCGTCGCTCTTTATGTGAAACACACGCGAAGTATCGCTGACAGAAAAGCGTTATTTCTATCTTTTGCCCTTATCGCACTGTATTTAGGTCACTTTAATCGGAATTGTTTAGTTTTTCGTATCAGTGGTTTTCGATTCAAAACGATCGTTTCGTTTTCGTTAAATACGATTATGTCGAAAGAAGTAGTTCCCTTTTTCATAACAAAAAGAGAGATAATTGAAATTCGAGTATAAAATAACGAGCTTTATATACTTAGAAACTAGGTTATTAGTAGGTGTTAATGTGTATATGTATAGTTTTACAAAAGAAAATTCTAATTTTGTAACAAACCTGCATTTCTTCTTACATTTGTTGTATTAAACAGAATCTGTGAATTATACTTTACACATTTCATTACTCTACCTTATCTAGCCACCATCCGTCGTGCATGTAGCTGCACGTACAGCAGTTTAAGAAAGGTTGCACTATTTTATTAACTGTTCAATACGTTAGTATTAAAGTGACAAGAAAAAATTGTTTTTATCCGATTTAAAAAGTTTTATGGCCTGCGGTAAACAACTGAGTGACATCGAAAAACAAACTTAAGCGAACGTGGAAGAACGCAAACGCAAATAGCTGATATGATTAGCAGATCCCAAAGTATTGTAGAAAACTTTTTAAAGCAAGAGATTGAAAATTATGGTTAAAAAAAAAACGACTAGGAGGACTTGCCAGATTTTCCTCCACCACTAAGCAAGTATTTTTAAAAGAATTGAAAATTACTGGAACATCATCATCACTGATGGTGCGTACAGTGAACTCGAACGGTGATTCTAGTGGGAAATGTTCTGTTTATTGTAAATGCTGCAAATGTTTAACAACTCCTTCAACCGACGTTGAAGGAGCGTCACATTAAAGCTCAAGTGCAATTTTCTGAAGAAAACATTGGACATGAAAATATCTAGCGCCATGTCATATTTAGTGACGAGAAAAGATTAGAATTATATGAGCCAGATGGATTCCATTATTACTGGCGCGACCTAAGGCAGACGAGAACGATAATCTCACGTAGGGTTCAAGGCTGTGGATCCGTTATGGTTTGGGCTAGCATTACTCACTAACTTGAAACAGAGTATGTAGTTATCAATAAAGGAATGAATGCTATTACCTACCAAGAACTAGTACATGAGAATTTGCTACCATTTATTACACTAGGTGAAGACAAGGACATAATCTTTCAACAGGATAATGCACATGTAGGAGCCAGAATAAAAGAGTTTCTTCACTTTTTAGTAACAACACTGAAATAGCCTGCAATGAATCCAGATCTAAACTCAATTGAGAATGGTTGAGGCATTCCAGCAAGAAAAGTTTATGATTCGGGAGTGCCACTCATCAACATATCATCAATGTATCAATTCAAAGAGAGGCCGCAAAACATTGAAAAAAGCCTCCAAACTACACAACGACCCAACTCCAAAGAATCCCCAGATATTGTAGGGCGTTAGGACGTAATCGTTTTGTTAGAGGTAGAGCGATTGTAAGAGCACAATTAAAAATATCTCACATTAACAATTCGGAAATGAAGAGAAACGACGGTTTTGCCGATGCTAAAATTTGTCTAGAGGAAGTTCGAGCCAACAGCGATATTTGCAAGTAACTGCGCTATTTTATAGAATTAGGAATATGATCACTATACTTCGGACGAATTGGGAATTAAGCAGCGAATGTAAGTGTCTTTCAGAGATGGTGAATTTTATTCGTTCGGTAAATAATGAGGTAATATTCAAGCGCGGTGTGGCTCCATGTTATTATGTCGGAACGACCAGGCAATAATTGAATGAATACAAATTTCCCATCCAAAGGAGCCAATCTACTACATTGTTACACGTTAATTGGGTGCTGCCTATAAAATAACTTATACACGTAAACAAATTTTATAAAGAATCAAACAATTGTAGAACAATTTACCACAATTTGTTTGAGAACATAGGACTGATTACAACTTGCGCAAATTCTTACTACTCGATTGTGATTAAGGGATTGTATTTATATTGGATACAAGATTGTTGTAAAAATTTAATCAATGATCTGTTACAAAGGTTGCTATAATAGTGTATAAGTTTTAATTACAGACGTTGTAAACAAAATCCAACAATATTGGTCTAAAGATTGTATTGCATAGTAATATATGTATGTATGCAATGTTCTTATAATTATAAAGGTTGAAAGAACAAACAAAACGCAATAATAATAACTATCCTTATGTCTTCGTATCTCCAACAGCTTCCCAATTTACAGGCAGCATTGGTCAGCCACGAGAATGTTGCCAACACCTCTGCTGTTTCTCTAAACATTCGACAGTTTTCGTTGCGACATCTATTGGCGAATAACCAATACTATCTTGGTGTAATCCTAGGGCAGACAACATTTGGTTCGTGTATTTAGGTAGGCTTCGATAATAAAATCTTCCGTGTAGATAAATGATGATTTACACGTGGAAAGAATGCCTAATAACCAAAAACTAATGCTAATATAGCTCATGGTATTGGTGGAATCATTCCCGGCAAAAACAATATAGCAGAGAAAATAGCGCTAACACATGAACATGTTTCTGCCTATCCGGCGTCATCAGCATGGTTCTGAGCACAATCTTCTGCTGCTAATAATTGCGTTTGCCTCTCAGTTTATACTGCTAATCTCTAAAACAGCACTGAATATGTCTTTCGGCGACACCTATCGCCAAGAGACACAGTCACGCCGTCCCAGAGGGTAGCAAGACAAACCGGAGTGTAGATGTCCACCACCTATCGGGCAGCTCCTGGGCTGCCAAACGCAAGGGGGCGTTGTGCCTAGGCACAACATCTATACATTATTAACAGCAGAAGCGACATCTATACATTATTAGCAGCAGAAGATTGTGCTCAGAACCATGCTGATGACGCCGGGTAGGCAGAAACATGTTCATGTGTTAGCGCTATTTTCTCTGCTATATTGTTTTTGCCGGGAATGATTTCACCAATACCATGAGCTACATTAGCATTAATTTTTGGTTAAATGATGATTTATCTATAAACTCACTCATCTTCCATTATTTATTTTGAAAACATTTTACGTCAAAAATTGCCATAATCTTGTCTTGCACGTCTCGACACAAAGATTGTTAAAAAATATGATACAATTATGTGAAGCAAAACAATAGAAACTTGACCATAAGTTTGAAGTATTATATGTGACATGTAATAATTAACAAAAATCTGCAATCGGGTTACATAATTGTGTTATTGACTGCTGCAATATTTTTCCTACAATATTGTATTACATTTTTTTTCCGTGTAAGAATGACAGAGAAGCTGAAAATGAGCAACAATTGCAATTTAATTTCAGTATTTAAAAAATGAAGAAGTGACATGATTAGTCAAAGGCGAATAAGGAGTTAGTTATATATACTTATCCTAGCAGTACATTAATAATACTCTCAGAGTAAGGTTTTCCGTAGTTCTCCTTACTTCAAATTTGACGAATGCTAAAGGTGAATATCTTAAGACGCTCTACGGCCACAGACGTAATAATAACTCACGTAAAAGCATTATTATTATGAATAAAGCTGATCTTTTTTGCTCTATGCATATTTGAGCTCGATTATTATTTTACGAGCAAGATCTAAAAAATATACTAATCTACGTCATGAACAATGTTGTTTAGCAAAAATCCGTGATTTGATTTCTGACGTAATTAAATATTTAAAAAAATCTCGGCCCTATAGGAATCGAACTTGACATCTCCCGCCTGCCGGACGTCCGTGGTGTAATGGTTAGCACCCTTGTCCGGCAAGCGGGAGATGTCAGATTCAAATATTTAATTACGTCAAAAATATCAAGGAATTCCGGATTTTCACAATTTACCGGCGGAAGCCAAAATATATTAATGTTGTTTAATGTTACAAGTATCAAAGTAGTTACATTACGTTACCTAGTAGAAACTAAAATACCAGTATAAATCTCTTCAGTACATAGACTCGCTGTTAAGGACTGCTTATTGAATTACGAACTAAATGTGCGCCTGTTGGGTTGTAGTTTATCGCCAGAGCAACATAAATAGTTTTAATTTGCTTAATTTGTTTCGTATGTACGGAAGTTGCTTAACATTTATCGTTCATTTAAAATTCGAACTATTACAGATATACAGGATATTCTCCAATCTACGGATATTTTCGGTGTTGTAACAGTGAATGCTAAATTTAGAAAGATTTTCATAACAATGGTGTTTAAAGGTTTCTTTTTTACGTTTTCATATTCCCTTACATTTTCTTTTAATAAGTTTAGTAAGAGTTGATTTTGTCGCAGCACTCACATTGTTGCACTAATTTTGCTAGTGAATACATTCTTGTTGTTGTTCTCCGGTAGTCAACCTATAATTACTATGAGAAATTAAACTCGGATTTTTTTCTGAATATCGAGAAATTTTCTTTCATCAAATCCAGGGTATTTTCCAATACAAACTTATTCCAATTAGGTTAATATTTCCTACTTACATCTATTAGTATTCGTAGTACTACGACTCGTACAAATATATCCAACTTTCGTCACCTGTTACGATGCTGTACACGGACTTTGAAGTTCCTATGTCGAATTTTTTGTGCATTTCCTTCCACCAATTGACAGGAGCCTTTCTTTGGGTGAAGGTCAAATCATGCGGAATCCACCGGGAACAGATCTTCTTCACACTTAAATGTTCATGCAAAATCGAATGTACTGCAGTCTTCAATATGCTTAAAGATGCCTCTATCTCATGATAAGTCACATGCCGATCCTTTTCAATGATGTTGCACACAGCATCGATGGTTTTTGGAATGACATCCGATTTTGATAGACCTTCACGAGATTCATCACTGACGGAAGCACTACCACGACAAAATTTTACAGACCAGTTATAAGCAATCTTTTCTGATGGTGCTTCATTACCAATAGTTGAACTAAACGATTCGAGGCATTGTTGTTGTGTTAGGCCTTTACTAAAATCGTAAAACATCATCCAACGAAAACCTTCACGTGAAATTTCTATTTTGTCACATAATTGCTTTTTTTTAACGCTAGAAACTTTTCTGTGTATTTCACGAATACTTTCAAGACGGAAGTTTTACTGCGCAGTAGCAGCAACTCATAGTATTCTATGTCAGTGCGCTGTAATATTTCTATTAGCGCAGACGTGTGAAATATATGACTTAAACTATCTAAGACGCCACGCACCACCTGCTACAGTGTAAAAATATTCATATTTAAATTCATATTTTAAGTGCATAAGTAAGTATTTTATGGTGTTTTATAAAGTTTTTTTATGGTTGACTTCCAATTTAGTTATGGATTATGAGCGAGATCAAGCTAGACTTTCACCTTCGATGGATGAAGTTCTTACAGATGTTGAATTTGATGAAACAGACGAAAGTGAAAAAAACAACCTAGAAGAAAAAGAGGATAGTAGTGACATAGAGCAGGATTTGGATTTTGACATAGAAACTGACCCACCAAATAAAGCACTTTGTCTTGTTGGGAGAGACAAAAAGACTAAATGAAAGAAGCATGCGTCAATACAAAATATTAGAACGAGAGCCAAGAATATCGTCAAGCATTTACCAGGCCCTATGGGAGCTGCCAGAGGACTTACTGAATTGCTTGATATATGTCTTGTTGATGCCACTATTTTCAATATTGTAGTAGCAAATCTATAGATGGTGTTTATGATAAATATAGCAGTTTTAGAAATGCCCAACCAACAACACTTCCTGAAGTAAAAGCTCTATTCGGTTTGCTCTACATTGCAGGTGCTAGGAAAGCTAACCATCTAAATGCTGAAGACTTCCGGAAAACAAATGGCCCTGGAATCAAATCATTTCGGTTGACCATGTTATTATATGGATTTAGATTTCTTCTTAAGCATTTGAGATTTGATGACACAAATACTCGTGTTGACAGAGTTCAATTTGATAAATCAGCACCTATTCGCAATCTCTTTGGTCATTTTATAAGTAACTACAAAACGAATTATTCACATTCGGAATTCGTCACAGTTGATGTAAAGCTTGAAGCGTTTAGAGGTCGATGCGGATTTCGACAATATATCCCGACCAAATCGAATAAGTACGGGATAAAAATATTTGCTTTGCAATATGAAAGTATATATGGGAAAACAACCACCCGGTTCCTTTGAATTGAACACTAGTCCAAGCGAAGTTGTCACACGTTTGTGTGAACCAATTGTCGGTTCAAATCGAAACTGACAATTGGTTTACCAGCGTAGAACTTGCCAATACTTCGCTGAATAAACATAAGCTCACTTTGGTGGGAATAATTCGTAAAAATAAAAGGCAACTGCCGGTTGAATTTATGGAAGGTCGGAGCCGTCTTGTGAAATCAAGTTTGTTTGGATTTGCTGAAAACTGTACGCTGGTGTCCATTATACCAAAAAAGTCTAAAAATGTTTTGCTCATATGTACGATGACGATTGTAACGACGATGACACAGGTAAACCTGAAGTAGTATGTACCTACAATCAATCAAAGGGTGGCGTAGACATAGTAGACAAATTACGTGCAGCCTATAATGTAGCTGGGCCCATGGTAATTTTTTCTACGCCACTTTGAACGTTGCTGCAATTAATGCTTTCGACATATTTTGTGCTAAAACCAAACCAAAATGTTATCCGAAGACATTTTCTTGAAAACCTAGCTATGGTACTACTACAAGACCGACTAAAGATACGGGTGACAATCTTTAGTCTTCCAAAGACTATTCACTTGAGGACTGAAGAACTTTATGGAATCAATCTTCCGCAACGTCCACAACATTCGAACGAAAATCATGTAGGACGATGCAGCGAATGTGACAGAAAGAAAAATAGGAAGACTAAATATCACTGTTCGGTTTGCCGTAAGTTCCTGTATGTGGAACATGCAAACTGTATTTGTGCTGATTGCTTTTAAATCTATGAGTAGATTTAGTATAATATTTTTTTGTAAAAAGTTTTTCAATAAATTGGAATTTTGTTTGAGTTTCAGTTACGTACTAATACTAATCAGTGCCTTAAAATTAAAAAAGATAATGAAAATCAATGTTAAAACAATAATAAGTGTTGAGGTCTCACTACTCGTGATCAAAAATTAGGCGCCAGAAACGTTAAACGCACATTGTAAACAAACTACTCGGCCGATTTCTGCGCTGTCACTGCTTTAACAATAACAAATATCAAAGTTTACCAAAATAATAATGTCAAATTTCAAGCTTGTAAAAATGTAAGATGCTAACCTCATAGTCCATGTTATTCATTTACCAAATTATGTGGCGCCCATTTTTAAATTTCGTTACTTAGAGCCTTTATTATTAATATCTAGAGTTTGTTAAAAAGGTGGTACCGGCAGTGGCGCACCGCATAAAAGTAGGTACGTAATATACAATATTAGTGAAAAATAATATTGCTACCTTTTCCTGTCGTCTTGATGTCGGCTGTGGCAATTGGCAACCGCCCTGGTAAGCTGCGTAGAATTGCATCAGCAACGCTTCCATTGTCGATTCATTCAGCCGTCGACGGTGTTGTGAATACGTTGTCGTATACTTCGAAAATGATCGTTCGACATCCAGTGAAGTAAGATTTGCAAATGTCAGATATTCCTTTTCCTCATTTGGACACTCTTGATTTTCAGTTATAGACCGAACCTTTTGTAAATCGGGATTTTTCGTTAAAATTGCACCAAATTTTTGAGCAACGTCGACTCCTATAGTGTTCTCTAAAGCGGCTTGTAAATTGTTTATGCAATTTAATGCGTCTCGTGCAGATAAGTGACTGTTTTCTAATTGCTCAATAGCTTGTGGAGCTTCAGAATAGTTCATAGAAATTTCATCTATTTGCTGTTGAATGTCCGAATTGGAAAAAAGTTTCTGACTGTCTTGAACTGCTGCAGAATCATTTGAATCAAGTTTCAAGATGACATTTTTCACTTGTGAAAAATATTTCTGATAGTAAGATACTGTCTGGAGCCATGTTCCCCATCGCGTTATTACAGCCTGAGGTGGTGGTGGTAATTTCGGACACAATTGTTTGAATACACGGATGTGTTTGAGAGATTTGATGAACACTTTTTTGGTAGATGCTACTAACTTATCCACCATCGGATACTTCTTTCGAATGGCTTCTGCTACGAGGTGACATGCGTGTATGAGGCATGTTATGTGAAGAAGAGTCAGAAAGCATATTTCCAACATCCTACCAACTCTCAGCATTGTTGCGGCTCCGTCAGTAACGAACATTGTGACTTGGGTTCCTGTGATACAAAATTCTCTTAACGAATCTTTTACTATCATGATAACGGTTTCTGCATTACTTTTCTGAATCCCTTTACTAGATAACAACAATGAAGCTGGTGGACCATCACGTCTTAAAGGACGCGCTGCAACATGAATGACGCTGTGTTTCTGAGCATCAGTTGTTTCATCCACACATAGGCAGATTTTCTTATTTCTCAACTCCTCTTTTATACATTCCTTTACTGTACCTTGCACACGTGGCAAATTGTATCGTTATTGCGTAGATGTTGGCAGCTTCCATGAGGGAACGTACTTAGTCCAAGAAAGACGAAAGTGTTCATTAGATACTAGATGTTGTGGGATGTTGCACACACTTAACATAAAAATAAAACCATATAAAAATTGCTAGTATGGAATACCGTTACACCCTTTGGGCGTCCCATCCCCGCGTACTTATTTGGCGTGCAGCGTGCAACGTACTGTCGCTTTGAACTCTCTCGCGATACTGTCGAGATCGACTACGAGTTGAAAATTACCCCTACCTACGCCGTTGCCGGTACGCTACTGCCATCCGGTACCACCTTTTTAACAAATTCTATTAATAACCCAGCCCTTTTTCACTCTTGTCTAGTCGGCTGCTAATCGACTGTTGAGGGTATAATATAAACTGCAGAAAAGCTATCAAGTTGGTAGAAGAAAAAAAGAAATATTTATTTCATCCGTCAATATTGCAACATAACAGCATAAACACATTGAATTATTATTTCTATGATAATCCCGTTAAGCAAACATCCCTCTTATCTAGGCAAAGGTTGTGGAATACACGGTGTCCGTTTTAGAGAGATTACTCTGTAATCATCTGTACCCATAACTGAATGTTAATAGCAACAATACCAGCCAGATCTTAAAGCTAATAGAGCAATTAATTTAGTAGAGATGTTTGCCCTACATTCGCTGTAATACGCCTAGCGGCTACGACGCTAATGAAATACCAGTGCTGAAAATGTCAGTCGGGCTAGGCATCATATTACAGATTATTAAAATGTCGCAGCTTTCTCGACGTCTCAGTAATCTAATTTTACAGAATTTAATCGCTATTTCAAAGTGGAAAGGCTATTAAAATGAATAAAAATAAACACGAGCCTTCTATGTACATACTCCAAATATGTAACTAGAGAATTTAAAAAAGAAGTGGTAATTATAAAATATAAATTAATTGTTTGTTTATTAAGACAGTTAATGTGACACGAGTAAGAAAATTCGGAAGCCGGAAAATTCCTCGACAACATTCTATCGACGAAAGATTCCCCAACGGTTAGATTTTGCAACAAACAATTCGTGGAATGGAAAATTCCCCTACAATAACGAACTTCCCTTCGCACTTTATATCGGTTTAGGACAAGCTGCATAATGCTGGTATTTTTAATTTTTTTTATACCTTTTTGTTTTCTTTACTGATTGTTTTTTAATCTTCTTAGTAATGGGGTATACCACGCAAGTATCAGGAAAGGGTTCTCTCGTCATGCTATTCGTTCAGCACAG
Organism: Dynastes maya; assembly: GCA_029619315.2. Taxonomy (NCBI): domain Eukaryota; kingdom Metazoa; phylum Arthropoda; class Insecta; order Coleoptera; family Scarabaeidae; genus Dynastes; species Dynastes maya. The sequence goes on along the minus strand of JAROYE020000003.1, from coordinate 51,946,295 downwards.
TGCTTTTTACGATCAGAGAGGGCTCCTCAAAAGTATTGCTCTATCTGAAGCTCATATAGAGTTTGTTCTCGTTGTGTGGCTTTTACGAACTGCCATATATTGGGATGGTCTGCTGAAATTTGCATCTCAAATGCTCGGTGCCATCCTTCTTTAGAGTCGTTCGTTTTTGGTAATCCTTCTACCATTGTCTCGTAACAATTCCACAAATAATGGGGAAATCGTGGTGAGCGAAGTTGTTGATGTCTTTACGGGCATCGAATCCAGGTGTCCTCGACGTAGTCCACAATTGGCTGGGCATCCCTGGGTAGCATAATCTCTTCACAAAGGGTTCAAACACATTGATCACATTTGCTGTGAGCCCAAATGCTAACGCTAGCAGTAAGTTGAGTTTCATTGCAAATTCCGCCTCGGTTTCATACTGATTCCTTAGATCTGCTGATTTTTCTAAGGATGCATCGTGAAAGATGAAAGAAGCATCCGCGATGCTTTGAAGCTGGAAATTCTTCGGCAAAAGCACTTACTATGTCAGTTTCGAAATTCGTGAGGATGGTGGTTGGTGACGCGCCAGGCATAAATTCTTTTAACTTTTGGTGCAACCGAATGTAGGTGTTTTTTTGCTTTGTCTGGTAATAACAATACTAAGGGAGTTCAAATAGTATTCCTCAACCCATGTACCGTGAATAATTGACAAAACAAATGTGGCACTATTTGAAATGTTCCGTCCGCATACAAATGGGCATTCTGTCGTCACTTGGTCTAGATTCGTATAGCAAAGAAGGTTCTCCGTCTGTTGTTAATGTGTATTCTTGTGGAAAAACGATATCTCTTTGGTGGAGTGACAAAGCCAGAGCAGCTTCTCTTTTTGACCGAATATTTCTTATAGTTTTCTTCGTGCTAGAAATTTTCGGCAAACATGTTGCAGTTGCCTGGCTAAGTCCAATAGATGCAGTAGAGATGACGTGATGTGGTGCGTCTTTGGTAGATATTGCGTTTTCACGTATCTTATAAAATCCTTTCTTCTGCTTCTCTGGTATCTGCAATATGGTTATACTCTCCACATTTTTAAGAACAAATTCTTCAGTTATTTTGTAGTCACATTTCCAAAAGAAAATTTCGATCCCTTTCACTTTTTGATATAAATAACCATCAACAACTTTTTCTCCTCTTTTTCACTAAGAACAAATTCAGCGGCCAATTCACGAACAGAGGATCCCTACGTCTAATCCCTTCATTCAATTAGGGCATTGAAATGAAATAAGCAATTGGAAGAGATTGATATTCTTTTAAAATGAGCAGAGGACCAATACATGTAATTCCTTCATTGAATTAAGTCATTAAAATGAATTATGCTGTTCGTCCTAGGCCGAGATAATGTGTGAAGAGAAGTCTGTTATTGTCGGGGAATTTTTCATTCAATGAATTGTTTGTCGAAAAATTTTAGCGGCGGGAAATTTATTTGACAACAATCTGTTGTCGGAGAATTTACCGTCGGTGAATTATTGTCGGGAAATTTTCATAGATGCAAAAAATTCACAGCAAAAACAAATGCATTTTTATTTACATTTGCTCATTGCAAAATCACAAATCGTACCTGATGGCTGATATTTATTTATCAATAGTGTCAGTGCCTACATTTTGTCCAATGCATTACTGTTAGCAGATGACTTGAAGCTGTTTCGTGAGGTGTCTAGTATAATTGGATAAATGTGGTAAAAAGTTGACACCATTAGATGTGTTTCCACAGTTGTCTCGGTGAGCGCTGTTCGCCGTGGTGAGAAAATGAGTTTATATTTTGAAAAAGAGCGTTCAACATCTACAGATGTTATACATGCATGATTAAAATACTCTTTGTACTTAGTTAGTGGATTATTCGATACACCATCACAAATTTGTTTAGTGTGCTAAAATCGAGATCTTTCTGTAGCACACTCTCGAACTTTTCTAAAACGCGATTATATTTTGCGTGATGTATAGTCAGTAGCTGTGTATGCACTCCGTCCATAACTTGCAGAGACTCCAATAATGATAACGATCTATTTTGTAATTGGTCTATTGCATCAGCTAATCCTTCATAGTAGCTACGAATATTTTTTAAATCTGTTTCAACGGAAATATCTTGAAATTTCGACTGGCTCTCCTCCGGCAGGATAGAATTGTACAACAACAGCTTTTACGTTTTTGAAATGTTCAGCATAATAAAAAGCTGCCTGCAACCATGTTCCCCGACGTGTAAGAATAGGCTCCGGTGGTTGACGAATACCAGGACACTCTGCGTAAAATGATCGTAGGCGTTTGGGAGATTTCAAAAATCCTTTTTTTGTGCTTACTATTAATGCATCTACCTCGGGAGAGCATTGTCGAATGGTTTCTGCCGCAAGATGTAAAGCATGCACATTACACGTAACATGTAAACACTTACAACCATGTTTAAGAAGAGAACGGCCTACCGAACGCATTATGGCTGCGCCATCGCTCATAAACATTAACACTTTATCTTTTGAAATTTTTCCAACGTACTAAATACAACCTTCGTAATTGCTGCAGCAGTTCACTCTTGTAGTCTTCGGCTAGCTAGTAACAGTGGTAATATAGGTTTACTAGGGTGTAGTATGCGTACCATAATATTTACAATTGAATTTTTTTTACAGTTTGTTGTCTCATCAACACATAACCAAAGAAACTGTTTTTTCAATATGCGTTGCATTTTCTTTTCCACGTCATCGCGTACAAATGCAACATGCTTACGTGCCATTTTCTCCATTGGCAACCGCAACTCGGGATTGTATTTGTCTCAAAAGTCCTTAAACGGTTGTAAGCCTACTGGTAAGTTACAGTTTATCAACATAAGAATTACATAAAAAAAAATGCACTTCTCGGTGGCATGCCCAATTTTCGTTTTCTATGCTGTGCGGAATTTGCGTGTCTTGTACAGTTCCACTTCTTATTTGACACCAAATGTATTTTGCACACTTTACAAACTGTCTTACTCCCGTTGTAAAACAAATCGGGAAAGTCAGAAATAAACTTATTTACTATGTCTTGAAAGGGTCGTTTGTTAGCCTTCGACATGTTCACTAAAAACTACAATTAATAACTACGTTTGTATCAATAAAATCAAAACGCACTACACTAAATAATAACTGCAATTAATAACTACGTCTATATCAATAAAATCAACACGCCCTATCCGCTATCCAATGCTAAACTGAACTGAGTGATGATTTGTCGTGTCGTATCATAATCGACTAGCCTTCCCCGCCCACCTCAACACAGTCACACCGCCGCTGCGATTGCTCTCCAATTACCGGGCTCTACTTATGAGATACCATGTAGGTTTCAGTATCATTTTAAACCAATCAGACCTAAAAGTAACAGGAAAAATACCGTTTTTAAACTCCCAGGCAGCGGAGTGACTCACCCCGTATATTAACTTTTGGTGTTGTCGACAGTTCACTTACATTTCCAGTGTCATCGAAAGAGCTCTGCCAACTTTCTTATCTTAAGTGAAACACCTTGCATATTTTTACGGTGTTAGAAGGATAATCGATAAGAGAATTCAAGGATGCTACATTTATGTACTTTAAATTAAATGACATATGACGATATGCGGCAATAAAAATGTTAGTAATTTGTTTTTTTTATGCGCCAAATTGGTCAGAAGAAGAGACAATTTTTTGTTCCATTCCCGGTGATACAATATATTCTATATCTTGTGTAATAAATGCACTACATGAAATTACATTTCAACTTAGGTAAGCGAGGCACAATCGGTCTTCGCAACAGAGTCGGATCAGTCGCATGAGCGGTGGATTATAAATAGTGTACGTGTGACTCAGAGCCAACAGAAGTGATATTTTGAAATCAATACCTCAGTGTAAAAATAAAACCTGACGCAATGAAAATGTTTGATAAATAAAGCGAATATATGCACACGTTGAAATGTTTTTATTGCCATCATTAGTTTTTTTTTTTGTTTGAAAACGGCATTTGTTGTATATGTAATGTAATGTAATGTAAAAAGTAAACAAAGTAATTTCTTCAAAAGTTTGTTGTACTTAATACCGTAACAATAAATAAACATAACTTCTTAACAGTGAGGATAGGATTGTTGAAAAACTTGCACCATGTATGTTTCCACATTTGTCTAGGTGGAGTTTTTTCGCTGTGATGAAAAAATGTTTTTATATTTCGAGAAAGACCGTTCAACATCTACGGAAGTAATACAGGCATAATTAAAATAATCCTTAGAGTTACACACACATTAAGACACATTTGTATTAATCTCGCGTAATCGGAATTTTTTTTAACACTGTCAGCTTTGCTATAACGCAACCGTTTTTGCGTCGTTTGTACCGTGTAGCAATATATTAACTTCGTCCACGATTTGCACTGATTCTACTGATGAGAACCCAGCATTTTCCAATTTTTCTATTGCGTCTAGTAATCGTTTATAATTGTTGCTAGTACTTTTTAAATCTGTTTCAACAGAAGTATCGAGAAATCCTTTCTGGCTCTCCTTAATAGCTGTAGCTTCGTCAGGGTTGAATTGTAAAATCACAGATTTTACTTCTTAGAAATGTTCAGAATAATAAAAAGCCGCCGCAACCATGTTCTCCAACGCGTAAGAATCAGCTGTGGTGGTTCGCGAATACGGGGACAAAGCCTGTGAAATGCTCGAATCCGTTTGGGAGATTTCAGAAACACTTTCTTTGCATTTGCTATTAACGCATCTACCTCCAGGTAACATTCTCGAATAGTTTGTGCCACCAGATGTAAAGCATGCAACATGTAAAAGTCCCTCACAATTTTCTTTAAGAGAACGGCCAGTACTACACATTCTCGCTACTCCATCGCTCATAAACATCAACAGTTGACTAGTTGGCACTGAAATTGTTGTAATGTATCGAGCACTACGCCCGTAATTGCTTCGCCAGTTTACTTTTTTAGTCGTTTACTAGCTAATGAGGTTTAACAGGATGTAGTACTCGTACTATAATATTCAAAATATAATTTTTTTACAATTTGTCGTCTCATCAAGACATAGCCACAGCGATTTATCTTTTAATTCTGCTTTGATCCTATTTTCGATATCTTTACGTATAGTAGTTCTTTCATAACGCTGTCCGTGATGGTAAGTTCCACCAACTGTCGAAACGGTTCTGTGTCGAGTAAGCGAAGCGGTAGATCAAACAATAAACAAAAGTAAATCCAACTTAAATTGGGTTTGAGGTAGCACGCCATTTTTCTCATTTTTATGCTGTACACTACATATATACACGTCGGTCCAGATACGAACGGGGGATTGGCATTGTGAATGGCAACAGCGCATTCGAGTCCCACTGAGAGATCCGATTCAGTTGAAGTATATCATAAAGCGAGCAGCGATACGCGCGTATATTATAAACACGCAAGTTCGGTCAATCACGTAATATAATTTAACGCCTTCTGACAAAATGTGTTAATACAAAATTACTGCGTAATTTTTCTGTATTCTTAAACGTGACAAAGTCGTAAAAAAAAGGGATTATTCGAACTAATGATCCAGTGAACTAGGGTTTTTATTAAATGCTAAAAGACATTGCTAATTCTTGTATTTATAAAGTTATTTATTTTGATTGAATAGTTACTTGTTCATTGAAACTAGGAATCGTAGCTTATTATTAATGGTAGCCTTGTTTTTCTTGTTCTTTCATGTAACTACAACTGCCCATATAAATATTGTACGTACACGATCGAATAGTCGGCTTCCGGTATACATATGTGTGGATTCATGGAAAAAGAGCAATACCGGTCAGTGATTCGATTTCTTCTTTTTGGATGGGGAAACGTGTGCAGAAATCAAAGAGAGCAGTTGGATGCGGTTCATAAGGACCATGTACCTTCGATGACTACCATCAGATACTAGTTTAATAAATTTAAGCGTGGCCGAATAAGGAGGCTGCGGACGTTATGATCAATAAAGTCTACGATGTCATATTAGCAGACCGTCGCGCCGGATTAGAGAGATTGCTAATATGGTAAACATCTCAATTGATCAGGTGCAAGATATCCTTCACGTAAAATTGAGTATGAGAAAGCTATCGGCGTGATAGCTCTGCTGACAATTCATCAAAAATGGAATCGCGTGATAACTTCAAAGCAACGTTTGGAAATGTTTAAGCGTAATATGAGTGAATTTCTGCGGCGTTATGTGACTGTAGATGAGACATGGATACATCACTACACTCTACACAGAAACCAAAGGTCAGTCGGCAAAATGAGTTTTCCTGGCGAACCTAAACACCAAGAAAAGCGACGACGATTCCATCAGCCGAATAAGTGATGGCGACGATTTTTTGGGATTCGCAAAGCATAAAGAGAAAAAGGCCACACCTAGCGAAGAAAGAAATTCCTCTCCATCATGATAACGCCCCGGTCCACTCATGGGTAATTGCGACAGCAAAACTAAACCAGTTAGGGTACGAATTGGTACTCCATTCGTACCATATTCGCCAGATTTGCAGTGACTTCTTTTTTTTCCAAACTTGAAAAAATGGCTTGCCGGAAAGCGGACCACGTCAAATGAAGAGGTCATTGCCGAAACGGAAGCCTATTTTTGTGAGTTCGACATATCCTACTGTTTCAACGGCTTAAAGAAGTTGAAGCATCGTTGGACTAGGTGTATACAGCTACAAGGAGATTATGTCGAGAAATAAATTTACTAAATGCAAAACAATTGCGTTGTATTTCTTAGCACATTATTTATCATACCATCCTCGTATATATATCTACGCACAACAACGGATCCGATCCTGTTGCCCCGCCGAGAGTTGCAACTCTATTAATGAGTACAGAGAAAAGTACATCATTTGGGTATGTTAGTAATTTTGTTTCGATATAACAAATTCATTGCGCATATGTCATCATCATAAACTTGAACGCCATTTGCGCCTATTAATATGTTCCCCACTACACATTATACGTATTTTTCTTCAGCAACAAGATCAGAGATATAGAGGGCCTACAGAACCCATCGTATGTATATTGGCTTTGCTAGTCACGATTTTGTAATTCTCGTTCAGCTGTCAAGAATGAATAAGCGCTCTTCGACTGATGCTATGAAGTTTTAGAGGAATTTCGTTCCTCCAACATATTTCATTTAAAATGCGTTTCGGAAAATCAAAACGACATCCATGTGTCAGACTTCACGGTGAGGCCCTTTAGTTCCTTCGCTTGTCTTGATTTTATAAATAATATATCAATATGCATATATTACAACACATCGTTTTCCTCGACGTGTGACTGATATATACGCAGTGACATAGAAATTGCAGCAGCTAGAAGGGGTTGGGATTTCCGGATGAAATTTGGTAGGAATATTCACCTATGTAAAAGTAATAAATTATCAAAATTTGGGACGAAAATCTTTATTAGTTAAACAAAATTTTATAATAATTGTTAATAATGTGTGGGGCCGCCTCTCTGATTTACACATTCATTTACACGACGTGGCATTGATTGAATAAGGTGGTTTATCTCGTCTTGAGGTATTGCCTCCCATGCAAGTTGCAGCTCATGTCTCAAAGCCTCTAAAGTCAAAGGAGGACGCTGCAAGTTTCGCTACCCATTATGTCCCATACATGTTCGATAGGAGAAAGATCTGGAGATCTTGGAGGCCAGGGCAAAAGATTAATCTGGGCCTGTTCAAAGAAGTTCAAGGAAAACTTTGCTACATAAGGACGTGCATTACCTTGCTAGAATAATGGATCTTCGAGCCCTTGTAAGTGTGGCAGAAGATGTGTTCCAACCACCTCCGCAATGTACCGTTGTGCTGTCATATTGCCTCAAATGAACACCAAGGGAGACCTGCTGCCATAACTGCCTAAACAAAATCTTAATTCGTCACTAAACACAATACGACGCCATTCAAGATTCCAATGAGATCTTTCATTGCACAACATTGCAAAACTTCGGATTCGGCGATAAACTATTCTAAGGGTTACATGACGATCTTCTTGACCAAACCATTGGTCACCAATTGCCCGAGTAGAGGAAAATCGGTCTCTAAATGCCAGTTGTCTTAAGCGACGATCTTGACGTTCATTCGTTCTTCTTTAAGCCCCGGTTCCTCTTCTACGACGTTCCTGGCCATCTTTAAACCATGCACGACACACTCGCATTACAGTAGACCGATTTCGATTTACACGGTTAGCAATTTCCCCAAATGAAAAACCAACTTCACGCAAACCAATAATTCGACCTCTGTCAAATTCGTTTAATTGTCGATACACTGCTCGTCTTCTTACTCTAGGCATAGCTAACACTTAACTGAACCGCAGTTCAATGAGAACAACAACACAAATTGAGAAAGTTATAAAAAACACCGCAAAAAAAACAATCAATATCAGTGCTGAGAGAGAGGTAAAAATCTCAATAACAACTTTATTGCTTCACTGAGAGGATTCAAATTTTACACAGGTGAATATTCCTACCAAATTTCATCTGGAAATTCCAGCCCCTTCTAACTGTTGCAATTTCTATGTCACTGAGTATATTTAAAGGTTTTACTTTGAACATTTTAGTTAATATCTTCCATTAAACCTGATTTTATAACATTTCTTTTACATATATATTTAGTGTTTTACCAGTGTTGCCCCCTTTATCTCACGAATATTTACTCTTTAGATTGGTACGTAGGGGCTTCCGTAGTCGACAACTACACTATTTTCTTGGTTTCCGGACTGATACTGCGTCGTTATCATAGCCTCTGCCGATGTTTCTTCCACACTCCTATGGAACATCTTCAGGGCCTCTGTTACTGCTGCTGCTACTGAACACTGACTGGGGACTATTCATTCTGGAGGCTTCGTTTTAAGTCAATGGAGCGGAAATGCTACGGATCAATGAAGCATGGTGGTTGCTAGAAGGTTTACTCAGTTGGCATTTCCACGTGTGCTGTAAGGGGCAGCCTGAGTTAGCCTTGAGTTTATTAAATTAACGAGAATTTAATTTTACTGGCATATTATGTTGCATATGATTGAGTTTATTCCATACAGATTTCTTATGAATATTAACTTATTTTCAAAAACAAACCTTTCTTTCATTACTTTTTATTATTATGGACATTACTTTAAAAACCATTCATCTTATTTCATGTTAGTAACAGAACTATGCCCATACGTAGTTAATCAATTTTCAGATACGGACCGGGCCTTTTTAAAATGGGTCGGGCAGCCCGTTCGGCCCGCCAAGCCAACATTCTTTTTTAAGTTCAAACTTATCCTTCCCAAACTTTTGTTTTGAGAAGGGGTAGTAGGAATAAATACCTTAGTTTTTACATACATTTTAATTTTAAAAGTTCGTAAGTTAAGTACATTAATAATTTGCTACTGAAAAATATTAAAAAAATATATTTCACATTTAAGACAGCAGCAAATTTCCCATTTTTTCTGTTTTATTATCTTTTTTTATTAAGCCAACATGTTTGCTAGTATTAGTTGCTATAGAAGATGGTTGTTACCTTGGCGTTTAGTACTATAAAATTATGTCTAAAATATTAGAAGTTTAATTTCCTACTATCTATGCAAACATTATTAGAATAGTAAAATAACAGGAATCAGTAATGTTGTTTGTTACTGATGGGACGTATACGACCCTCGGCCAGCGTCCTGTGTTCCGGGAACTGCTATAATCAGAAGATAACTGATCCACCATGCCATCTTTAGCATTGTATGGTGCAATAATTTTTATCGGGTGTTTCGATTTTGTGAACTCAACTGGTAATTCTTTTCTATTTCTTCTAACGGGTCCTGTCACTCGTAATTTTTCTTTCATGTAATTCATCCACTAACTCAATGCTTGGAAACCAGTTATCTATGGTTAGGTTTCGACCTGGCTCATAAACAGGTTCACAGAGCCTCCGCATCGCAGAGAGTTGACTGTTACTTACTTGTAATATACCCCCATATTAGCTATATAAAACACTTTTGGGTTTGCCAATACAGAAAAGGGTATACCGTATTTGCTGGGTTTTGAGGGTATATGTTGGCGAAAGGTTCACCTTCCCCTAAATGCCAGTAATATTTCTTCAATAGTGACATACCCTGAAAGACAATATCCCCCTTTACAATGTGTAATGAATGTATAGAAAAAAATGTTTACATGCGTAAGTTTATCGACCTTTAGTACTTCTGTACGACTTCTCTTATCCATTCTAAGGCATTTCAGTTGAAATCAGAAGCGCGATGAAGACATGGCCAGACGACAAATTTCTACACCAGGCCCATCGCTTCTCCAGAGCTCATCTGTATTTAGATGATTTGCCTTCATTAGCTCTATCAAATAAAGCAATCCAATGAATCTTATTCATCAGTGCGTCTTGTATCTCGATCACGTGCAAAGTTGTGTCTTTTGTAGTCTAGGTACGTATTAATTCATGCGTAGTAAAATCGTGTTGGCAATCTGGATATCGTTAAACATATACCATAATTTTTCCGTCTTCTCGTAACATTTTTGGGCAGAACGGCCATATTCCATTTGGCGATCCCGACTTTCCCAGTAGAGCAGCAAACGCTAACGAGGCGTTTCCCTTTGTCTCCATTTTCAGAAACATCTTACTCTGCTTCACTCTGATTTTTTCGTTCTTCAACAATATCGCTATCGTCAAACATAGTTTCATCATCAGTAGAATCTAGTTCCATTAATTCCAACACTCTTTTTTGTTCTTCTATAAGACATCTTCACAAATTAACAAGAATTGAATATTTGCTTCATATACATATACCATTTCTACTGAAAATTTACCTTTCTGAATCCTACTCTACCTATCATCACTAAAAATATCGATAATGTATGTATTCTCTACGATTTTAGGTGTCGAATACGGCTAAAAGGAAATTAAGAAAAGGTTTCATCAAAGATTCACTCAGTACTAAAACTTATCCAAACAAGACTCGAAGGTACCAATAATATCAAGTAGTGGGGTTGCATTCTTCCAATATACTTCGACGACCTTATCAGATCCATCCGCTATCGCCTGCTTTACCATAGTGTTTACTACTTGGTTGGATGTGATGTTGACAAGCGCCTTTATCCAGAAAAACATTATCTTAAAGTGATGTTTGTTATGTTTCTAATCATAGGGTGACTATTAGTATCTTTGGTTGAAGCTATGGCACGTAACACACTTTGTGAGTCGGACTCAATGCATGCATTCTTGATGTTACTGGTTTGACTATAGTTGATCGTAGCCTCTGCCTCCGCGAGAAAGTAGTGATTGGACACCCTATACGGAAAGATTGTTTCCCCCACTTAAAGCAATATAAAAGGCACCAGAACAATAACCATTACTTGCTTTAGAAGCATTGGTGTAAATAATCGGTACTAGTGCTTATACGTTTATTTATATATAAATTAAAATGATTATGCATAGATTTTATTTACAAAATTTTTCGAATTTTTGATTTATATTGTTCTTCCCATCTCCTATAGAAGTATCACTCAATAATAAGTCACTAAGTCCGGTAGTAAATGTTCATATTTTACGGTTGTCGGTATTCGCTTATGTCAGTTTGTTAGGCGATAGAACGCGAACTCGCATCGCATATTACATTACAATATAATAATTTCAAAGAAAGAATTTTAGTTAATTGAAAGAATATGAAATATTGTCTATTCGAAATGTATGTCGCGATTGGCCGTGATATTTGACAAATGCTATCAGGAACAAAGGAGTGAAGGGACGAGACGACAATCTTTCTCCTTAATTGGAGTTACTTTTGTGGGAAGATGGATTTGGCTAAGTGTTTAATTTACCAAAAAATTCAAGTGTTGTAGTGTATAAATTTTACTTGAGTTACAAGTTGAATTCAAGTTTGGTTCAATCAAACGAGTACGTCATGCGTTATCATAACGTCAAAGTTTGAGGTTAGTTTTTATTCTATCAGTTCTAGGAGACACTTCTGGGCATTACGACCGTGAACAATTATCTTTTAATATAGAAAACCAATATCTGGTATTTATAACATTATACTAATTAGGCAAATTTTCTAAGAGGCATGATGTATTGGCTTCTTGAAGTTAACAGGCACCATGATTCACACGCAAACTCTATATTGAAGTTTGAAATTTTCTTGCTTTACCGAATTAATGTTCTGCAATTTACTAGTAATTGCAAATGAAATATCTGACTAAAAAAAGTTGGATAATGCGAGTGCAATATTGTGTCATTATTCACCTCAAATGTATTTTGCGTACCCACATCACACGTTTATTGCCAACGATTCGGCAAAATAGGCAAGCGATCCAAACAATTACAGTAATTTGGTCGACTGCTATTTTACGACTTTGTAGACTACCTTCGCAGGATATTTTTTTCGGTACAAATAGTACAGTAACCGGTGATTTATTTTCGTTGTTAAAGTTTTCAGCAGTAAATCAGAGCTGGGCACGAAAGAGAATTACGAACCCGAATGCACTAAACTAGGGCAGAAGAAATTTAGATTCACAGAATAGATTTTCGTTGTGTTTGGAACGAAAATTACTACACATAGAGACGTAAAATACTCGTTAGAAACGTCGTATTATCGAAAAAGTAAACGAAGAAGAATAAAAGTCAGTAACAAGGTACCTACGTCTATTTAACCGTTAATTTACGCGAAAGTTTACCGAGAGAACCTGAATATATAAACCATGAATAATTTTGTTTAACTTTGCTAAGAGAGAAGCACCTAAGTTCGAAAATCTTGTCTTGTCTTCTACCTGCGATTCGAAGTATCGATAAATTTCTTAATATTGTCTTTAAAATACGCTGATATAAACAATTTTCAACGTAGTACCTACATTCTTCTCTGATCTAATGGGAAATTGACGTTTGACAAAGACTTCTGTATACTTCCATTTCCGATAACAAATACTTACTGTATTTTATGTAGGTCTCACCAGGGTGCAAGAAATATTGTACGCAGCGCGATTTGGCATACTTGCATTTATCACCGCCGGCCAGCCTCGCCGCGCGCAACTGCCGTAGCTCTGAGAAGCCAATCTTACGCACTCTTTGTCTATCTATGCGCTCGCAAGGTTCTAATAAGTGATCATGAATTTCGGATACACTATTGTTAGTTTATACAACCGCAGAGAATGTACAAATCATTACCTGGTATCTTGCCGGAAATTCCTACCAAAGCACGACCGATCTATTTGCCACAGAGTACGTGGTTCGTCCCATTCCTTCGCATTCGACAATTGAAAGAATCGTCAAAGCGTTTGGGAAATTTGACCGCGTGGTCGGGAATTGCCGTAAATGCCAACAAATAGACGAACAGCCTCAAATCTCTGTAACGCATCCCAAGCAGGAGGAGAGAGAAGTGGGAGTTTGTGCGTTAGTTGAAATGGGCGAACCTTGCTCTAGCCGGCAAATTGTAGACGACATACATAGATGTTAGTAGAAGTACTGTGAAAGGTACTTTGAAACGCAACAAATACAAAAGTTACAAAAAAATTGCCAGGAGATTTTTCCCCTTAATAAAGTAACATTGTTAGAATTTCAATTTATTTTATATAATTATCGAATTTATTTTTCTTTAGTTCAATTTTATAAGAATCGCTGTTTATTTTCCTACTTAGAATTACTTTTGCGTTCTCCTATATCGCATAGCAGCAACAAAATGAATATAAGAAACTGTACTTTCTAACATAATTTGAGAATACGCAGTAATTCTGTATTAACACATTTTGTCAGAAGGCGTTGAATTATAATATTACGTGATTGAGCAGACATGCGTGTTTATAATATGTGTGCGTACCGCTGCTCGCTTTATGATATACTGCGACTAGATTGGATCTCTCAGTGAGACTCGAATGCGCTGTTGCCATTCACAAAGCAATCCCCCATTCGTATCTGGACCAACGTGTATATAAATGCAATGCATTTTATGGTTTATATTTGGAAATACAAAACTGTTGACTATCTTTCTTTTTGGAAATTGCAGAGAAAGTGATGTGGGCATCGAACCAGTGTTTGTTGCCACTGATACACCGAGCAAAATTTTTGTGTGCTTGGAAGAGTTTCGTTCTATAGTCAGATACCAATCTTCTTAAAGAGCGCTTTACATCGTCTGTGAGAACATTAACTTGGAGTGCATCGTGTACTTTTTCCAGGAAGTATGCCATTTTATTTTGCTTATTTGTCGATGAACACTCCCGTAATAACCAATAAGAGTTCTTCTGCTCAAGAAGATCTCCTTTTCAGTTGATCCTAAAAAAATCAAAAGAATGTTTAGTGTATCTGCCTCCTTAAAATGACAATATTGTTATGGCGTCGCTTTCGGTCGCCTCCAATTGTGATTGCATTTTTATAATAAATGATCATATTCTCCAATAATGTAAATATTAAAGCCGGATCTGCCAGGAAGTTCAACATTAACACTTCATGATGTTGAAATTAGTGGAAATTAAATGCTCTTTTTTCATATATATATTTTTTAATATCATAATATTAAGAATCACTATAAAAAATAACTACTAATAATAGTACATTACCTACTGAAACGGAAACTATCGCAAAAAAGTAAACAGTCTCTAATAGAACTCCACAAAAGAATGACTATGTGCAACACTTATAAAGCATCATTACCACTGCTGTTGAACAAGTCGATCTTTGGAGTGAGACCAAGACGCTGTAAACGACAAAGGATGCCCCTGTGTGCACGTGCAGCATCTATTGCTTTTCTGCCTACTCAGCAAAACCGATTTTTAGTTATTTAGAGCACTTTTCCATTTCTAGGTTTTGTCCGACTTTAGCGAATTTTCGCCTGTGTGCGCTGCAGCAATGTCATCGCTGCCCCTAAGCGTTTCATTTTGTGTTTGGGTGTAAGGTTTTTCGGCAGATACTTACTGACAATTTCGTGCAACGAGGATGGCGATATCTGCGGAAAGTGCTGAGAGTCGTAATCGTGAAACGACGATTCGCCATAATGCTCTGTCGCACCAGCTGTACAAAGTCGTCATTGGTGAGGGACGGTCGCCCATGACCATCTGTTTGCTCATGACCTGCGGCCCGTAGACCTGACGATGAATTTGGATCGGCGCTCTGTTTTGTGCATTAAGAAACCTTACCACAGGCCGAACCTCGCAGTCGGTGGGAGAAAGAATAAGTGCCGCCGTTTTACGCCACTGCTGCAGCACTACTGAGACAAGTGGGGACTTGTCCGACCGTTATATTATTGCTACGCCATAGATTTGTCACGCATGCGCATTATCTTCGGCTAAATACGTTTACCTTAAAAAAAATAGGGAAACTTAATTTCTGGATGGCCCTCATATAAACGTAACAATTGCGAACACTTACAGAGCATATGGTTTCATCTCTACAAATTGTCGTGATTTTAAGAGCGTCAGATGCCTAACACTGCTTTATTACAGTTATATTTGGTCGAAACTGGAATATGCATCGTTGGTTTGGTCTCCAATTTACGAAGCTCATATAAATATTGAATCCGTACAAAGGCGTTTTTTAAAGTGCTTAATATTTAAAATTGATGGAGTTTACCCTGAAAGAGGACTTGATTACAATATTATGTCATCTAGGCGAGACTTTTTTTCATTATGTAAAAGGTATTACTCCCTCCGTCCGAAAATATGGATACATTTGAAATTTTTTTGAAAATTAATGAGACATTAGTAAAGAATTATAATTAAATATACTTAGTTGGAAATTCTGATGCTAAGCAAACAACTAATACATAGTTGGCCGCTGTCCGATTTTGTTTGTGTCAAAAACGTCAATAGAGTTAAAACGTCATTTCATGAAAATTAATTTTACACACGCTCTGTTCACAAAATGGCAGATATTGTTATAAATAATGAAGTAAGCTCGTTGAAAAGGAATTCCAAGTTCAAGCAATTAACCGGTGAGCAACGTCATGGTATATCAAAAATTGTTGCAGTTGAAAGACCAGAAGCTAAAGCATGGGAGTATAAATAAAGTTGCAGCTAAACTTGGGGTAACCCGTTTGTCCGTGTCTAGAATTTGGAAAATGGCTCAAAAACAGTACAATGACGGTAAAATTTGTGCTGATGTTATTTCAAAAAAGAAAGGTAAATGTGGACAGAAACGTAAAGATTATTCTGAACAGTTAGCCAAAGTTAAGGACGTTTCTTTCAATCGTCGAGGGTCAATTCGTAGTCTGTCTTTTGCTGTCGATATTCCAAAGTCTATATTGTTCGACATTTACAAACGAGGAAAAAAAATAAAGCGTATATCTTCTACTGTTAAACCTTTGTTAACAGATCAAAACAAGTTAGAAAGATTAAAGTTTTGCTGTCGAAAGTGAGACCGGATGGACGTTTTGAAGATTTGTACGATTATGTCCACATAGACGAAAAATGGTTTTATTTAACGCAAAACAAGCGCTCTTATTACATTATGATAGACGAAGAAGAACCCTACCGAAGTTGCAAGAGCAAACGTTTTATAACCAAAATGATGTTTATGGCTGCTGTAGCCCGACCACGTTACGATTCACATCGAAAACAATTTTTTAATGGAAAAATTGGTATATGGCCTTTTGTTTATCAAGAACCGGCTAAGCGACACTCGAAAAATAGACCTAAAAGAACTTTGGTAAAAAAAATGTGGAGTCCGTCAATTCAGCAGAATGTAGAAAAATGATTCTTGAAAACGTCATTCCGGCGATCAAGTTAAAGTTTCCTATAAGTCATAAGCAAAAACCGATATTTATACAACAGGATAATGCAAAACCTCATGCTTGTGACGACGATGAAGAACTTCTGACTCATGGTTCTACAGATGGCTGGTCTATTCAGTTTAAATCACAACCACTAAACAGTCCAGATTTAAACGTTTTGGATCTTGGCTTTTTCAATTCCATACAATCTTTGCAACATAAAGCTTCGCGAAAAACAGTTGACGAATTGATCGAATGTGTTGAAAAATCCTTTGACGATTTAGAGACCCTTGACAATGTTTTTCTAACATTGCAGACCTGTATGGAATCAATCTTGTTGGTTGAAGGAGGAAATTCGTATAAAATTCCCCACATCAATAAGGCCAAACTTCGGCGTGAAGGACGCTTACCATCTAGTTTAGTGTATTCCCAAGAAGCCGTAGACGAAGCTAGATCCCTCATCAATTAAATTTTATTCATAATTATATTAAATAGTACACCAATTTAATAGGAGTATCTAATTGTAAATGTATACCATACATTCGGACAAAAATAAATTCCAAATGTATACCATATTTTTGGACGGAGGGAGTATATGTTAAGTGAAAAGTTTTGGTTTGGGTTATTAAATAGCAATATTGATTGTCCGTGGTTGTTGAGTAGAATTAATTTTAATGTTCCTAGATTAGAAGCGCGTTATGAATGTATGGTTAATTGCCCAAGAAGTAGAACAAACGTTTTAGTTAAGTCACCGGTGTTTATAATGTTAATGTGGAACAGTTATAACAAAATGTCTGAACTGTGATATGCACTGTAGTTCACTTAAAGCAATAGCTGAAATTATCATTAATTTGTAGATTGCCTACATGATTTTCTTTTTTTTCAGAACATTTGAAATTCATTTAGTTTATTTTCTTGAATCTATATATTCGCAAAGTGTAACATTTAGTTTATACATTTCCTGTACTTGAGTTATACCTGTAGGTAATAAATTATTATTATTTATGTAAAAAAGTAGTCGTCTCTATAAATAAACATAACTAAATGAAGTCTAGAAGTGTTATACCCTAAACATCCATCATGTTTATATTTTTTTACGTAGTAAGTCACACATAAAATTTGTTTGAATACATAGCTAATATCGTTTTTGTTACAGGTAATGTTAACACTTTAATAAGCCGTAGGGAACAGAAAAACTGTAAGTAATAACAGAATCTATAAATACAACGAGTTGATAGCGCTCTCCCCAGCCGTTTTAATTACAAACAATTGTTAACGGTTCCATTAATTTTATTGTCCGAGCATTGTACTGTCTTTCAGTTTCAGGGTTCGAGGCGTTTCAACTAACTTTCATCGTACACAAGGAAACGTATGGTGCTTATCGCATAGATACTCGTAAAAATATACCACAGAAAAAATGAAGGAGTTGAAAATAATTCATATCTGTTTCGGTATTGCCAACGTACTATAAAAAGGAATGTTCCTTGAATGCTTTGCAACAAATACAGGAAATTGGCTGTGAAACTATACGACTGGTAGCTATAAAACGAACTTGTTCCAAGCCATAAATTCCATAAACGTAAACTTAGGCTTCTAGATGTTTCTTATAACATTACGGGAGTATAATCAAGAGATTTTATAAAAGGAAATTCTTTATTTGAACGTGTACGCTTAAAAAGTTGTTTCTAACTTAAATATAACAGATTTGTCATAAATCGGAAAAATTTAAAACTTTTAGAAATGGAGTATACATAAATATGAACTGCTAACGTGGAGCTTGTTTCCAAAATGTATACAGAAAACTGTTATAACAAAAATGCGGCATTTCTGACTTTTCTAATTTTTTTAATATGTTGTATGTTTTTCTGGCACAAATTGTTTTATTTTTCCAAATATTTGTCATTAAGATACTTTTGCATACACATTAGCATGTGTAAAAAAGACTCGAACAAAATATGAAAAACAATGTTAACCAAATAACTTTAAAATTGAATATTATTTGAATATCTTCATCAACAGAAGCGACATTTACAGTTATAGAAACATGTAAACCAATTCGGTGAGAGTAAAAAAGTTCCTGAATCAGCAATTTAGAAAGATTCTGTACTTGTTGTAAATCGAAACATGTGTATCATTCTGAACTTCCTTCATTATGAAATGAATTTGTTTAGCTCTTACTTTAAGGACGTTCAAATTCTGAATCAGTTCTTTTCTTCTTAAGACTGGTTGGATACACTCACAAATATCAGTAGTTGGAATGCCAGTTTTCACATTTTAAAAATTGATAATTGATAGTGGTGAAGTAACATAAAGCCGAGGCTTATTTCTATTACAGTGGCTTTCCCTAGCCTTAAATGAACTGACCAGTAATTTTTTCTTTATTTCTTTGAGTACTACGGGCGGCAGGTCTACCCTGATCTCGTTTATCAAATATAACGTCACCTCTTATCATGTGTTTCGCTACGTTTACAAGACGCCACGTCGAATAACTTTGGTAAATATTCTCTGCAGACTAAATAAACATTTTAGTTCTGATGCAGATAATATTTGATTTGTAAATTACGGAATTTGTGACGTTGTGTATTTTGTGGAGGTCTGTTTCATTTTGGGTTCACAATTTCAAGTAGACTGCTAACGTAATTTTTTGCCTTATGTTGTAGGAATATGTGAATTTTATACTGAAAAACAAAAAATATATATATTTTACTTAAATTGAGCCACTGGCACAAAAGTGCACATAATTCTATAATTAGAGTGATTCGTAAACCACATTGACCTACTGAAAGTTTACCTACACCGCGAAATTTAAAAAATACCAAGTGGGCATGATATACCGAATTCAATAAAATGTTAAATGATTTGTCTTGAAAAGTGGCACCGTTGCAATAATTCTCTTATTACGCTTCTATAACAAGTCACTTATGACTAGAGCCCGGTAACAGGGAGCCGTGCCATAGCCGTACCTGCCTAGTATACAAAAGCAATAGTAAGAAAATAGAAAAAAAATAACAGAACTAATACATAATTATAATATGTGAAAAGTAGTGAAACACTCACCCTTTTAAGCAGCCTTGGCTACGGAACAGAAGCACTATTATCAGTATTAACATCATATGGATAAGAGTGGCAAAAAGTTGACACCATTAGATGTGTTTCCACAGTTGTCTCGGTGAGCGATGTTCACCGTGATGAGAAAATGAGTTTATATTTTGAAAAAGAGCGTTCAACATACACCGATGTTATACATGCATAATTAAAATACTCTTTGTACTTAGTCGACTGGCTCTCCTTAATAGCTGCACCTTCGGCAGAATTGAATTGTGCAACAACTGCTTTTACTATTTTGAAATGTTCAGCATAATAGAAAGCTGCCTGCAACCATGTTCCCCAACGTGTAAGAATTGGCTCCGGTGGTTGACGAAAACCAGGACACTCTGTGTGAAATGATCGTAGGCGTTTGGGAGACTTCAAAAATACTTTTTTGTGCTTGCTATTAATGCATTTACCTCGGGAGAACATTGTCGAATGGTTTCTGCCACAAGATGTAAACCATGCACTTTACACGTAACATGTAAACACTTGCAACCATGTTCAAGAAGAGAACGGCCTACCGAACGCATTATCGCTGCGCCATCGCTCATAAACATCAACACTATCTTTTGAAATTTGAATTTTTTCCAACGTACTAAGTACAACCTTCGTAACTGCTGCAGCAGTACACTCTTGTAGTCTTCGGCTAGCTACTAACAGTGGTAATGTAGATTTACTAGGGTCTAGTATGCGTACCATAATATTTACAATTGAATTTTTTTTACAGTCTGTTTCGTCAACACATAACCAAAGAAACTGTTTTTTCAATATGCGTTTCATTTTCTTTTCCACGCCATCGCGTACAAATGCAACATGCTTACGTGCCGTTTTCTCCATTGGCAACCGCAACTCGGGTTTGTATTTGTCCCAAAAGTCCTTAAACGGTTGTTTATCGAGTAAGCCTAGTGGCAAATTACAATTTATCAACATGAGAATTACATAAAAAAATGCACTTCTCGATGGCATGCCCAATTTTCGTTTTCTATGCTGTGCGGAATTTACGTGTCTTGTACAGTTCCACTTATTATTTGACATCAAATGTATTTTGCACACTTTACAAACTATCTTACTCCCGTTGTAAAACAAATCGGGAAAGTCAGAAATAAACTTATTTACTATGTCTTGAAAGGGTCGTTTTTTAGCCTTCGACATGTTCACTACAAACTACAATTAATAACTACGTCTGTATCAATAAAATCAAAACGCACTACACTAACTAATAACTACAATTAATAACTACGTCTATATCAATAAAATCAACACGCCCTATCCGCTATCCAATGCTAAACTGAACTGAGTGATGATTTGTCGTGGCGTACCATAATCGACCAGCCCTCCCCGCCCACCTAAACACAGTCACACCGCCGCTGCGATTGCTCTCCAGTTACTGGGCTCTACTTATGACTGAGGTTCACAAAACCGGTGCTATACCACGGGCGTGTAGAGAGGCGGGTGATATTCCGGTAATACCGTACGCCGTATGGATAAAAACAATTATTACGCACATACCTAAAAGGGGAGAAAGTTAACAATCACGTGAGGAATATCAGTCTGCAGATATCATTTCGGTTCGTTCGACGTTATCGTTTTAGTAACGAATATGAAATTTCAAAGACTATCAAGTTTAAATTGATGTACAAATTATTTTCTATACCTACTAAGTAATAACGAATGCGACTACAGCATTACAAATGGCTCCATAAGTCTTCATTGCCGTTAGTAGAATCCTCTTGCTCCTATACAGATACGTTTACTTGTTTCAAACACCGTTACAATTGTACAAATATTACTTCATTACATGTCGAACAGTCGTTTTCGTTATATAAAGATACTTTTTCACCACTTCGAACAAGGCTCAACTGAACGACAGTGGAAACGTACGCCATGATTCGGTTATTTAGTCGAACACATTCGGAATTTTAGTATTTACTAGGTAAGTGTTTATTGATATGTGTTGTGTTAATTATAAATTATCATCTATAAATTCTTATTTAAACAAGTTACGCAGTTACTACTCGACACCTATCATCTGGAACCGTGATTTGCTAATCTCTATCATCTTATCATTTCCAAAAGTATTCCATATCGGAAATACGTTTTGAATAAAAAAATACAATATCAATGTTAAACGAACAGATAACTGTTTTGTTCTTCTGGTTTGAAGAACAATGCTGCTAATCGTCTGCTTCGGCGCGAAGAGGGAGAACCAATTGCTTGAAATGAAACAAAATACGTATGTGTAAAAATGAATTTATTCAAACAGTTCCCCTTACAACAACAAGAAAAATATAAAAAAATTAGGTTTCCCTCTTGTATATATGTATATAGAAATGTACATATACCTAAGTAATGTGTATAAATTACAATACGGTTTCTTTATTTGTTTATATACATACTTAATGTAGTATTTCTATGTATATTTGTAGAAATGTATCTTCAGTATATATTTAATCGCAACGTTTGTATGTGTGTCTTAAGTTCGCAACGTATAATATTTGATTGTATTATTGTAAACGCACTTAGTAGGAGTGCGAGGCATTTTGCTACCTTAATGTCTTCAGTATCGCAACATTTGTATATATATTAAATTTGCAACATTTATATGTATGCATTATGCATTATTAGGGCCACTATTAAATCCTCTCGAAGCTCGAACGCCTGGTCGCGGAGATAGTAGTGGATATAGCCGAAGACGGCTACCCAGACGTTCTCGTGTTAACACCTATAGGCTATGTGCTTTGCATGTATGCACTATGCTACTGCCTCCTATAGAAGCGACAAAGATGAAAAACATGCCCAGTGCGGGTCTAAGCGTTGCATTACGTATACAGGTCTTGTAAAGCGAATGCGTACAGCGAAAAATAGTGAGTCATCCGCTCCCTCTCAGCGATTGGAGATCAGAAATCAATCGTACCGTCGCGCTTTTTCTTGCTCGCATAAGTAAGTGTATGTACGCTTTCACTTGCTCAGCATAACGCCCTTTTCTTTGCTGTACGCATTCGTACGTTTACAAGACTTGTATACGAAAGAGACGGATGGCAATTGTTGTGTATCGTGGCGCTCGTCCTTCACTGAAGCTTTGTGCATTCCGAAAAAACGCATATTTGTACTATGCTTTCTTTCTTTGTCTAGCGTCCGTTTTTTTTTTTTTCGGCAGTTCTAATATAAGAGCTTGCGAATTTTTGATTTAATAGAATTTTACGTCGATTTTTACTTTTTATGCGAATGATTCTGCTACATTTGTGTATATTAGATGAATTTAAATACGTTTTTGTGTTAAATACGTATACATGCGCTACTTTAGATGAATATAAATACGTTTATAAGAAATAACAGAAGTAAAATGATGAATTTACAAGTAAAACGAGAGAAATGTTAACTTTACAAAATAAAACAATAGAATGATGAGTTTATAAAATAAAATATATGAAGCAACGAATTTATTGGCATGAAAATAAAACTGAAATGTTAAGAGGCGCCTTAACAATAACAAAGCTGTCGACGCGGCTTCAGTTTCACTCACTTTCTACTCAATTATGAGCTGTACGAGGAATACATGTGTTCCTAACTGTTTATGAATTCGGAAAAGTGAGAAATTCACGATATGAGGATGAGGAAACCTGAAGTTACATTTATGAATTTGGCCTTGAGTGATGAAATCATATTCAGTCAGCAGACTTTAGACTTTCTACTTTTTACATGTTAATTACAATAAGATAATATTTCGAAAATAAGTAACTAACATTGTTGTGTACCTATTGAACACCGCATATAATAATCACTTGGGATGTCCAAATTTTCTTTCTAATTAAGCGAATAAGAACGCTTTCGTGTAAGCTCTTGTATGAAAGCGGATTATTGGCATAAGTTATCGGGCCAATATCGCTTACTTTATTATTATTCTAGCTACGATGTTGGTTAAATTGCCAAAGATGTAGTAGTTTTTCCGCTGATAACAACGGTGTTGGAAAAAGAATAATTGCGCATGGCATTTCAGCACTAACTTGAATTGTTTATTTTTTTTTAATTGAGTTGCTGTATGTTTTTCAATTATTCGATAGGATATTAAACTGCGTAAAATATTCTTATAATATTGTAGATAGAAACGAAAAATATGTAATTTACTCCGCCCAATAAAATGGTTAAAAGTAAATTGCACATCGCATTTCAGCATTTTGTTAAGTAACATTGCCGAATATTGTTTCACGCAATTCAATCATTACTGCCCTGATTGGACGAACGTAAGTTCGATTTACGGATTATTTACCTCGATTGCCCCTGACAGCGAGATATAGTGGAATTCTACGTCCCTAGGGACCTAAAGTAATAATGCATTAATATAGCAATAAGTGTCAATACGTAATAGAAATTGACAACTTTGACATTTATGTAAGCCAATGTCAAATATTGAAACGTAAAGCCATCACCTCTCCACCATCCATGAACGCGCGTTTCGATGTTATACATCTCGTCAAGTTGGCTTTATGGAAGGTAATGGCATTTCAATATTTTAAATCGTATATATACGAAATAGATGTTTACATGTACGCATGAGGAAATCTAACTAGATATCCTCATTTGTATATTTTTGTCTAGTAAATTACTGCAAACGCCTCTCGTATTGTTCCAAATTCATTGTCCTTAAATTCTGGAGAGTTTGTTGTTTTTGGTGCCTAGGCACTCTAGTCGATATCCCTTAACTTTTCATATCTCTACTCTGCGATCAAATTTACTAACTACTAAGTCCCCACTAAGATTTATTTGTGAAAGGTATAACTATATCAACTCAGCTTGTGATATATTTTATTGCAGTTTGAATAATTTGATTCAAACCTTTCTTCAGCGCAGTACTGAGTAGTTATTTTTTTCGCATTTTTGATTACTTTCATAGATTTTGAGAATTATTTGTAAATGGGAAGCACTATTTATATCTTATGCTGGTTGTCTGTAGTGTTAATTTGCTTATTACTTATTACTTTTTGTTTATTTGTATGATCTATGTGTAGCATTATCCTTACTTTGATGAACATTGCTGGACAATAAACCATTATTATTATTATTATTATTATTATTATTATTATTATTATTATTATTATTATTATTATTTTATTACATATATAATAAGGATATTATTCTTATACCTTGAAATTAACTCATAAATTAAATAAACGTCTTCAGAAATATATAAAGCAATCAAAGAGGAATATATTTTCTTATTAGTACAGAATATAAGTGACCGGAAATGGCATCGATCCCTATTTCTTCGCAGTAGTACAAGTATACGTACGAACGTTTTGAAGTGATGATTTTATTGATTTTAATGAGAGACGCAAACTGTTAGCGGTGACGCTTTATGTTATTAAGCTAGTTGTTAAGCAACCTTATTGTGGCGCAGTTGTTCACTTTATAAAGTGAAGTTCATTTATGTAATAGTTTATTAAGGATAGGGTACAAAATAAAGACTGCTTAGATCAAGATCAATTATCAGATATTCTTTCCATTAGCTGGTTAGCCTGCATCTTACAATTGAGAAAATATAATGGAATATGTGTATAAATATTACTTCAGCAAGTTTTCATCAATGGTTAGAATAGAGTTTCAAAAAGTAATTTGCCGAGAAATTAATGGACTAAATACAATATTTACAAATGTATTTAAGGTACACACTACTAGAGGTAGTACAATAGTTACTTTGATCCTATGTAAAGATATAATTTAGTCTATCCTCTGTTACGGCCTTACAATCTTATATCACATAAAAACATCATTATTTATAGCAAATGATGGGCAAGGCCAAGGGGAGTGATTACTTTTCTGCAGTACTGGACAGACTCGTGTTTTGTCGACTCTCAGGGAAACCGATAAGCAACAGGAACTCCATCTCATGAGACGAATAAACACGAGTCTGTCCAATCGCTGCGAAAAAGTAGTCATTTTCTCTACCTTGCCCATCACTGATTACTAGAGTTTGTTAAAAAGGTGGTAGCGGCAGTGGCACACCGCAAAAAAGTAGGTACGTAATATACAATATTAGTGAAAAATAATATTGTTACCTTTTCCTATCGTCTTGATATCCACTGTGGTAATTGACAACCGCCCTGGTAAGCTGCGTAGAATTGCAACATCAGCAACGCTTCCATTGTCGATTTATTCAGTTGTCGACGGTGTTGTAAATACGTTGTCGTATATTTCGAAAATGATCGTTCGACATCCAGTGCAAATGTCAGATATTCCTTTTCCTCATCTGAGGACTCTTGATTTTCAATTATAGACCGAACCTTTGTAAATCAGAATTTTTCGTTAAAATTGCACCAAATTTTTGAGCAACATCGACTCCTGTAGTGTTCATCAAGTTTTCTAGAGCGGCTTGTAAATTGTTTATGCAATTTAATGCGTCTCGTGCAGATAAGTGACTGTTTTCTAATTGCTCAATAGCTTGTGCAACTTCAAGATAGTTCATGGAAATTTCATCTATTCGTTGTTGAACGTCCGAATTGGAAAAAAGTTGCTGACTATCTCGAACTGCTGCAGAATCATTTGAATCAAGTTTCAAGATGACATTTTTCACTTGTAAAAAATATTTCTGATAGTAAGATATTGCTTGGAGACATGTTCCCCATCGCGTTATTACAGGCTGGTGGTGGTAATTTCGGACACAATTGTTTGAATACACGGATGTCTTTGGGAGATTTGATGAACCCTTTTTTGGTAGATCCTATTAACTTATCCACCATCGGATACTTCTTTCGAATGGTTTCTGCTACGAGGTGACATGCATGTATAAGGCATGTTATGTGAAGAAGACTCGGAAAGCAGATTTTCAACATCCTACCAACTCTCAGCATTGTTGCGGCTCCGTCAGTAACGAACATTGTGACTTGGGTTCCTATGATACAAAGTTCTCTCAACGAATCTATTATTATCTTGACAACGGTTTCTGCATTAGTTTTCTAAATCCTTTTACTGGATAACAACAATGAAGCTGGTGGACCATCACGTTTTAAAAGACGCGCTACAACATGAATTACGCTGTCTTTCTAAGCATCAGTTGTTTCATCCACACATAGGCAGATTTTCTTATTTCTCAACACGTCTTTTATACATTCCTTTACTGTACCTTGCACACGTGGCAAATTGTATCATAATTGCATAGATGTTGGCAGCTTTCATGAGGGAACGTACTTAGCCCAAAAAGACGAAGGTGTTCATTAGATACTAGATGTTGTGGGATGTTGCACACACTTAACATAAAAATAAAATCATATAAAAATTGTCACTATGGAATACTGTTTCTTAAATTCAATACATGACGTCTACTTTTACAATGTTTTCTACATTCAAACCTATCGCGACTTAACAATCCGCTATCACATATTGTGCAATAAATAATAAATATGCGGACTTCTATATTCTAATCCACGGAAATGCCTGAGATATTTATTCACATTCGAAGGGAACGTTACACCCTTTGGGCGTCCCATCTCCGCGTACAACGTACTATCGCTTTGAACTCTCGCACGGTACTGTCGAGATCGACTGCGAGTTGAAAATTACCCTTACCCACGCCGCTTCCGCAGCGCTACTGCCATCCGGTACCACCTTTTTAACAAACTCTGCTGATTACAGCCCAGAATCATAATACACAATTTTTAATAACTGCAACAATTGTTCTTAAAACTTATACCTGCGCCTTTGATAGAGACTTTTCGAATTTAAGTGCAAGAATTTAATTTATACTATACAAGGTATGTCAAAAAAATAATTCAAAAACGATTCTTCTGAAATTAAAGGCCCACTTAATGCTTGCAAATTGTTTTTTAATTAGTTAGCTCTATTATACTCTTTCTAAGGTCATGAAGCGATGGTTTTGTACTTTGGAAAGACTACTCTAAGGTATTTTTGTAGGAAGCCTGTCCCCCGAGGTATAACTAATCTACCAGAATCCTATGTACAGCATTTCATGTTGCCACTACCATTGCCTACTTCTATATGGTTGTAATCCCTAGCTGCTCCAGTCCCTTTGTTAGTGTTTGAACTTTGAAGAGATTTAAACTGCCCTTATCGCTGGCGATCTGTTGGTGTGTCAAGAATTTGTAGGGTTTGTTATAGACGAAAAGAGGTGCAATGTTATCCGTCCTGGCCCCCAGGGTAGATAATCTATTGCAAGTATTCTGCCAGAGTTTGGGACACATTCCATTAGGTCTTACGACTTCGTCCTCCTTCATACCATTGCATCCGAATAGCGAGAGAGTGTAGCTGAAGGCCGCAGCGCATTTAAGTTATAGCCTATGTAGGCCAATTATGATACCTTCTCTGCCGAACACACCGAGCTGCAGCGTTGGATGTGTTCTTGACATGTAAGCTAACAAGCGGCACATCCGTTGCCTTCATTAGTGTAGGTCTTAATGCGCCCATATTGCTTATACAAGCAGCGCTTTGCATTTGCATGATTTTCATTGAAGAGACCGAATTTCCTACGCTAGGCCACCAAGTGGTTGCGCCCTTGACTGTTTCTATATTTTGATCATTCATCTATAAGTATGAATCACCTAGAGACGGTACATACTTTGGCTTTGTTTACTTAAGCGCAAAAATTGGTAGCGTAACGTTATTGGATATCCTTTGGAACATACATCGTATTGTTCCCACACTAAAATTCTTTTGTACGAATCTTCTGGGTGTAATAATGGCCAATTCCGCTTGGACTACTGTGAAAAAGCAAGTGTTTATCAAAGGATACAATATTCAAAAGAAATATTAAAGGGATATCAACATCATCGTGAGTAGTTTCAGAGATGACTCTAATATATAACTAAAAAATGCTATGAATTGAACTAAAATATATTCGTCATTATTTTGACTTTATATCTTGTATAATATATTGATTGATCTATTTATTGTTGCCATAAGCAGGATTAGTCTTTACATCCTTAACACTGCGGCCCAATGGGCCTATTGTATTATTCCTGCTTTGGTTCCGTTTTACTTATACAGGTTGGTCCCCTCGATCAGCGAATCTGCATTGACTCTATATAAGGTTTCATCTTTGTAGATCCCCATCTTGTGCGAGTGACTTCTCCTCTAAGCTGAATTTTGTTTATGGAAGCAGGCCAGCAGACAAATTTTGAGATGATCTTCTCATCATTCGTTTGCTGTGTCCAGCTGCATGGTTCCAATTTAATCGGTGTTGTTATATGATTCATTCAATAATTGCACCACGCACTGCACTCTTAGTAATACCTAGACTCAGTTCAGGTCCTGTAAAATTTATTTTTGAATCTCTTCCAGGTAGCTGATCTACAATTTCATTGCCCGCTACCAAGGTAACCTTGTTGTGTTCAACTAGAATCATTAGGTTTTGCAGGCACTCCCATACCGGTTTGCAGGCTGTATGATAAGATGCTAGTGCCTTTAAGGCTGACTAATTGTCAGAAAGAATACAGATCGTCCTCCTTCGTGACTGTCGACGCGGACTCTCCCACACGCAAGTTTGTACAGCATATATTTCTGTTTGAAATACCGCGGTGTATCGCTCAAGTGATGTAAGCCTGGTTTTGCTCAAAAACACCCCAGATTTGGGTTTCTCCCCGCTCCATTCCTCCATTCTTCCCAATTCAAGAAATCTTTCATAGGAGATCCTGGAGTTGTATAGTATATACAGAGCAAATTTTGTAATACAACTTACGTTTTATAAAAAGGTTAGTCTAATTATTTATAGTTATTTTTTCTTACATATAGACAGGCCTTGTGTCGATCTCTAAAGTTTTAAGAATAATATGTATATATTCCATGCAGATTTTAGAATGTTTTACTAATAATAGTAATAGTACTAATAATCATGATAAAGCAACGATATGCAGTTTTTTGTTACAAAACCTTAAAGAAACAAAACAACCCAGAACTGCTAATATTTTGCGCAGCCTTTTTTCGCATAGGATGTATTTTACAATCATTCCCGAATTGATTTAAGACTGATGGAGAGATCCATCTGATATGAGTGTCAGCTATTACTTTCCTTACTAAAACTTTATTACGCTAGCAAGGCAGGCAATTGTTTTTTTACAAGTATGACGTATCGTATACGAAGAAAAACACACTTTTGTCAGCTCCTTGCGGAAGTGTCATTGCAAAAAAAGAATCACATTAAATAGCGGTTTATAATTGAAAAACGTTGGGTGTAAATTGCTCTACATACAACAAGCAAGTTGGGAGAGTGAATCATAACAAGTGATAGTAGAGATTTTGATGGGATTTGTAGGCAATAAATGACATGTGATTTATAATTTTGGTTTTTTTAATTTTTTTATAACTCATTTAAAATAAATATGGATAGGCGCTGTTAAGTTCTAGAGTTAGTTTTTTTTCCTTTAAAATAGGAGGAAGAAAACAAACAAGGAATTCTTCTTACATCATGCTACCATATGGGATAATTTATAAATCAATGTCGTCAGTTTATATATGTACATACATACACTACCGCTCATAAGTATTTGAGCACCCTTGGATTTTAGATTTTTGTATACAAGGAATGTATTTAGGAAATACATTCCAGCATTATTTAATAGTATGCTAATAATCCGTAAGATTTACTTAAATTCATTAAATAATATCGGTCTATTTACTAAAGAGCGTATTTCTGTTGGTAATTTTACTGTGAATTTGGTATAATGTTTTTAAATTACGGTCAGTTGTCGTTCCATGTTAGTAGCGACAACATCTCTTAACGAAGAAATTAGCGTTGAAACGCGTGCTCTGATAGTAGCACAACATAACTTTAGGCATAAGCAACCTAAAATTACATTTAAATCCATCTGCTGTGGTTTATAACATCAAAAAATACAGTGAAAGTGGCAGTTTTCTAAATAAAGTAAGAAGTGGTAGACTAAGGGCGGCAACATCAGCTCAAGATATTAATCGTGGTGTCCAGCAAGTAAAATAAAAGAAAAACAGCTCCAGAAATCGCCGCAGAAATCACTACTTTACTTCCGAAGCCGATTAACGTGTCCACGGTTAAACGCCGTCTGCAAAAAGCCGGCCTTCACGGACGAATTGCGATGCGAAAGCCCTTGCTTCGCCAAATTAATAAAAAAAAGAGGTTACAATGGGCACGTGAACATCGAAATTGGACGATAGAAGATTGGAGCAAGGTATTGTGGACCGACGAATCCAAATTCGAGATTTCCGGTTCGCAGAGACGAGTGTTTGTAAGAAGATCTGTAGGTGAATATGCACTAGCGCAATGCACAGTCTCTACCGTTAAACACGGCGGTGGTTCGGTAATGATTTGGGGTTGTTTTGCTGGCACATCCGCAGGTGATCACGTAAAAATTCAAGGCATAATGAGAAAGGGGGAATACAAATGTATCTTAGAGAAAAATGCAATACCCTCTGGTGTAAGAATTTTGGGTCAGAATGTTACATTCCAACAAGACAATGACCTAAAACATTTCAAAATTACGCAAGCAATATTTAGAACAGTTGGAAGAGGAAGGGATACTAGCAATCATGTAATGGCCACCCCAAAGCCCGGACTTGAATCCCATCGAGTTATTATGGGAAAAACTCGATCGGGAAGTAAGAAAAACTGCTCCAACTTCAGCAGATGACATGTGAAACAAACTACAGGCAGCATGGGCTCGAATAACTCCGGAAACATTGTTAAAATTGATTGCAAGAATGCCCCGATTATGCGACGCAATCATTAAAAGTAGGTCACATAGATGAGTCTAAAATTTAGATCAAGTAAATAATTTTAATTGTTGTATATTTGTGTATACTTAAATACCAAATACATATTTTAATATTTACATTAAAATATTTAATGATTTACCCTGAAGTTTGAGATGCCCAAATACCTATGAGCGGTAGTGTATGTATTTATAGCATTATTATTATATCCTGCATTTTTCATATTTTCGTTCTTTGTTCAGTTTTTTATGTTGTTGACAGAAAGTACTGAAATAATGGAAGTGGCAAGCAAGAAGATACACAGTTGCAAAGACATCGAAAGACAATGAAAAATGTCGACAAGATGAAATATCTAAAAGTAATTTCTAAAACAGATGGAAGAATAGAAGAAATAACAACCAGAATAAGTAAAACGATAGCAACATACCGACCATTTTTTAACAAAAGGGAAATAACTATAGAAACAAAAATAAAAATATACAAGTTAGTGCTATGCTTATATGTATATGAATGCAAGTCCTGAGTCCTCACCAACAGACTAAAACAAAACATAGCGGCGTGCGAAAATACTGCGTAAAATTGGGGGAGTCGCCAGACTGGATTAAATAAAAAGTAAAACTGTAAGAAGTGAATTAGATGTAGTAAGTGTGGTGCAAAAAATAAAATAGCAAAAGCTAAGATAGTTTGGGTACATTGTTAGAATGAATGGAGATAGAACTGTGAAAATAATTTGAAAAACAGGAACCGGAAGAAAGAGGAGGAGACGAAGACCAAGAAGACCATGGTACAAAGAAGTCACAGAAATACTAAAAAGAGGGGACTAATCTGGACAAGCGGAAAATGAGACTAGGGTCAGAAACAAATAAATGGAAGAAATTCATCACCTCTACACCTACGGTAGAAGAGGTTGCGGATAAGTAATGTAAAGTATGTTGTTGATTTTACGATGGCCTTCGCATGGACCATGTAAGATAAACTTCAAGTAAGTTTAATATATAGTGAATTTGGCAAAAATTGCCGCGAAGTGGAATAAAATGAACGTTGCCCATGTATAGCCGGAAATATTTGAACTTTACGCTTTGATACAAGATAATAAGATTTAATTTATTGGACAATTTGTTGTACAACTACGGCAAATGAGGCGATAACTATTTCCGGAATTACATAAAGGTTAAAATTGAGCCAGCAATCCGGCATGGTTCGTTCCAAAACCATCTTAAAAGCAGCAAGTTAAAAAGCCTGAAAAACGGACCTATTGCCTACCAAAAATCAATAAACTTTTAAAAAACCTATCATAACCAGTTAATTTGTAAGGAAACTCAACACTTTGAAAAAGATGAAATCGGTTGCTCTTCCAGTGTAGGTTTCGCAACGTTAACGTAAAACAGGAAAAGAGCTTCATCTTATTGAATGTAGGGTTAATTGGGATAAATTTAAACAAAGGTGATTGTGAACGCACCTAAAATACGAAATACTAAAACTTTATTATTTGAAACACGGCACGAAATAAGTTATACGATTCATCCCGCTTTCGGGCTCAGTCAGTAAGAGTAACAGTTTAACCATACTGTTGCATTTACCTGGATTTTCCGTTTTGTATCCATAGTAGTAGAGAACATAAATATTTGTTAATAGTTTGCCAATGTGTTTGAAACGATCTCATAAGTGTTAATAACTTAATGTGTTAATTTACATTTTCACTAGCGAAACAGCGATCAACTGAAAGCAATCCTATTGTACATATACATACCAGTTGCCAACCAAATTTGATTTAATAGCTTGTTATGTATCCTACACTTCATAAGTATTGAAGTGTTGTGAATTTTACATCGTCGAATACAGCTGTATAGTGTATTCAGTATGGCCACTCGGTCAATGCGAAATTTCCTCTGGCGGATATTAGCTCTTTTTCGGAAGCTCCTACTCTTCCCCAGGCCTACGATCTCTGGAGCGATTATAAGTCTAGCCAACGACAAATGTGTGATCATTTTTTTCCATTTCGTAAATCCTTAAAAGTAATGAAAAATGTTCCTACAACAAATAACATAATTTCGTAAATTAAATATCTTTCGTATAGTTTTTATGTAGAACGTCAGTAAGTTTTATTATTATTGGGTTGTCAGTGGATTTTTGTAGCACAGAGAAATGTATTTTGGGTCATCCAATCACGTCACTACATTCATTTCACTATACGACATTAATAAAAAGGTTTATTCATCAAAATTCATCGTTAAATTATATTTGGTCATTTGTTGATCTTAAAGTTCATCTAAATTGCCGAAAAAGTGTATTAAAACACTTCCGAACCATCAGTTTACATAATTATTTAATTTATTTGCGAAAATTAAAATTTTTCAACAATTTACCACTTTTAAAACATTTCAGTACATATCACACATGACGTGCCCACTATAATATTCCTGTTTCTATTAGATAAGGCGTGTTCACTTAGTGCGCGAGTGGAAGATCATTCCTTCCCTGAGTAATCTAGAAAATCTAAGCGAAATAAAAATATTAATAATTAAGTAGTTGTTTCTATTTTCATTTACATATGTATGTATATAATACTTAAAAAAAACGTTTCAAAAATATCAACACTCTCATTTGTATCTTGGCTAATTTTTGGATTATCGTCCCTTTTCGTGGTATATTTTCCAAAAGTATCGCTGGAAAATGTCGAAAAGAGTTTCATTAAAAGTATTTGAGGACAACTGAGTATTCAGATTGGAAACAAAGCAAACATTTTTTCAGTAATTAACTTGGTAGAAGAAGATTAATTTCATCTTATGTCTCGCAGGGCTCCTTACTGGCACCGAAACTTTTTATTCTTTATACTCTTGATATTCCCCGCACTCCCCAACTCGGGCTGTCAACCCTCACGCATGATACTGTGATATACAATGAAAGTAGATCCGACAGTATATTGATGGAACGACTGCAGAGAGCGCTTGACGTGCTGACGGAGTGAATGTCTAGGTAGAGGCTTATAGTCAATGAGGAAAAATGCTTAGGATCCCATAGAGTGTGTCGACGAAGTATCCGAGACTACTTTTCGTCGGGCGTATGACCTCGCAGCCGTACATTGAGATGCTGAAGGGAAAGTACTACCAGGCGAGAAACATGTTACTGACTTTAATAGATAGAAGCTGTGCTCTCGGAATTCAGAGAAAACTAGTTCTATATAAGGCTTGCCTTCGCCCTATGTTAGCTTATAGTGCTGTAGTCTGGTCGACAGCGGCGAAAAGCCACCTATTCAAAATGGAGATCATTCAGAACAAAATATTAAGATTAATGGTTTTGGCACCGTGGTTTATTAGAAACAACCCATTGCGAGAGGACCCACAAACGCCCAGCCTGGAACAATACTTACGTGAACTATCGGTTGATACTTCGAGTAGAGCTGAGAAGAGCGCAAATGCTTTACTGGCTCAGGTGATGGAAGGACCACAAGATGGACCTCCCTCCCGACTCAAAGTGACACGCTTGGGGGACGTATTGCCAATATAGAAGACCAACTACCGTTATCCGGAATACCAGACATAAATTATAAGACACCTTTAATCGCCGTCTAGAGGACAAACACTGAGTAATAACTGCCTATTGGGGATTAAAAGCTAAAAGACCATTGGTGTAGCTTTAGGAGGAGTATGGAGTAATAAATAAAGCCCGGTAACAGGGAATGCGTTCGGTAGGCTGTTCTCTTCTTGAACATCGTTGCAAGTGTTTACATGTTACGTGTAAAGTGCATGCTTTACATCTTGTGGCAGAAACCATTCGACAATGCTCTCTCAAGGTAGATGCATTAATAGCAAGCACAAAAAAAGTATTTTTGAAATCTCCCAAACGCCTACGATCATTTCACACAGAGTGTCCTGGTATTCGTCAACCACCGGAGCCAATTCTTACACGTTGGGGAACATGGTTGCAGGCAGCTTTTTATTATGCTAACATTTCAAAATAGTAAAAGCTGTTGTTGCAC
The DNA here is from genome assembly GCA_029619315.2 of Dynastes maya. Lineage (NCBI taxonomy): Eukaryota > Metazoa > Arthropoda > Insecta > Coleoptera > Scarabaeidae > Dynastes > Dynastes maya. The sequence continues at coordinate 51,910,874 of JAROYE020000003.1, read as the reverse complement.
AATTCAATCCTGCCGAAGCTGCTGCTATTAAGGAGAGCCAGTCGAAATTTCAAGATATTTCCCTTGAAACAGATTTAAAAAGTATTCGTAGCTACTATAAAGGATTAGCTGACGCAATAGACCAATTACAAAATAGATCGTTATTATCATTGGTATCTGTGCAAATTATGGACGGAGTGCATACACAGCTACTGACTATACATCACGCAAAATATAATCGCGTTTTAGAAAAGTTCGTGAGTGTGCTACAGAAAGATCCCGATTTTAGCACACTAAAACAAATTTGTGATGGTGTATCGAATAATCCACTGACTAAATACAAAGAGTATTTTAATCATGCATGTATAACATCGGTAGATGTTGGACGCTCTTTTTCAAAATATAAACTCATTTTCTCACCACGGGAACATCGCTCACCGAGACAACTGTGGAAACACATCTAACGGTGTCAACTTTTTGCCACTCTTGTCCATATGATGTTAATATTGATAATGGTGCTTCTAGTTTTACTATTCCGTAGCCAAGGCTGCTTAAAAGGGTGAGTTTTTCACTACTTTTCACATATTATAATTATGTATTAGTTCTGTTATTTTTTTTCTATTTTCTTACTATTGTTTTTGTATACTAGGCAGGTAGGGCTATGGCACGGCTCCCTGTTACCGGGCTCTAATAATAACTACAATTAATAACTACGTCTATATCAATAAAATCAACACGCCCTATCCACTATCCAATGCTAAATGGAACTGAGTGATGATGATTTGTCGTATCGTACCATAATCGACCAGCCCTCCCCGCCCACCTAAACACAGTCACCGCCGCTGCAATTGCTCTCCAGTTACCGGGCTTTATTTATAATGCGTTTTTTCTTTCATTCATATTTCAAACAAAAACGTTGGTATTGGCGCTCAAAGTATTGCTTTAAACGTAGGACATTTTTATGCATATCTATTGCAGAAATAAAATTTTCAGTTTCGAAAGAATTACAAAACTTGCTTTTTAAAAAATCATATGTTCATGCCAATATTATTTTGAAAACGAATACGGAATAAAATTTCGCAAAAGAATGCGCTAAGATACGTAATTGTATTAAGTTTATAGTAGAACGCAATACGAGAAAGCTAATGAAGCCATGCGTGATCACATATTATCTTCCACTTTTCTTTTCTTGCTCATAATAAATTTCGTTCGTTATGAAGTCATCGCACATTACAGAATGCTGTTTATTAAGCGTTATTGCCTTCAAGTTTTCTTCATTTCGTTCATAGTTTGCTGGTTTTTGTAACTATCGTAGAAAACGCTAAATTATTTTTTGGTTTGAATTTATTAGCGCTACTTCTTTCTGTCATCACATTTGCGGCGAATTTTTACTAATTTGCTATAATTCTAAAAATACTTTAAAATCATTGTTTTTGTATGAGTTTTCAAATTAAAGGAATTAGTAGAATCTAGGTCTAATCTGATTTACAATACACACATAAGCTCAACATTTGTGTATTAATATGGAAGAATCAATCTGAATATGTATTTTAAAATTTCATTACTCGCTCCATTTCAAAATGCGAGAATCGCTTTATCTGCAAGTATGTAACGTGCGTAGATACCGCAACATCCCGTAAGCGATCGGTAAGAAGAGGCAACGGCATATTCTCTTTCGTAAAAAAGGGTAGGTATCATTGCATCCATCTCCGATCCGGATTGTTTATTCGAGCCTTCGAGACCATCTCTCGCAAACACGGGAAAGGGTATGCGATAAATTCGAACAGAGAAAAATAGCCTGCGCAGAACTCACCTTGTCCTGATGTTTATTGTTGACTGTGTACATCTGGGAGTAGGTTACTATTCTATTAATTTTCTGTTCACCCAAATAGATGGCGTGACAGAACTAAGTGTAAAACAAAACGACTAGCTAATTGACGTATCTTTACGTTTAATCATTCATGTCGACTTATGTAACGTGAATCGTGTCTTAACAAAATGTACATATTACACGCATTTCTTAGATGGTCCTAGCTTGTTTCTAGGCTGATAACGCTAATACTTACACATGTCAAATAGTGTTAACGTAAACTAATGTGCCTAGGATAAGGAGAATGAAACTTATACCGCATTCAACGTTAGACTTAGCGATAACCGCGGGAGAAATTGAAACTGTGTGGTCTCGAGGCGCTTCGAGGTCTAAGTTCGAAAATGCGCCCGTTGTACGCGAGGTGTTGACCCCGCTGCTCTATAAATAAAACGCCGCTGTGTTGAGTGCACATGATGAGTGTACTACAGAGGCGCACTCGCTATTTGAAGAAATCATTGTACATATTTTTGGAGTGTTGCTTTTAAGAAAAGTGTTAAAACGATAGAGGCAATTCCGGAAAAAGGCGGGTACAAAGATATAAAAAGAAATCGTAAACGCTAGGTGTTTCTTATTAGTGTATATTTACATCTTCATCTCTGTACACATGGTTGAATTTTACATTTGTATAAAATATACCGATCATGTACATGTGATTGTACAAAAGGCTTATGTTCACTATTTTTAGAAAAACAACCGTTCCTACTAACAATAGCTATTTTAATCTTTTCTGTTAATTTAGGAATAAATACCGTAGAAATGAATACCTTGCCAGTTACTAGTAAATTATGTAATTGCTCTTCTGTGAATAGATTCAAGCAACCATGACGAGAGACGTAAATTTCAACCTGTTTACACTAGTGTTGGGAATAGATAAAAAATTAGAATATTGTAAAAAGAGTAAAGCATCAGTGATCGTTCATTAACACCCACAGTGACTTATAAGGTGTAACATTGAATTCTGTTTTCCTTTTCTTCTCTAAAATTAACAACTATATATCATCATAACAATTTTATTTATTTTTGATGCGAGTTACAGCTTACTTAGGACTGCACTTTTAATGAGCACAATGGATCCGAGACAGAAAAAGAATTTACTACTTTTTGTTTTATTTAAGTAGCAAATATACAGCGTGTCCCACTAAGAGTGGGGACCGGCGATATCTTGGAAACTACAATAGCTATAGCGATGGGAAAAAAATTCATAAGTAAGGTGGAAAAAAGAGATTTAATAAAAATATTTTTAAATTTCAAACATAAGTACTAGGGGGTGCAGTTGCTGGGGGTAACAGTAAATTTGAAATTAGTAGGTAAAAGTTCCAGGATTAACAACGATTTTAAATGCTTTATGAAAAAGCTTAGTTAATTACGCACCACTTTGGTTAAAGACGTTTTGTCATAGTGTGAATAGTAAGTATAGTAGGCGTTGCCGAATCATCTAAAACTAAACCTGCTATATTTCTGCAGCTTTTACCCGAATTAAAGAAATGTGGACTTGTTTGAAAGAGCATTCAGTGCTGTTTTAGACGCCGCAATTTGTGACCCTTTAATGTTCAAGAAATCTACCAGAGAGCGTTATTCCTAACTGTAGGAGTGTTTCCCAATTATCTCTAAAAATTCAAATGTAACAATATGCTTTTCTTATATTGTGTTTTGGAAGAGTTTTGACAGACTAAAGTAGTGGCGAAAACCGCATAGTGATATCTTTTTCCTTCTTCCAGATAATAACGAAAACATTATCAGTAATAATTTCCGTATCAGTTACAAATACCTACTTAATAATATCGAAACTTATCTTAGTTGGCCATGAAACAAAGGAATGATAACTTTTACTCTTTTACACGCAAAATTGTATCGGTATTAGGTTAAAATGACTGTTTTTGATCACTTTTCAAATAAAATTAACAAAATCTAATATGATTTGAATACAATAGCAGAATTTAGCATGCTATGGAAACAATTATTTATTTAACAATTGTGACAAGTACATAGAATTTTACTGCGCACGCACTGGCCTTTAAAGGTTGCTGCTTAGCCGTTGAATGATAAAAAATGTCGTTTTCTAATGCGTATGATATGATTGCGGTGTATTTTCAATGTTTTGAAAACGCGTGTATTGTTGAACGTGAATATGCCGTTAGGTATCCAAAAAGTAAACATAGAACTGAAGCTAATGTGATAAATGTCCTTGGTTCAACCTCACACAGGCACTAGAGAAATGTCTTCCGTTGTAGGTATAAGTAAGTCATCAATTCATCGCACCCTAATAGACAATACATCACACCCATACAAATTTTGACCATAGACTCAATAATTGTAATTGGTTAAAAGATATCTACCATAAACATGCTGTCTTCCTACACTGCGTGTTTGCGTAATATGCATTACTGGTCCAGAGAAAATCTTCATTGGGTGATAAAGGTTGATCATCAACATAGGTGGAGTATAAATGTTTAGTGTGGCATTTTATGTGATAAAGTTATTGGACCATTTATTTTTAAGGCAACTTAAACCAATTTTTTACCAATACTTTTAGAAGATGTTTCGTTGGAAACTGGAAAAACACGGTGGTTTCAGCATAACGGCTCTTTGTTTACGAATCATCCGTGACTATCTTCATAATATGTTTCCATATCAGTGTATTGGAAGAGGATCTATTTTTCCATGGCCAACTAGATCCCCAGGTCTGACTGTATTTGACTTTTATTTGTGGCGAAGGATAAAAGATCTGGTTTACCAAACACATCCTACAACGAAAGCTGATTTAAGTGATTCATAATGGTATCGCCAGCCTACCAAGAGTAGAAATCGAAGCAGCCGTTATTAGCACTCGTCGTGGACTAAATCTTCGTATAAATAATGACGGCAAACAGTTTAAACATTTAAAATAGTTATTGTTTACTTTCATTTCAAGTAACACTATATTATGTACTATTGGTACTGTCTTGGTTTTGCATTGTTGTGATTTATTTATTTATTTTGTAACTCCTACATTTTGTTATTGTTATCATTCCTTTGTTTCATGGCCAACTAAGATAAGTTTCGATATTATTAAGTAGGTATTTGTGTATTTGCTGTTTTCGTTATTATCTGGAAAAAGGAAAAAGATATCACTACGCGGTTTTCGCCACTACTTCAGTCTATCAAAACTCTTCAAACATAACATAAAGAAATCATATTGTTGCATTTTAATTTTTAGAGATAATTGAGAAAAACCCATATAGTTGGGAATAACGCCATCTGGTACGTTTCTTGAACGTTAATGGATGGTACAAATTACGACGTCTAAAATAACGCTGAATGTCCTTTCAAACAAGTCCACACTTCTTTAATTCTGGTAAAAACTACATAAATTATAGTAGATCTAGTTTTACATGATTCGGCAATACCTACTGCACTTATTATTCACAATATGACAAAACGTCCTTAACCAGAGTGTTGCGTAATTATCTAAGCTTTTTAATAAAGAGTTTAAAATCATAGTTAATCCTGGAGTTTTTACCTGCTAATTTAAAATTTACCGTTGATCCTAGCAACCGCGCCCACTAGCGGTCAAGTTTGGAATTAAAAAATATTTTCATTAAATGTCCCTTTGCCACTCTAATAATGAAAATTTTTTCCCATCTCTATAACTACGGTGGCTTCCAAGATATCGCCGGTCCCCACCCTTAGTGGGACACGCCGCATATAGTTTATTATATTTATTTTTCAAGTATGTTAATAATTTTGCAACTGCCCAAATGGACTATCCTTTTGCATTGTACTGCAAATGGAGAGATGCTTCTCGCCTTCGTACATTCGATAACTTCTAGCTTTTCATTCGAAAAATTAAGCAATATTTCATAGCATTGAAAAACAATCCAAAGGCAATGAAATTAATTTCCACTATTCTCATACATTGCGAAACAAGCGAGGGAATCGTTAATCTTACGTAGCTAGGCACTTCCTTTCTGCAACCCGTAGCTCATTTATTTTAACTATAAATTACCAACGATTTAAGAGAAGTGTTTGCGCGTACATGTTGATATTATAAAAGCTTTTTCAAATAAATAGGACCATTTGTGTAATTATATAAAACATTTCATTCTCCGGGACTATCAGTAAAATTTTCAATTCTCTTTTTTGTTTTAATATGATGTTTCGGCTAATGGTATTATGTTTTCAAATAAACTGCTTTTTTTAATTCTAAATAAAACACATTATTAGAGCAATGCAACTGCGCTGAAAGCCAGTGGCGGACGCATAAAAGTATACACAAAATAAATTAAATGTGATACGTGCTCAAACACTTATCGTTTTAAGAATCCTGCGTGAAATTACAAAGAGGATAATGTCTATTTAATATTTGTAACATTAGATATGTTTCCAAAGTTGTTTCGGCAAAGTGAGTGCAGCGTGAAGAAAAAGTGTTTTTGTATGCCGAAAACGAACGTTCTACATCTAGTGACGTTATATTTGCGTAAGTAAAATAATATTTCAAATAACTTAACAGTTCTGTTGACGCACCTTCACAAATTTGTCTTAATGTGCCAAAATCAGAGTCTTTATCTAAAACACCTTCAAATCTTTCTAAAACACAAACATTTCTTGCGTCTTCTATCGCGCATAGCTGTGCGTGAACATGTTGCACTATTTGCAAAGATTCCACTAACGACACCGAAGAATTTTGTAGTTTTTCTATCGCATCCGCTAGTCCCACGTAATTGTTCTGAATAATTTCCAAATCTGTTTTAACTTGATTATTCTGAAATTTCAAGCGGCTTACCTTGACAGCCGCAGTTTCCTTTGGGTCGAATCCTAAAATCACGTTCTTTATATTCTCAAAATATTTAAGATAATAAAATGCAGCCTCTAACCATGTTCCCCAACGAGTAAGAATAGGTTGTGGTGGTTCAGGAATACCGGGGCATAGTTTATGAAATTCCCGAATACGTTTTGGGGATTTTACAAACACAGCGTTTGTATGTGCTATTAGAGCGTCTACCTCGGGATAACATTCTCTGATACTATCTGCTACGAGACTGATGAGTATGAATTTTACATGTAATATGCAACAAGTTAGCACAATGTTTTTTAAGAGATCGACCTACAGCAAGCATGTTTGCGACACCATCACTCATAAACATCAACAGTTGATTTGTTGAAAGTTCAAACTTTTCCAATGTATTTAACACCAACATTGAAATTACTTCGACAGTGCATTGTTGGATTCGTCTGGAAGCTAGTAAAATTGAGGGTGACGGTTGATGTGGTTCCATTGTGCGTACCATTACATTAACCACAGAATGTTTTTTACGATCTGTTGTTTCGTCCACACACAACCACAGTTTTTTATCTTGCAACTCCGATTTAATTCTTTTCTCCACATGCTCACGAGCAGACGGCACAACTCTCTGTAATGTTCTCTCACTTGGTAACTTAAAGTCCGAATATTCACTCCAAAACGAGACGTTTGCTTTCTTCCTTAGTAAATGAAATTACATGCAATAAACACATAAATTAAATTTAAATTTGTCATAATCTCGTGTGGAATTTTTTTTTGAAGCATGCCTTGCACTATTTACGTGCCGTAGATAATCACTTTTTGATTTTTTCATGTTGACAGGTAAATCCATCGAAAAACCGTCATTGGTGGAATCCATCAATCAAACGTGCTGGATAAGAAAACGGCCGTCACAACACGACTATTGTGAAGTCTTAAATACTATATTTTCTTTTAAATACAATACATTGACTTATAATTAGAGCAACGCAACTGCGCTGAAAGCCAGTGGCGGACACATAAAAGTTTACACAAAATAAATTAAATGTGATACGTGCTCAAACACTTACCGTTTTAAGAGTACTCCGTGAAATCACAAAGTGGATAATGCCTATTTAATATTTGTAACATTAGATATGTTTCCAAAGTTGTTTCGGCAAAGTGAGTGCGGCGTGAAGAAAAAGTGTTTTTGTATGCCGAAAACGAACGTTCTACATCTAGTGACGTTATATTTGCGTAAGTAAAATAATCTGTCAAATAACTTAACGGTTCTGTTGACGCACCTTCACAAATTTGTCTTAATGTGCCAAAATCAGAGTCTTTATCTAAAACACTTTCAAACCTTTCTAAAACACAAACATTTCTTGCGTCTTCTATCGCGCATAGCTGTGCGTGAACATGTTGCACTATTTGCAAAGATTCCACTAACGACACCGAAGAATTTCGTAGTTTTTCTATCGCATCCGCTAGTCCCACGTAATTGTTCTGAATAATTTCCAAATCTGTTTTAACTTGACTATCCTGAAATTTCAAGCGGCTTACCTTGACAGCCGCAGCTTCCTTTGGGACGAATTCTAAAATCACGTTCTTTATATTCTCAAACTATTTAAGATAATAAAATGCAGCCTTTAACCATGTTCCCCAACGAGTAAGAATAGGTTGTGGTGGTTCAGGAATACCGGGGCATAGTTTATGAAATTCCCGAATACGTTATGGGGATTTTACAAACACAGCTTTCGTATGTGCTATTAGAGCGTCTACCTCGGGATAACTTTTCTGATACTATCTGCTACGAGACTGAGAGTATGAATTTTACATGTAATATGCAACAAGTTAGCACAATGTTTTTTAAAAGATCGACTCACAGCAAGCATGTTTGCGGCACCATCACTCATAAACATCAACAGTTGATTTGTTGAAAGTTCAAACTTTTCCAATGTATTTAACACCAACATTGAAATTACTTCGGCAGTGCATTGTTGTATTCGTCTGGAAGCTAGTAAAATTGAGGGTGACGGTCGATGTGGTTCCATTGTGCGTACCATTACATTAACCACAGAATGTTTTTACGATCTGTTGTTTCGTCCACACATAACCACAGTTTTTTATCTTGCAACTCCGATTTAATTCTTTTCTCGACATGCTCACGAGCAGACGGCACAACTCTCTGTAATGTTCTCTCACTTGGTAACTTAAAGTCCGAATATTCATTCCAAAACGAGACGTATGCTTTCTTCCTTAGTAAATGAAATGGTAAATTACACGCAATAAACACATAAATTAAATTTAAATTTGTCATAATCTCGTGTGGAATTTTTTTTGAAACATGCCCTGCACTATTTACGTGCCGTAGACAATCACTTTTCGACCAACACATTAAATATATTTTACACACTACGCATTGAATTTTAGCGCCATCACACTTTAAATCGGGCATTTCCGCAATAAATTCTCTTATTGTGTCCAACTTTGGTCGTTTTCGCGACGTAGGAAACATTTTCAAAACAAACGTAGAACTACGATATAGTATACGACAGCGTAGATGCATACACAACAGATCGGCTTTCGAGTCGCAGTTATACTGACACTTATACCGAATTGTCCCGGCCGTGTTTATTTTGTGTAAACTTTTATGCGTCAGCCACTGGCTTTCAGCGCAGTTTGCGTTGCTCTAGTTGTATTGCTTTTACGAACTGCCATATATGGTCTGCTTAAATTTGCGTCTCAAATGCTCGAGGCCGTCCTTCTTTAGAGTCGTTCGTTTTTGGTAATCCTTCTACCATTCTCTCGTAACAATTCCACATATAATGGGGAAATCGTGGTGAGCGAAGGTGTTGGCGTCTTTACGGGTATCGAATGCAGATGTCCTCGACGTAGACCACAATTGGCTGGGCATCCCTAAGTTGCATATTCTCTTCACAAAGAGTTCAAACACAACTTTTATGCGTCAGCAACTGGCTTTCAGCGCAGTTTGCGTTGCTGTACACATTATATTAAAATTGTCTACCTTAATGCATTTAATATGGTCGATTAATGTTATCATCCGCTTATTGTTATTGATTTAATTAAATACAAACCGACAAGTACTACACAGAGAAAAATGCATTGTTAAAATAAAGATAAATATTGTTTTACAGTATTTTCTAATACTATATGTGACAGCAACACTATCTTGTAATCAGTACAAGAAAATTGTTGTAAACTAACTTTTGCCGTTATCGGCAGTCAAATTGTATTCCTCGTTTCACCAGAACGTCAACTTTCTTATTTTAAATAGAACATCCTGTACATTTTTACGTATTTGGAAAGGTAACCAAAAGACAAACCCAACGATGACACATATGTTATACTTTAACTTAAGAAATATGACAATATACAGCAATAAAGGTTTTGGTAATCTGTTTTTGTTGTTACGCAAAATTGGCTAGGAAAGAACGCCAAATATGTAGGTTCTTGTGACACCAAACTGATCTAAAGAGCTCGTTGCTAAGCAATCATAACAATTGCCAAACTGTCAAATCTCAATTCCAAAAGCGTAAATTATTCTTGTTGTTTATTGTTATTACATCCTGCATCTGTCATACGTTCCTTCTTTGTTCACGTTATTATTTTCTCTCATTTTAACTTATTTTGTTCGTCAATGTTCGTCAAATCCTAGATTGATTCTTTTACTTCCAGTAAATGATATCGTATACATTTAACTAATTTTTAATCTATTGTAGATAAACAATTTTTATTCCATTAAGTGCTACGTATATCTGTAGATCTATCATGTACACGCTACTATTCAATATAACCTACAAAACTGGATAAGAATCATATGTATTACGTGTATAGACTACATACCTTGAAACGTCACAAATAACTCCGGGAACTTCACTTTCACCAACTAATCTTCCATTTTAAATAAATTATTAAAGAAAATGGAATTACTTGTCCACACAAGATACACAAAATTGCCGGGAACTAACCCTACATACCTTACGTCATCATAGATTAAAAATAATATTTTATAAACGTTACAATTCAGTGTTATACTTACATTTTAAATAAAGAAATACTTATATTTATTATTAATATCTACCAATTTAAGATTTAATTGATGTAGTCGATGGTTAGTAACAACTTTGAATAAACAGAAGAAATTGCAATCCGTAAACCTATTTGATATACTACCATTTGTAGTTTTGGGTAACATAAAATATGCGAACTGCCGTAAATAAATTGTAAATTACACCAAATTTGAGTCAAACAAATACAACCGCTCATTTGCAAATTTCCCAGCTGTTGAATATGGTAACTATGTAAAGTAAGAAAAGTCACGTTACAGAACTGCTTTATGCTTCTACTACAAGTTTTTACTTCACTGTACTCATCATCAGCAGCAAGACTGAACAGTTCAGTCTTGCTGCTGATGATGATAGCTTGGCTATCGAAACGTGCGTCCAGTACGAATTAAGTGTTGTGGTAAGGGTTTTAGTGAACTGTTTCAGTGTTCCAGTGCCACAGTTTTAGAGTATCCGTTTACCGTTAATGTGTTGGTTCAGACAACATTGTCTACGACACGTAAATAGTGAAAAGCATGTCTCAAAAAGAAATTGCGCACGAGACAATGAAAAATTTATATTTAATTTATGCGTTACGTTTATCGCATGTAATATAGCAAGTCGAACATCGTTACGAAGAATTGTGCCATCTGCGCGCGAACATATTGAACAAAAAATAAAATCGGAGTTGAAAGATCAAAAATTGTGGTTATGTGTCGACGAAACAACCGATCGGAAGAAACATTCTGTTCCTAATGTAATGGCATGCAAATTGGAACCTCATCAATCGGCACCTTCAATTCTATTAGTCTCCAAACGAATACAACAGTGTACTGCCGAAGTAATTTCAAAGTTAGTGTTAAATACATTGGACAAGTTTGAACTTTCAACAAACCAACTCTTGATGTGAGTGAGTGATGGTGCTGCAAACATGCTTTCTGTAGGCCGGTCTCTTAAAAAGCATTCTGCTAATTTGTTACACATTACGTGTAAAATTCATGCTCTCAATCTTGTGGCGGATAGTATCAGAAAATGTTATCCTGAGGTAGACGCTTTAATAGCGCATACCAAAGCAGTATTTGTCGAATCACCGAAACGTATTCGCGAATTTCACAGACTGTGCCCCCGTATACCAGAGCCACCAGAACCTATTCTAACTCGTTGGGGAACATGGTTACAGGCCGCGTTTTATTATCATAAATATTTTGACAATATTAAGAACGTGGTTTTACAATTCGATACAAAGGTAGCTGCCGCTATCCAGAAAAGCCAGTCGAAATTTCAAGGTAGTCAGGTTAAAATGGATTTAAAAATCATTCACGACAATTACTTCGGGCTAGCAGATGCAATAGAAAAATTACAAAATCCTGCGGTGCCGTTAGAAGAATCTCTACAAATAGTGCAACATGTTCACGCACAGGTATGCGCGATTGAAGACGCAAAAAATGTTTCTGTTCTAGAAAAATTTGAAAGTGTTTTTGAGAAAAATTCTGATTTTGGCACATTAAGACACATTTGTGAAGGTGCGTCAACAGAATCGTTAAGTTATTTGAAAGATTATTTTACTTACGCAAATATTACGTTACTAGATGTAGAACGTTCGTTCTCTGCATATAAACGCATTTTTTCCTCATGCCGTACTAGTTTTGCCGAAACAACAGTTGAAACATATCTAATGTTGCAGATATTTAACAGACATTATTCACTTTGTGATTTCACGGAGGACTCTTAAAATGGTAAGTGTTTGAGCACGTGTTATTTAATTTTTATTTAAAAGAGCGAAATTATTTGCGGCAGCAAACATCTCTATTAGCAGAATAACTCTAGTGGAGCGCGAGGCCTGGTCGACTCTACGCTACTGCGCGGTACCGCTCGTGGCCAACTTTAGTAATTATGCAAATAAGTTTTAGCTTAAAGAGTCAATGACTAAAGTGGTAATCTAAGTCAATAAGCTAGCAGAATAAAAAGTTCTTTCCTAGTAAAAGTAAAAGAAGAATTTAGCAAACAATTTATAATAAATGCCCTCCTCGTCGTGTCGTTTCATGTTGTTAAATGTGTTGACGAGGTGTTGAGGCGTTATTGTATAACGTTTTGAATTGCTTCGGTAAGTTCTTGTATTCTGAGTGATGTATTTTTTAACTGTGAAAAAATGAAATAATCTAAAATAGTTAGATCAGGAGAACGGGGAGGAAAATCTACCACACGGTTATCAAAATATTACTTCATCATGCAACTGCTTTAGAAAAGGTTGCAGTAAGTTATTACCATATCTTTTTGCGTTTATCATTTCATGAAAAAATAATGGACCAATAGTTCTTCCTAGTGAGGCTGCTATCCAAGCACCAACCTTTTCAGAATGCAGTTGTTTCTGTGTTACGGCATGGAGGTTTACACTGGACCATATATGTACGCACGATTTGTTCTCAATAAACATGCTAGGTAATTATTGTCGAACTTGTCAATAAATATCAAACATAATTTGAAGTTTCAATCTTAATTTTAACTGCCAGATGTAGTTGTAAATAAAAAATAATTAAAAGAAAACATAACCCTCTCGATTACGTTATTTTATGATCATGTAACTATCTGCACTTACCGTACAAATGAATATTATAGCTGATGTAGCATTCCGCGTTGTTCTACTTAAAACTATTTACCAATTGAACTTATACTTACTAAGTACTCTCCTTATGAAATATAATAATTATGCAATTATACCACTACACGTCATGTAATAAATACAACGATTTACTAAAAAAATTGCTAAATTTATTGATCGTCGTTTCCGTAAAAACAAACAGTTTACATAGTTACCAAACGAAAAACGATCAAAGAAGAATTAGATACACCGAGAGAAATGTTACGTTTTATAGCTCTCTAGTTATTCATATTCAGTGAGTTACAGAGATGTTACCTACAACGATGGTTCTATTATTGCAGCACACCGGCAGTTGTCAGTGTAAAATTACTCGCTTATGAACAATGAAACTATCGCAAATAATAGCAACTGTTATACATACTTAGGTTATTTTTATGTTGGGTTCGTAGTATTCAGGCTACACAGCATGCACACATAGTGTGTAGACGGAAGATAATTTCTTCCTCAGCAATTTGCAGAAAAAGTCTTCAAATCACAAATATTTTGAATTCCGCTCCACATAAAATTATATCCAGATAGATAGACAGGCTGTTTAATTTCCGCTACAAACAATGCAAGTTTGATTTTTTAAATGGAACGCCCTGTACATTATTGCGTTTTTGGATGCCACTCTTCTACTCATGTCAACCTTCTTCAATATGTCCTACACCTCATCTATCTTAGTTTTTGAGATAATTGAAATAATTTGAGATTTTGGCAATTTTTGGTCGATATCCTAGACGCTAGAGGTGTGATTCAAATTTTATTCAATTGAGTATTTCTTGGCGTTTTCGGCAATACATCGAAGAAATTTTTATATCAATTCGATTCTACAGGATGGCCATCGAGACATTTTAAGTAGATTGTAATAGCATGGATCAAGCATGGCAAAGATTTGATACTTGATAAAAAAACATTTTCGGTGTATTGTCGGAAACTCAAAAAATACTCAATCGAATAAAATTTGAATCACCGCTCTAGCGTGTAAGACGTTTAAGATATCAGTCTCAAGTTAAACTAGGTCAACATGAATTGAAGAGAGGCATCCAAAAACGTAATAATGTATAGGATATTCCTTTTAAAATATCAAATTTGTAAGGTGCGCTGCGAAAGCTAAGCAGCCTGTATACTTCAATATAACTTTTGAACGACAGAAGCTAGCATTTTTAGAAAAAATAGGTTGATTTCTGTTGTTTTGTGAACTAAGTTTTGCTGTTCTCGGCAGTTCAATTACATTTCTGGTGTCACCAGAAATGACGTCAACTTTCTCATTTTATTTATTTATTTATTTGAAAACTAATCGATAGGCGACTCGAACGATACCACATTTGTTATACTTTGTTATAACTTAAGAAATATAACGATATGCAGCAATAAAGGTTTTGGTAATCTGTTCTTATTATTACGTAAAGTTGGCTATGAATGAGCGCCAAATTGTCTCTTGTGACGCCAGATTGATCCAGAGAGCTCGTTGCTAAGCAATGTAATCATAAGAATTGCGAAACCGTCATATCTCAATTCCACAAGCGCAAACTATTCTTGTTGTTTAGTGTTATTATATCCTGCATTTGTAATACTTTCATTCTTTGTTCTCGTTATTATTTTCTTTCATTCTAACTTGCTTTGTTAATTGTTGTTGCTTCTTTGCTTTATCGAACTTTATTTCAATTAATTAATTATGATATGTTTGTTTAAATTTGTGAGTTTCTGACAGACAATATGTCTGTATTTTAGGATTCTTGTGTTGTTACTTTTATGATGGCTTTGGCGTGAACCATGCAAAATTGCTAAACCAACTTCAATATTATGTAAATCTGGCTGCAATTTTCGCCTTATTTGCCGTGATTGCGCAACAAATTTTACAGTAACTTAAATCATATCTACTGTTAAAGCAGTTTGTTCTGTACGTTTTATTCTGTCTACCTTGACATACTTAACGCAAAATTCAAATATTTCCTGCTATACAAGGGTTCATTATTTTCCACTTCGTGGTAATTGTTGCCAAATCCACGGAATGTTAAAATTAGGTACTTGAAGTTTATGTTACGTGGTCCATGCGGAAGCCATTGTAAAATCAACATAAAAAACAAGCGTAAGCACATTATCCATCAAAAACCAACAAATTTGAACAAACTTACCATAATTAATTAATCACAATAAAGTTCGATAAAGTAAAGAAGAAACAACAACTAACGAAACAAGCTAAAATGGGAGAAAACAATAACAAGAACAAAGAACGAAAGTATAATACATGATACATAACAATAAGTAATAGGAATAATAAGCTAGTGTTCTTAGTAGTAATTGCAACATTTTGTAACGCAAGTCTGTACACAATATTAACTTTGCAACAATCTACCAAAGTAAAACGATATGTACATAATAATGTTAATAATAAAACTGTTTTGAAAATTTAATGGACATATTAATTTCTGAATTGATAGAGATCCAGCGGTGACAAGGCTAATTGTAGCTTTTACTCAAAATGGTATGCCAAATAATGAAGCTTACCTTTTTGAACCTAACTCCACATTTAACTCGTTTTGTTGGTACAAACAAGTTTAAATCTAAGCGTTCCTCCTTTTTTCACCTCATTAATTGCATATGCACTGCGTACCCTTTAGAGGATAGTACCTGAAATAGCTCTTCAAATACTGATCTCAGAAAAATACTGAAACAGGTCAATTTTTGTTTTAAGAAGAACACTTCTTGACATAAAACGGAGGTTTCACACTTTGCTCCCCTCCTTCGGGAAGGGTTGCCTCTGAAATTTAGAATTTGTTGTGTTATCACCGATAATAATAGAAAATAGGAACGGTTTCTGGTTAAAGAGCTGTGAAATACGGCATTATTTGACTTAAAATTCCATTTACATTTTCGAAAAGGGGATTACATAAAGGGGGAGAGGATGAGATGTCAAATGGCAATTTTATGCCAAAAAAATGTTCCACTAAAACAAAAATCATTTTTGCAGTAGTTATTCCATGTGTTACCTTACGATGTATTCTGTTTAAAAATATGTTGCTGTTACAATTTCTACTACTACTCCTATGTTACCTCTTGTAATTCTATCTATTTACATACTTGTTTATAGGTTGTAGTACACGTAAAGCGAGTAAATATAAGTAATGGATTTGAATTCACTTTCTTATAAAGACGCCTAAGCACTATCGCTTAAAAATAACTGGCCCTAACGCATTTAAGTTCCTGAGGCAGCACCGTTTTTTTAAGAGCACCGTCTCGTAGTAAGATGGATTGAAAGCAGTTAACCTAACAGAAGGTCGTAAACATATTTACGTGCACACCATTGCCTGCTACCAGTATTTTTAAACGCTTCCTAACTTGCAGATCTAGGTTCATCTTTAATCGCACATAATTAAGTGCAAACTTATGGCATTTATAAATGTGTTTACACTTACGCGCGAAAGAGGTTAACCGATTGAGTTTGTAAGAAATGTCTCAGCTCCTATTTATAAGTATCTACCCATACAATTAATTTTAGACCTCTGACGTTACTAACAAGGCAAATCTAGTCACTTTTCTTCGAAATCTTAAATGAAAGGTATTGGAAGAAAATAAAACCACACACACTTGTTAGTTGTAAAAGTAGTACTTCACTTAGGAAGTTATTTGTAGAAGTAGATACAGAAAGTCATCCTAGAAAAGGTAAATAGCTTTCATCCCTAATAATTGTCGACTACAACTCTCGGAATCCGTTTGAATCGTGTTGATAGGGTTAGTTGGATTTTAATAACATTTTCCGTATTCAAATAAATACATATGGCGAATATAGTTGGCACATCTACATACTAGGCGCCATAAATTCTTGGCCTGATATAAAAAAAAATAAACTTGGTAAAATATAACAGTTTTTATTTTTCAATATAATCTCCCCTAACTTCAATACATTTACTACAACGATCAATTAATAATTCTATACCCTTGTAAAAATAATCTGAAGTTTTTCCCTCAAAATGTTATACTACAGCTTTCTGGAGCGAGATTCATCGGGTCGCCGCCATTCCATCGATTCCTTTTCGGATACAAAACAATTGCTTCATCTCCTGTGACAATGGACTCCAAAATCGGTTTCGGATTGTCTTCACACATGTTTAAAAACGAGCACGCACATTCGACCCGACGTTAACGTTGGAGAGCAGGGCGAATACTTGTATTAAACATGTTAGACATCACTGCTAATTCCTTCACTCTCAAACGGCGATCTGCTATTACCATTTCTTCAATAATTGAAATGTTTTGAGGAGCTATCAGTTCAATTGGCCGACCGGGGCGCTCATCACCTTCAAGGGATTCTTGCGCCAAACGGAAACATTTTGCCCACCTTTTTACAGTGGAATATCAAGGAGATAAATCACCACAAACGCCGTTTAAACGTTGTTTAATGTGATTAGGCGTATGCCCTTGTTAAAAATTTAATGGCGCGCGCCACTCAATTTTCGTTACCTGAGACATTTTCATGCACTAGCCACGTTGTCTGGCTGGCTACTAAAAACTACTACCCTTCGAGCCATAATATATAGAGTGTAGGCCTCGTACATATGCAACTATGACACAACAAAGTTTGAACACGCTCGAACCTGTATAAGCCTGTCAGGCCGAGAATTTATGACGCCTATCTCGTATACAGCGTGTTCAAATTGTGAGGAATACTGCAACTACTGTCACTATAGTACGTTATATGGAAAAATGTTTTATATAAAAGTTGTTTGGCGAGATCCTAGAACCTCCTGGGTTACGCAAGAAAAATGTTGCTTGTCAGTTTTGATGTAGGACGTCATTACTTCATTTCTTTTAATAGAATGGTATGGTTTTTTTAATCGCTTTCCGCCAAGCAATTTTTTTTTACTTTGGAGAAAGAAAGAAGTCACAGGAGACCAAATCTGGTGAACATGATGGATAGGAAACCAATTCGCACCGTAGCTGGACTAATTTCGCTATCGCAATTGCCGATGAGTGCGCCGGGACGTTATCATGATAGTAGAGCCAGCGAAGAAAAGAAATTCTTCGCTAGGTGGTTTTTTTCTTTAGTTCATCCAAGGAGTATACATATATATGGTTTAGCGCCAAATCCTTCCCCAAATAATTAACTAAGGTTATGCCTTGCGAATCCCAAAAAATCGTCGCCATAACTTTTCCGGCTAACGGAATCGTCTTCGCCATCTTTGGTGTACGTTCGCCGGAAAAAATCAATTTTGCCGAGTGACCTTTGGTTTCTGACGTGTAGTAATGTATCCATGTCTCACCTGCAGTCATATAACGTCGCAGAAACTCACTCGTATTGCACTTAAACATATCCAAACATTGCGTTGAAGCTATCAGGCGATTCCGTTTTTGATCGATCGTCAGCAGACGCGGCATTCATCTCGCCGATAGGTCTCTCATACTCAACTTTTCGTGAATGATGTTTTGCACACGTTGAATTGAGACCTTTACTACATTAGGAATCCCTCTAATCTTCACCCGGCGGTCTGCCAACACGGTGTTATGAACTTTACTGATCATATCGTCCCGTAGTCACCTCAATGGAACGATGTGGCCGCTCCTCGCCAAAGACTGATGTTCGGCCACGCTTAAATTCATTAAACCAGTATTTGATGGTAGTCATCGAGGGTACATGGTCCTTATAAACTGCATCCAATTTCTCTTTGATTTCTGCACACATTTTCACGTTCAAGAAAAGAAATCGAATCACTGACCGGTATTCTTCTTTTTCCATGATTCTACAAATATATAAACTTGCTAATTTTGAACAACTCTCAAAACCGCACTACTCGATGAATCTCTCCGTAATTTTGACAGACGTCGATTGAGTAATAACAAGGAATAGTATTCACAGTCAGTAATGCAGATTTTGTCACAAAGCGCCATTTGTCTCCAAACACGGACACTTCTCATACCATCCCCAAACGTAAAATGGCACAATAGTAAGCCTGGGCGATGCGCAGTAAACCTGTACGAAAGTGAGCCTTGTTTATACTGCCAATACTACCTTACCGCTTGCTAGTTCTCCAAGTTTACTTTTGTCCCATCGTATATACTTAGACATGCTTAGAAACCAAATCTAGGAACACGTACACTTTGTCTGTCTTCAGTTTTTAACTTTTTTTTTGTCGCAGGAGTAAAGACAATCTTTTAATTTGTCTATCTTTCTCAAGTACTGCCGATGAAAAAGGAAGCAAGTTTTGCGCTTATCTCACAGACAAGGATCTACATGGTTGGGTTTCATGAGAGTGACAGACAAGGATAGTCGTTACCTTGCAGTGTCTGTTGTGAGTTGTCAAATATAGGTTAGTATTGGTTTTGTGTATTTGATTTATTATTAACTATTTTTCGCCCGTTGTTTTTACATTGTTTCTGTATTTCGCAAGAAAAAAGTATTCTGTTTAGAATACACAAAGTACGACTGCAAAGTCTGCCGTAAGTTATTTTTAATAAAGGCAATGCATCAAACAGGTTAATGTTTTTACTATTATTACAGTGAATACCTGGAATGTGGTTGAATTCCAAAGCACAGGAGCTTGTGCTTAATGCTCTGGCATATTTTGAGAGAGAAAAAGAAAACAATAACCTTTGAATGTTGTTTACGAGGTAGATATTCTACACTCATAATGATATTTATAAAGTGTGTATTCTTGCAGACAGTAAACAATGCACTTGGTGTGACTGGACAGACTACTTGGGCTATCAAAAAAATTGCAAAATGTTGTCTTCGATCTCCTGCAAAGAGACCTCGCATTAATGATAAGCTGAAAACAAGATATTTGCCAGAGATGTCAAAAATGGAAGTGCGAAATGCTATTTATAACATATATCAACAAAGTAACATCAGTTATGGTTTATGATTTTGTTGAATTGTGCAAACAATCCTTGAGTACTTTGTTGAACGAAATTGGCTTTAAATATCGAAAAAAAGACACCAATCGAGAAACATGGTACTGCATTAATGCGAAAAGTTTTTCTTCAAAAATATATGGCTAACCTCATGCCGAGTGCTACAACATTAGCCCATAATAATTATGGGGATAAATCCCAATGAATCCTCAAGTTCCGAAGAAGAAGCAGACGGTTGATCTCTTCGACTCCACCTTTTATATTCGAGATTCATAAGTGAATGTTTCTTCAATGTTTACTTCTTTGTTATGAACATTACATAAAATCTATTCTATTTACACCTTAGAATATTATTAAGTAATGAAGTTAATATGTGTTCTTTTATTAATAAAAATAGTTGTTTACTATACGTGTATTATACGATGAATATGAAGCAGTGGTTAGATAACTTGTTAGTTTGAATATGAACATACACACCATATTTCATTTATTAGAAATAGAAATTCTACCAAAATCTGCTTTAACGTCACTTCACACATTTGCCTTTTAAAATTTGCCATTTAACGTATAACCTATTTCAGCTTGTGTTAGATATTCAAGTAAATATATTTTCATTAAATAGATACTGTCAGGCATTAACAAGTTAAAGTAAAAATTGTTTGTGTTAAAGTAAGAATAATTTGTGTTACAATACATTTATTTTCAAGTTAACTGTTTCTATGGTTTTTAAATTCGTCCCACATGTACCGATTTGTTTCATATGGACAAAAATTGATGACGTGCGCCAAAAGTGAAAATGGACAAAGTTTGTACTTCCATTCCGATAATTTGTGTCTTTTAAGGATTCCACAAACCAACGCGGCTAGAGTCGCGGTGACGTTAGCGGTCACGTACCATCGCGGTGGGGATACCAGAAGCGATCAAATCTTCTCTAACACACGCGGTGCCGCTAGCGATTTTAGTAAGTGTTTAGTAATGTTCACTGATGTTATCCGGATTCGGATATCCGGATCTTGATGTTATTCGAATCCATTGGCCGAAATTCCGAATTCGGATTCTTTATCCGATATTTCCAATTCGAATCCGTTCTCCGATAACTTTCTTAAACAAATAGTAAAGTGCCTTAAAATTTCGCAGTAAATTATGAAAACCTACAATAGATCGAGTAATTATCAAATAATATTGCGCGCATGGAAATTCAATATTACCCCGAGTTCATAGATTTTTAAAACAATTGCATTTTTTCCATATAACATAAGTTCGATATTTTCTTTTTAAGCACTTTCTACATTGCAAAATAATCTTGAATTGATCTTGTCCGAATTAGAACAGGTGAGAGGGACTTTGGCATCAATTATAATATAAATAGAGCAAACCGGTTAGTGGATCCGGATCCGAGAATCGGATAGAGGGTCCGAGAACCGTACAGCAGATTCGGATCTGAGAATCGGATAGCGGATCCGAGAACCGTACAGCAGATTCGGATCTGAGAATCGGATAGCGGATCCGGATCCGAGTTTCGGACAGCGGATTCGGATTTGAGCATCGGATAGTGGATCCGGATCCTAGGAAACTTCGATTTTGGCTGCACTTATTTTCTAATATTTTTATATTCTGAATGTACGATATCAAATTTTGTGTTCTTTTACATATTCATTAATTTTTCTCTTAAATTTTTCATATTATTAGCACTCATTATCCCAAAGTTTTCATTACAAACGCTAAATTAAACAGTCCCTTATACATAAGCAACTAATATTCTACCGCTACCGCTCGGTTATCGCTAATAGAACGTTGCACAGCCGCGAGACCATATTTATATCCATAGGTTACTTTGATCGCAGCCGCGTTGGTTTGTAGAATCCTTTATGTTGCAAGATCTATTCCAAGTGGCAAGATCTATTCCAAACTAGAAGATACGGATGTTTAATACTGGATAGTGAATCGGAAAGCAAGATGTTTGACAATGAATTCGGATCCAAAGAATCGGATAACGAATCCGGATCCGAAAATCGGATAATGGACCCGAATCTAAGAACCGGATAGCGGATCATGATCCGAGAACCGGATAGTGAATCCAGATCCTAGGATATCGGATACCGACAGCACTATATCGTACTTCGAGAACTCCCCCTACTTACATATACATACATACGCAATAATCCAAATGAAACACGCGGATATGTGATCCTACGCAGTGATGCTATGCTAGATTGGAGAGGTCATGTTTCTATTCCATTCGTATAACAGGCAGAGCGAAGTAGCGCTCGATTCTAAGGTGTACAGGTGTGTAGACATCTCGAAGGTTTTTTTTTCAAATGTTTTCAATGCAAAATAAACCAGAAAATCAAGTTAGACAATCTCGTCTGGTTTCTGAGTATTACCATCACTTTCAGGAGGAGAGAATCACACACATACATATATTAATGTATGTATATGTCCGCTTTGTGTATGTATGCATGTATATACATACATATACTTCCACATGTGCGCTGTAATATTTAATAAAGTTTACTGATACATTGTTCCCTTTATAGAGTATAGGCATCTAGTTCCTTTATTCACGCGACGCCCACATTATAAACGAAAAGCGGTCTAAATGTACGAAACGAACAATCACTTTCGAATCATGAATGGCAGGAACAATGTAACGGGATGATTCATGTATAGGTTCGTGGGTTATTACAATCTTGGCGCCAATGATAATCTATCATCTCGGTTACGACCGCTGAACGTGATCGAAATTAAATTACGTACGCTCCTATAAATTAGATAAACTACAGAGCGAATTGGTCGATAATCTTCCATTCCTATAATTATACTATTTTATACTCATAGATTAGCACATAATAACTTTTTAAACCGTTTTGAAGCCAGAGATTAGTATTCAGCTAATAGTCGGTAATAATCAAAAGAAGTGGAACTGTATAAATCGTTGAATTGTTCAATATTGTTGTTATCGATAACTCTATTAATATAAATTTGTATCGAACAACAGATTAATTGTGTGGATCTTGGATTGTAATAAATAGGATGCGATGAGCTCATATTAGGAACGTGGAATATGTGTTTAGATCACACAGTGTTTGTAAATATAGAGAATAATATATTTCTAATAATAATAATAATAATAATAATAATAGGAGTCTATTAACTAAAGTAAACAATGTACAATGCAACGATATAAGCATACAAACTAAAGCAGTATAGAGCATAACATACAAAACTAAACGTAATAAATTCCTCCACAAAAAATCAGCATTATCAATGTATTAAGTAAGGTATGAAGGTATGTAAATACATTAGTACGTAGTACATATTTATGCCTTTCCATGTACTAATTGAAGAGGTAACTATTATTCATACACTTAAAGAAATACAATTTATTATACCTCTCATTGCTTAGGGACAGCCAGGTGTTTTAATAAGAGGTATGAAAATATGCTACATGATATGGAAATTGCAACACCAAGAAGGGGTGCAAATTTTTTGACCAAACTTGGCAGAAACGCATAACTATTCAGGTAATAATTGATTGTAATTTTGTTGAGATGGTCACGACATATCTGACATTTCATGCAGTCTGTTCTGATATTAATGCCAAGTGTATTTCTAGGGGATTCTGATTCAATTTTCACCGTTTTCTCTATTGTCATACTTTTGTTTAACTTGTTTTGACGCCCTGAGTGCGGCAATGTGGAAATTACCGCCAATTGGGCGAATTCGACAGAGGCTGGTTTGCGCGAAGGTGGTTTTTCCTTCAGGGAAATTACAAATCGCTTCGACCGGAACTAACTCACCATCGTGCGCTGTTATCAGTCATGGACTAGGGAAGGCCGAAAAGAAACCGGGTACCGAAGAAAAACTAATGGGGTGCAGGACCGCCACCTTCGCCTAATGGCACTAAGAGACCGATTCTCCAGTACTTGGTCAGTTGCTAATCTATAGTTACCACCGAATCATGTGTTACCACTTACGGCTCAACACCGACAGCAACGTTTGGAGTGACGTAGGTTACGAATACACTAAAATGTGGAGTAGCATGGGGTGGTATTCAGTGATGAATCGATTTTGTATAGGAATGTACGATGACTGCATGAAGGTCAGACGAAGACGTGAGAAACGTCGCGATATCCAATTCTCTGTTGAAAGGCGTGTTACCGACCTGTAGGATTTGGTATGGTATGGGCTGCTACAGCATACGGGAGTAGGCCTCAGTTGGTGTTCACCCGAGGTACCATGAACGCCCAGCGTTACGTTGATGAGGTGGTGAAACCCACCCCATATTCTTCCATATCTTCAGCAGCTCTAAGACCCACTGATCTCATCCGAACTCACACTACAAATATCGTGCATCCGCAGTATCTTTCACC
This sequence comes from Dynastes maya, assembly GCA_029619315.2. Classification (NCBI taxonomy): domain Eukaryota; kingdom Metazoa; phylum Arthropoda; class Insecta; order Coleoptera; family Scarabaeidae; genus Dynastes; species Dynastes maya. The sequence continues at coordinate 51,886,357 of JAROYE020000003.1, read as the reverse complement.
TGTAGCGTAATGTTTAAACAACTCCACATACTTACCTTGCTTTCCCTGAGAGTCATTCTATGAAAAATTTTAAAGTTTTGAAAGGTCATGTCTTCAATGCCATTCATGTTTTTGTATATGTTTAACCTTATGATAAATAGCAAAACGAAAAAGAAAAATATATGATACTAGCATGCCTTCCTAAAAATTGAAGTGGCATAAGATTATTTAAAAAATTGGCGTTTCTCCTTATGTTGCACATCAGGCGAAAAAGGGTATCATGTCGACTCCAGATACAAAGTACAAACAAAACGTGCCTGACAATATTGTGAAATTTGTGACAGGCTTTTATCAAGAAGACAACATCAGCAGGGTTATACCTGGGATGAAAGACGTTAAATCTACTAAAGCTGAAGGGCGATTTAAAACACATTTGCTTTTCCTTCGTTTCGGAATATTTAGCTCACAATACTGATGGATTTTGCCTTCCACAAAAAAAAAAATTATCATACTTACAGAAACATATCCAGACATTAAATTCATTACTTTAGTGATGGAGCTGCAGGACAGTATAAAAACCGTAAAAATTTCGCCAACTCTGTTCATCATTCAAGTGTCTGCCGAATGGCATTTTTTTGCAGCAAGTCATAAAGGCCCATGTGACGGTGTTGGAGGGTAAAGTAAAACGATTAGCTGCCCATACAAGTTTGCAAGGAACCGTAATAACAACTCCCACAGAACTCCATGAATGGGCAAAATCGAACATGCAAGGAATCATTCACATCTAATGGAGAGCATGATAATGAAGCTCATGAATTAAATTCCACTAGATTTGTCGGCCTGAAAACAATTCCTGGAACACGAAATGTTCACTGTGTTGTGCTTGTTCATGGAAAGATTGTCATTAAAACGTACTCTAGTTTATTAGAAGTCTAGAGGAGATTCGGCAAGTGACGCGCACCTAATTCCCACTCGGGCTGATTGAAATCAACGCTCTATATAATCATATTTTATAAGAATTATTGAAATTAAAGGGGTGCGTTTTGGATTATTAAGGTATAAAGTGCATTTATTTATTTATTTATTTATTTTTCTAATAAAAACAGTTTGAGTTGTAACCAACTTTAGTGGGTTTGTAACTTTCTTAACTGTTATTTGTAAAAACACCTTAGAAATGTATCTAAGTTCATTGCTGTATCGCGAGAAAAACTTAAAGTATGCACGTATGCGAAAACTCTCATACTTTATCACCCTATAAAAAAATAGTTGCTTAGAAAAACATCATTTTTCATATAGTTTATAATTAACAAGTGTATTCTGAGTTAAATGCAGGGTGTTTCAGGAGAAAAGGTAAATATTTTAGTGGATGATAATATAGATAATTCGAAAAAAAAATTCCATATAACATGTGTCAAATTTTTATTGGTTACTGAGATACAGCTGTTTACAGAGAAAGGTTTTCATTTCGCGTGTATTCGTGGTATTCTTCTAGTTGCTATGGATATCGATTATCAGTTTTATTTTGAAGTTGTGAGGTTGTGCGTTTTGAAGTTGAACTTGTGAGGTTGTGCTTGAGTTTAAATTGAATTTTTTAACTGTGATAAACGTGTACCGTTTAAGTAACAAACTACGGTACTGTTTAAGCATGCCGCACGTATTTACAAATGCGGAGTACACCGATATGGTATTTGTATACGGGTTTTGTAATGGTGACGCTGTTGCTGCTTGTAGAGAATACGCTAGACGATTTCCTAACCACAGAGTACCCGATTCAAGAGTGTTTAGTCGTGTTTTCAGTAAACTGCGTGAGACTGGTGCAGTGCCCAGCAGTCATATCTCATCTGAACGTACAAATGAACAGAATGTGAATGAAGTAGAAGACATTATTCAGTCGGTAGAACGTAGTCCTTCAACAAGCACACGAAGAATTTCTACACGTATCGGTGTTCCACGTACAAGAGTTCGGCGGACATTAAATGTGCACAGCTTTCATCCCTATCATTTACAGCGGATTCAATACCTTCGAGAAGGAAATGAAGTTAAACGATTGGAATTTTGTCGTTGGCTAATTGCGAATCGCCGAGTAATCCCATTAATACTGTTTACTGATGAAGCCACTTTCACTCGTGACGGTATCAATAATACTCGTAACTCATATCGGTAGTCCGACAAAAACCCATATGCCTTTGTGGAGACACATTTTCAAGAACGTTTCTCTGTAAACGTGTGGTGTGGTATGATAAACAATCAGTTCCTTACGTCTGTTATCTTACCGCATACTCTTACAGAGCCCCGTTATCTAGACTTTCTTGAAAACGAGCTACCAGCATTATTGGAAGACGTTCCTTTAGCTACAAGGATGAGGATGTTCTTCCAGCAAGACGGGGCCCCTGCTCATTTTAGTCATCTGGTAACATAGCATCTAAACCTAACAATCCCCGGAAGATGGATCGGCAGAAATGGTCCCGTTTCTTGGCCACCAACGTCCCAGGACCTTACCCCTTTAGATTTTTGCCTGTGGGGATGGTTGAAAGGCGAAGTCTACAAAGAAAAAGGAAACACAAGAGATGAATTGATCGTTCGGATTATGAGTAGTGCTGCCCTCATAAGAGAACACCAAGACAACCTCAGAAAAGCTACACGTAATGTTGACACCAGAATTCGAAAGTGCGTTGAAGTCGGAGGTGGAATTTTTGAAAATAAATTTTAACTTAATCATTTGCCTTTGCTTAATACCCTTTGTTTTTGCCTTTGGCTTTTTTCTGCGAGTGTAGTAGTTTGGGTTACATTCAAACTGCTGTATCTCAGTAACCAATAAAAATTGGACACATGTTATATGGAACTTTTTATTCAAATTAATCTACACTATCACCCACTAAAATATTTACCTTTCCTCCCGAAACATCCTGTATAGGAAAACAAGCACATTCTGAGATATTGAGATTTTTGGAGCCACTGTTTTGCTTGGAATGACTCCTGTATGTCTTTGAGTGTACGTGTTTCGCAAAGAAACATTACGCCGAGAGCTATGAAGCTAATCACGAATATAATACTGGGAAGTGTATTCGTGAAACTACGTATCCCACAAACGAATTCACAGAAACGTAGTAACTCAAATTTTTAAGATATATAGTCACATGTATTATAAATTACAAATATTAAAGACAGATTTTACAATTAAAGATCTTTTGAAGCTCATTCTACTGAAAGGACATACTACTGGGCTGGAGTCTCGTTTCAAAAATATTATTTCTTCTGAGAAAACTCCAATATCGAAAATGGTAGGCTTGACAACCGATGGCGCTCCAGCTATGGTGGGTTGTGTTAAGGGTCTGATGACGTTATGTCGTAAAGATGAAAGTTTTCCGCAATTTCTCTGTTGCCACTGCATTATCCATCAGCAAGCATTATGTGTACATTTTCTAAAACTAAACAACGTTATGAAATTGGTAGTAAAAATTGTGAACAAAATTAGAGCTCCAGCGTTACAAAGAAGATTATTCAAAACCTTGGCCGATGAAATTGACTGTCAATACGGGGAGCTACTTCTTCACTCTGAAGTCCGATGGTTAAGTAGAGGACGAGTGCTGAAACGTTTTAATGATGTCCTATCTGCCATGGTTCAATTTTTCAAACAACGGGATGAACCGATTCCGGAACTGGAAAATTCAATCTGGCTTAGAGATTTTGGTTTTCTTGTGGACATTACAGAGAAATTAAATGAACTTAATTTGCAGCTTCGGGGAAGAGACAAAGAATTAGTGGACATGATTTCTGATATACAAGCATTTATCAAAAAGCTTGAGTTTCTGGAACAAAACCTAATCAACCGCGATACCAAGCATTTTCCTATTCTTTCAGAAAAGATATCTGAAAATCCATTGGAACCCTATGACAGTAAATATCATGTAGAAATAGTTTCTAACTTGAAAGATAACTTCAAAAATCGTTTTAAGGATTTCAACGAAATTGATTTAGTGGCGCAATTTGTTGTTTCACCCTTCATAGAAACTGATATCCAACAGTTTGCAACTTGTGTTATGCAGAACTTTGGCGAAGACATCGCTGCAACAGAAGTGGAAGTGATTGCGTTTCAAAATGATTTAGCTTTAAAATCGTTAGTCTCAAATACAAAATGTATCTGGCCTTTAGTTAGCAAAGACAAATATTCAGTTCTATGTCGTATTGCCTTGAAAGTGAAAGCGTTATTTAGTTCAACTTACTTGTGTGAATCTTCTTTCTCCAAAATGAAGTTAATTAAGAACAAATATCGCAATCGACTTACAGATGAACATTTGGATAATTGTATTCGAATGGCTGTATCAAACTATATTGCAAACATTAAAAAAATTATCGATGAGTCTGAGCCTGCCTTCTCATTGAACATGCATTTTTATCTGCACATGTTTTTGTTTAAAATAGTGCGTTACTTTTTTGTTATTTTTATTCACTTTTATTAAATTGTATGTGACATGCCATTGTAGCTACATAAAAATTTTTCAAACACCTACGATTGGTAGGTATGGATTTAGTTATGTAGTATGTGTTAGTTATTAGTATTAGTATGTATTAGTAAAATAAATACATGTATGTCGAATATAACTGTGCGTTATTTCATTTAGGTTGGCTTACGTCGCTTACGACTAGGTAGCTCACTGTCTGTTCCAAAATTATCAAAGTAGCTCAACACATTGAAAAGATTGGCGACCACTGGTCTACAGATTCATTGAGTACCCTGTTGATTATGTCATCGTCAATTACGTATTCGGCGATTGTAGCTTGATAATCTACATTATATACAAAAATGAATTCGTTAAAATTGATATTCTGCATAACACCTTTTACGACTTCATTATCAACGATAGATAAATCAATAGTTGTTAAAGATGATTTTTGCTTCTCCAACCATTGTGAAAATGATAATTCGTCATCAGAGTCAAACTCATCAAAAAAAGTACAGAAGCTAACATGTTTGAAACAACTACTGATAGTTTCCTCCGTGACTTTTTGCCATGCTTTATGACTAAAATTTATTGCATCCAGTAAATTTATATACCTAGATTTGCCTTCGTCAATTGAATTAATTAATTTTATAAGCATGAAATTTCGATAGTAGCTTTTAAATGCGTGTATTATTCTCTGGTCCATACGCTGATGCTTGGAGCTAGTGTTTAGTGGCATAAACACTAATTTAATATTACGCAAACCTGTCACTGGAGGAAATGTAAGGCAGTTGTCAACCAATAGAATAATTTTTCTATTCTTCAGTAATAATTCTTCATCCCACAGTCTCAATTCTTCTATAAATAAATCGCAAGTCATCCATGCTTTTTTATTTGATTTATAATTCACAGGAATTTGTTTGAAACATCGTGGATTTTGTTAAATTAGCGCACGGAAATAAGGTTAATCTATCTTGTGTTACCTGGGCTTGCCGAATATTGTGTGTTTTGATGTAATATCTAAACAAGTTCGCTTTAAACAGAAACTATTTCCGTTAAGACTCTAAAATTGGTGCGTATTATATGGAAGTTCGTCATAAGCGGGTTCGCAATAAAAGGTATTTTTAGTATTATTTTAATGGCAAATATAACGGGACCCCGGTTTGATACGCAACAACCGGTTGTTCGCTTTAAGCGAGTTCGTTTTAGTCGATCACTACTGGATGTGATATCGTTGTATTCGATTTCCATTATCTTTCCAAAAACGTAACATAGGGGAAGTTCAATTTAAAATAAGAAAGTTGTCATCACTTCCGATACCGAAAATGGCTAAACTGGCGATATCGGAACTTAGTTCATAAGAAATAGAAATCGGCTGGTTTTTCTATAAACGCTAGCTTCTGTTGTTCAAAAGTTACTGTGAAAGGGACGGGTACTTTAAAACCTCACTGTATAAAGTATAGTAGTACATATTTATATAAAAAATTAATCATATGGCACTTGATAATTGTATTTGATGTAATGTAAGAAGTAAATAGGAACATCGAATGTTTTTATTTTTTGCTGCTAAATTTTCCAAAATAACCCCCAATTTGAATACTTTACTGTCAAATCTTGTTTTGTTCGAAAGCAAATTACGACGTACCTACTTAGCCTTCGTTACATTACACTAATGGAGTCAATTGTTAACAAAAGCTTTGTGATACACTTCCAACCTGCGGTCGTTGAAAACCATGTTGAAGTAGAGTTGGGAGTAGGTTCAGATAATACAAATAAATCAACTGCATTGATCTTAAAGTGCAACGGAAAATTAGTACATTTAGTAATCAATAAGTCTAAAAAATAGAAGAAGAATAGAAAAAAACCGGAGTCTGAATTAGAGTTGTTTGTTGTTTGACAACAAAGCCACAGGAAGTGGCCTTTTATATTTGTCTGAGTATGTTTATAGTATTCGAGAGAATGCATATTATGTTATGCTATAGTAAAACCTTGAAGCCCAGGTGTCTTAATGAATTCTGCTCGCAAATTTCTTAGGTTATTCAACTTCCATATACGCCAATAAATAGATAAGTAGTTTAAATGAATATACAATACCTTCAGCGTACTTCCAATTTCTCAGCAGATAATTTTTTATAGATTACAACACTTGTTTCAACGGCACAATTAAAAAAGAAATTCCGACATAAAGATATTAAATATAGTATTGTTGCACATTGCACGTACTTCACGTATTTGTATACAAATCGAGTAGGCATATGCTCATAAAATTAATTTTAAGAAAATTTATTCTCATCAAATACACTGCGTTCTGACAGATAAACAAATAAAACGTAGGAGAAAGCAGTAAAATACTGTCGGTGCTTTTACAGTAAACGCACGTTGTCAATCAATACCTTCTCAGAATTCATACATGTTTCTCATCACGTTTCTTAGTAATGCAGGTTAATTACCTTCGCAAAAACCTAACTATCTACGTTAGAAGAAAGCGGATACCTATTTATCCACCGAGATTAGAAGTCACTAACAATTGCATCTACAACTACGAATGTTATTACCGTTATATGTTTGCTGCAACATATGCTACTTTTTTCTCTAACGTTAAATATATGTATATACAGTGCATTTCAGATAACACTGGCCATAGGTATTTACATATGTAGTAACATCTTTATGAATGTTAATGGTTTTCCTACGGTAAGTGTTTTATTTTTGTCCATGCCTAGTTGGAACGATTTTTATGAAATTTTGAGACATTTTTTGTCTTGGAACAAAAAAAATACGTTGAAAGTAAAGAACAAAAATTGAGAAAACCCTTATTTTTCTCTAGAAACCCATACTTAAACTCGTCAGAAGGTCAACGGGTGCGCCGGCATTCTAAGTAATCACATTGTTGATCCGTTTTTTATCGACGGTTCACTGAATGCCCAAAAGTATTTGGAATTGCTAAGAGGCATAATTCCTCCAGCTATTAGCAATATTCCTGTAAACGGAAGGATCTTTTACTAGCACGATGGGGCACCACCACATAGCGCCAAAGAAATTACAAAATTTATGCCCAGATTTAAGCCCGTTGGACTTTTTTGTTTGGGATTACACTGCAACGAGGGTGTCCACAATGTTCGACATAGACCCTCTAACATCAACGAATTATGGCAGAGAATAGTGGAAGCATTTAGAAAAATAGAAAGCAAGAAATATTCAGAATGTGAAACGTCACTTTCAAGAAGGATTAGGCCAATGTTTAGCAGCGTTTGGTCAACAGTTTGAACACTTGCTTAGTTAACTTACTTCATGACACAATTTTTTTTTCATAATTTATTGTTTGTTACCTTTTTGTACTAAGAGTTTATTTTTTTTTATTTTGATGTAGGTAGGTAATTAATTTTTGATGACATTTTGTTCATAGTTGTTTGTTTCCTTTACGTGATTTAGAGTGTATTTTTTTGTACAAATAAATAACAGCCATTCTGAATTACATGTCTGCTTGTAATGGAGTGCTTGAATAACACTAGCTGTATCTTTGTTGATACAACACGGGCTGAGATTTGCATCTGCAAAATTGTGTCTCATTGTCTCTGGTAAAAATTCCTAAAATTGTCGCTAAAGTTGTTACTTTTTTTTCTTTAGTTTTGACTTTATTCTTTTGTTCCAAGGCATAGAATGTCTCAAAGCCTCATGAAAATCGTTCCAACTACATGCGGACAAAAAATAAATCAAACGCTCCCCGTAGGAAAACCACTAACATCACATAAAGGTTTTACTATGCAGATACCTATGGCCAGTGTTATCTGAAATGCACTGTATATACAAGGTGCAACAATTGTACGTCCGCCTTTTATGTCTCGGACTGTATGCTAGATAGCAGTTTGATCTTTTAGGGATGTAGTATGTTAATTGTGCATCTTTAGAAAATCTATTCCGATATAATATATAATATATTTATTGGCCCAACGGGTAGCACCTAATTACAGGACATTAGATTTAATACACTATAAATTCAGCTTCAGATTAAATACAGAAATAGAAAAGAAACTATATCAGCTATAGAGAGAGAAAAGATATAAATTAGCTTCCCACAAAGATATCTTAATAAATCTTATTTGCATTTCTGGACATTGTCAAAGCTGGAGCTTGCGAAAGTGCATTTGTGCGTGCAGTTGGAATGAAGAATGTCGCAAGATACCTGGACGCCAGGCGAGGGACATTGAATGAAACGCGAGATAGTAAAAATTCACAGTCGACTCTATTATGAAGAATGTTTAACAAAAATCTGGCGTGTTGATTATCACGTCGCTGGGACAAAGGTTCCATTCCATGTCGTTGCAATAAATCACCTTGACAGGCACCTCTCGGTGGGTAAACTCCATCAATCCTGAATGACAATAGTTTCAAGAATTTTCATTGCAAATGATTAAGACTAAGGGCATGACCAATGTAGATGGGATTCCATATAAGTCTAGGGTATTCTAGTTTACTAAGGACGAAGGCATGGTACAGTGTTTTAAGGACATCTGAATCCGTGAAACGTTTGGTTGATTTGCATAGGAAACCAAGAGTTTTATTCGTTGTTAATTCGATGTGGCCAACAAAGCTCCTACGAACGTCGAACATCACTTTTTTAAAATTGCCAACATAATAGTTTGTCAGAGTTGGTGACGTTCTCCTAGAAAATGGGGCAATGCAACACTTGCTTAAGCTCAGCTTTAATTTATTTGTTTCACACAAGTCCATAATTGTGAGCAGATTACATTGCAATAGTGAGCCGTCATCAATTCCGTTAATTGCACAATAAATCTTCACATCATCCGCGTATGCCAAAACCGGACAAGTAAGGCTCTCAAGAAGGTCGTTTATGAAGATGAATAAAAGCGGTCCCAGCTATGAGCCCTGTGCAAAGACAATTATTCCTTCCATCCAAATAAGAACGCGTTAGCTTCAACAGGTTAGGTGAAAATCCAAAGCTGCTCAATTTCTTAAATAAAATATTATGATCAAGAGAGTCAAATGCTTTTTTTGGAAAGATCGATCTAGATTACGTCGATTTGAATTTTCCTATCCATATTTTCACATAAATTAAGAAATTGTCGCTAAGTTGGTGATGGTAGATCTTCTGACCACGAAACCGCGAAACGTAGTGTGTTGTACTAGAGTATATAGGAGGGTAAGTCAAAAATTACTTACACTTTTAGTTCTACTACTGTATTAAACAAAAATAGGTGTACAACAGATACGCTATTTTTCGATATAGTCTCCACCTTTAGCAATGCACTTGGTCCAGCGAGCCACAAGCTTCCATATGCCTTCCTGGTAGAAGGTTTTCGGTTGGTCGTGAAGCCACTTTTACACCGCATCTCGAACGTCTGTGTCTGAGGCAAATCAACGACCTCTCAAAGCTTGCTTGAGCGGTCCAAAGAGATGAATGTCTGAGGAAGCGAGATCAGGACTGTAGGGAGGGTGTTCCAGAGTCTCAAAGCCCAACCTGTTGATAGTTTCTATGGTGTTATGGGCCGTGTGCGGACGGGCGTTGTCTTGCAACAACCAAACTTTCTTTGAGAGTAGACCACGGCGTTTGTTTCGAATTGCGGGCTTCAGCTTATTCGCCAACAAATCAGTACCTCGCACTATTTATGGTAGTCCCCATGTCCAAGTTCGGGCTCGTAGTGATGAACCCACGTTTCATTAACGGTCACTATTCTGCTTAAAAATGCGTCGCCTTCCGCGTTGAAGCGATCCAGTAAGCGTTGGCAGATGTCCAAACGTTTGGTTTTGTTTTCTGCGGTAAGCATTCGTGGTACCCATCGCGCACACACTTTACGAAATTTGAATTCATCGTGGATAATTTGACAGGCAGAACCGTGACTGATGTTTAAAGAAGATGCAACCTCACCTATGGTGACTCGCCTATTTGCTGTAACCATCTCTCAAGCTTGCTGAATGTTATCGTCGGTGGTCGAGGTTAACGGCCGTCCAGCTCACTCTTTTTGTATTACGCTCGTGCGGCCACTTTGAAACATTTCGATCCACAAAAAAACGCTTTTACGAGATAAAGCACTGTCCCCGTATTGTGACAAAAGTCTCCGGTGAATGTCAGCACCTTTCACACCCTCTGACCACAAAAACCGGATCACTACTCGTTGTTCCTCTTTGGTGCAAACTAATAACGGAGTTAGCAGACAAATGACGCGATCGTGATTAAATTCCGCACACATGACCACAGAAGCGCCAACTCAACGCATGCGCAAGCGGCTGCCACTACAATACCCCTCAAACTTGTTATGGCGAAAGTGTGGATAATATTTGACTTACCCGAACACATTAGCGAAGTTACATATAATTACGATGGGTCGGTGGTTGAGGATATCAAAGACATCTCCCTTCTTATGAACAGGCACTATCCTTGTTTTTTTCCAAGCTGTAGGGAAGACACCACAAGCTAGAGCCAAGTTGAAGATAAATGTAAGTGATTTAGCCAAAACAAATTTGCAGTCTGATTGGATAGCTTGTATTAGATCGTCTCTAGCACTTTATTTATTGGGAAGAGCCAATATGCTCTTTAGAACATAATCCTCGGTCACCGATTTATATATACTGGGTGCCATAAAAAAGGTAGCACAGCAAAATTCACTTTTTTAAATAGAATATATATAACGTATATTTTTACATTATTAAAGATCTCCAATCACACTCCATTTATTCCCAGTTTATGAAAGTAACCTGTTTTGTGGTTTTCGAGTGACAACTGTTGAAAAATCACATATCCTAAAGAAAGTATTCTTATACCCAAACGCTTTCAAATTTAGCAATAAAATTTGTTCTGTGGATTGACTGAGATTGGATGACGATGTTAGTAAATTGTTTTTATCACCGGAAATGCAGGGTGGCAATTAGGAAAGTATTTTCTTTACCAATTTCAAAATGATTTTTCTCGACTTTGTTAAACGTAACACCCTGTATTTTATAACTAGATATCATGCAGAATTAAATTTTGCATCAATCCGTCTTAAGTTTCCCTATATCTATTTTTAGCGGTTTCTACAATAATCCAGATTAATCAAAATTCCAATTTATTGAAAGGCAAAAGTAGAAATAAAATATTAGCACGTATTATTAAAAGTAATACAAAACTTGACGAAATTATGTAATACTTAATATAATTTAAAGTGATAATCAAATATAGAGATGATAATGAAAGAAAGAAAAACCTGAGGCAACAAATGTTCACTTTCACACAATCTATGACGCAGATATTTCGTGACATACCTAACTCCGGTGGAAATTGTACAAATAGCTACTAGCTCTACTAATTTTCTGTAATAAAATATTTACTTCTATTTATTACGTGGATTATATTTAAATTATAGCAGAATTTGTACTTGCTTCTCCACTCGAAAACATAAAGATCTCAATCCGCTTTATAAATATTGATATTTTGACGTTAAAAAGCACGAATTTGTAAATACTTACCGGTTAATGCGACATTCTCATGCAATTTTGTAATTTCTCACTTACCTGATATCGCCTATCTAATTTGTCCTAAAATTCATTAAAAGTAAATGTACTAGTGGGATTGACAATGAAATATTTAGGTTTTATAAATGTGTTGTTTCTTTTCTTTTATTTAGATGCATTTTGATTGTGTTATAAAGCTTAAAGCTGTTTTTTCGTTGGTTCTATTGAATCCCCGAATGTAATTCCAAAGCGTATACAGGAGTATGGTATTTTTTTAAAACATCTGAAACCATTTTTTTGTCGTATATTTTAATTTTATTTTATCTGAGAAAACTAGCTGAATCTTTTAGCAAGAAGTGTGTTCTTTATAAAAGTAGTTGCTTATTTTCAAATAAAAATAAAAACACAGTACATCTTATGTCGCTATAGAAGCATAGAAAACATGTTTATTTTCTTTCAAAAATTTTATTAAATGTAAGTTAGAATTGTTGGAAGTATTGAAATTGGTTATACCCGTGTGATACTGTATGCCAAGTTCATAGATCTTTCTTACTAGAGGTGTTGCCGTTTGGAATTGGTATTACAAAATCATACTATTCAGACAGTATCCAAGGTTTTAATGGGACGTGGACTCGTTTCAACATGGGTTGTTGGACACCCCTGTTCATTCCCAAGTTCCGATTATCAACTTCCACAAATGTTCGGGAAAAGATGGAATCGCTAGTCGTTGTGTAGTTGTTGGTTCCGCCCATACCAGGGTTATGCTGTAATCATTCTCAGAATCTTGTTTTGGGTCGTTCGTAGCCTTTTTAGATAACGCTTATCTGCCGTTATCCATGCTATACACCTATAAGATATAATAGGCCTAGGCATGTCTTGTAGATGGTAGTTTTGGTCCTCACATCCATAAGACCGCTTCGATTTGGTATGGTCAACTGGGAATGTCTTGCGCAAGCAAGCCTCTTTTTAATGTAGTCGATGTGAGGACTCCAGGTAAGACTCCTGTCGATTTTTAACCCCAAATACAAGACTAAGTTACTCCATGGAACCTCAGCGCCATCCACCACGATTCTCTTCGGTTCTAGTATTGACCACTTAGCGAATTGAACCGCCACACACTTACTCTCATTTACTCTGAGCATCCATTTCTTGAGCCACTCCACCAATGAATCATCTGCCTCTTGCAGCTTTCTCACTATTAGATCCTCGTCTGGGCTAAATGTGTATGTCATCGTGTTCTTCGCATACACGGACAGCTTTACCGTCGGATGCCTTAAGATGTCACTCATATAAATAATAAACAACACCAGACCTAACAACGAACACTGCGGAACTCCGGCACATGCGGATCACTTTGTTGACAGGCTTTTCCCAGATCTCACAGAGAAGAATCGTTCTCTCAAATAGGACGCAATCAACCTCACAAGATTCCCGCTGACCCCAATCCTTACCATCTTAAGGATCACCTCCCTATCCCACACTGTGACGAATGCTCCTGTAATATCAAGGAACACCGCTCCAGCCGTTTCTGTCCGCTCCAAAGCGTCTCTAACTGCGTCTGAGATACGAAAAAGCTGGAAATCGGTGGAAGGCCTAGCGGGAAACTCAAATTGTTCATTAGGCAGGGGAGCTAGCACCTCTCATTCGTTCCTTAATCCAGTCAAAATACCTATTCAACTACTTTGGATAAAGTTAATAACAAACCTATGGGGCAGTAATTCTTCGGGAACAGTGGGTTTTTTTCCGGTTTGAATGATCACTATGTATTTCCAAACGCTCGGGAAATACTGGACTCTCAATACTGAGTTAAGTAGGACCAACGAGAAACTCAACGCCACCCTGGGAAGACTTTTTAACGTCCCATTTCCTATTCCGTTAAATCCCGGAGTTTTGTTATCCTTAAGCCCGCTTATCCTACGTTCCAGTTCTTCGAAAGTCAACTCGTCTAGTGGTTCTGCCGGAAGTTCCTCATGCCGTACCTCGGAGTCCCTATCCAAGTTCGTTCCAAAGTCCCTAGAATACACCTGCTCCATGAAATCGGTATGAATTTTAGATCTGTCTTTCTCTAAGTGCGCTATTCTATTTTGTCCCTGTCCTGTCTTTTGGTCTTTTGAGCGCTTTGGTCATCCTCCACATGGAATTGTCTAACCCATTCGCCATGCCAACTGGAAAAAAAACAAACTGAAAGACAAGAAAACATGCGTTATATATTACAAACAAGCGCCAAAATCTCATAAAGTATTTATGTACTTAGGGGCAGAGCATGTTACATAGGAGGTAGGCGCCATAAATTCTCGGCCTGACAGGATTATACAGGTTCGAGCGTGCTGAAACTCCGTTGCGTCATAGTTGCACATGTGCGAGGCCTACACTATATATATATACATATATTACGGCTCAAAGAGTAGTAATTTTTAGTAGCCAGCCAGACAGCGTGACTAGTGCATGAAAATATCTCAGGTAACGAAAATTGAGTACCGCGCAGTCATTAAATTTTTAACAAAAGAAGAGCATACGCTTAATCACATTAAAAAAACGTTTAGACGGCGTTTATGGTGATTTATCTCCTTCACAACCAAAGTGGACAAAATGTTTCCATTTGGGGCAAGAATCTTGAAGATGGGGAGCGCCCCAAAACACCTCAACTATTGAAGAAATTGTATAGCAGATCGCCGTTTGAAAGTGAAGGAAATAGCAGTAATGTCTAACATTTCTGAAACAAATATTCGCCGAATTCTCGATAACCATTTGGGTATGAATAAGATTAGTGCAAAATGGGTACCGCACCTTCTTTCTGCTCTCCAACTTGAACGACGGGTCGAATGTGCGCGCTCGTTTTTAAACATTTGTGGAGACGACCCGAAACCAATTTTGGAGTCGATTGTCACTGGAGATGAGACAATGGTTCTGTATCATGATCCTTTACCCAAAAAGGAGCCGATGGAATGGCGGCGACCCGATGAACTTCGTACCAGAAAGACGAAAGTCGTTTAATCAACGAAAAAGGGGTTGGCCACAATATTCTGGGATTGTGAGGATATTTTACTCATTGATTTTAATGAGGGCAATACAACTGTCAACAACGCATATTATATGTTGCATAGATTGAGGAACAATATTCGTGTAAAACGTCAAGGAAAATTGACGAAAGGTGCTCGATTATTGTACGGCAATGCACCCGTCCATACTGCCGCCATTTCGTAAGCTGCCGTCCGGGAATGAGGTTTTCAAGAATTGGAACATCCGCCGTATAGTCCCGTACATAGCTCCAGGTGCCAACAAAAAATAGTACACTTTATTTCTTTAGATCAAAGAATGTACGCCTTGTTTATTTGCAGGATGCACAAAGATGTAGGAAACGTACCACGGGGTTTATTTTTCTTTTACAGTAATATTGGACTAGTGATGCAAATGCCCAGCGTCCAACACTTTCTTGGCATTGCAAATCGTAATATAAAACATACGGTACAAAATGGATCACTGACTTCACCACTTTCCAGTCGGAAATCCTTAAGTAGGTTGTATTTATAGTATTTAGTGGTTGCCACCTTGTAATTTTCTATGTGCTTCATTAGTAACACGGAAGAAGACGTCAATGCTGCCTAATAAGAAAAGAAATTCGATTAGTTAAATAAAATCCCTTTGGAATTGCACTATTCCTCGAAAAATCTTGACTAGTAATATTTTATATCAAATTTGCTTTTTCTTTCTAAATTTCTCTGTAACAGCATTCTTAGACTTGAAATAATTTAAGCGAAAGCGGTTAGACAATGCAGAGCCGAGATCTCTAATCCGCTTACTCATTTCACTGGCGTTTGTCTTTCCCTAACACTACCGAAACTAGAAGGAATTTGTGTTGTTATAGTATAATGTAAATGCATTCAAATTACTTGGCAGTCGGGTCAAGCGTAACTTAATATTGAATGAATTATAACTTCACCGACCCTTCACTATTGTACGTTAGAGTATTGTATTAAGAAAGATGGCTTGTTCGAAATTAAGTTAATACTGTCAGTATGGTGCGAGTATACGCCTACAAAATTAACTACGTTATACTATAAACAGGCAGCTTTGGCTAATATACTGCAAAATGTTGGCGGTTTTAATTCACAATGTCTTTGACTTTTGTGATTTAACGAACTTAATCTAAATTTGCTTACATTGTGGAAGAACCCGTGGGTACATTGTAGTACAAAGTTAGTATCCCAACTTCTTGTATTCTTTTATATCTTGGAATATAGAGAAAAAAATATTTTTTCTAATACGATTGATATACCTTTTGATAAGTAGTTGTTATTTAAAGAAGGTACACGCAGAGAAACGTTTACTTGTATCAAGACTGTCTGCCTCAATTCAACACAATTACTGATTCAATTATCCTCAACACAATAACTGTTTTAAATCAAAAGAAATATTTTCTTAGCGTTCTTTTCTCCGTTTAAGAGAAGTATACACTTGTAATGAAATAATTGTATTTCTTTGTTTAAGACATTTGTTAACTTGACTCAAGAAATCTTGCAGAAAATTTGAAGAAAACGATTGTTAGTATAAGTAAATGACCGTTATAACACAAAGCAATATTTTCTTAAGAATAATAAATAGTTTTCTTAATTCCAGAAAGCGTTTAGGTATTGTTCATAAATCAATAGTTTCATTTTCTTAAATAACGCATTTGAAGTACACATGAAAAAAGTGCCTAGAAACAATAACCAAGATGATGCTAATTATAAATAGCTCATGGTATTGATAGAATCACTCCCAACAAAAACAATGTGAGAAGAGAAAAGCACTAACGCTTTTGTTCCTGCCCGCATAGTTCGCAAAGTTTATGCCTCTAATCTTCAGGAACAGCACTGAAATATTTCCTGGCGCCACCTATTTGTGAGAGATAAAAGATATAGTCATGTCCTCCTAGATAATAGAGGTAGTAACCGGAATACAAATGCCATACTTACCCATGCAATGATATAACCTTTAACATACAACGTTTCACGAATATTTTCAAAAGGTACCGATTAATGTAATTCTTTTTTCTTTTTATTACTATTTACCACGTGTGCTAATTTAACTATAGTTTTCTTAAATATATAATAAATAATAGTAATATAGGATAAATAAACTTAAATATTAACTCATTAGTTATTAAACTACATAAACACAATCGCTATTTAATCACATTATTAAAGAAATAATTTAATTATACTCCAACATAAAAAAGAATTTTTTCATTCACTTGCTCCTAATTTTAATTATTATCTTTAGGTTTTTTTCCCATTATTGTAATTTTTATTTTATTGGACATCCTTGCAGCCTGATGATGGGTTTTCTGAACACGAAACCGGCCGCCTAATTTCTCAACAGAACTGTAAAATCTGGACCATATTTTCATTTGTACCTTTAATATGAATATTTTCTTAACTCAAAACTAATTGATTTACTTGGAAAAATCATTTTTCTGTCTTAGATTTTCTTGATTTTCTAACCCTAATAAATAGAGCAACCTAAACTTGCGGACTCGCATAGGCGTCGGTATTACGGGTTAATATAAGAATACGAAAAATTCATAGATAAACTAAACCGGTAGAAAAGCAGGCATGTAGTGTCGACCTTGAATATAAATCATGTTAAACCGCGCTGAGAGAGATTTCGTTTTAGTACCGGTTGAGCTGTTGCAGAGATTAGTCGAACGGTCAAGGTTATGTACTTACGTGTCGCTTTTGAAAATATAGCTGGTGTTTTTTGTGTGTTGTAGTATTATACCAAGTACATAATTAGTGTATCGTTTCATATAGAACTAATATTTACATACCTAAGAAAACAATGCCTCGTAATAGATTTGCTACTAATGTACATAAGTATGTGTCACTTTTTCCCCATTTAAAATATGACGGTAGTGCAGCCCGAGGGGGTAACATCCATTATTAAATTTAAAAATGTAAAAAACAATGATCTCGTTTTTTAATTAAAAATGTTAATTTTTCATTGTAATTAAAAAAAAAATTGCGGGATAATGTCTAATAAATAAATTTTTAAAAAACGTTTTACATGTGTTTTTATTGCTAAAGGGTTGCTTACAACAAACCTTATATAAAATTTGCTTAAAATTCAAGAAATCCAGGCTGGGCGGTTAATTGTGCCGCTGAATGTATAAATTAATTGTTTTCATGTGCCTCCTAACCGGGTCGATAATATAGCGACTCTACTTTGTCGAATTAATTATAATGATTAATGTAGCTAATAGAGGACGCCACGAAAAATACAGATCAATTGAAAATCGTAAATTGCTGTGTTAATTAGCTTGTTCAATTGAAAGTATAAGTTAAAGATTGTCAATGTAGCTTAAAACTACATTCTAATCTATGCTGGCAAATGCAAAGTGTATGCGCCCTCACCCTCTCTCTTTCTTTCATCAAACATCCCCCGGTCGCGTTCAAGTTCATGATATATACCGTTTGGAAATTGACAATTCGATCGGGTACGTACACTATTTATATGGGCATTTACTTTGTAGTTATCCGTCGCACTCCAAGCAACAAAAAACGTGAGCACTAATAAACTATGATTTCTACAGGCTCAATGAAGAAGTAACTTTATTCATTCGAAATAAATAACTATAACTAGAGTAACCTAAACTTGCGGACTCGCATAGGCGTCGGTATTACACGGTATTATAAGAATACGAAAAATTCATAAATAAACTAAACCGATAAAGAAGCAGGCATGTAGTGTCGACCTTGAATATAAATCATGTTAAACCGCGCTGAGAGAGATTTCATTTTAGTACCGGTTGAGCTGTTGCAGAGATTAGTCGAACGGTCAAGGTTATGTACTTACGTGTCGCTTTTGAAAATATAGCTGGTGTTTTTTGTGTGTTGTAGTATTATACCAAGTACATAATTAGTGTATCGTTTCATATAGAACTAATATTTACATACCTAAGAAAACAATGCCTCGTAATAGATTTGCTACTAATGTACATAAGTATGTGTCACTTTTTCCCCATTTAAAATATGACGGTAGTGCAGTTTTTTGCTTAATATGCAATGTTCGTTTGGCTGCATTGGACAGAACTGATTGCCAGAGGCATGTCAATGGTATTAAGCATATGAGAAATGCAAAAACTGAAATACCTTATACACTATTCCTCATACATTTATTAATTATGTTTACCTCTTGTAATCTTCCGTTGTCGTTGGTGAGAAAAGCAGCTTTTAAAACGTTTTGGCGACAATACATTCCAAAGTACCCATTACCGTCACAAACACAATTACAGAATCATTTGCCGCGAATGAAAGAGATGCTGTAAAATGTGTGTAAACGTGATTTGTGTTCCAAAAAAATATGGATTACCGTGGATGAGACGACCGATATAAAGAAAAACAGTATTGTGAATGTAATAGCTCGCGTTTTATCTAGCGAGAACACAGCATCTCGATATTTGTTAGCTTGCAAACGTGTTCAACAATGTACCGCGGAAAATATTCAAAAAGTGATAATGAACGCTTTGAAAAAATTTAAAATTGCCCAAGATCAAGTTGTGATTATTGTGACAGATAGTGCAGCAACGATGTTAAGTGTTGGGCGATCCTTAAAACATATATTTCCTAACTTAATACATATAACCTGCGTGCTGCATGCTTTGCATTTAGTTGGTGAAGTTGTTCGACAACATTACGGAAACGTTGATCGGATGATTGGAAGTACTAAAGCTATGTTTCGTAAATCTCCTAAACGTTTAAAAGAATTTCGTAAATTTTATCCAGGTATTCCAGAACCTCCTGAACCAATTTTAACGCGATGGGGTACTTGGCTAACAGCAGCTTCTTACTATTTGATCCATTTTCAGCAAATTCAATCAGTTATAATGCGATTTAATCGGAATAAATCCAAAGCAATTAGAGAAAGTCAAAGAGAATTTCAGATTCCTCAACTTTTAGAAGATTTAACAACAATATGTACTACAATGTACTGAATTGTCATTGCAGGAATCATTGGACATAGTGGAGAGTGTAAAAAATAAATTACACACATTAAATGATACGCCAGAATTATGCGCTAGTCAAAAGTTGGCAGAAGTTTTAAGGAAAAATCCCGATTTTAATACTTTAGAGGCCGTATAAGTGTAAGAATAGTGAACTTTTAAGTGATTTTGAAAAACAGTTTCTACATGCAAATGTAACTTCCTTAGATGTGGAGATCGTTTTCTATGTATAAGAATATTTTTTCTTGTCGACGCACAAGGTTTAAAGAAGTAACTGTGGAAACATATGCAATGATGCAAGTTTACAGTAGTTCACATCCTGATGCCTCTAATTTGTTGAATAATTAGCAAGTAAGTTTATTTATGAATTTTTCGTATTCTTATATTAACCCGTTATACCGACGCCTATGCGAGTCCGCAAGTTTTGGTTACTCTACTAATAAAATATTTATTTAATTCAAATACAATTTATTTCAAGAAAATTGTTTTCTTATATTACATTTTTATAATATTAAAATAAAAGTATAATAGTCTGATTTTTGCAAGAAAATCTATTTTCTTTTTGTTGTTTTGTTTTTCTTTGTTTAAAACCATATAGGATTTTCCAATATATAGGTGTTCCTAAGTACCTTCAGTTCTGCTGGGTTTGAGCGTGTTTATATGGTGAGGTTAACCTTATGCAAATTAGAAATAACGTTTAATTCATCTTTAAAGATTTCCAATTTATGTCTTACACTATCTCACATTTCCAATATCTTAATAATGCTATATATTTCAACGTTACTAAAACGTTCTTTAATTACGTTAATATAACGGTAGCAATGAATTGTTTTCTAAGACAATGGAAGCCGTTGGTTGCGATCATGGGGGTTTCTTTGAAAAGGTGGACATTTACAGAAATCGTTATTTTTTTAGAAGTACACATTAGGCAGATGTGGTTTAGGTACTAAAAACCACACAGAAAGGCCTAATACGCACTTGTATGGTGCTGAATTGCTAATGAGATGCGCTTAATATTGCCGGAAGTTGGTATGGACATATTTTCGTTAAAAAGTCATTTTTTCTAATAGAACTTCCTATGTATTACTTTAGTTTTGAATTTCTGGCAAACCTCTAAACAAAAGCTAATGTGTTAGTGGTCTAAAATCAGCCATTTTCTCGCCACAGCGATTTTTTAAACTGAACTAGTCAATATTTATTTTGTCAGTATGCCATGATAGAAACATTGGAACAAGTATTGAATATGATGGCATTTAGTAATGACTGTATTTACAACAAAACTACGTACTACATACCGAAGTGTATGGTCGTACATTCGAAGATCTCTTAAAACAACTTTTTTTTTCTATTGGCACTTTATTCCTTGTTTCTCCTTGTACATTCTTGCAATTTATGTATTTATTATTTATGTGTATACAGCTTATTAATATTTACTAATACATTACAAAATTTGGTTTTGTTGTATTGACCAAGTTTCTATTTTGCGAAGTATTATAAAATAAAAAAAATTTAAATCATGCTGACATATCTTTAATATTTCGGGTTTTTTAATTTTTATTTCTCCTTTATTCTTAACTCCTTTTATTTCTTTTCATGCTCCTCCCTTCATATTTCTTACACTATTCCAAAACTGCTTATTGTTGTTTTTGAAGTTCTCACCCAGTTCTCTGCCAAACCTTTCCCAGCCTTTTCTTTTTGCTTCTCTTATCATGATCTTAACTTCATTTCGAATTTCTATGTACTCCAGTCTATTTGTCTCGTCCATAGTTTTATTGTACTTTTACCACGCTTGTTTCTCTCTTTTAATTTTTTTTTTTTCCTGTGTCTACCAATCTGTTCTTTTCTTTCCTGCATTTATTTTTTTCTTTCCGCGTGTGATCTCTGCTTTTTGAATGACAGTTTCTTTCAGTATTTTCAATCCTTCCTCTGCATTCCACTGGTCTTTTGTTTTTTCAATTTTGCTAAGTCTCTATTTGGTATGCTCTTGTTTCTTCATTTCTGAGGTTACGTATTTTTATTCTTGTGTATTCCTCATCTTTTTCTTTCTCTACCTGCTCACTTTGCTTGTTTGCTATTACTAGCCTGTGGTTTGATTCGATTTCTGTTTCGGGCATCGTCATGATGTCCTTCATTTCATGCTGTAGGTTTGCTGAGATGGTTATGAATAATGCTCCTCGCATTTCTTTCTATGGCCACAACAGTATACCTGTCTTCAATTTTTTGATCCCATGATTTCCAAAAATTCTAAACTAAAATAATACACATGGTGTTCCATTAAAAGAATGACATTTTAACAAACACGTCATACCTATTTACCGCAATATTACGCGCATCTCATTAGCAATTGGGAACCACATAAACGTTTGCGTACTGGACCCTTTCACGCTTAATCTGGGTACCAGAAATCACATCAGCCTAATGCGCACTTCCAGAGAAATAACGATTTTTGTAAATCTCGACCTTTCCAAAAAGATAACCTTAATAACAATGCAACCCTTAGTTTTAGGACAGCACCTTATTATATTTTGTTTCAGAATTTAAATATAGCATTTTCCATTTAAAAAATACAACACTGGGCAGCGAAGAAGTTATGAGTAACGCTGGCCACGAGCGGTACCGCGCATCGGCGTAGAATCAGTTCGGACCGAGAGGAACGGTAGTATTACTTCGTCTGCGTAGCAGTACGGACATTTTCGCTGCCGGTCATTTGCGCAATTGTTTATCTGTCCTAGAAAAATTATGATTTCGTCAGCAAAACGACCGCGGTCGGACAAACTTCGAAAATTTATTGCAGAAATTCCAGACTTAATATATGAAGGTGCTAAAATTAAATGTGTAATCTGTAAAATCCCGTTGATGTGTTGGTCCAGACAACATTGTCTACGACAAGTAAATAATGAAAAGCATGTCTCAAAAAGAAATTGCGCACGAGACAATGAAAAATTTATATTTAATTTATGCGTCACGTTTATCGCATGTAATATACCGTTTAATTTACTAGACAAGGAACCATTTATCTGCTTTTGGAATAACTATTCGGAGTGCAAATTACCAAGTGGAACATCGTTACGAAGAATTGTGCCATCTGCGCGCGAACATATTGAACAAAAAATAAAATCGGAGTTGAAAGATCAAAAATTGTGGTTATGTGTCGACGAAACAACAGATCGGAAGAAACATTCTGTTCTTAATGTAATGGCACGCAAATTGGAACCTCATCAATCGGCACCTTCAATTCTAATAGTCTCCAAACGAATACAACAGTGTACTGCTGAAGTAATTTCAAAGTTAGTGTTAAATACATTGGACACGTTTGAACTTTCAACAAACCAACTCTTGATGTTAGTGAGTGATGGTGCTGCAAACATGCTTTCTGTAGGCCGGTCTCTTAAAAAGCATTCTGCTAATTTGTTACACATTACGTATAAAATTCATGCTCTTAATCTTGTGGCGGATAGTATCAGAAAATGCTATCCTGAGGTAGACGCTTTAATAGCGCATATCAAAGCAGTATTTGTCAAATCACCGAAACGTATTCGCGAATTTCACAGACTGTGCGCCCGTGTACCAGAGCCACCAGAACCTATTCTAACTCGTTGGGGAACATGGTTGCAGGCCGCGTTTTATTATCATAAATATTTTGACAATATTAAGAACGTGGTTTTACAATTCGATACAGAGGAAGCTGCCGCTATCCAGAAAAGCCAGTCGAAATTTCAAGATAGTCAGGTTAAAATGGATTTAAAAATCATTCACGACAATTACTTCAGGCTAGCAGATGCAATAGAAAAATTACAAAATCCTGCGGTGCCGTTAGAAGAATCTCTACAAATAGTGCCACATGTTCACGCACAGTTATGCGCGATTGAAGACGCAAAAAATGTTTCTGTTCTAGAAAAATTTGAAAGCGTTTTTGAGAAAAATTCTGATTTTGGTACATTAAGACACATTTGTGAAGGTGCGTCAACAGAATCGTTAAGTTATTTGAAAGATTATTTTACTTACGCAAATATTACGTCACTAGATGTAGAACGTTCGTTCTCTGCATATAAACGCATTTTTTCCTCATGCCGTACTAGTTTTGCCGAAACAACAGTTGAAACATATCTAATGTTGCAGATATTTAACAGACATTATTCACTTTGTGATTTCACGAACGACTCTTAAAATGGTAAGTGTTTGAGCACGTGATATTTAATTTTTATTTAAAAGATGAGCGAAATTATTTGCGGCAGCAAACATCTCTATTAACAGAATAACTCTAGTGGAACACGAGGCCTGGTCGACTCTACGGTACTGCGCGGTACCGCTCGTGGACAGCTTTAGTTATGAGACACTGTAGGGTTCAGGATAATTTTAAACCATGTCCACAATCGGATCTCTTAACAAGGGAAATGCCGTTTTAGAAAAATCTGTATTCACAAAGTACAATCTCCGGACCCCGCAAAGTTGAGTCACCATGTATAAGGTGTTTCAGGGGAATAGGAAGTACGGCATCAAAATAAGAACATGTATAATACGGTAACACATTGAATTGAGTGATGACTATTTTTACAGTAACTGTAGCATTAAGAAGGCGACCCAATAGTGCCTCTCTCGAAAATGTTTCTTCCTAACCTTCTGAACATATCCTTCCTTTATTCATGAATCACTCTCTACAGGTCATTATTTACAAAGCTCGCACTCTTTTTATGGGAAATTCTGAAAGAATTGAAGAAGGCAGCCAACAACTACCTATCAAATCTAAAATGCCAAAGGGTTTTAAAAAAGATAAATTAGTTTGCATAAAGCCAATTGTGTAAATAAAATTTGCAAACTGAGTAACTGATTTGCTGTTGCGCAAGGAGCGAGTTCTGTATAAATCAAGGGGTGAATTCCGCAAATAAAAAAAATTATCATGACTTTTATGTATTAAAAGCAGATTTCTTTTTTTTCCAATAAACATATTTTAATATTTTTATCGAATAGCATGTTTTGCAAACAATGGCCTCATGTGTAGTATTGTTTGAATTATATTTTTTATTTTTGTTTGTAAAAATTCTGAATTCGAATTCCAAACACTACAACTCGAAAACCTGTTTTTTTAATAAGTCTTTGTACGAACCCGAACATTCACATTAATACCGCTGCCCCATAAATTGTTTGAGTGTTTTATCTGAATTGATTAAACCTACCATATCCATTAAACGCTGTGTGTAACATACTCCAAAAAAAAATTTATTGATAACATTCCGTATTTAATATTTCACACCATTCGCCGAAATCGGTCTTTGTCTAGGATAGAATTTATTGTCCCATATTCTGCAAAAATATGTACTTACTAGGTATATGCGACCACAATATGATAACGGTGTCTTATGTACCTACTCATGAATGTTCGTTTTGCTATTATTACAAGGAACTACATACGTACGTACGTCCACCACACATGCACATATTCGAATAAATGGAAGGGATATTTCATTTCTAAAATCTAGCAAGCGAATCCATTGGATGTATAAATTTACACAGGAAAACTCGCGAACGGGCGCCAGAAATCCTGTTGCTCTATATTCTCATTGTCTTTGTATATTTATTATCACAGCAAGCATCCGCTTCCTCCTTCGTAGAATGTCTTGAGACGACGCGACCGAGGATCAAGGATTTTCGTAACAGAGATCTGTCTACGTCGGCAAAAAATTGCACGCCTTATATCGATGAATGTTGTTGCAATGGGAATGATAAGTATACAATTCACTACAGAAATAGTTGCAAATATAAGAATATCAAAAAAAGGATCTTCGGGTAGAGAAATGTTAGGTCACAGTAATAAATTTACCAAAAATAAATTTACCTAAACTAAATATCATATCATTGTTCTCAGTTATCAAAAAGTATATGATTTCAATAACGATTATTTTATATACATAGGTACAAATTTCGCAAAACATTTAAAAAGAATAAATAAATATTATATAAAATAAAATCTAAAACACAAAAGAATGCAATATTTGGGTTGAAGAATTGTCTACTGATAGAGATACATAGCTCTTTCCAAATGCTATGTGGCTATTTTAATAATTTTTAAGCTAATAATTAAGAAGTTATTCGTGAAAAACGTAAACTACCCCGATTTTCCGAGTACATTTTATCCTTTTGACTGCGTTTCTAACTGAAACGAGAAAGGGTTTCTTAATACAGCGTCCTAGTGCGTGGACGGAAGATAACTCTTTCTCTGAGCAATTTAGAGAAAGTTTTCAGACAAAAAATATTCAGAGACAAGTTCTGTACAACACAAAATTATGCTCGAGTATACAGGGATTCAGCTTCCACAGTTCACGATACAGGTTTGGTATTTTAAATTGAACATTCTGTATATCATTACGTTTTTGGATATCTCTCTTCAATTCAGGTTAATTGTCCTCAATAACAATTGAGATCATTTGCGATTTTTGCGAAATTCCGCTCTTTGACGGCCGATGTCTTGAACGTCTTACGTACTAGAGCGGTGATTCCAATTTTATTCAATTGAGTCTTTCTTGGAATTTTCGGCAATGCATCGATTTTTTTTTATTTCAAATAACGTCTACAAGACGGCCATCGAAATCGTTGCCATGTTTGATTCATGCTCATTAAATTGAGCCCCTTGGATATTTTTCAAGAGTCTGATAGAGAAACTATTCTAGAAACTATTCATGCTTTATAACGCTCTGAAGGACGTCGACGAACAAATCGGCTTCTCTCAGTTAACACTTCTAGCTGTAATTTGTCACTATAAATAATCTAGGAAAAAGTAAAAAATGTAGGTAACCATTAAACGAACTGTGAGGATGAATTTGGCCAAAAATACAGATGATAAATGAAGCTTACCTTTCCCAAACTTTAACTGTATATTTTCTATATTCTTTAGCCCATTGAAATCGTGTCACTTTCATTTTAGAGGTTAGTCTTGGATTCTTTGCCGTACATGTGCATTTCAACCCTGTTGCATGAAGATATCTCCGAACTGTTCGGGCTGATATTTGTATACCTTCTGCACTAAGAATTTTATGTACATTAGTAGATAAAAAACGATGTTTTATAGCCACTTTTACTAGACGACGATCACCTTAAGAGGTGATCGTCGTCTAGTAAAATAACTGTAAGCAGTTATTTTGCGTTTGCCTGCACAGTATGTTCTGTCACTACTTGTACTAGGAATATTCTCCTTAATTAATTTCGCGATTCTCAAAACAGTTCGATGTGATACACCCTCTTTTTGTGCAACTTCACGTTGAGAGAACTCTCCCGTCTCTAGAAGAGGAGAAATTCGTGCTTTTTCCTCTTGGTTATACCCTTTTTAACATTAATTTTGGCGTATAAACAATATAAATAAATTCTGAATTCATACTTTGAAAGGAAAATCTCGCTTAATTATATTTGCAAGATTACTAAAACTATAACGCCATTATACACTATTTTGTAGCAATGCAACGTGATAATTCGTCTAGAGAGAGAAATCGTTTTTCTTTTGGTTATATCCTTCTTCTATCCATTTGTAATATATTAAAAACGAACACATAAATAATCTCTGAAAGTCTTGGACAAATCGTAAATACGTTTTTATATTGCAATGAACAAGAATATGAACGACACAATTCAACTAACAAATTATGTACTACGAATGCAGAGGCGTGATCAATGTATGATATCGTTATTGCACCTAAACATTACTTTTAAAACCAGTAGTTATCTGTGGCCATCATGTATTAGGGTATTACTCAAACAATAATGATGCATTTATAGATTTTCGAAATTAAAATTATATTTAACAAATATTCTTATAAATTTAATATTTCTCAACTGGTCCTGTTTCCATGGCCCATGACTGTGGGTAATAATACAGAAACTAAATGTGATTTGACTACCATGATAATGATTGGCTACCTATAAATGCGGAGTTGTTAACATAAAACTTTCCTTGAACGTACACAACGTCAGATATACAACTTTAATAGCGTTGGCGTTTCACAGAAAACTAGATAAGCTTTTACGGTGGCGATAACGTTTGTCATTGAATCCGCTGAAAAATTGTAAAAATACCTGCATTGATGGAAGTAATTCGTTTCGCGACAGATGCAAAAAGCAGATCAGTGGTGTTATTAAAGTCGTCCGTTTAATGGATGTCACTCATAATCAGCGATAACGTGAAGTTGCTTCTGCCGCGCCGCCACCGTAGACTTTTCTTGCATGACGCTCTGCAGCGCGAACACATCTACCAGTTTTGTGATGGAAAACGTTCCATATTTAGTGCGCGAATCTTTACTATCTAGGAGAAAATGCAAGATGTAGGTTCGTCGACAAGCAGAATGACCGCTCATCCGAGCACCTGATCCCAGTCTACCGCTCGGAGATATGCGGACATTGTCGGCACGGAATCGAAATACTACTTGCTTCAATGAACAGTTTGCTTTTGTATCTATCAAATGTTATTAATTAAGCGGTGAACTCCAATCTGTTACACTAGCATATAGACACATGCTGTGGAGTTATTTTGGTACAGAGGTTTTTGTAATAATTAAGGGACATGTAAAGTAGAGATAGATAAGGATAACTACTGATTCAAGTACAATTCTGTACCTTGATAGAAAAAGAGCCAATGTCCATTTCACCAGTTTAGAGAAAAGCAATTATATCTGCACGCCATATCTTTTAATTTAATTACAAAGTAGAAATCTTTTTTATACGATTTTTGGCAAGGGTGAAGTAAACAAGTGATATTTTAAAACAATAATGTTTATTTTGATTTTATTTTTTATATAAAAAAAAAATTTACATTGGCCTAGAAAATACTCTAAGACAACTGGACTTTGGCCCTAATAATCAAATAGAAAAGTACTAATCAAAACTTTGTTTAAAAACTAGGACATTTTAACCTTAAAACAAAACTAATCATGAACGTCTGGCATGTCCACTGGGTCAAGCTGTGTTGATCGCTTTAGATTTTAATATCAGCGATAGACAGTGATTCCAAACTTATAGGGTTTGGTAGATCGATTTCCATCCCATTTCTTCGTTTTCTTACAGTTCCTCTTCTGATATCAACTCTTTTAAATATTTCAATATCAGAAAAACTGGTTTTATAAAAAAAAACTAATACTCATCTTTTTGAGTAAATTTTAACCACTTTATGCGCATCCATGGAATAGTATCACCCTCTTCATTCTTTTTTCGATGCACAAGTTTGTTATCTAGCAGACTTCTAAAATTAAAAAAATCTTTTTGTTGCATTTCAACAACTTGTAAAGGAGGAGTTCGGAGTACAGTTCTTATAAAATTAATCCAATCGTGAGGAACTTCAATTTCAGCAGTTGTTTTTTTCTTAGCTGTCTCAATGGCCGCATGAATACTGTCGGGGGGAATGACCAGGTTCCATAAATTTGTGATGAATTTCTTTCAAATTTCATGCATGAAAAGACACAGCATAGTACACGTAAAAATGTTTCTGTTCTGTCCAGAACAAGAATCGCTAAAAAGGCTGAGAATATCTACGTCATTAGGTAACGACAAGAGGAACTTTCTGACACAAGAAGCTATTTCCTGACCACCGCGACCAACCACTGTTTCATCCCACAGGTAACAAATTCCTAAACTGCCTCAGGTTGTTGTTTTGTGTATAGTCAAAGTTGGCAAACATTTTTCTAAGTCGAAGGAAGGAACTACGAAGGTTTTGTCTTTTTTGCTTCTTTCCTTATCCTGAAACTTATGTTTATAAGCAGCCTCAGCTAAATCCAAATGTATATCCCTTTCTCCTAAAAGTTTTATTTTGTCATCGTTCTCCTCTTTAGTCAATTGTTTCTCTTCTAGAACTTTTAAGCTTAACTTAAGTCTAACGCATTTGGCACAAGTGTCATTTGCTGGGACGTGAAAAGAAAGATTAAATTCTTCATTAAAAGTTTTTCTATACTGAGACTCCTTTTCAGCTGTTATATTATTTTGTTTACAATGTTCACAATAAAGACGGTACATCAACGCAATGCAGAGATCGGGACTTAAGTACTTCTTCGAGGTACGTTCTCGGGAGTAATGACTGTTATATGATGGAAAACTATTAATACTTTTTCGTATATCTTTCCTGTCTTCCCTAATTCTTTTATGTTTAGAATGTTCCCTCGACCATCCATTGGACAAACACTTGATTCACTATTCCTTTCTTTCTCAACAATTACTCTCACTTTTTTCAAAGTGAAATCAAATGCACGAAGATACATCGTCTGACAAACTTCAATATTCAGTCCCTCTTCATTAGTAAGAAAATACTTCCTAGTGAATTTCCTTCGACGTGTTTCATTAGACTTTTTACTTGTTATTCGAATCCTTTATCTCCCTCTTTTTTCGTTTCCTTTACCGTTTCTGCAACATATTGATCCTGGCTACCGCTTCATAAATTGTAAAAGTCTTCAAACAGTTTTTTTCTCTGTTCTTCATTAATCAACTCGAAACACTTCTTACGACAATTGCATGGAGCTTTGAGTGCTTTTGCTTTTTTTACAATACCCTTCTTACTCACATATTCTTTGCCTCGTTCTTTAATTTTGTTTCTGACATTTTCTTTCTAGGACTTTGCGTTTGTTAAACGCTTTCTAGTTTTATTTTTCGTCACATTATTTTTGTCGACCTCCTACTTTGCGCTTCAAGATATTTCGGCCCAAATTAGCTATTTTTTGTTGTGTAAAATCCGTTCTTGCCGATTCTTCGTTTTTTTCATTTGAAGGAATGTAATCTAGGTCTTGATCAGAATCACTATAAGAGCGAGATTCATTTTCTTCAATGTCAATTTGTCCCTAAAAACCATGCATGCTATTTGTTTTGAAGAAAATTGAGTTTATCATACTACTTAATTTCATCTTTCCATATACCTTAGGAAAATCAATTGAAACCTCCCTTAGAGTTGTTAGTTCCTGGTATATCAGGTAACGATCATCTGGAAACTCCGCCAATTCCTAAAACAAAAAAAAAATAGAAAATAGGAAACAAAATACTGAAAATTATTTAGATACAAAGATAACAAAGATAAATTAAAATATGTACATGTACTTACAGAATTAACAGGAGTTAAGGGCTCCAGGTTATTTTTCAAATCATCGAAATGGTCAAGAGCGGAACTAAAAAGCGCCAAATTTTGATGTTGCTGGCATTCTGAAATGGCGGTAGAAGCACAATTTGTATAATCCGTAATATTATCTAATATAAAGTTAAAATGAAAAGTAATTTAAACTATCTTATCTTTGACAATGTCTAGCCACCTTCTTCGGTTAACGACTTGCAATTATTTAGTATTTGAAGTATTTATTTTTTTAGTATTTATTCATTTTCAACATAAACACACCTAACCACTTCACCAACACTAAATTAAATGCAAGGTTAGAAAACACCACCACTTGCGGTAAATGTTCCTTAAGCAAAAATGTAAGAACGGCCAATGTCCATGACAAATGTTAAAAGGGCCAATGTCCGGACATTGGTCGTTTTTCTATGGAGCTAAAACGAACTTTGGCCCCTTTTTTAAAAGATTATTTCAAACACTATTTAAGTTGAGACATTGGCCTTTTGTCTGACGAAAGATGAAGAATTCAGGAAGTCTATAGTGCCATTAGCTCTATAAGCAACATTTTGGACATTGGCCCTTTTTCTATCAAGGTACTGAATTATTGATAATGTTTTTATTTAGAGGTAAATCTACAATATGAAACTAGAGATGTTAATTTTTCTGATCATAGATTGATATTAGGTTTGTTTCTGCAGCGATTTAAAATCGTTCGAAATCGTTAGAGCATGCGCATTACAAAAATCGTGTTCGTGCAAATTCACATACACAAAAAACATTTTATTCAGTGGTATTCAGTAAATGAAATTAAGTTGGATAAAACGAAATATCACCGATATCTAATGTCATTTGTTGGCTTTGGTTTTGTATTTATTGCTTCTTATTGTCGTTCGGTGTGTTTTTATAAGCAAATTGTCGCAAAATAGTTCTTTTTAGAGCTCTACTTGCTACTGTTGAACATTTGAAGGTATTCTTGTAATAATTATATAAAATGATACTGATAACATAGTATTTGTTACAACAGTTTTGGTATGGCTGATAAAGAGGTATTTAACCCAAAAGCAGGGCAATCAAAAAATCCTCCGGGGAAGCATGTTAGCAGTAAGCAAAGGTTTATGGCTTATAATTTGTATCTGGACCTTAAGCAGGACAATTCTAAATCGGTAGCTGTTAAACTGGCTGCAAAGCAGCTTGGGCTAGGTGAAAGAACAATGTGGGATATTGTAAAAGAAATGGACATCACGGGACTTGTTAATTCACCCCCTAAAAAACGACCTCGTCATACAATATATGATTCTTTGGACGAAACGCAAAAGTCAATAATTAGAAGACACATGCATTCCTTTTTTTTTAAAAAACGAACTACCAACATGCACAAAAATATTGAGTGTAAATATAATATGTACATTATCTTACACTTATATCACCTTACTAAATCTTATAGGTTGTTAATGCAGACGATACTTTGCCCATATTGAAAAGAACATTTTGGAAGTTCTTGAAGAAGTTGGGGTTTAAGTGGATGAAGCGAAGTCAAAACAGTGTTTTAATGGAACGGCAAGATATTGTATTATGGATATTTAACCAATATCAGGAAATTTCGTGCAGATGGTAGAAAGATATATTACTTAGAAGAAACTTGGGTCAATGCAGGTCATACAAAACGAAAAATATGGGAAGACACCACAGTACTTACGGCAAGACAAGCATTTGTAGAAAGGGTTACCACTGGACTGAGGAATCCTGCAGGAAAAGGGAAACATTTAATTATATTGCATATTGGTAGCGATAATGGTTTCGTTGAAAATGGTCTCTTTTTCGAATCGAAGAAAACAGGAAATTACCATGATGACTTGAACAGCGAAGTGTTCACTGAGTGGATGAGAAATATACTACCTTTTCTTGAACCAAACTCTGTTATTGTCATGGATAATGCTCCTTACCACTCAGTCAGAACTGAAAAATTGCCTACTTCTGCCTGGAAGAAGCAAGAATTGATTGAATGGCTTCCTGCGAAAGAAATTTGTGCTGACAATACTTTATTAAAGGTTGAGTTACTTGAACTTGCAAAAAAATGTATTGTTGATAATCCTATTAGATATGTTATCGATCAAATGGTATTACACAGTGGTCATACAATTTTAAGATTGCCTCCATATCACTGCAACCTAAACCCCATTGAGCTTATATGGGCACAAGTGAAACATCATGTCGCTGCCAATAACAAAACTTTTAAATTATCCGAGGCCAAAACGTTGCTAATTGAGGGGCTAAACATTGTGGATGGTGATGCATGGAGAAATTGTATCAAACATGTTATCGAAGAAGAGAATAAGATGTATCAATTGGAAAATATCATTGAAGATATAGTTGAAGAATTTATCGTAACAGCAAATACATCGTCATCATCATCGTCAGACCTGTCATCAGAATCTAAATAATCATTCGTATGTATATTAAGTTAATCACATTTGCATAATATATTGAAATTATCTGTTCATCTTGTTCATACTACCACATTTACATATTTATTTTATGTATACGTTAGTTATTTTATAAATAAAATGCTGAAACTAAACAAATCTTTTTTTATCAATGTTAATTCAAATATTAAGGGGAGAAAACTATATAAATTTGTAATACGTGCAAAAGTTTATTCAATTAACGCCAAATGTAATCCGATTTATTTACTAATACAATTAAAGAAGCTCCAATTATTCCAACAAATCAAACAACCGAAAGATATATTTATATTGAAATTGATACAGAACCATTGTTTCATCTCCTATGATAATGGACTCCAAAATCGGTTTCGGGTCGTCTCCACACATATTTAAAAACGAGCGCACATTCGACTCAACATTCACTTTGGAGAGCAGAAAGAAGATGCATTACCCATCTTGCACTAATCTTATTCATACCCAAATGGTTATGGAGAATTCGGCAAATACTTGTTTCAGAAATGTTAGGCATCACTGCTAATTTCTTCACTCTCAAACGGCGATCTGCTAGTTCCATTTCTTCAATAATTGAAATGCTTTGAGGCGTTATCATTTCAGTTGGTCGACCGGGGCGCTCATCATCTTGCCCCAAATAATTACAGCCGGTAGTGTATATTTTTCAATTATTTATTTACAACATTCGATGACAATGTAGATAAATATTTACAAGAATGTACAAAGTAAATTACAAATATATTTCTGCTCTGTTCATCATCGTATTCAAGGTATCTAACAATAGAAAAATAATTAACATATTACTTATTCGTTTTGATAAAGTAATGAATAAATGTTATAATGCACCACAGCGAAAATAGCGAAATTGTACATTGTTATTCCGATAAATATCTAATACATTATCATATTGAAGGTCTGGTAGTGTACATACGTCTGGCATTCTCCTCAATTGCAAACAGGAATTTATCGCATAGAAATAAAGGACCGAACCCTCTCATAACTTTTGTCGAACATATACATGCCGTCCGTGTAATAGCGCTCTGAATATTCCGCAAATAAAGGAGAAATACGCGAATGGAAAATCCATCTAGTTAATGGAATGCCGCCGTATATTATCGTAACTTGTCGCTGAAAGGCTTCAGATGCCTACCGTCTGCTTCATTCATCACTTATCCAACGCACACTTTTGTACCAGAACAGGTATAGCTTAAGGGATTACTAGCGTGCGGATTGCGATAAACACCCCGACCGGCATGTTGATCTTGGTAGAAATTGATGTAATTAATGTAGAGCTTACCAAAAATGTTGTTACTTTTAGTAGTAATCGGTGTCTGTACTAGAAAATGTAATTTATTCTCATTTATTAAGAATGTAATTTATAAAATTAACAAAATATTCGACAGTACACCGGCTCAAAATCATAACAGTTCGGTCGTTAAACAATATTTATGTAATAAATGGTAACATTTTAAATATGAGCGCGTATAGAACGGTATTGCTTGCCTTACAGTAAATCTGCGAAGACTTGATTGAATCAACATAAAAACCTCCTGTGGAAATTGATTTCCAACAGTCCAGACTTGGCCGCATCTGCTTCGCTAAAGAAGAAAAAGGAGTAAAATAGTTAAAATTCCAGCAGATGTGGGATAATGTTTATTTATAGTTATTTATAATATAGTTGTCAGTTTTTTTTATTCGACACGACGTTTTGCGGAGTTTTTCGATGAAAATAAGAAATCTAAAACTATGACATACAAAATGTGGGGATGTTTGATAAAGTAGCTCTAAAATTTAAAATAGATGCCAAAGCTAACAAATAATTCACATTTACAATTAAAATAATAATAAGTTGCCGGCGGTTACGCCGGAAGTTTAATCTTAATGAAAATATTTTACTTAAATCATAAGCAATTATGCTTAGGCTCCAAAGTTTCAGAATTAACGGATCAGTTCTATGAATCTGCTTGTATACATTATTCAGCAACAGTGTGATATTGCATGAATGACAAAATGCTTTAGAATGAGCTACATGTCTTAAATGGTTCCGTGAAGAACTCCTATTAATTCTAGTATTTCAATCCGACGATTCTTTACTATTCAGGAAGTTCATTTACAATAACTGTTATCTTATGTCGCTGCTCCATGCCACCTTAACTCTCGCAAATATTTTCTTCTTGCAGAATTGCAAGCATTTCTCTTGTAACTAGCACTCTCTAAGTTGGACAATGAACAATTATTATTGCTAACATAACTGTAATAAATTTTGATGGCTCTTTGGTGATTGTTTCATCAATGTGCCAAGCTAGTACTTTTGCCAACATTTAAATGAACACGTTTGTGTGTGCACAACGGCTTTAAAAAAAGCATACTTCTCTCTATTCTTATTCACCACTTCTCTTTAATCCTTTTAGGTATTTCCTTCTTTCCTAAAAATGTTTTCATTCCGTTGTTAATCTTTCCTGCTTTCCTTACTCTCATTAATTTCGTCGTTTATTTTTCTGTTGCTTTTTACAATTGCGCCTAAATATTTGTAGTTTTCTACTTGTTCCAGTGTTCATCTGCGTGGTGTACTTTATTATTTGTTCATAAAATTATCATTGTTTTTGTCTTTTCGACATTTATCTTCGTATGTATTTTATTTAATTCTCTAATATCTCGAGGTTATATTTTAGATTGTTTTCTGGATCCGCCAGTAAACATCAGCGCTGTATCTGTTGCATTTTCCAATATCCCAATTTAAAATCTTTCATGTTTTTCTTTGCTTCCTTTATTACCTCATCTTGCGCCAGCGAATGCAGTAGCGGTTTCACTACGCATCCCTGTTTGCACCATTTTTGTCGGAAAATCACTTTGATTCCCTGTTGTTTGCTTTGACTATTTGATTTAATACATTGCTTTCACTATTTCTATTAACTTTTTATCTATGTACTTTCCTTTTTTCTAGTGCTCTCCAGATATCTCCTAAATCCACATTGAGTCTGTGCTATACATTTTTCGATGATTCTACAATCAAAAAAAGTAGACAATACAAATATACAATAAAAGTGATTATAATAATATATAATTATAATAATAAGTTTAAGACTGGCCAGGACTGGTTCGAATATGATTGTATATGGTCCTGGACCCTCCATTGTATCCTGTGTATGCGTTTTATGAAAGGATCTGAACTATCACCCGTGACAATTCTTGAAAAGATGGGATGAAACTAATTCCTGCTGCGCCGCTAAAGTCGCTTTGACGTATCCAAACAAATAGACAGCACTAAAATGCCTGAGACTCTCCAGAACAGACCTTCGCATGGCTGTTGGGATTCTGACCGGACATTGTCGACTAAAGGGACACCTCCGTAAAATGGGATTAGTCAAGGGCAGCGTAGCTGAAGACGAAACACTGGAACATTTCCTTTGCAAGTGCTCAGCGCTGACGTCAATTAGAAGGACCATGCTGAGTGAGAGGACGATTCCTTTGGGCAACGTCCTAGCCTATGTCAAGGCAGTGAGGTAGTTAACGGCCTAAGGGCTCCCCGGTATACACAGGATGTATAATGGGCCTATTGTGACCTAAATGCTGTGGGAGCTACCTCACCCTCTCATCGTCCATAACGATAACCATTACATAATTACGCCTACCTCTACTTTTTTCTTCCATCACACCTTCTTCTAGAATCTCGATTATTTCCTCTTGTAGTTCATTTATGTTTATACCGGATTCCGTCAATTCTTCAAAATATTGTCTTCTTCTGTAATTATATTTCGATTTTTTTTTCTATATTCCTCATATTTCTTCTTCTGTTTTTGTTACTTTAATCTGCCATAAATAATTTTTTGGTTTTATGTTAAAATCTTTTTTGATTGTACCCAAAATTTCGTGTTTTGCATCTTTCGCTGCCATCTTAGCCCCTTTTCTCTTTTCTTGGTATTTTTTTTATAATCTTCCCTTTTTGTGTTATATAAACATTTTAAATATTTCTTCCAGCTGTCTTTTTTGTTTTTGATGATTTGTTTTATCATTGTAGTCCACAATTCTGTTCTCCTCCCCTCTTTATTAATTATTTCTATATGCGGTTGTTAACATTTTATATTTTCTTTTTTTTTTAAAGCATGACGTACAAGGTGTGAAAATATTGGCTCATATGTGACAACAAAAGAATATGCAAACGGGGCAATCAGAAACAAACTTTGTGCTACTCTCAATGAATAAAATCAAATGATTATTATTACCACAGGAAAGCGCGAAATGTTTTCAAAACTTGTACATACCCTAAATTTTAAATTATTATCATTATTCATTATTATTTGTATAACATTGCTTTATGCAATAAATATATTATGCTAAGCTGTGAGGTACATACGTTACTATTGATTCTGTGGCTGTAAATTATAAAGCTATGTGCGCAATTCAATTTGCAAATTCAGTCCTTTAATCTGCAAATGCTCAACAATAGAATTGTATTTATTCATACGATTCGATTCCGCACATATTACGATAGACAAATGTTAGTCAAATGAGACTAGCAGTAAATTTAAGCTGTAGTATTAAATAATAATCTTCTATAGAGCTACATGTTGCAAGACCACGAAGAATCTACTTGCTTTGAAATGTTTTTCTGCAAAATTTAATAATCACATTTCATCCAAACTTGAATATGCAGTAAAATATAAACGCCGGGAGCTCTATTTACGAATAGAATCGTTGGAAATAAAATAACTCACGCTGCGTTCGGATTATTTGTCTTCGTAGTCGTTGTCTGCGTGTGCACGCTTGATTATATTGCTAGTGTGCACGTAACATCAAAGCTTCGAATCTCTACGTTGGGGAAAGATGTTTCCGGAAAAATAAAATTTATTTGTTTCAAAGAAATTGATGAAACCTGATTTCGTAGATTAGATACGAACTACACAAGAACCATCCCCATTAAATAACAATCGTTTCTACCCGCGGTAGATAATTGAGGAAATCCTGTGCAATGCTTTAAAGAACATACATTGCCCAAGGAAAAGGCTACCGTATTATCTTTTTAGAAACAGAATTCGTAAACGGTTTATTTGATATTTGAATTTCGCTTTATATTGAATTGTTACTGATCTAAAAAAGCTTAACGCAAAGTATAGACTTTACTTTTGCATTCTTGTTTATTTATTTTAGGAACATAGAAAAAGATTCTGTAAAGATAATTCCAACAACGTTGTAGATATAATTTTTTATTGAAAATTAATATTGGTGTAATTTTATTGTAGTAAAATATACTTTAAAAAGAATACGCTTCGATAAATATTAAATAAATTTGTCTAACAATTTATTTAATGCTTTCAGCATTGGCTCTACAGAAACCTTCCACTGGAACGATTAGGCCTTAGTTTCGACGTCATATCCTTACACCAATATTATCAGTCATCAGTTATGATTAGAGCAACGCAAACTGCGCTGAAAGCCAGTGGCTGACGCATAAAAGTTTACACAAAATAAACACGGCCGGGACAATTCGGTATATGCGTCAGTATAACTGCGACTCGAAAGCCGATCTGTTGTGTATGCATCTACGCTGTCGTATACTATATCGTAGTTCTACGTTTGTATTGAAAATGTTTCCTACGTCGCGAAAACAACCAAAGTTGGACACAATAAGAGAATTTATTGCAGAAATACCTGATTTAAAGTGCGATGGCGCTAAAATTCAATGTGTAGTGTGTAAAATAGATTTAGTGTATTGGTCGAAAAGTGATTGTCTACGGCACGTAAATAGTGCAGGGCATGTTTTAAAAAAAAGTTCCATACGAGATTATGACAAATTTAAATTTAAATTATGTGTTTATTGCATATAATTTACCATTTCATTTACTAAGGAAGAAAGCATACGTTACGTTTTGGAATGAATATTCGGACTTTAAGTTACCAAGTGAGAGAACATTACAGAGAGTTGTGCCGTCTGCTCGTGAGCATGTCGAGAAAAGAATTAAATCGGAGTTGCAAGATAGAAAACTGTGGTTATGTGTGGACGAAACAACAGATCGTAAAAAACATTCTGCGGTTAATGTAATGGTACGCACAATGGAACCACATCGACCGTCACCCTCAATTTTACTAGCATTCAGACGAATACAACAATGCACTGCCGAAGTAATTTCAACGTTGGTGTTAAATACATTGGAAAAGTTTGAACTTTCAACAAATCAACTGTTGATGTTTATGAGTGATGGTGCCGCAAACATGCTTGCTGTAGGTCGATCTCTTAAAAAACATTGTGCTAACTTGTTGCATATTACATGTAAAATTCATGCTCTCAGTCTCGTAGCAGATAATATCAGAAAATGTTATCCCGAGGTAGACGCTCTAATAGCACATACAAAAGCTGTGTTTGTAAAATC
Source organism: Dynastes maya (assembly GCA_029619315.2). Taxonomy (NCBI): domain Eukaryota; kingdom Metazoa; phylum Arthropoda; class Insecta; order Coleoptera; family Scarabaeidae; genus Dynastes; species Dynastes maya. The sequence goes on along the minus strand of JAROYE020000003.1, from coordinate 51,846,617 downwards.
CCCAAAACGTATTCGGGAATTTCATAGACTATGCCCCGGTATTCCTGAACCACCATAACCTATTCTTACTCGTTGGGGAACATGGTTAGAGGCTGCATTTTATTATCTTAAATATTTTGAGAATATAAAGAACGTGATTCTAGAATTCGACCCAAAGGAAGCTGCGGCTGTCAAGGTAAGCCACTTGAAATTTCAGGATAGTCAAGTTAAAACAGATTTGGAAATTATTCAGAACAATTACGTGGGACTAGCGGATGCGATAGAAAAACTACAAAATTCTTCGGTGTCGTTAGTGGAATCTTTGCAAATAGTGCAACATGTTCACGCATAGCTATGCGCGATAGAAGACGCAAGAAATGTTTGTATTTTAGAAAGGTTTGAAAGTGTTTTAGATAAAGACTCTGATTTTGGCACATTAAGACAAATTTGTAAAGGTGCGTCAACAGAACCGTTAAGTTATTTGAAAGATTATTTTACTTACGCAAATATAACGTCACTAGATGTAGAACGTTCGTTTTCGGCATACAAAAACACTTTTTCTTCACGCCGCACTCACTTTGCCGAAACAACTTTGGAAACATATCTAATGTTACAAATATTAAATAGACATTATCCACTTTGTGATTTTATGGTGGACTCTTAAAACGGTAAGTGTTTGAGCACGTATCACATTTAATTTATTTTGTGTAAACTTTTATGCGTCCGCCACTGGCTTTCAGCGCAGTTGCGTTCCTCTAGTTATGATTCACTTAAGCAATAATTGAGATACCCCAAATCATATCCGTCTGATACGAAGAAATAAAAAAAGAACTAATAACCCTGAAACCTTTAATTCTAGAACAGTAGCACCTTATTATTTTCTGTGTCACAATTTAACGAAGATCCCAAAAATGCAATAATATATACCATATTCCATTTCAAAAGAAACAACTTTGGGTGGGCATGAACTTATGAGCTTAACTTTCAATATATGAAATTGTAAACTATGCCCTCAATCGTACCTCCCAACAGAAAAGACCGTTTTAAAAAATCTCTGCGTTGAAATGCATAATCTAAAAGAGCGACATCACCACCAACTCTTTTAAATTCCTTCGGATTATGACTCACGCCTAAGCGTATTGTATCCATTTTCTGCGGTGGATTAGTCCGCTTTTCCTTTTTCTGTCCTCTGTTTTTACAATTTGTTGTGAGTCCTTGCTGATTTTGTTACTTGTTTCCACATCTTCCTGTCTCTGCATTTCTCTTCCCATTGCTTTATGTACATTGCCTTCAGATCTTTTTCCATATTGCTCCACCATCGTGTTCTGGGTTTCCCTCTATTTCTTCGCTGGATTGGTGTCCATTTAGTTACTCTTTTTATCATCTCAATTTGTGATCTTCTCATTATATGTCCTGCCCACTCTAACCTCTGGGATTTAACAACCTTTACCATATCTTCACCTTCTTTCAGAGTTGATCTCAAATATGTTTTGACTAATTTTAATTTGGAAAAACTTCTTTCAGCACTTGCTACGGTCAAAGGTAAAGTTAACAAAATTCAAGCGATCGTGTTCAGGTAAATAATATGCAAATGGTTCGTCAGTTCTAAAGGCGCTATACTTTTTTGTAGCATACTAGCCAAATCTTTCAATTCATTTTTCAATTGTGCCATTAACATCACAATGTTCATTATCTTAGAGCGTCATTAAATAAAGCGAATTGCTACTATTTGTTAAATCCACATTTTCTATATTTTTTAAATTAAAAATATTGTGCAAGAATTGGAAATTTTTCTTGTTTCTGTAGTTGATCAAATCGTTCTTGTATTGAATTTAATGTCACTTCGACCAGAAAATTGAGAAGTTGACTCCAAATTTCGTTCCCTCCGTTACAGGTGTTCATATAGAAATTGACATTTCTTATGGCATGGGCGAATGGATTTGATGGATTTGAATTGTGGCTCGATCTCCCAACTCTTCTGCCAACTCTTTTGCAACTACCTTCATTTGTTCAAACATATTTGATCTATAAGTCCTTAAACATTTTGCCACATACTCTAGAATATTAGCGCATTCCATATAAACTTTCGGCGATTGCATCAGTAAAGATACCTTATTAATTTGAAAAAGGATACCATACCCTAAAATAATGCTTGTTTTGCTAATCCTACTGCTTTGTTCTTAGTATCGACATCTTGGTTGATATCTTCTGCTACTATAAATAGATCATCGTTAACTGCGGCGATTGCATATCGCAGTGGTTTTAGAGCATCTATTCTGCTTGACCAGCGTGTGGTACCTAAAGGTTTCAAAGTAATTGTAAACGAGTGCTCCTTTAATTCTGCAATTAAGACATTCCACCTCTTTAGAGAGCGTTTTAGAGAGAGTTGAAAAAATCTCATGACTTATCCGGTGTAAGCGGCAGCATAATTTACGACCAAACACAAAGAATGGCAGGTACATGGCAAAAAGAGGACTCTAAGATTTATTAATGACATTCTATTTTGTACACCTTTCTGCACCCCTTTCATGTACGTCCCCTTGTCATAATATTGCCCTCTAATAGTCCTTCAGTATTTATGATTAAATCTAGGAGCCCTTGGTCTGTGATATCAGTTAGCTTCAAAAATCCCTCAAAATATTCTTCAATTGCGTGTATCTGGTTGGTGCCCTTTAATGCTACACATCTTAAAATTAGCGATAGTTGTTCGCAATGGCCCAAGTACAATTACCGAAAAGTATCAACTATTTAACATTGTTGACAATTTCGCGCTGAACCGCGTGACCAAGTAACGCTATCAATTCATCTTCGATCTTATTAGATAAGTTGTAGACCACTTTTTAGACTCGAATTAATTTTGAATACTTCGAAGATTATAACCCGTAATAGGATCAAATCGGCTAGTAATTCTACAATGTTCCCATTAACTTACTAATATAATTTTCCAGTTGATCCTTGAAACGCCAGACATTGACGTGCCATCATTCTTATTATCGAAACTATTCTTTTCAATATTACGCCAATTTCCATATTTAATAGCCTTTGTTGCTCTCTGTCAATCGCGTTTCTGAGTTTTAATCTTTGATCAAGTTCGGGCCTTTTTCGAAATGAACTACGGATGAAGCTTGCCAATTTCACGTAAGGCAAGTGCCTACAATGAGATTTAATACAGTAAATAACACTATTTGGCGAGTATTTAATATTAAATAAAATTGAGTTGGAAACAAGAATATAAATTGAAAATTAGTTTTTGGTTCTTGGTTCAAGACGAATACTCAATAGAATAATGACAAGATTACTGATTTCCCAAAACATTATATCGAGTGTAATCATTAAACAATAAGGGTTTGTAGGAACAATTTTAAATTTATTACATTTGGCCCACAAGGAGAACTGTATACTTCATCTTCAGAGAGATCCTCGAAATTAAATAAGTAGAATGAAAAGGGACCAACATCATAAATGAAGTCATCAACTTCCGGGAGTTCCTTATTGGAGTCAATTTCAAACAAATACAAACCATGTTAAGTATAAATATTATTCCTCTTAAGAACGAAGCCAAATAATTATTGAATAAGTAAATTAATAAATAAATATGCATGCGCGGTATCGAAATACTGCCCCAAAACTTAAAAACGTTAGGGGATCGCCTGGCCGCCTAATGCCACCACAGGGCCCTGTATATAATCCTGTCTTTCGCTCACTTAACTTTCAATACGTGCAACAAATATTCGATTGCTGGCAAATCGAAGCTCCATGATATCTCTAAACAACGCATTCATGCCTTAACTCGGTCCTTATCCGTTACAAATACAGCTCTATTATGCACCAAAATATGCATGTTCCTAAGACGCCTACATACAAAGGCGTATTGAAAATTAATGCCTCCATGGCTATAACTTTATTAGTAATAGATATATTGTTTACATGTAAGTGTGAAATGATAATATAAACTTCTACCCACTGATATAATCACTTTTCCACATAATCGCCACTGACAGCAATACATTTACGCCAACGTACTGCGAGGCGCGCAATCCGTCACGGAAAAAGTCTGAAGTCTTCGCACGGCACCATTTCCGCACCTCCGTTATCACCTCTGCATCCAAAGAGAAACGCTTGCCCTTGAGATGTTTCTTAAGCTTCGGAAAGAGGAAAAAGTCACAAGGTGCAAGATCTGGACTATAAGGTGGTTGAGGTAAAACGTCATAAAACCCAAGCTCCTCCAGTGCTATACGCGTTCTCTGGCTTGTGTGAGGCCGAGGGTTGTCATGATGCAGAATTGGCTCTTTGTCTGGGCGAACCCTACGCAGCCGTCGCTTCAGATTTGTTAGGGTGTTAACATATCCTTCGGAGCTGACAATACATCCACGTTCCGAAAATTCAACATGAACGATGCCATCGCAATCCCAGAAAACATGTAATCATGGCTTTCCCGGCAGATGTAATTGCTTTGAATCTTTTCGGTTGTGGCGAACCCTTATGTATGTACTCCATGGACTGACGTTTCATTTCAGGGTCGTAATGATGTGCCCACGACTTGTCGCCGGCCACAATTCTGTGAAGAAAAGCATCACCTTCTGCCTCATATCAAGTCAACAGTTGTTCGCAAATTTGTTTTCGATTGGCTTTCATTTCACCAGTAAGCATTTGGGGCACCTAACGTGCACATATTCTCCTGTACTTCAGCACATTGCAGATAATGTGATGTACTCTTTCTTGTGAAATACCCACCCTATTGGCAATGTCAGTTTGTTTACACCGTCGATTTTCACGAATCAGTTCATCCACGAGAGCCACCTGTCATTCACCACACGCAGACACTGGTCGGCTACTGCGTGCCTGATCTTGGAGATCCGTTTTAGCAGGATTTTCGTCATTCACAGTCCTTACCCACCTCCTAGCAGTACTCACATCGACACATGCATCACGGTACACGGCACTCAACCTTCGATGGATGTCAATGGGCGCTACACCCTCCGCAGTAAGAAATTCGATGACAGCTCGTTGCTTTAACCGCACGTCCATGCCGGTCGCCATTTTTAGAACTGTCGTGCGCAAACGCGATGTTGCTGAGAAGTTCCACTAGGGAGACTTATGTACCAAGAGTTAAGGTAAATGGCAAACCACTTTTGACACTGTCTGGCCCATCATTATAAAAGTTATGGCCATGGAGGCATTAGTTATCAGTACGCCCTCGTATTTCCTTAAAAATTTTATGGCAAGGTAAATATTGAATCTTCCTCGAGTGTCTAATACAAACTAACAAGGATTTGTATTGTGTAGTTAATATTAAAGTATTTCTTACCAATTTAATTAAAAGTAGTATTAAAAGTGTCGGTGCCAATTACTTTTTATTAACATCTCGATATTCGCTGTTTCTGAAACTCATAAACATTTTATCATGTCATATAACATCTTTATAGTCGTCAAGGGTTTTCCAATTTCATGTAAACACATCATCACTCTACATTCCTGACATCCACTTTTTTACCAAGCTTCTTGTTAACATTTCATATTGATCCTCTACTCTTAGAATCAAAGAACTACCGCTACCCATCATTAAGAATCGTCTATGTTATCGTCAGTCGAAGTGTTTAATATTGATGAATCCGTTGATGGCGCTAGGAACTTCTTTCGACTCGAAATATGATTCCAAGTGTTACGTTGAGAGATCATATTTCAAAGCAGCCTCAGACTCCTGCGCTAACGACACCCGCAAACGTCTTGCTAAAACAAATTTCTTCGCATGTAATCAATCATCTGTCAGAGATATTTACATGAGCTCGGGTGGATTGTGTTTGCGTAAGGAACGACGGTGTTAAAAGCCACGTGAGGACTACCCCCTGAAATCGCTTATTTGTTTGTCTACGGCTGACGTTGATCCTCTACATAAATAGCGAACGCGATTGCCAGTTTTGTGATTACGGTTACCTCAATATACAGGGTTAGTCATCTCTGCGGGCTCGAAAGATTGTGTCTTTGTGATTGGAGATTTTTCAAAACGGTTTTTTTCCTGTTATGAGATTCAAAATTATATTTAAATATCGGGCGCCCTATAAATTCCTAGCTGCTGAACACTGTATTTTTCAATGGAATATGTTACACAGCAATCAACAAATTTTAATTAGAATGCTAGAGACAGGATCTTTGCCACAAACCGAACTGCCCTAAACAAGGAAGAACATATTGCTACGATGCCACTTGCGTAGTGAATCCATTTATATGTAAAGCGTGACAAACAGTTACGCCTGCAGAGACGCCTGTACGGGGGGGTGTATGTAGGTTTGCGGATGCAGAGTTCAGTAATGTGGTAGACATTGGGGAGTTTGGTCGTTCGGTTATTAATCGGATTCTCATTGCGTGTTTTCGAAAACATGGGACGTAAACCTGGCATACCTCTTGCATCGCATGTGAAGAAATATATTTGGCGTTTCCCTGGTTTGGAATTTACAGGTTCGCACATTTTGCGCTATAGGGTTGCTAGGTCGCAGGACATTTCAATGTAGAGGTCATATTAAAAGTAAACGTCATGTATTGAATTTAAGAAACAGTACTCTGTACTGGCAATTTTTGTGCATGTTGAGCACGTGCAACATCCCACAACACCTAGTAGATAATGAAAACTTTCGTCTTTTTTGGGACAAATATGTTCCATCATGGAAGTTACCAACAAAAACAATTGCGGTACAATTTACCACATGTGCAAAGTACAGTAAAAGACTGTATAAAAGACGAGTAGAGAAATCAAAAAATCTGGCTCACTGTGGACGAAACTACGGATGCTCAGAAACACAGCGTGATTCATATCGTGGCGCGTCCTTTAAAACGTAATAGTCCAGCAGCTTCCTTGTTGCTAGTCAGTAAAAGGATTGAAAGAACTGATGTCGAAACCGTTGTAAACATAATAAAAAATATGTTAAGAGAGTTTTGTATCGTAGGAGCCCAAATCACCATGTTAGTTTCTGACGGAGCCGCAACAATGCTGAAAGCTGGTAGGATGTTAAAAGTATGCTTTCCGACTCTTCTTCACATAACATGCCTCATACATGCATGTCATCTCGTAGCAGAAACAATTCGAAGCAAGTATCCTAGGGTGAATGATTTAATATCATCTACCAAAAAAGTGTTTGTGAAATCTCCCAAACATATCCTCGTATTCAAGCAATTATATCCGCAAATTCCGCCACCACCTCAGCTTGTATTGACGCGATGGGAAACATGGATCGAGGCAGTATCTTACTATCGCAAATATTATTCCCAAGTGAAAGAACAAACTTAATTCTTCTAATTCTCAAGCGGTTCGCGTCAGCAACTTTTTTCCGATTCGGACGTTCAAAAAGAAATAGATGATATTTCCATAAACTATTCTGTAGTGACACAAACTATTTCGCAGTTCGAAAATACTCACTTATCTATACAAGAGTCGTTAAATAACATCAACAATTTAGCAGCTGCTCTGGAAAGTTTGACGGATCCTATAGGACTAGATAGAATCCGGATTTAGAAAAGGTTCGATCTAAATCTGTAATTCAAGACTGCACAAAAGAGATACAGGAGTATTTGAATTTCGCAAATCTTACTTCATTAGATGCTGAACGATCATTTGCAAAGTATACGAGAACGTTTTCAGACCGTCGTCGAGGCCTGACCGAATCGACAATGGAAGCATTGCTTATGTTGCAGTACTACGCGGCGTACCATGGCAGTTGCACATTACCGCAGTGGTCATCGATACGTCAATAAAAGGTAACAATCTATTATTTTTTTATTAATACTGTGTCTACTTTTGCGCGATACGCCCCGGACGGTTCCACTAGTTTCTCGAACATTATAAATAGTACACGCACAGCGATCAACCGATAATACCCGAATGTCCACTCGATTCCTTGTATGTACATAGTAAACTCAGCTCCTTTCACGGCGCCCCTGCGGGTGCAACCGTTTGTCACGCTTTAGTGATGATGCGTATACAGGTTCATTAAGTGATTTCAAAGATTTTAAATAAACTTCATTTAATTTAAGTGAAGTAACGTCGTACATTTTACTATTATATTTTAGAAATTAAAATCGAGAGAACTTCTTACAAGTAGTAGCTCCTTTCACGGCGCCTCTGCGGGTGCAACCGTTTGTCACGCTTTATTTATATGCGCAGGGTTCGGATTACTCATAACAATTGCTTACAGACACCAAATCTTTCGTTAAATCCTGAGACAAAATGAAATAAGGTACTATTGTCATGAAACTAAAGACTTCAGAGGGGATCTTTGAATAAGACGACATTAACAGAAACCGTTATTTCTCCGGAAGTGCGCATTAAGCAGATATAATATTTTGAACCTAGATTAAAAATAAAAGAACCTAATACACACGGGTTTATATGATTCTGAATTGTTAACGAGATGCATGTTATATTGCGTTAAGTTGATATGACATGTTTTTGTTAAAAAGTGTATTTTTTAAATGGAACTCCTTGTATATTATTTTAGTTTTGAATTTTTGGCAAAATTTTGGACAAAAAAATACTAACATAGTGAATAATCTAGACAAAAAATTGCTAACATGTTAGTGAATAATCAAAGGTGATGCTAATATATGCCATATCACACAGCTCATGGTACTTTTGGAAACATTCACGTCAAAGGCAACATGAGGAGAGAAAGCACTAGTCAACGGACATGCTTCAGCCTACCTAGCGTCATCAGTGCTATTCCGAGTGCTTCTCTACCTCGCACTGCTATTTGCCTCTGGGCTTATCTCACTACCCTTCGAAACAGTGCCATTTGATGCCAAGAGATACAAGCCTACCGTCTGAAACTCAGCAATAACTGTACCCGGCTTTTTGTTGCTGCTTTCTGGATGACTAGCATGTATCTCTTGACACTAGATGGCGCTAGAACATATTTTATTCAATAATATAATTGCATGTAAATGTTTAAAGACAATTTTTTCTTTTCCTTTCCATTATCAATGACCACGTGCGCTAATTGCAGTACATAATTTATACAATGTTATACAGCAAGTTTTGGTGATGGAAGGGATAAGGACAAGAAGGGTTTTTGAATATAATTTTTAGGCCTATTAATTAATCCTTAAACTAAATTTAATTACATTCTATAATACAGATGATTTTATATTGTAACTTACAGTCGTGGTAAAAAGAGAACCCTTTTCTGATTTACCTTTTTCACTATTTCTTATTGTTAATTACTTGTATTGAGTTTATTCTACCATGTTTCTTTTGTTTGGATATCCTCACAGCTGGCTTGATGATGTGTTGACAAAACACCAAACCGGTCGCCTAATACCATTAATAGAAGTTTGTGAGACTTGGTCCATTGTTTTTATTATTGCCTTTTTATTCAATAGTAGGAAACCAACACCAACATGACAGACTCTAACCACTGTGGACAACACAAAATGGCCGCGATAAGTTTTTTAATTAATATATTAGTAATATTCCTCTTGAGTAAAAGTAGGTAAAATAAAGAACTTATATTTATAAAAAATGTAGCTATTTATAATGGTTACTCTTCTATGGATGTCGCATCCTTAAGAAAGTTCAACATCGGCAATTTGTGAGAAATTGCACGACTTTAATTCCGGCAGGCACCTGCGATAAGAAATCTGTGATACTTCCCTTTCACAGAATATCGAAAGGTATTAGTAGGGTTTTTAAGGAACAGGATATAAACGTATTTCAGTTCGCGAAATGCACTCAGAAACCTTACAGACAATCTGAAAGATAAGCCGGAGAATTTACAAAATTGCATGCGATGACTATGATAAAACCTAAACGAGAAGGGCTATAGGCACCAGGTTTAAAGAACACATGGCGTATTACCGCTATTTAAAAATTGAATTATCAAGTGTAGCGCAACACATAAACGAAACCTGGCGTAATATTAAATTAGAATATCTCAGATTAATTAAGAATGTAAGTTCACCGCGAGAATTAGACGCTTGCGAAATCATTGATATGAAAAGGAATAAATTTTGTTAAACCAAGAAGCAGGACCTCTTAACCAGTGCATATTGATGGATTTATTGGGGTAAAACGAACACATGTTTATGTTTTTGTGCCACAGGTCAGCTTTTTTTCCTCTAGTTCCGAGTATTTCCCATGTTTTAATTTGGAGGTAGATAGGCGGTAAAAGTAGTTAGTTGTAAATATCCTTCAGAGTAGGGATAAAACAAAGCATGTTAGAATTAAAGGCTTTTTCTCACATCATTCGGTCGTACGGTTGACAATGGGGATCTACGAATATGAAGGATGCCGATTCTTTAGTGTTTGCACCCCATTTTACTCTTGTGGCTCAAATTCCAACGGCGCTACTGAAGATGCTGACGCAGTTTGATTTTTCTATAGTCCTGCTAGAAAGACATAAGGAGGGTGAATCCTTCCGGTAGGACCAAACCTCATGTACAATGGTCCTTTTGGTAGCGTTTCCCGGAGAGACAAAGCGTTATACAATCCAAGATTAAAGCAATGAAAAGATTATCAGATATTGCAGGAATTCCAATCTACAACTTTAATAATCTCCACTTTCCCAGACAATATCATTCCACAGGATCAATCAATACAGTTCAGTTCGTCCAATTCAATTCATTTTCAGATTTTTACACTTCAACACTATTAAAATACCATTCGACCACTAACTTATCCAAAACGAACAAACTAAGCGTTAATATTTAATCCGAAACGTAAAATTATCTACATTTGCGCGAACGTTAACTAACTATTCATTTAATTATGTAGCCGCCTATTGAGTGCTTTCGACGATCGAAATAATGGAACTCTCGAAAGTAAATTACTGTTTGCATTTTGCAGAGCGTTACGAAACTTTACTTGGAATCGGACGAACTTTGTGTAGCTTGTTTTCCTGATCGTAATTGGACGTTAGAAAATCACCGTGCGATAGCACCAGAAATGTTCCGGTTACGTATCCTATTAAACTTTGCGCTAACGAAAGAGGCATTTCGCGTCAAATAACCTTTATCAATATCTCAGTTTTTTTCTATACAAAGTAATACCACGTCGGTATTTCTTATGCAACCCCACCAAAGCGCTATTAGGGTATAAGATTGCATAACGGTTACTTGCATATGATGCTTGTAACGTGTACGAAGTCCCTTTTGCTGACTCATATCAAAAAGGACATTTCGCCATTCTAGTTATTGATTACATCCAGATTACAGATTGATTTTGGAACTGGGAACCCCGTGCTGCAATTTCTGTATGACGGAAACCATGCTACAATGTATAGCAGCAGCGAAAGCCTCCAACAAACTTGGAACCTTGGAATTTTTTAAATTGGAGATCGGAATATACTTCGGGTGTTTGAATTTGCATATTAATGTTTTGGTGTAACTCATTATGGAGCTTAACACTTCTACAATGTTCATTGTAACATTAGTTATGATACATAAATAAACATTTTTTATAAGAATTGCATTTTCAATTACCAAAATAGAAACAAAGTTAACAGGCTGTGATGGATTGTACTAAATGAGGTCAGGTAGCTTAAAATGTTGCTAAACTATTTAAAAAACCATCTCCATATAATTTATATTTATCTGGTTGTTGAATGAAGTCCATTGCGGTTTTAGTAATAATAATAATGATAGTCTTTATTGTCCAACGGTCTCCAGTTACAAGACAACAATATACAAAACAAAAAATACGTGCAATAATAAAAAATTATAATTGAAGAGAAAATATAAAACAAAAATAAATTCAAAAATCATTAATTATGCTGAAAAATACATCATCGTAGTGTATGTCGGTTACGCGGCATATAGAAATAATAGGGGAAAAGGATAACAATTTGTTCGAGGTATGGGAAGGGGGAAAGTAGAAGAAGAACGTGAAGAAGTGCGAGGAACTAAGAAATTTAAGGAATAAAGTAACTCTGGACAATCAATAACACCATGCACCAACTTCCACGTAAAACGTGCACCTTGTCGCTCCCAACGAGATGCCGCGGTATGCATCCCATGCCGATCGAGAAGAGCATCAAATCGATGTTCTGCACCGGGTGGATTGAAAGAATCTCCGTTGAATCTTCTCAATTTGCGGTTGTAGGTAGATGTATTGCGGTAACCAAACAAGCGAGCATATTCGAGTTTTGTTACAACAAAGGTATATAATACAGTTCTAAAAAGAGACATATTCTCGAAGTATTTGCAGGTGCGCATTAGGAAGCCTAAAACTTTCGATGCAGAATGCAAAAGTGGTTAATATGCGACGCAAAACTTAAGCCACCATCGAAAATAACTCCAACATTACAGTATTCCTTAACTCTTAGAAGTACTTGACTATTAATGGAGTACGTCGAAGGAATGGAATTAAATTTCCTTGTGAATGATATGTAGCAAGACTTGTTCACATTCACCAGCAACTTAGAAGAGGTAAACCAATCGGTGATTATATTAAAGTTACGCTGTATCTCAATAACGTCATTCCAGTTCTTAATGGGCATAAAAATCATCTACATAGGCTACAATAGGGCAAGATATAGAAGTTAGTAAGTCATTCGCATAGAGATTGAATAATAGTGGACCTAAATTGGAGCCCTGTGGAGCACCTGAAGACGGAAGATTTAAATCCGTTGTAAAAGACATAATTGCATCTGTTGGCCAAATAGGACTTTAGAAGTCGAATAATTGATGGACTGAAACCATATGCGAAGCATTTCTGAGGTAAGACACTATAATCTATTGTGTAACCGTTGACCTTCCACGTACGAAACCATGTTGGTGTGGTAAAATATAGGGTTTTGTGTAATGATATAAACCGGAAATATCCCGGATCGTTTCCACAGATAGGGAAAGGTACATGTTTGAATGGAGCACATAGTTATAACCGACAGTGGTTCGGCCAAAATGTGGCAAACACTACTTACAAGGCAATTAGGAATTAAGTCATCACCATCGTTGTAATTACTAGGAAATGAAGGCATAATATTAAGGAGTTCAGTTATAGAATCAACAGATAATGTAAAAGGATCACGGAGTGCGTATCTTCATGATCAAATTTACCACGAGGAAGGAAAGAGGCACTGAATTTATGAGCAAAGACGTTGGCAATGTTTTGGGGAGATTCCAGGCCCGAATCATTGCAGACTAATGTTTTCGGAAGTTTTATAAAACCATGCTTTTTTGCAGAAATTTGAAAATTGTTTTAGGACCATTACTGACCGTTGTTTTTACATGATATATCGGGAGTAAGCCAAAGAAATTTCATCATTGCAGGGGTTTCGGAGTAATTTAAAATGATTCAGATAGTATACATTTTTAGTAAATTTCCATCAACGTCTATAATACTCCTTTAGTTTCATATTAGAAATAATAGTACTAGTGAACCAAGGTGGATAACGTGACTGAATATTTTTTGATTCACATTTTGTGACACAAGAATCAAATACAGTGTAGAGTGTAATTATAAAATAATTGAACAGCGAGATCGACATTATGCATATTCCTTAAAAAAGACCAGTCTACAGGTGCAAATTCGTGCTGGAGTTGGGTGAGGCTAGATTTTCGAAAATTGTATCTGATATTGACATTTGAAGGAAAACATGAAGATCTTGAAAATGAGGGAAGTGAAAGACTAATAGATAACGGAGGATGATGACGATCGGCTGGTACAAACGGAAATTCGTCCCGCGAAACAGTAATATTACATTAAACATTAGAGGTAATCAAGTCAAGTAACCCCTTATCTCAACTATATACGGAATTATACTGACTGAATTTTAATAATGTTTGCGATGGGTGGGGGGATACGACATTTGCAAATCACAAAATCAATAGCAGGTGTAAGAGACAAAAGTGTAGAAGCATCAAAGCAAAGCAGTTGTAGTAGAACATTATATAAGTACAGGATGCCTCAGTAAAACGGGAAAATTAAAAGTTACCACATTTTCGAACGAATGTTTATTTTTAGAAAACTTTCAAAGGTCCGAGTTGAATAAAATATAGCAAGTTACTTTTTAAAGACAACGCCGCTCAAGTGTGATACATTTTTGTGTGCGCATTCTTCTAATATTCACAGAAAATTTTTCATCACTTGACGTAGCAGGTCTAGTGTAATCCTTGCGATTTCATGTCTGATCTTCCCTTCTACTTTCGGTGTAGTTTGCGGTCGATCAACGTCCACACTGCTTTAAAAAAAAACCCAAAAAATCACATGCGGATAAATCTGGGGATCTGGCTGGCCAAGAGCCGGTCCGGAAGGAGCCACCTTATGGCCCCATCCTGCTGGAACTAATTCATTTCCAGAAACTGAGGCACCTGGTGCGAATAATTTGAATTTTGTAGGGATGCAGAAGTAAGTCTATACAAAATTTTGCAACGTCACTAATGCTCAATGCGGTTGCACGTTTAATTGCGGAACGTTTTGGACTACGCGTAAAGGCAACTCTGCCGATGTTTTCTTGTGTTCTTACGAATCTTTTGGCTTCTCTATGCTTGACGTGTAATATGGAACCAGTTTCTTCTAACGTTTCCACCTATGACGTAATAACATGAGCGGACGGAACTCTTCCATGTCGTGGTATGTTGAAATGAGTACGAAACAATATACGTTATATGGTAGTGGCAAAGTCGCCGTTTAAAAAAAAATAAAGGTTTTTACGCAAAAAGCACGGTGCACACCGAATCATTGTTCCATGATTACTAAATGTCAAACAATAATCTGAGCCTTCAACGCCCTCCCGTGAACCGTGAACTTCAATGGCGGATCCAGTACTTAAATACCAAAAAGAATAATATTCAAAATATGTATTACACAGGATCGTCGCTACAGGTAATAAAATAACCATTAGATTGTATTTAGTTCTTACATGCATAAAAACTTTTGGGATGCATTATTATATGTCTATAAGAAACCTTTTCCCAAGAAAGTATAAACCCTTATACAATTGAGTGTTATTGTTATTTTTTCTCGATTAAACTTTATCCAACGATAAGCATTAAAAAAGGGCTTATTTTCTTAAAAAGATGTGGAATGCAAAGAAATCTTAGCCAAAATTTCTACGAGATAAAATTGTGCACTTGGCTCTATCTAAACGTGGTACTAGAATGCCAAACTTTGCCAAATTCAAACACCAGAAATATATGTGCATATGTCTCATATTAAAAGTAAATGAGATATTTACGGTTAAACGAAACTCCTGTATTTGCACATTGCATCCAAGAGGTTTTCGGTGTTGGTTTTTACTGGATACCATGACAACTGTAGCCAAAACACATTGCCGTTCTTAACCCTTGTTTCGAAATTTTAAACCTAAGTAACTGCCTGCAAAATGAATTACATAAAAGAGTGAATAAATAAAAAGTTCGTAGAACATCCTGTAACATAATTGCCATAAGACATGATATGATGTTTATGTTATTTTATGAAGCAAAAGCGTACAAAGTTTCTCAAAAAATGCGCTACAAAGCAATAAATGAAAAGAGTATGAAGAGCTGTTAAGTATTGCCTTTGGTATAAATGAAATAAAAAGTTTCGGAACTTTTATATAGGTCTGTTGTTTTTAGTCGTTTAACTGCTCCCAACTCTTTTGTTATGTTCAATTTTTCTTTAATTGATGATTTATATTCATTCAACCTTATTTGCGTATTGCTCTATTTTAAATTTCTTCCGTTATCATATCTTTGTGTTTGGTCCACGTAGTTCTATGATGTATTTTCGAATGGGGTAGAATTGTATTTCCCACTGTATTTCCGGCCTTTTGGTCCTTGTACCTTATTACCTGTGGCCTGATTGTTGAGACGTTAGTATACGGTAGTGCTTTCTATTTTGTAATATTTGGAATTAATCACGTTGTGTGGATATTTTGGAAACTTACCTGTATTTTCCGTTGTCGTCATTTGGTCCCAATTATTGGATTGGAAATATTTGAGGATGGCTACGGATTGCTGCTAGACAGGACTTGAATGCAACGTCTCTAACATCCATCTTGAATTTGCCACGTTGGGTCAAGATCTTTATTCGTCTCCATCTGATTAATTGTTTTCCCCGTTTTAACGGTAAGCTCCCAATTTGTTTATATTTCACGTTGTAATTTTGGAGTTTCATTTATTTTTTTTGTGGGGGTTCTATTTAAGGTTACAGCAATTTTGGCTTAACGTTTTTTTTGGGGGGAATACCTACTTCTGGATGTATAGTTGTCGAAGATATCGGATATTGAATACGAGAACCCCATTTTTGACTCAACCATTTTGAATTACACCGTTCTTCGTAAATTACCATTTTTGGACACATCGTGCTAGCGCTACCTGTGTTTTTGGAAACAAGATTTTGAAATTACGTTTCGGACCTATCCCTGGACCACCTTGACCATGCTACCAGCTAAGTTTAGATCTCCTTAATATTTAAATTACCCTCCTTGTTTTAAGCCTTTAAATTTGACCATTAATTACACTATATTCAATGTTTGTTTGCTTTTAAATTTAATGCTATTAACAGTAATCATTTTCTCTTGGTTGTAAATTGCATTTTGTTTGACTCTAGAATTCGTAGTCATTTAGATTATCATTTATTACCTTTTTTTAATCCTAGATTTGCATAATTTTCAGAATTTTGATTTATACAAAAAATTAATCTGTGTAACGTCAGGATATTTTAAGCGTGTTAATTTTTTTTTTACTTATCTGATTTATTCTTTGGTCGGTTAAAAACCGGAAAGCTTTTACCTACCTTAGGTCAGAATTTCTTGCAAGGAATGTTTGCATCTTGTAAACCGTAGCGCGTTGGCCATAGCGATCAGTAATTTTTTTAACTTTATTATTGTGTCTTTTGGTCCAATTTTATTACTCGTATATACTTTTCTTTATGAAATATTGCCTTGTTTTTTGTAATCGTACTTGATGTGTAAGATTAAAAGAGCTTACTCCTTCAAGGTTAAATTTGTGGGTTTTTGTCTTAATCCAAATTTTCCCTTTTTCCCTCACGATTTTTAATCATTATCTCGCGGGTCTCTGTTTAGCTTGATCGCCTGACAGGTTTATTTGAAGCAGGTGACGCCTTAATAGAGCTAAATTGTCTTGGTGAGTGTATCGACTCACTCCTTCGCCGACGAGCAGGCTGGCACCCTGAATGAAGGATTCGCTATTTATTAAATTATTAAATTACGGGGGAAAGCTGTCGTATCCTTTTGTTATTTTGGATTCTATAGTTTTTTATTTGTTTCCTTTTGCAATTTCAAGGCGCTAGAACACAACAAATTCTACTGTAACCGTTTCCTTTTTCGATAAAAATATTATGTAACTTACTCCATAATTAATACAGAATACCGTTCTGTTACTTTTGGATAGACTTAGTCTCAAAGTCTCCATTGACGCTTCGCTACTGCATCGTATATATACATATCTGCGGTAAGTTTACCTGCACTGCAGCAAAGTACGCATATAAACAGTTGCAGTAGCACGTTATTTAGGTTTAATGTCTTAATACGTACCCCCGTATACCTTAAGTGTAATGTCTCAAAGATTTTGTAATAGCAGCTGCTACATATGTTATATAGGAAGTTGAAATAATTAATAAAAGCAAAATGTACCAGGAAACAAGTTTCATCACACAAGTTGTAAGCTGGTATAATATCAGAAGCTTAAACTTTTTACTTTTTCAAGAATAATTTCGCGCGCTACAAACTCGTTACGCTAAAAGCATTTGAATTTTGTATATGGCGTAAAATAGAAAACACGCTGCCGAACGAAAGTTTAAATTTAAGTAAACTTGTTCGCGTTAACTAATGCTTCACTTAAAATTACCAGCAACTTTGCCTGAATTCTAATAAATGAAGTCAGCCTGAGTTTGACACGATACATTCATAAAAGTTAAGATCTCGTCCGAAATTTCTTAAGGAATTACCTCATGACAGTAATAACACACTTTAATTTCAGTAGTATTTGTAGTAAATTTGATCAATTATTACCGTGCATGTGGTACTTAAGGAAATCTTTCCCGTCGCGTCCACCTTTGTTAAGATAAAAGCTGCTGAAAGTAAACTACCTATTAATGCTAGTTTTGTTATTACTAGTTTCATAACTCTATTATTGCTTCCGTAAAAATAATAATGTCAGTGATAACTTATGAAATGCTGCCGCACGCAACAGGAATTGGATTTTAAATGAAGACGGAAATTACTTAGATTCAAATCGAAAATTCATATTACGTATGCCTCCAGCGTGCAGGTACTAAGGAAGGAAGTGTGCACTTGAATACTTTTCATTTTGAAATCTTATACAAAGCTGTGCAAAAGAATAGTAGTGCCAAGTAGAAACAGTAATTTGGCAATATATGTAATTTCTTTTTGTTTTGTGACTTTCTTTTCAACGAAATTATTTATTGAATCAGAGAGACTTAAATATCTCAACATCGAATTATGGAAGTTTAGAATCAGCGCATTATATGCCCATGCAATAAAATCGCAGTGGCTTGCTTTTGATAGAAGAAAAAGGTTTATAGCGCGGTATTCCTTTAAAATAAGGTAAAAGGATGGTGTTCTAACTCTTTTATGTTGACTGTACGTCTTTAAGGTAGTGATTTTATTGCCATGGTCCGCGCAAAGCAGTACACTGTACAAAAAATAAAATTAATTTTAAAAATGCGTATGGAAGATCAAAACTACCAATGTGGTTAGACTGTGCTAGACTATTGAGCTAAAAGAATTGCAAATGAGATTAATTGGCAAGATAGTGGAGAAAATTTAGGGGGCAAAAAAAAACTACACATAGACAAATTGTAAAGCTTGCGAGAAGAGATACATTTGTAACATCTAGTATCGTTAGCGAATTAAACCCTAATATTGGTAGTTCCACAGTAAGAAGACATCTGTTGGAAAATGATCTCTAAGCTAGAAGACCCAGAAGAGTGTCATTGCTAAGATTAAAACACATCAGAGCAAGCCTTTTGCAAAAGCACATCACATTGATGGGAGACTATTCTCTGGAGTGATGAATCCAAAATTACTCTGTATAATAACAATCGTGATGCTTGTGCGACTACCTAAAAACACGGCACTTCTTCCATAGTTTACAAAACAAAAGATTCAAGTATGGAAACCACAGTTTTATGATACGATTTCGTTTGGTATGGTCTGCGACCAATTTTTGGAATTCCTGAGATTATGACTTAGGATTAACCAACATCATTTACCTTACGCGGCAAGATAACAACCTAAAACATACGGCGAAAAGGGTCAAAATTGGCTTAACAAAAATAATATTAATGTAATGTATCGGTCAGCTCAATCGTCGGATATCAACCCAACAGAAAACCTATGGGTTCATATAAAGAATGTTACGATTAACAAAAAAACAATGTCGCTCAATTATGAGAGGCAGTGCGCTCTGCTTGGACATCTATTCCACATGAGAGATGTCAACGGCTACCGCTGTAAATGCTTTTACTTTGGGAAAGAACAGACAACGATACAAAAGTTGAAAAGGAAGAACACGTTTGTAATTATCTACGACGTCATGAATTATCTACATATGTCGTGTGTTGAAAACTCGTTACATTTTGTGTTACTTACGATACTTCGCACTATTAGTGGGATTAATAGAATGTTTTTCAACGCAGTTGAGTTTTAGATCAAATAATTTTTCTTAGACAAATTTAAAATTAATCAAGATAAAATTATACCACAATTTTATTGTAGTGTATCCTACGAGAATCAACGGTTACTCTTTTACTATAGTTTTTTGAAATTGCTGCCTGTACTCCACATTACAGTAAACAGCTCTATAAAATTATATTAAAAAAAGGACTACAAAATTGTAGGTAAATTACAATACACATGTAGTAAAAAAAATACCAGAAAATTGTCGTTAAAGTAGTACTACAAAATGGGCTCAATACCACAATATTCTAGCAAACACTTTGTTACATATGTATATCTATAAATTATCATTCCAATTTCTTGTTCTAACAATCAACAGCAATAATCGATAATGCTGATATAGCTCATGTTATTAATGGAATCATTCCCGGCAAAAACAATGGGAGAAGAGAAAGGCAATAACCAACGGATATGTTTCTGCCTACCCGGCGTCATCAGCGTTGTTCCCAGCGCTTTTTTCTCCTACCCACACTACAATTGATATGAAATAAATCAAAGAGAACAAAAAACAGTATACACATAGAAGAAATTCGAAAATATAGCTAATGATAATTCTTAACTTATGCTTCAAATTGAAAATCAGTTTATGCCACTAATCTCCAAAAACAGCACTGAAATATTTCTTGGTGTCACCTAGCGACAGAAACCGGAATACAAATGCCGAGTCGTTCTTGGAATGCTTAACGTAAGATAGCGTTGTGCCTAAGCGCTGCGGTATCTATACATGTAAATAATTCCTCAATAGGCTTTCAGAACGCTCTCATTCTCATGGTAAAATACATTATTTTATACTTTAATATATAATATTATATATAATATGGGAGGCGTGTTTTTTAAGTAAATACCGTTTTGAAATTCTGCTACCATGAGCGGTGCGGAGGCTTTCTACGCTTGCGCGCTGTGTACCTACATCTATTGACAAGCCACAGACGCCATTACAGAAAGATTCGACCGTATCTACGTTTGTTTGTCACTATTTAAAATGTCTCCGCCGATCGAGAATCCCACCGACTGTGAAACACGCGCTGTGATTCGTTTTCTTAATGTTAAAGGCATTAAATCGGCCGGCATTCATCGTCAGATCTGTGAAGTGTATGGAGAAAACATTATGAGTGATGGAATGGTACGGAAATGGGTGAGAGCTTTTAAACATGGCTGCACGAATGTCCAGGAGGACGAACGAAATGGGCGACCCTCTGTCATTACTAACGCTGGCCACGAGCGGTACCGCGCATCGGCGTAGAATCAGTTCGGACCGAGAGGAACGGTAGTATTACTTCGTCTGCGGAGCAGTACGGACATTTTCGCTGCCGGTCATTTGCGCAATTGTTTATCTGTCCTAGAAAAATTATGATTTCGTCAGCAAAACGACCGCGGTCGGACAAACTTCCAGACTTAATATATGAAGGTGCTAAAATTAAATGTCTAATCTGTAAAATCCCGTTAATGTGTTGGTGCAGACAACATTGTCTACGACACGTAAATAGTGAAAAGCATGTCTCAAAAAGAAATTGCGCACGAGAAAATGAAAAATTTATATTTAATTTATGCGTTACGTTTATCGCATGTAATATACCGTTTAATTTACTAGACAAGGAACCATTTATCTGCTTTTGGAATAACTATTCGGAGTGCAAATTACCAAGTCGAACATCGTTACGAAGAATTGTGCCATCTGCGCGCGAACATATTGAACAAAAAATAAAATCGGAGTTGAAAGATCAAAAATTGTGGTTATGTGTCGACGAAACAACAGATCGGAAGAAACATTCTGTTCTTAATGTAATGGCTCGCAAATTGGAACCTCATCAATCGCCACCTTCAATTCTATTAGTCTCCAAACGAATACAACAGTGTACTGCCGAAGTAATTTCAAAGTTAGTGTTAAATACATTGGACAAGTTTGAACTTTCAACAAACCAACTCTTGATGTTAGTGAGTGATGGTGCTGCAAACATGCCTTCTGTAGGCCGGTCTCTTAAAAAGCATTCTGCTAATTTGTTACATATTACATGTAAAATTCATGCTCTCAATCTTGTGGCGGATAGTATCAGAAAATGTTATCCTGAGGTAGACGCTTTAATAGCGCATACCAAAGCAGTATTTGTCGAATCACCGAAACATATTCGCGAATTTCACAGACTGTGCCCCCGTATACCAGAGCCACCAGAACCTATTCGTTGGGGAACATGGTTGCAGGCCGCGTTTTATTATCATAAATATTTTGACAATATTAAGAACGTGGTTTTACAATTCGATAGAAAGGAAGCTGCCGCTATCCAGAAAAGCCAGTCGAAATTTCAAGATAGTCAGGTTAAAATGGATTTAAAAATCATTCACGACAATTACTTCGGGCTAGCAGATGCAATAGAAAAATTACAAAATCCTGCGGTGCCGTTAAAAGAATCTCTACAAATAGTGCAACATGTTCACGCACAGCTAAGCGCGATTGAAGACGCAAAAAATGTATCTGTTCTAGAAAAATTTGAAAGTGTTTTTGAGAAAAATTCTGATTTTGGCACATTAAGACACATTTGTGAAGGAGCGTCAATAGAATCGTTAAGTTATTTGAAAGATTATTTTACTTACGCAAATATTACGTCACTAGATGTAGAACGTTCGTTCTCTGCATATAAACGCATTTTTTCCTCATGGCGTACTAGTTTAGCCGAAACAACAGTTGAAACATATCTAATGTTGCAGATATTTAACAGACATTATTCACTTTGTGATTTCATGGAAAATGGTAAGTGTTTGAGCACGTGTTATTTCATTTTTATTTAAAAGGTGAACGAAATTATTTGCGGCAGCAAACATCTCTATTAGCAGAATAACTCTAGTGGAACGCGAGGCCTGGTCGACTCTACGCTACTGCGAGGTACCGCTCGTGGCCAGCTTTAGTCATTACTGAAGATTTAGTTCAGAAAGTTAACGAAGAAGTGAAAGAGAACAGGCGCTTTACGATTTCATCGTTACCTGATGAGTTTCCTTAAGTTTCCAGAAGTGTTCTCTATGAAGTTGTGACCAGTGGTTGTTAAATCACGCGGCAAACTTCTATGATGGGATTGTAGCGCTGATTGTACGATACGATAAATGCCTCAATATTGGTGGGAATTATGTAGAAAAGTAGAATAAGGTACAGGCTTTCATGTAAAAATAAAATTGTTAAAAAAAGTTTACTTGTTTTTGTTTTATTTGAAAACAGTACTTACTTTAAAAACACGCCTCGTGTAATAAGTTCTGGGGATACTAAGAAAGATAAATTACTAGTAGTTAAGGCTGTAAGATATTTCTTGGCGGTTCAAGATAATATAATAACCTTCATCACAGCGACGTGCTTACGCGATATACAAATATTTGCACTGCAAGTGAGCAAAGTGAATTTCGCACTTCACATCCTTTAGCTTGTTTCCTACGCCGTTGTTGACATAGTACAATTTCCACAATGGAAAAGTTATCTGCATTTTATTTTAAATCGTTTTTCAGCTCTAAGTCGGATTATAAAAAAATTAATGTCTCAGAAGGTGAAATTGAAGGAGTCTATAAATTCTTCGGTTTCCATACTTGACAAATTAAGCGTTTGAGTCGTAAACCAGGAAATATTGTTTAAAAAATTCTGAAACGTAGTAAAACCATTTTTTTGGTGTTAGTCGGATTTTACAAGGTGTCAAATGATAAAATGATAAGTCAGCAGAATGTCCCTTAGAGGGGGCAAAATGTCTCCGAACTGTAATTGTGGCTATGATAGCACAGATGAAACGAAAAAAGAAAACGAAAGAATCTTTATACTTGATTCTTTCGGAAATATCTCTGTTTTATACACAAAAATGTGTGTCCCTGAAGCCTCAATGAATAATATATCAGTATTTAGAAGGAATACTGATATTAATGTTTTGAAAGGATTTTTTGCGTTTCTTACAAATTGTAACGTGGAATTGTCTTTTACAATACATAGCATGTCCACCAATAGAGTTGACGATAGGTATAATGGACAAAAAAAATTTGAATTGGAATTTAATATTTGGGAAAGTTCTGCTTGAAAATTTTTTGAATGATCGGCCTAGTTTGATAAAATCCATTATTTGTCGACTTCGTTTCAGGTAAAGGTACTCTTTCCGTTCACGGTATGCCAATATATTACTAAGTTGCTTAGAATGAAAAGCTACGAATTTGTGCAAATTTTCAGAATGATCGCCCTACTTCGATAACTGTAACGGTTGCTGTATACACGCTTTTAATACTTTTGTGTCATGTGTCAGATCATTCGAAAAAACCTTTTGTTTTAAGTCACCTTAAAGAAAAGGGTCGAGTGGTGTAATGTCAGGAAAATGATGATCTAATCATTGCCTGACCAAAACTATAGAATGAGCAAGACAGCCGCCTTGTTGCCAGAATAGACAGTTATCTAGCTTCGGCTCTAAAGTATTTAAAAATGGTAAAACAAATGTTCCCAAGATACAAGCACTGATTGAAATTTTCCCCTATAAAATATGAATCAACGATCCAATCAAAGGAAATTCTACATTATACATTAAATCTTTTGTAAAGTTGACTTCTATTATTAATTACAAAATTAGGATTATCCCTCACCCAATGATGACTGTTTTGGGTAGATACGTGCCCGTTGACGCAAAATGTAGATTCATCGGGGAAAAAGTAAATCTGCGAAATCTTTTGTTTTCTAAGTAATTTGCCTGTACCTATAAACAAAATTCTAAACGTCTCTCTTCATCTCCAAGGTCAAGTGTATGTGGCAGCTTTAGCTTGAAAGGGTGAAGTTTGACATCCATAAAAAAAATTTGCAGCAAACTTTTGCTTACATGCAGCCTTTGTGTACGCTTTCTTAAAGATAATTTAGGGTTAACTGCCACTCACCCAATGTTGATGTGCCGTTTTCATTTTAGTTGCGACATGTCCAGTTTTTCCGAAAAAACAGGCGACCATGTGCTTCGAAGTTTCTCGAACGCGAACGATCTCAATTGGGTTTGGCTCATCTTAGAAGACCCGTACGGTACAATGCTGTTTATTTTCGGGCCCATACACATATATCCAAGATTCGTCACCTATCTGGTATGCTTATTTTTTCGATAGCTCCATACGTTCGCGAGTTATAGGCGAAAATAGAAAATTTTGAAAACTGCTCCGAATCGGGTCACTTACCAGAAAATTTTTTATAATGTATCTTCTTTGAAATGGTTACATGGTACAATTGGCAATTTGCAGTATACTTTTATGTACAGGGTTCAAAGATGGGGAAATGTATTGTAACGAACCATTGACCGTCCGCATCAATTTAAGAACTCAAGATATTAAAATTATTAAAATAATTTTGTGTTAAGTCTTATTATTTTTCAAATTTTTCTTAGGTTTTATTTTGTCGCTTACTTTTCGACACCGCTGTATATTACTTTTGAGCAATAGTGTATATGACTTATTAAGCAATTATTCTAAAACATGTGTGACGTTTTATTTTGAAGTTGTTTTATATCCATACGTCAGAACAAGAAACGATACGTCACACGAATTTTAAGTATATAAAGTCGTGCATAATTTTATTTCGCAGAAGTTCTCTCCTGATCTTTCCCGTTCCTTCCCTTGTACTGAAGTCGGCTAAGGCCAAGTAGGGCAAACTACTTTTGCACTGAAGTAAACTAAGGCTAGCCAGGACAAAACTATCCTTACACTGATGACGACTAAGACTGTCCAGGGTAAGCAGCCGACCGACTACCTTGCAGACGACTCTGGCTGACACTTAGTGGATATCCCGAATCTCCGCCTATTTTATTTTTCTACCGTTTTGTATATACACTTTTCGCGTCGTGTTTTATTTTTTGTTCAATCTTTTCTTTTCGTGACCTTGGCCGTAAAATTTTATTTTATTTCATGTCGTTTACTCTACGAATTTTATTTAATTTCATTTTAAACCGAATTTCGTTTTGTTGTAAATATTGTGAATAAATTGAAATATAGAAACTTTGGACGATCGATACCCCCAGCTAAGAAAACATTAATGAACGCTGTGCAGAATCACCGCATTTCAGTATTTTCCGCAAAGAATAAAACTAATGTTCACTGTGTGTAAATTGTTTGATTAATATCAGACGTTTGACATCTCACGGCATTATTTTTCTACAGACGAGTAAATATCCGCAGCGCTATCTAATAGCGAGAGGCGCAACCACTTACATATTCTTGCTAAAGCCGCGAATGTAGAAGTTCTCTTGTTTTATAGAAAATAAAGGAAGCATTTAATAATTAATTTATCTGTACTAAAATCACAATTCAATTAAGAAAATAATTAATTATTTTCCAGATGTTTACAAACGTTGAAATTATCAAACGTCGCTATATCTAGTATGGAAATTCCCAATTACCGGCTGAATCAATGTTTGAGATAGAAAACATCTTTCATAAAAGCTGTTATCGATTTTTTTATTATTCAGTGACGTATATTGACTTTGGAATAAACGTCTTGTGATACCTAACAACGATATTTTTCTAGCTCACTATCAGTATGTGTTTAATTCGTTAATAAAGATGAATGTAATTACCTTTTTACTTAAGTTGCCTTTACAGCTGCTTTAACAAATAAGTTTAATTTTTCTTAAAGCTTCAAGCATGATTGTGCCTACTGTATAATTCACCACTAAATATGGAAAAACAGTTAGAAAGGATTGCCTATCGTACAGAGAACATAAATTAACATTGTCCTTAATAGGAATAAAGGTTAAAATGGAAACGCGATCCGCATAAATTAGCAATTCCAGAAGCATATTTGCTATTTTTTTGGCCAGGGTAATTACTATTGAATAAATATTTATGGCGTAGATTTCCTGTTATTCCTTTCTACCGTGTATGATTTCATATCAACCGGAGAGTCAAACCAAGAGAGGTGTGTGGATATTTCTAGCGGTGACTTGATTTGTTTGAACTTCAATTTATAAGCATGTTGTGAAGTAAGAGGAGAATAATGAAACCCAATTGAAATTCTTACATCCATATAGTTGTTTGTTTCGCTGATAATAAAACCACTTCCAAATAAATATTTATTATGCAATTTGTAATATGTACAATTTTATGTCTGAATATATAGATTTAGAAAGAAAGATAATGTTATCTATGTGATTTTAAAACCTCCTAATAAAAGATAGCATGTTATAACAACATATTATTATTTGAACATTTAAAAATATCGTACATATCAATTTCTGACGTACCGCGAGAGAGTTGAAAGCGACAGTACGCTGTACGCCAAATAAGTACGCGGAGATGGGACGCCCAAAGGGTATAACGTTCCCTACGAATGTAAATAAATATCTCAGGCATTTCCCTGGATTAGAATATAGAAGTCCACATATTTATTGCACAATATGCAATAGCGGATTGCTGTCGCGATAGGTTTGAATGTAGAAAACATTGTAAAAGTAAACGTCATGTATTGAATTTAAGAAACAGTATTCCATACTGGCAATTTTTATATGATTTTATTTTTATGTTAAGTGTGTGCAACATCCCACAACATCTAGTATCTAATGAACACTTTCGTCTTTTTTGGGCTACGTACGTGCCCTCATGGAAGCTGCCAACATCTATGCAATTACGATACAACTTGCCACGTGTGCAAGGTACAGTAAAGGAATATATAAAAGACGAGTTGAGAAATAAGAAAATCTGCCTATGTGTGGATGAAACAACTGATGCTCAGAAACACAACGTCATTCATGTTGTAGCGCATCCTTTAAAACGCGATGGTCCACCAGCGTCATTGTTGTTATCCAGTAAAAGGATTCAGAAAACTAATGCAGAAACCGTTGTCAAGATAATAAAAGATTCGTTGAGAGAATTTTGTATCACAGGAAACCAAATTACAATGTTCGTTACTGACGGAGCCGCAACAATGCTGAGAGTTGGTAGGATGTTGAAAATATGCTTTCCGACTCTTTTTCACGTCTTTCTTTCGTTGCAGAAACCATTCGAAAGAAGTATATAGATAAAGATAAATACTTGCAACTGTACGTGATTGGTTGGTGGGCTCTTCCAAAGTGTGTAGTGGAAAACGCAATAAGACAGGCGCGAAAAACTGATCTTTGCCCGAATGTATGTAGGTTTACCGAATTAAGTTATAACCTGTTATGTTCAACTGTGTATCTACTGCAACAACTTCTCCCAGTTGTCACCTCGGAACGACTAAACGTCAGGCTGGCCACTCGTTGGTAACTAAATATCCTTCTTGCAGGGAAAATTGGAAATTTCTTCGTTACCATCCCCCCTCAGCCAACTGGCCTTGGAGCGAGGACATTATATTTAAAATATAAGTCCAGATAATGACGAGTGTGGGGTAGCATAGACAAATCTACTCGTCAGTTAACTTTTCTATTCACTTATTTCGTCCAAATTAATGTAGAAATCGTCTGGAATAAGCATCAGCGTAAATTTAAAGGTACAACAAATAATATTTCATCAATTAATCTGAAAGGTTTCTGTAAATTAGCAGTGGATTTTCTCGTTTAAAGCTTATTGGTGACATTTTGGATCACAGAATCATCAGCATACAACCTCCTGGTTAAGTCACTGCATTCGTTCTCGTATGCTGTTTGCAGAAATAATATCATTTGATCGAAAGTCATCGTAAAAGTTTCTATTTGGGTTAAATTATCAAAATTGGCTGCGAAATAAGACAATCGCCGGTCTTTCGCGAATTAAAACAAAAGAAAGATGAACGAAGCCATAATCTTTCATCAATCTTTATTCGGCCTTGGTTGAATCAAAGTGTGTCTTAACTCCATTCCCCATATAAAGTGCTCGATTGTGAAAAAGGGTTAAATATCCAGAGCAAGCAGTTTCCTGTAGTGGTTATATAAACAGAGGGTTTATATCACATTGGCATCGTTCGGAAGTTCAACGTTAGTTACTTTTAAAAATCTTAAAATTCGTTAATTTCATTTTATTGAGTAGGAAATTCATTCTAAAATTGCCGTAAGGGTATCCAGGGATACCCCCGAACCTACAAGAATCGTTTATTCAATTTAAAATTAGAAAATTTAACCAAATTTGAAAAATCCCCCGAGAAAGATATTTCAATACTTATCGAAAATTTATTCCTATTTACAATTATATTTTTAGTGCTTACTTCAATCATGTATAGATTATATTTTTTAATTTCTTCCATCACATACCTTGATTAAATTGATTAATCAACTTTAATTAATAGAAATAATGAATTACGCGACACTTAATTATTGATGAAGAAAAAGCGGAACAGATTTAATTACTTATCGGTTCAATTTGAAATTTAAAATATAGGACACTATTTATTGGCACCTTGTGTAGAATAATGTTATTTCGTTTTTTATATTACGTGCTACATTGACAAAAGGCTATATTGTCGCGCCCTGTACATCTTCCATGGTTAGAATTAAAATGCATAGACGGAAGAAAAACACATTTGACGAGAGGGTACGTATCGGTGTCTTGCTCTATTTTATGAGGGTGGAACGGACACGGACCTTTTTCGTTCCGTATATACTTCGGTATATACGGTCAGCGTCAAATGGCAAATAGCAGGTACTTATAAATACATATACAGATTGAGAGTCGGTCCTATGGTTGCACCTATCTTGATCGGATACGTTTGGAGCGGGAGAGAAGTTATTCCTTCGTTACTGAAATATGTATTATATCACAACTGTTAATTCTCAGTTAATTACAGATGACGTTTGAGTTTTGACGCATCACCTCTTTTTTTATTACTGATTATATATGCAGGTGCGACTATAAGGTCGACTCTCAATCGGTATAAATTTTGTAAACACATATCTTTTCCCGACAAAGGGATAAACAAGTATGATAGAATTAGATTTTATTAGAGTTGTTTTATGTTTCTCGTTCAGATTTATTCGGTCATTCGGTTAATAACAAGATTGCCCAGGAGCCCTCGAAACAGCTGTTCCGGATTAATTTAATTTATATTTTGTGCGTTGAGGAGTGTGCCGATACTTCGTGTTGTTTACTTATTACTGGCATTTGTCAAATTTATTCCCGGCTAAGTACCTTTCTATGCCACTGGACATCCATATTTACCATTCTAATGATAGTAATTATATTACTCTACGATATGATCATATTTAAGTTGGATTTTATCCCCAGGTTAACAATTAACCCTCTTATTCACGCACAATAGGTTATCCCTAATATCAAACGCATCTTATTGGGGTATACGTCACGACGGGCGGAGCCGTCGTAGGTACCTAAGAATCTTTATAAGGAGTGATGTTTTCGCTCCGGGAAGGTCAGTCGCATGCTCTCTAGACCCTTGTTGGTTGTGAGTAGCGTCCGTAAGCGGGCAGAGTTGCTCAGAGACCCGCAACCTTGACGTGCTAGCAATTACCAAGTGGCATAACACTTCTGTGTGATATATAGCACGCAAGGCATGTGTTCTGTCGATCTTTTTGGTTTGAGATTCATCGACTCTTGAGCAGCTCGTCTAGAATACGTATTGTTGTACGGATACAAAATTGGTCTTTATCCTGGATTCCGCAATAGTTCCGAGTATACCGCCACCTTCGTGAATGTGAGTTAGTTTTAAGCTTTTATTTCTTTGTACATCACGAACTACAATTAGGATCATTTGTTGTTAGTTTAAGTCGCTTTGTATGGCTATTTGTTGCCATTTCTAGTTGTTTGTTCCGTAATTACAGTTCGGATTATTTTAATGTATGCTCGATCGAGTAATTATATATTATATATTTAGTTAAGTAAATTAAAGTTACGCCTAACGCTACTACCGCTGAATAATTTACATTTCTTTGTCATTTTCTTATTATTATTCATATTTCACTTTGGCAATTTCACATATATTTTTAATAATTCATTTCCTCCATTTCATCAATTTTCACCTTGTTAAACATTTTGTATTTTAAAATCATATACTACACCTACGATCCCTTCTTACCTCTTCCCGAAAACTCTGAATGGTTCATGACGAGATTTTTACCATCCAGCGAGGCGACCGATTTGCATTCAGTGGCTCCCCAATTTACCACCGTCTTGTTACCCAGGAGTACGAATACCGGGTCGTCGCCGTCGTGAAAAATAAGTGCGTGTGCAGACCACAACTTCAGCAATAGTTTAATAAAGTTACAATTACGATGTTTTATTACATGCTTGCTTCACCCCTCCTATACATCGTACCATCAATAACCAAAATATATCAGTAATATTAATCTTCAACTACATTCATTATTTTAATTTGTTTTGTACTATCAATGTATGTATGTTTTTCATTGCTTCAACAATAAATGTATTTTTATTCCACTACAGTTTTCAGTATTTCATTTATGAAATTATATGTCTTCATGCTCCTTTTGATAATAATGATAACTGACTGAAGCTTCAAGAGAGAATAAGATTTAATCTACTGGACAATTTGTTGCACAGCGGATAAGGTGATAACTCGTGCCAGATTTATCAAATATTAAAGTTGACCCAGCAATTTGATATGGTTCCTGCCATCCTAAAAGTAACAACATAGAAAGTCTAAAAAGCCGACTAATTAATTCGAATAAAGTTCCATAAAGTGAAGAAATAACAACGATTAATAAATCAGGTAAAAACAAGGAAAAATAACACCGAGAAATAAGAACGAAAATATGAAGAAGGCAGAATATAATAATAAATGAATTGTTATGATTGTTGCTTTGCGACAAACCCTTTGATTCAACCTGGCGCCACAGGAGACAGTTCGGCGGTTTATCCAAGACAACTTTGCCAGTGTGTTCTATTTAAAATATGAAAATTGATCACTACCAGTGACGCTGGAAATGTAATTGAACTACTCGATAACATCAGAAATTAGTTCACAAAAAAGAAATCGACCCGCTTTTTCTGAAAACTCCAGCTTTTGTCATTCAAAAGTTAGTACGAGGGAGGTATACTTTAGGATGTCACTGTTATAAACTAATACATATTATGGAATTAAATTCTTTACGTTGCGTACAGAGAAAACTACTTGGCTGAGATGAAATAAATTCTCCACATCTGTTTCTATGACAACGCCCGCGTTAACTGCTTAAACCTGCCTACTGCATAAACTGGCATTAGGTATTCGCAGAAGCATGCCTGTTAACTAAATTTATTTATCGCCATTTATGGTATTCAACGACGTGACGGTTATATTGATTTAATACTGATATTTGCGCGTACTCCCGTCACAACGAAGCACTTGGGTAGTTCAAGCGTGCACTATCGCATCGAAAAGGACAAACAATGCAGAAAAAGATTACCTGAGAAGCGAGATGCGCATTTATAAGGTTCATTATATTCATATTCAAGCTACCTCGCCCCAGACTTTATCATACCTTCCATAAAGTATGTATTATTCAAAATAAAATATGATCAATGCCACCTCATTGAACAGAAAAATAGAAATCTACCTGCACCGACTGTTGAAAAAAGGGGCACAGTATGGAATTTATTCTGCTACACTATTATCCAGAAATAAATATTTATAACATATCAATTTTTTTCTTCAAGATAGTAATCATTAAAGCTGGCCACGAGCGGTACTGAGCAGTAGCGTAGAGTCGACCAGGCCTCGCGTTCCACTAGAGTTATTCTGCTAATAGAGATGTTTGCTGCCGCAAATAATTTCGCTCATCTTTTAAATAAAAATTAAATAACACGTGCTCAAACACTTACCATTTTAAGAGTCCTCCGTGAAATCACAAAGTGAATAATGTCTGTTAAATATCTGCAACATTAGATACGTTTCAACTGTTGTTTCGGCAAAACTAGTACGGCATGAGGAAAAAATGCGTTTATATGCAGAGAACGAACGTTCTACATCTAGTGACGTAATATTTGCGTAAGTAAAATAATCTTTCAAATAACTTAACGATTCTGTTGACTTACCTTCACAAATGTGTCTTAATGTGCCAAAATCAGAATTTTTCTCAAAAACGCTTTCAAATTTTTCTAGAACAGAAACATTTTTTGCGTCTTCAATCGCGCATAGCTGTGCGTGAACATGTTGCACTATTTGTAGAGATTCTTCTAACGGCACCGCAGGATTTTGTAATTTTTCTATTGCATCTGCTAGCCCGAAGTAATTGTCATGAATGATTTTTAAATCCATTTTAACCTGACTATCTTGAAATTTCGACTGGCTTTTCTGGATAGCGGCAGCTTCCTTTGTATCGAATTGTAAAACCACGTTCTTAATATTGTCAAAATATTTATGATAATAAAACGCGGCTTGCAACCATGTTCCCCAACGAGTTAGAATAGGTTCTGGTGGCTCTGGTATACGGGAGCACAGTCTGTGAAATTCGCGAATACGTTTCGGTGATTTGATAGATACTGCTTTGGTATGCGCTATTAAAGCGTCTACCTCAGGATAACATTTTCTGATACTATCCGCCACAAGATTGAGAGCATGAATTTTACACGTAATGTGTAACAAACTAGCATAATGCTTTTTAAGAGACCGGCCTACAGAAAGCATGTTTGCAGCACCATCACTCACTAACATCAAGAGTTGGTTTGTTGAAAGTTCAAACTTGTCCAATGTATTTAACACTAACTTTGAAATTACTTCGGCAGTACACTGTTGTATTCGTTTGGAGACTAATAGAATTGAAAGTGCCGATTGATGAGGTTCCAATTTGCGTGCCATTACATTAAGAACAGAATGTTTCTTCCGATCTGTTGTTTCGTCGACACATAACTACAATTTTTCATCTTTCAACTCCGATTTTATTTTTTGTTCAATATGTTCGCGCGCAGATGGCACAATTCTTCGTAACGATGTTCGACTTGGTAATTTGCACTCCGAATAGTTATTCCAAAAGCAGATAAATGGTTCCTTGTCTAGTAAATTGAACGATATATTACATGCGATAAACATAACGCATAAATTAAATATAAATTTCATTGTCTCGTGCGCAATTTCTTTTTGAGGCATGCTTTTCACTATTTACGTATCGTAGACAATATTGTCTGGACCAACACATTAACGGGATTTTACAGATTACACATTTAATTTTAGTAACTTCATATATTAAGTCTGGAATTTCTGCAATAAATTTTCGAAGTTTGTCCGACCGCGGTCGTTTTGTTGACGAAATCATAATTTTTCTAGGACAGATAAACAATTGCGCAAATGACCGGCAGCGAAAATGTCCGTACTGCTCCGCAGACGAAGTAATACTACCGTTCGTCTCGGTCCGAACTGATTCTACGCCGACGCGCGGTACCGCTCGTGGCCAGCGTTAGTAATTATTATTATAATGACAACATAGTCACCAACAAGTCAAATACATTGTCTTAAGTAATACGGTTCTTTGTTTGTTTTTTGTTTTATTGAACTTAATATACAACATTGTTAACTAACAAACACTTTAAAAATTTTGGTTTTGTTTTGTCAAATAAAACATAAAATATTCAATGCTACAATCTTATGGTTATTTTGACTTATTTTTAAAAGGAATATTCTAGCCATCTTTGTTGGTTGACTGAAAGGCGAATGCGAATACTCCAATTCCAGCGAGGCGGCATTCAGAAATTTTTTTATTCGTATTTTTATAAGTGTAAAAAATCTGTTATAAAATATTTTACCATTGTAAATTATTCACAAGGCTAAAAACTGAATGTAATAAAATTAATAGTTTGAATAATTAATCATTATAAAATAGGATAATAATTTTTAGACAGTCCTTCGATTTCTGTTTTGTTGTCGTTAACTGAATTTTTATATTTGTTGATTTGTATCTTTTCTAGTATGCATCTTGCTTTATAATTGACCTCTTTATTAAGTATAGAGACATTGACGAAATTTAAATTTAAATTTTGAGCTTATTAATGTGATGGCTCTATTAACTAATGCTGTAACAACATTCTTTTTATAAGCAAAGGGTTCATATTTTTGTTTTTTTGCGAATTAGTATAAGGTCTAAGAAATTAATCTTATTGTTTTGTTCGTTTTCTAAAGTAAATACTGGACATACTTTCAATTTCGACAATGTCTCTATACTTAATAAAGAGGTCAATTATGAAGCAAGATGCATACTAGAAATGATACAAATCAACAAACATAAGATTGTCGAAATGTTAAAATTACAAGTTTTAATTAACTCTAACTAAAATATATTTAACGATAAAGCCGCTAAAATCAATAAATAAAATCTTTACATTTTATAGCTTGAAGACGACCTTTTTCCTAAATTCCTACATACTTCGTTACAGATTTCTTATTCAAGTACCTCTTACAATTGACGTTTGCACTTCTCTGTATTGACACACTGCAATAGTGCAACTATGTATTTTATTCTGTGTGTTTCTACGAAGTAAGTACAACTGACGTTAACATTCTCTTATTTGTCTTGCAGTACTTGTGTATTTACAGAAAGAAGTAAATATTAAATGATAAGCGAAGTAAAATACTTTATTCCTTCACACGTACGTCCTAAATGGATATATACTGTAATGTTACAATTTAAAACATCAAAAACAGTCCACCCGTTATATACAAACTCCTCTCTCCTTTTTCGGTGTCTCCAGCGCTTTTGTTGCCTACTACCTAGGCGGCGGGGCTGTGAGGAGATTATTATAAATCCAATCAACGATGATATTGGGGGAACGGCTAAATAACTTGTCTTCTGTACATTTTCTTCATATCCTAAATCTGCAATTTTGATGTAATATTTTCATACAACAATTTACAGTATAAATTCAGTCATATCTCTGTCCTAACATCGTAAATTAAATATTTCTAATCAAGAAGTGGTCATATCCGTTGGTAAAATTTAATATTCAAGGGTTGTTCGTAGTGTGATATATCTGAGATCATAGAGTTACGTTTCAAAATGGAGAACCTTCATGACAGTTTATCCTAAAAATTTAATCTATTTTTAAAACAGGAAAAGTTAATTTACATTTAATGTAAATTTGAAATTCGTAAGGCATCCCATGATAAAACAATCCCTATTGCGAACAAAGGAATCAAAGTACGCTTATAATTTTCTCAATTTAGGTCAAAGAGCGGTTGTATCTGCACGTATTTGTCTAAGTGTTTTTACAAAATTCAACGTTAATTACGAAGTGGGAGTCAACTTTGACAATTTCAAAATACGCGGGGTTCGTGTATGTAAAATATAACGTTTATATTGGAACGTAACAATTTGAGGTCAGTTTTCGTAAATAGTCGGATTTAGTTCGTATTTTAACTACCGATGAAGTGTTTAGGGACATTCCCGGATCTACAGATCGTACAATTAATTAACTTATTTAACTAAATCAATTTTTCTCCTCGTTTATAACATTACAATACATATGCAGCCTGTTCGCTTAGTGTGTGGACGGAAAATAATTCCTTTCTTGAGCAATTTAAAGAAAAAGTTTTCGAATAATGACTCTTTAATACCTGAATTTTAGTTTTTATTTACAAATATATCACAATTTTCCCACAAACAATTTTTAATTTTACATGTCAAATACACTAATTTAATTAATATATAGTGGCTTCCGTCGGTGAATTATGAAAATCTATAGTTTTCCTTGGAATTTCCGACGTAATTAATTATTGAAAAGATGTCCCGGTGAGGAGTCGAACCTCACATCTCCTGCTTGCCGGGTAGGCGTGTTAACCATTACACCACGAAGAAAACTATAGATTTTCATAATTCACCGACGGAAGCCACAATACATTAATTAAATTAGTATACTTGGCATGTAAAATTAAAAATTGTCTGTCGAAATATTGCATTGGTATTAAAGAGTGAACGATTCTTGCATAGACCTCGTGTTGTAGTGGCTAACACGCCTACCTAGCACGCTGGAAATGAGAAGTTCGATTCCCCATACAAACAGTTAAGCTTTTAGGAATATACTTAAGTACATTGATTCTAATTTAAGCTGGAATATACGTATAGATTAGCTATGTGACAAATTAAGTACCACAGTTTACCAAATTAGAAGAATAGCGGAAACAGGGGATATTGAGACGGCTAAATTGATATACTGTTCCAATTTCTACAGCAACGTCAATAACAGTATACTACTTTAGGATAGTACATCGCATACTGAAAGGGTGTTCAAACTCCAAACGAAATGCGTGAGAGCGATTGTAGGTGCAAATAATAGGGAGCACTGCAAACCCTTCTTTAAAAAACTAAATATTTTAACAGTTCCTTCAGTTTACATCTGCAAATGCTTAGTTTTCGCTAAAATCAACAAAACGCAATTTGAATGCCAGTCAGACAAATATCAAACAAGAGGTAATCCTTTAGAAGTCCTTACCACAGATTAGTATTAACTCAGCAGTCTGTAAAATACCAAGCTATAAAACTTTTTAAATATATTAAATATGAACTAGTATTGAAAAATTCAAATAAAAATAGGTGTTATCCTTTAAACGTATATTTTTCGACTGTCCTACATGCTATTTACAGTAACCAAAAAACATTCCATAAAAAGATACGCTTACCATATGTGCGTATATATATTGAAATATCTTTCTCATGGGATTTTTGGGAAAATTATTGAATTTTCTAATTTTAAATTAAATTAACAATTCTTGTATGTGCGAGGGTATCCCTGGATACCCTTTCGGCAATTTTGTAACGAATACCCAAATTAATAAAACGAAATTAATGAATTTTAAGATTCTAAAAGTAACCAACCTTGAACTTTTGAACGATGCCAATGTTATATAAACTCTCTGTTTATATAACCACTACAGGAAACTGCCTGTTATGGAAATTTAACCCTTTTTCTCTTCTAATAAAGACTTTGATTTCACAATCGAGCACTTTATATGGGGAACGGAGTTAAGACACACTTTGATTCAATCAAGGCATTGTTTTATTTCACAGCCAATTTTGATAACTCAACCCAAATAGAAACTTTTACGATGAATTTCGATCAAATGAGATTATTTCTGCAAATAGCATACGGGAATGAACGCAGTGACTCAACTAGGAGGTCGTGTCTCGATGATTCTGTGATCCAAAATATCACCAACAAGCTTTAAACGTGAAAATTCTCTACTAATTTACATAAACCTTTTAGATAAAGATTTAATTGATGAAATATTATTTGTTGTATCTTTCAATTTACGCTGTTGCTTATTCCAGACGATTTCTACATTAATTTGGACGAATTACGGGAATAGGAAAATTAACTAACGAGTAGATTTGTCCATGCTACCCCACACTCGTCGTTATCTGGACTTATAATATAAATATAATGTCCTTGTCCCAAGACCAGTTGGCTGAGGGGGGATGGTAACGAGGAAATTTAATTTTATTCCCCGCAAGAGGGATATTTAGTTACCAACGAGTGGCCAGCCTGACATTTAGTCGTTCCGAAGTGACAACTGAGAGAGGCTGTTGTCGTACATACAAAGTTGAACATAACAATATAAACTTATATCCAAAAGATATATAACAATATGCTTCTATCGCAAACAAAATCGTTATCGCTCCAAACGTTTAAATCAAGAGTAAAAAGACATTTATTAGATAAATGCCTTTTATGATGTAGAAGAATTTATAAATTTCGTTTCTGTTTGAAATTGCTATAGCATTATTTTTCTATGACTTTCCTGTAATTTTGGGAAATAAAACATTAATGTTATTGTATCAACTATATTTATTTATATAAAGCTCCGCAGTTTTAATGCAAATCCTCTAAATTTCTGGTGGTTGATCACTCTACCGCAGGCTAAGATTTGTAAAATGATATGAGGTCTGTATATTAAGTCCTCGTCGATTCCAGTAATTGTAGTTGTATAATTAGAATTAGCAACCAAACGCGTTGCAGTATTACCGTCATTATTGTCTCCACTTACCTTGTCGAAGTTTATTTATAATTAGATCTAACTCACTACGAAGCCTTTCCTGGTCATGTTGCTTCTTCGTTTGTTTCTCTCGGTTCTGTTCTTCGATCGTTTTAAAGGATAGATTGTAGGAAATACGAAGAATCATTTCCTTAAAGCAATTCCACACATTTAACATGGAAAGCCCAAAATGCACTGAAATGCACGTTCTCGCTCTACTTTGCATTTAACATGCTCACGATCATTCTCACTTAGTTTAGCGAGACATATTGGACATCTACTATTATAAGAAACACTTGATGTTTTAAAATCAAAAACAGGGGGGCCCTATCTGATTACTTTTATTTATTGTATTTGTTATATACTTTAATTACGATATCGATATCAACAGGAGAAGTAAATATTTTTAAAATTGATTAAATGGGGTGAGTAAAAGTATAAATGAAAGTTCTGTAAACAAAATATGCGGATATTTTATATCTAATTACTTATATTATTGTTATTTATTAGATCAAAGAGCATATCTTAGTTACAGAAGTCACACTAACATTAATATTCAGTTATAAAATAACTACAACTACTAATTACATTGCTTATTACAAGCATGTATTACGTGTACACATGAGGAAAGAAAATGTCTAGCTATTCCAAAAAGCGTACATGCGATAACGGTAAACGCGAATGGGTGATTCATCACAAGCGGAGGGGTTAGCGGCAGTCGACGGCTTACGACGGTTACCGATGTGGCAAGTTACGAGATAAACTGCGTTATGTGCAGACGATCTTAGTAAGAATTTCTAAAGTATTCCTTTTTCTTTTCTTTTATTTCATCAGAATCTGTTTTTATTTTCATCTTTAGAATTCCCTATTAGTTTCGTCTAAGCTTCGTAGCAACAACACAATAAATATACGAAACTCTCATTTCCAGACGACCATGACACCATGCACACAGTAGGTCTACATCCCAACGTTGTTAGAAGCGTACTAGCGCGGCTCGCATCGAATTGATCGGATTCCACTCAAACTCCTCCTCGCTCTCCCAGGACGTATATAGATATAGCTTTTTTTTCACTATGTGATAGATATCGTCGTCTACTGTTTGCAGAAAAAAAACTGCGTGGATAAACGCTGATAATAATTAGATCCTTAGTTAAACCACGGAAGTTGTTAAACTGAACCATCATTCACTCGTCATTTATTCATTAACCAAGTCAGTTATTTAAAATATTATGATTAGGTAAAAATGTTCATCAAATGCCCTTTCCAACCACACATTACTTTCAATATTTTCGGAACTTACTAGTTGTAAATTCGTACACATAACATTGACTCTCTAGTTCGGGATATTTTCATCCGTCCGAGTCTGTCCTTTTTGTGGCTCCCTTGCTTTTTATGGTAACGTGAAAATGAAATACTTCGTGCTGAATATAAAAGTCAGATTCATTTACTACTGAAGCGTAGGTATATATTTTGCATTACGTTTCGAGGTTTCAATTTTTACCTTTTTCAAACGATTTCAGTCAGTGCGGTGGCGCAGTGGTAAGCTTTTGATTAGAAGAGTTGGGCGCTGTGCGTCTAAAGTGAATAAACATTTCCCGTATAATCAGAAAAATGCATTAATTTTCATAAACTTTTTCATAACGTGACAAACTTTTTCCAAAAAACATATTTTTGTTAGTTGGGTCAACTTCACTGAAACAGGGCTTGTATAATGAACACGATCCTAAAAACTTTTGCCGCATAACGACCATTTGATATTTCCGAGTGAATCTGCTTGTTTTTCACATAAATGCTTATCTTCTAGTTAACAGACGTCTGGTTCGATACGAATCTCAGTTTCGTCATTAGCCCAATTACTCTCTTCTAAGATTCATTTCCATTTAATGTCGAAATCTAGTTCTGCTGAGAAATACACTCTTGAATTAAATAGGTCTGTTTTGAGTCAAAAAACCTCTGTTTCGTATATCTGTAGGAAAATATTTACTTAACTTCAGAAAAATATCTTCATACATTTAGAATGCCATATTCTTATTAAGAAAAATGCAGTATATTTGTATTGAATTGACTCATTTACTCAGAAGAAGACGCATTTAATTTTTAAAAACTTCGTTTTCTTATTTATTGGAAGCATATCACTTCGCAAATAACTAGAAATATTAAATTTGCGACACGTATTTAGCGAAGGCATTGAACACAGTATCATTATTGTTGGTACGTAGGCTTCCGCGGTCACCAATAGCACTATAACTCTTGGTTTCCGAGTTGGAACCGCCTCATTGTCGTAGCTTTTCCCGCATTCTTATGGGACATCTTCAGGACAGTTACTGCACACCGACTGGGAACTATTCATTCCGGAAGGGTTTATATAGAGCTTGTTTCGGGTCAATAGAGCGGAAAAGTTATGATCAATGAAGCGTGGCGGTTGCTTAATTGAGATACACCATACGTACACAAGATAACCAAATAATCAAGCAACATGGACTCAAGATCGCATACAAAACAGACAACAACATAAAACATAGAATCACTTCAAAAATAGACAACAGTGACAAGTACACCCTAAGTGGTATATACAAATTAACGTGCAACACATGCGACATGCAATACATAGGCCAAACGGGACGCCAATTCAATACGAGATTCAAAGAGCACATCAAATCTTTCGTACATAGCAAAACAGATTCGAACTACGCAGAACACCTCAATACGAACGGACACAGCCCAAGAACAATACAAGAAACAATGGAACTAATAACGACACAACAGAAAAGC
Source organism: Dynastes maya (assembly GCA_029619315.2). Taxonomy (NCBI): domain Eukaryota; kingdom Metazoa; phylum Arthropoda; class Insecta; order Coleoptera; family Scarabaeidae; genus Dynastes; species Dynastes maya. Next base: position 51,805,403 of record JAROYE020000003.1, on the reverse strand, counting down.
AAAAAACTCAACATAATGGAGAATACGTAGATATACATACATACAGAAACACACAGGAAAGTTGATGAACACGCAGATCAATAACACACAGGACGCATTCTCCCCACTACTCCACCTACACCATATAAAAGCACAAGCACATACCGCACTACCAGTCACTTGATAAAGGCAACTGCCGATACTGGTGGTGACACTACGTCAAAGATAAATGTTCGTCAGAACAGGAACCAACGCATCAATTACTTTACGACGAAACAAGGAAACAACAGCAACGAAGAATCTATTTATTAGCATTATCTTGGTTATTGTTTTCTTGGCATTTTTCCATGTGCACTTCTACATCGAGTTCACTTTTGTTTGAACATTATTCTGTAGATAACCTCTACTTTAGCCTTTCTAAAATCACATGCAATGTGAATAACTTACTGCATTATGTACGGATATGTCGTACCGCTTTAAACAAGGTAATATAATGTACATAATATGCATTTCAAGAATTCAAAGTAAAAAATGCTTTATTTTAAGAAAATAAAACTATTGATTTATGAGCAATGCCTAAACGCTTTCTGCAATTAAGAAAACTATTTACTATCCTTAAGAAAATATTGTTTGGCGTTGTAATGACCATTTACTAAGAATCACTTTCTTCAAATTTTCTGCAAGAGTTTCTTGAATCAAGTTAACAAATGTCCTAAACAAAAACGTACAATTACTTCATTACAAGTTTAAGCGGAGAAAATATTTCTTTTGATTTAAAACAGTTATTGTATTGTGGATAATTGAAACAGTAATTGTCTTGAATTAAGGCGGTCAGCTTTGATACAAGTAAACGTTTCTCTGCGTGTAATGTGAAGATGTGTTTCTCTGCATGAAAGTAAGTTTATAGCGCTCTAGAACATTAACAACTTAAACGGTATAGATTTAATACTATCATTATACGTTTGTCGGATTATTTATTTTGCGAATATGCACAGTTTACTACGTATATAGGGGTTCTAAAACCAACATTAAGTTTGGCGTTGATAAAGAATTGTTAAATAAAGATAAAGTAATCTGTATAAATAATTTTGTATTCAAAAAATTTGTAGTGAGGGGTCTGTCGTCGAAGCCAGAATTGTTACTACATAATTCATATATACCTAGGCATGTGCATAAGCAGGTCCAGCCCTGGAGCCACGGGGACCGTCCCATCCCGAGAGGGGTCCAAAATAGATCCACCCCCGAAGCCACGCGGACCAATATGTATATACTATACAGGATAAGTCATATTTCTGCATATGTGAAATAACTAGTTTAATAATAGAGATAGAGGAAAATAGCATTTAGAAGAATTGAATGATAGTTATAAGGCCCCAAATCTGTTTGATCAGATGTTTCCAGGCTTCAGCTGTTTTGGCGTGGCCACACCCCCTTATTTTTTTAAAATTGCATGACACCTATTTCTTCACACCATTTGATAGAGAATTATTTTCTCTTTCTGATGATCTAAACATTTCAACACCTGACATAACAAAAATTTCGAGAAAAATACAAACAATGTTTCCATCGCGATAAGCCGTGGACATGATATGAAAATCGTAGACCTGTGGTTTTTTTCAACAAATTAGTTTTAAAACTTGCCGTATTGCATTATCTAGGGCTATTAAACTACAGTAATGGAATGAAAATGTGCATCTCTTATTCTAATCTTCATATCCTTACAGTCGCTCACATAGCCCCATAAAAAATAGTCAAGTGTTGTTATATCGGGGAATCTGGGCGCTCACTGTATTGTACCACCTCTTCCTATCCACGTAACGAACGTGTCATCTAAGAATTCCTTTACTATTCCTACATTATGGGGTGATGCACCATTATGTTGAAAAATTATTTATTTATTTATTTATAGAATTCATAAGTAAATTATTAATGTGGAAAGTAAACATCACTCTGTAATAAACGTTTTCATTTGCTTGCTGTACTTCAATCGCTCTAGATAATGCTATATGCCAAATTTTAAACGTGATTTGTTGAAAAAATCAGATCTATGATTTTCATATGTCCACGACTTGCCACGATGAAAACTTTGTTTGCATTTTTCTCGAAATTTTTATTATGTATGGTGTTGAAATGTTTAGACCATCAGAAAGAAAAAATAATTCTCTATCAAATATCGTGAAGAAATAGGTGTCATGCAATTAAAAAAAATAAGGGGGCTTGGCCACGCCAAAACAGTTGAAGTTCGGAAACATCTGATCAAATAGAATTGTAGCCGTGTAACCATTATTCATTTCTTCTTAATAGTATTTTTCTCTATCTCTAATATTAAGCGAGTTATTTCACATATGCAGAAATATGACTCACCCGGTATGTATATACGTTTCCTAGTGAACTCAATTTCTCATTAAATGGTCGCATCTATGTTTAATTTAGAAAAATGCTATGTTAGGCCAAAGAGAATTATTGTTTTCCATTCCAAGTATTGCATTACATCACAAGACCTTAGTCGACGAAATACTGGCATGCAACGTATTACACCATTTTGAAAATACCCTGAAACAATCTTCTATAGCTATGCATTGTATCATTTTCCGCTCTAATACTGTACCGTTATTGTTCATTTCAACACAGTCTAATTGTGCTTTAAACACTACACTATACTTATTACTAAAGCTGGCCACGAGCGGTACCGCGCAGTAGCGTAGAGTCGATCAGGCCTCGCGTTCCACTAGAGTTATTCTGCTAATAGAGATGTTTGCTGCCGCAAATAATTTCCCTCATCTTTTAAATAAAAATTAAATAACACGTGCTCAAACACTTACCATTTTAAGAGTCCTCCGTGAAATCACAAAGTGAATAATGTCTGTTAAATATCTGCAACATTAGATATGTTTCAACTGTTGTTTCGGTAAAACTAGTACGGCATGAGGAAAAAATGCGTTTATATGCAGAGAACGAACGTTCTACATCTAGTGACGTAATATTTGTGTAAGTAAAATAATCTTTCAAATAACTTAACGATGCTGTTGACGCACCTTCACAAATGTGTCTTAATGTGCCAAAATCAGAATTTTTCTCAAAAACACTTTCAAATTTTTCTAGAACAGAAACATTTTTTGCGTCTTCAATCGCGCATAGCTGTGCGTGAACATGTTGCACTATTTGTAGAGATTCTTCTAACGGCACCGCAGGATTTTGTAATTTTTCTATTGCATCTGATAGCCCAAAGTAATTGTCGTGAATGATTTTTAAATCCATTTTAACCTGACTATCTTGAAATTTCGACTGGCTTTTCTGGATAGCGGCAGCTTCCTTTGTATCGAATTGTAAAACCACGTTCTTAATATTGTCAAAATATTTATGATAATAAAACGCGGCCTGCAACCATGTTCCCCAACGAGTTAGAATAGGTTCTGGTGGCTCTGGTATACGGGGGCACAGTCTGTGAAATTCGCGAATACGTTTCGGTGATTTGACAAATACTGCTTTGGTATGCGCTATTGAAGCGTCTACCTCAGGATAACATTTTCTGATACTATCCGCCACAAGATTGAGAGCATGAATTTTACACGTAATGTGTAACAAACTAGCAGAATGCTTTTTAAGAGACCGGCCTACAGAAAGCATGTTTGCAGCACCATCACTCACTAACATCAAGAGTTGGTTTGTTGAAAGTTCAAACTTGTCCAATGTATTTAACGCTAACTTTGAAATTACTTCGGCAGTATACTGCTGTATTCGTTTGGAGACTAATAGAATTGAAGGTGCCGATTGATGAGGTTCCAATTTGCGTGCCATTACATTAAAAACAGAATGTTTCTTCCGATCTGTTGTTTCGTCGACACATAACTACAATTTTTCATCTTTCAACTCCGATTTTATTTTTTGTTCAATATGTTCGCGCGCAGATGGCACAATTCTTCGTAACGATGTTCAACTTGGTAATTTGCACTCCGAATAGTTATTCCAAAAACAGATAAATGGTTCCTTGTCTAGTAAATTAAACGGTATATTACATGCGATAAACGTAACGCATAAATTAAATATAATTTTTTCATTGTCTCGTGCGCAATTTCTTTTTGAGACATGCTTTTCACTATTTACGTGTCGTAGACAATGTTGTCTGGACCAACACATTAACGGGATTTTACAGATTACACATTTAATTTTAGCACCTTCATATATTAAGTCTGGAATTTCTGCAATAAATTTTCGAAGTTTGTCCGACCGCGGTCGTTTTGCTGACGAAGTCATAATTTTTCTAGGACAGATAAACAATTGCGCAAATGACCGGCAGCGAAAATGTCCGTACTGCTCCGCAGACGAAGTGATACTACCGTTCCTCTCGGTCCGAACTGATTCTACGCCGATGCGCGGTACCGCTCGTGGCCAGCGTTACTTATTACGTTTTCTTAGTTACTGAGCATTTAAAATGATTCAACTTGCAATATTCCTGGCTGCTATTGTAGGCGCGTATGTTGCGGCATTGGAACTGGCATGACCTTTATTGAACCCGACTCCACAGGGGCTCTCCATTCTGGTCGATGTCATCCTGTATCAGTGACAATGATGAAATATTACCCACTAGATCGATGCGGGATGGAAAATTGGAGATAATTATGTGAATATTAACACACGAAAGGAGGCCGTGAATTCGCATGCTCCAAATGAGTTTTGTATTTAATGGATTTTAATATCTTATGAACTGAATCAACTGAAATAGCACAATTTTCAGCAGTAGATTTCAGAGACGTGTGAGAATTGTAAGCAACACTTATTATGTTAGCTTCATTTGTTGCTTTACCTTCAGGAAGATATCCAGTATTTCTTAACGTATTAACCGCACGAATGAATGTCTTTTTTCCTGGATAGTGTCGCTGACGAAGTTTAATAGCACGCAATGCTTGCGCTGCACTCTCTATAAATTATTTTCATATCATAATGAACATGTAAAAGTGGATCGTGTGAATATTAACACACGAAAGGAGGGCGCGAATTCGCATGTGGAATTGTTTAGAGGGCCCGTACAATTTTGATAGCATTTTCAGTTAGCTGAAGTAAAAGTTAGATTAACTTCGGCTTGATTTTAATTTAAACATTAATGGCGCCTGTATTAGGTAGCCAGTACAAAATTAATGAATTTGGAAACAATAATAATTATTTGTTGCGGCGTTGATTCAAATTTTAGAAAGTATTTATTACATCAGAATCGAACACAAAATTATTATGGTTTACTGGCAATATATACAGGGTGAGTTATCTCGCGATTGTGCCTTTGAGAATTTTGTGAATGTTATGAGTAACGTGGGCAAATATGCGGTAACAGCCAGAGGCGTGGCGAGCGCATAAAATGGAAGGTAAGAAATAAATTATAAAACGTGCTGAAACACTTACCGTTTTAAAAGTCTTCCGTGAAATCACAAACTGGGTAACATCTGTTAAATATTTGAATCATTAGATATGTTTTCACCGCTGTTTCAGTCAAGTGAGTACGACGTGCGGAATAAATGTTTTTTAATGCCGAAAACGACCGTTCGACATCTAGCGATGTTATATTTGCATATTTAAAATAATCTTTGAAACAACTTAATGCATCTTCACACGCATCAAATTTGTCTTAATATAAGGAAATCGGAGTCTTTCTCTAAAACACTTTCAAATTTTCGTATTACACACCAATTTGTTTCGCCTTCTACAGCGCATAACTATGCGTGAACATCATTCACAATTTGAACAGAATCCACTAGCAACATCAAAACATTTTGTGATTTTTCTATTCCCTCCGCTAGTCCGAAGTAATTATTGTGAATAGTTTGTAAATCTCTTTTAACCTGACTATCCTGAAATGTTTCCTGGCTTTTCTTAATTGCTGCAGCTTCTGCCGGATTGAATTTTAAAACTACCTTCTTTACTTGATCAAAATATTTGTTGTAGTAAAACGCCGCCTGCAACCATGTTCCCCAACGTGTAACAATCGGCTGTGGTGGTTCAGGTAAATCAGGACACAGTTTGTGAAATAGTCGGGTACGTTTCGGGGGCTTTAGAAACACTGCCTTTGTACTAGCAATCGATGCATTTACTAGTGGAAAACATGTAGGAATCGTTTGTGCCGCAAGATTTAGAATATGGATTTTACACGTTACATGTAAGAAGTTACCACTGTGTTCTTTAAGAGATCGGCCTAAAAAACGCATGTTTGCGGCACCATCACTCATAAACATTAAAAGTTGCTCAGTTGAAACTTCAAATTTGTTCAATGAGTTCAACACCACCTTTAAAATCTCATCGGCAGTACAATTTATAACTCTTTTGGAAGCAAGTAAGGAGGAGGATGACGGTCGATGTGGTTCCATTTTACGTACCACTACATTAACCGCAGAATGTTTTTGACGTTCTGTTGTTTCGTCCACACACAACCACAGTTTTTTATCTTTCAATTTCGTTTTCATTCTTTTTTTCTATATGTTCACAAACAAATGGCACTACATTTCGTATCGATGTCCGACTAGATAATTTACAGTCCGCATATTTATTCCAGAAGGAGACAAATGCTTTTTTGTCTAGCAAACGAAACGATAGATTACATAAAATAAGAGTAACATATAAATCAAATGTAAATTTTTCTTGGTCTCGTATGCCACTTTTTGCAGAAGAATTCTGTTTACTTTCGATGTGACGTTGACAATGGCTTCTGGACCAACACATTAAAGGAATTTTACAAACTAGACTTTGAATTTTAGGGCCATCAAAAATTAAGTCCGGCATGTCCACTATAAAGTTTTTAACTGTGTCTGCCATGGGTCGTTTTCGCGACGTACCTAACTACGACATTTTTAAGGCAAACATAAGCGTACAATTACGAAATAAGTTACAACAGCCTACATATACACAGAACTACTCGCATACATCATCGATTTAGTACTGACGCTGTGAACGCGTGAAATAAATAATCGCCGACTCCGCACCACATATCTACTACACTGACTGTTACCGCTGTTTGCCCAGACTATTTATTACCTCACTGCCTTTTACGGTATCTTGTAGACAATGAATTAGGTCTTGTCTACTAAGAAGCCTGCTACAACTGTAAGTAATGGAAGGAGTATGGCTACACCTAGGCATATTAAAAGCTACGTATAGAAATCTATAACAAATGACTATCGAATTTAAGAATATTATCCATAGAGAATGAAATATTAAGCGAAATATCTAATGATTATACATTTAAAGAAAATGTCATAGACTTTTTATCTCGGATTGGTATTTTTAGTCTCCCCAACATCAATTACACTCTTTGCCACTGCTGACAGGGATCAAGGAGTTTATTAAGACTGATCGCTAATTAGTTCAGATCTGCAAAATAAATAAATATTTATTATTTAAGTTGTAATTTATCTATTATTATTAGCACTCAGGTTGTAATAAATTTTGCAGTAATCTGTTACATCATCATTTTGAATCGTGTCAACGGCGAACTGGTCCTACGGCGAACTGGCGACGGCGAAACCGCGACGGGGAATCGGCGACGGCGAAACGTCCTAGACCCATGACATATAGCATGTTTCATTTAAGAAAATACACCTTTGCTTAGCTACGAACTTGTAGGATAGCCTGTAGGGTGCAACATGATTTTAAACCACAATCAGACCCAGTAACAAGAAAAAAGCTGTTTCGAAAAATCTCCATTCACACAGCTACAATCGAGGGAATGACTCACCCTGTATACACAATTACTTACTATGTAAAGCGATCGAAAGGAATTAACTGCAAAATACGGTTAGATTAGAAACGTATTTTTAACGGCTGGGTGACCCAGGACCTGCTCCTGACTGTGCCTGAGTTGGCTGTTGTACGTTCGAGTTCCACAAGGATCGAGTGTCAACATTTTCTAGTGAATCCGGTATAATCTCGTGTTACAATTCGGATATTGGGGGAATAAATAACTGAGCGTTACTCTTTGCGGCAAAAAGTAGATAGTAACAAAGCCATGGAACACTTTACAGACACCATTGGCACCCAAAAAAAAAATGCCCTGGGGGTTATGGTTGAATTCGCCATTCGATTACCTTTCCAAAAACGCAAAAATATACAGGATATTCTATTTAAAACATGAAAGTTGATGACACTTCCGGTAAAATCGGAAATACAATGGAGATGCCGATGACGGCAGAAATTAGCACACAAAAAAATAGAAATCGATGGATTTTTTTTTCTAAAAACACTAGCTTCTGTCGTTCGAACCGCACTGTATATATTGCAGGTTCTACAATTGTACCTCTGTGTAAATAGGTCTAGACAGTCATAACACGGTTTCATTTTTCAAGTAGGTTATTAAATGTCACTTAAAATGTGCAAAAATTTTCTTTGATATCGAATACCAAATCAATATAGTGGAAGTGCCTTAGTTTAACTCTCTCAGTGCTTCTTCGTGACTTATTCTTGACATTTACACAAGTAAAACCTTGCTTTTACTCCTTGATCCTAGTACTAAATCGACAGTATACTGAGTATTAGTATTCTGAAATGATGAGTTTACCATCAAAAGAAGAAATTTGATTTTAAGATTTCCTACCGCAAGGTCTGGCATTAAAGAAGATTCTTTTGCCCCCTTCCTATGTAAAACCCAAAAAATTAACATGTTTTTTAGTTCCTTTATCTCCGAACGTGATTGGAGGACCAAGTTGTAAGTTTTAGAAAAATTTATAATTTTCAGATGTAATAATAGGTGCAACAATCATATATTGTTAGGTTATAAATAAGATCACGATTTATGTCACTCGTTTACCCACCCCATAAATAATATGTGCTTATATAATGAACTTTGAACTAAAAGGACTGTTCACTAACCTAGCATGACTTGTAAACTATTCAGTGTTCCGAAAATTAAGCGAAAAAAAATTGAAAATGGTTCGAGAATTCCCATTAACGATTCAGCTAGCTGAGTTTCTCCACACGGGTCTCTTAAAGCCAATATTTTTAATATCGTGTGTTTAACTAACAGCCACAAATATTTAAACGATATAATTGTCTAATTTATCAACAAATAAGTCTACTTCAAAGCATAATCACTATCAAATCAAAACAAAAAACTGAAGTAGCTCGGAAACACGTATTGTAGTTATTAATTATCTTTTATATCCTTTAATATTGTTTTTTTGGAAGGGGGGGGGGTCGTTAACAGAAGCGAAAAAATACTTTTTTTTATTTTTTCAACGTTTCTGTCGTTGATTTCAAACAAAATTTTTTTCAGCTATCTTATCATCCTGCTTTTATTTGTTTTTTGTTTTTATTTTATTTAATACTTGAATTTTTTTTTTAAACTTTACTGCCAATGAACTCATGTCAAAGGATCAAATGTCGTTGGATATTTTAAAACTTTTTTATCAGGTTAAACATAAAACTTAACGACGTACGACAACAGATACAGATTTTTCGGTGTTTGTCTACTCGTTTCGTCTGTTGTCGTGCACATTTTATGTTTAACGTAACTATTGTCCTAAAACTAAAGGTTTCAGCACCACATAAGCGCATGTGTAATAGACCCTCTTATACCTAATCTAGGTACAAAAAATCTCATCTGTTTAATGCGCACTTCCAGAGAAATAACAATTCCTGTAAATGTCGACTTTTTCAAAGAAAAGTCTAATAACTAGAGTAACCTAAACTTGCGGACTCGCATAGGCGTCGGTATTACGGGTTAATATAAGAATACGAAAAATTCATAAATAAACTAAACCGGTAGAGAAGCAGGTATGTAGTGTCGACCTTGAATATAAATCATGTTAAACCGCGCTGAGAGAGATTTCGTTTTAGTACCGGTTGAGCTGTTGCAGAGATTAGTCGAACGGTCAAGGTTATGTACTTACGTGTCGCTTTTGAAACTATAGCCGGTGTTTTTTGTGTGTTGTAGTATTATACCAAGTACATAATTAGTGTATCGTTTCATATAGAACTAATATTTACATACCTAAGAAAACAATGCCTCGTAATAGATTTGCTACTAATGTACATAAGTATGTGTCACCTTTTCCCCATTTAAAATATGACGGTAGTGCAGTATTTTGCTTAATATGCCATGTTCGTTTGGCTGCATTGGGCAGAACTGATTGCCAGAGGCATGTCAATGGTATTAAGCATATGAGAAATGCAAGAACTGAAATACCTTATACACTATTCCTCATACATTTATTAATTATGTTTACCTCTTGTAATCTTCCATTGTCGTTGGTGAGAAAAGCAGCTTTTAAAACGTTTTGGCGACAATACGTTCCAAAGTGCCCATTACCCTCACAAACACAATTACAGAATCATTTGCCGCGAATGAAAGAGATGCTAGAAAATGTGTGTAAACGTGATTTGTGTTCCAAAAAAATATGGATTACCGTGGATGAGACGACCGATATAAAGAAAAACAGTATTGTGAATGTAACAGCTCGCGTTTTATCTAGCGAGAACACAGCATCTCGATATTTGTTAGCTTGCAAACGTGTTCAACAATGTACCGCGGAAAATATTCAAAAAGTGATAATGAATGCTTTGAAAAAATTTAAAATTGCCCAAGATCAAGTTGTGATGATTGTGACAGATAGTGCAGCAACGATGTTAAGTGTTGGGCGATCCTTAAAACATATATTTCCTAACTTAATACATATAACCTGCGTACTGCATGCTTTGCATTTAGTTGGTGAAGTTGTTCGACAACATTACGGAAACGTTGATCGGATGATTGGAAGTACTAAAGCAGTGTTTCGTAAATCTCCTAAACGTTTAAAAGAATTTCGTAAATTTTGTCCAGGTATTCCAGAACCTCCTGAACCAATTTTAACGCGATGGGGTACTTGGCTAACAGCAGCTTCTTACTATTTGATCCATTTTCAACAAATTCAATCAGTTATAATGCGATTTAATCGGAATAAATTCAAAGCAATTAGAGAAAGTCAAAGAGAATTTCAAATTCCTCCACTTTTCGAAGATTTAACAACAATATGTACTAATTATACAGTATCACTAGATGCCATCAGAAAACTACAATGCACTGAATTGTCATTGCAGGAATCATTAGACATAGTGGAGAGTGTAAAAAATAAATTACACACTAAATGATACGCCAGGATTATGCACTAGTCAAAAATTGGCAGATGTTTTAAGGAAAAATCCCGATTTTAATACTTTAAAGGCCGTTTATAATAAGTGTAAGAATAGTAAACTTTTAAGTGATTTTGAAAAACAGTTTCTACATGCAAATGTAACTTCCTTAGATGTGGAGAGATCGTTTTCTATGTATAAGAATATTTTTTCCTGTCGACGCACGCAAGGTTTAAAGAAGTAACTGTGGAAACATATGCAATGACGCAAGTTTACAGTAGTTCACATCCTGATGCCTCTAATTTGTTGAATAATTAGCAAGTAAGTTTATTTATGAATTTTTCGTATTCTTATATTAACCCGTATACCGACGCCTATGCGAGTCCGCAAGTTTTGGTTACTCTACTAATAACTCTTATCTTTGTGCCTAACTATACTTTCTGATTTAAATAGGGGATTATTTCGGTAGGTATGGAAGCACTTAAAAACAGCAGGTATGTACTGTACCTCTATTGATGTTAGTTTGAAATTGTCAACATCTCTTTTTGCAGCTTCAACCATTTTCAGACCATGCGGTCCTAAAAACCCTTTCTTATTGACGTAAGCATATTGTCTTAGAATCTTCTTAACTCCACATAATTTGAATTTCTGTTTAACAATAAACAGTATTGAGGTAAGAGCGTGACCGACCACAAATAAAGTGATTTAATTCGAGCACATAGGTAGGCTTCCTTCTTTCGATTTCTTCTAGAACGAACGCGTGCTTTGAAAGAACCACTTAACTAAATTAGTTCTCCATTTAATGGTATTGTTACTTGAAAACTTCGACGTCGCAAATTCAATTATAGGTACTTGAATAGCGCGCGCGCGGCCTATATCATATTTTGCATATTTATGGTGATGTTGGTCTTTTCTTTTTACGTCCGTCGTTTTCCTTGAATTATTCATGTTGTCCAATTTTTCATCGTGCCTACTCCTTTAAAGTGCTATATTCCACTGGAGAACGCGTGGGAAGAAAAAATGGAATTTTCAGTTATCCGAACACATTAATATTGGCTTCTCGACGGACATGTCGTTAATTTTTGGCCAGCAACTGTGAATTTTTATTTTATCTAGACATTATAACACATGGATTTGTGGAAAAAATACTGAAAAAAATTATAAAATTTCTGAAAAGAACTATTTTTAATAAAAGTACACTGTGTTAAAGTTTCTGTTGTTTGAATTGTTTAGCTAATAAAAGCATAAATCGCCTTTCTGCAAATAACGCATTTATTTAATTTTTGTGTGATTTTGAATCCCTAAAATTACAGTCACAGATAAATAGTCAAATTGGTCTTGTTCGCGATAACAATTCTAAACACAGAGAGATTACGAGATTAAATAGTATTAATGTTGCAAGAGATGGTGCTTTAGATCAGATCTAGGGATTTTTGTGTACCAGTAATTTTTTGCTATTTCTACTACTTAAACAAAAATTTGGTGATTTTTGATAATACATAACTAGAGCCCGGTAGTAAAAAAATAGAAGCCCGGTAACTGGAGAGCAATCGCAGCGGCGGTGTGACTGTAGGTGGGCGGGGCGGGCTGGTCGATTATGATACGACACGACAAATTGATGTCAAATAAGACGTGGAACTGTACAAGACACGTAAATTCCGCACAGCATAGAAAACGAAAATTGGGCATGCCACCGAGAAGTGCATTTTTTTTATGTAATTCTTATGTTGATAAACTGTAATTTGCCACTATGCTTACTCGATAAGCAGCTGTTTAAGGACTTTTGGGACAAATACAATCCCGAGTTGCGGTTGCCAACGGAGAAAACGGCACGTAAGCATGTTGCATTTGTACGCGATGACGTGGAAAAGAAAATGAAACGCATATTGAAAAAACAGTTTCTTTGGTTATGTGTTGACGAGACAACAGTAAACCTACATTACCACTGTTACTAGCTAACCGAAGGCTACAAGAGTGTACTGCTGCAGCAATTATGAAGGTTGTACTTAGTACGTTGGAAAAATTTCAAACTTCAAAAGATAATGTGTTGATGTTTATGAGCGATGACGCAGCGATAATGCGTTCGGTAGGCCGTTCTCTCCTTGAACATGGTTGCAAGTGTTTACATGTTACGTGTAAAGTGCATGCTTTACGTCTTGTGGCAGAAACCATTCGACAATGCTCTCCCGAGGTAGATGCATTAATGGCAAGCACAAAAAAGGTATTTTTGAAATCTCCCAAACGCCTACGATCATTTCACACAGAGTGTCCTAGTATTCGTCAACCACCGGAGCCAATTCTTGCACGTTGGGGAACATGGTTGCAGGCAGCTTTTTATTATGCTGAACATTTCAAAATAGTAAAAGCTGTTGTTGCACAATTCAATCCTGCCGAAGCTGCAGCTATTAAGGAGAGCCAGTCGAAATTTCAAGATATTTCCGTTGAAACAGATTTAAAAAATATTCGTAGCTACTATAAAGGAGTAGCTGACGCAATAGACCAATTGCAACATAGATCGTTATCATTATTGGAATCTCTGCAAGTTATGGACGGAGTGCATACACAGCTACTAACTAAACATGACGCTAAATATAATCGCGTTTTAGAAAAGTTCGAGAGTGTGCTACAGAAAGATCCCGATTTTAGCACACTGAAACAAATTTGTGATGGTGTATCGAATAATCCACTGACTAAGTACAAAGAGTATTTTAATCATGCATGTATAACATCGGTAGATGTTGACCGCTCTTTTTCAAAATATAAACTCATTTTCTCACCACGGCGAACATCGCTCACCGAGACAACTGTGGAAACAAATCTAATGGTGTCAACTGTTTGCCACTCTTATCCATATGATGTTAATACTGATAATGGTGCTTCTAGTTTTACTGTTCCGTAGCCAAGGCTGCTTAAAAGGGTGAGCGTTTCACTACTTTTCACATATTATAATTATGTATTAGCTCTGTTATTTTTTTTTTCTATTTTCTTACTATTGTTTTTGTATACTAGGCAGGTGCGACTATGGCACGGCTCCCTGTTACCGGGCTCTACTTATAATCCAGCAACGATTACTCTGACTATGGTGGCAGACCCTTACCGAACTACGACCTGACAGCCGGTGCCGTGCGTCGGGGAACATCTACTCCACTTAGACAGATTTTTAAAGAAAAAATATCTGGTGTAACACCATTATTTTTCTTTTAAAAACACATACTAAAAACTCTTTTTTGTTATATAATTGTTGCCAAAATCCTAGCGCCCTCATTTATACCTATTATACATATATCTGAACTTTGACGGACCTCTACCATACCCCGTTCTGATCCCTGTTGGCGACAGACATAATTTTTTTTTATAATTATCTTACTAATCTAATAACTGTCGTTAACTGTTATTGCTAATTGTCAGCTGTGTTCGCATTGGCATAACAATAAGTAAATAAAACGTTTGTAAAAAATATTAAAATTGCAATAACCTCTATGATTTAAAAAGAAATGTTCAGTAATTAGTAATTACTAAGGTTCGACAAACGCCTGCTACAGCAGAGCCGCCGAGAGGGGATTTAGGTAGTGAATCGACAATGGAAGCGTTGCTTATATTGCAGTTTTACGCAACTTACCGGGTCAGTAGTATTTTGTCGCAGTGGACATCAGTACGTCAATAAAAGGTAACAATATATTTTTTAATAATACTGTATCTCACGTACCTACTTTTGCGCGATACCCCTCTAACGTTGCACTCGTTTGTCGAACCTTAGTAATTACTGTTTGCCATATTTAGACAAACCTGTCGAATATGTATAATGCGGGTTGTAAACTAATACATCGTGCAGACGTCATTGTGGATTTAATAAGATTGGCGTAACCATGTTATCCACATATTGTTGATTTCAATTCATCGAAACGATAATAGATCGGAAAAGCCGATGATCTCGTAATAGGTCCCATCAAAACAAACATCTGTTCTAAATATATAAAGCACAATACTCATCCACGTTAGTTGGAATTAATTTAGACTAGAGATGGCGATTGATGGATCGCTAACGGAAAACCAGAACATTATGAAAGTGCATCGTATTACATAAACTCATCTACGTATAGAATGAAATGTGTCACTATTTATATCGAAGAGCATAAACTGTAGTTATATGTTTGGAAGGGAAAGCAATAAACTAATTTGTAACTTGATACGACAATTGCCTCAGTTAATTGAGTTTCTCATAAACGGGAACTCAGCTGGTCCTTTTAGTGTTGCTTTTTACAATTCCACATCATTGAAGAACAGCACAGTTTAAATGAACACATAGATATTCCTACGTCGAAAGGCGAAAAGTAGCAATTGCTTTTGAAATGACCTAGTTTGATGCTTGGGAATAAATGTAATCTGGGAGTATTTAAAAATTTACATAAATTGAGCAACTGTTACTATTTGGACTACATTGCGCGATATAGGTTTACTGGGAGCAACTAGCTGTTAAAGGAGAAGCTAAGCACAAAGTTTGATACTGCAATTCACAAAATATGACGCATATTAGGAGAATTCGTTATATAATTCCCATTTCACGATATTAAGAAACCAATTTGTTCGGTTTCAAAAATTTTAAAATGCATAAGTAGTTTTAATAACTGTTAACGCACAATCTCCTTGCTTCCGCGAAATGAATACACGGCTTATAATAAAAAGAAAACTGTAATACTGAGGGTAAAAAGAAATCGTAAAGGTCCTCAATGACTTCGCTCCTGCTCTGGCATGAATTTCGTTTGTTATTTGGTATGATATTTGTTTAATAAAAAAGAACAAACTATCACATCGTTCTGCTACGATAAATACGAAGTTAAAATAATAAAAAAATAATCATTGCAAACGATGTTTCAATATCCCATTAAAACTTAAAGGAACAAATTTTACACAACTAGGTTTCTCGATGCTCTCATGCATTTTAACTGAATCTGTTTGTTTACTTTTGTAGGTATATAGGCCATTGATTGATTGGTACAATACTTGTTTTTATGTATGTAATTCCCAGTGAAACTCAAATATTTTTGACAAGCTAAAAATGTTACGGAGAGTACATCCAAGCAATAATTCACACCAGAAAATTACTCAAAAACAATAACCAAAGGTAATGCTAATATAACTCAGGGTATTGATGAAATCACACACGACAAAAGTAATGTGAAGAGAGAAAGCACTAGCAAACGGACATTTTTCAACACGGTGTCACCAGCGTTGTTTCGAGTGCTTCTCTAACTCGCACCGTTATTTGTCTCTCGGCTTATATCGTAAACTAGCAATTATATCCCTAAATTTTTATGCAGCCACAATGGCATGTCACATACGATTTAATAAAAGTGAATAAAAATAACAAAAAAGTAACGCACTATTTTAAACAAAAACATGTGCAGATAAAAAATGCATGTTCAATGAGAAGGCTGACACTCAGACTCATCGATAATTTTTTTAATGTTTGCAGTATAGTTTGATACAGTCATTCCAATACAATTATCCAAATGTTCATCTGCAAGTCGATTGCGGTATTTGTTCTTAATTTCATATTGGAGAAAGAAGATTCACTTAAATAGGTTGAACTAAATAACGCTTTCACTTTCAAGGCAACACGACATAGAACTGAATATTTGCCTTTGCTTACTAAAGGCCAGATACATTTTGTACTTGAGACTAACGATTTTAAAGCTAAATCATTTTGAAACGCAATCACTTCCATTTCTGTTGCAGCGATGTTTTCGCCAAAGTTCTGCATAACACAAGTTGCAAACTGTTGTATATCAATTTCTATGAAGGGTGAAACAACAAATTGCGCCACTAAATCAATTTCGTTGAAATCCTTAAAACGATTTTTGAAGTTATCCTTCAAGTTAGAAACTATTTCTACATGATATCTACTGTCATAGGGTTCCAATGGATTTTCAGATATCTTTTCTGAAAGAATAGGAAAATGCTTGGAATCGCGGTTGATTAGGTTTTGTTCCCAAAACTCAAGCTTTTTGATAAATGCTTGTATATCAAAAATCATTTCCACTAATTCTTTGTCTCTTCCTTGAAGCTGCCAATTAAGTTCATCTAATTTTTCTGTGATGACCAAAAGAAAACCAAAATCTCTAAGCCAGATTAAATTTTCCAGTTCCGGAATCGGTTCATCGCGTTATTTGAAAAATTGAACCATGGCAGATAGGACATCATTAAAACGTTTCAGCACTCGCCCTCTACTTAACCATCGGACTTCAGAGTGAAGAAGTAGCTCCCCGTATTGACAGTCAATTTCATCGGCCGAAGTTTTCAATAATCTTCTTTGTAACGCTGGAGCTCTAATTTTGTTCGCAATTTTGACTACCAATTTCATAACGTTGTTTAGTTTTAGAAAATTTCCACATAATGCTTGCTGATGGATAATGCAGTGGTAACAGAGAAATTGCGGAAAACTTTCATCTTTACGACATAACGCCACCAGACCCTTATCGCAACCCGCCATAGCTGGAGCGCCGTCGGTTATCAAGCCTACCATTTTCGATATTGGAATTTTCTTAGAAGAAATAATATTTTTGAAATGAGAAAACAACTCCAGCCCAGTAGTATGTCCTTTCAGTGGAATGAACTTCAAAAGATCTTCTTTAATCGTAAAGTCACTAAAAACCATCCTGACGAATACGGCCATCGGGGAGATTTCAACCACATCTGTTGATTCATCCAGTTGCAGTGAAAAATAAACACAGTTATCTAAGTCACTTCTTAACTGTAAAAAATATCATTGCTCATTACTTCTACTCATCTCATCACCGTATTAGCAGAAAGTTGCGTAGATTTTATAGCAGACACTATCTCGTCTTTATTTCTAAAGTTGGCAAATAACGAATCTGCAGCTTCTAAAAACGCCTGTTTTACCATTTCCCCGTCTTCATAAGGTTTCTTCTTTTGTGTAATTATTTGGGATACACTGTATGATGCTTCAGTTGCAGCCTTATTTTTGTCGACTGTTTTTAAAAATATTGACTGTTATCCAATTAACTGTTTTTTTAATTGTTTCAGTTTTTCCTTTCTGGTGGCAGAATGTAATGGGAATGATTTTTCAAAATTCGAATGTACATTTTATGATACCTCTCTATATTTCCCTTTTTAGCAACGGAGACAGGAGTATTACATAACAAACATACATTTTTGCCTTTAATTTTTGTAAAGAGGTATTGTTCTTCCCATTCCGAATGGACATGGTATGTCTTTACTTTCTTACTACTGCTTGCCATAATATTTGCAGGCCAATTGTAACCCATCCGCTGGATGTTGATCATGCCGTTCAGTTTTCAACTGAGCGCAATGTTGCCGCGCGTTGCGTATGTATCCCTTTCAAAGCAACCCAGATCATTCTCGAACACTAGCACGCTGATCGGTTCTAGACGATTCTAGCGTGGTGACGTCGGCGGCAGATCGCTCACCGCAATGTGCCGCGGCTTGTGTTTATTATGAGAATTTGCGAAATTTACGGAAACTACTATGATTTTTACACCTTTCTAGCGAGCTACCGGTAGCTCGCGATCAACGGGTTGGCGACCACTGCCATAGGGCAATAATTTCCTTAGCTGTTCCAGGCTTGCCAACACGTAAGCAAAATCCTGGGACTTTATGTCACTGCAATAAATTAAAAATAACCTATTTCTGGATGAAAAACCTTTTTTACAACGTAAAAAGGTTCTATTTAAATACTATTTTCAAAATATAACAGGCTCGTAATGAAAGAATTATGTATTACAAACTGTGAAAAAAAGAAAAAGACCAAATTAAGGCAGGCCAACTAAATTTTATTTCATACATTATTGTACCTTAGTGTACGCATGATGCATTTTTCATTTCCCTGAATTAAATGCAGAAATGAGGATGAAAGAGATTAACTTGTTAAGTTAAAACGTCAAATGATATATTTATTTACTCGTATTCATTTAATTTGCTCATTTTCCCTCTTAAAAGAGCATTACGTTTTCGACCTACTGGCTAACGAGATTAAGTACTTTATCGAGGACAAAAAAAAAACAAACATTAAATCTGGTCTTTCCCTTTGTTTAAAACTGCAGTTGAAAAAATGTAAAATACTGACGGAAGCCGTGGGCATGCGGCAAGTGTTGAAAGGATTTACAGAAAACGAAAAATAAACGCTATAGTATAATCTTATTAAACCACTGAGGTATATTAAGTACATTTGAAATCTACACGAATAATTTATGGCTCCATTGTATTATTCACATACTTTGAAAGCTGTTCTTCTTAAACGGCTCTTACGAGTGAAAGTTATGGATACAATAAAAAAATTAACAAAGCTATGTAACTCGTGAAAATATAAATTAGTGATGTTAGGAGGAAAGAACAATAATGTATAAGTGTAAGACAGGTCGTCCACCGAAATGATCCACTTTGATTTAAGCGGGCCGGTTTAGATCGTGCTTATATGAATAGATACGTGGTAGTCGCTATAAATTCTCGGCCTGACAGGCTTACATAGGTTCGAGCTTGTTCGAACTCCGTTGCGTCATATTTGCACATGTCCAAGGCCCACACTATTACGGCTCGAAGAGTAGTAGTTTTTAGTAGCCAGCCAAACAACATGACTAATGCATGAAAATGTCTCCGGAAACGAAAATTGAGTACCGCGCAATAATTAAATTTTTAACAAAAGAAGGGTACACACTTAATCATATTAAACAACGTTTAGATGGCGTTTATGGTGATTTATTTCCTTCATATTTCACTGTAAAAAGTGGACAAAATGTTTCCGTTTGGGGCAAGAATCCCTTTAGGATGATGAGCGCCCCGGTGGGCCAATTGAACTGATAGCTCCTCAAAACATTTCAATTATTGAAGAAATGGTATTAGAAGATCGCCGTTTGAAAGTGAAGAAATTGGCAGTGATGTCTAACATTTCTGAAACAAGTATTCGCCCTGCTCCCCAACGTGAACGTCGGGTCGAATGTGCGCGCTCGTTTTTAAACATGTGTGAAGACAACCCGAAACTGATTTTGGAGTCCATTGTTCCAGGAGATGAAACAATGGTTCTGTATTATGATCTTCTATCCAAAACGGAATCGATGGAATGGCGGCGACCCGATGAACCTTGTTCCAGAAAGCAGTAATATAACATCTTGAGACAAAAAACTTTAGATTATTGTTACAAGGGTGTAGTATTATTCATTGATCGTTGTAATAAATGTATTGAAGTTAAGGGAGATTATATTGAAAAATGAAAATTGTTATATTTTACCAAGTATATTTTTTCTATATCAGGCCGAGAATTTATGGGGCCCACTACATATAGTTGCCTTCGCCGAAAGGAGGATCCAACACGATTTTAATCGTCTGATTTCCTCAAACTGCATGATATGCTTCCCACGATCGGGTGACAATCCTATATGCGCGATTTTATTCGAATTAACTTTTCGTTATCCCATTTCTTACAACCAGTTGTCGGCCGAAAGGATCCAAACTAAGTAAAATCGGACGGGATGGATCGCTCATGGGTAAAAACATACGGTTGCGTCCACCAACATGATCCAACGCGATTCTAGTCGTTCAAATGAAGTGATCTGTTTGGCCTGGAAAATATTTGCACACACAAAGCGAGCCGGCAAAATCATCAAACTACAGTCATGACTAGCTTGTGCGAAAAAAATTAACTTTAGGTGCAGAGAAAACTAAATTCATAATTTTCTGTACATGGCTGCAAAGTAGTTGAAATAACCAAATGGTAATTAATGTTGCTTTCAACAAAATATAGTTGGAATAAAAAAGCAAACAGTTGCCACATGTCAATTTCCTTTAATAAAATAAATTTAATCGACGTATTGGTCTTACAGTGTAGAAAAACGATTCAACAACGGGTGGAATTCTTAGGAACAAGTCTTCAGCCAAATCGTATACGGAAAAATCATTGCAGTGTAAATAAAATATCTAACAAGGCTTACTTATTCCGCTGCCTTCGCAAGTATTAACTTGCATTTTAACATCTTTGACTACGCTAAGATACAATCATAGTTGTAATACGAAATTTTACTGTATGGTTCAATATCTGATCCACAGCCTGCTTTTGTAGCGCAGAAGGCAGGCTTACATATTCTTGAGACAGCTTCTTACTTCTTTGTTAATAGGTAAGGCTCGGCGGGCTGTACGTGAACACGTCATTGCTAGAATAGCCGTTCGTTCGTACTTATCAGTGGGAAATAAGAGTGTACAGTTCAGTAATTCACAGATAGTAGGTGGCACATCGTTCTGATACCGAATTCTATTTCTACATATCTGAAGCTTCGTTATTTATATTTCAAATTATTGTTCATATACATAGTAGATATATCGTTTCAAACATATCTGCATTTAGTCTTTTTTCCCAGATTACTTTTTATTCGCCAGACAACGACAGCAGTATTGTTAAATGTAAGTTAATTTTAGAAAATAACAAGTTACTAAACGAATTACAATTTATAAATGACCATTTTACAAACAGTAACAATAATGAAATATTTTGAGAAGAGCAACATAACATTAGTGGAAGCTCCAAATACCTTAAATGATACAATAAATTAATTAGAAGTTAATCCTGGAGAATTTGGAAACAAGCTAAACCAGAAAATTATGTCAATGTGTTCAACAGAAACCCAAATTTACGTATACTAAGGTATTAATGAAAATCTAAATACCAATGTACTCACAAAATACCGTACTTTTATACCAAATTTGAAATTTACGCCATTTTTTGCATTTAAAAAAATACTGACATCAAGAAGAACCACCTTTACAGCTGAAAACTTCGCTTCCACTAAAAGCTATTCAACCCTTATTTCTATAAATTACAAATGTTAGTACTATTTTACGTAGTTCATCCATAGTTGCAAAACGTAATACTGTGTAGTCATAGACAGTGACTTTTATTTAAGATACTTTTAATTAATATTGTGAATAAGTACCCACAGATTTTAAAACCAGGACGATAAAACCTTTTGCATCGCACGTCTATGGAACTAAAAAAAAATAACGTATTTTATTCATATTCGCCCGCTGCGTGAGCGTCATCCCGTACAGGTTGCCGAGCCTTGCTAATAAGTGTACCAATTTATGCAATCCTGAAATTGAGGGTTAAAATACTGGAACAACAACTACATATCCCCACGGCCACTCTGCATACCTACTTACAATATGTACAGGGGCACTTAATCTGGGTATGGGAATATATTGTAATAGCATAAATTTACAACGTCGTTCAACTTCAAAGTCTTTCTGCACTATTTCTCGGTGTTTCCAGTCGTTTTCATAGCCTCGAGTTTCCCTCACCCTGTCGCGGGCAATTTTGTAGTTAAACAACGAAGATCTCCGTGAAACGGGCAAATAACTTGTCTTCACTCTATTTTCCTCACGCCCTAAATCTTCCTTGTACTATTTTTCTACGAAAATGTATAGAAGAAATTCAGTTGTATCTCTATTATAATCTCACAAATGAAATATTACTCATTAAGAAGTTGTCCTATGGTAAAAGTCAACATACAAGGGTCGCCTGTAATGTCAAAAGTCTGAGATCATATAGTCACTCTTGTTGTTGCGTCCTCGTATTGTAAATTGTTAACTGCAAATAACTTATTTTCAGAATAAGAAAATTTAATATAGAATTGTTACTGTATACCTTCATTGGCGCCCAACATTCAGACAGTTTAATGTTTCGATAATTTTTTAAATAAGCAAACAAAAAACAAGGTAAGTTATAAGATGCCGAGAAATACTAACGCAGTTAACAGCGGCGATGCCGCTGGTATTAGGAAAGAATTAAGGTATTTCACGAAGTCTATCGAGGACAAATTAGAAAAGGCGTTTGATCAAGTCCGTACCATAACGGAACGCATGCAAAAAGGAACGCAAGGGAAAAAGGAATTGATGAGTTGGAAGCTAACAACAATAATTAATTTCAAACTAAAGGAAGTCTTACTTAGATTTAATTTTAAAAACGTTAGTCCGGTACAGTTTTTAAAGGTCCTAAAACGTTTAGTTTCTTCCAACAGAAGGCTTCCCAAATTATTAGCTTCAGTAAGGTCATCGCTAGTTCATGATGCACCCACTTGGTTTGATGTCATCGAAAATTACTCCCAAAATTTCAGAGTTCTCTTTTCCTTAGTAAATACTAGGGTGGAAACGCCAAAAGTAAAATAAGAGCCGATCTCTTCACTGGGAAGTATAATTCTTCCAATGGTACTTCACAAGAGCAAGATTTCACAAAAAATATTGTTGTCTATTGTACAACATCTTACCCCAAAAATAGACGAAGTTGAGTTCAAATATCCGTTCAGGTATCACGTATTTGATTAACTGGAAGTGTTCTTTTACAGGTTTAGTGTCCAATTATATTTTAAGTAAGATGTGAAGAAAAGCAGTATAATAGCTCGTTTGACAGTTAACTTGTTCGTAAATTCTATCTAAGCAAAAAAAGAACCATTACTTGAACAAGCTAAGAAAATTAATTTTACCACAACACGGTTACATTCGATACTAAAACTTTAACCGAAAGGTATTCCAGCTAAACAAGAGGACAGTAGCATAAAAATTGTATAATTTATACATGTGCATATTTCATTGACTATTGCTCACATGATTCAGATGTTTTATGTAAAAATCGTAAAAATTTGCCGTATTTTATTAAACCACAAAGAACGAATTTTCTTCGCGTCGTGAAATCATCGGCCAGGCTATAGCGAAGGAATTTCAGTATAATACAACATACTCCTGTAATGTGTTAATAAATTTTGCTAGTCCTTCGAAATTTATTACTCTTTATCTTGATACACCGAACGAACCTAACATGAATACGCATCTATTTCCTTGCTATACGAGGTAATTTTCCCTTGTCGCTTCCGGAACTTTGAATTTACTATGCACAAATATAATATTCGGCTGAGTATATGTCAACCTGGAAGATTGATTGTTCGGCTATCTATGCTATTATGGAGAAACAAATGTGCTTCTGAAGTTCCGCTGTACCGCAAAACAGAATGTAATAAATCATCATCGCAGTATTACATGCAGAGAATATTGAATGTATTTCCCTGGATGAACATAAATCCCGACCTATACCGTAATTAACAGGATAACAATATTATCGTTACAACAAAAAATACGAAGATGGTCTGAAATTTCCAACCTAACTCAGAAACGAGCACTTTTTGGCAAAATCGGTTTTGTGTCTCAACATAGTTTCCTTGTAAGTCTATACCTTTCCCAGCGATGCTACCATCTCTTTAATCCGTCCAAACACTAATTGGCATCTTGTTCTGCAAAATAGGCGTTTACGAATGTGCCTTCTCATTCGATGAAACTTTGTGCTTCGAGCGAAACTTTGAATCTAGGAAACAGAAAAAAGTCGTTGTTTGGCTAGATCTGGTGAGTAGGGTGGATGGCCTATAAATTCGAAGCCCAATTCATAAATTTTTGCCATGGTGACCACTGAAGTGTGAGACGGTGCGTTATCTTAGTGGAACAAAGCCTTCTTCTTCTTCAAATCCAGCCGTTTTTCCGCAGTTTCCGCTTATGAAGTAATGATATACAGGGTCCTGCAATAATTTCAGTAAGTATTTAAGAGGACAATATGCACATTCTAAAATTATTTTCAATTATATAGGCTGTCCCAAAAAAGAATATCGATGGTCAACTCAGTTTTTTTTAAATGGAACACCCCGTATATTTCTGCAGTTTTTATGCCTATCGACGGTTTCTATTCATGCTGAAAATATTGGCGACGTCCAATCATAGGTTGCCAAGTTACAATATTAAAAAGACAAAAATTGGCTATTTCATACTTCTATTTGAAAAATCGCCACTTCCGCAAATACGAAGTTCAGCGAATAATATTTTTACTCTGTTTCTGCTAAGGCTTCGGCAATTCATTTTTCTAAGTTTCGTTCTGCAATATTATACAGGGCGTTCAAAATATTTTTTTCAATATGGACAACTTCACGGCTATTTTTCTCAATAATTTCAAATGGAACAGCTTGTAAATTATGTTTCCATATTATAGAAAATTAAATTCCACATCAATTAGTATAGGGGTTCCTTATACCTATCTGCCGTCGTTTTAAAGATATTTAATAACATTTATTTAAGCTTACAAAAAATTACTGTAATTTAATTTTTTTTTGGTAGGCGGTATTTTGCTACAAGCATTCGCTGCTGGAAATGTGGTTGCAGCATGACGGTGCACCAGCTCATTGCTGACAGGAAGTGAGAAATTGTTTGAATCAGGTTTATCTAGAGAAGATGATTGGTAGAAATTATACCATCAGCTGGCCAGCTCGATCACCTGAATTAACCAAAATCGACTATTTTTTGTGGGGTCATGTAAGAGGATTGGTCTTTAAGGAACTACCAACAACAGCACAAAATATTCGCAAAAGTATTGTCAACGCCTTTCGAAATGTAGCAACGGACATGCTTCATAGGGTCCAAAGAGAATTTCTGGATGGAATAGAGAAATGTTTGGAAAAGAATAGGCAACATTTTGAATATTCGTTGTAATTTTTTTCCTGTTTTATTTTTACTTACTTTTCATCCTTAGTTCGTAATTTGATTTGATATTCTGTTTGCGTTAGTTAAAAAGGTCTTGTAGCGCTCTATTATTTTTTCTCTTTTTGTGTTTATTTTTAGTGTTGTATATTATGCTGGTTGCCTGCTCTGGTTGTCATTAAATTTATTTATTATTTACTGACTTTTTGAATAAAATATATATATTTTTTTAATTTAATTAAAGGTGTTTCGTTAAATATCTCTAAAACAACGGCAGATAAGGAATCCCTAGACTAATTGAAGTGGAATTTAATTTTATATAATATAGAAACATAATATACAGGCTGTTCCATTTGAAATTATTGAGAAAAATAGCCGTGAAGTTATCCATATTGAAATAATTATTTTGAACGCCCTGTATAATATTACAACACGAAACTTACAAAAATGAATTGCCGAAGCCTTAGCAAAAACAGAGTGCAAATGTAATTTATTGAACTTCGTCATTGTGGTGATTTTTCAAGTAGAAATACGAAATAGCCAGTTTTTTTCTTTTTAATATTGTAACTCGGCAACCTATGATTGGATGTCGCTAATATTTTCAACATGAATAAGGACCATGGATAGGCCTAAAAGCTACATATATATACGGGGTGTTCCATTAAAAAAAAATGAGTTGACCATCGATACTCGTTTTTGGGACAGCCTGTATAATTGAAAATAATTTTAGAATGTGCATATTGTCTTCTTAAATACTTACTGGAAATTTTAACTTCATATCTTCAATAGCAACTGAGAAACAGAAGACCGACGCATTATTGCAGGACCCTGTATAGTATGCCCCGTTATTGTTTATCCTTTTTCAAGATAATCGATTAACACAACTCCATGACTATCCCAAAAAGCAGTCGCCATTACTTTCCCGGCTGATGGAACAGCCTCCACCTTTTTCGAAATCAATTCACCCTCCGCAGTCCACTGTTTCGACTGTACGTTGGCTACAGAAGTGCATTGGGGTATCCAAGTTTTATCTACAGTTATTAAACAACACCAACACTACGACTTATTTCACTTAAACTACATCAACAGGGTTTTGGAAATGTGGAACAACGGGGTTTTGGAAATGTGGAATATTCTTTCAAGATGCCCACAGCCTCTGCTTTCTCTCTAACCTTAATTCGACGGTCATATAGCACCATTTGGTGAACTTTTCCGATGTTATCGGTAGTGGTTGCAGTTCTTGGCCGTTCCGAACATTCAGGTGCCCAAAATTTCACTGTCGCAGGTGATTGTGCAGAGTCCCCGTAACAACGTCCACCACGGCTTCAATTTGCGTAGGCATATTGTCTTTCAAATGCAAGAATTTAATGGCGGCTCATTATACGATTTGTTATATTTTTACAGAAACACTTACATCGACAGTTGTTAGTACAATATTTCATATAACCATCTTCACGTTTGTTTTTGTGTGGTGATCGCGCGGAGTATACAAGCTATACAACTTGTTATAACCTCAGGAGCCTTTAGTGTGTTATTTGCGTGTATAAAGTGTTCCATGGCTTTGTTACTATCACCCTCTCGCCATAAAAGGTGTAGCGCAGTTACTTGGTCCCCAACCTGCGAATGGTGACTTGGCATTGAACAGGACCCACTAGGAAAATCTAAACCTGGATCTGCAATTCTCACTAGAATTAGGCTTGCGCCTTTGAGCCCTTCAGTCCTCGTATACGCGATTTCTTCCAAAACCGCTGGTATTTTGTATTTTCCTGGTTGTAGTGCATTACTTCCAACTAATCTCCGCTACGTTCTTTAACTACCCATTCTCATCAATCGAGACCACATCAGCGATCGTAACCACTCTACGACGGTCGATCATGGGGATCTTGAACCACCTTTGCTAGCAAGGGATTATCAGAGACGCTAGAATGCGGCCATGCCAATTTGCCAATTCTCGTAGAAAATCTAAGAGAGTTAG
The DNA here is from genome assembly GCA_029619315.2 of Dynastes maya. Taxonomy (NCBI): domain Eukaryota; kingdom Metazoa; phylum Arthropoda; class Insecta; order Coleoptera; family Scarabaeidae; genus Dynastes; species Dynastes maya. The sequence continues at coordinate 51,777,832 of JAROYE020000003.1, read as the reverse complement.
CATTCTCAAGTCGTATCTTGATTGAAAATGTCTCACGAACCACGGAGCCTTAATTATTAATCGTAACACCTGGTTCTGTAGGGCTTCCAGTTTCTTCTGGTGACTGGAGGCTACCGTTGCCCATATGAGCGCCTCATAAGTAGTAATTGGTTTCAAACACACCTTCTATAAAAGTAGTGTTGGAATCCAGTTAACTTTTGCTACATAGTAGCGACAGCATTGCGTTTTCTGGATTGGCAAATTTCTTTCGTATTTGATTGGTATGGAGCCCCCATGTCATTCGCCGATCGAGGATAACACTTGAGACTTTTCCTCCACTCCAAGCGCTGGCCGTTGATGTGCAACTCTTCCGGCAGGAGTAGTCTCCGTCTGGTAAAACATGTAGCAATGCCTTAATTTTCACGTATTGTGAGACCCCATGTGTGAAACCAATCCACCACAACGTCGAACGTACACTGCAAGCATCATGCGTGTAAATCAGAAATAGTTTATGGCCTAGCAAAGAGCCCGGAGGAACCCCGCAAGTAATCGGCCTCGGAAGGGAAATCTCTTGGCCCTTCCTGATCACGAAACTTCTGCCTTCCAGATATGATGAAACCAATTTAACAATAATAACACTGAAACCTATATCGAACTTATATCTTATGTACTAGACCCTCATGCCATACTGAGTCGAACGTACTCGCAGCATCCAGAAAAACAGCTCCAACAATCACAGCCCACTCGAAAACTTTCCGAGTCTCCCCTGTAAGTCGCAACAGTTGACGATCTGCTGAATGGCTAGCTTTACAGTCAAACTGTTCGTTGGGCAGGGAACTGCCATCTCGTTCCGCGAGTTTGTAATGGGTCGAGAGGAGACTAATGGCTCTGAAACTCTGGGGAAAAAGGGCCTAAACCTGAACCTAAAGCGCCGTACTCTGCCCAGTCCGGCGCAAGCCCTCTTAATGCGCAGTAATGTACATAAATGAGCGTGATTTTTACCAGATGTTGCAATTTTTGAGATACAAATGATGTTTTTTTATGTTTTGTTTTTACTATTAACTACTGTGATTTTCTAACCTTAAATATTTCTAATTTCAGGTACGCAATATTTCAGCACGACTGACACTGTAAGTAATACGCTTTTATAATTAACTGGCAAGTTAGACCTAATAAACGCACACGGTCTTATGTAAATTTCGCTTACACAGTTTCAGTATTCATTTTACCCGATCTTATCATTTCATTGCATACGGTCTCCTTATCTCAGAGACACTCCGAAAATTAAATTACAAAGTCTTAAACAAATAAGCCCGAAGCTTACTTCGGTCTTACAAAGCTTTTAACCTTATGTAATTCATTTTATACAGGCGCCTTGATGAAAATTTAATGTCAATAAATATACATATATCTGAAGTAATCTCTTCCTATTGGAACAGAGCAACTATTTTAAGCGTTCATTTTCAGTTTAGAATCAATAATCGGTAAAAAAACGTAAAAACGTTATTATTGTGCTTAATGAATAGAGATAATGTAATCTATTACGGTTACTAGATCAATCAGTCTTCTTTACTTGTATGACTTAACACCTGACAAACCGAAATATTTATTACATGCTAATCCGAAACTACCAGGCATCTTGCCTCCCTCTTGACCTTGCAAGGAAAGGTACTTAGCCGTTACCTCCGATATATGACGAAGCCTAAGCGCTTTGACGTCAGCAGGCTGCAACGTATTTTGCAGTAGGTCGTCGATCAGCCATATTTGTTCATTGGACATTCACACATTCAGATCATCTCCTGCGTTTTGAATTAATTTATCAAAATTATATTGGTTTTATTTAAAAAAATACTGTGTAGTGATATTTCCGTACTTTGTTGGTGATACCTGTGACGGTTTTTTAGTGTTATATAAGCAATAAAATCTTTTCTGAAACGATAAAAGCGGGATAACCTAAAAACTGTGGCGTCGGCTGTTTTGTATTTTGTTTGTGAGTTACACTTTGTAAAAGAAGATATTATTTATTTTTCAACAGCTACAGATTCAAGGACCGGTGAAACTATAACTTATTTAAAAAATCCTAGGTTTAAAAAAGATGCTACTCCAACTCAATTCCCTGACTGTCCGTTGTATTGGACAAAAAACGTGAAGATTTTATTGTTCAAATAGCTTTATATTCTTACGTTATATTTAACAAAATTATTTTTGAACACGAAGAGATGTTTTTAAATGTATATAATAAACGTTATGTTTTAATACAATATATTTTAATTTATATCACCGAACACAGCCATTTGAATACTGACATATGTAAATGTCATATTCACAGCAGTGAATGTATTGCAACAATTATAGTAACTTGTTCTACAAATACTCTACTTTAAAATTATTGTGGGAAAAGTAATGATAGATTAGGTAAAACACCACATAATAGGAAATTAAAGACCCTGGTTAAAGGGCATGTCTGAAAAATTTTCTCGTGAAATTGAACAAAATTTTAAACAAAATTGCAATTACTGTATCATTTCAACCTTAGTTTCGTTAAAATACATGTACGATTACAAATAATAATAATTAGTCGATTAAATATCCGCCACAAATACATCTTTCACGAAAACGGTACTCGGTTACGTGTTTGGTTTTTGCTTTGGAACCGGAAACTTGGAAAATAAAATAGAATGAGATGCGAAAAAGGGCTCAGCTGGCGACTGGCATCCTCTTTGAACCGGAAGCCCTTCAAAACTTAAAAAAGAAATGCGATTCCTTTACTGCTTAGGCTAATATCGTGCATGGCTATACATCGCCTATCGAGCGTGACGTCATCGAAAAGCGCAGAAGCCTTCTAGTTTCGGAGGTAACGACTCACCCCACTCTTGCAGAATTTAATGAAGCTTGTGTGGTTTATAGACCTTATAGGACTGTGTAAGACAGCGGTTTTCGTTTCGGCTAAGAAACGGTTTTGGATGGTGAAATTGTATTTTAAAAGTCGGGGGTTTCTGCGTTTCCCGTTCTATTTCCTATTAAATAAAAACTATCGATACATATACGCGTTTAGCATTTTTAAAGAGCTATCAAAATACATTAAACTTGATGGACTTGATAGAGGTTAATGAGTGATCCTCACCTGCCACCCCTATGTCTAAAAGATGTATCTGTTGTTGTGGTGATTATATTCACTTTGGCATATCATTCGAAACAAACGTATACATTTTTGCTTTAGCACTATTATTGGCCTTACAAAATGGCTATATGTAGTATTCCAGAATGACGATTGTACATGAAGTTTGGTTCTGTTAAAATGATCCACTCTCCTTATGGCGTGGTACTTTTAACAGAACTATGGGAAAAACGAAATACATGAGCGTTTTTAGCAGTGACGTTGGAATTTGAACGCCACAAGAGTAAAGTGGGGTACATTTTATTTTGCATTGCGGCTATGTTTTGGCTCTTAAGCTTGCATTATACTTATCATTTAAATAGTTATCCCCAAACAGGGATTTAGTCCAGGAATTATTTGTTCCTGAAGGATCGAAATTTGTCGTCAAAATCGCGAGTTGTGAAACTGCGCCATAACTAAACAGAATCAAATGCAACCGCCTAGTTGTTTTCGGCTGTGCTAATAGACAAAAGTGTGTTCTTTCGTTTCATGTATAATTGCTAGCAGGATTAGAAGTGCTTTAAAATTGTGCGTGAATGTAGTAAGACCGCGAGTACATTTTGTCCTTCCGGCAAGACCCTGTAAAATCTATCATTAAAGAAACATCGGTATTTTGCAAAAATATCAAATTATCTCAGTTATCTCAGAAACTAAACTAAGCTAATAAGCTAGACTATTATAATGTTGAAGAAAGGTAACATGAATTAGAGAGAGAGACATCCAAAGACGCAATAATATACACTGTTGTACTTAAAAAACCAAACTTTTCGTGTGTAGCGAAAACTGAATAGACCGTATATTTTGAATATAACTTTATATGGCTGTACAATTCTAAATGCTAGTGTATTATACACAAAAGTATTATACACAAAACAAAACTTACCGTTTTCCCACATGCTTTGCAGAAAAGTCTTTCATCCGTTAGAATAAGTTCAGGAACATTTTTGATCCACGAAACAATTAAACTTTTACTCACTTTTGGCATTTTTCACTACTGCACCAATCTACTTCAACGTCTGGTTATACAATGAATAAGAAACATTTTGGTAAATACTTAGACTTCCTATGAATCAGACAGTTGCCGGTATGGGGGTTGTTGAAAATTATATGATAATTTTATCTAGTGAATTTGCAACAGCCCACCACCTGAAGGATGGCGGCTTCTTTGCGAAGTAGGCTCTTAGTCGCTAGGGAGGTCAAGCGACAGAAGAGCCGACTCCGCATCTAATACACACGTGTCCGATAAAATGTTCATTGGTAAAAGTTTTTTTGTATTACAAGAAAACACTAATAAAATTCAAAGAAAAAAATATTTTTGTTCTAAATTTGCTAAAAAATGCACGAATATGCTCTAGTGTGCAATAATCGCTGAAATATGAAAAAATTACTAAAATATGCGAAATATGCAATAATTAATCTACGTCAATCAATTCAAAAAGTTGTAATTCGCATATATACTGAAGCATTTGCTTGTCATATAAAAAATATGGGATATGCAAATTGCATAAATTCCGCTCTCTAGTCATGAGTGTCATTATCATTAGGAAACAATCCAGCATTGATGAAATGTCACAAAGTTTTCAATTATAAACAATGCCAGCACGTTTAAGTTATACGAACGAAGATTATTTAAATTTGTTTATTATTTATGGAGAATACAAGAAAGTGATATCAAGAATAAGTAGTACCTTTGCCGCTCCACAAAAACAGAAGCCGTCACCAAACACAGTTAAACGAATAATACAGAATTTTAAAAACATCGGATCCGTCAAAGCAAAAATTCAAAATCATATAATATTACATTTTCCTAAATATCTTGAAAAGTATAAACTTTAGGGGCGTAACGAATATGAAATTTTTTTGTATTTTTGTAAGAGCAATTTGATAAGACATAAAAATAGGTAGTTGTATTAAAAAAAAAATTAGTTTTGATACATTTTCCATTTGAAATTTTAATCGTAATTATCAGACATGCTGCATAATGTTTTCGAAAAATTATTTCGGATTATAATACTACCCTATACGGTTAATAATAATAAATGGCTTAGACACCCCTCCTGGGGATTTCGCCGCTTCAGATGAAGGTTTCTAGATCCCTTATTAAGAGGAGGATCAGTCCCTGTTCCTTCCTATTCCACTCTTTCACATACCCTTCTCCGCGCCGTTCTATCTTTAGCTTTTTCTTTTGCCTTATCGATCCCTATCCTCTTCAAGTCTTCCCTCGCTTCACTCATCTAGCCAGATCTAGGTCTTCCCCTCCTTCTATTTCCCGATGGCTCCCAATTTGTTATCATATTTAATACCTTGTCCTCTCCCGCTCTCCACATATGCCCCAACCACTTTGCTCTTTGCTGTTTTATCTTCTTAACTATATCTTCTCCACATTCTTTCGCTACTTCCTCATTTATTCTTATCCTATATTCCAAATTTTTCATTCTAACTGGTCCAAGTATTGATCTCAGTATTCTTCTCTCCGCGACTCTTAAATTTTCTTTGTCCCTCTTTGTCATTGTCAATGTTTCCGCTGCGTACATTATTACTGGTCTTATGGTTGTTCTATAAATTTTTATTTTTGTATTCTTTGAAAGATTTTTGCTTCTTAGTAGGTGTTTATTTATATGTAGAGCTTTGTTGGCTGCATTGTTTTCTCCATTATTTCCATTTCTTTATTACCATAATTTGTAATGGTGACTCCCAAATATTTGAACTTGTCTACTTCCTCAAAAGTATGATTCCCCACTCTAATTTTTCTATTTGCTCAGCTCTTTTCCCATTCTCATTATTTTTGTCTTGTTGTCATTTGTTTTCAATCCCATCCTCTTACCTTCATCTACTATTTCTTTTAAGATGTTATTCATTATCCCCCTTTTTTTGCCACGATTACTACGTCATCAACGTACACTACTAATTGCCCCCCTCTTGTTCTTATTGCACCTTTGTTGGCTCTTCTGGTGATGTACTCCAGTACTATATTAAATATGGTTGCCGACATCGCATCCCCTTACCTAACTCCTTTATTTATAGCAAACTCTTCAGTTTCACCTTTACTTGTTATTACACTAGCTTTTATTCCATGCATTGTCATTGCTACAAGTCTCCTTAGTTTTGTTGGTACTTCTAACTCCTTCATCGCCAACATAATCATATTTCTATTTAGAGAATCAAACGCTTGCTGAAAATCTACGAAAAGCAGTTCGAGGTTTATATTATGTTGATAAGTTTTTTCTACAATTTGTTTAACTATGTGTATTGCGTCAATTGTCGATTTCCCCTTCGTAAACTCTGATTAATATTCTCCTATTTTATTATCCGTTACCTCCCTTATTCTTCTCTGTATTAACGTAGACAAAACCTTGTAGGCGGTTGGGAGCAATGTAATCCCCCTATAGTTATTACATTCAAGCTGACTTCCTTTCTTATGTACCTTTATTATTTGACCTATTTTCCAGTCATTCGGCATTCTCTCCTCTTTCCATATACATATTTAATATCAATACTTATATTTGTTTTTTCAATTGTTCGCCTCCATATTTCAACAACTCCATGTTTATCCCATCTTTTCAAGGTGGTTTTACGTTCTTGGTTTTGTTTATAATTTCAGCCACTTCTTCTGGGGTTGGTTCCTTTACATCTGTTTCCTGTCTTTCTTCCCCTTCTCTTCTTTCTTCTTCCTCTGTTGTTGAATTTTCTTGTTGTTGATCGTCATTTAATAATTCTTTGAAGTGTCTCATCCAAACCTCCTTGATTTGTTCATTTTCTACTATTTTTCCTTCTTTGGTTTTTATTCCCTTTATTTTAGGTTTATATCTTCTTTTTTGTTCCTTAACCTTTTGATAAAATTTTCTACTATTTCTATTGTTGTTGTCATCTACGATTTCTTCTATTGCTTTTGTTATCCATTCTCGTTTGCTTGTTATTATTTTTTTACATTCTTTTCTTATCTTCTCATACTTCTCTTTGTCTTCTCTTTTATTTGTACTAATCCATTTTAATCTCGCTTCTACCTTTTTCTCCATACCTCTTCTACATTTTTCATCGTACCATTCCTTTTTATTCCTCTTACCCTCCTTCCCGATGATTATGTCGGCTGCTTGATTCATTATCTCCTTCATCTTACACCATCTTGCCTCTATATCTTCTTCTTCATTTTTTTGTTTCATTGTCAATCTATTTGTCTCATCTTCATATTTCTTTTTTACTTTTTGGTTATTTATTTTCCATATGTCCCATTTACTTCTTGGTAGTTGCTTCTTTATATTCCTTCTAGTTTTTAATTTTAATTTTGCAACTACCATATAGTGATCCGTATCCGCACATGCTCCTCGATAAGTCCTAACGTCCGTTATTGGTGATTATCGTCTTTTGGTAGCTAAGACATGATCAATTTGACTCTGATTCTTTCCGTCCGGACTACTCCAAGTTACCTTATGTTCTTTTGGGTGTACAAATTTTGTACTGCTTATTATCATATTGTTTCTAAGCGCAGTTTCACATAATCCCTGTCCGTTGTCGGTTGTTTTGTTGTGAATTGTATATTTCCCAGCTATTTGTTCTATGTGCTTCTCTTTTCCTACTTGAGCATTAAAATCCCCTAGTAATATTATTGCATCATCTTTCGGTATTCTTGCAATCTCCTCTTCCAACTTCACATAGAACTCATCCTTCTCTTCTATGCCGGCACATTCGATGGGAGCATATACGTTTAACAATGACAAAGCATAAGGTTCGGTCTGAATTCTTATATACGCCATTCTGCCACTTATTAATCTAGTCTCCATTACTTTCTCCCGTGTATTTCCAAATATGATAAATGCCACTCCTCCTTGTCCACTCTTTTCTTCTCCTGAATATAAGATTGTAAAATCCCTTTTTTCTATTTCGCCTTCTCCTTGCCATCTTATTTCCTGTAGAGCCGCAATATTTATTTTATATCATTTTTCCCATCTCTAACATTATACGTATATTCCATGTGCCAATTCTAATTGATTTACCCTTCTTTTTATTTTTTCCATTTTCCTTTAATTTTGTCGTTTCGTTAGATGTTTCATTTTCGCTTCTGTAAGGTTTTGTTTAATAGTTTTTTGCTTTCAACTTTTCGATTCTCTTTTTGTTTCTGACCCATCGCCACTCTTCCCCATCTACTACCACTTTGCTGTATCCAACTTTTATTGACTTTCCTCTACTCATTGCTTCTCTCGCATACTCCCTAATTTGTCTCTGCTTTTCTCTGTCCTTCAATGTTAAATCATCATTAATATATACTCTTTCTGACTTTAGGTTCCTCAGTTTTCCCTTATTTTTCATAATTGATTCCTTATCCTTTTCGTTCTCTAGTTCTGTTATACAGACTTTTTGTCCTATTTTGATTACGGATCTAACCTTTACATCCACTTCTAAATTTTCTTTTAAAAACTTTGTTATTATTCCCTTTAATCCTAATGCATCACCAGAATTTAAAGTTTTACCAGTTATCATGATATTGTTTTTCTTATTCTCTTTCTCTAATACGTACGTAGTATTTCTGATTACCTCTAACTCTTCCTTAATCTCTTTATTCTCCTTCTTTATTTGTTAATTTTCTCGCTTTAAATTATCATTTTCCAGTTTTAACTTTAAAATTTCTTAATTGAAATCTTTTTGTTCCGATTTTATTTGTTGTACATAATCTTTAATTTCCTTCTGCGTATTTTTAATATTCTTTATCATGCCCAATATTAAATCCAATTTCCCTTCTTCCTCTATATGCATATACGGTCAATAGTTCTACAAAATTTCAATTTTCCAAGTTAAACTCCATAGTTATAGTAGTTCACATGCAGTCCATCTGTCAAAAATTTTCAAAAAATGCAAATATTTCAAATATGGTTAGAAATAGCAACATAGTCGTTTTATCAAACAAACCTTAAAATTGAATGAATAATTCGAAAATGTAATAATATGTAGGGTATTCCGTTTAAAATAACAAAGTTGACAGATATTTCCGGTATAACCGGGTATGTCAGATTATTAAAAATATTTTAGTTTAATAGTACATATAGGCTGTTGTATATTACCAAGTTTTCAGAATTTTACAATGTATACCCTTTCATATATCGATTGATGCAGTTCCCGGTGAGACACCTGTATAATTGTTTATGGGAATCATATGATTCCCATGATCATAAATTTCACTAAAAATCAACACCTTCGATTGTTTATTTTCCAAGTACGCCCAAGAAAATAAATATTAACAGCTATGAGAAATGTAGTACCTTTCCATTACTTAGGGACAGCCAGATTTCTTTTAGTAAGAGATATAAAAATACGCTGTGGGTCAGATATTAAAAGGTAACATAATTGTCTGTAATATTTCGCAGAAGTTTACGCGTTTCAAGAAAATTGCGCCAAAGCAAAAAATAAGCTTAAGCTTTTCTTAAATTATGTACCTCTCAAGTAAGTAAATTCACAAAAATTGCAAATGTCCTGGCATTTTCAGTACACCCGGTCGTATAATTTTTCGCATAATTACGTTCGCAACTGCCACATAAATTTCTTTCTAATCTTTAGAAATGGCCACGGACTTAATTATGCAAGGTGGCCAAAAGTACGATAATTAAATCGGAGTTATTGAGCTTTTGCGCAGAGGCAGCTTTAGAATAGTGTATACCTTCGCGCCAGCCGGCTTCCCTAAGCTCCTAGAGGAAATGCTCGACGAACAGGTAATTAATTTAGAGAACGCGGCTAATGGTCGTCAATTTGTAAAACAGGATGTCGCAAAATATCTTCATTGATATTCAGCGGTGGGTCCGTGCAATTAAGAAAGGTTCCCATCGATAGTGCAAAAACGATTAGTGGGTGACATTTATAGAACCCTAGACACGATTCGTTTACCATTTAGTTCGAATTTCTTTTGGAATTATTACTGAGGAAACCATGCAAACTGCGAGACATTGTTCAATACATATGTAGTGTACAATCTAGTAAATACGATGATGTCCAAAAATATTCCCCCCGCCACCGCATTGTAAAACATTTTGTTGTTAATTTTTAGCGGTAATTGTGGACAACTTTGTTAGACTTGATTATCTTTGTAAGGTTACAAGCTAAAGTAATGTTGCAAACTGTATAGCAGCATTACAAACCGTTTCGTAATGCTTGCAAATTTGCTGGTCGTATTTATGGATATGCAATCTTCAAATATAATGCAACATTTGGGACCTAGCTGATTTATTGCAAGTGACACCAGTATCTTCACAATTGCAGATTGTATATCCAAAAATTTCATTAGTAGGGTTACAGTACGAATTTGCATTATTAAAAACCATATTCAGTACCACACATAAAGCTCGTGTCAGATGAGAAAGATTTTTTCTCCGTCAATATAGGCAAATTTTAGCCTCCCTATTTATTTTTGCTTAAAACGTAATGTCAAATAACATGCACAAGAACAAGCGACTTTTTTAACCGCCAGATTTTTCTTACTATAACCTTATTTTGTATTTTATAGCCTTATTTTCCTAATTTATTTTAGAAAAATCAAAGAAAAAAGTTGCTTGTTTTGTATCTTTTCCAATTTGCCAATTTTCAACATTCTAGTACAGTTTTGATTTCTTTTAATTTCTTAAAGCAGATTTTTTCCCAATTCTAATTGAAAGGTCCGTGCACTTTAGATACAGTTAAGGTCAACTTGCGTTACTTTTGAGTACTTACGCTGCAAAACACATGTTACATTCTCCTGGTTTGAAGAACAATGCCGCTGGTCGTCTGCTTCGGTGTATCTTCCTTGTAAAGAGGGAGGAGCAATTGCTTTTGTTTAAATGTAAATAATGCTTGTATATTTGCTCACTTACTCAATTACTCTCTAAATTAAACACAGTATATCTATATAAAAATAAATGTATTACATAAACAGTTCCCCTAAATACAAAATAAAAACATATTTCTCATATGAAACAGTTCACTAAAACCAGTTTCAGTGTTCCAGTGCCACAGTTTTAGAGTACGCGTTTAATATTTCTCATATATAAAAAAAAATGCAAATACATAAACATTGTATATATTAATGACATAATTCGGTTTCCTATATTCTGTACACATTTCGTGTACATATTTAAATATATCGCAATGTTCATATACATATGTAGGATTTGCAACGTCTATAGGTGTGTAATACTCGGGCCACCACCGAACCCTACCGGAGCCTGAGTGTCTAGTCGGGTGACAGTAGTAAAATAGCTGATCACGTTTTTCCAGTATTTATTTAATGCACCTATAGTATATTGCTCCCTGCTACTGTCCCCTCCAGAAGCGACAAAGACAAGAACCAAACATTGTGCGATAGCTAAGCTGTATATTACGCATAGAAGAGGAGCGAGGAATGGTAATCGTCGTATTCGTGACGCCCATGCTCTGCCGAAGTTTCGTACATTCTTAGAACGACTTGCATAATCGTAACGTGCCTTCTTTCTCTGCGGTGATTCTTTATCTAGCGCTCGCCCGCGGTAGCTGCATCGTACAGATATTGAAATGACTATTAAAGTGGTTTCTTAATTTCTGCGTTACACTGAAACAGTTCACTAAAACCCTTACCACAACACTTAATTCGTACTGGACGCACGTTTCGATAACCAAGCTATCATCATCAGCAGCAAGACTGGACTAACAAGCTAAGTGAAAAACTAACCTTATAAGGAAAATAAATTATGCAATATGTAAATTTAAAATCTTAAAGTAAATCGTAAAATTTAATGAGCCGCTTCATTGCACAGGACTATAAATAGCCTAAAGGTAAATGGGCAGAATGACGTGAGTTATTAAATCCTAGTATTACAATGAAGCGGTTCATTGCACATGGTTAAAATTGCAACTATAAATAATTAAACATGATGTAACAAAGGATAAAGGCTGGAATTTAGTGGTCCTAAATCTGAATTCATTAAGTGAGTTTTGTTTTTGTAAATTTCCATGCCTTCATAAGAATTTAATTGCGCAGTACTCTTTACGTTTTTAATTAACTTTACATTATCAACATTATGGTTATTTTCAAGCGTATGTAGGGCAACGCTAGATTTATCAAACCTTCTGAATTTGAGATGAGCCAAATGTTCTTTGTACCTAATTTTGATTGATCTTTTTGTCTGCCCAATATACACTTGATCACAATATTTACATGAAATTTTGTAAATTCCTGATTTATCCATGTTATCCACTGGGTCTTTGGAATTTCCTAAAAGGTTTTTAAGGTTACTGCTCGAAGAAAAAACAATCTTGCGGTCAACCCTAGAAAAGATTTTTTGAAGACCCTTGGTGTAACATGGATAAAAGGGTAATTTAACATATTTCTTATTATTAAGGCCGTCAATGCGTTCTAATGTGCTTACATTTTTGATTCTTAATCTATTCTTATGTTTCCTAATAGTATTATAGACGACATCTTCGGAGAATCCGTTAAAGTTAGAATGTAAAGTGGGTGCACTTGCATTTAATACTATTAATTTATATAATTGTATTTTGAATTTTCAATAATTATCAAAATTTACTTTATACCGGGTGTTCGCCTGCAAGGTATACTACTTTGTTTTGTCGCCATTTTAGAAAATATTAGTTTTGACAGTTCATATTTGGCAGTCGTGAAGTAAAGACTTGGCAAAATTATTATGGGAAAATATTCGATAAACCAACATGTTTTAATTGTTAAAACATTTTATGCAGATCTATCCTCGATTACTGTGACGAAAGTTACGTGTAATTTTTGGGAGAAATAACGTGCCAACAAAACGCACTATTTATCGTGTAGTGAATGATTTTGAAGAAAGAGGGTCTGTAGCTGATAGGTCCAAGCATGGACTACAACGTACTGCAAGATCGGCTGAGAACATTGCTGCTGTTCAAGAAAGTGTTCGAAACAATCCATCAACCTCAATTCGACACTGGTGCTCAGGAAATTGGTTTACGAAGAACAACTTTGGCCACAATTATGCACAAGCATTTGCATTTGTTTCCATTTAAGATTCAATTAACACAAGACCTTCGTCCACAATACCATTTACGCCGCGGTACATATGCCAATAGGATGTTACAGCTCGCCTATGACTACCCTGATTTTCATGAAAAACTCATAATGAGTGACGAGGCGCATTTTCATTTGAATGGATATGTGAATAAACAGAATAATCGGTTCTGGGCAATGGAAAACTCACACAGTATTCATAAGTCACCTTTGCATCCATTCAAAATGGCAGTCTGGTGTGCAATTTGGTCAGGAAGAATCATTGGACCTTACTTCTTTGAGAATGAAAACGGCTTAACGGTAACTGTCACTGGAGAACGATATCGTGACATGATTTAAAACTTTCTGATGCCAGAATTTCCAACAAGACGGTGCCACATCGCATACAGCCAGGGTTAGAATGGAATTATTGCGAGACGTCTTTCCGCAGCAAGTTATCTCAAGTAATGGTGATGTTGATTGGCCTCCACGGTCGTCGAATTTGACTGCCCCGGACTTTTCTTTGTGGGGATATCTGAAGGGCAAGGTTTATGCAAACAAACCAAAAACCCTTAAGCAACTCAAACAACATATTCGTGGTGAAATTAATGAAATACCGGTTGAAATGTGTGAAAATGTAATGAAAAATGTGCTCAAAAGAGCTCGCATTTGTGAGGCTAACAGAGGCGGACTTTTATCTGATATTGTATTCCATACATAATTGCCAACATTAAATAAACCATTTATCGACATTAGATCCATTCTCTTTGATTTAACCAAAATTTATAATCAAACAAAGTAGTATACTTTCCAGGCGGACACCCGGTATTTACAGAACTTGAATTATTTTTAATTATCAATCGAAATCTGTGCCATCATAACACCCCGGCCCGCTAATGGGAAGTTGCGACATCAAAACCAATCATCAATTGGTACCCCATTCACCATACTCGCCAGACTTGCCCCTGAGACTTCTTTCTTCTTCCAAACTTGAAAAGATGGCTTGGCAGAAAGCGGTTCACGTCAAGTGAAGAAATCATTGCCGAAACGGGGGCCTATTTTGCAGAGTTCGATAAATCCTATTACTTGGATGGCTTAAAAAAGTTGCAGCATTGCTGGACTAAGTGCATAGAGCTATGTATAAGGAGATTATGCCGAAAAATAAGTTTACTAAATGCAAAACAATTGCGTTGTTCTCCTTAACACAGGTATTTATCATACCATCCTCATATATTACAAGTACTTTTCTGATGAAGGTCGTGGGATACCCATCAACTGCGTAATTTAATATTCATTCGGAATATAGAGATGAAGAAGGTTACACAACACGTTTGTGTTTTTTAAGTACAGCTGCCTTCATATTAAGATGTGTTGTATCTGTACTGCAAAATCGATGGTAACATTTTGTTGGATTATCCGGGAATGATTTATTTTAGCAATACTTGGAAAAAATTGCTTTGCCGTATTTAGCCGAATGTTTGCATAATACCGAATGTTTAGTATTGTGCAAATCATGTTTTTTTTTTACTTTGGATACTATGTAAAATGTATTGGGTGCTATTCAACGTTGGTTATCTTGATATTTCTCATGAATGAGTTAAGATGATACTTGAAATCAAAAATTTGAGAACAATGAGAACTTGAAGAATTGTTTACTTTCGTATCGCTGTTTCTCAAATTCTCTCATCATTAATATGTTACAATTTAAAATTATTGAATTAGTTTAAACTTTCTGGAATTTTTTTGATGTCCCAAACAATGTTATAAGTAATAAATAATGTTTAGTATTTTTATGTATTTATTATAGTTTTTCCTATATCTTTGTATTCTTTTCATTGTTTCTATTTCCTTGTTTTATATTCTTTTTACCTCTCTTTCCTCTTTATCTTTTGTCTTTACTTTCTTGCTTTCGGTTTCTTCCTTTCTTGTTATTTTCTCCTTTAGTGTGGTGATATTAACTTACTACATCGTGCTTCTGGTCTAATAGTCCCTACGTTTGTACAATTAAATTATCTACATTTATTACAAAGTAATTCATTGAAAAAGATGTTTTGCCGTTGCACCTTTGATGATCCTCAACGAAATACGCTGGGCATGTAGGTATGTAAATTACGTTTACATTTCCCCATCCAAGATGAAAGTATTGGGGTAGAGCACAAAATGGTAAATGTGAAAGGTATGATTTATTTTAAAATGGGAACATAACATTTTCCTATCTTAATCATTTATTATCGGGTAAACTTTACTAAGAACACTATTAAATGATAGTCATAAACTTATGACAAAGTAATTTCATTCTGAACTCATTATGTTGTTAGACAATGTATGTTGTACCTAGTTACCTGTTGCATACACAAAATGAAATCCTTGTATGGAGTAAATTGCTTCTATCTGACAAAGTTGCTCATAACAGCTATACCAGAGGATTACAAAGTTGCTTGATTATAAGAACGGTACATATTAAAATACAGTTCATTGCGTACCGCTTACCAATAATAAATTTAAATTAAGCAATAAATCGTATTTTGACTCCGCGCATCTACGAAGATCACGTCACTCCTTAGTCTTACTAAACACGTACTGTCAAGATATTTTCTGTTCTTTTGTGCATGATATCCGGCTGAATATGTGTTCGTATTATTAGTCACTCGAAATATAAAAGCAACTCAAACAGTGAAAATTCCTATTAAAAAGGACCGCATGTTGTGTTATAAAAGCCAAAGGGGAATGCGTATAACTAATGAATGTGAGCCAGCGTTTGAGTAACACGACTTAATTGACAATTGACGACGATGCAACATTCAAATGTTGCCTTCTCAAATCGCTTAATGTAACATAATTGTAATTTAGGATATGAGATGTTCGTTTTCGGTACGCTATATTAGAAAGTGTTGCTATTTTGTATAATGAGTATCATTTCGCATTACAAAACTTGTTCAACACAAAGAGTTGGGAATTGTGAACAATAGATTTGTTAGCTGCAATCAATTTTAATGAGATCAGCGCCTCGATGTCTCAACACAAACAATAGTCAGTATAAGCTTCACAATCAGTATTCATTTCAGTTAATGCGATTTAAAAAAAAACAAAATTGCTCCAAATACCTAAATTAGTGTATCTGTAAATTTTATTCCTAATTATGAAGTCGATTGTTGAATATCAGAATTATATTCCTTATGCAATAAATCTGGTATGGGTTGGTGATTAAGTGATAAAGATATCCGGTCTGGGCTGTGGCAGTGTCAAGAGCCATTGACTAAAATTCTGGCTGGATATAGTAGTACTTTTTCTGACTGATCCGGTTCAGTCAAGTCATCCATTTCATGGGAAATAATTAACTGTGTTTTACGGAGCCATGGAACACTTTGCACATTGCTCTAGAAGTTATGCCAAATGTAGCTTATAACCTCTTAATAATTAAACCGGTACTACCTATTAGAATTTCTACACAACTTAATTTGATTTCCTCTTCCTCTTCCCTTATGTGCTATGAAGGTAGGATTATTTCTTTTTACCCTACCATTCTGGGCCAATAGGGTTATTGCAGGTTATTGTGTTTGCCTGCATTTGTTCCTTCGATTTAATCAAACGAATCAACAACCTTTAGTACCGAATCTTTTTCCAGTTATTCTCATTCATCGAGCTAAAGGTACTTGTGCTCTAAAGAGTAAAATTCCTGAAAGCAGATCTCAATCGCGGATGTTAGGTTATGTCACGAATGGACATATGCGAATAGTTTGAGAGTAAATACCTAAGAGTAGTAATATTAACTATCGAGAGGTATAATAATATTTATATTAAGTGCACTCCGACAGTCACTCTCAAGATTTTAAATAGTTTCGTGTAGTGATAGTTTGCACGGATAGTTGTTTCTTCAGAAGGTTTCTAAAGACAGTCTTTACGCATTCTGGTATCTTTTTTTGCAATTTTTGGTCCAACTTATTTTGGCTTATACTGCGTTCATGCCAATCAAAATTTAAAATTGCTGAATGCCCTCAACTTGAATTTCTCTCATTAGAGTGTTACATGCCTTCAATTCTACTCTACTACATGGCTGAATCCAACATTTCCTCTTCAACCTCCTTTTGTCTTTTTTCAATAAGCTTTTGGACATCCATCCTCTAACAACTCGCAGACAGAATTATCAAAATTATTGAAAGCATCATATGGACACTGCTCTGAGGGTAGTTACGCTAGAAACTCTTCTACTTTCTGTTAACTCTCCAAGTATCGCGGGGGGTTGTACATTCGTAAAAGTTACTCTCATTTGGACATGTTTCTAAAAGTTTCTCACAATTAGCTACCGAAAGTGACTCTCGAGAATTACTTTCTAGTAGACAGCTACCTTAATACTTTACAGTGTTAACGCATATTGGTTGGGAATGCCATGTTTATGGAAAAAAAACTGTAACTTTTTATATAGCACAATCTTAACAAAAATATCGTACAAGTAAACAAGAACTTAGCTATTTACTTACATCTGAGAATACAAAATTTTCAAATATAAACATAAAATATTGCAAAAACATGGTATTTGCTTACATTTATTGTTCATTATTATTATTGATAACTATTATTATTAACCATGCCATTTTTGTATTAGCAAACAAAATGAAACTTCCTTTATCAATACAATTGCCTTTTATTGGAAATGGCTGATTTAATGAATTTTTCAAAATCCAGAAACGACTGATTTAGGTATAGGAAATAAAATATGTTTTACTTTTATGTCTTTAGGTAGAACACGCTCAAAAAATCTAAATCTAAATTACGTTTTATTTAAAATTAAAATTCCATATCCGTTTCCAGTTTAATGGTAAGCGCCATCAAATTAAAGATACCTTTATATAATAGATTTTTATTCGAAACATCGCATGCCAGAACTGCAGGACGATAATTCCGTTCCCCTCGGAGATACGTGTAACAATCTCTCGTCATAGATGATGCTGAAGTAATACATACTTAGCTTTTAAAAGAGAAACCTTATTTCTGCGTTGGGGAGTTCATTCCTTGGGGTTCATGGGTTCATTCCTTGAGGATGCCCATTTTGTGCAAATGTTTTGCTAAACTACCACTATAAACCTTAATTTGCTATATATTAAGAGATAGTAAATACTATAGTAGATAGTATTGTCGATACTAATCCTTTTGTCCATCTACCTAATGTCACTGCTGCTTGCAAATGAGAAGTAGCAAATTGACATGTTATCAGCAGAATATTTGAGATAACATATGTTTGACAACACTGTAATACAAGACACTTCACAATGCTTTCACATACACTAGGATACGTAAGAACTCCTTTATAGGCGCGAGTCCCATACATATAGCGAATAATGTTGGCGCTTGTGCTAGGAGCGTCCCCGATTCGCTTCGAGCGACTCACCACCTTATACTTTCATAGCGGACAAACGTTGTAACACTGTCCATATATTTAAGCGGTTCACTTTACTACGGAACCTACTAACGTGGTAACTGCGTACTTATTATTGTCCCATCAATATATAATACAGCGACAGTACATCACACTAAGCGTCTTTAAAAGATAGTATCTCTGACAGCAAATCAAAGTTTTTCAAAAAGGACGATATATCTGAAGGTACAGGCTCGTGCGCGGGCTCGCACTCGTGCAGCCTTGGATCGCGCGGCTTCTGAGGCTCGCAAACATGCCGTCCACACTATAAAAAGTCACGAGGTACGCACTTTTAGACATATTAAGATATGATGATATACGTCAGTAGAGATTTGTGGTAGAGCAGTTTCATCTTTCAAATCACATCCATTGGCTGAATAAGGGGGCACAATTGGCTGGTGGAGACATTGCTTGATTGCTTTCATCTTCAGCACATAGTTCTTCTACATCGGAGTGTCCAAGGGCATTATTCAAAATATACAATGCTTTCGGAGGCATTTTAAAATCCCTCATTTTCGTTTTAACTTCAAGTGCAAAACATTCGTTGTAACCTATCCCTTATTTTGGTCTATATACGCAAAGGGTACATTTGGACTCCTCTTTAATGCCCTAGGTTATGAGTACCGCAGGCATTGGCACAAGCCAAGAAAGTAAACCTTATCCAGTCTGCGACCCGGTGCCGTTTTTTCGCTTCAGCATGCGAAAGTTTTCTTTGGCAGAAGTTTCCAAAATAGTCCACTCTCAAACAGACTTGATAAGATATTAAATCCTTTTCTGCAACTTTCATCAGAAATGTTTACTGAAATGACTCAACAGCAGATAATATGTATTTCGCTGTCGATTAACAATTGATGAATACCTTTATATTTCTTGAAGGTAAAGGGTGAACTTGCGCAACTATGGTACAAGTATTTAGTTAATTTGGACGTTTTTTGGAAAAGAAAAGAAAAACTTTCAAGATAATATTAATAACAGAATTTATTGGCTATTAAACGAAACAGTGTACAGTAAAAAAAATAATAACAGTAATTACAGCAGGATAAGCCAAAAAGGCTAAATCGCTTTTTAAGCCATCCAAATCATAGGATTTGTTGAACAAAATAGGCCTCTGATGCGGCAATGAGCTATTCATTTGATGTGAACCGGTTTCCGCCAAGCCTTTTTTTCAAGAAGTTTTGGAAAAAGAAAGAAGTCGCAGGTACCAAATCTGGCAAACATGGTGAATGGAGCATCATCGTACCGTAACTGGATTAGTTTTGCTGTTGCAATTGCCGATAAGTGGGCTGGGGTGTCATTTGTTGAACTCTGCAAAATAGGCCTCTGTTGCGGCAATGAGCTATTCATTTGATGTGAACCGGTTTCCGCCAAGCCTTTTTTTCAAGAAGTTTTGGAAAAAGAAAGAAGTCACAGGAATCAAATCTGGCAAACATGGTGAATGGAGCATCATCGTACCGTAACTGGATTAGCTTTGCTGTTGCAATTGCCGATAAGTGGGCTGGGGTGTCATGATGGTAGAGAGTTCTTTTTTCTTCGCTTCGTGGGGCGTTTTTCTGTTTAGTTCAGCGTCGAATCGGTCCTGTAAATTAGCATAGCACTATCCCGTAATTGTCTTTCCCATCTTCAACTAATCAATTAAGGTTGTGCTTTGTGAATCCCAAAAAATCGTCGCCATAACTTTTTCGGCTAATGGAATTATCTTCGCCTTCTTTGGCGCACGGTGGCCGACAAAACCCCATTTTTGCGACTGACGTTTGGTTTTTGGCGTGATGTATCCGTGTCTCATCTACAGTCACATAATGCCGCAGAAACTCACTCGTATTGTACATAAACATGTCCAAACTGCTTTGAAGTGAACACGCGATTCGGTTTTTGATCAATCGTCTGCAGATGCGGCATCCATCTCGCCGATAGCTTTATCATACCTAATTTTTCGTGAAGGATATTTTGTACATGTTCAACTGAGATGTTTACCATATTAGCAATCTCTCTAACCTTCACCCAGCGGTCTGATAACACGATATCATGAACTTTATTGATCGTACCGCCCATGGTCACAATGGAACAACCTGGCTCCTCCTCATCAAAGACGGATGTTCGGTCAGGGCTAAATTTATTAAACCGATACCTGCTAGTCCACTTTCTCTTAAATTTCTGCACACGTTTTCCCATTCAAAAAAAGAAATCACTGACGGGTATTTTTCTCTTTCCATGATTCTATACAAACACATAAACTTACTTACTTTCAACAGCAATCAAAACAACACTATTCGATGAATCTCTCTGAAATTTTGAAAGACTTCGACTACAGAATCACATTCGGTAATGCATATTTGGACACAAAGCATCAATTGTCTCCAAACATGGGTACTTCTCATACCATCCTCGTACTACAGCAGTAATGTATGCTGTAGATCGGTTAGCTCAACGTACTAAGGTTTCTAAAGCAGACACCTATGGCAAAATTCTGTGTTCCAAGGTATTATGAGCCATTTTGTTTTAATGCAAGCATTCTAGTAATACATTATACATTGCGTTCAGATTGTAGTAGCGCCAGGAACTAATTTGCATATTATTAGTGAACAGTATTTTACGGCTATCTGACTGTATTTCTATTCACTACACGTTGATGAGTTTTCTTAAATTACTAATACTCCTGATTAATATTCATGGCACCTGTAATCACTGCCTTTCCTGTGTTCTTGAACTTTGAATGTTAATATTTTTCTTTTGTTGAGTTTGATTAATAGCGCCTGTTTTACTTGTACCGGTACCGCTAGGAGCTGTACTCTCCTCTACCCATAGCTTTAGTTGATGTTGATCTATTTAACCTAAGGGAAATATTGTTGCCGACACTCAATATCTTGTAAATCTGTCATATGTATTGAAAGATGTCTGCGTTTACCGAACCTTAAAAATCAAAAATTTACTTGAAATTTTAGAATATGCGCCCGATCTCTTGTTTATAATATATAAAAAAAAACGAAACATCATGCAATTCAAGTATTAACAGTTCACAGAGAAATATAAATTTTACTTATAAAATCAATTTCAAAGGATGTGTGTGTACAGTGATACATCGATTTACAGTAGTACCTTAGTACGGAACTTTCGAGTTACGAAAGAAAACTTCTGTCCGAAACCGAAATGTGCTTCCGAATACAAAATGCAGTTTACAGCATATACAGGTTCGGCAGAATTTCCGTGCGATTCGTGTACATGCTAAAAAGAGATAATTATATACACGAAAGTACCGGTACATTCAACAGCTGAAGCGGAAGCAATAAATTGTATATATAGATTACTTTCACAGTCTTTTATTAAAACTGTAAACTAGTTCATTTGACAGATTTTAATAAAAAAAATATTGCATCAACGTACTCTTTCTTTCTAACTAGGTACTCTTCTGGTTCGGTATATAGTCAGATCTGCATATGTATTTATGTGGCGTATGCTATTTTTTATTAAATTAATGTACCAGCAAATTAACAGTTTAGAAAGGGATCAATATCGGTGCCCACTATATACGAATTTTCCACGAATTAGATACGAATACATCCGGTCCTAATGTGCCAAATTAAATTAAGTTCGAGGCACCAGATTCAGGGTATTAAATTATATACAGTAGACTGTTTTCAAAGAGGAGTACCGAACAATGTGAATTACAATTTAGATAAGGGCGTAGGCTGCAGAGCTCGCCTTGAAGGAATAATTAGTTAATTAGAAATATATAGCCCCACCTCACCGAATGCATTTAACCCATAAAGCTAATGGGCATGAAAGCATTTTATGTTAGCAAGCAGCGAATCGTTGCACACAACTTATGGCCTCTTTTTAGTTCTTCTGTTATACAAACTTTATTAACGATTAAACGATGAGTTCTATAGCGGCTGCGTTCACTTGAAATTTCCCTGGGGATTTATCTGGACACTTAGTTCGATATGGAACCTATTTTCGTATGTGTAAGCGAGCTTAGTATCGTAGGAATCGAAACATGAAACCGTTTATGTGGCATGAATTAAGCTGCCATTGAAATCTAATCCTGCTGTTTTATTGTAAAATATGTTGTATAGCTAAAGTTACATTCTAGGGTATTATGTTACGTTAGACTGTTTTCTCAAGAAAAGCTGATGAAAATACAAATCTAACTGTATTTTCCGGTATTGGTTACCATATTTGTTAGTTTTATAATAGTTTACAATACTTGACGTGGGTCTGTTGCCTGTGACGTCAACAATCAGCGTTGTGTTAAATTAACTCTTCTTAAAGAACTCGTCAATTAGCAAAACACATTCATTGTAGAATAAATGTGACATCGTCTACTGAAGTCAATAAATCTTTTTCCAGAACACGTAAAAATCTGGAGTTAATTTTAACACCTTTTCAATTTCATGTCAGTGTTCTCTCGCGTCCATCCCTGACTGATATTAAAGTACATGCAGTTACGGTATTTAACTTTAAAAGGCGTTAATATTGTATTGAAATGGTGAATATATAATCCGTCCGGTAGTTACTCCGGTAGTTACTTATGTATATCTCTGAAGAATTAGAATTGCCCAGAAAAGTGCTACTGAGAGCTAATTATTTGTAATCCAAAAGTATAAATAATTAATAGCTTGATAAACATCAATTGCGACGACGATATCAGTGTTTTATTAATAAAATACAATTTCAATAATAATAAGGTTGTGTGTTGCATTGTTAGCAATTGTAATATAAACCCTTATAGGAACAAGATACAGCACAACGATAGTATACTCAAATTTTATCCACATTTATTTCGGTTGTGAGTAAATGTTGTGATGGTTTCTTTTTATGTCTGCTGATAATTCGCAATATTATATGAAATACGTGAATGTGACGTTTATCAACATTAACGATTAGAGAACATAAGTTGAGTTACATACCATAGGCGTCGACTTGATAAGTATATAACCGCATTTCAGTTGATGGGCAATATGGATTGTTAGGATGTACGATATATGATATATTATATATTTATTTACATACACATGGAGAAATGCTTAGAAACAATAACCAAAATAATACTAATATAGATCCTCATGGTATTGATGGAATCACTTACGGTGCGCCATCTAATGCCAAGGGATACACGTATGCTAGAACACAGCGACAAAAACCGAGTACAGCTTCCTAAATCAACTCTCGAGCAGTTCTTAGACTGCTAAACTCAGAATAACGTGCACCTGCACAATTTTCACTATGCTCTAAACCAGCATTTTTGTTTTATGTTAACTCTAATAAATAGAGAGTTTGCGGTAGCGCATTTGCTTTAAAGAATATCTTTAGCGATACCAAAGTTTATAGCACTTTATCACAGCACTATAAGTTTTCGAACGAAAAACAAATATTCATAGCTGCATATTTAACGTACAAAGAAGGAAATGTTTATAAAAAAAATTTAGAATAGCTTTTCTATTGGATTTTGTAACAATATATAGGATGTTCTATTTAAAAAAAAATTAAATAGCATGAAACAAACCTGGCAACGGTATCGATGACCATCTTGTAGAATCTAGTTGATATAAAAAAATGTCCGATGTGTTGCCAGGTATGCAATAGCGGATTGTTAAGTCGCGATAGGTTTGAATGTAGAAAACATTGTAAAAGTAAACGTCATGTATTGAATTTAAGAAACAGTATTCCATACTGGCAATTTTTATATGATTTTATTTTTATGTTGAGTATGCGCAACATCCCACAACATCTAGTGTCTAATGAACACTTTCGTCTTTTTTGGGCTAAGTACGTTCCCTCATGGAAACTGCCAACATCTATGCAATCACGATACAATTTGCCACGTGTGCAAGGTACAGTAAAGGAATGTATAAAAGACGAATTGAGAAATAAGAAAATCTGCCTATGTGTGTATGAAACAACTGATGCTCAGAAACACAGCGTCATTCATGTTGTAGCGCGTCCTTCAAAACGTGATGGTCCACCAGCTTCATTGTTGTTATCCAGTAAAAGGATTCAGAAAACTAATGCAGAAACCGTTGTCAAGATAATAAAAGATTCGTTGAGAGAATTTTGTATCACAGGAACCCAAGTCACAATGTTCGTTACTGACGGAGCCGCAACAATGCTGAGAGTTGGTAGGATGTTGAAAATACGCTTTCCCACTCTTCTTCACATAACATGCCTCATACACGCATGTCAGCTCGTAGCAGAAACCATTTGAAAGAAGTATCCGATGGTGGATAAGTTAATAGTCTGTACCAAAAAAGGGTTCATCAAATATCCCAGACACATCCGTGTATTCAAACAATTGTGTCCGAAATTACCACCACCACCTCAGCCGGTAATAACGCGATGAGGAACATGACCCCAGGCAGTATTTATCAGAAATATTTTTCGCAAGTGAAAAATGTCTTCTTGAAACTTAATTCAAATGATTCTGCAGCAGTTCGAGATTGTCAGCAACTTTTTTCCAATTCGGACGTTCAATAACAAATAGATGAAATCTCCATGAACTATTCTGAAGTTGCACAAGCTATTGAGCAATTAGAAAACAGTCACTTATCTGCACGAGACGCATTAAATTGCATAAACAATTTACAAGCCGCTCTAGAAAACTTGACGAACACTATAGGAGTCGATGCTGCTCAAAAATTTGGTGCAATTTTAACGAAAAATCCCGATTTACAAATGGTTCGGTCTACAACTGAAAATCAAGAGTGCCCAGATGGAGAAAAGGAATATCTGACATTTGCAAATCTTACTTCACTGGATGTCGAACGATCATTTTCGAAGTATACGACAACGTATTCACAACACGACGGCTGAATGAATCGACAGTGGAAGCGTTGCTGTTGTTGCAATTCTACGCAGTTTACCAGGGCGGTTGCCAATTGCCACAGTGGACATCAAGACGACAGGAAAAGGTAACAATATTATTTTTCACTAATATTGCATGTTACGTACCTACTTTTATGCGGTGCGCCACTGCCGGTACCACCTTTTTAACAAACTCTATACATGAGTATAGGCAATATAATCAGTTATACGGATGATACCGTTGCTTTGTGTACAGAAAGTCCTTGGCATGATTTAAGAAACAAGGCAGAGGCCGACCTGACTCTAATTTTGACAAGACTAAATGTGCGGCTTTCGCTGCTAGTACCGTTTCATTGCCTGATGTAGACCTTCTGATACTAACAATCGATAAGGAGGATGAAGTAGTTCGACCAGCTCAAGAGGTCAAATACTTCGCATATAAATTATATAAATAAAAAATTACGATTGTATAGATTCAAAAAACTAACATAGTATGCCGTTCTTTGATAGAACCGCAACTTAGGTACAGTATTCCTAGGGGAGAGGTGTCCAAGCGTCACTTAAATACTTTTGAGATACCACAAAAACTATTTTTTAAAATATTGCTAAAGTGCGAAATGTCTTATAGCACATACTTTCTCTACAAGGAAACAAAATTAATGGATATTCATCAGCTTTATTTTCTTAAAGTCTCGAGTAAAAGGCACCCATTATAAAATCCCAAAAATGCATAAAACTATCGGTTAGATATGTTACCTCTTTTTGGCTCCAAGATCTTACGCAAATTTGCCTTCAAAAATACGAAATTCTGCATATATCTACACTTTTAAACAAAAAATCTCTGAGTATATACGAGGTAGGCGCCATAAATTCTCGGCATGACAGACCTACACAGGCTAGAGCTTCTTCAAACTCCGTTGAGTCGTAGTAACACATGTGCGTGGTCTACACTACATACATTACGGCTCAAAGGGTAGTAATTTTTAATAGCCAGCCAGACATCGTGACTAGTGCATAAAGATGTCTTAGGTAACGAAAGTTGAGTACCGCGTGGTCATTAAATTTTTAACAAAAGAAGGGCATATGCCTAATCACATTAAACAACGTTTAGACGGCGTTTATGGTAATTTATCTTTTTCATATTCCACTGCAAAAAAGTGGACAAAATGTTTCCGTTTGGGACAAGAATCGCTTGAAGATAATAAGCGCCGCGGTCGGCCAGTTGAACTGATAACGCCTCAAAACATTCAATTATTGAAGAAATGGTATCAGCAAATCGCCGTTTGAAAGTGAAGAAATTAGCAGTGATGTCTAACATTTCTGAAACAAGTATTCGCCCTGCTCTCCAACGTAAAGGTCGGGGCGAATCAGCGCGCTCGTTTTTAAACATGTGTGGAGACGACCCGAAACCGATATTGGAGTCCATTATCACAGGGGGAACAATGGTTCTGTATTATGATCCTCTAACCAAAAAGGAATCGATGGAATGGCGGCAACCCAATGAACCTAGTCTCAGAAAGCTGTAATAAAACATTTTGAGGGAAAAACTTTTGATTATTTTTACAAGGGTATAGAATTATTAATTAATCAATAAATGTATTTAAGTTAAAGGAGATTATATTGAAAATAAAAATTGTTATATTTTAACACGTTTATTTTTTCTATATCAGGCCGAGAATTTATGGCGCCTCCCACATAACCACGATTGGAGTTGCTTTGTGGATTGATCTTGTCTGCATACATGGATATTTTTCGCGGTTATTTATGACGTTTAACTATTACCGAGGATTTTTGTAAACAGAGGAATATGTTGGCGCTTCATGGTTGATTTATTGCCTTCGCACAAACACCTGCTTTTTGTTCTCATATACTGCACACAAAGTTCTATAAAAGTCAAGTTTACTTTATTTCGGTTAACATCCTATAATATTACTAATTTTATAGGAAGATAAGGAAAAGGCAACTGTACGAAAAAAAAACGAAATCTGATTAAAAGAATGCACAATGAACGAAATTCTTGTCAATTACATGCAAAATACTCTTAGTTGTGTTACCGACATGATTATGACTGCCATAAAATGATGAAATAATACAAGAACAACTATAGTAAACAAAGAAGGATGGAGAATATGTTGAAAAATTCTAGTACTTTAAAAGTGTATGGCCGTATTAACTAAATTCTTAAATACTTTCCTTTAAAAAGCGCAGTTGCATGAAAGACAAATTTCCATTGAAAAGGAAATTCATGAATTAAAAAATGTTGCAGCAAGGAAGAAAGTGTAACTGTAACTTATGTAATATAAATTCAATTTTAAATGAAGGATTAGGATAGTCTACAATTTGCAGCTTTCCATTGAATTAAAATAATAGTACCCTTTTCCTATAAGATCTAACATATTCAGGCTTCTCTCAAATTATGCCTTTTTATATTCTGCAAAACAAACAAATCCCTAGATAATTTCCTGAATAATAATCCACTTTTACACAACGTTATGTTGTGAATATGTTCAAATTTGCATAATAAATTAAAAAGATATGATTTGAGCTCATTCTACGAGCACGTTTCCTCAGTGAAACATTTCCAGGTCACAGGGCAGATAGGTATGGGATAATACAGTAGCCACCCTGATCACCGAGCTTATCCGACCATTTTCTTTTTATGCAGCTACCTTAAATCAAAAATTTACGTTAATATTTGTATACAATATGTAGAAAAGGTAGTAACAGCATGCAATGAAATAAATTCTACCTTTCAAGGCTTTTCGCAGGTTTAACTGGGAGAGTATTTTGGGGATCTTCTGTAAATAATTTCATTCCTTTCATTCCGATTAAACTTATAAACAAACTATTGCCATTGTTTTTCCTACTGATATGCAACAGTTTATTAAAATTGCAGCACACTTGTAAACAAATTGTATTGTGGTAGACTACGCTGAAAGAAAAAATTGGTTGACTCAACCAACTTTCTTTGTTAAATATACTGCTGTAATGTTAAATATAACATTCCACATAGTTTAAAACAACAGCATACATCTGGTTGAACCTTCTGAATAGGAGCATTGATTGTGCAAATCTGAATGTATGTTGTATTAAATAAAGAAGGATGCCTTTTAAAGCGTGCACCCACAGAGACGCCTGTACGAGGGGTGTATGTACGTATGGGGATGCGGAGTTCAGTAATGCGGTAGACATTGAGGAGTTCGCTCGTTCGGTTATTTATCGGATTCTCATAGTATGTTTTCGAAAACATGGGTCGTAAGCCTGATGTGCCTCTTGCATCGCATGTGAAGAAATATATTTGGCGTTTCCCTGGTTTGGAATTTACAGGCTCGCACATTCGTTGCAAATTTTGCGGTATAGGCTTGCTAGGTCGCATGACATTTGAATGTAGAAGTCATATACACAATTCGCAAAGTACAGTAAAGGACTGTATAAAAGAGGAGTTGAGAAATGAAAAAATCTGGCTCATTGTGGACGAAACTACTGATGCTCAGAAACACAGCGTGATTCATATTGTGGCGCGTCCTTTAAAACGTAATGGTCCAGCAGCTTCCTTGTTGTTAGCCAGTAAAAGGATTGAAAGAACTGATGCCGAAACCGTTGTAAACATAATAAAAAATATGTTAAGAGAATTTTGGAGCCCAAATTACCATGTTAGTTTCTAACGGAGTCGCAACAATGCTGAAAGCTAGTAGGATGTTAAAAGTATGCTTTCCGGCTCTTCTTCACATAACATGCCTCATACACGCATGTCATTTCGTAGCAGAAGCAATTCGAAGCAAGTATCCTAGGGTGAATGATTTAGTATCATCTACCAAAAAATGTTTCTGAAATCTCCCAAACATATCCGCGTATTCAAGTAATTGTATCAGCAAATTCCGCTACCACCTCAGCCTGTATTGACGCGATGGAGAACATGAATCGAGGCAGTATCTTACTATCGCAAATATTGTTCTCAACTGAAAGATGTCATTCTCAAACTTAATTCTTCTAATTCTCAAGCGGTTCGCGACAGTCGGCAACTTTTTTCCGATTCGGACATTCAAAAAGGAACAGATGACATTTCTATAAACTATTCTGTAGTGACACAAACTATTTCGCAGTTACAAAATACTCACTTATCCATACAAGACTTGTTAAATAACATCAACAATTTAACAGCCGCAATAGAAAGCTTTGGTGCAGTTTTAAATAAAAATTCGTATTTAGAAAAGGTTCGATCTATATCTAGAATTCAAGACTGCACAGAAGATTTACAGGAGTATCTGAATTTCGCAAGTCTTACTTCATTAGATGCTAAACGATCATTTGCAAAATATACGAGAACGTTCTCAGACCGTCGTCGAGGCCTGACCGAATCGACAATGGAAGCATTGCTTGTGTTGCAGTACTACGCGGCGTACCATGGCAGTCGCACATTACCGCAGTGGTCATCGACACGTCAATAAAAGGTAACAATCTATTATTTTTTTATCAATACTGTGTCTACTTTTGCGCAGTACGCCCCGGACGGTTCCACTAGTTTCTCGAACATTATAAATTGTGTACGCACATCGATCAATCGATAATAACCGAACGTCCACTCGATTCCTTGCATGTACATAGTAAACACAGCTCCCATTATCTTTTTATGCGGCTACCTTAAATCAAGAATTTACAGTAATAGTAACAGCATGCAATGAAATAAATTCTATCTTTCAAAGAAATAATGTACAGGCTTCCCGCAGGTTTAACTGGGAGAGTATTTTGGGCACCTTCTGTAAATAATTTCATTCCTAGCGTTCACAATTGCTTTTCCCATTAATCTTATAAACAAATTATTGCCATTGTTCTTCCTACTGATATACAACTGTTTATTAAAATTGCAACACACTTGAAAACAAATTGTATTGCGGTAGACTACACTGAGAGAAAAAAATTGGTTGACTCAACCAACTTTCTTTGTTAAATATACTGTTGTGTTAAATATAATATGTGTTGTGTTAAATATAATGTTAAATATAACATTCCATATGGTTTAAAACAGCATACAATTGGTTGAACCTTTTGAATTGAGAGTTCCCAGTCCTCTAACAAAGCATTGATTGTGCAAATCTGAATGTGTATTGTATTAAATAAAGAAGGATGCCTTTACGGAACTCTATTTGCGTCTGTTGTGTGAAACGAATTTTGTGGTTGATCTAAAAGTAATATGTTTTGGAACACAACCAACACAAATACTGATTTGATTTAATAAAAATAATTGAACCAAAGTTAGTGTGTTCTGTTAAGTTGTAAGGTGAGTTGGATAGATTCGCTAAAGTGTTGAATGAACATGTTTTTAGTTGAATGAACACATAAATGTGCAATACTTCGTAATTTGTTGGATGAACCAATTCCTTTTTCTCAGTGTATATGATTACGAACTGTAGAGTAACGTTAATTGAGGAGCAGACTTACAAAACGCATTTTGTCCATTTTTGCAAATTTACAGGGCTGCCAAAAAACTGTTGCAAAAAACTATAAATGCAAGTAAAAACCTTGAAGTAGGTGTAGTAGATGTAAGTTGCCAAGTTTTACATTTCTATACTATAGAGCCTTCCACCTTGATTTTAAAGTATTGGGTCTTATAGAGTATAACCCTCTTTTGCTACTTTACAATAATTTGTATAAAACTATCCTTGTCTGAAACCAGCGCTGTTGTCTCACCTTTCGGTGGGATTTCTCCTAGGGAGATCACTGATCAGCTGATCGGTAATATTTGTTACCTGTCAGTTTCAGTGTTTTATTTACACATTTTTTCGATTAATAAGGAAATCAGTTGTTTATAAAAACTACTGCATCTTATAGTGTTATCTATTACCGTAAGTAGTAAAAATTATGAATAATGATCAACTTAAAAATCGTGAAATTATAGCTCTGACGTTTTTTGACCATTCTATGTGCAAGAAAAATACTACAGATGCTCACGATGAAGCTTGTGCTGGAGAGTATGAAGAGTGGCTTCTCAATCGGCTACTATCAAACCTACAGCAAACTTAGTAGTAGTTATCGATAATGCTTTGTAACACAGTCGCAAGATGAACGGATTCCTACCACAGCTACCAAAAAATGACATTCCTTTGGTTAAGAGAAAAAATATTCCTGTCGAAAGAAATTAAAACGTGATCTCTTAAACATTATTTCTAAGAAATTGTTTCTAGAAAAGCAAGTACAATAAATATATACTCAATGAAACGGCTATTGAAATGCAACATGTTTGCCACTTTATTACTATATGTAAACCTAATTGAGACTGTATCGGAGCACATGAAAAACTTCATAAAGCACAATAGTACAAGCTTTAAAATAAACGAGAAACCTACCCTTATGGATAAAGCTGGCCACGAGCGGTACCGCGCAGTAGCGTAGAGTCGACCAGGCCTCGCGTTCCACTAGAGTTATTCTGCTAATAGAGATGTTTGCTGCCGCAAATAATTTCGCTCATCTTTTAAATAAAAATTAAATAACACGTGCTCAAACACTTACCATTTTAAGAGTCCTCCGTGAAATCACAAAGTGAATAATGTCTGTTAAATATCTGCAACATTAGATATGTTTCAACTGTTGTTTCGGCAAAACTAGTACGGCATGAGGAAAAAATGCGTTTATATGCAGAGAACGAACGTTCTACATCTAGTGACGTAATATTTACGTAAGTAAAATAATCTTTCAAATAACTTAACGATTCTGTTGACGCACCTTCACAAATGTGTCTTAATGTGCCAAAATCAGAATTTTTCTCAAAAACACTTTCAAATTTTTCTAGAACAGAAATATTTTTTGCATCTTCAATCGCGCATAGCTGTGCGTGAACATGTTGCACTATTTGTAGAGATTCTCCTAACGGCACCGCAGGATTTTGTAATTTTTCTATTGCATCTGCTAGCCCGAAGTAATTGTCGTGAATGATTTTTAAATCCATTTTAACCTGACTATCTTGAAATTTCGACTGGCTTTTCTGGATAGCGGCAGCTTCCTTTGTATCGAATTGTAAAACCACGTTCTTAATATTGTCAAAATACTTATGATAATAAAACGCGGCCTGCAACCATGTTCCCCAACGAGTTAGAATAGGTTCTGGTGGCGATCTGTTGTTTCGTCGACACATAACCACAATTTTTGATCTTTCAACTCCGATTTTATTTTTTGTTCAATATGTTCGCGCGCAGATGTCACAATTCTTCGTAACGATGTTCGACTTGGTAATTTGCATTCCGAATAGTTATTCCAAAAGCAGATAAATGGTTCCTTGTCTAGTAAATTAAACGGTATATTACATGCGATAAACGTAACGCATAAATTAAATATAAATTTTTCATTGTCTCGTGCGCGATTTCTTTTTGAGACATGCTTTTCACTATTTACGTGTCGTAGACAATGTTGTCTGGACCAACACATTAACGGGATTTTACAGATTACACATTTAATTTTAGCACCTTCATATATTAAGTCTGGAATTTCTGCAATAAATTTTCGAAGTTTGTCCGACCGCGGTCGTTTTGCTGACGAAATCATAATTTTTCTAGGACAGATAAACAATTGCGCAAATGACCGGCAGCGAAAATGTCCGTACTGCTTCGCAGACGAAGTAATACTACCGTTCCTCTCGGTCCGAACTGATTCTACGCCGATGCGCGGTACCGCTCGTGGCCAGCGTTACTTATGGATCAAGAATATCAAACCATTTAGAACTGACAAAACTATATCAGGCATGTTATGAAAGGTATAATGTTTTACCATATGTTTATTACATGTTTTCTGATGACTTGTACTCGACTTTAGAAAAAGATATGTGGAAATTGGACGAAATGCAGAATGACCCAATTTATTATACGTTTACCAGGTTAATCTTCATCATCTTCACTATCAGATTTGTCAACTGATTAAACCGATTCTTACAAAATTGTTTTAATATTATAGTAAAGAGTACTTGTTTTATTAAAGGTTGACATGTGAAAATTATATATAAATAACACTTAACTACACTGTTTGCGATTGTCTTATGAATATCATTTTGGTAGATTAGTTTTGTATAACTCATAAAATCTATTGAAGTCGTACATATTTGCACTTCAAAAAAGAACAAACTAGTTGTTTTCTTTCCACATATTTATTCTCAAAAAAACACGCGGTATGGATATCAAATTTTCACATAAATGAAGCAAATAATGTTGTGTTTTTTCGTATTGATCTGTGGATGGATTTTGAAGAATCTGTATTCACAAAGTCTTTCATCCCCGCTGATGATTCAGCCTGTGTATTGTAAGGTCACACTTAGTCTAATTTCCACACTTACAGATCCAGTAATAGGCAAGATAGGGGAAACGAATACATTTCTACAGAGAAATTCGTGTTTATTCGTCTAATGAGAAGGGGTTCATGTCTACCGGTTTCCCCGAAAATCGACAAAACACGAGTCTGTCTAAAGGTTTTGAAAACTTATTCGTTTCCCCTATCTTGCCCATCACTGTATAGAACACAATCGCTAATAATATAAAGTTTATCAATAACAAACACAGATTTACGTTAAAAGGATGGGTCCAAAATAGTAATAGAGTGCAACTACATCAACACATCTATTTATCATTAGAATTAGTATATTAAAGTGCATCATTTCAAGAAGATGCAAAGACTGATTGAAAATAATAAATGTTAATCAAAGGAAACTTTTTATCGCGAACATATTTCAACAGACATTCTTCAGTACCTCTTCTCGCAACCAAGTAAAAACTCGTTTGCAGCCAACTTTTAGAGAAAGGAACGCTTCCTTAACAATAGCACGTATCGAAAAAGAACAGCATCAGCTATCCGGGCAAAGCGGTTTGATGTACTAGGAGCGCTTCAGAAATCCGCTCTTCCGCCTCCTTTTCCTTTCCCTGACATGGTGCAACACCGCGAAACTAGGAACTACGTCCCGGAAACTCTTACTGGGCTATTAGCTTCCGATTGTATGCCATATAATGGCATCGGCCGCTCCCAACTTGCTGCAATAGGCTGGCAGATGTAACAATGTGAAAACCTTCCGACTACGCCAACGCAGCGCCGACAAAACCGAATCAATTTAGAGGGCGCTCTTTTTCGGTCTGGTATATTGTGAGAACAGGTTAATAGATATTATTAACCTCTGCTCTTGTATATAAGTAGAGATTGAAATTTTATACTGTATACGCGGCTTTGTGGTAACAATAATCTCTGTGACTTTACTTTGTCTTGTCTTCTCGATAATTACTTTTAAATTGTCAATTTTATCATAGCATTTTAATACTATAAATATTATTTATATAAAACACTATAAATTTCTCATTTATAATGAGTAATTGAAACGGTTGCATCTGCAGAATACTAAATGCTCATAAACAAAAATTAAAGCCATAGATATATGTATACAGAAAATAGGGAGCTAATATCCCTATTAATGATAATAATAATAATAATAATCTTTATTAATTCCAAGTATCCATGGATAACAGAATTCGTAAAAAAAAAGTATAATAATAATAATAATAAACTAAGGTCCACCACCTCAATTAAACTAAAAACCAAATACAAACATTTAGAACATTTAGAAGGAGAAACCTAATTTAAACCGCAATGAGTTAGCAAATAGTATCCGCTAAGAGATCATCAACACTGTAGCAGCATTTTTTGGCTAAAAATTTTTTTACATTTTGCCTGAAAGGTGCTGTGCCTTTTAGGTAATCAGCTAGCTTGTTGTATGGTCTCCTACCCAAGTGCTGTGGGCTTCTATCGGTCAGATGTAAATCGCATCTAAGTATACACAAGTCACAAGCATGGCGGGTATAATGTTGATGGATGCTGCTGTTGGTTGGAAGATAATTTCTGTCTTTGTGTATGTAATTAATTGCTTCTAAAATGTATAAAGATGGAACCGTTAGAATTTTTAGTGCCACAAATATCGGTTTACAGGAATCGGTTGAATTTAGGTTTCCGAGAATTCTAATAATTCGTTTCTGTGCAAGGAAAACGATTTTCGCCGAAGGAGATGAGCCCCAAAGTAGGATTCCGTATGCCAGTCTTGATTGTATTTCTGCATGGTATACGCTTAATAGTGTATCAGCACTTAAAGTATGTTGAAGACTTCTAAAGAGAAACGCCTTAGTATGAAGGATGTTGCTCAGTTTGGTGCAATGGTCTTCCCACAACATATTGTCTTGTATAGTTATTCCTAAGAACTTTGTACTATTTATCTGCTATCGATTTGTTGTCAACTAGTATGTTGCAGTGAATATTTTGAATACGCTGACGAGTATGGAACAGTAGAAAATAAGTTTTGCCCTCATTTAGTTTTAATTTATTAGAAGAAAACCATTGATAGAGGAGATGAATTGCTTCATTGCTGGCTCTTGCTGTTTCTGGTAGACTATCTTTGCTGAGTAAAACAGTTGTGTCATCTGCATACATGTAGATCAGTGCGCTACAGACGAAATTATATATGTCGTTAGTATATAAGTAAAATAATAGGGGACCGATTATCGATCCTTGGGCTACTCCATGAAGTACAGGTAAATATGTCGACCTACACCTTTGAAGTTTATTCTCACACATATGACTTACTGTTACATACTGCAGACGACCGCTAAGGTAAGACGTATCCAACCAGCAATGCTTCTAATTTCATAACTGTAAAGCTTGTCTAACAAGATTTCGTGTTGTGCGCAGTCAAAAACTTTACTAAAATCGCAGAAAATCGATAGAGGAAAATGTTTTTTTTTTGTCAATCTCTTCTATGATAATGTTATAGAACGATATCAAAGCAGTTGTCGTCGATCTATTTTTTGTAAACCCATGCTGATTACTGTGTAAAATCTTGTGTTTGTTGAGGAAAGACCATAATCTGTTCAATACACAGTATTCAAAAACTTTGCCGACGTTTGATATTAAAGATATCGGTCTATAGTTGTTAATACTGGTTTTGCTGTCTTTCTTATGGATTGGTACAACTGCTGAGATTTTAAAGCAATTAGGAAATACACCAAATGTAAACGACAGGTTAACGAGATAAGTTAATGGTGTTATAAGCAGATTGGAGAACTCTTTAAAAATCCTTGCTTAAATGTCATCCGGACCGGCTGTATGTTTGTTTTTTAAATGTGAGATAGCTGTACACATTTCAATCTCTGTAAATGGGAAGAGGTACATACTGCAAGTGTTATTGGGAATAGTGCATTCTATTGACGTGTTTGGTATGCCATCTAGTATAAGACCGGGAGTCGCTTGAAAAGTATAATTAAACATATCCGCCAGAACTTGAGGATCCATAATAGTTTTTTCCTTTTCGACTAATGAAATATTGTCGTGCGAAGGCTGAATGGATTTTAGATGTCTGACCATTTTCCACATAGCTTTGGATTTGTTCTCCGAGTTATTAATTAGGTGGTCATTGTACTCTCTTTTCGTTTTATTTACTAGATACTTGTGTTCTTTCTTTCGTTGATTGTAGTGCCCTCTTAGTTGCGGATGCTGCTTTTGAAGTAAATATAAATCTTTTAGTTTTTGGCTAGAATTTCTAACATCATTTGTTACCCAAGATTTGGTGTTCATGTTAGCAGACTTGTTAATTGTGCAAGATTTTATGGGAAATGCTGTATTGTAGTGCAAACATAATGTAGTCATAAAGTTCTCTACTTTTTGATCGAAGGATACATCATAATAAACGCTATCCATGTTTCTTTTCGCAAGAGGTACTGAAATTCTAATTTGTTGTTCATTTGTTGATGTAACGACTCGAGTATTTTAACTCGCTAACTCAAGTTGAAGAGTGTGATTTCTATCTCCATTCCCAGTTGGGCTCGTTTGAATTTACTCAGGATTTAGCCGTACTAAATCGGATTAATTTCAAATTGAATCGCACTCGCAATTCATTTTAATTTATGTCAGGTCTAATCGTGCCGAATCATGGCGAGTCGGGCTCATTCGTTACAACAGAAAGAGGCAAATCGCAAGATTTGGAAATTATTTGATTCATTCTTTCTTTGATAGGAGTACTTATTCCCTTCTCATCCACACACTTGATCGTTAAATAATACCAAGAATTACTTCACATTTATGTAAAATAGTCAATTGATAATTTTGTATTATACATGCTAACTTTCGAACGACAGAAGTTAGCGCTTTTAGAAAAAATAGGTCGATTTCTATTTTTCGTGAACTATCTTTTGCCGTTATCACCAGTTCAATTGTATTTCCCGTGTCATCGGAACTGACGTTAACTTTCTTATTTGAAATAGAACATCCTGTATATTTTGACGTTTTTGGAAAGGCAATCGAAAGGCGAATCCAACGATACCACATATGTTATACTTTAACTTAAGAAATATGACGACATGCAGCAATAACGGTTTTAGTAATCTGTTTTTGTTTTTACGCTAGAAAAAAAACCCAAATTGTTTCTTGTGACGCTACACTGATCTAAAGAGCTCGTTGCTAAGCGAAGTAATCATAACAATTGCCAAACTGTCAAATCTCAATTCCAAAAGTGTAAATCATTCTTGTTATTTATTGATATCATAACCTGCATTAGTTATACTTTCGTTCTTTGTGCTCCTAATTATCTGATGTAATTTTAACTAGTTTTGTTAATTGTTGTTCCTACTTTAATTTATCGAACTATATTGTAATTAATTAATTGTGGTAGATTTGTTTAAATTTGTTAGTTTTTGATAGGCAATGTGCTTAAGTTTCAGTTTTTTATCTTGTTGAATTTACAATGACTTCCGTAAGGTAGTACCTAATTTTAATATTCGGAGTTAAGTTATTTTTCCGGTTTTCTTTTCCATGCCTCCTTCCATCATGTGCTTGTCGGTGCACTTCGCTCCACTTCATATTTCTGCATTCTGCCGCTTCTCTGTCAATGTCTTCCTTGGCCTTCCCCTTCGTTTTTTCTTGATCGCTCTTGCTTCATACACTCTTCTTACCGATCTGTTTTCACCCATTCTCATCACGTGTCCTAACCATCTTAATTGTCCCTCTTCTATTACATTTTGTACTGGTGTCGTCTGTATGTCAGTTTTTCCCTAAACACTGTGTTTTTTTTTATTTTGTCTAATCTCGTTTTTCCTTCAAGTTTTCTAAGAAATCGCATTTCGGCACTTTGACTTTTTCCTTTTTGGTTCTTTGTCATTGTCCATGTTTCCGACCTGAACATAAGTATCGATATAACTACTTTTTTTAATATCTGTGCTTTTGTTTGGCTGTGAATCTCCTTCTTGTTTAAGAACGAGTGCTTTATGCTGTTGAAGAGTTTGCCCCCCTGTCTTTGTCGTCCTTGCTTTGATTTCTTCGTCCAAACTTCTATTTACCTTTATCATCGCGCCCGGGTATTTAAAGCTGTGAACCTGTTCTATTTTTGTTTCGCCCAAATTTATTTGGTGTTTCTTTTTCGAGGTTCTTATTACCATTGTTTTGGTCTTTTCATGTATTATCTTCATATGTATCTTTTCTAAGCTTTCATTCAATATTCTTAGGTTCTCTTTCATATTCTCTTCATTTTTTGCAAAAAGAACGTCGGCATGGTATGTCGTCGGCGTATTCTATTGTTGAAATCTTCACCTCGTTCAGGTTCCAATGTCCAGCTGTATACGGTGTCATTTGTTTCTTGGCTTCTTTATTTAGGGAGCTTCACAAAAGTGGGCTTACTCCCTTTGTGGTTTCTTCAAAGTAATCCGACTTCTCATGCTTCATCCTCACAAAGTTTCTCGTTTGGTCACATAAGCTACAAATACTAACATACGTGGGGGGAGGGGCACTTTAGGATCTCACTGTATATAAAAATATGATAACCATCAGAATTGCTTGTAGAGGGCGCGCCCAACAAAGCCTTTGCCTTGTCTTTTTCAATGAGACACCTGTATATTTGTTATTTTTAGATAGCACTTCAACTCCTAGTTCCAAATATATAATATTATATAAGACCATTTTAAGCAATTAGCGTCTCGTTTTACTGAACCACGCAAAAATATAATTAGTAGGAAATACATAAAAAACAAACACATTTGAAAAAAACTTATCCACTACTTAATTTAAATTTAATGAAACTGCTCAAAGTAACCTCCATTGTCATCTATACACAACTGATGTGGTCTTCTTAAAGTTTTTTATAGCATTACAAACACAATAATTATTTATATTAAAGTAGATGACTCGGTGTGAGTTCATGGTAATTAAACATAGATAAATGAAAACAAATTATGAGATTTAGTCCTTTTTTCATTTATCTACGTTTAACAATTATTATTTCTTTCGTTCAAATGATCAATTTCATTCTGATAGTGTTAACCGGAATCGAAATTCACCTTTTCTTTTGAAACACCCCATAAGAAACAATCTAATGGTGTCAAATCGGGGCTGTTGTGTGGCCATTGAATAGTCCCAGCATTGCTAATCCAAACGAGAAATTGATTGTTTCAGTGCTCTCAAAGCGCTCAGACATTATGGGGTGGTAATCCATCTTGCTGCCAAATGATGTCTAATTGATTTCTCAAGATCCTCTATGTGCGTTTTTGGTCAGCTTCGGTGCCCATTCGTTTCCCACCATTTTCTACTCCTCATCCTCTCGTATCCGGAGGTGGAGCTTTCAGCGGTTAACAGCGCCGCTTATATACCCATTTGGTCAAGTGGTAGTGGCGGGGATAGAAGTTTCTAGAAGGTTCACGAATGGCCCATGAACAGTCAATGGAAAGTTCTCGAAAGTTCCAGAAAGCTCTTCGGCCATTGCTCAGATTTTCCAGAAAATTCCAGAATGTTCCAGAAGGTTCTTTGGGCCTAAAATTTTTTAATTGAAATTGCTCGAAAACGCGAGCTAACTTTTAAAAACGGTTGGCACCATTTGATTCAGCGTACTCGAATTAGGTTTACCCCCCGGGTGCCCTGCGTGTTGCATTTTGCTACTAGCACAGTGTTATTATAAATTTTTTATTCAATGGAGGTAAAACACTACAACTTTCTTTTGTAACATTTTTTTGTATTTGCAGTAGTAACGGAAATAAATAGTAATCAAAATGATGGTAAGACTAATACTTTTTCTGGGAATTTATTTTTTGTGTAATATTTTACTCGGACGGGTATCTCGTCAACATTTCTAGTGTAAAAACCAGCATTGCCAGGAATTCTCTGAAGTTGAACTTGGGTATATTCTGGCCACGTTTGTCTTTTCCTGAGTCCTACGGTATTTCTTTCATCTCTTTAACAATAGTGGTGTGGGGAATGTGAAAATGATCCGCTCCAACACGGTTTTTACCAAAGTACAATAGCCTTTCTCAGGCTGTGGCCGCAGTTAACTGTCGTGGCCCACCACTTTTCGGTAGGTTTTGATATAGGTGTACCTTCCTTACATTTTCGAATTTTTAGATATACGGTAATTCTGGAAACTTTTTCCTTCGCAAACAAACACATAATTGCCGGCTGGCCATTGTTCACCCTCAAAGTTATTTCTCAAATATACACCTGATAAAAAAAATTGTCCCAAATCTTTCGTTCCACTTATAAAAAAGTTTTGACAAGTCGAGGAAAACTTTCAAGAAGAAGAACTTCTCCAAGGAAGCATTACATTTCCTATTACCAGTTAAAATCAATGACATTATTGAACCGAAAGACGATAAAGAAAGTATTGGCGAAGAAGAAAACCTTGAATATTTTATTTTTCTCTCTTAATTCTAATACACCTAAACAGCTTTGACCATTTTTCGGGTCGAACACCCCACCGTATGGTGGTAAAGTGTCGTAGTGCACAATGTAATTTTCGATAACAATTGATGCATCCAGTACATACTCTCTCCGGTGATTCTATTAATATTGCGTATGCGATTTGAATACGAGCATTTGTTGTATCTCACATAGTACATGAAGGTACCGGTTTAAAAATAGATCGATTGTTTGAATTCGTGTCTGTGGCATTGCGTTACAACATTAATAGCGTGTGCACCCTTATCGGTAAACCTACATTTGTTGGTTTCGCAATCGTACTCCGAGAATAAATGCCACTCTTCCCAGCTCTTACAATCGTTATTGTTCAATAATGACGCGCGTCAACGGATGTTGTATTTCATCGGCTCGAAAATAACGGAAGTGCTTAAGTTTAGTGTGGTTATACATACATACATTGACACGGTGTGTAATAATAGGATACCTACCTAGGCGTATACAATATTATTACGGGCTTCGTATAACAAACGCCTTTGCGAAAACATATTACTGATACGCATACCTACATTTGTTACTATTTTTATGCAAAACCATTACGAATAGGTCTATACTGGATGTCTCCAAAATGTTGGGACATAGCTTAACTACAGACTCCTGGGATTAAAATATGAAGATTTAACCCAACTTACCTATATCCAAAGTCACCTCGTTAAGTTGGTACAAGACG
The DNA here is from genome assembly GCA_029619315.2 of Dynastes maya. Taxonomy (NCBI): domain Eukaryota; kingdom Metazoa; phylum Arthropoda; class Insecta; order Coleoptera; family Scarabaeidae; genus Dynastes; species Dynastes maya. The sequence goes on along the minus strand of JAROYE020000003.1, from coordinate 51,736,113 downwards.
TGAAAGTTGTTTGAAAAAAAATTAATTTTGCGTATAAAAATAGGAGGCTTTGATCGATTGTTATAATTTTTGGTATGGAGTGTTTTGTGACTATAAGTCACGTTTCGAGATGGTTTTGGTCTTCATCTGTAGGTTGTAAGTGTATTAAATTAAAATGTCGCAATTCAAATTTGGTGATAACTTTCTAGTGCTTAGGCTGAGAACTTTCAATTGTTTTGCAAAAAGATATTTTATCTAGGGACATTGTTTGTATCTTTGTAATTTTTGATAACTATTACGGTTTCTCCGGAAAAAAATAAAATCTGATCTGATGATATGCTTTTTTTGATAGGAATAATCTAGCAATAATCTAGTTAACCGGAATACTATCTTTTAACGACAAATGAGTATCATTTGTTTGCTACATGTCAAAAGCACAGAAGTTTAGTGTGGTAAAAATTAAGTAATTAGTATTGTCATTTTTGTGATCTTCGTTTGGTTTCTGTTTGTAGTTGGACGTGTTTTAATAATTTCGAGGTTGTTTCTTTGAGTTTCTTGTTGAGTGTATTGACGATAATGGCTGCAGCGTATTCCTATGATGAGCAAACTGATATGTTGCTGGTTCTGGGGTTTTGTGAGGGAAATTGTCGGCAAAGCGTGAGAGTATACCAAGAAAGATTTCCAAATCGTCAGGTGCCGAATAATAAAACATTTGCAAGAATTGAGAGACATCTTTGTGAAACTGGAAGCCTGAAATCAGTAACTGTGGATCGTGGACGCCCTCGTGTAATTCGCAATCCACAAATTGAAGAGGAAATTCTAAATACCTTAGAAGAACATCCTGAAAAAAGTACTCGTGGTTTGTCTCGTCAATTGGGAGTTTCAAAAGATGTAGTGTACCGGGTTATTAAAGAGCAAGGTTTGCGTCCGTATCACCGTCAGAGTGTGCAAGAACTTTTACCAGCAGATCCCGAATCGCGTCTAACATTTTGCAGATTTATTCAGAAAGAAGGGCTGAAGATATTCACTTTCATAGTAAAATTCTGTTCACCGATGAAGCGTGCTTTACGCGAAGAGGTATAACAAATTCACACAACGAACATGTGTATGCAGAGGAAAATCCACATGCTATCAGACAACGCCATTTTCAGCAGGAATTTCGACTTAATGTATGGGCAGGAATAATCGGCGAACATCTCATAGGCCCCGTTGTTTTGCCTGCTAGGTTGAATGGTGCAATGTACATAAATTTTCTTCAGAATACATTACCGGAATTACTAGAGGATTTGCCATTACTTCTTGGAGGTAGTATGTGGTTTTTACATGACGGAGCACCTCCTCATTTTACATGGAATGATCGAAACCACCTTCATGTACAGTACACCAATAGATGGATTCGCAGAGGAGCTGACGCACCGGTAAAGTGGCCGCCTCGATCACCGGATCTAAACATTTGTGATTCGTTCGGGGACACTTAAGACCATGGTGTATTCTACTCCTGTAAATACAGAAAATGAACTTTGGGCTAGGATTCAATACGCCGCAGAAACAATTAAAAATAATCGACAAATGCTGCAGAACGTACAGATACATTTTTTGCGTAGGATCAATCTATGCATTCAAGAAAATGGGGGCCATGTTGAACAATTTCTATAACTTAAGACTATGTAGTTGCCACTAATAAAAGAATGCATTACATGCTATGCCATACATTTTGTATTTTTTTGTTTATAATGTATTTAAGATTTTCTTCCGGAGAAACAACTTTCACGTCTTGTACCAACTTAACGAAGCGACTTTGGATATAGGTAAGTTGGGTTAAATCTTCTTATCTTAATCCCTTATAGTTAAGCTATGTCCCAACATTTTAGAGACAGCCTGTATATACAGAGTGATTGATTGAAACCATTCGTTAAAAGTATTATGGGTTGCAGAAAGCCCTTTTCTTTTGTTAATTTGAACTTAAGCTAATTGAACTATAGCCAACTCGATGAAAATGTTTTCAAGATGGTTGCTTTTCCGGTTATACCGGGCATCGGCAGCTACTTCGTTATTTTAAACGGAATGGTGCCCTTTGTATTGTATATGTCATTTCTACATGTTATTTTATCTTGAGTTTCATCACGTGTCCCTATACCTACCCTTTACCTTGTTTCAGTTATTTTGAAAATTTTTATTTTTTTTCTATTAGCACAATAACTTGAAATCATCTGTAGCAGCCATTCTTAAAAAGTATGTATCAGCATTTGCACTATTCTTAGAAGAACCCTTGAGAATTGCAACGACGTATTTTTTATCTAGTTCAATTGTGTACAGAATGGCTTAAATAAAACTTCAATTTAGAGCAAATTCAAAGCATCTAAAGTTGAACGGATACTCTAAAACTGTGGCACTGGAACACTGAAACAGTTCACTAAAACCCTTACCACAACACTTAATTCGTACTGGACGCACGTTTCGATAGCCAAGCTATCATCATCAGCAGCAAGACTGAACTAACAAGCTAAGTGAAAAACTAACCTTATAAGGAAAATAAATTATGCAATATGTAAATTTAAAATCGTAAAATTTAATGGGCCGCTTCATTGCACAGGACTATAAATAACCTAAAGGTAAATGAGCCGAATGACGTGAGTTATTAAATCCTAGATTACAATGAAGCGGTTCATTGCACATGGTTAAAATTACAACTATAAATGATTAAACATGATGTAACAAAGGATAAAGGCTGGAATTTAGTGGTCCTAAATCTGAATTCATTAAGTGAGTTTTGTTTTTGTAAATTTCCATGCCTTCATAACAATTTAATTGAAAAGTACTCCTTACGTTTTTAATTAACTTTATATTATCAACATTATGGTTATTTTCAAGCATATGTAGGGCAACACTAGATTTATCAAACCTTCTGAATTTGAGATGAGCCAAATGTTCTTTGTACCTAATTTTGATTGATCTTTTTGTCTGCCCAATATACATTTGATCACAATCTTTACATGAAATTTTGTAAATTCCTGATTTATCCATGTTATCCACTGGGTCTTTGGAATTTCCTAAAAGGTTTTTAAGGTTATTGCTCGAAGAGAAAACAATCTTGCGGTCAATCCTAGAAAAGATTTTTTGAAGACCCTTGGTGTAACATGGATAAAAGGGTAATTTAACATATTTCTTATTATTACGGCCGTCAATGCGTTCTAATGTGCTTACATTTCTAATTCTTAATCTATTCTTGTTTCCTAATAGTATTATAGACGACATCTTCAGAGAATCCGTTAAAGTTAGAAATATTGATGATTTCTTTTAGTTCATTTTGATATCTATCTTTCGTTAAAGAAAAATTGAGTAACCGGTGCACCAAAAAGTTAATAGCCGAAAGTTTGTGTTCATATGAGTGATTAGAATCCTGTAAGATGAATCTGTTATTACTAGTAGGTTTCCTATATACGTCAATTTCTAACTTATTTTTATTTCTTATTACTAACATGTCGAGGAAAGGAATCCTGTTGTCTTTTTCTTCTTCGTGGGTAAATTTGATAGAGGGAAATTTTGAGTTAAGTTGTTCTATGAAATCCGTTATTGAACATTTACTGATGTCAAAGATGCAAAAAATGTCATCGACGTATCTGATCCAAAGCCGAGGGAAATAAGCGAAAGTATTCTTCAGGTCAGTTTCAAATTTACCCATAAAGAGGTTAGCTATAAACGGAGATAAGCTGTTACCCATTGCTGTTCCTTCCGTTTGTTGATAAAAAGTGTTGTTAATTTGGAAAAAGTTTTGTTTCATGCAAAGTTTTGTCAAAGAAATGAAGCTAGTAACTTCCTCTCTATCCATTTGGTTATCTAACAAAAGTGTTTCTAAATATTCCAAAGTTAAATCAACTGGAACACTAGGAAACAATGAACTTACGTCAAACGATACTAAAATTTCTTTGTCAGTAAGCTCAATGTCCTTAGTTTTTTCAATGAACTCGTAAGAATTTTTAATAGCCAAATCCGGAAATTGTACAGGTAACTGGTTCAATTTGTCAGATAACCACCTGGAAAGTAAGTAAGTTGGACTGTTGATATTCGAAACAATGGGTCTCATGCTTTTTCCGCGATTGTGTATTTTAGGTAAACAATACATCCTAGGTAGTACTGGGTTTGATACCGTTAGTCTAAATCTTAAATTGTCGCTAATGACAGCCTTACATTCTAACATGGTCTTTTTGGTTTCTGTAATCATTTTAGACAAAGGATTTTTTGATAATTTTGAATAAGAACTGTCACAAAGTTCTTATTAAGTGGTATTGAGTGGTGTTGACTCGACTAAAATAATCTTCTTTGTCTAAGATGACTACAGTGTTACCCTTGTCGTCTTTTAAATAAAAACAATTTTTGTTTTTTAGTCTTCTAGCAATGATTTGATCTTTTCGTGCAAATGTCAGGTGCATTCCTTTGCATATTTTCAAAAATTTGACTTTTACAAGCGGTACGAATAAAATTTTTTGTGTTATCATCAAAATTACGGATCGCGTTTTCTATGCCAACTATAATTTCTTCAACCGGAGGCTTATTAAATTTCAGGTTGTTACATCATTTATAGTTGTAATTTTAACCATGTGCAATGAACCGCTTCATTGTAATCTAGGATTTAATAACTCACGTCATTCGGCTCATTTACCTTTAGGCTATTTATAGTCCTGTGCAATGAAGCGGCTCATTAAATTTTACGATTTTAAATTTACATATTGCATAATTTATTTTCCTTATAAGGTTAGTTTTTCACTTAGCTTGTTAGTTCAGTCTTGCTGCTGATGATGATAGCTTGGCTATCGAAACGTGCGTCCAGTACGAATTAAGTGTTGTGGTAAGGGTTTTAGTGAACTGTTTCAGCATCTAAAGTTGAATTTCTTGGATACAATTACTCATTTTTTATTTCATATTATGACGCAGAATTAAACTCTGCATCGGTTTGTGTTAACATTTCCTATTTGAAGAATTTTTCGTTATTTCAACTTTTTTAATAATCTAGATCATCAATTATTTTGACAGCATGCAATGCAAATGATAGCTTAAGTTAAGGGTTTCCAAACTTTGTCAGTCTGCGGTCCACGTACAGGTTTACTATTTTATCCCGGCGCCCTTTTCAAAATATGTGTACAATGACATAAATCAGGCACAGAAATGAAAACAACTCTTAAGATAAACCACACAATGTGAGGCTCACATTTATTAAAATTGAATCGCAAGAACCATCAAACTAAAACATGAAAATACAAAAAAATATTAAATAAATGATGAAAACCTTCAAAGACAGGTAAGTTAATGTGACGGGTGAGCTTGCCGATCGCCACATATTTTTTCGGAACGCGAAATAAAGTTTGACACAGCCACTCTTATTTCGCGCTCCATATCGATTTTTGAACGATATTTGCTTTTTATTACAGCTACAGCTGAAAATCCGGCTTCGCATAAATAAGTTGTGGCAAAGGGAATGAGGATCCTTACAGCTTTTGAACTCTATACTGGATATTCAGTTTTGATTGATATCCAAAACTCCACTAAACCGGAAGAAGCAAATTTTGTTTTCACGCTGCTGTCGCAATTAGACTCTTTTCTACTTGCGAAGTGGATTCTGGTGGGGGTTGAGCACGGAAAGTATCTTGGATCCACGCAAATTTCTGGACATTGTCTTCCTCAAAGTATTTTGCAAACCAGTCAGTGAGCTTTGAGAGGTGTTCCTTGAAAAGGGACAGCAAGTCTTATGAAACAACGACTCTATTACAGGCCACGTATTGGTGCAATTCAGGGAAACAATGTTGACCGCCATCCTTATTGATTTTTCTTATCCACAACTGCAGCTTTTTCCTAAACGCCGCAACCTTCTCCAAAAGTTTCAAAATGTGCATGTTATTGCCTTGCAGAGACAGATTGGAGGCATTCAGCTTGTTAAATATACCACACAAATACGCTAGTTTCTGCAAAAAGTCGGGTTCGGCGGAGTACCTGGGGATTTCATGACCTTCCTCTTGTAGAAAAGTGTGAATTTCTTGACGCAGCTTGAATGTACAGGAAAAGACGTTGCCACGTGAAAGCCATCGTGAACTGCAGTAGTATAGCAGCGCCGTGTGCTCAGCTCCCACGTCCATGCATAGCTTTTTGAAAAATCTGGCTTTCAGTTGCCTAGTTTTTATGTAGTTTACTACGTCTACGACACGTTCTAATACGAAATTGAATTGAGATGCAATGGTCCAGATGGCATGCGGTGCTTTGCTGCGAATAACCGCCTTAATAAGCCTGCAATCCTCCATAGCGACCAGACATTGATCGAGCTCTATCAGTACACATACCGATGCACTTTTCCCAATGAAAATCATTTTCGGTTATAAACTTGTCACACGTCTCAAACAGGTCTTGGGCCTTTACGCTTTCAATGGTGCTTTTGCAGAACAAAAGAAGGTCTTCTAGGATAATATTATTATCCAGAAAGTGTACATAACAAATAAGATGTACATACGTCTTTGTTGCTGCCAGTAGCCTCATCAAGTTGCAGAACAAATTCCGTACCTTCCATTTTCCCTATTCATTGATCATTGAGATCCATGAGATCCAGAACTATATGATGGATTCTTCGACTAATAGTGTTGTTGAACAATGGTACATTTGAAATTAATTTTCCCGCCGATCTTCCCAGCATAATATTAGCCATGTTAAGAGCAGCCGGTAGACTAAGCTCTTCTGCGATGGTGTGAGGTTTTTGCACTTCGTCACTCTGTATGCGACCTTAAAAGATGCTAGCAGTGCGTTGCTTGGCACTGAGACTTGTTTAGTAAACACGCTTTTTTGCTTTTGTAAATCTTGCAACTTGCTATTAAAGAATTCGCGAGATTTTTCAACCATGTTAGAGTGATTGATCTCGAGATGTCGCTTTAGCTTACTTGGGAGCTTACACTCGGCCGCTAAAACTTTTAAACCGAACACGCACTGCAGTCTCTCTTAATTGTTTACTTCTACTGAAGTAAAGCCAAAATTCAAATAATTATCATCGTATTTACGATATTTCCGTTTCTTTGCTACCCCACCACTTATCGATGCTTGATCACTCTCACTTGAACTGTCAATTTGCTTATTTCATAAAAATCTTTCCATTTCCTACGACTTTACGAAAACATAAAGCGACACACTGAAACAAAGCGGGCGCTCCTCTGGTGGCGAGCGTCTTAAAGCCGTTTACTTTTCTTCTCTGATGTTTACTCTTCGATTGTTATTTAGGAACTTAACTGGTTGCTATGTAAGTCTAAGAAAGTTCTATAAACTTCACGAAGGTTCCATACTTTTGTGGAATGTTCTATATGCTTCGAGAATGTTCCATATTTTTCTAGAAAGTTCTACAAGTTACGGGAACGATCTAGTCTAGATGTTCTAGAAAGTTCCATTAGCTTCAAAGCCGTTTCGAAACGTTCATTCTAGAATGTTCCAGGCCGCTATATCTGCATGCGTTCGCAGGAGTGCCTCGCGCCACCCCTGTTTACTCCCTACGGCGCACACTTGGGGAATCCCTGGCGTAAGTCATTCTATGATCTTGTGTAAGTCAAAATGGAAAATCAAGTTTATTCAAATGTGGATGTTTTGAACTTATTTTATATTCATGGGAAATGTCTGAGGATTATAAATACAACTTGCCGGACGTTTAGTGATAGGTATCTTCGTTTACATCCAATGAACAAGAATAAATTTAAAGGAATAGAATCGAACCTTCTACACTATGGAAAAGTGAAATTTGCCAGGTTATGACCTGTTACGGGAAAGGAAGTAAACAAGGTTAATATATTAGCATATTTTAATGCACACCCTCGTGCCACAATAAAAGCTGCCGTGCAAGATTTGCAAGATTACTATACAATGCAATCTATTTTAGAAAAACAAAATGTACGATTGCTCTTTTAGTAGAGTACAGGCACTTTATGTTGATGGGGATAATGTGACGCGTGCTCTTTTTCTGAACGTATATTAGCGACCTTAGCAATATAGATGAAGGTAATGGCGCATCCAGCTCACAGATGTCGCCAAAAGGGAACAATTTTAAGAACAGTCAAAATATTTAGATTACCTAAATAACCAATCACTACGTGGGTGCTAATTAATTATGTTGATTGCGGACTCGGCGATTTAAAAGTGAACTTACGAGGGTGACGAACACGGAGTCCATCAACGATCTACTGGGAATAGCTGTTGCGTCCAGCACCCAGTGCCGGAATAAAAAGAGTAAGTAAAAGTACACAAATAAATAAATAGACAAGTGACAGAAATCGTCAAGGAAAGTAAAATAAAATAAACTCTGTTACGGTGACAAATATCCAATATTTACAAAAGGAAAAGATAAATTCCCAAAGTATTTGCAAGCGGTGTAACGATATATGTTGGGTTATGGACTTAAACGTATCTTAAGTTAAATTATCAAATATTTACAACGGGAGAAACGGTATGAGTCAAAATTCGGACTTAAACGTTTTCTATGTTAAACTATCAAATATTTACAACAGGTGAAACGGTACACGTCAAAATCCGGATTTAAACAACTTTAACGGCGGTGTCGTTCGCGGCAGCGCCTACCAAACAGCTATTAGAACGGAAACCGTAAGAAATAGTCCACAGTTGACTACCCCGAATATATTTCCCGGACTCTGCTCAGCTTCTAGCCAGCTTAAAAGCGTCGACTTGCCACGCAGAGGTGAACTTCTATTGCTCAGCTTCTAGACAGCTTAAAGCGCCGATTTGCCACGCAGAAGTTCTTCGAAATGAAAATCTGAGGGGTTTATATACCAAAACTTTGTATGACGTTGCATTTCTTGTTTATGACGTACTGTGACCTTATTGTACGTGACACGTACAAGCACAACAATTTTAAAACATCGTTACATAAGTTTTATTGATTAGTGAGACATATACCGCGTTAGTAAGTTCCGCAGTAAAGTGAACCGCTAAAACATATGGACAGTGTTGCAACGTTTGCCCGCTATGAAAGTATAAGGTGGGAAGTCGCGCGAAACGAATCTATCTCTGTCAGTATGAATCTAATCGCCGTCAGGAGATGATCGCCATGCATTGTATCCGTTGCTTATTTCCTTAATTGATCATCCTTGCTTTTCAACTTTTCTCCTTGGTTATTTTTGATTTGCTTTGTTTGTGTCGCGAGATTATACTGTGCAATACTTTTCTTTTTAATTACGTTCTTATAAACTAAGAAGTCATACAATAGTACCACATTGGGGATAGCACTGGAAATGAATTTTTACACATACAAATACGATTCATTTTGACATAAAATTCCATTAATTAGATTTAGAAAACATGTTTTCGTTTTGGAATTTGCCTTTAAAAGTTGATGTGTTTGTTAGGCACTTACTATCATTTAAACATTTAATACATTGGATATTTGGAAATGCAAAAATGTAATCTTCTTTTGGAATTCGTAATTTTTCCTTTTAAATTAAGAACGTTTTCTTTGTTTCATATACGACAATATTACATTTAAGTATTTATTTGGAAATAATTAACGATTAAAGTCCATCAATAGGATAAAAATCAAATAAGATGTATTACGTGTTTTCATAAATCTTTGTCGAGCACGTACGCACGTTAGGCGACTGACTTGTGATTGTGGTGGATTGTCTAGGGACAAAGGAGCGAAGAGGGCGTTCCAAGCACAAGCGACAACATTATTCGCTATATGTATGGGACCAGCGCTTATAAATGAATCCTTACTTGCGCTAGTATGCTATTGCTGAAAAGTAGTATAAAACGTTTTCGAAAATTATTTGACAAAATAAGAGCTTAATAAAATTAATAGATGAAATTATAAAGTCATCTCTTTAATGACTTTATAATTTCTATACTCTTTTCTAGCTTTTAATGACTTTATAATTTCTATACTCTTTTCTAGCTTATACGTATTTAAATTGTGCGGACGGTCGATGGTCAGTCGCAACCAATTTTGTGAATATAAAACACAGAGAAAAACGTTGAAAATTGTACGTGTCATTTTTCAAAAACTCAAGACGCACAAGTTTGGTGTAAAATGTTCCAATGACCCAGACAAGATCTTAGTAATTCGGCTTTTCCTTTTATTAAACCTAATTGTCTAACCAAATCTTACATATATACAGCCTGCAGGTTTCTTCATCACTTGCGGAAGAGTCTGATTCCCCGTCAGGACTAATTTCGCAGTTGAAGAATTGGGGGCGCTTGTAGATTTCAATTTGGGATATACGATGGAACGACTTTTTATAAGCTTCCAAATTTACAATACAGAAATAAGAATCATTTACAAGACCTGCAGGTTTCATCGATATTTTTGGAACTGCAAACGGCATCTTTCTTTGCAAACCTCGATACTATGCTTGCAAGGTAGTTCTGCAGCTACCGCAACTTACATGCGAAGAGCAAAAAAGAGCAAGTATATATTTTTGAGTTTCGAATTGAATCGGATTGTTACGTTTTAAATTTCCTATAGTTTTTATTTGAATTTTGTATTTGTTAACATTTTTTTTCTACAATCTTGTTTCCAATAAATTATGAATATGTCGGAAAATAATCGTTTTTTTTATAATAATAACAGGGAAAATCGAAAATGTATCAAGTTTATGATTCCTAAATAAGTTTCTTTAATCAACTTTATGTCGTTACAGTTCATATGAAGGTTATAATAAGTATTGTTGTTGCATTTATTAAAAATACGAATAAAATGAATAAACCTTTTAAAATTGTAAAGTAAAATTATACAAACTGTATATTTCTATACGACCAACATTATTGTTGCAGGAAGAGATTTGTTTATATTTATAATTCGGTCATAGAAGTAATTTAGTTGGAAATATTGTTGTTATTCGTTTAGGTCGACTTTATGTGCATTTAGCAATAAATGTTTGACGTATGCCGCTTTTACATTTATGTCTGCTGCAGTAAAAATGTTTTAATAATATATGGAATTTCTGTGGAACGACGCACATTCGATCAGATTAATTGGTATTTACCGGCAGTAAAGAATTATATGAGGATCAATAAACTAAAATTGTACGTTTTTATAGATCAAATAAATACGTTATGTACAAAAATATCCGGTTATAAATATGCGATTTGCAATTTTTTATCATTTCATGTATAGTAAAAGCTGTCACTCGCTTGATCTTCTTTTGCATTACTTTGAAATCTTATTTACTTTTACGTGATCTCAAGGGATCTGGAACGCTTTATCGAATTGAAAGAAATTTGTTTTACTTATGCATATTGCATACAATGATTTGGATTTGCTTTTGAAATGCTGCAGTACAATATTCAATTTTACTTTAGGTATATCGTTTTATTCAGATTTTTTCATTTCAGGTAGCTGTAGACACCATCGCTTTGATATTGCGTAAGTATAAAATGCACAAATAGATTTTATACGAAGCCTATTTATTTCTACTAAAAGTAAAATGAATTACTATATTACTATAATTAACAAAGATTGCAGGAATTTGGTTTATTTTGTAAAAATACGCTATCCACAAAATGTATAATTTCTTACCTTAGCATATTTAGTTAACCTGAAATTATCGTTAAGATAAAATTATTTGCAATATTCTGCCGTAATTCTTAAAATATTTTTTGACATAACGATAACTGACATCCCGGTTTACTTTGTCGCATCATAACCTTAATTTATCTGTTAGAAATTTCTTTTGAAACGGATGGAATGACACAGAAATGTTATATACTGTGTTTATTAGATTCTACAATAATCATGACGAACAAATTTCAAAATAAATATAAAAAGAGAGAAGACGTTGGCGGGTACGTCCCATCAACACTCAAAAGAAACAACAAAGAGGCTACTTAAATTTAATTCTGGAAATCTTAAACCATAATCCCGATTCCTTTTTCTTATATACAGGAGTAAATGTTGATTTACTTGAGAATTTGTTGAAAATAGTAGAAGCAAATCAATGGTCCGTCAAATATTTCGGGAAACATTTGAAGCGCTGTGGACTGTACTACAGCCTGTCTACTCACCAACACGAGGCGTACATACATGCACGCCTATGCACGACAATTTGTACAAATTGTTGTAAACTTTTTTTTATTTTAAAGCTTTTTCAATTTACCATCTCAGGTATTTCTGAATTTTTCTTATTATGGTAACGAACCCCAATTTTGAATTTTGTGCATAACCTTGTATATACCTCCTAATCTAAGTTATCAAGACTTCGAGACCTTTTTCAATGAATTTGAGCAATTTCTTTCCAATTTCTCTATATTTTCCTTGTTGAGGATTCCATCTGTGCTTATTTCTGCGTTAACGACATTAATGATTTCAAGTCCAATGTAATTATTAATTTACTTAATTTCTGTGATTTAGTTCAACACAACTCTGTACGTAATAATTTAAATTGGCTACTTGATCTTGTTAGTGCCAATGTCGCCTGCGACGTTGTAAGATACTTTTCGTCTTTAGTCTACGAGGATACTTACCATCCTGCGCTTATCTGGTCATTTATTCGCGAGAAAAAGCAAGGGAGTCGCATTCCTAGTAGTATGGTTCTAGACAATGCACACCTCAATAGCCTACTGCAAATGGTAGACGCGTTTAGAATATACTTCAGTGGTGTTTCCACCGATCCGTCATCTGCCAACATTCCTCAATTTGAGTTTAATAGTTCATTTTTTCTGAGAGTTCTACTTCGCTTTCCATAAATAAGCTATAGAATAGTCACAACTCTGGATATGATCAAATTGCCCCGTTTTTGGTTAAAGATTGTGTACACCTGCTGGTACATTCTCTCCCCAAAATCTTTAATTTATTCCTTAAACTTTCACTTTTCCCCAATATATAGAAAGTAGCACGCATTGTTCCCATATTCAAATCCGAAGACACAGCTGACATATACAACTATCGCTCAATAATTATCTTATCGAATTTTGCCAAAGTGTTTGAACAATGCTTATACACTGAGAGAAAGGAATTGGTTCATCCAACAAACCACGAATTGTTGCACATTTATATGTTCATTCAATTAAAAATATGTTCATTCACTTTAGCGAATCTATGCAACTCACCTTGCAACTTAATGGAGCACATTAACTTTGGTTCAATTGTTTTTGTTAAATCAAATCAGTATTTGTGTTGGTTGTACTCCAAAACATATTACTTTTAGATCAACCACAAAATTCGCTTCACACAACAGGCGCAAATTGAGCTCCGTAAAGGCATCCTTCTTTACACTGAGAAAAAAAATTGGTTGGGCCAACTAAAAATTGGTTGACTCAACCAACTTTGTTTGTTAAATATACTCAACACTCCATATGGTTTACAACAACAGTATACAATTGGTTGAACCTTTTGAATTGGGTCAACTTTAAAATGAATGTTCAACCAACCTACACTAGAATGTTGGTAGAAACCAAAAAAATTATAATATCAAGCTGTACAGTCCCCAGTCCTCTAACAAAGCATTGATTGTGCAAATCTGAATGTGTGTTAAATGTTTATGTTAATTGTCTACCGCCTAAATTTGAATATATTCATGTAACCAATCACAGCGCGCCTGTGACGTACAAAAAAACAAGGGAAAAGAGAAGGTTAATTTGCAACAATGTGTGTTGTATTAAATAAAGAGGAATGCCTTTACAGAACTCTATTTGCGTCTGTGTGAAACGAATTTTGTGGTTGATCTAAAAATTATATGTTTTGGAGCACAACCAACACAAATAGTGATTTGATTTAACAAAAATAAATGAACCAAAGTTAGTGTGTTCTGTTAAGTTGTAAGGTGGGTTGGATAGATTCGCTAAAGTGTTGAACGAACATATTTTTAGTTGAAAGAACACATAATTGTGCAACACCTCGTGGTTTGTTGGATGAACCAATTAGTTTCTCTCAGTGTACTTAGTATAACGCACTGTCAGATATGCACAATCAATGCTGTGTTAGAGGACCGGGGACTGTATAGCTTGATACTATAATTTTTTTGGTTTCTACCAACATTGTAGTATAAGTTGGTTGAACATTCATTTTAAAGTTGATTCAATTCAAAAGCTTCAATTCATTGTATGCTGTTGTTTTAAACCATATGGAGTTATTGAGTAGATTTAACAAACAAATTTGGTTGAATCAATCATTTTGTCATCAAGTGTCAATCTTGGACCTTTGATCCTCAACTTATTCATTAACGATATAAGTACCTGTGTGTCGTCGAAGGTATTACTGTCCGCTGACGACTTGAAGCTGTATCGTAAGGTGTCCAGTCTCAAGGTTTGCTACTTCTTGCAAAGCGATCTTATAAACATCTCTCAGTGGTATACATCAAATAATCTACCTCTGAATATCAGCAAATGTAAATGTTATTTCATTCACACGTGTATCTGTGTCCATTACTTTCAACTACAAGTTTAATCAAGTTAACATCGAACGCGTCGAATTAATTAAGGATCTAGGAATTTTATTTGATAGCAAACTCACTTTTGCACAACACATTTTCAGCATCTCCCTTGCGGCTAGAAGATCTTTTGGTTTTATAGTGCGAAATTGCAGACAGTTTACCAATGAAGTAGCCTTGATATCGTTATACTACACCCTTGTTGGATCGCACCTGAAATACGGGTCCATCATATAGTAAATACCCTTATTATACAGGCTACAGCGTTTTGAGCTTAGGGCAAAAGTATTTCAAGAAGTAAGTGAAATGGAAAACCAAAATTCTAGGAACGTAGATATTCGATTATACAAAGATATTTTTCAAGACATATTCCCTCCGGTTATACCGGAAATGAATGTCAGCTTTCTTGTTTTTAATGGAATGTCTATTATTTTATCACAAATTTGGATTCCTCTTGAATTTCTGAAACAATATTGTATACAATTATCTATACTTAAATTTTTTCCAAAAAATGTCAGTTGCACTATTAACTTTAATTACCTGTTTATTATAAACTATGCTGGTTATGGGAGAGTTGTTTCATTTAACTAATGTAGAAGGTACGTATTATTAATAGCTATATCAATAGATTGAAAACACTATACAGGGTGTCTAAATTTTAGAAACAAATTTTGAATAGGCAAAATTAGTGAAAGTCGATTTTTTCAAACAGCACCCCCCTCAAGTAAGTGTAATTTCCAATTCTATGGAAAAATTTCCTTCAGGATTTTCACAATTGGCTTGCAAACTCTATGGAATGTGAATATGGGCACTTCGAACACTTATTAAGACATTAAACCGTACTTATTCTATTTTGTACTTCCATTACGATTCCCTTTGCAATATTTTCTTTGTTAATACATAATCAATCACCACCTTTTCCCGTTAACTAGAGAGGATTAGATCAAAAATTAAATATCAAATTTGACGTATTTGTGTTTTATTTTCTGCAAAAATCTCAGTAGCTACTTGACATGTTAAACGCCCCTATGTTCAATTATAAAAAAACACATCAACGCATAGAAAGTAAATATATATGTTCAGTGATGAAAATGCACCGTATATTAACGCACAACAACGGATCCGATCCTGTCGCGCCGCCGAGAGTTGCAACTCTAATTATAAGTGTCTCAAAATCTCAGAAATAGACATATGAAACCCTTATTATGTTAGCTTATTTTTAGAAGGGAAAACTAAAAACGTAATAATATACAGGGTGTTCCATTAATTATAACAAAGTAGGTGCCTGGTTCACCACTTATCGATAACCCTATATATACGAAAATATTTTTCAAAGATACTCTATTAGGTATATTATGTCATCAGGAAATTTTATCTCCCTACTGCTTACACAAGTTTTGACGCCCCAGGACACCTGTGTGTAAATATCATATCTAAAGCGTGACAAACGGTTGCACCCCCTGTGTTTACTATTTACATACAAGGAATCGAGTGGACGTTCGGTTATTATCGGTTGATCGGTTACACGCACACCGCTCAACCGATAATAACCGAACGTCCACTCGATTCCTTGTATGTACAGCGGGTGCAACCGTTTGTCACACTTTAATCATATCACTCCCAATATTTTTATAGAATATGCCCTTATTTAGATTAATATCAATAAGTAGTTATAATTCATCGCATTGTGTATTGCAATGAATCGTGTTTAATTATGATTAAAAGTGAAAATGCAATTAATTTTATAAATTTCGAATCTTGCTCTGGATGCTATACTTTTGGTTTCCGGGGTGGAACCACGTTGTTGTTTTGCCGTCATTTCGTACATACTCTTATGGGATATCTTCAGTGCTATTACTGCATACTGACTGGGGACTATTCATTCTGGAGGGATTTATATAGGGCTTGTTTAGGGTCAATGGAGCGGAAATGTTATGGATCAATGAAGCGTGGCGGTTGCTAGGGGGTGTGATCCGTTAGGATTTCCACGTGATGTAAGGGGTAGCCATCTTCGCGATTTAAATTGTTGGGATGTTTAAAATCTTTATTGATTCACGGATTTTTCTACTATAATAGTGAGGGTTACGAGACAAGATGTGAGTAGAGTTAAATTGGATTTGGTGACCAATTTCCAGTCTATGCTCAGCCAGCACGGACCCGGCTACACTCAGCAACCACGTACAACGCTTGTGCTCAGTAACACGTGTGCTGGCTGATCGCCTTGTTTCACCGATGTAAACACTACTGCACGAACATGGAATTTGGTAGACATCGGGGGTTTCCAGATGATTGCGATCTTTGATTGGGAAGTAGTCTGAAAGCTTCAAATTGGGTTTGAAGATGATTTTATGTTGTTTGTGAAAAAAATCTTACTGATGCAATCGGTGACACCGTGTTTGTAGGGTAGATACGCTTGTTTACGGAAATTGGGGTTAGATGAAGGAAGTTGCTTTGTAGAAGGGTTGGTGTAGCGGTTAATGGTAGTTTGAATATCTTTTCTAGAATAGTTATTGCGGATCAGAGTTTCATTGATGTGGTTCAGTTCGTGAGGAAGCGAATTGGGTTCAGATACGGAAATGGCTCATTGGATAAGAGAATTGATAACGCCGCATTTTTGGATTAGATGATGACGTGAGAGGCCATTGAGATATCTATCCGTGTGCGTGGGTTTTCGGTAAACGGAATATCGAAGCTCTATGGCGAAGAGTATGGAATCATGGGAATTCAGGAACGATAGGAAATTGTTTAAGGATTCCTTACCCTGGATAGTTCATTAAAATTCTTCGTTTAGTGAAATTAACGTTAAAGGGGTATTATGGGTTGCTTCATATTGCACTAACAGTGATAAATAGAGTTGTAACTCTCGGCAGCGCGGCAGGATCGGATCCGTTGTTGTGTGTAGATATATTCCGTGCTGCTAAAGCCGCCATATAAATATATGAAACGAAGAATACGAAATATATGAAACGGAGAATACGGGTGGGAGCATGTGGATTGTATATATCCATCATGCATCCCCAATCGGCGGTCGATGTTAATATTCACTTCACCCAGTCGGCTATCTATTTGTGAGTACGTACGTACTACGATCCTGGCGCGCCACCCGAGAGTTGCACCCTTACTGTTGCTTATAAGTTTTTCCTCAATCGCCTAAATTTAGGTATATCTATTTCCTCCAAAAAATCCGAAGTGCAAATACATTTCTAGCGTAAATTTTTATGAGAATGTAAAAGGAAATTCAGAACAAGATCTCAAGTATGGAATTATAAATAGTAGCTATATATAGAATATGTAAAGTTTGGAATTATAATGGCAACCTGCTGGATGTTTCTAGGTGTAAATCAGATCGATTAAAGCAAAGTCATTCTAACCATAACAACATTCATGCTAAAAATAAGACTCTCATGCTAGTAACATAAATATGAATATTAAAGAACTTTGATACGTTCTTTAATATCCATAATATCTGTTCCTTGAATAGGAATTAATCTGGCAATTTGGACTGTATGTATATTATCCCGTACGCCTTTCGTTCTCGAATCTCCAATAGTAACATCTTGAACTTAGGCTATTATAGATTATGTGTCTTTTTATGCATATCCACTCAAAGATAATGCTGAATAATGGAGATATTTGTAATTAACCAGCGATTCACTTCGTTATTGTAATGATGGGGTCTTGTAAAACAGCGAGATGTCAAAGTCCGACACTTAACATTTAAGTATTACAGATGTTCTTGAATTTGTAGAAGGGCGACGGCGACGGTTATATAATACATGTAAGATACACATACATTACAGATGTACATTTCCTACTGATATCGAGAACATGAGTACAATACAGTTTTACTATTTGTGATACATCGACTGGAGAATACAACCGAGTTAATCATTAAAATATTAAGTATTCTTACTTTAAAGCCACTCATGGCAATTGTACAGGTATTTATATGTACGGTAAATGTTGCGTATGATTCATTTAAGTTTAAAGAACAAATCTGAGTGACTTACATATATAGCTCCATTAATACGATCAACTCCAATGCTATAGGATTGAATAATATTAGTATATATCATTTGTATTCATATTCTTAGAGTATGTCTGCGTTACCTAGAGGATGACGTACTACATATATTTAGTTTTTGTGTTCAGAATTCTGTGTGTTCTAGTATTTGGAAATCTGCATTAATAACTCCAATTTCTAAAACAAAAATAGTAGATTACAAGGACCTACAGCCAATCATTGTACTACCTGCACTACCCGCACGACTGTACCTCTTGGCGCCAGGGAATATTTCGATGCTGTTTTTAAAGATTAGTGGCATAAACTGCGAGATGAACAGCAATGTGGGCAGAAGCAAAAAGCGTTAGTGCCTTTCTCTTCTCACATTGCAGATACCGATTTTCTTTAAAAAATCCGAAATGCCAAGTTCAGCGCAACCGTTTACGAGATTAAATGGTACACATGGCTCTTTCTAGACATAGTTTTAAAATGCCTTGGAAACATGTAGGGTCGAGCACAAAACTGCCAAATTCAAACTAGCAACGCCATTTTTTTAAAGAGCACCATATTGTAGTGGGACATCCCACATGAAGAGCGAGCGTTTATACGTTACTATATTAATTTAAAATTTGACCGAGCATTTGCGGAATTCGAATTATTTCAGATTCGAAGTATTCGAATTTCGGCATTTTGATTATTTATATTATTAATCTTTTATTAAAAAAAGACTCCATTAATGTTATGTTACAGGGGATAATCGAAGTTCCAGGTTATTTTAAGTATTTTACATTTTGAAACATAATTTATAAAAAATGACACAAATACACATATAAACACATTGTATTTGGAAATCGACCGACAAAATCTCTTGCGTCATCTGCAACACCGAATTCGAACTTCAAAACATCAAAATTAAAAATATCAAGTTGTTAGATTGGCAGCACCCAGACAACCGATAAACAAGAAGTTAGATACGAAAATTCTGACAGTAAACGAACATGTTTTTCGATTGAATCTAGAAATTGTATTTTAAACCTAAACGTTGCTGAAATTATCAACTTTAAAATATTGAAAAACTGAAGTCGTCCACTGTTAAACCTCTTTTTAAAAAGGGTGATCGTAATGAATTTTTCAATTATCGTCCTATTAACTTATTACTCATTTTTACTAAAATTTATGAGTCCATCATGAACAAGAAACTATTTAAATACCTAAACACCTTTAATTATCTTTCAATCAACAGATACAGCAATATTCAGTTTCTTAGAAAATATTTCCAGCAACTTAGATAACAATGAATATTGCATGGGTACGTTTATTGATTTATCCAAAGCTTTTGATTTAATCATGGCATCCTTCTTTGTAAGTTAAAGTTATGGTGTTAAAGGCATTTCGTTGGAATGGCTTATATCATATTTAAAGGATAGAAAACAATGTGTTCGTATTGGTGATTCACAATCTAGTAGTCTAGACGTTAATGTTGGGGTACCTCAAGGTTCTGTGCTGGGCCCAACATTATTTTTGTTGTATATTAATGATTTACCTATAAATCTAATCCAAACTCAACAAGTAATTTTGTTCGCTGATGACATTAGCATACTTATAAACTCAAAAAATATGTCTGAAATGCTAAACAAAACTGGGAATATTTATAAAGAAATTGATGAATGGATGGTATGTAATCATTTAATCATAAATAAGGAAAAAACAAAATTTTTGAATTTTCACAACAAAATAAAATCAATTACTGAAATTCAACTTAATCAAAATATTTGTAGTATTGATTCAGCAGCCAAAATTTTGGGCTTGGTATTAAATGATACCCTAAATTGGTCTCATCTTATAGAACATCTGTGTAGTACACGTTCAAGAACAGTTTAAAGGTGTGTTTCAGATAACTATCATACTCAAATATAAAATATAAAATTCCATCTATTTTAACCAAGCTTCCTACGGACGTGGCGTTAAAACAACCCCAAACCATTATCGATCCACCCCCATGCTAGACTGTAGGTACTACACATGATTCTGCTGCTCGTTCTCCTTTCGACTTTCGAACGAACGTTCTTCTCTTTCAACCGAGGAATTCAAATTCTGTCTCACCGATCTAGAAAACATTTTTCCACTCATCAACTGTCCAATGTTGATGCACTCTAGCCCACTGCGGCCGTTTTATTTTATTTTGCTTGCGTAAGAGTGGTTTACGCAACGCTATTCGTCCAAATAAACCACCCTCTCTTAAACTTCTTTTCACGGTGGTTAAACTAACTGGTTTCTCAAGCTCAATACTTATTTCAGCCGTTGTTTCAGGAGCAGTTTTTCATCTGTTCCGTTTACCCGTCATAATTATTCGACGATCTTCCGCTGGTGTTGTCACTTTCCATCGTCCTGTTCGTTTTCTATTTAATAATGTGTCAACCCCTTAATATTTTTTTACGTTATGGTCAACAGTTCGGCGACTTAATTTCAATTCTTGTGATATCTCTTTTACTTCGGCCAAGATTATGTAGGACAACAATTATTGTGCGGATTTCTAAAGGCAACTCTCTTGTTTTCGTCATTTTAATACTAATTTTACATAACTTTATTAACAATATTAACTGTTTAAAAGAACAATAACTACTAAATCTAAATTGGAAATTGTCATCTTTACCTGCACTACATTAAATATTTATTAGTGAAGGATAATTGTATTACATTTCAGGTCTTTTTATGGCCCTACTTGGACGCCTAGCAAAAATGTAGGTAGGCAAATATTTATAGCGAGTAGTGTAAATCAACATTGAGGCAACTGAAGACAAAACTATAAATATCTCGAAATCTCAGCTTTATTTATCGCTACTTATCGATTACTCTGCATATACGGAGATATTTTTGAAAGTTGCTCTATGACATTTACTATGTCATGAGAAAATTTTTAACTCCGCACTTATGTCACAATATGGACAATTTTACAGTTCCAGAAGGTTGAAAGACCTGTATATCCAATTGCCTTAAGCTAATTGCACTAAAATCATTCACCAACGATTTGGTGTTTCTTCTTAGATTACTAAAAAGTTAATGGTTTAATTATCGTGCTTACAGTTGTTGTGGTTTGTTGATTTTCCGTGCGTGCTGCAGGTGGCGTTGCGCATACATGCAATCAAATTTAATAGTAAAATAACCTTCAATATCCTAATGTAATGGTTCTGTTGGTAGCTATTTTAGATATGCTAAGAAGGTCTTACCTTGTATAAAGTAAAAAATAGTATGCATGGTCGTGTGCAAAATAGCAGCAGTGCGCTGGATCAAAGATTAAATCGCTGCGCAACGAGGAATTTGATAATTAAATACACAATTTTAACGCAGATTTATTACAATACCACTTTAAACACCATTTTCAATTTTTCGCTATTTAACCCATTAAAGGCCGAGTAATTTAATTTTAAATATATTCTTCATATTTGCGGAAATTAATTTATCTATAAGTCAAATGATAGCCCAAAGCGATTTTTTTATATTACCACGGCAACACATATTTTTTTAATGTATGATAAGTCATACAATGAGAAGTAAAAAAGTAAATATTGTACATAGGCAACTAGAACACAAGTTTATTGAGTATATGCAAAAGTATATATGTACATATAAAACTTGTCTCTAGACCTACATTGCATTTGATGCAATGAAACTGGTTACATTTGCCACAATGTGCACATTTTCTTTGAGTATTTTGTTTGTCTATATTAGTCGGTGTGCAGTAACAGCCCTGAAAATATCCCATAAGAGTGTGGACGAAACGTAGGCAAAAGTTGCAACAATGACGCGGTTCCAACCCAGAAACCAAGAGTATTTCCTGAAAAGTTTGATTCACTTTATCTATAAGCGGTTGGACTTTATATACTTTTTTGCTAGCGTTGATGATAAGATTATCGTACAAATGGAAATACCTGTGAAGTATTTCCAACCTATTTCTTGATAAGGTGTTACTGACGAAAGGATTAAAGGTGTCTGCTTTTGTTTTCCACATCAGCCTCCGGTAAGGCACCTTTACATATCCAGATAGAAGTAGTATTACAAGATATTTGTGCATCTCTTCTATATTTGTATAAAAGTCGCGATCCCCTTTCAAATTTGCGTACTTTCTAATTTTGTGGCAAATATATTGTACAAAATGTTCATCAACAAAAATGTTGAAAATATCTTTTAATTCCAAATTTTCTTCTCTAATTTTTCGTACAAAGTTTGGTTCCGGGGTTCTATCAAGTTTCCTTCTTTCTTTGGATTGTTCCATCATTTTTTCTTGCCACTTTCTCTTAGTGGTGGAACGAAAGTCTTTGATATTCCGAATAGTTGAACTAATGGGATGAATGAATATTCTACATCATCTATTTCTGATTCCTCCTCTTCAGCCAAATTTTTACTTTCTGTTTGTGAAATCAGCATGACATCCATCTGTTCTCCAAGCACACCTTTCCCTACGTCACGAATCGAGGCGAATCTTTCAATCACTAAACGTATCGTCTTGATCACTGTCAGCACTATATGCTTGTGGAAGTAGCACCAATTGAACTTCATTGGAATTCTTTATTCGTTTACTTTCTTCATTATCGGATTCCAAGGATTCTAAATAGTTTAGAAGTTCCTCTGCATCTTTAGGATCACTTACGTTATTGTATTTCTTTCTGAGAAATTCAAGAACAGCTTAAACTAGTTTGTACTCATATGTGCCTAACCACACATCATATATACACTATTTTATAACTTCTAGACAATTTTTCGCAAACATTATCAAGTAAATCCCAGTAATCAGGTTACTCACATGTATTATGATGTAATTTGTTAAACATCGTTATTGTCTAGTAGTTACTACATAATATGTATATTAGCATGTAAACTTACCGTAGACTCATATCGAGGCCAAAATTATGCACTGTATCAAGAAACCCGAAGGAGCACTTAGTTTATAGTGTGAAATACTTACGTACGCACTATAATAGCAATTTTTCCACGAAACGCAAATGTACAAACTGACACTTCAAAAAAGTATAACTTCAAAGTTGAACGTCCGTTACGTATGATTAATCGTCGACCTTTAGTAGGTTAAAAGAACAGATTACCTCTATTACATTTATAGAGAACTGAATTTACCGTATTTATCAAGTTCAAAACATACTGTTAAATTCAATAGCTTAGGTGTAAATTTAATATTTAAAATCGTTAGTTACTTTCAAACTAAAAGAGACGCAGTCAGCATCTTTAAAGCTTATAGTTTCCTCTTTTAAAGTATCATATCTGCAAAAAACAAAAAAGAACTGTAACAGGATGACGCGCATGTCGCAGTAAACTATTTTCCTTGCTTTCGTGAAGTGCTTCAACTACGAAATTCCTTAGAACTCTGAAAGCTACTTCCTCTGCCAAGAGTCCGCTAGCTAGGATCTCGACAACAATTGAAAACTTTTACCAAAGAACGGCGTGACGCTTTGTTTCGATTTCGAAGTTTTATGATTTATGTCCTCGGAAGTTAATACATTGCATGTTGTATGTGCAGACCTGTATTTCAAGCTGGTCGATGTTACATACACATAACGGCATGTATAAATGACATGCTTCTATAAACCGGATAGTGTTATCTCTCTACTGTATTGATTTAGGACGGAGAATGAATTGTTTGTTTGATGAATACGTCAGCTGAGAAAATTGAATGACAATTCAAGAAACTGGATATACTTCATTATTATCGACGCTACAATATAATGTTTTGAGTTAAATACAAATAACAAAAAAAACATTGCGTCATCTTTTGAAGAAAATTCAAATTTTATCCGATTTGTGATAAAAAAGCGATGGTGTGGTAAATTAAGCATGGTTTTAAAAACTTATGAGGCATTTTAATTTGCTTCAAAGAAACGCTCTCATTGTGTAAGAATCATAATAAGCTTCTTATAAGGATAGTATACGCCACAAGAATTGCTCAATACGGTCAATTTATCTTTTCAAGGTCAAGTCGCTCATGACGTCACCTACATTCTATTAAATCTGATTACCTTCTTCAGAACTTTTACAGTTAAATTGAAAAACGCCTATATAATAATAAAGAAAATACAATTTACAGTAATCAAACTACCGTATTAGTCCGAATATAACGCGATATTTTTTAATTAATTATTTCCCGTTAAAAAATTAACTCGCATTAAATTCAAGGTCTAGGTAATGGAATGTAACGACTCTTCTTATTAGTACGCCTATTCCTCTGCCCGAGCTGCGTGTGATGAATCTATTGAGGTATATCTAAGCCTATGGGGAAGTTCTCTGAGAAACACTCGCTCCATGCTAGTCCTTGATGCATTTCGCTCACGTCAGGCTCCAAGGAAAAAATTGAGGCATTGAATTCCGATCTTGTGATAATACCTGGTGGTATGACATCCCAGCTGCTAATATTGGATGTAATGATTATTAAACAATTTAAAGATGACTTACGAAAAGAATACAACAATTGGCTATTAGCGGACCTATTAACACCTTCAGGAAAAGTTAAAAAAAACCCTCAGTCTCACTTTTAGGAGAATTGGTTGCGACCGCCTGGTAGAAGATCTTACCTGAATCGATAGTTAAAGATTTCAAGAAATGCTGCATTTCCAATAATTTAAATGGGCCTGAAGATGACATTTTGTGGGAGACTGAAAGGGTGAACGAGCATACTGATGATACCGATGCGACATCAAAGAGTTTCGATTCTGAAAACAGTTGAGATTCTGAATAAACATTCCCTTTTTTATTTTTCTTTCGCTTAGGTATCTTGTTACTTACCTAATATTAATTTTGTTTTACGTTACTTAATTTTATTGACATGAATGTAACCTGTGTTATTACCTATTATTAAATAAATGTTTATCTGATTGAATTTATTTTCTTTGAATTCTTTTATAAAAAATGAATGGATCGCCTTAAATTCGGGGTCATGATGTATTCGGGCTAATACGGTAATCATATACATAGTGTGTCCCTGGATTAACGCATGGTTAGGTAAGGCAGACAGGAAATTATTGAGCTGAATTTTCATCTTTTTGGGGTTCAGCCATACTTACATACTTACTAAGTGCTAGCATAATTTATTACTCTGGACATTTTGTAAATTTCTAAGATATACTTCATTTTTCGGCAATAAAATTATGGCATAAATTACTAACTATTCAAGCATGGCTGAACTCCAAAAGATGAAATTTCAACTCATTAATTTTTTGTCTGCCTTACCTATCCATGCGTTAATCCGGGGCTACGCTGTATGGTTATTTACCAAAAATACTATTTTAATTCGCAAGCAATAC
Organism: Dynastes maya; assembly: GCA_029619315.2. NCBI lineage: Eukaryota > Metazoa > Arthropoda > Insecta > Coleoptera > Scarabaeidae > Dynastes > Dynastes maya. The sequence continues at coordinate 51,710,431 of JAROYE020000003.1, read as the reverse complement.
AGCGTGTCCACCTAGTGCGTGGACGGAAGATAATTCCTTTCCTGAGCAATTTACAGAAAGTTTTCAAATAAAAAATATTTAGAGGTACAGTGCCTGTCCAAATTACTTGAAACACTCAATATTTTGTAGTTTCTTCATAATAAACTATAAACTATACATGTATTATATTTTTTATTTATAAAATATATTGTAAAAATATGTAACATATGTAAATATTAAATAAGTAATTAATATTTAGCCCATAACCCATGATTTTTAATAACACCTTTAATTCTTCGCTGCATACTTTCAATGTAAGATATGATTGTCTCTTTTATATCTTCATCGTTCTCCCATACATACTTTATGTTCTTCATTAGTATTTCCTTTGTAGGGTTTTCTCTTTCATATACCTTACTTTTTAGTCGATTCCGTACGTTTTCGAAGAGATTGAGGTCCGGTGAATTTCCGGGCCAACGTACAAAAGGTATGTGATTGTCTTCAAAAAATTTCTTAACCTTTTTTGCCACATGGCAAGGGGCATTATCTTGCATAAATGTACGCCCTGTCGGTATGCGACGTCCTGGCTTACAATACGGTAATAACGTGTTTTTTAACACATTTATGTACTGCTCTTGACGCATTGTACCTTCTACAAAATACAAAGGGCCAGGTCCGTCTCTACTAATCACTCCCCAAATAATTATCTGCGGAGGGTGTTTTACGATTCGAAGAACCGTGAACTCTGTGAGACGTTCGCCAGGTCGTCTACGAACAAATTGTGCTCGCTGCACTAACACACAGAGCGAGCACTCGTCACTAAAGGAAACCTATTAAATAATGCAAACATTAATTTAGTAAAAATCATGTTGTTAAGTTATCCACCTTTTCCAATTCTCGTCTGTGAAATGTCGATATTCTCTTGCAAAGTTGAGACGAGCAGATTTCATTTCTGTTAAACGCGGCTTTTTTACAGGTCTTCGGCACATTAGGCGATTTTCGCGCAATCGACGCCTGACAGTTCTGCTCGAAATCTCTATTCCTCTCTCTTGTAAATTTTTTTGAATCATTTTAATTGTAGCAAATTTATTACTCAAAGCCTAAACAATTTCACGGTCAGATCTCTTCGAAGTTTTTCTTTTCCGACCGCACTTTGCCCGTCTTTCTGTCGATGTGCTGGCTCCTTCGTTTAAGTTTCTAGCTAAACGCGATACAGAAGAAGGAGATACTTTCTGTAATTTTGCAATTTCTCGTTGTAAATGTTTGTTTGATTGTAGAAGAGCTTGTATAGCGGCTTTTTGTTCACTTGTTAAATCTTTCCCGGGCATTTTCTACAAAAAACCCCAAATATTTCAATTTGTTTCAAATTCCAAATAATTAGTTATTAAGAGAGAGATAGAATAACAATTTTACGTTTGCAATAACGATATATCAACACAAAACACTTAACGATACTCAACTACACAACTTAGCTTCTATACGGTTATGACGAAATATTTTAAAAAATATCGATGCATTCTCTAAACTGTGAACTCGCTAAATGTAGGTTGATAACTGAAATATTTATATATCCGTACTTTACTCTTCTAAATATCATTTCTCTGGTATTTTTATTTATTGATACAATAATCTAGTCCCCCTATAAACGATCGGATTCAAAAGAATGTCACTATAATAGGATGGGAATTTTCAGGTAAAAGGGTTGATTTATGACATGTTTCAAGTAATATGACCAGCGACTGTAAATGCTACACAATACAAAATTCTATTCAAGTATACAGAGTGTTCAGTTTCCGCTACGCATGATACAAGTTTGGTTTTTTTTTAATGGAAACATCAACTTTCATCAATATTCCCTATACCTATCTGTTTTGGTTTCTGAGGTAATCGACATGATTTCAAATTTTTCCGAAATGTCACACACAATTTACAAGATAGCGACCTTAAGCACACTTCCTATTTGGTCAGAGAATGGCTGCTCTATAATACGCCCATACGCTGAAAACTCCATCAGAGTCCTCAGACGTTAATCCCATAGAACATATTTGAGATGAGCTGGATCGTCGTATTCGAAAATTCGAAATAACATGTCGAGAAGAACTGAAGCGTATTTTAATTGCAGAATGGTCCAAAATTGATATGTCTGTTACAAGTAACTTAGTATATTCGATGCCTAGGCGATTACAAGCTGCTATAGACTCTAAAGGGTATTCCACAAAATATTAGTTTATTTTTTGTACTTTTTAATTATGAGAATATGCAGACTGTACGAATACTTTCTTTCCGGTACCTTTTGTTAGTGTAGTGTATATGCTTTTGTTATAAATATTGTTTTAATTTTAAGAGAAATACTAACATTTCTTGAAAGTAACTATACTTTACAACATTTCAGTATGCAACTTACAATTATTTTGTTCAATTTTCAAGTATTACCAATATATTAACGCTTATACTTTGTGATTTATGTTGGTGTGCGAAGACTTATTTTGCTCACTGTAGATTCTATACTCATTAATAACAAACTGTAGAAGCAATATATGTATAATATTTGTTCTAGATATCGAAGAAGACACATTTTTAAGGGAAGCTTTGCGTATCCAGATCTCATATTTTCTGCGACATACTCTATAAAAAGGAGTTATTGTAAAGCTAATTTCGCAAGGTATGTCTTTCATTCCTTCTATTCAAGCCATATGATTTATTCTCTAATTCAGGATTGTTCTATGCTTTGCGTGTGAAAATGTGATCAACTTCGCATATGTTTTGAATAACAAAAAATGCTGTCTAAGCTAAATATGTAGCATCTATGATCTCATATGTAATTCCATGTTTATGTGTAATACGTTAGCGATATATTTTTATTTTATGACGTAGCTGCAAGAACGGCTATTTTTATCATATGTGTTAAAGTCTGATACCAATTATCTGTAAATATAGCTTGACTAAACTTGCATTAATTTACTCTTCCAAGCAAAGTTTATTATTTATAGCAGAATCGGCGAATAGATGCAGTAGCAACGCCACACTGACGTAGAGATTGAAAAGCACTATTCACAATGTATGTACATTTTTTCTAAATATTTTCTCATATGATGAATAAATTTACTACGAGATGAGATTTAATAAGACGTATGTAAGTTTGAAAAATTTTACGTAATAGTACACGCATTGATATATGCATCATTGAGTATGTTTTTTAATTGCTCGAACCTTTGGTGGAACAATTTTAAAAGCCAGTTTTATTTTTACTTGACATACACAAGATGCATTTGTGTTGGGCGAATTGTTCGATCAATGGTTCAAGCAATTAAAAAACACACCCATTAAACCAAGGAAATAAGATTTATTTGTTTGCAACAAAATAATTACAAAAGGTAATATACAAAGCAAGACATTCATATAATTTGAATATACACATTACAATTTCATCAAAAACCATAAAGATATGAACCAATTCGTTATGAACTTAAGTTGTAGTATTTTATCTGAACCTTTCGAATTTAATACTAAAACAATTGAAGGAGAATTTGAAATTTGATACAAGTTGTACTTTTTTAAATGGAACATGCTGTACCCATGTATTTTATTTCAGGTTGATGTAGAATTGTTTTCTGATTTCAAATATATGTACATTATGGTCATTATTTTTAATAGTTTTCAAATTATAAGTTTGGTAAACTAATTGTCTTTAAAATTGCAACTATTCTGAAACAGAAAAAGTGCTAGATGTCATCATATGTCCGGAATCATTTTAAATGCGTTAAATTATTACTTATTACTAAGGTTCGACAAACGAGTGCAACGTCAGAGGCATACCGCTCAAAAGTAGGTACGTGAGATACAGTATTATTAAAAAATAATATATTCTTACCTTTTATTGACATCTTGATGTCTACTGCTGCCCCAAGACGTCAAGACGTCAATAAAAGGTAAGGATACATTATTTTTTTATAATACTGTACCTCACGTACCTACTTTTGCGTGATACGCCTCTGACGTTGCACTCGTTTGTCGAACCTTACTTATTACCAAGGATGCGATTTCAGGCCACCTATTAGCGTAGCATTTTTCAATTGACTGTACTGGCATCGGTATTCACTGAAACTGGCACGCCCCGAGTACGCGATTACCACATGTGAGAACACCTTGTCTCGTCTAACCGACGTCATAATAATGCCGTTGAGTTTTCGTGTATGTATCATACTCGTATTTCGTTCTATATATATCACATATTTTTCTGGGTTTTATTTATTTTGTGGTACTTTGAGTAATATTTGCTTTTTTGGAATGAGGCTCCTAAAAAAATATAAAGAGAAATTTGAAGGAACTTTTGTAATGCAAGGCAATACTATTTTTGTACGATTTGTACCGAAAGAATTGACACCAAAAGACGTAAAGTTTTAGTTTGCTATAGGTCAACAATTGCTCATGGTTCTAGAACTCAAGCTGGTTCTCCTAAAAGGTATGTTCCCAGAACACCATAACAACGGCAATTTAATTTAGATCTTTGTGAAGCCTTAGAAGCAGGGTGCGTAGTGGTGAGAGTTCTTGATGAAGAAAAAGCAAAACAAGGCATGCTTCTAACAAGTCAGAAATTACCAGTTACCAACAGTGAAAGTATCATCAATTTATTCGGTTTCCTGGCATTACTCCGTATGGCTTCTTCCTTAGACGTCTTCCTAAGATGTTCGCAATCACTGGTGATAATGGTGGGCGCATTACAACACCACCCTTCTGTTCGTGGAAGTGACCATTAAATCTTTTCGCAATATAATAATAATAATATTAAATCTTTTCGTAGTCCTTGTGACACTAGTCATCAATTGGTAAATTGTATGGCTTCTTCTGCTGGTACTTTGGTCAATAATGATTCAATATCAAAACTTGCCAAGATGTGACCCATATCCTTGTAGCAAGTCTACGAAGTGTTTGGAATTCTTTACATAGCTGCTGATCGATACTACATATCCTTCTTATTATCGTAGTTGCATTTAGTTTCTATTCAGAAAAATCGAAGAAACCCCTAATATTTCAACAACTACATATGAATGCACCGTGAACAGTTGTAGTTTTTATGAATGAAGAACACTTTTCTAAATATGCAATATAAACTAATCCTACAGAAATTCTTTACACAAATTCTACAGAATCTAATATAGTGGTGTGTTGACGAAGAACGTTACATCTTTTTGGAATTCTGGTGTGCGTAAACCTCTATCTCGTCCTTTAATACTCGACGCGATTCGACTTAATGCAGGAATGATAAGAACTCCTATATATTCGACCTCTCGAATCTTATCCCTTGCGAAAAATGTATATTTTGCGACGCTTCAATAGACGCTAAGAATTTCGCCGCTTTAGCTCTCCCGTAGGACGTTCCATCATTGGTGGCAGCTCTTAGTTTAAAAAAGAAAGATGAACGGTTTGATACTGCGGGCTGACAAATATAAGACGCTCCATCAAAGTCCGCCTTAACATTTCAAATATTTGAGAAGAGATAAAGAGACGTACAAAAATCTTTTATTATTTTTCCGTTGATTAAAGGAAAATATGTTCTACGGAATGGAACGTAATGAAATAGAATTGTGTTTACGAACTGGAGAAAGAAAAGTAATGATCAAATGTAAGGAAAACTTAATACGAAATTCCTTCCTTAATAGGATCATTTATAAAGCACATTTTGCTTTACTCAATTTATTTGCTTTTAGTCAAAATAAAAGAAACGTAGGATTGTTGACATGAAGATATTTTCATTAAATAAATTACCGAATTTGTTTTACGACGTTATAACAGAAGTATTTAACTGACAATATCTTAGTTGTAATAGCTCCATAGCATATGCAATATTATTCCATATTGATGGACGGTAGTTTTTCCTCAGGGAGATAAACATATTCAACAGCGGCGCGACCACATCACAAGTTCGCTCTCATACATATTGCTCCAAATAAATAGTATTAAAATCACATCAAACTATCATAAATCATATGATAATATTGAAGAACTTAATCTGACCTTGTCAGTATTTTCGACATTTTTGTACAGAAGGCTAAAAAAACTAATTAGCTTAACGCTTGCGACTGTTTAGCAGTGGTAGAAGAAAACAATGTGTAATTCTGACTGTTGGTATAAATACTGCGACTGGTAAATCTTTATTTTTTCGGAGACTTGTAATTTTTATAAAAGTAGGAGATTATTCAAATTTTCTAAAACATGCACACAAATACTTAGAAACAAAGTTCAACTAAAATTATCTTTAATATGGCAGTACTTATTTTTATTTATGAGAAATAAAATTCATTGTTTAATATTAGAGCGGTTATCCAGTTCCAGATAATTTTGGATCCGGATAATTTACTATCCGGATCTTGGTGTTATCTGGATCCATTATCCGAAACCTCAGATTCGGATCCGGACCTACAATCCGAAACATCGGATCCGGATCCGTTATCCGAAACCTTGGATCCGGATCCATTATCCGAAACCTCGGATCCGGGTCCGCTATCTGAAATCTTTAAATTCGGATTCTTTATCTGATCGAATCCATTATCCGATAACGTGGATCCAGCCCCATTCTCTGACAACTTTCCCGAGCAAATACCAGCAATAGGTCGAATAATTATCAAACAATATAGCTGCAATGATCACCTGATTTATTAAATACCTATGTTATGCACAATAACGTTGAATCGTGCCCATGGAAGCCCAGTATTATTCTGAATACATGAATTTTAACAACTAATGCACTTTTTCTTCATATAACACAAATTCGATGTTTTCTTTATTAAACACTTCCTATATTGCAAAATAATAACGGATCCGAATCCAAGAATCGGATAGCGGATTCGGATCCAAGAATCGGATAGCGGATCCGGATCCAAAAATCGGATAGTGGATCCGGGTTCGGGAATTGGATATTGGATCCAGATCCTGGGATCCAGATATCCGGATAGTTTTGGATCCGGATCTCAATGTTTTTCGGATACCTACAGCACTATTTAATATTCATTACTGCATTACGTTACGTGTGTGGCAAATACTGTGAAACCCATTTCACCCTCTCATTGTCTATAACCTTAACCATGGGTTTTATAGAAACATTCTAATCTCCATATTGCAGGAACAAATACATTTACAGCAGTTTCTTTTTCTCCTGCTAATCCTAACGATCTTCCCTGATGATTCAACAATCGTAGAAATGCGTCCGGCTTTACCTAACATATAAAATTACTCTTCTATCTCTATGTCCATGCTTTTTCTGATCTTTTTTCGTCAACTACAGGCTTTGAAGTTCTTCTGAAAAATGATTTTCTATGCGCTGCTATTCTCTATATGGCATCTTTTTCTTTTTCATAATTGAAGCACTTCATTGTACATACTTCAAAAGCATGTAGAATGAATATATAGGAGTTACTATTTTTAATATTTGTGTGTTGTGCTCTCCTAAATAGTTTTTGTTTTTCGCGAACAATAGGTTCAACTTATATTTTATTCTATAGTGTTTATGCTACTTTAAACTCAAGCAAGTTTTTACAAAACCATCTTGCATCTGGTTCGTGTTTGTGGAGCGTTTAGTAGCTAAGTAAGTCTCGAAAAGCGACTTGTTTTGTAGTTAAAAAATATTAAATCATAAAATGCTCTTTAATAGGAGATAATATATCAGTTACTAAAATAATAAGAATCTGAAAAGTATTGTTGTAACACGTTACAAATGGCCTTCAATTTCCGAACATACTTCATAATTTTTTAAAACGAATCATCACAGTCATTCTTAGATTCTACGAAGCAATCAAGTTGCCTAACGCATTTTATTCGTTGTTTGATTTCTTCTAAAATATTTACTACGAACTGTAAGTAGTGTACCTTGTCACGAAGAAGTACATCTTCTAGTAACGGAGACAAGGTATTATATACCAGATATACTTATTTAAACGATCAGAAAAAACACTGATCTTATCAATCGATGGTTTAGCACATCAAGCCGAATATTCACAAGAAGCCAACAATACTTAAAAACTGGCAGGAACATAATCACATTTACAGTATATTCTAATGGAAAAATATTATAAAAGCTCCAGCTATTCTGTTGATTTAAATGCAAAGTTGATGCGGTCTCTGAGACACTTGACTGTTGGACCCTTGTTTACTAACGAAATCCTCTTTCTTTAGTCTTAATGAAAACTATGTGAACAGAATATTCCAACTTTTAACAGCTGTTGCTGCTTGCAGCTTTGCTTGGTGTCTGTCAGTATCTTTACTAATATCAATTTGGTTGGTGGCAAATTTGAAGAAAATGCTCATAGCCCAACAATTCTCGGGTTTAATAGATTATTATTAGGATTACTTTAATTTGCTTTTAATGCATAATAAAAAGTACTTATTACGACTGCATTTCAAATTGTATATTGCAAAATAAGCACAGTTATACATACATCTTTTACTCAGGAACGCAGATAAGTATGAGAACAAGCTATAGCAGAATATTTCCAATATGTAGGATACTATACAGTGAGATCAAGAACAGTAAGAACTGAAACTTAAGCACATTGTCTATCAAGAACAAAATTATATTATATGAAACCCTTATTGTATTGGTTTATTTCTAGATGGAGAAACTAGAAATGTAATAAAATATATATGTATAAAATAACAAAGTGGATCCTTGGTTCGCTACATATCAATGACAATGTACATCCAAAAACAACAGAACAGCTTATAGTTTCTATGGCATTACCTGAAAGTGTTGTTCAATCATTTACACGATATTCACAATTTTTCAGTTCCGGAAGATTGGGGTACCTGCATAATAATTTATAGTCGCATGTACGAAATAACCATAGTCATAATATATTAGGTTCTTTACAGTCAAAATTGAATTTTATCACATTTTGTTCGTCGTATATGTTAGGCGTATAATAACAAGCATTCAACAACGAACCAAAGCTCTAAAAGATGTAATCGATTTTCGTTGCTTTGAAGGAAGTTGTTTGTGCAAAATTTGAATATCAAATTTCGGCGCCTTCATCAGCATAAATATTGCGGCTAAACTGCATGCAAATCCCACGTCTTCGCTGCCTATTAACAACAGAGAAAGATCAAAATTCAAGATAAACAGGGATATGGTTTTATAACTCTACTGCAACAAAGTGATTGAAAAACACTGGTTTCTAAATATTCTAAATTTAAAAACAATCAATACAATAACTGTTTTAAATCAAAAAAAAAAATTCTTAGCCATTTTTCTCCGCTTAAGAGAAGTATACATATACTTGTAATGAAATAATTGTATTTCTTTGCTTAAGACATTTGTTAACTTGATTCAGGAAAATCTTGCAGAAAATTTCAAGAAAGCGATTCTTAGTAAATGGCCGTTATAACACAAAACAATATTTTCTTAAGGATAGTAAATAGTTTTCTCAATTCAAGAAATCGTTTAGGTATTGTTCATAAATCAATAATTTCATTTTCTTAAAATAAAGCAGACTCTTGGAATGCATATTATTTATATGGGAGGAGGACACAAACCCGAATATAGATGCCATACTTACCCATACAATGACATAACCTTTAACGTACAACCTTTCGTAAACATTTTCAAGATGTCGGTTAATGAAATATTTTTTTTTATTATTACTATTTACCACGTGTACTAATTTAACTATAGTTTTTAATATATAATAAATAATAATAATAATAAAAGGATAAATAAACTTAAATATGAACTCATTAATTATTAAACAACATAAAAATAATCCCTATTTAATTACATTATTAAAGAAATAATTTAATTATACTCTAAATTATAAAAAAAAAAAACAACAAGACTAGTGAACGTGTAGTTCATCATGCTCCAGTATATGTTTGTCTATCAATACAATTTAGAATAATAGTTGAATAATAGTATTAATACATAATTATCTAGACATCATTTACGTTAGAAATGTCGAATCATGCTAGTACATACAACGACTGGTGCACTGTGAACAAGGCTTCGATTCCTTCGTGTATTTCCGTTGCACATTGTGTACATTGTACTATGTAACGGAATTAAATAAATTGAAGCTAATACGTGAGAAAGGACAGATGAAGGATATACATATAATTTAGTATAAGCTCTCAAAACTATGCTCCAATGAATACGACAAAATGAAGAGCTGCTATAAGAAACAAAGGGACGCAAACAAGAACAGAATAAGAAAATAAATATATGAAAACAAGTAATTGTAAATAATTTTTCTTGAAAAACTATTGTAGTGGGATGTTCTAACGTGAAAAGCATATGTTAATATGTTGCTAAATTCATTCTAATTAATATTATATTAAAATTCGCCGATATTAGATTTTAATAGACTTTTATGCGGAACTTGAATTATTTTCGATTAATATTCGAGTTCCGACATTTTGATTATTTATATTATTAATCTTTTATTTCTTAAAAAAAAAAGAAGACTCGGTTAATGCTATATTACAGGGAAGAATCAAAATTCCAGCTTATTTCAAGTTGTTTACTTTTTTTTAAACATTATTTGTAAAAATGACACATACGCACACAAAAAACACACTGTATTTGGAAATAACCGTCAGAATTCCTTACGTCACCTGCGACACCGAATTTGACCTTCAAAACATCAAAATTAAATATCAAGTCGTTAGATTGGCAATGCTAGGGACGACGAAAAGAAACAGAAGTTAGCAACGAAAACAATTTTGACAGAAAACAAACATCTTTCGATTGATATTTATAAATTGCATTATAAAAGTTTAAATTTCGTCAAAATTGTCAGTGCAATTGTATTGAAAAGCGTTTTAAGTGAACCATAAATCATCACCAACGATGGTCGAGAATATTACATCAGTCAAAAAATTATAAGAAGTAATTCGAAGAAATTTCATTCGAGAAGACGATCAAAGGGCTCCAAAATAAGAGGATTTTACCAAGAAGAGGAAAGAAGGAACCGTTAGGATTATACACACACACACATATCAAACACCCGCTACTACATAACCGTAAGTAATTTAAATAGATAAATTTCATTTTCTTTTTTGTAAGTGAAAAGCTTAAAATAAACATAAAACTGATTATCTCCCTACTCAAATCTTTTAATTGTTATTTGTAACATAACACTATATTAGTCTACAGTTATGACAAAGTAGATACGTGACATCTCTAATGAGTTTCCTTTTTTAACAAAGAACTACATAAAATTTGAGGGTACACACAGAGAAGTACTTTTTTGGGCCAAGTAAATCTGCCTTGAATCAAGCAAATGGTTGGTTTCTATATACGCAAGAAAATATTGTTTGAAATAAAAAAAAATTCTTGCAGAATCAAATAAATATCTTCTTAACTCTAGTAGCTATTTCCTTGCTATTAGTATTAAGCTTATTATAATCAAGAATTAAAATACTTGATTCAATAATTATCATTCTTGAAATTAAACTAGAATTAAAGAGTGCAATAAAATCTTTTTTACCTTTGCATGTACTATTATCGATTCAATACTCTCTTGTATCGAAATTTTTCAGTGGCCTTCATGTACTCGTTTCCGTCCCCTGTGCGGTACCAAATGTGATAACATGTACAGTTGGATTGCAATTTTAGAATCTAAAAATAGAACTTTAAGCATGAATAATATACATAGGCTAAAATAATTTATAAAAGAAATCAACAAATAAAATATCACGCCACAATTATTAATTAGGTATGTTTTCTTTCCTGCTAAATTTACTTGTATAATTATTGTAAAAGTTAGACAGTATTAAATAAAGATATAGTAAATGTGTTGTTTACTATCTTAACATATACCTATATATCTTATTTGTTTTCTTAATAAAATTGACATTAACTTCATATGTTATAGGTGAACAAACAAAAACGCTGTAGTACAAAACGCTAGTGTATTTAATAAATACAGCACGTATTTATCGAATTTATTATTCTGAGAAACTCAATAAAGAGTATAACGTGGAATAAAAATTATTAATTTCTCTAAAGAAATTAAAAAATATAATGGCTATTTATAGAAATTATTTCTATTAGTCGTTATATATACCGTTTATTTTGATTGCATTTATTAAAAACGAAAAAGCAGCCAACTGTACCTAACATGTATGGTAACAAAGTCGTAAATACGAAGTTCTTCAAAATATCCATACGCTCTGAGTCCAGCCCTGATTTCTTTTACGTAAAGCTGGGCGCGAAACTCGGCGTAAAGCTACAATGCATGTATTACTGCTAACTGGTGCATTGATGAACAACTAAGCTCAAATGTCCAGTATCAAATTAAGCTTAGTTCTAATTTGTAACAATAATTTTGTACATGCTTTATTTTACTTTAAAATAATATTATTTTTTTTTGTATAATATACTCAACAAGAATTAATACCTCGGTAATCTCCTTGTTACTTCAGATACTGTTACGGTGGAAGTATTTGAATTGGCATCAACTTCTATTTCACCAATATTATCCAAATTTACTTCTAATATCACTCCCTCTTCTTTCATTTTTATATACTGTATTAAAAAATCGTGTGCAATAACTGCGTCGTCACTGTCTTTTAATATTATATCAGTATTCTGGTTTATATTTAATTGACTTTTTACTGCAAAATTTAATGTCAGAAATTCATACATAAGATATGCGAACATAACCCACACCATTTTATAAATGCAAATGAATTTATTGCGTTAATGCATTTTTGAAAATGATTAATACTATGATGAGAGTTATATTTGTAGATGTAATGGCTACGTATACTTTTAATGCATGCAGAATCAAAGATAACCGTTATTAAAATGATGCAATACAATTAACTAGCAGTAATCTCAACTGTTGGCTTTTTTTGTTTACTTCACACTCTCTAATTAATCAATTTTTATACCTTTATAAATAGCACTGTCTATATCGGGTCTAAAGTTGCACCATACAAAATGCTCCTTGTGACGGACTTAATAACTTTGAATATGTATGTTGATGCCTTCACATAATAAAGTTTAAAAGGTACTTACCAATTTATTACCCCAAACTTACAGATTCACCGGATATAAACAGATAAAACATCGAGCTTCTATTACAAATCGTGTTACGTACGCCATACGAATAATGTAATACTAGTTCTAACTAGAAACAACGAGCTAGGGATGAAAAACGCGCAAGTGCAGAAACGAACATTTTTAAATTTGACGCACACTTGTTTCAAAAATTTTATTTAATTTAAATAGGTTCCTTCTTCGCCTAAGTAAAATTCCAAGAATGTAATTTCCTACTGCTAAGAAAACATACTTACTTATTTCTAGTATATTTATTTATAACAAGTAAATGTCTATTTCCTTACAGTAAATATATTCAAATAAATATATTTATTTGACCCAAAGAAACACTTTTCTGTGTGTAGTGCGCACAAGACCAAAACAGTTTTAAAATTTGAGATCTAACCATTTTGTGTCGAAGAACTTAATTTAATCAAATACAGCAAAGAAGTAGAGTAGCACGTAAAAATTGCCTTAAATTCAAACAGCTTATTAAAAGCAGCAAGTTCATCAGTAAATTAATTAGTTAATGTACAACTGTAAACTTGTATGTCCAACTGCGATGGAGGCAAGGAAGGCCATCTCATTGTCGGTGCTAAGAGGAATAAAGCCGTGGTACGTTCATATTCATATTCGCAAACAGGCGACATCCTTTTATATAATCACGCTAATGCAAGCTCTTTAAAAATTTAAACTAAGCAGGTGTTAAAATTCTAGCGGAAGGCTGCGGGCAAGAGTACGCACCTAACTTATTTACGAGTTAAGGCCTTTTACACGACACTAATTTTAGTACCGAAAACTTAGTACTAAAAATTTTATATAAAAGTTAGTTGAATAATTATAATTGCGTATACAGCTGGAAGTGAAGCTTAATAGATATAGGAAAAAGCATCAACTTGTGTCAATACTCTATTAAAATTAAAATATGAAAACGGGCGAAATGCTTTTGTGTACAGCCGCTGCTGCCACGATCATATTATGCTCAAATATAATAATAATATATTTATTATCCAACAGCAGCCAAACTGCTAATTACAGGATAACATACATAAATACATAATAATACGAGAGGTTATACAAAATATCAAAGAAAAAAACAAGAAAAAAAAGAAAACATGAATTATATAGCAAAATGTGTAAAAAAAAAAGAAAAGAGTCTATTAAATTATACAATAACACAAGAAGTAAATTAACTAAGGATTTTTTTCAAAGAATTCAACGAAACATTAAACATATCAATATCAGCACAATATGTATTTGCAGTTTGACACATACAAAGAATAGGTGAGAAAGAGTGACGTCTAGTAGCAAATGAGGGAAGATGAAAAAGTTTCTGATGCCGAATACTTAAACGAGGAACGTAAAATCGCAAAAGCTCCAATAATTCCGGTGCAAGGAGTTGATCAATAGAGCGGGCCAAGAGCGCCACGCGCCAGGTTCGCAATCAGGCTGCCGGGCGCATATATGTATGTAAACATAGGTAATTTAAATATGTAATTATTAGGACGAGGACCAAAACCACTGTCTATTACGTCGTGAAGACGCGCAAATATACACCTGCAGTTTGGGTGTTCGTTGATAAATAGGGCGTTGTTCACAGTGGGCCACTACAAAAAAAAGTTCATTCATCGACGGCTACGAACTAACAGCGCGCTTATTTATTTACGGATGACGCGTTCTATTCATCAACAAATGACGAGTCTGCAGATGTTACGTTTGCACCACTTCGTAGCATACTAGAAACAAGCGTCGGTGTGCTCGCTTTAGTGATTATGTCTAACGTAAATATTAAAAATAAACGGCCATTACCTACGAAAGTTAATAAATTTCGTAGTGAATTTGTGGATTTACACTACAATGGGAGTACAATTTTCTGTAAAGTTTGTAAAAAGAAACTACTGTGCTGGAGTAAACGTGATTGTGAAAGACATATAAATAGCGCACACCACAGAAATAAAAGAAATGGTGTGTCACAACAACGTCAATTTCAATTAGAATTGCTTTTAACGTTTATGGTATGTGGTCTACCACTTCGTATACTTGATAAAAAAGCATTTCGAAAATTCTGGGGTACATACAATACCGAGTGGATACTACCATCTCGGACAGCGTTACGTAGAGATATTCCACGAATACGTGAGGACATTGAAAATCGAATTAAAGCCGAATTAAAAGATAAACAGCTGCGGCTATGTCTTGATGAGACGACAGATTGCAAAAAAAATTCTATTTTGAATATAATAGTGCGCGTATTAGATCCTATTAAACCAAATTTTGCAATTCTATTAGCCAGCAGAAGATTAAAACAGTGTACTAGTAAAGCAATTACGGCCGTAGTTCTCGAAACGTTACAAAAATTTCAAGTGTCAACCAGTCAACTGTTGTTGTTCATGAGCGATGGTGCAGCAACAATGTGTAGTGTAGGCCGTTCCCTTAAAGAAAAGTGTGAAGGACTTTTACATGTTACGTGTAAAGTCCATGCTTTACATCTTGTGGCACAAACTATTCGAGAGTGTTACCCGGAGGTGGATGCATTAATAGCAAACACAAAAAAAGTGTTTCTCAAAAGTCCTAAGAGGACTAGGGCATTCCACAGGTTATGCCCTGGTATTCGAGAACCACCACAGCCCATTCTTACGCGTTGGGGAACGTGGTTAAAAGCCGCTTTTTATTATAATGAACATTTTCAAGAAGTCAAATCCGTTATTTTGCAATTCGTCCCTGCCGAAGCTAGAGCTATTAGGATGAGCCAGAAGGGATTTCTCGATATTTCTGTTGAAACACATCTAAAGAATATTAGCAACAATTACAAAGGGTTAGTAGACGCGATAGAAAATTTGCAAAATTCTGGATTGTCGTTGGTAGAATCAGTGCAAGTCGTGGACGAAGTTAGTACATTGTTACACAGTATAAACGATGCAACAAGTGGACGAGTTTTAGCTAAGTTCGATAGTGTTTTAAAAAAGAATCCGGACTACACGAGATTAAGACAAATGTGCGATGGGGCATCTGCAGGTTCCTTGACTAAGTCTAAAGATTATTTTAATTACGCCTGTCTTACTTCGGTAGACATGGAACGGTCGTTTTCGAAATATAAGAACATTTTTTCGTCTCGGCGAACATCCTTCACCGAGGCAAATGTGGAAACTTATCTGATGGTGCAACTTTTTAAACAAGCCTATCCGCATTATTAAGAAGGATAGAATTTATTTATTATATCTTTATTTACAGTTACATTATTAAGTACAACAGAATAAAACAAAGCGTTCAGTTTCTCAGTTATTTCCTTATTACATCCCATTTACAACGCATACCGTTTTCAATCAAATAAAAAATCATAATGAAAATAAAAACACCTCAGCGTGTACATATATATATATATATATATATATATATATATATATATATATATATATCCGCTCTAATTACTAAACATTATTATTGCGTCAGCTTTTATTTTTTACTCTTGTGTATTAATTTCGAAATATCACATATCTGCTGTGACTCACATATACGCTATTTACAATAAGCGGCCGTTGCGCCTGATTCCGATTCTGTTGGATGGCGCAATTTGGCCCGCTCTATTGATCAATTTGTAAATAAAAGAAATCTGTGAAACAACTCTGCGATGGGCCAATGAACTATAATCGAACTCTGACAGCAATTAGCTCTTCGGGTGCATGTTCTAGTTTCTAAAAACCCTGGATTATGGAAGCTATGAGGCACAAAAAAACGGAATTCCGTTTTTTTGCCTCATAATTTCCATAATCCAGGGTTTTTAGAAACTTTCTTTGAACTTTCTCTATCATTTCGTTATATTTAACATAACCCGGGTTGCATATTACACAACTTATAAGCACATTATTTCCCAAACATTTTGTGTTTCTAATAAGGAATTCAAGCATTTTTAGAGAGTAAGTACATATGTCATACGTCGTAAATTGAAATTTATTTTTCGTCAAAATTTACTCCTAGATCTTTGAAGAAGTCACACCTTTCAAGAGAGAATAATAAATTCTATATGGAAACGTTATTGTACGCTGTTTTTGACTAAAGATACATGCATTTACATTTGTTCGTATTGAAGAATAACATTATTCGAACTCCATCTCTCGAAAGCATTTAGGTCACTTTGCAACAGTTCACAATCCTCAACACTCTCGATCTTACGAAAACTAAGGTCATTCGCATATAACAAACAGCGAGATGAAATACAATTGGTTATGTCACTGACAAAAATTAGGTAAAAAAATAACGGTCCTAACACGGAGTCATGAGGTACACCAGTTCGTGATGTATACTCGCAAACAAAAAGAACAAACAAAAAAAGAAGAACCACATATGGATCATCGTTTGCGTGGGGGAGGCGTGCTAAATATGTTGTGTAACGTTATAAGTGTAGACACATTTAGAGTGTTATTGCAAGTTGTGGTATGGAATGCTCGAAACGACATAACATTATAGCATATAGTTGACTTATAAAACTGATCTCCTTCGGTTTCAATACAAATCCTCACTCATTGTTTCATGTTGTTCAATGCGTTGGCGAAGTGTTGGGGCGTTATCGTGCCACAAATATTGCTTCGGTAAGTTCTTGTATCGTATCTGATGTATTTTTAAAAACTGTATTCTTTAGGCATAGAAAAATAAAATAATCCAAAATAGTTAGATCAGAAAAACGGGGAGAAATTGTACTACACGGTTGCCAAAATATTCATGTAAGAGGAGCTTCATTGTTTGTAGTGTTTTATAAGCTATGGTACGGCCTTGTTGGAAGTATCTCTTTCTTAGTTCCTCACCATGCAGCTGGTTTAGAAAAGGTTGCAATGAGTTATTACGATATCTTTCTGCGTTTAGCGTTTCATGAAAAAATAATGGACCAATAATTCTTCTTCGTGAAGCTGCTATGCAAACACTAACCTTTTCAGAATGCAATTGTTTCTGTACCATAACATAAGGGTTTTCATCTTGACCATATACGCATGGTTTGTTTGTTAATAAAACCATTAAGGTGGAAGCAAGCTTCGTTTGAGAAGAAAGTTTTGTCAAAAATATTGGCGTCATTCTACGACATTGCACACTCACTACGTGATCAATGCGCGAGTTCTTGCACAACACGAATTTCGTATGGATATTTTTCGAGATCTTTTACAATAATATGCTGACAAGTACGATATGATAAATTAGTTTCCTTTGAAAGCTTTCTAATTGTTAAATAAATCAAGATGTGATACTGCAAAATGTGGAAACCAATGATGAAATTCATTCAGAAATACTTGCTTAGAATAAAACTATCCCCCATTCTGTTGCTTTTGCCTATTACGAAAATAGCTTTCAATTACAAATGTCTGGTGATCTATATACATACTTTAAAATTTACAAGATACGTCAATAAACATCAAATGTAATATGAATTGTCAAACTTCTCAATAAATGTCAAACGTAATTTGAGGTTTCAATCTTGGATTTAACTGTCAGATGTAGTTGGAACCAACATAAAAAATAATTCATGGCCTTCAAGATTAAATTTTTTTACGATCATATTGTAGCGTCACTTTCATAAAAATCTGGGACAACTCTTATGAGCTCATTTTCATGTTTTTTTCAATCTTGTAACAATGACTTGCCCATTTACGATTGACACTGACAGACAGTTTAACATATTTTTTCATAGCTTGCAAAAGACATGTTTAAAATGAGTAATATCATAATAATATCCCAGATTTTTATGAAAGCGATGGTACCTTACGTATATTCTTCAAAACCCAAGTTTGGAAATTATCCACCGAAATTTGCTCAACGTTGCATTGCCATTTTTGGCCAAAATGTTAAAATGATATCTTATCTAGGTAATTTATAGATGCCTCTAATAAGTCATCGTCGTGAACGACCATTCATACAAAACGGAAATAGGAAATGTGTTCTTCAGTCATAGTTTCTAAACTGTTGCCGGTATGCTAGTACGTATATTTTCATCTAAGAACCGCCTATGAAATTTAAAGTAAAGAGAAATAGTTTTTACAGTTGATGTAGGACATGCAGCGTACACGAAAAACAAAGCGAACGTTTCATGTTTATTTTAACCCGTGCGACAAACGAGGTGAATGCTCTCTGCTAAGGCTACTGCATCAGTGCAGCATATCTGTATGTATCATGTAAGTACCTACATCGCTAGCATTTGCTCAATTTCAACGTCTCAAGTCCGTAGTCTGATGAAGACGAATATAACGTTACCATTGATATTATACGACACAATATCGTTATAACTATAAATGGGAACTTTTCCATTAAAATTTTATATGTGAATATATCTGTATGCATATGCGCGTACACGTGAGTATTAGAGATCCAAAGATATGTGGAGTGAAAGATTAATTTCATAAATGAGTTGATGGATATGCACAAAGTCACGTATGCATCGGCGATAAATTTGAATTTTCAACGTTTTGCTGAGACCTGTTTAACATATTTCCTAGTATTTTTCAGAACAAAACTATGTTAGAATTGTTAACAGGTATTACGAGGGTAGCCTGAAAAGTTTCATGCCTCAACATGAAGACGGCGTTATTCGTCAAAAGTATTCTGATAATATATAGATATAGTTGGGCATGCGTTGAAAGATCCTCTTCAAAATTTCAGCCATGTTGGACGCTTAGTTGTTGTTTAACAGTCGTTCGTGTTAGTTGATGTTTCTGTAGAAATTGAAAAAACCGCATATCGAGCCGTTATTAAATTCTTGCATTTGGAAGGCATACGCCTACGCAAATTAAAAGCGAGACGGACGCTGTTTACGGGGACACTGCACCCTTGCTAACCTCGCGTTGGGTGTTGCACTTGCTCACTCAGGACCAAGAATGCATTCCAAAGCCCTGATGAAGCAGTTTAAGAAAAATAAGTCCAAGTTTTAGCGACGATTAATAGCTGTAGATGAAACTTGAATACACCAGCACACTTCTGAAGCCGAGGCACAATCGAAACAGTGGACTACGAAGGGTGAACCAGCTCCGAAAAAGGTGAAGACCATTCCATCGGCCACGAAAATGATAGCAACTGTTTTTTTAGGATAGTAATCGACTTGTGTTAATCAACTACTTTGAAAAAAGAAAACCAGTAACGAGAGCATTATTATTATAGTCAAGCCATGGCACATATGCCTTTAGTCATTGCGACCTTAATAGATCTACTGTAACAAAATGCTCTTGTGTGTTAAAATAGTTGGAGGCTTTTAATAAACCTACTACTTTAGGATCTTCTTCCTTCAATTCAGTATATGCAAGAAACGGTCTACTGAAATGTTGGTATCGTGTACGATTGATGGCAATATGTTTACAAGGAATGTGTTCTCTTGTCTCCAGATCTTCTTGGCAGAGACAACAGATTTGATCTTCAGCTATTCCCAGTTTAAATAAGTGATGTTTTAGGACGAGATGACCTGTCAAAAATCCTGCCGGTGGTCTAAGGTCTCCTTTGCTGAATGATAACGGTATTTTTGCTGTCTTAGGGGAACGTGATATGACTGCTTTCGCCTGTTTTTGTCCTGATCCACTTTCCCAGTACGAGGCCTTTTTATTATATCTCATGCTTTAATTGCTTGCTTTATGCGGCTCTTTTGGAGACCACAAAAGAGGTTAGGACCAATGAAAGGCATGTTCGCTACTTCTTTGGCCAGCTTATCTACTTTTTCATTTCCTTTGGTGGCTTGGGACCCACCGCAAAGTAACGTGGTGATTGTGTCCCAATTATCGTAGATTGTATACACATTCGTGTATCAGACCAGAATCGTTTGTGTAGACCTTAATAGTCTTTAGAATTGCCTGACTATCGCTGAATATATTTATAGTTGCGCCTTGTATTCCTTTCTCCAGAAGCAGAAATCTCTGCTTGAAATATGTTAGTGTGGAGTCCTGTAGGCATTTTTAGGTGGTAGTTAGGACCAAGCTAATGGTTTTCCATTCAATGGAGGTTGTGGAGGGACGGTTGTAATCTTTTGCGGGTTTATGCGCGGGCTATGATATTGACACCATTTCTAGGTGTCGTCAAGGGCTCTTTGCATAAGTTGCGGTATGATATTCTCATGTTTTCCACGGATCATGATTACCAAGTCGTCAGCACCTCCTATACATTAGAAGTTAAATTCTGTAGGAGATCATCTACAAGAAGGCACCATAGTAGAGGTGACAGGACTCCTCCTTGGGGGCAGCCTCTGTTGGCTCTAATTGTTGTCGTTTTGGATGCCAACGTAGCGCTTATTCGTCGACGGGTGAAAGTTTTTTAGGTTCCATCGTGTTGGCTCCTCGAGAAGGGAAAGTCTAGAAGTCGACCGGGACATTGCTCACATATCCTATTACCCCTTTCGGGCGGCAAGCTTGGTTGTAACCGGAGGACGATAGGTAACCGGAGTTCGCTAATTCGCGACCAAGATTAACCCACTTGGCCGTACCTTAAAGGGCAAAAAGTCTTCGGCATATACTATTCCACCCTTTATGGCTTTGGAGTTTTTATTGAGGTTATCTCCTCTCGATCCGGGCGGTGAAGCCAAGATCCGCCACACGAGTCCATCCGTAAGGCGGGCAAGTGTATGGTGTAGCTTGGGGAGCACTGTTGGTCCCTATGCCCTTAGCCAAGACACGACAGCTGGGCAGGGTGCCTGTTTATCGACTGGCAAGTCTAGATCCGGCATTTTCAGTATTAAACAGGGGAAAAACCGAAAGAGAAAAACTTATTTCTCCACTGTCAATGACACGTCCTTGGGCAATCCGGACCACAGTACTTCTACAGATATTTGAGTTGCCTTCCCAACAACATCTAAAATATCGTCTACATAATAATAATGTATATCTCATATTTAAAGAAAAATAGGCTCGTAAAAACTTACCGCCCGGATGTTTTTTTTAAATAATTGTAAACATTGAAGAAACAAGAATGTTCTGGGATAATCATTCTCTTCTTTGGGGTGCTTCTAAAATTGGAACTATTGTTTGATGTGATTGTATTGTACATAATTGTAGAAAACTGATGCACGTACAATGAAATAATACAACAGTTGATGTGGTTTAAAAAACTGTTTTCAAACACTGCAGAGTTTTATATACAATGTTCAAGTAATTTTTAGAAAAACTACTCCACAATAACAAAAATGAACAGCTCATCAGTTGATCGATAGACAAATATTTGTTGATAGAGCTTGACACCAGAAAAATATATCTGTTTCACTGGATTTCATATCACGATCTCTTTTTAGTGTCTGTTTTGGTTTCTGCGCAGGTGTCATCCGATTTTAATTGTACTCTATTTCCCACTTAGGTTTTGGAAAAATAAAAGATGACACTGTGCTACTACGTTACTGATATCTATTAGATGAATAGAACGTATATAGTGATTCTATTTACGCAAGATTATTTATTTACGTTTTATCATTTATTATTCGATGCAGTTACACGTCTCGCATGCTAACTTCGCATATTATACATACAAATGCAATCCATTGTTCTTCCGAGACACAGTTCGGCAGAAGACATTCGCAAATAATTAAAGCAATGCGTTCATTTCTATATTTAGCATTCTCTTAGCGCTTCATTATTTAGTTAACCAAGCTATTTGGATAACCTACTTTGGCGCCTTTCGATACATATATATGTAACATACATACATCTACATATGCGAGCTTTCGTATCGAATTTCAGAAAACGTTTCCTAAGATATGTAAAAAAACGCATTTGTTTATATAATTGGTCTTTAGTATGTTAGGCTTTTAAAAGCTATTTTTATCTGTCGTTAGCTTTCTCGCAATTAGATTATATATGTATATAGAATTGGTTTAAACATTAATTAATTTTTCCGGTTTCATCATTTCTGTGAAATGTTACCTACGTGTGTATGTATTTCTTAATATTAAATGAGTATAGAACTGAAAGATTAAATTGTATCAGAACGGAGGGAGGGACTCCCTCGCATATCGTGTACATTGTACTATGCAACGGAAATACACGAGGAAATCAAACCGTTGTCCGCGCCCTCCCGTTTACGTCATCACCCACCGCTACAGATTGGTATATTAAATTGTTTCCGTTGTTCTATAGAAATATTATTCTAAAGAACTTTTGTAAACTCATGAAATGTCATACAACTTGTCAAATAGCTTTTATAAAAAATGTTTTTGCACAACGCTCATCTTTTGCCTAGTTGTTGGCATGAGTTCCAATAAGAAAATTTATTTTCCTGTCCAGCAGACTTCGCTTTATTTAAAATCTTAATTCCATACATTTCGGTGCTAAGATCTACAACGTTTTGTGAGCACAAATCTAAATATAAGTCTAGAATGATGGATATTCTACAACCAGGTGTAGCCAACTGCGATTATACATTTCACTAAATTAGAGCCCTATTGTGGTCCACAAGATAGCGATCTATAGGGAGATTAAAAGGTGGAAGGAAAACCAAAGCCTTACGCCCGAAAAACATACCAAGGCAAAGTCTGAAATTAATTTTCATTCACATCAACTCCACAAAGAATAGAAATTTCTCAGCAAAGAGGATATTCGAATACTAGTAAAGTTACTGTCAGAAAAACGTGTGTGACAAGACGATTTAGGTTGACAATTCTGAACTGCTTTTTGGATTAATTAAACACCTTCGATTACTCTTTGTAATATATGAACTATGGTGTTGGAAATACCAGATTAAAAAGTCGCTATCATTAGCGCCAGAAAGAATGACGTTCAACCATTTGCGCTCCGGCAGCAACTATCAAAGCAACACCTTCCTGACTCTTTTTCATACTGCAACGACTTATATAATCCATGGTTCCCCTCTCTCTGTCCCTTGGGTTTTATTATGTAAATATATCTCCAGACAACAATAATTTCGGGGAAACGACTAAGTAGCTCCTCTTTGCTCTATTTTCTTTAGGTACATAATGTTCGTTTTTGGTGTAACTTATTATAAAAACCTATAAAATAAATTCTATTTTTTTTTACAGTAATTTTGCAAATTAAATATCACTCTGTGCTGTCATCAAGTCGGATGAGAAATTCATTAGATGCGCTAGATCGCGAACTCTAGTAATATATTGCAGGCTGTAATATGGTATTGTTAAAGATAAGAAATTTTGTTGATTGTAAATTAAATTGAAAAAAAAAATAAAACATTGTCAAATACGAAATGTGTATGTGGTGCGGAGTCGGCGATTATTTATTTCACGCGTTCACAGCGTTAGTACTAAATCGATGCTGTATGCGAGTAGTTCTGTGTATATGTAGGCTGTCGTAACTTATTTCGTAATTGTACGCTTATGTTTGCTTTAAAAATGTCGTAGTTAGGTACGTCGCGAAAACGACCAATTGCAGACACAGTTAAAAACCTTATAATGGACATGCCGGACTTCATTTTTGATGGCGCTAAAATTTAATGTGTTGGTCCAGAAGCCATTGTCGACGTCACATCGAAAGCAAACAGCATTCTTCTGCAAAAAGTGGTATACGAGACCAAGAAAAATTTACATTTGATTTATGTGTTACTCTTATTTTATGTAATCTATCGTTTCGTTTAGTAGACAAAGAAGCATGTGCCTCCTTCTGGAATAAATATGCGGACTGTAAATTACCTAGTCGTACATCGATACGAATTGTAGTGCCATTTGCTCGTGAACATATAGAAAAAAGAATGAAAACGGAATTGAAAGATAAAAAACTGTAGTTGTGTGTGGACGAAACAACAGATCGTCAAAAACATTCTGTGGTTAATGTAATGGTACGTACAATGGAACTACATCGACCGTCATCCGAGTTATAAATTGTACTGCCGATGAGATTTTAAAGGTGGTGTTGAACTCATTGAACAAATTTGAAGTTTCAACTAAGCAACTTTTAATGTTTATGAGTGATGGTGCCGCAAACATGCGTTTTTTGGGCCGATCTCTTAAAGAACACAGTGGTAACTTCTTACACGTAACGTGTAAAACCGATACTCTAAATCTTGCGGCACAAACGATTCCTACATGTTTTCCACTAGTAAATTGCTAGTACAAAGGCAGTGTTTCTAGTCCCCGAAACGTACCCGATTATTTCACAAACTGTGCCCTGATTTTACCTGAACCACCACAGCCGATTGTTACACGTTGGGGAACATTGTTGCAGGCTGCGTTTTACTACAACAAATATTTTGATCAAGTAAAGAAGGTAGTTTTAAAATTCAATCCGACAGAAGCTGCAGCAATCAAGAAAATCCAGGAAATATTTCAAGATGGTCAGGTTCAAAGCGATTTACAAACTATTCACAACAATTACTTCGGACTAGCGGAGGGAGTAGAAAAATTACAAAATGTTTCGATGTCGCTAGTGGATTTTGTTCAAATTGTGAATGATGTTCAGGTACAGTTATGCGCTGTAGAAGGCGAAACAAATTGGTGTGTAATACGAAAATTTGAAAGTGTTTTAGAGAAAGACTCCGATTTTCTTGTATTAAGACAAATTTGTGAAGATGCGTGTGAAGATGCATTAAGTTGTTTCAAAGATTATTTGAAATATGCAAATATAACATCGCTAGATTTCGAACGGTCGTTTTCGGCATTAAAAACATTTATTCCGCACGTCGTACTCACTTGACTGAAACAACTGTGGAAACATATCTAATGATTCAAATATTTAACAGATGTTACCCAGTTTGTGATTTCACGGAAGACTTTTAAAACGGTAAGTGTTTCGGCACGTTTTATAATTTATTTCTTACCTTCTATTTTATGTTACGGCATATTTGCCCAGGTTAGTAATAAATGTATTGAAATTAGGGGAGATTATACTGAAAAATGAAAATTGCTATACTTTACCAAGTTTATTTCTTCTATATCAGGCCGAGAATTTATGGCACCTACTTCGTAAACGGCAGCATTCGTAAAGGTTTTGTCTCTTTTATTGTAACAAATTCCTTCTATTTATATGTATGAACTCGTCTGATTTCTATTGAAATTCACATTTTTCGTTAATTAAAAGTAGTGTCACAAATAATTGTTAGTGTAAGTATTGCCACAGTGCATCATTATCACGTCGGTCAACCGCTCAATCCCAGTCTATTCTCACATATGATGATAAACGGTAGCTGCGTATTCGGGTAGTGCCAGTTTCAGCAAATACCGATGCCAGTACAGTCAAGTGAAAACTGCTACGCTAGTAGGTGGCCTAAAATCGCATCCCTGATTATAACCAACTTATTGTCAGACGTGAACCTCCAATTATTAGATTATAAGGAAGGAAGATAACAATTTATATAGAAGGTTAAGTCTTGGGAAAAGAAAAGGATTATTATTCTGAGTGAATAATAGTATTTAAGTATCTTATTAAAGTGGTTGACACATAAGTTAAACGAGACACGAAGGAAAGAAAATAACAGAATCATAAACGTAAACTCTATTGCCTATTACTGTTATGAACTAGGTCTTGAAAACTCCTGAAACATGCCAGATGTTTGTACTATGCAGTTATTTCAATAATCACCTTGCAAGTATAAACCATAAACATTTACAAGCACACTGGTATTTAACCTTTTTGTAATTAAACACTACGGTATAATTGATAATGTATGGAGTTATGCTGAGTAGTACAGTACAGTATATGTATCTGTTCTATGACGTAAACTACCACAATCGCTACGTGCAACTTGCAACAATCTGAAAGAAGCTCTATCAAACTAAATTATATGTATTTGTTCGTCATATTTGTTTTAATCCAATCAAGCAACTTATGTCCATACACATTACTACGTTCTACGAAGGCAATTTGTGCTTAATCGTCTGTATTTACAGAACAACAACAACAGCGAGAAGTCGTAAATATGTCAACAATTCTCTTTTAGATAAAGTGACTTTGTGACATTATTACTGAAACTTTCGCGATACAACATAATATTTTTCTCACAATCGGTAATATTTATGTGTGTATATAGGTTAAAATTGACGTCGTTAGGGTGATACGATAACGAAACAGAAAATATCACACAGATAAGGCTCTTTCTAGAATACAGCGTTCAGAGAAAAATGCTTATGGTAATAACAAATTCAAGACTTTACACACACATAGTGTAATCATTATTACTAATTAATAACATCTGATTCTGAAAAAACACGTAATCTCTTTTGCATGCTCGGTTATAGATCGGTCGTCCGTAAGTGCGAGAGAGACGGGGAAAAGGGTGAAAAGGTAGCAAATTTTACGGGATTTGCGAAAAAGGGCGCGCCAGATGAAGGCTTGCGATCGACCTAGATCGAAAGGGGGTTAATTTTCCTATAACGTAGACGTAATTTCGTTCAAAACGAAGGCTCGCAAGTAGATGAACCTGTGTTTGGTAAATTGACGCTGTAGTGGAAAAAACACACCAGGCGCGTGTCCGTGTCTGGGCGAAATATGAGGTTTATTATTTTTTTATATTCTAATTAATATTTCCTGTTTTCTGATACTGATATTTCCTGTTTTTATTGTTATATAAAATAATGTAAAAAATCACCTTTTTCGGTATTTATAAGCTTATTTGATAAATTAAGAAATAAGAAATTATTTATACATTTATAAGTACGGAAATGCTTTTGTACTAACTTTGATTACATGCAGATTTCAGGCTACTTCTATCAGAAAACGCATATATACGGAAACCAATTGTCCTGTATTTGCAAGAACTTTTGTGCAAACTATAAAGAAAGTAAGTGACAAAACAGTTAAATTATTTGAATTGTTCATTTTTGGAAGGGCCTAAGTCACAACAATTTTTAGTAAGATATAATAAATTATAATTTTAACCACATTAAATCGTTTAGTGCAGAAAAGACTCGTAAACAATTGTTTTCATAAATTTTATTATCAGTTCGCAGTGCTATGCATACGCTGTTTTCCAAATAAATGCGATTTAATAAAAAAAAACAACAACTTTAAGTAAAACATTTCGTTTTCGTGTGACATTTGCGTTATTAACCAGTTTGCTGTCAATTCATAACCCGTTTTCTGGTAATGAATTTATTTTCGACGCAAGGGAAATTAATTTCCGATTTGCAATGCCTTATTCAAATGCTGAAATGGCCGACATGGTTTTCATGTATAGTCGTGCCGATGGAAATGCTTTGGAAGCACGTCCCCTTCATTGCGAGACTTTTCCCAATCGTCAACGGCCTTCGCATGTGATGTTTGGAAACGTTTACCAGCGGTTGAGGGATAGTGGTTCCTTCAAAAAACGCGCTTACGAAAGCGGTCATCCAAGGTCAGTGTGTATGCCTGAGGTTGAAGAACAATCTTGGCAATAGTATATGAAAACCCCGAAACTAGTGTGAGAAAAATTTCGGCTGAAGTAGTCGTAAGTAGTCCTCTTGTTTGGAGAACTCTTCACCAACAACTTTTATATCCGTACCATATCCAATGGGTACAAGCCCTTACTCGTCCTGACTACCAAGCAAGAAAGATATTCCGTCAGTGGCTTTTAAGGAAATCTGCCGAACACCAGAATTTTTCTTCTAACATCCTTTTCACTTATGAAGCCGGTTTCACTAAAGATCAAGAAGACATCAACAGCGTTTCAGTCAGAATATCTGGCTAGGCATTTTAGGAGATGAGTTATTAGGACCGGTTGTTTTGTCACAACGTTTAACAGGTCCTGCATACCTTAACATTCTGGCAAACACCTTGCCCGAACTTTTGGAAGATGTCCCTCTAAATCGGAGATTGAGTGTTTGGTTTATGCAAGATGGGGCACCGCCGCATTTTACGCTTGTTGTTTGGAAGCACTTGAACGAAACATTTCATAGGAGATGGATAGGTCGAGGAGGTCTATGGCCTGCTAGGTCTCCCAACCTAAATCCCTTAGATTTTTGTATTTGGGGTTACTTGAAAAGTTTAGTGTCCGAAACACCAGTAAATAATCTTGCCGAGTTGCAACAGCGAATTGAACAATGTTGTCAAACAATTCAAGCAAAACTGGGATTTTTGGAAAGGGTGCGGAGTTCCTTCTTAAGAAGATGTACATCCTGTGTTGAAATGGAAGGAGGACATCTCGAACATCTGTGATTATCGTGTCCTGTAGCGCTAAACGCTACAAAATGTAAAAGAATAAAAATAAAACAATTGCACTTATCTCGAAAACGGTTGTTTTGCGGACCTATGTTCATTAGGGCTTTTTTACTTGTTTTTGATCGTAATATATGCCCCTTAAATATTTAAACGTTTTTTTAACACTCTGTATATTTCTACTTTTTCGGCTGTGATGTAACCCATGTTAATTTACAGATTGATAGCTAATAGAACACTAGTAATTATTTTATTTTTCCTAATTTTATTTAACAAAATAAGCCACTAATTGCTTAAAATAGTCTCCTACAGGATAATATATTTGGGATTACGATATAAACACTTATCCAAAAATATAAAAATATATAGAATGTTCTATTAAAAATGCAAACCTATGTTTTGTTGGCCGTGCTCTGTATATGCAATTCTAAGAGTTATTAAACTTTTATGCTGTAGAAGTAAAACGTTATAACTTTTATTTGAAACATTTTTTGTATCTGCAATAGTAACGGAAATAACTAGTCAATTAACAATTTCTTATTCGGCACTGGTGCTAATCATATCCTTGTTCAAGAAGTATTTTATAGAAGATTCTTACATGTATAAACCTTTAACATAATTGTTATAGATAATGAAGGATGGCATCAAGTCGTATTTTTATATCTACCATGAGGCTCAAATCAGTAAAGACTCAAATCAAATTAGCACCTTTCTCTTCGATATCATCAACACACACGCAAATGCCTCTAATAGGAAACATATTTGGTGACAATTGCCCAGGACAAAACAAACATAATGATACGATTCTTGTTAGGTCTTATTGATGGAGGAAGATCTGTTAAATTGAATATTTTAGTAATAAGAAAGCATTCATTTTTTACTCTGTGATAGCGTATTTGGAATTCTAAAAGTTGAAATTATACGATACTGTATTCAATGTACTCGAATTCAATCAAAATCATTATTAAAAGTACAAAGAATTTGTTTACGACGAAAGAGATCGAAGTGAACGATATTTTAAATTTTGAGCAATGGTGGCAGAAATACTTAAAAAAACTGGTTATCCATTAAAAGTGAAAAAGAGAATTCATCTTCATCCTCAACATTCAGTCACTTTCTATAAGAGCGACATACACCTGCAGTCTTCGAATTTATGCATGGATTTACTTTTACAGATTTCAAACTTTTTCAATCTAAAAAGAAGGAAAAATTCAACATTTACGCAATCTGAGTCAATGTGTTCTAGAAGTCCACCACTCACATTACATGAACATCACAAACAACTGAAACGCAAGATGCAAAGACAATGATCTAACTGACTGAGAATTCCAAATTCTACAAATGTTCCATTAATTTATGTTTATCTTGTATTTTGTAAGGTTTATTTAAAAAATAGAGATATCTACATTTCTACAAACTTTATTTGCAAGAAAGACTTAACTCATTTTTCTTCTGGATTCCTTCTTAGAAAGGCTGCTCTGGAAATTCCGTATATCTTTAATTTCATAAACATGATAACGACGCATCTGTGTGTCCGGGAAATAGTAAAACAAAAAGGTACCAAAAATGTTCTTAATTATTTCAAAACTATAGAAAATGGTTTTAAAATGTACTTTTTAAAGAATTTACAAACATGTTAATTTCAAAAATTCCACATATTCCTATTCCTAAACGTTGAACAAAGTCAGTTCTATATCTGTATGTAGAACTCTCGCAATTAATAGTACAACACAGTGCTAATAATTACCTTTTTGTAAGAATCAGTTCCCCATATTATTAATAGATTCATTAATGATTGATAATGATAAATGAGCAATAAGCAGACTACTTGCATATACACACAAAACTAAATTAGCATACGAAAAAGATGCCAGAATGTCTTTTGTTAGCAAACAACTGTAACTACAACAATATGTGCCATTGGGATAATAATATGCATATCTTGTTCATTGAAAAATCTGTTAATAGCTCTACTCCATTGTCTTCGTGTTTAACTCCGTACAATGTGATACGTCAGGATACTAATTTGTAATGAGTCAGACGAGCAACTTATTATTCTAATAATTTACTGTCGGATAACATAAAAGTTATGTGTTAAAAGTGCCGACCAGCAACTGCAGACATAGTACATACTGAATTGATAATGCTGTCTGAGTATTTTGGGCGATAATAAATTTTTGAATTGGCAAGCGAGGTCAAATGGCGTCATATATATAGCTTGAATTGTATGAATAACAAAATAATGGTTTCAGGAGAATTCTCCACATTTTATCTTTAAAAAATTATATTTCCGAGTATATAATGATGGAAATATTTGATTTACATACACATATCGTTACTTCAGTTTTAAACGCAAAAATCGAAAAATTGTCATGTCCTCAAAAATTTGTACCTTCTTTCTGTAGATGTGGATAAAAACAGCCGATCATAAAACTAGCAGATATAGCATTTTCCAAAATACTACAACCTAATTTCTTAAACACGTCTCAGTCATTTATATAAAATGAGCTAAATAGAAATCTTATAATACGCTTAACTAATATTTCCTAGAGATTAATTTTCCAGGACTGAATTCAATATTGCTCATACACTCCTATCTACACGGCAGTGAAGGAAAGCAAATATCTTTTAATTGTCGAGTATGTTGAGGAATTAGTAAGAATTTGATTATAGAGAACGGTGCAATATAATACAAGAATTATGATAATTACAATATATTTGTTTAACTAACTCGGCAACGCCTTTAACAAAATGTTATTTTAATTTTAGATCTATGAGACAGCTACGGTGCGATTGGCTACGTGCAATTAAAACGGACTGATAATGAACGCATCACACTGTCATACGTTTACAGCATCGTATTCGAAATAAAAATATACAGATATTGCAATAAGCCTGCATATAATATAATATATATAATATAATATATTGTTATAAAACAAATTTAAAAGATTTGAATTGAGGAGATAATCTGTTTTTGTATTTATTTTAAGTATTTACTTACAATAGAAAAATGAATTTAATCTAATTAAGATTACTTACAGTTATTGAGGCGTGTTTTTTTTTAATGTGTGTGTGTGTGTGTAAAATCCTACTAATTGCTGGTTCCTTTTTCTCTCTTCTTCGTGAAATCCTCTTATTTTTTATTCCTCCTTCCCTCTGCTTCGTTGAGTCCCCTTGTTTGGAAGCCCTCTGATGGTTTTGGTCGGTTAAGTTTCTTCAAATGGTTTTTAAAAATTTCGTGACTGATTAAATATCGTTAAGAATCGTTGAATATCATTTATAGTTCACTAGAAATGTTTTTTATATATTGCACTGGATACTTTCACGATGTTTTTAACTTTCTTGTCTCAAACTTCCAAAAGTCAATCGGAAAGATGTTATTATCTGTCAGAATTGTTTTTGTTGCTGACTTCTCTTTTTTTTTCGTCGTCCCTAACATTACCAATCTAATGACTTGATATTTTAATTTTGATGTTTTGAACTTCCACTTCCGTGTCGTAGGTAACGCAAAGGATTTTAACGGTCATTTCCAAACACAATGTGATTTTTGTGTGTATCTGTGTCATTTTTACAATTAATGTCTTTAATACATAAATAACTTAAAATAAGCTGAGATTTCCACTCTCCTCTGTAACATGTCATTAACTGAGTCTTTTTTTTTTTAAGAAAAGATTGATAATAAAAATAATCAATAATGTCGGAACTCGAATGTTAATCGGAAATAATTCAAGTTCCGCATTAAACTCTATTAAAATCTATTCTCGAATTTTGATATAATAGAAATTATAGTGAATTTAACATACGCTATTCACGTTGAAACATCCCACTACAATATATTTATTTGGAGTACTAAAACAAATACACCAAAACGTCACAATATATAGATAAATAAATAAAAAAACAAATATAAAATTGTATATAACAGTAGACAAGAACATTTTAGACAGACACAACATTTATGCTGGTATTGTACTATTGAGGAACTCATCACGGCTATAAAAACTATTATTAGTCAGGTACTTCTTTATCATATTTTTATATCTTTCTCTTGGGAGACCATTAAATTCCATGGGCAACTTGTTCAATAATTTAGGACCCCAAAAGTCCACATAGTGGTCCACATATGGTATGGCACTTGCAGCTCCACTCGTTCACGTGTATACCCATGATGTTGACCATTGATTCGGAACTGATCAACATTATCGTACACATATAATAAAACAGTAAGTATATATATGCCAAGCAATGTCAGTATATTCTGCTCCGTAAAGTATTGTTCACAGCTGTCTCTCTGCTTCAGGTGACACAGAGCCCGAATAGCTTTTTTTTGTAAACAGAAGACTCTTCCAAAACCCGGAGAATGAGCCCAGTAGATGATGCCATACGATATGATAGAGTGGGAGCAGCTAAAATAAGATATCTTTGCTGCTTCGTGCGTTGCCACCCTCGTCAGTCCTCTTATAGTGTAAACTACGGACGTCAAACGTTTACATACAGCAGCAGTATGTTCTTCCCAGGTAAGATTACTATCGATGCGTAACCCTAAAAATTTTACTTTCGATGTGACATAATCTCTTTTGGTACTAAACACGATACTTTCAGCCCTACTATTGTTTTGCTTTAAACTATTTCTGGCAAAACAATCTAGAGCACTTTGCATTGCCTTTGTTGATTTTCTGCATAATTCTTGCATATCCTTTCCCTTAACTAAGATAGAGGCATCGTCGGCATAAAGACAGATTTCTTCATCAATATTAAAAGGCAAGTCGTTGACGTATATTAAGAAGAGTAACGGACCCAGTACAGAGCCTTGTGATACTCCATATTTAATACTCGCAAGATTCGATCTACAATGTTGCCACACCACGTATTGCCTCCTTCCAGATAAATAGGATTCGAGCAGCTGTAGTTGCAATCCTCGTACAACATAGAAGTACAACTTGTTTAGAGGTATCGTGTGGTCAATTATGTCAAATGCCTTGCTCAAATCTAACAAATTCAATTGACCTGACTGATGTTCGTCAAACGACTCCTGTATTTGAGATATCAACGTTGTGATCGCAGTTGTTACTGATTTATTTTTTCCATATCCACGTTGTTTTGAGCAAAATAGCCTGTGTCGCTCAAAGTAGTTGACTATTCGTTTCGCGATAATATGTTCTAGAATCTTCGAAATACATGGTAACATGGAAACAGGTCTGTAATTATCACATATGTTAATATCTCCTTTCTTGTGTATTGGCACAATCTTTGCAAGCTTCAATTCAGATGGAAAAACACCTTCATTTAAGTATCTGTTAAATACATATGATAAAGGAATCGCTAGTTCTTCTATGGTACGGTGTAACAATTTTGTAGTTAGCCTATAAGCATCCACTGTCGATTTTTGTTTTATTTGTTTCACAACGATAACTATTTCCAATGGAGTTGTCGGACTACAGTAGAACGATTGAAGGCAATCCACACGTCTTGCGCAAACATTCTTCATGCGATCCACTTCCACTAATCGTGGCAACCGCGGTCTCAGCCACACTAGTGAAGAAGGTGTTAATATTATCAGCACGGAGAAATGAGCGCTCCTGCACATCCACCTTTATTCTTCCACTTTCCCTACTAATTACATCCCAAACTGCTTTTTGCTTATTACTTGCTTGAAGTATCATGTTTTCGTTATATTTTTGTCTATTCGCATCAATATTCGCGAGATATTCCTTTTTGTACTTTCGATATAGTTTATAACATTCCGCACTGTTAGTAGATTTTGTAACAATGTATAAACCATCTAGGATTCTTTTTTGTTCCAGGATTTCTGGTGTATTTGTATAATTCACACATTTGGCTTTTTTAATTTTCATTTTCATTTCAGGGAAGCACTTGTTGAACAGCTCAAGAAGACTACCGTGGAACTTTGCAAAGAGCTGGTCTGCAGGCAAGTCGGGCCCAATAGAACACCAGAACACACCCCCCAACAATTCTTTGAAAAGGTAAGTGCTTTGTTCATTATAGATTCTTCTCATCTTTCGTCTTTCTGTTTTAGTTGATGTATCTCTACCTGTCACCAACATCAGCGTTTGAGCCAGATGATCTGATATATGAAAATTGTTGACACCAACCTCTGCAAGCCTGCATAAATATATTCACATTAAAATAATGTTCACAAACAAACCCCTTGTAGGTACTTTTTAGAGGTGAGAATTTTTTAACTTATGTTATTCGAATAGTAATTTGGAAATTTATTCGAAAATTCGAATATTATCAATTATTCAAATTTTCGAATTATTCGAATATTTGAATAGTATTCGAATATTGGAAGTTGTGTTAAAAAATATATTTCTTTTAATTGTATATATGTATACATAATATAAAAAATAAAAAATACATATGTATGTATATTTAGGATTAGTAAAAAATAAGGAAGGACAATAGATACCTACAGGAAATACATCTATTTAAAAGACATACATAAAATAAAAAAATATTTTTTATAAGGATATAAGAGAAAGCAAACAAAATGCATCAAACAAAGCAAAATGAATATACGTTCAATCGGTTCATGCAACAAGAGAGTATTTCACTGTGAGCCACCTGCATGCAATTATATGTATTGAAAGAGAAATTTTCTATTAATCAAAGGCGCCACCTTTGATAAAAGACGTTCATATCTTTTTGCGACATCATCCATCCGCCCTCTAATTACATTATAACCTATAGCGGGGAGTATTTTAGCTTAGGTTATTCGAATAGCAATTTTCTTATTCCAGCATTATCCAATTATTCGACTATTCAAATAGTATTCGAGTATTCGAATAATATTCTACTATTCGAATAGCACTTGGCTTTAAATATTATTCCCAGCCCCAGTATTTTTAGATAAATCACTGTCACTATGCCTTATATCCTGTAACTATAACTTTCGTTTTTTTTATATAGTAAACTCTATTCATTATTTGATCTTCATGTACCACTACAAAAAATGAAACTACTAGCTACCCTCCATGGTTTAATGCAGATATAATTAACAATATTAAACTGAAAGCACGTTACTTCGAGGATCATAAAAAAACTAACAACACAAATTCTTTAAATCAATTTAAAATATTCAGAACTTTAGCGAAAAAACAAACTCAAGCTGCATGCAAATCTTATGTAAATAAAATCGAAGCATCTATTGTCAACAATCCTCAAAAGTCCTGGTCATTTGTTCGGGATAAGCGAAGTCGCACTCGTATTCCTGGCTTAATGAATTGGAACAACAGCAACCTTGCTAATTCGCAGGATATAGTAGACGGTTTTGCAAGTTATTTTCGCAGCATATATGTCGCCGATGAAACCTCCACGTGGTATGATACTCCTATGGGTACTTCTGCAGTTAATATGTATTTTATTACTGAAACGGAGCTTCATGATGCCATTAGAAAATTAAAAAACAAAATGGCATCGGGTCCAGATGGAATACCAAGCTTCTTGGTCAGGAACTGTGAAGCTGTCCTTGCGAAGCCACTGGTTATTAATACAATGTGTTAATTGGTCTTTTAGTTTGAAACTTGGTTTCAACTATATTTCGCTAGTACTAATACCAATATTCATTTCACACTCGGAATTCAAGAAAGGGATTCTAACACTAACACTTAAATTGAATAATACGGATAAGACCATAACAATAACATCCTTTATTATACAATAATATTAATATAAAACAAAAATAAAAATCAAATTCTATTTATTGAAATTGCTTGAATTCGAATAAATTTATTGACGTCTCAATTTCTTTGGACTGCTGCATCTTGCCTGGCTACTTATTGTTTATGATAAGATAAAAGTCGGATGCAATAAACTATAAATTTCATTAACTGCTTAAAAAAGCATAACTTAGCAAATAATCGAATACTTCTGTGACTTTCCAAAACTTTAATGATATGTAGTTTAATTAGAGTCGATTTAGGTTAGATCCCTAAACATATGTGCTTATATATACATTTCCAGTTATATTCTGCCGAAATATAAATGTTCCCTATAATTTTTAGTGTATAATAAACAGCATAATTCATGCAAAGTTTGCATGTTATATATCATTTTGATTTTATGTTTATGCTTCTTTTATACAAACAAACAGTTCGGCAGAGTTTTTCTTTCAGCGAGAAACGAATCACAATTATTATTATTTCTGTGTTTCGTGCCAAGAAACGGCATCTGTGCAGAAAACTATCTAGGACACGATGAATCACAACACATCCAAGTTTCAGCGAATGGCTACGATGATTTAATTCAATCAATTTACTGCATTGCCTTCGAAAAGGAAACGTGCTAATTTTATTTACTGCTTGAAAAGAACAAATTGTATTGGGAGATGTAGTTCTACACAAAGAAAACAAATCCATGGTTGGAATAACATTCAGTTTAATTTAGTCGAAATATCTACATTTGTAAAATCATTGGTCTCCTCTTGCACTTACATACATATGTATGTATTTACCTATCTTTATCTAAATCATGGCGTAAAATAGGGTCTCGCGTGTAACGCCTCGGTTTATAATGGGTAAGCCATGTAGTTTTTGCTTGAAAATCAATCTCGTCGGCACTTATATGCCGTCTGGATTTACTTTCAAGAAGTATTTTGCAATATACAGAGCGTTTCAAAAATCACCATATTAATGCTGTTTTTCCATTGATTCATCTTTGAATTCCACCTGAAAAAAATAGGCTTATATTTTTGAAGATTATACAGGCTGGTTCTATCTTCACTAGCACCTTTATTTGGTCTCGCAGAGAAAAACTCACACTTGCATTCTCAAGGCCATTTTCGATCTAATGATGTACTCGAAATTTTTATATAACGTTTAAGTGCTTTCTGACCATCATCAACTTACTTATTTCTTATTGGCGCCATATTGGATTTTGATATCATTAGATGGAGTGTTTTTTTTTTCTAATTTCAACCATGTATAACATGTTAACAAATGTTTTTGATATGCTTTGATTGACGAAGGATATATTTTAAGATTAAAAAATTAAAATAAATAAAATTTCAAACCGTCAAATATTTCAATTATCATTCATTAGTAATAGAAAAATATAGTACGCCAACAAAGAGACATGAGATATCGAACTGAAATACAACGATAGAAAGTACAATTGTATCCAGAGTCCAGAGCTCTTAATAGAATCTTGGTCGAGAATGGATTGTTTACCAAGCCGCGTCATGTTTATGTCAGTGGGGGCATGTAAATGGGAGGACAAGGCTTCGATATCCTCATGTATATCCGTTGCATATCGTGTACTTGACGAAAAAATGCACGAGAAAATCGAAGCATTGTCCTTGACCTCGCATTTACACCACCTGTTAACAGGAATTCGAATGAAAACCAACGGGATCTTTTACAAATGATAAATTAAAGGTGCGTTTCTGCAAAAGTTTTTGTAAATTTTACACCTTACTTGTAACAATAAATGAAAATAACAATAACAGTAATAATAACAGAAAACAAAACAATAAACTAACAATTACGGTAAATGTTCAAATATTTTTTCATTAATGCACAATTGCGCACGCTTTCCGGCATTTGTTGCCCCCATAAATGTTGTAGTTGATTTAATGGAATATTGTTATCTAAGAAGTTAGATACGCACGTGTGAAGAAAGTATCTTTTCCTATTTAATGTTCCTTCATACGTAACTAATCCTACGAGACGATTTCCCAAAATGCCCATCCAAACGCTTAATCCTAAATAGTGTCTCCTTGCCCTATTTTGTTTACGATTCTGTACTGACCAGAACAAAATCCTGTTAACATAAACATTACGTGGTTTGGCAAACAATCCATTCTCTACCAAAATTCTATCAAGATCTAGAAAAATGGCACGATGTGGCTATTGTCGCTTTGGATAAATTGTAAATATCTTCTACTCACTATTATTGCACTTCGGTTCGATGAATAAAAAATACTTCGCATATCTTGTTTCTCTTCGTTGGTGTACGACATTTTTCTATTACTAATGAATAAGGTTCCACAAACAACGTCAGAGGCGTATCGCGCAAAAGTAGATACGTGAGATACAGTATTATTAAAAAATAGTATATTATCTTTTATTGACGTCCTGATGGCCACTGCGACAAAATTCTACTGCCCCGGTAAGCTGCGTAAAACTGCAACATAAGCAACGCTTCCATTGTCGATTCACTTAGCCTTCGACGTTGGTCTGAAAACGTTTTCGTGTATTTCGAAAATGATCGTTCTACATCTAGCGAAGCAGGATTTGCGTAATTCAGATATTCCTTTGTCTCCTCTGTGCACTCTTTATTTTGTGTAACAGACCGAACCTTTTGTATATCGGGATTTTTATTTAAAATTGCACGAAATTTTTGAGCGACATCTAGTCCTATAGGATCCATAAAGCTTTCTAGAGCGGCTTGTAAATTATCTAAATTTAAGGTATTTAATGAGTCTCGTAAAGATAAGTGATAGTTTTGTCACAGCGATATAGCTTGTACAACTGCAGAATAGTTTATGGAAATTTCATCCATTTGTAATTGAACGTCCGAATTTGAAGAAAGTTACTGACTCTCTCGAATTGCTGCAGGTTCATTTGATTTAAATTTTAAAATCACATCCTTCACATTTGCGAAATATTTATGATAATAAAATACTGCCTGGAACCATGTTCTCCATCGAGTTATTACAAGCTGAGGTGGTAATGGAAGTTTCGGACACAATTGTTTGAAAACGCGTATATGTATATATGTATGTTTGGGAGATTTCACAAACACTTTTTTGGTAGATGCTATTAAATTATTCACCATGGGATACTATCTTTCGAATGGTTTCTGCAACGAGATGATACGCGTGTATGCGATATGTTATGTGAAAACATTGTGACTTGGGCTCCTGTGATACAAAATTCTCTTAACGAATCTTTTATTATCTTCACGACGGTTTCAGCATCACTTTTTTCAATCCTTTTACTGGTTAATAACAAGGAAGCTGCTGGATCATTACGTTTTAAAGGACGCGCTACAACACGAATCACGCTGTGTTTCTGTGCATCAGTTGTTTCATCCACACAAATTTTCTTATTTTTCAACTCGTCCACTCTACAGTTTTTTACTGTACCCTGCAAATGCGGTAAATTGTATCGCAATTGTCTATTGGTTGGTAGTTTCCACGAGGAAACATATTTATTAAAAAAAAACGAAAGTGTTCATTGTCTACTAGGTGTTATGGGATGTTGCACGCACTTAGCATAAAAATAAAATCATACGGAAATTCCCAATACGAAATGTTGCTTAAATTCAGTACATGACGTTTACTTTTAATATGTCTTCCACAGTGAAATGTATCGCGACCTATCAACCGTATATTGCAAATTTTGCACTGAATGATAGTACCTGTATATTCGAACCCAGGGAAACGGCTAATATATTTATTCACATGCGATGTTAAAGGTAAACCTCGCTTACGAGGATCTATGTTTTAAAAGACGCACACCGATAAACCGATAATTATCGACCGTTCACTTCCACGCCTATTGAATGACTAAACTCTCCACTGGCTTCGCATCGACTTAACTTAACTTCGGACCTTACTAATGAATGATAATTGAAGTGTTTGAAATTTCGTGGCTACCTTATTTAATCTTAAAATATATTCTTCGTTAATTAAAGCATAGTATTAAAAACGTTTGTCAACATGGTTGAAATCAGAAAGAAAAACTCTTTCTGACAACGTCAAAATCCAATATAGCGCCGATGATGTTGGCTAAAAAGAACCGAAACATTATATAAAAATTTCGAGTACATCATTAGATAGAAGATTGAAACTGACATTAAGAATGTGTTGTTAATTTTTCTCTGCAATGCCAAATAAAGGTGTTAGAAGTAATAGACGAAGTGAGATTTTTCTTTTAATCTCGAACGCCATTTGTCACAGGTCCATTTTCTCTTCGGGTTCGTAACAAACAAAATTTAGCAACTATTTCTACGCTGGCTGTGGGAAATAATACCTACTTTGGATTCGTACCACTTTTGTATACATGTGGCGTGCTCTGATCTGTGAAAACAGAGAAAATAGCACTAACACACAGACATGTTTCTGCCTATCC
Source organism: Dynastes maya (assembly GCA_029619315.2). Taxonomy (NCBI): domain Eukaryota; kingdom Metazoa; phylum Arthropoda; class Insecta; order Coleoptera; family Scarabaeidae; genus Dynastes; species Dynastes maya. Next base: position 51,669,287 of record JAROYE020000003.1, on the reverse strand, counting down.
CGCGTCATCAGCGTGGTTTTGAGCACAATTTTCTGCTGAATACAATTGCGTTTGCCTCTCAGTTTATGTTGCTAATCTCCAAGCGCAGCACTGAATATGTCTCTGGGCGACACGTATCACCAAGGGCACGGTCACACCGTCCCAGAGGGTAGCAAGATAAACCGGAATGATTCCACCAATATTATGAGCTATATTAGCATTGATTTTTTGGTTATTGTTACTAGGCAACCTTTTCATGTGTATTTTTATACATCATGGTAAGCCTGAGAGATCATTTGCACATTTAGATGTCGCTGCACTTAAGCGCCACGCCATCTTTCGTTTGGCCGCCCAGGAGCTGCCCGATAGGTAGTGGACATCTATACTCCGGTTTGTCTTGCTACCCTCTGGGACGACGCGACTGTGTCCCTTGGCGAAGGGGTCGCCGAGAGACATGTTCAGTGCTGTTTTTGGAGATTAACAACATAAATTGAGAGGCAAACGCAATTGTATGGAGTAGAAAATTGTGCTCAGAACCACGTTGATGATGCCGAGTAGGCGGAAACATGTCCGTGTGTTAGTACTATTTTCTCTGTTACATTGTTTTTGCCGGAAATAATTCCATCTATACCATGAGCTATATTAGCATTCATTTTTGGTCCTTGTCCATACTTCTATAATATTGTTTTTCAGAGGTACTGACTACCATTTGTCTGAATGATAAATTTAATGCCTTAGTATCTCAAACTCAGTGAGATCTTATTGTTTAAACATTATTCTGTAGATAACCTACCTTAGCCTTTTTAAAATCACAAGCAGTGAGAATACTGCATTATGTACGGATATGTCGTACTGTTTTAAACAAGGTAAGTGCAAGATAAATAATATGTATTTCAAAAATTTTAAGTAAATAAATGCTTCATTTTAAGAAAATTTAGAGAACTAGTTACTATCCTGAAGAAAATATTGTTGTGTGTTATAGCGGCCATTTACTTATACTAAGAATCCCTCTCTCCAAATTTTCTGCAAGATTTTCTTGAATCAAGTAAACAAAAGTCTTAAACAAAGAAATGAAATTATTTCGTTACAAGTATATACTTCTCTTAAACGGAGAAAGAAACGCAAAGAAAATATTTCTTTTGATTTAAAATAGTAATTCTATTGTGGATAATTAAAACGATAATTATCTTGAATTGAAGCGGATGGTTTTGATATAAGTAAACGTTTCTTTGCATGTATAGTATGTAGCGGGCTGTGGATTTAATTTAGCGGCCACCTTGTGTCGAGAATATCCTATGTCATTAAATTCTATGCGTGTAACCCTTGTGCTTCCGCTACTTGTGGTTTTAAGACACAGTATAATGTGTTAGAAACATTTTCTTGCCGTTCGCTTGTTCGCCCGATTTTACTGGGTAATACATGGTTTTGAAATGCCAAGAAAAATTAATAATCAAAAATTATCTGCAGTCGTGTCCGCTCTCCCTTACCTCTGCTTTTTTCCTTTCATCTCAGTTCAATTTAATTATATGGCGTTTTAGGCGCAATTTCGATGAAATTATTATTTTACCCTAATATTTCTTTGCCTAATGGTTTATCATGATCCAATTAGTTCTGTATTTTTTAGTAGAAAGTAATGTAGCTACTTTCTCGTAAAAAAATATAATTGTGTAGGTAGTAAAAAAATCAATAGTCGACTAATTTACGTACTAATCGTGTGGAGTACATTGAGCAGGCACGTTGCTATCAGCACTTACCAGCATATAACGCTAGTAACGTACGAACAAGCGAGCTTCAAAATTCCGCTGTGTCAGCATAGCGGAACACCTCATGGGACGCGCATCACCGGAAAGATATTAAGCAATGATTGATGTTCAAGAGTGAAAAAATCTCACACTCCAACATGCGCGTAAGTCGATTACCTGATGCAAGGCGGCTGGAGATATTACGCGCCACCCAGCGATAATCGCATTTTACATAGTCTATACACTCACGTGGTTGCGCCTCGGGTATATGGAAATGGCCGCTAGATTTTATTGTTGTACAGCATGTAGCTACAACTTTTATGTATCATTAACGTTTTATAGTATCGGAGAGAATTAATTAACTAAATTTGGTGAATTATACAGGGTCTTTCACGACGATGGCCTATTAAAAGTATCTCTGTAAATAATTAAAGTATCTTTCTGAAATTTTGGTGAGCGATATTATCTCTAGTGATGTACTTCCTAAAAATATTTTCAACTTCATAGCGCTCTTGATTAAACCGTAAACGGATATCGTGGATATATTGTGCATCATTTAGACTTGCACAGAACTTCTAAATACAAGTTCAACAATATACAATATTATAGATGTGGAGACGTACCACCTTTTAGATATTAAATTTTCTCTGAGAAACGCAAAGTTTTACTTGAACATCAATATCTTCTATTCGGTATTATCCATGTAAACAAGTTTTGAGATTTTTTATTAAAATGAAATTCCTCTTTATTGCTGTAAATACATATCAAAAATGTAATACAGGGTGTTCCAAAATCCTAATCCAAACAAACACCAACGTATTCAACTAAAAAAAAATCAGTTTTTTTAAATGGCAATACCTATTTTTGAGAATGTCTACGTATTCTACTCCAAGAAATGAGGGTAAAACATATTTTATCCTATAGCTAAATTCACTAGTTTCCGAATATTTAAAAAAATCATGAAATCTATTGTTTATTACTAATAAACAACCAGAATTGACAAGGTAGATTTTGTTTTGCTTAAGCTGATGACAAATGAGCACTGCAATAAATCGTAAATGTTCTGGCATACTTTACTGCACCTCCTGAAGCTTCAATTTCTGGTGCTCAGGGCCTTAATATTCATGAATATTACGAAACCAAAAAATGCACGATTTCAAATTTGCTTGGACATCAGGCGTTAATAGCAACTGTTTTAGACATAGAAGAGGATGTTGTGAATGGATTCTAGTCAAAATACAAGTCAATATCTAGTCTGTCCAAAGAAATATAGGGATCAAACGAAATTTTCGACAGAAAAGATGTACAATTCTAAAAATAATCGTTGGACCAGCGCTTATTAGACTTTTTAACGAACAAAATTGGCTTACATGGGTAATACCGAACAGCACATGATGTTTAAGTCAACCTCTGCGTTTGTCAAATTTTTCAGAAAAAATTGAATATCTCAAAGTTGGTACGTCCTACATTTATGATATTGTACATCGGTGAACTTGTCTTTGGAGGGTCTGTTCAAAGGATCCGCAATATACAGGGTATACAATTTTAAATAAGAAATTTGGTATCCGTTTCCGATTTAATCAAGAATGCCACGAAGTTGAAGATATTTTTAGGAAATATATCACTATCCGTAATATCGCCCACCAAAATTTCAAAAAGATACTTCAATTATTTCCAGAGATACTTTTAATACGTCGTCGTAAAAGTGATAATTTGAATTAAAAAATATATATATGAATATTCTTCGGATGATTTGTAGGGTTAAATGCACTAAATGGGTGAAAATAACCCCAAAAACATGAAACAACTTTTGTACCTCCTACAATACGGGTAATTTTACCCCTGTGGGTGAAATAAAAATATTGATAGTTATGTAGTTTATTTTCATCTACAGACGTATGTATGTATAGTAATGCACGATTGTAATGCACGTTAAAAATTGGTATAAATTCATATCAACCAGCAAGTACCTACTTGTGACAGATTGAACCATTGAACGCGCAAGCACAAAAACTTGTACTTAATAAAGAGGTAAAAAATGTTCAGATGAAATTTTGATATTATTATAGCAGAAAACGCAAGCACAATAAAATAACTAGCAGCAACTATTTATGCAACTGTATCATGCACTTCGTTCTTTTTATATTGTGAATGTGTGGGTGAAAATTGTAGTTAAAGAGCTGAAATTAATAATAACAGAAAAAGTAATAGCTGAATATGCACTAAAAGGATTCATCAAACACTTTCCTGATCAAGTTTTGCTTGCCAATATTGATATTAATTTGTGTCACCGAAATATGGTAATAAAATTACAATCTGTGGTCCTTAACCGGTTGAGGGCGCATGGCACGCATGCGTGATAGACAGGTTGTTGGCGCAGCACACGCGGCACTCATCGGTGACAAGTTTCATTTAACACTTAATTAAATAATTATATCTGTTATTTGTCAATATATTTTGCTGAGCGTGTAGTAAAGCAATCATAGTGTGTAAGATAGATTACTGCCGTTCGTAGTTGTGTGGGTTTTTGTCTGTATACCATGAGAGATAATAAGGCAGATCCGTCAAGGGCAACAAATCGCATAATTACGTTAAAAAACCCAAAAAAATAACGATGAAAGTAGGAAGTTTCGTTTTTGTTTTTTCCGTTTTCTATCATATATTTTTTGCAAAAAAACAGGTTTGCCATCACAAAGTGCACAAATACGTACACATTCGCTTATTCCTATGAATGAAAGCACCATTCCAACATGGTCAGATGATCTTTCAGACCTAAAGAAATTTCAATTTTCCAAGAGTAACGAACTCTTGCAGATAATTCCAGGAAACAACGAACCAATTGATTATTTTCGGGCAATATTTGACGACGACATACTCGACCTCATCGTAAGGGAAACAATTACGCTCAACAAGTGTTTTTGTCTTCTGCTGTCAGGGAAAATTCGCGAATAAGTGGGAACCAGTCTCCAGGATTACTTCCAGGAAGAAGCATCCCTTATTTAGTCTTCAATGCTTTTCCAAGCATATAGGTAGGGATCGTTTCCTACTCATAATGAGGTGCTTGCATTTTTCAGAAAACGCATCTGCAGGAACTTCAACGGATCGTCTACACAAGATAAATCCTATCTTAAATTTCTTCAATGAAAATATGGTAGCACTTTATTATCCCCAACAGGAACATTCACGTCCATAGTGCTATGGAGAGGGAGACTGGTATTTCGCCAGTACATCAAAAATAAAAAACACCGATACGAAATTAAATTGTACATGCTAACAGCGCCTTGTGGTGTAATATTGAAAACGTTGGTGTACTGACAGGGTGGAATACATACTGTACGGGCACCTTAAATGCCAAAAGGAAGAACAACCCCCGTGCAGTTATGGTTAAGAAGCTGAAAAGGGGTGAAACCATCGCGCAATACTCAAACGGTATTATTGTGTGGAAGTGGAAAGATAAACGCGATGTCTTATATATTTCAAATGAACATACAAATTGTATGATTGAGTATACTGACAGACGAAATCGTCTCGAGGAAAAACCAAACCCAATATTTCACTACAACAAATTCATGGGTGGTGTCGATCATCAAGACCAACTTGGCGCATATTATCCTTGCGATAGGAAAACGCTAAGATGGTATAAGAAGTTAGGAATACATGTGATCCATCTCATGTTACTCAATTCTTATTTTTTGTATAATAAGTATTCGGGGCGGAAATTTTCTCTGTATGACTACAGACTGTCGATATTAGAAAAATTACTGAATATTGACGCAATAAAACTCCTACTAGAGTAAGAGAAACAGTACACGTAATCTCACACATTGCAACCAAGGATGAGGCAGGACGGACGAAGAGAAAAAGATGCCGTGCTTGCTCAGAACAAAAATGACAATATATCATTGCGAGGCGTGTCCTGATCAACCTGGACTGTGTGTAACATGTTTTGCCAATTTCCAAGTAGAAATTATGTAGTTGTTTTTTAGAAATTTAGTATAATTTAGTATATTGTTTTCCTTCCTAAGTTTTCTTTGTATTTAGTTTTAAGAATAAATATCTATTACATCATTTCACACAATGGCCACAGACGTCATACATGCGTGTCAGCGCAGTGCACACCAAATTCTTTTCTGGGTGTGCATGGCACGCATGTGTGACGTAACCCAAAAAAGCACAAAAAAACCTTTGATAAAGACATATTAATTAATAATGATCAAGGTTTAATTCCACAACGAAATATATAGAAAATGTGACGTGCTACGCAGCAGCGAATGGGTTAACCAATTATCCTACGCAAGTTAGTTTTATATTTTTAGTACAAAAGTGATTATGTAAGGATCGTTCCAACATGCAGTTTGTGTATTGTACATGTACGACACATGGATTAGTTCATGAACCGTTTTCTACGCATGCGTGCACGCATCATGGCGTGTTGGAACAGCTTACGGACATTTACTGAATTTGGACCTGTCTGTCACTTTAAATTTACCTACAACTATATAGGTTCCCAAAACTAACTAATTGAACGTTTAAATCGTCATCATCACTGGAAGAACTATTTAAGAAATCGGAGAATCCTTCCAAACCCCTCCTTTTAACAGTTTTCTTAAATAAATACTAATAGTAAACAATTATGTTATTTGCAGGTTATAAACTGCAGTCATTTATTGCACGTACGAAAATCAAATAAACTAATTACATACTGCGCATGCCTCTGACTAGCGGTTCCATAAAAATCTGTGGATCGATTCGACCGTTCAGTGAACGATTCGGTCATCCTCAAATTTTATGTTGGAACATCCTACTATTCGTGCACATTTCAGTCAGAAGTTATGTTGGAACGCCAAATTTGCTTTGCGCATGTACCCGGCGATTTACAAACTGGTTTGCTGGTGTGTTGGAACGAACCTATAGAATCCAGACCAGAGGAATCAGCAATCCAAGTGTACGTAGTACTGAAATGGATATGAAGTACCCGTTAAATATTATAATTTAGAATTAAACGCAGCTATCACATAAATATTTTCCGATTAGTATTGTGGAGGAGGAATGTTCAGCGCTAGCATTTTTTTAATCTTCTGGCGCTTTGACGACCGCATTAACGAGCTAAGTCTGTGATCATAGGGATCTTGAATGTTATGGTTTCTATGCTTTATGGACGCAAGTTTACCGGTGTCATTGATCTGAAGCGATATGAATCTGGTATTGACCGTAATACCTGGCTTGATGCCGTCTCGTCTCGGCATTATAGAGCTGCTTTCTAGGTCACTATTTTTATTATAATGACTCACGTCAGATACTTATGTTTGCCTATAAATAAATAACTACATTTGTTTTCTTTCTACAAATGAGATACACCACACAAATACATTTGTGTACGATATTTTGGTTACACACAAATAAAAAAGAAACATGGGTATCATAGTGCAGTAATTTTCTGTTGCTTTCATGTTTTTAACTGATACGGTTACTGTAACTGGATTCAGCAACGTTTAGGGTATACTGGGTGTAGTTATTGTAAGGAAAATTTTTGTTTTACAACAACATGTATTGAAAAACGATATTTATAAAAGAAAGTAAAAAGAAAATAGAACGTTCTCCGTGGGGTGTTTATAAAGAAAAAAAATGTAATGAAATCTTGTTGAACTGTCGAAGGATGGACGAAATACGGCTTCTTAAATGTAAATTAAACATTTACACACACGGTTCCTCTTAGAATTAGATATTTTCAATCAGAAAGTCAAGTAAGAACATTCAATATAACAAATATACCTTATAAGTAGTCTGGGCAAACAGCGGTAACAGTCAGTCTAGTAGATATGTGGTGCGGCGTCGGCGATTATTTATTTCACGCGTTCATAACGTCAGTACTAAATCGATGCTGTATGCCAGTAATTCTGTGTATATGTAGGCTGTCGTAACTTATTTCGTACTTGTACGCTTATGTTTGCTTTAAAAGTGTCGCAGCAAGGTACGTCGCGAAAACGACCATTGGCAGACACAGTTAAAAACTTTATAGTGGACATGCCGGATTTAATTTTTTATGGCGCTAAAATTCAATGTCTAGTTTGTAAAATCCCTTTAATGTGTTGGTCCAGAAGCCATTGTCAACGTCACATCGAAAGCAAACAGCATTCTTCTGCAAAAAGTGGCATACGAGACCAAGAAAAATTTACATTTGATTTATGTGTTACTCTTATTTTATGTAATCTATCGTTTCGTTTACTAGACAAAGAAGCATTTGTCTCCTTCTGAAACAAATATACGGACTGTAAATTACCTAGTCGGACATCGATACGAAATGTAGTGTCATTTGCTCGTGAGCATATCGAAAAAAGAATGAAAACGGAATTGAAAGATAAAAAACTCTGGTTATGTCTGGACGAAACAACAGATCGTCAAAAACATTCTGTTAATGTAATGGTATGTACAATGGAACCACATCGACCGTCATCCTCCTTACTGGCTTGCAAAGAGTTATAAATTGTACTGCCGATGAGATTTTAAAGGTGGTGTTGAACTCATTGAACAAATTTGTAGTTTCAACTAAGCAACTTTTAATATTCATGAGTGATGGTGCCGCAAACATGCGTTCTTTGGGCCGATCTCTTAGAGAACACAGTGGTAACTTCTTACATGTAACATGTAAAATCCATACCCTAAATCTTGCGGCACAAAGGATTCCTACAGGTTTTCCACTAGTAAATGCATTGATTGCTAGTACAAAGGCAATGTTTCTAAAGTGCCCGAAACGTACCCAGCTATTTCACAAACTGTGTCCTGATTTACCTGAACCACCACAGCCGATTGTTACACGTTGGGAAACATGGTTGCAGGCGGCGTTTTACGACTAGAAATCCTGCCGAATCTGCAAAAGTTGTAACCTGTGTTCCGTATCCGGGAGCACCTATCGGTTTCGGAAGCAAAAGTTCGTACAAACTTTCTTTCGTAACCCGAGAATTCCGTAACAAAATACTATCGTAAACCGAGGTACCCCCATATTGTGAAATATATCTCACGGCCCACCCTCATACTGGGATAATGTTTCAGGACAAAAACAGGCGAAAGCACTTATATCAGTCTCGCCAAAAACAGCTAAAATAGCGCTATCGTTCAGCAAGGGGGATCTCAGTTTACTGGAAGGATTTCTGACAGGCCATGGAGCCCAAAAATATCACCTATTTAAACTAGGAAAAGCTGAAGATCAAATCTGCCGTCTATGCCAAGAAGATCTGGAGACGGCAGAACACATCTTATGTGAATGTGTTGCCAACAGTCGCACACGGCACCAACACTTCAGTAGGCCGTTTCTTGCACTTACTAAACTGAAGGAAGCAGATCCTAGAGTAGTACTAAGGTTTATTAAAAGCCTCCAACTATTCTAACACACATAAGGGCATTCTGTTACAATAGATCTATTGAGGTCGTAGTGATTAAAGGCATGTGCGCCATGGCCCGACGAAAGTAATAATAATAATAATAATAATATACATAACAAATGCCGTTTTCAACAAAAGGCCTAGTTATGGCACAGGAAATCGTTGACGTCAGTTATTAAGTTGTTGCGAAATATTGCACTAATTTTCCACTAATTCAATGAAAATGTGATTTGTTAAAGTAAGTTCAACAACAGGACGTAAATTTGAATTTAAATGAGTAAAATAGATTTCGAAAATCCTTTTTAAAATTGAAAAAAGGTATTGGAAGTGGAAAATATATGATGAAAAAACCTAATTAGTGAAAATCATAAATTAAATCTGTCGTAACATATAAATCATAAAATATTGAAGGACGCAAAAACCTTTAAAACACAGATTTACATAAAAACACGTATCTAATCAGGACATACAATGGATTATATACAAACGTCATATAATTTCCAATATTTTTATAGACTATGCCCTTATCTAGTTTAAAATTAATAATTGATATAGTTATTGTCCAATATAACAGGATATATGGTACTTAAAAAAGCACCGTGTACAGTCGTGCCTCGGTTTACGACAGTACCTTGTTTGGGAATTTTCGAAAGAAAATGTTGCGCCAAAACGAATCCTTATTGAAGGTACTGTATGTATAAGTGATGTTACTTCTTTTTAATTTCAATCATTACTTTTTTAATGATTTCTCTACGCAAAATTATTCTATATGTTATATATTTAAAATGCGTAGTATGAAATTTTGATTATTCTTTTGGTTATGGGAACCGATTATTTCTATTTCCTTTATCTCTTAAGAAAATTATTTAATTCCAATTACGAAATTTCAGATTACCCAACATATAATATGGATGTTCATTAATGTTTGAAGTGTTCCTAAATATTCCAGATCATTCATGGGTTGTAAGTGAGAGAGTATAAAATCTACATAGCACGAAAGGTTCATTAGGGTACAGTTGGTTTATAACATTAGGGTAATAGGAAATCTATCATATTTGATTAATGTCCGTAAAAGGAATTATCTAAAACGGCAGAAATATTTGATGATGCTATCGAAAGCTACAACTCAATAAACAAAACAAAATTTAATGCGTGTGATAAACCAAACGTTATTTTGGTTTTAAAATATCCGCATGATTATTTATAGACACTTCGGACTTATTGCGGTTGATTGTCATTATAAATTGATGACAATAAACAACCAAGAAAATCTGTTAACGTTTAGCGACTTAACAATCTCAATAGTTGTACGAGGAAGTCTGACTAATTTCAAGACTAAATGTTTGTAAACATTAACGTAACCACAAATAAATTGCATTAGAAAAGGAGGAAGAAAATAGTTTGAATAATAATCATCATCAACTATATATATACAGATATACACATGTGGATGAATTAGCAGGATGTGGTTGACCAATCAATGACAATTGTTTTTTGCTTTGATTCACTTTGCTATCCAAACAAAAACATTTAGAATTAGGGACTAAGAATAGAATTCGCAGAGCAGCTGATTGTAATTATTACCGTTGCCGTTGAATTGATCATAGTTATGTGTCACATTACGCGCTGAGTAATCTGCCTTCATCACTTTTGTGTTGAGATGAATCATAAACCATAAGTAATATGGAACATATGTATGGTTTCCATTATATGATGATACTATATAAAGGTGTCCCAACCTTCTCGAATTGTAAAATTGCGCCTATTGTGTAAATATTAGGAAGCTAGAATTTTCCGATGACATAAAGTAGTTTTCAAAATTATTTCTGTATGGTGATCGATAATTAGCCAACCATTCGTTACCTACTTCGTTATTTTAAATGGAAATTATGAGATTAAATTACGTACTTGGCTCTCTCTATCTAGGTATGGTATTTGATTGATTGATTGATTTTTTTACCAGAGCAGGGCTGGTCTTTACATCCCTAACACTGAAGCTTAGTAGCTTATTGTATTATTCCTGCTTCGGTTTTGTTTTACTTGAACAGGTTAGTTCCTGCAATCAGGTTTAAGAGCCTATGTAGTAAATCTTTCTCTAGCTTCGCCTAGCGAATCTGCGTTGAGCTAACGCTGCACATTCGAAAATAATATGAGGGGCTGTTTCCTCCTCCTCATTGCAAAGTCTACATAAGGGCTCATCTTTGTAGATCCCCATCTTATGCAAGTGGCCTCTCAAACAGCCATGTCCTGTTAACAGACATGTTGCTGCCCTAAGCTGTATCTTGCTTAATTCAAGCAGGTCAGCAGTCAGATGTTGCGACGGTCTTCCCATCATCCGTTTGCTGTGCTTTTGTCCAGCTGCATGTTTCCAATTTAATTGGTGTTGTGTTATAATCCACTCATTAATTGCACCACGCACTGCACTCTTGGTAATACCTAGACCCGGTTCAGGGCCTATATAATTCATTTTCGAACCTTCCCTCGCTAGCTGGTCTGCAATTTCATTGCCCCTGTGCCCTGGCACCCACACCAGTGTGACCTTGTTGTGTTTAGACAGAGCCATTAGGGTTTGTAGGCACTCCCATACTAGTTTGGAGGTTATGCGATAAGATGCTAGTGCCTTTAAGGCTGCCTGACCGTCAGAGAGAATGCAAATCGTCTCACCCTGCGGTCGCTGACGCAGACTCTCCCACGCGCAGATAGATATGGTATTGAAACGCTTTCGAAACATACAGGTTATTCAGTATTGAACACCAAACTTTCCCAAACTCAAATACCAGAAACGTATTTTTTTTTTAATAGCTCCATATATTTTTGCTGTATCGACAGTAAAAATTAAGAAAAAGTTTACATCTCTGACGGTTTTGTATAATGCCTAATATTGAAAGTAAAAGAGATATTTATAGTTAAACCCGAGTCCTGCATTTGGATATTGCATCCAAATTGTTTCTGGTAACCAGTAAACAAAAAAATACTAACGTTGACTATTTTAATCTACTGATTCAGAATTTTGAGCTCAAGTAGCTATTTACAGTGAAAGATGAATCATGCCTTTGGGAATCATATCCAAATGGCTTCTGATGTCAATATTGTTTGATTACCATGACAACAGTAAATAAAACATACTGATATTGACAATCTTAAACTGTTGATTCAAAATTTCGATCTTAAGAAAAGAAGAGTTAGGTAACTACCCCCTAACTAGGTATAGTTTATGTATTGGGAAAAAGCGGAGGAAATGGTGTATTATATACATCGCTCTAGCTAAAGGTGGGGCAAATTTCATTCTCTAAACGTGGGGTTCCGCCGAAATGAAAAGTAGTGTTTTACAACACTTGACAAGTCCTACAAATCTGTCAAGTTTCAATCCGATCGATGATTCAATCTTCCCTTGTGAAAGGCTTTTTCGAATCTTCGAAAGAGTTATTCGATTTCCTTTTTGGGTAGTGAAATTGTTTGTTTACATTCGAATTCGTATACATCCTTATGCCAAACAATGGTAATAGTCATAAATTCTACCTAGATAACAAAAAAAAAACAATACAATAAATTTGCAAACGATAAGTGATTTAGTGGCGAAATTTTATTTTTTCCAGAGAAGTTTGTTTATTTTGCAGTTTTTGTTTAGCAAAATTTAAGTATTATTATTGTTCATGTTTTTTTCAATCTTTGTGGCTTGAACTTTCTATCTAATTTTTACATTTTTATTTAATTTAATTTATTGCTGAGTCCATAAAGTGCGGAATAAATTTATTACATCCTAAAATTAAAATATTTTGAAAAAATCCTGGGTCAAATCAATTTTTATTTTCAACTGCGCATCATATTCTGGGTTATATTTAGGTGTGATGTCATCATTCTTTTAAAAATAACCGATGTCTTTCTAAAATGGTACATGGTAATGTATGTATTTGCATCTTTGGATTGAATATGTATGATACATTTTTGGAATCGCCTGGTAACGAAAAATCCACAAATGAAGATATATACAGATGTTTAATGTAAAAAATACATCAGTGACGTCATACTCAAGAGAATGTCGATGTCACAACTAAATACAGCGTGTCCACCTACACGGAGAGAAATATATAGTAAATTATACCACAATTGTAGTGTATCCAACCCGAATCGATGGTTACTATAGTGACAATCATCAAAGAAAGTAGAAACTACCCTATTATTGTAGTTTTTTGAAGTGGCTGTCTGTACTCCATATTTATAGTAAAAATAATACTCTACTAAGATTGTAAACAGCTCTATAAAATTATGGTAAAAAAAGTACTACCAAATTGTCGGTTAATTACCATACACTTATAGTATAATTGTTGTTAAAAAGTATTACTACAAAATGTACTAATTACCGCACGCATTATTAATTGCCCTCTCCTTCTTCAAAATAGTACGACATATCCGTACCTATTGCAGTAAATTATTCTGTTGCTTGTAACAGAATAACGTTCAAGCAAAAGAGAACTTGATGTCAAAGTACACATCTAGAAAGTGCATAGAGGGAATAATCAGGATAATGCGACAAATGTTGATTAGAGTTCAATATAAAATGAATAGATTTATTTAAAGAGTTGCACGCAGTTTTTTCAACAGTAAACGATATAATTCTGAGAGTTGTTCAAAAATGTTGGCAATTTGGCCAAATAGACATGTTTATGAAAAAAATTCTGGATGAATTCTTTGAGGCAATGCGTAACGTTAGTTTGGAGGAAAGTAATGTTCTCCCCAAATAGATGTTGAAATTGTATGCATAAATTATATTTTACAGATTATTTTTGATCTTTAATTTATCTTTAGAAAAACAAACGTTTATTATATTTCGTCGCAGCGCTCTATGCGTCTTAGGAAAAAACTTATCCGCATAGCTTCATATTTAATTTAGCAAAGAACGACACATTTTAGGTGGTATTATAACTATTATAAGTTTCTCAATCAGACCCTAAAAAAATATACAAGATGTGCTATTTTAAAAAAACAAAATACCATGAATCAAAAATGACAACGATTTCGATGGCCATCTTGTAGACGCTAATTCATAGGAGAAACTTTCCGATGTATTGCTGAAAATACCCAGAAATACTACGCCTTACAGTATGTAAGGCGTTTAACCCACTAATGGGAAAGCAAAAAAAAAATATTTGTAATTTCTCGTCTAATAGACCTTATTTAAATAATATTTTGTATACTTTAAATAAATAAAATAGTTCCAACTCGGTGAAAAATAATGTTTCGAAAACGATACTTTGGCATAATGTATTAACAAAATGTTATGTATGCATATAAGTATGCAATAGCGATAATTTCTTTTGTGAAATACTCTATCTTTTTTTATGCTTCTTTCTCGTGTTCTAATGGACAATTCGGTAGAAAATGTTTGGCTGTAAAAGAACCATTCTCCTAAAAGACGAAAGAAATGTAGCTAGAGAAACAGTTATCCTGCGTTGCGATGAATAAATCCCACTACTCAACTCATGTGCCCAAAGAATGTTGTGGGTTGTGTACTTCAGAAGATACTCCTCCATAAAGCAGAAACTGCACAGGCTTTCCTTAGATGAAAATTTTAGCCCAATACTTATCAGAATAAAAAGGTCGCATTCAGCAGACGCAACCGTTGAGGAACAGTTGAGTGAATAACCAGTGAAAATCCAAGGCCTCACATTCCTATTGGTTATTCACTCAACTGTTCTACATCAGTTGCGTCCGCTGAATGCGCCCAATATCTGCTCATTGATAGACAAATTATAAGAAAGTATGCCAAGTTGTAAATATTATCAACCATCATCCCTGTTGGTCGATAATTGGTTCCCACCAAATGTTTTGTTTTATTTTTAATTTTCCTTTTCTGCTTGTACTTGGTTGAAATACATCGTCAATGGATTTCATAAATTTACACAAAAAAACGTATCTTTTTAAGCGGAGGTAACAAAGGAAGTAAATAATTACATGCTTATACATATCTCATTCTGAAAAAAATATCTCAAATAGCATTAAACTTAAACAATTTCACTACAAACACGGTAAGCAACCATGTGTTTTCTTATATATAAATATACTGAAATGTGCTTCTCGGGGGACTTTTGTGAAAAATTTGAATTTTCTAAATTAATTTAAATTTCTAAATTCTTTGTGGGATCGGAAGCGTTCCTGAATACTCTTTGGGCAATTTTACTGTGAAGTTTGAATTCAATAAGTTGAAATTAACGAATTTTATAATTAAAAATACAAACTAACCTGGAATTCGAATGAAGCTGATGTCATATAAACGCTCTGTTTATTATGACCTCTACAGGAATTTGCGTCCTCTAACCTCTAACCTTTTCTTCTTTGAAATTTTACTTTAATTTCACTATCGAACACTTTGAATTGCGACCGTAGTCGAACACTAATTAATTTAACGAAAGTCTAACCAGAATTGATGAAATTTCTGGCGTCCTTCACTCCTTTATTCAATCGCGATAGCGATTGTTTACTTCCAAAGCTAATTTTGATGAATTTTGTCCAAATATAAAATTTCTAAAGCATTTCGATGAAAGGAAGTTATTTATACAAACAGCATGAGAGAATGAATGCAGTGACGCTACCAGCTGACTGAATTTAGAGGACTCTCTGCTTAAAAGAACCACTGACAACATAAATATAACGAATTTTACTACTGAAAACCAAGATACCTTAACGAAATAGATTTAATGTACGAAATAATGTTTGGAATACCTTTGAATATACCCTGTTGTCTGTTTTAGACGAATTTTGCATTAATTTTGACGATTAACAACTGGAGAAATTGCACAGAAGATGGAGTTTTATCTACGTTACCCTACGATCGTCGTTATGTGGACTTACTAGTATATTTTATTTTTAATACCCCCGCTCCCAGGCCAGTCCGCCTCGGGGGAACGCTGGCTACGAAAAATTACCTTTTTACCCGCTAGAGGGACTTTCATCACAATCGGGTAGCTGTCCTGAACACCCTATTCGTTCTAGAATGACAGCTGATGTTGTTGTAAATATTGAACATTACAATATATTTATATTGTAAAGAAGCAAATTTCTAGTATCTCTCGATATATAATCACTAATACAACTAAAATGCTCCACATGATCGCTTTGCAAAGAAGAATAAACAAATTCCTATGGTAATAGCTTTACTTGATAGATTATGCCAAAGTGTCGAAAACGAAACATTAAATTCACAGGGTTGTCACTGTTATCGCTAGCGATGAAAGGTGTTTCTCTGTAGCCAAAACTAATGTCCATTAGGTAATAAAGATGTTTTGCATAGGGTAATTGGGTAGGAGACATTTTACAATATTTTGCGTATATTTTTATAAAGCAATGCGCGCTGAAGTGAAATTATCAATGTAAACAATGGTGATAAAGACGTTTGATTTTTAAACTGAATTTTCTACATGGAAACGTTTAATCTAATATGTCCAAAGTAAATAAATGATTTGAAATCAGTCATATGACGTATAAGGGTGTAAAAAATATACACTTTAATGTTTCTTTTATGTTACTTTGGCCATTAATGGGTTAAGATATCGGCCGTTAAAAAAACAAGGGCATTTCGCAAAAATGTCAAATTATCTCAAAAACTAAGGTAGAGCACAACTTAAGAAGTACATATTACGTCATACATAACAATGACGTCAAAAAATTTTCATTGGCGCCGTAAATTTAATGCACAAGAGGTAACCGGGGTAGCGACAAAAATAAAACAATACATTTGATAAATAATATATCTTAATTGTGTAATCAAAATAAATTGTTAATTGTTTTCTGATGTCGTTTAACAATGTAATTAACACTGAATTTGTAATAAAAAGCTCAAATAAATTAACCTCAAAATCACCAAATAGCATGTGTAATTTTGAATTTTTGACATACCCACTTCTTGTTGATTTTTACATTTCAGATTCTTATTTTCAGATAAAACAAGGACAAATCATTTATTGTAACATTTATTACTGATTTATTAAAAAATGTACATATATGTATAAAAAATCATATGTGTACAAATTTCTTTCGTGGCTGTTTATTTAAATTATAAATAAATTTAATTTAAAATTTTATATTCGGGTTCCCTATTAGACTCACTTTCTTCATCGTAATCAGTCGTGTCTTCCTCTGATTAGCCAGTGTTGACCATGAATGTGAATTCTTCAGTTACGTCATCAATTGTTTGATCCCGTCCTATATATTGTTCTACAATTTTATCAACATGATTGCACACTGATGCCCATTCTTCTGTTGAAATGCTTGCAAATTTTTCTCTAGCCAACTTTTACCTGTAACAAAACTCTTTAATTATCGAACAAACATTTCAAAGTTGGACGCCTTCTCTCTACTATGTAAAAGTTATATATAATCGATCGAAGAGTTTCTTCTTCCACTTCTCTTAATACTGCTTTACATGGTTTACGAACTATTTTTTTCTCCGGTGACGAAAATGAAGTAACCTGCCCTGAATCTATCTGCGCTGTTTCCTTTGCAATACTTCTGTAGGTTTTTTCAGGTATACCTGTTGCTGCAAGTATTCTCTTCTTGAAATTTTGTAGTGGGATTAAAGGAGAATTATTGCCGGCTTCTTCTTTCATAAACTTTAAAACATTCGCCCTTGACTATGAATTATCTTTCCTTGTACACCAATATTCTTTGAAGATGATGCCATTATCTGCGGTTTTATAATAAGGTTTGTTTGTATATATTTGAATATTTACAGATAAGCAGACACCTATATACTAAGTTGTGTCGAAAAAGACAGTTCCTTTTTAATGATAAACGTGCAAAAATAAAATAAAACAGCGAACAAAACGTAAACTACACGCGTGACACAGGAATGACCGACGCTACTGAACAATTACAAACAGAACTACTGTGAACAGTACATACTCCCCTAAAACTGTAAATGGACTCGTCTGAACATTTGCAAAGATTCCACTAACGACACCGAAGAATTTTGTAGTTTTTCTATCGCATCCGCTAGTCCCACGTAATTGATCTGAATAATTTCCAAATCTGTTTTAACTTGACTATCCTGCAATTTCAAGCGGCTTACCTTGACAGCCGCAGCTTCCTTTGGATCGAATTCTAAAATCACGTTCTTTATATTCTCAAAATATTTAAGATAATAAAATGCAGCCTCTAACCATGTTCCCCAACGAGTAAGAATAGGTTGTGGTGGTTCAGGAATACCGGGGCATAGTCTATGAAATTCCCGAATACGTTTTGGAGATTTTACAAACACACAGCTTTTGTATGTGGTATTAGAGCGTCTACCTTGGGATAACATTTTCTGATACTATCTGCTACAAGACTGAGAGTATGAATTTTACATGTAATATGCAACAAGTTAGCACAATGTTTTTTGAGAGATCGACTTACAGCAAGCATGATTGCGGCTCCATCACTCATAAACATCAACAGTTGATTTGTTGAAAGTTCAAACTTTTCCAATGTATTTAACACCAACATTGAAATTACTTCGGCAGTGCATTGTTATATTCGTCTGGAAGCTAGTAAAATTGAGGGTGACGGTCGATGTGGTTCCATTGTACGTACCATTACATTAACCACAGAATGTTTTTTAAGATCTGTTGTTTCGTCCACACATAACCACAGTTTTTTATCTTGCAACTCCGATTTAATTCTTTTCTCGACATGCTTACGAGCAGACGGCACAACTCTCTGTAATGTTCTCTCACTTGGTAACTTAAAGTCCGAATATTCATTTCAAAACGAGACGTATGCTTTCTTCCTTAGTAAATGAAATAGTAAATTACATGCAATAAAAGTAACACATAAATTAAATTTAAATTTATCATAATCTCGTGTGGAATTTTTTTTTTGAAACATGCCCTGCACTATTTACGTGCTGTAGACATTCACTTTTCGACCAACACATTAAATCTATTTTACACACTACACATTGAATTTTAGCGCCATCACACTTTAAATCAGGCATTTCTGCAATAAATTCTCTTATTGTGTCCAACTTTGGTCGTTTCCGCGACGTAGGAAACATTTTCAAAACAAACGTAGAACTACGATATAGTATACGACAGCGTAGATGCATACACAACAGATCGGCTTTCGAGTCGCAGTTATACTGACGCTTATACCGAATTGTCCCGGCCGTGTTTATTTTGTGTAAACTTTTATGCGGCTTTCAGCACAGTTTGCGTTGCTCTAGTTGTGACAGCTCTAGATAAGTATAGGGAATATTGATGAAACTCGACATGAATTGAAGAGAGGCATCTAAAATCGTAACAATATACAGACTGTTCCGTTTAAAAAACCAAACTAGTATCATGCCCTGTGGAAAATGAACATCCTGTATACTTATATAAGGATATAATTTTGTGTTGTACGGTACTGGCTTCCGAATATTTTTAGTTTTTTACATCCTGTATAATAGGGTATGACGTACTATTTTAAATAAAAATGGATCTGCCCCAGAATTTTTTTTTAATATTTTAAGTTTGGGAAATAATAAATGTATTCCATACTTTATGGATACACACGTTTTTAAATATTTATTATTTTCTAATACATTACATCACTGCTAAAAATTAAACTATTGAAGCGCTTTTTATTGACAATATTTGATAATAAAAAAGGTAAATATGTGCACAACACGCTCAAACGGTGGAGCAGTATATGTTCTATGTAATGGATTAATGTGCGTTTTACAAATGATACGTCAGTAGGCTAAATGGTCTACTCGGTTATGCGTATAGCTTGTCACTTATTCGTCTAGGGTTCGAATTCAAGTGAGGTCAATGTTACAGCTCGAAGTTTTTCTAATAGTACCGCTTGCATCTAGACGAGTACAATGCATGCAATATACATCGCACGTATCCAGTAAGTTATCCCATGCACATGTTCGCATTAAATAGAACATGTGTGCAAAATTACTGGTAAATAAAAGTTGTTTCTGTATATCCTACCGCTTGTTCCAATAGTTGTGACATGAGCTTGCGGTCCGGAAACGCAGAACACATGTTTTTTTTTCGAATTT
The DNA here is from genome assembly GCA_029619315.2 of Dynastes maya. Classification (NCBI taxonomy): domain Eukaryota; kingdom Metazoa; phylum Arthropoda; class Insecta; order Coleoptera; family Scarabaeidae; genus Dynastes; species Dynastes maya. The sequence continues at coordinate 51,649,161 of JAROYE020000003.1, read as the reverse complement.
GTCACTGTGTTCTTCAAGAGGCGTGTTGCAATTTGGGTGTGCGGCTTTTCAACGTAAATGTTGTAACTAAATGAAACGCACGCTGATGTCATTCCGCTTCGAATGTGGAATAATTCTCATAAATATGTCTTAACTACTCGTATCTCCCAACTGGTGTAATAAGTGATTCTTTTATGGAATAGCTTCCACAAAAATTTACATGCAGATCAACGACCGATGAAAGAATTAAACAAAAACAATCAGTATGTGATATTGGGTAGCGAATGTAAATTCTATAGAAAAAATAATCGTAAATAAATTTGGAAGTCAAAAATTATTAGAAACTAATTCGATGTTAAAGAAGGTTACTGTTGTTTCTTCCAAATAAATTAATAGTAAATTGATTCATAAAATGATCCTCGATAAGTAGAAACACATACAATGTAATGGTAAAGCATCAAAGCGGTTGTATATTCCTTCAGCTGTCACATCGGGTCATATTGACTCAACTCGATTTTCAAGATCAATTAATCTATGCATTAAATTAAAATCGATTCTTGGTTATGTCGGCTTTTTCCCTTTACATTTTTAAAGGATTAAATGGAATGAAATAAAACCATCTCCTTGCGTTTCGACAAAATTCTTTCAATTGTCTTCTTCAGAAATAATTTTTCGTTAAATTTTTTCTAAAAATCTAAATTTAATTTTTTTCAGTTAGTTTCATGGTTCTTTGTTTTTATATTACTTACAATAACAATTCTTAAACAAGCATAATTTACTTTATTCAAATTGTTATAATAAAATTCGATAGGTCTTGATCAAACGTTTTTATGAAAAATCGCCGCATCGCTATGTAGGGTCTCCTAACCAAACCATGATTTTTCATAAAAATATTTGACCAAAACCTGCCAAATTTTATCATAATGTAACAGTAATTTCAATAATTTAAATGATCCTTTTTTAAGAATTGTTATTGTAAGTACAATATAAAAAAAAATTAACATAAAACTAAATGCAATTTTATGAATTAAGTGATGTTCCTTTGCTTCTGCATTTATTTTTCCTTTTTTTTGTTTTGTATTATTCTTTAGAAAATCATTTTTCATTTACGTTTGAATAATGAAAGCTTTATGTTTGAATAAAAATTCTTTATTATTCTCAATAAGTAGAATTCACCTCGACAAAGGCAATCATCGCAGATATAAAGGATATGAAAATACAGAAGACGTCAGATTTCAGGATAGTATTATTATTATTATTATTATTATTATTATTATTGGCCTCGGTTTTAAGGATAGTAAATAGTTTTCTTAATTCCAGAAAGCATTTAGGTATTGTTCATAAATCAATAGCTTCATTTTCTTAAAATAAAGCGTGATGGAAACACTCCCGGCGAAAACAATGTGAGAAGAGAAACGCACTAACGCTGCTCCTTCCCACATTGTTGTTCATCTCCTTCCTGGCGCCACCTACTTCCAAGAGATATAGTCGCGCCGTCCTAGATAGTAGAGACAGAAACCGGAATACAGATGCTATGCCTACCCATACAACGATATAACCATTAACGTACAACGTTTCATAAATATTTTCAAAAGATACCGGTTAATGTTAGATGTTTTTTTTCTTTTTTTTTACTATTTACCACGTATACTAATTTAACTATAGTTTTTTTTTAATATACAATAAATAACAATAATAAAAAGGGATAAATAAACATATATTAAATCATTAATTATTAAATTGTATAAAAATGATCCCTATTTAATTACATTATTAAAGAAATAATTTAATTATGGTGTAACATATAAAAAGTCCTAATTTTAGTTATTAACTTTAAGTTTTTTTTTCCATTATTGTAATTTTTCTTTTATTAGATATCCTTGTAGCTTCATGATGTGTTTTCTGAACACTAAACCGGTCGCCTAATTTCTCAATAGAACTTTCTAAGATTTGGACCATTTTTTCATTCCTACCTTTAATATGAATATTTTCTTAACTTAAAACTAAATGATTTATTTGGAAGAAACATGTTTCTGTCCTGGATTTTTTTGATTTTCTAACCCTAAGGAAATATTTATTTAATACATATAAAATTTCAAGAAAATTATTTTATGTTGTACATTTTTATAGTCTTGAAATAAAAATATTTTCTTGAGTAGAGACTGATTTTTACAAGTGTATCTATTTTCTCGATGCAAGAAGCCATTTCTCTACGTGTATCTATTATATGGTAACAAATACAAACTATTCATTCTGGCTCTATTTCTTTCTTTCCAAACCTCAATTATTAAGTCGGGCTTGTATATCTATTGCATTTTTTACTTGCGCTGGAAAGTGATAGAAAAAGAAATCAAATTGCCCGATACATAAATCATTGCATTTGTCAAAGCAGTTTGTAACACTAGTGTTGAGTAATTAAAGTTGAAAATGCATTCATATAATATTTAGAGCACATACATATGGACATATATATTTACTTTAAGATTAATTCGAACTTTTCTGTTTCAGATTAATCAATACTTAAGGTAAGTTTCTCGCAGTGGCTCTGGCACACAACTACACTAGTGGCACGCTACACAGAGAAAAATTCTAGGACAGCAACCCTTTTATTTTTAAAATATGAACAATTTATACTAAGAATTACAACACGTTTATTTAATCTGACAAAATATGTAGATGCCCTAAGAAAAATTATACTTCGATTTAAGATACGTTTTGCTGTCACAAGTTTTACTGTAAAATTCCAAAAAATGTGTTATTTCAAAGATAAATTGCACTATATTTCATTTAATCTCCCTGAATTGTACTGCTACATTGTTGTATTAACAAAGTTACATAACCAAACTTTTACTAACAATTATATTTAATTTTTAAATTTCATTGAAGCTGTTTTCTATAAATAGCCTTAAAACTAACTTATAGTCAGTAATAATTTGATTATGTACACCGATAGAAAAGAATTCTTAATTCAAAGAAAGGTTTTTTGAGAATAGTTTTTTAATAGAATGCAGTGCGTGCTTTTTTCAAAAGAATTGCATATTTGACTAGACATTTTAAATTTGTCTACATTTTCAATAATTCAAAAAAATGTATACGTTCGTCCATCTGTTAAAAATTTTCAAATACTGATAGAAATAGCAACATCCTATCCAACAAACCTTAAAATTGAACTAGGAATTTAAAAATATAGTAATATATAGGGTGTTCCATTTAAAATAACCGAAAGTCTTGGATTATTGGAAATATTTTAGTTTAATAATACATATAGGCATTAGTATATTGCCAAGTTTTCAGAATTTTCCATTGTATACTCCGTCATATATCGATCGATGCAGTTCCTCCTGTATGGTAATTATCACCACTGAATAAAGTTCCTTCAACGCGGTTTCCCCACACGCTCCGATAATGATCGTACATCATAAGTGAGGCCAAACATGAAATCGTTGGTACAAACGCGTGATTTCTTGGTTTAAATCCACGAACTTTTATAACTGTAAAGGTGTTTAACTTGGAAAATTGAAATTTTGCGGAACTGTTGATCATATAGGAGAGGATTAGAAACCAAATGAATTTTCCGGCAGTATTATACAGCATGCCCGAAAATTATGGTTAAGCTTTCAAGTACAAAAAGTGTCGGAACTTATTTTTTGAATACAACTAGGTATTTTTCTCTTTCTTATCAAATTGCTCTTACAGAAAAAAAAAAACAAAAGAATGTCATATTCATTACGCATCTAAAATGGATACTTCTCAAGATATTTAGGAAAATGTGTATTGTAACACAATTTTCTTCCAAAAAAAAGAGTACCCTCCAATGTAGCTTATGTAATTTTTAAAATGTCTTCCAACTTTGGAAATATCCAAGTTAGTTATGCTTCTGAAAGATATTGCTGCCCAAACTGTAACTTTAGGGCTATATAATGCAGTTTAATGTTTCTCCTGGGGATTTTCTTACCGCCAATAACGACAATTTATTAAACTCGTCAAATCTTTCCAACATTTGGTTGGCAAACGTCAATCATATAGGGTAATCAGTTTCCTTTAATTGCTACACTAACTGAGTTTTAAAAGAGTGTAGTTTCAAGTACCTCTTGTTCATGCGAAAAATAATAGACCTATGTAACAGCAAAACCAAAACTTGTTTTTGCACTGATCGGCGTGGATCTTGTGCCACTGCACCACGAACACGGTCAATGTTTTGATTAGTGCGCGGGAGTCTATGAGGGCGAATATTTACGGTCGAAACACTTTCAATAAATTTCTGTATCCAGGACTTGATTAGATTACCATTGTGAAGAGCATAACGAGCACGAAGCCGGCGCCGAACTGCGATGTAAGAATGATTTAATTCATAAATACTAACACATAACGTACGTTGTTAAACACCAAATTGTTCCATTGTAACATATGTCAATTCTGACAATAAATTTCCTTTACTCATTGAAAAAAATCAGACAATTATATCTTAACAGGCTCTGAAGCTATAGATAAAAGTGCAAAACTCTCTGAGACGCCTTGTATTAGATAAACGATAGTTGATCTAATAACATATTATTCTTTAAATAAAACGGTATATAATTTCAAGAAAAGTAATACATTTTCTTTATATTTAGAGACTATTTCAAAAAATAATTTATTATGTTGTAAGAAATATTTAGTTGGCACTACTGGAAAGAAAGATTTCTTTGAATCTATGCCTTTAAAACTTTCTCGGTGATCTTCAGAAGGATCTAACCTCGATTTTGTTCATCTTTTAAATGCAGCGTAAACAAGAGAATGGAGGAGAAATATGTCTAAGTAGATGAAAATACAAAATATGAACTCTTACCTGACTACATTAACATAATGAGAAAATGTTTTAACGCAATATCCCGTGATGAACTGCGTTGCAAGGAAAGTAATTTAAATTATTAACTACAATTTCATTCGGGAAGGGATTATTTTAAATGGGTTTTTGTGTAATGGTTAACACTGATCACCATCAATATACACATGCTGTACAATCTGCATAAACAGTAAAGATTCCTCGTAACCGCGATTCTGCTAAATGCGCTTTCTCTGGCTATTCATTACGTCACATTAATTACGTAAACGTGTATGTGTCCGTATAAAAGGCTATTAAAATGGCGACATAATAAAATACACCCATGCAAACACACTAAACGATAAAATGTTTATCGCTCTATCTGTTACACATATATTAGGACAGGTGACACCTTTTGCGAGAAAAATGTTGATCGGATTTTTATTGCCTTACGAAAGCGAAATGTTCACGTTGTACGTAATTTCTGCAAAGTCGCATTTAAAAAGCAAACTGAATTTGGTAAGAAGCATTTTTACCACAAGGCTTAACTCTGGGGCCTATCATGTTCCTAATTTACGTCAACGACCTTCCTAAAAGCACATCAGAAAAAATTGTAATCTTTAACACGTCCATCGTGATACGAGATGCTGATGATCGTAGAAGGATGAACGAAAAATTTACAATAACATTGATGGAAGTAAATCTGTGATTTAAAGCTAATAAACTTCAGTTGAATATTAGTAAAACGCAGAGAACAATTATCTCCACGCCATACCCAAAGGAAGTTCAGGGGGTTAAGATACTTGGTATGCAGCTATCTAAGAACCTAAGCTGGCAACAACACATCACTCAGATGTGTAACAAGCTGTCCAGTATTACCTACCCAGTGGTAGGGGGCCGCGTTAAAGAACTCAGGGGGTTGCGAGAGGATTTCCAAAATAAAAGAAAACGCCTTACTAAGACGTTTATTTCCATCTTTCGAAACGTAAATGAAAACATATACAAAAATAATGCTTTAACACTTAACTAACCTAAGTTTTATCGTATATTCAGGAACATAAACTTGACTACTCGTGCACCTTGTGGAACATAAACGAAAACATTCACACTTTTATACATAAAAAAATTACAAAGTAAAAGAATATTAATGCGACGTATGTGCCTGTTTTTCAAAAACTAGCATCTCAAATCTGGGCTCTGTATTTGATACGCACACAATAATATTATTTTCAAGTTCGAGACGATTTCTCACTTTTGTTTTGATGAGAGTCATAGGCGAGAAACTCAACTCGTATAAATATGATATTTCAAATCGAATCAAACACTTTACAGCTTCGTTTGCGAGCTGGGGATATTCTTGCATTCTTTTGGTCCAAAAGTGATCTAGGTTCTGTGAAAAAAATTCTAGTTTTAACATTCCATCACTTGATATTTCAATAAGTTGTTCTTTCATGTTTGTTGCAATCTCAGCGTGCTGAAAAGAATTGTATAAAAATGGATTCAGTATCCATCTGTAATTATCATAACTGTTTTGAATTTCTTTGGGGAGATAGTCGCAGAACTGTTGCTTCAAGTTGTGCAAACTGATTTGTATATCTGCCCCAAACATGCTCAGAATTTATCGCACTATACTTAGTTAAATCTTCCATGAATTCTTGAATGCACTAGAATGAATTAATCTTCTTTTTCCCAATTGAAGTCGACCATAAATCAAGTTTTTTTTTATAAATCCGATAATTTTATCCATGGCTGTTATTATATTAACAACACACAAAATATTTAAGTGTTCGAAAATATCAGCAAGGAAAACCAGTCTAAGAAGCCAAAGAGGACTGGAAAATAGGTTCTCATATTCCGATGTTTCATCATGCAAGTACATCAAAAGTTTTGATGTTAACTGATATTCTCTCCTTCCACTTCTTAAAGGGTGTCAACCAAACCTCTTTTGGAATACTTGTAAAATACTGATGAATAGCTACACTGATTTCTTCCTCAGACGAACATTTCGTACCTCGCAAATGTTTTTTAAGCCCATAAAACAGCCGAAAGTCAGACATTGCTAAACCAGGTGAGTAGGGTTGGTGTTCCATTACTTTCCTATTTTTTTCAGGCAAATATTGGATCGTTGGAGCTGCGATATCGGAGGATGCGTTATCATGTTGAAACATATCATTCTCACTCTACTGAACTCCCGAGGCAAACATTTTTGGGTGTACCATTTAGCTGTAACTGTTTTTTGTTCATCCAATTTAATTGCACATATCAGACCCCTACTTTTAAAGAAGACTGCATACATAACATTTTTCAAAGCTCGCTGCTTCTTTGTCATTGTTGGTGTTTCTTCGTCTTTGTGGATCCATACGCAACTCCCTTAACGGGTAGGTACGTCGAAAAACAGAATATACCTTTCGTCACCTGTCACAATTTATAAAAAAAAAATTGGTGCGCACCATTCTTCCAAAGAGGTACGCTCTGCTTTTTTAAAGTCAGAAGGCTGATACGACACAGAACGACTAACACCTTTTTTTGAATGCAGGTGATCGTGTATGGTTATTGGTTATCCTAACAGCTGAGGATCCTATTGAGCTGATGCTCTATTACAGCATACGTGGCTCTGTTGTCCTCTTCAGTTAGTTTCTTAGCAGCAGCAGTATTTCCTTCTCATTGAGATGCTGAACAGAACTTCTTTCGCGTCATAACAAATCGTAACTCCAAAATATTCTCTAGTTAATTCCATTTCTTCACTTTTGTTAACACTTAAAAAAAATATAGAAACTTCGATTCTAACCAATACTAATACAACAATTAAACCTCAACTGACCGATAGAGAGTTACTCTAAATAACAGTGTACGTTTTGTTTTTCATGGCCTACTTTTTTTATTCTCAATTATATCGACTAGGCCCTCGTGTATACATGTCATACACCATTATCGCTTCTAATTCCTCGTACACACGCACAAAATACTGGACCAATATAACAACTGCTTTATAACATAAAAGTTGATTTCAACAAGAAAAGATAACAGATAAAACAGCAAGCATTTAAATATAAACTGAAATAAATCAAATAAAGTATGTGTATAGAGCGAATTACTACACATTTAAATCGGAATGAATAATACAATAACAATGCTATATGCGCATGTGTTGATTAAAATTCTCCCCTTTATACTACTTCTTACGAAAAGTAATTCCTTTATATATTCGAATCTGTTAGTTAGACAGCATTAAACTTCTAACACTTTCCATATGCAGTATGTAGTACATATGTATGTACGAATACAAAAAGTAAAACCAACTTACAGTCGTATAGTTTTTCCAATTAAAATGCCGCTAATGCATCGTTATATATGTTGCGTATATATACACGCATTAAATTTCCGTGGCGAGTGAGAGCTTTGCGATGGCAACAATTGCCAGTAATTATCCATTAAACCAATCACCATTTTTCAACTGTATCAGGACAGGAGCGGTCAAGAAAGTTCTACGACAGCGGTCTTGTGCTATTTATAGACCTGTAGTAATGTGGTGTCATTTTTACAGCGTATTGGATATACACCAACACGCACATTAGGCACTCATTCATTTCTGAAAGCTACATTTCGATGTTACAACACAGACCTAGTTAAATATTAACTGGCTCTAAATCCTATAAGTAATGATGAGTTTAGTTGAAAATATAGGAAGAAAAAACAAATCGTTGCGAGTAAAGCTTATACAACTCTTATTTTTAGTACCATTTCAAGTAGAACTACAATAATAGCAAAATAAGAGGCACAATAAACTGTTTACATCTGCTTTTCATCTAAATTTAAAACAAAAAAGATCTATGACTTTTTATCCGATACAGACCTCTTAAAAAATAAAAAAGGTGTGTAGTAGATTTCAAATATCTTATCCAAATTTTACTCACAAGTTTACAAATAGTACAATATAGGGTGGTTAGAAATCCACGGAAAATCGTCAGGATAGGGAAATTCTATGATTAATTCTGAGTCTACAATCCTAATTCAGAAAAGTTGTACAGTTATTAGTTAATACGGATTACTTTAAGGAAGTGTAGATTTGGCAACACCGTATAAAATAATAATTTTTAATTAACGTAAATGCTCAAACTGACAGCCATTAGTTTGTATACAAAGTTGTAGTCTTATTAGAATTGAGTTTAGGACGCCTTGCAACATACACGCGCAATTCAAGACAATTACTGTTTTAATTATCCACAATATAATAACTGTTTTCATTCAAAAGAAATATTTTCTTAGCGTTTTTTCTCCGCTGAAGAGGAGTATATACTTGTAATGAAATAATTGTATTCCTTTGTTTAAGAAATTTGTTAAATTGATTGAAGAAAGTGATTCTTAGTATAAGTAATTGGACGTTATGGCCAGAGAACGGCAAAATTGTATGGAATGACGTCAGTCGCAACAGAGGCGTATGCAGATTATTTCAAAATCAAGAAATCAGTGAATGGTAAGCAATCATAGTATTCGCATCGAGCTCTCTCCTTAAATGATTCTACGTATATTTACTGTGTCTATTCTCTATTTCGTTATTAGGTTTTTAAGGTATTTAATTTCCATATTAAACGCTTACCATTGACGATACAATACTTGAATGAAAGTCCGAGTGATATTGGAAATAAACTGATTAAGTTGATGAGGTGTTCAGCAGAAACCTCGATTTAAATACACTAAACCAATTGTCAGGAAAAAAAGAAAAATTAAATGCACCTCAGTTTACGGAATTCATTGGTTCCAAAAACATTTCGTAATCCGAAATTTCGCAAATTGCAATTAAATGTTCCTATAAGAAATAAAGGAAATAGAGATAATCCGTTCCTATAACCAAAAAAATAATCACAAATTCATTTTATATATTTCAAATACAATTGAACATAGAGAAAATAAAGTTACGTACAAAAATCAATAAAAGCTCTTAAGATTGGAATTAAAAAGAAATAACTTCACTTACATACACTACTTTTAAAGATGTTTTACCTAATGCCGTCTTTATTGGCTACGATAATTTTATGCTAATGCATGATAATGCTCGAACCCGTGTCGCAAGGACAGTGATCCAGTACCTTGAGGTTGCGGGGCTTGAGTGGTCAGCAATTAATCGTGACGCAAATCCCATAGAACATCTATGGGACATTCTCAAAAGAAATATACGAGCACGAAACCCAGCTCCTAACTCAATTGCAAAATTAAGAATTGCTGCACAGGAAGAATGGGATCGAATTCCGCAAGAAATCATCAAAGATCTTTTGCGCAGCATGCCTAAGAGGATGCAGGATATCGTTACAGCAAGAGAAGGAAGTACTAAGTATTAAAGTGTTGTTATGTTGCGTTGTTATTATGTTTATGGGTAATTAATGTTGCTTTCTTCAATTAAGTGTTTTAGCCAAAAACAAGTTGTTTCAATAACTCCTCCACGAATTTGCTATGAATCCTCCATATGTAATTTGTTTGATTATCAATAATGTAAAACACTCCAGTATGCAACAAAAATCACAAAAGTTTTAAAGAGAAAAATAATAAAGGCCGAAAATAAAATATGCAATATTTTTGTCTGTGAGCGTATTATAGAGGGAAATACGCCACTTTTCAAAATATGGAGACAAAAAAAACAGTCTCTCGTTAAAAAACAAAGTTTAGTTGCAGTAACTAAAAAGGATAACTATTTTTAAGTAAGAGAATAGGAAATAATCTTCCCGCTGTTTTCAGTTTTTCGGATATTTCAGTCCCAATAATATTTTACAAATTCTAACACATCGCATATACATGTTTTAAAATCAGTTTGTTACCGTTAGTATTTTCGCAAGTGATAGATTTCATTGGTTACAATTTACTGTTTGAGTTCAAAAAGTGAGAGTGGTATGTATTGTTGACTCGTATCTCATATTACTCATTTGCAGGTCATTGCCAACCTCCTAACCCATCTTCTCGATAATCCACCGCTGCGATATTGATCTACATATCTCAGCTTGAACAATTCCAATTTCATGTTAGTGTTTAGGTTACATATGAACTTAACTATATGTAATTATAATTAAAGGCCACAGATTATATTGTACTATATATAGTTCTTCTTTGAAAGGTTAGTTGTAATTGGAAACGTCTAAATACGTATATGAAACTAATGCAATTCTTATACATAGTTTAAATAGCCAAATTCGGTCAAAAATGTTGTCCAAAAGAAAATTATAATTCTCTAACTAAATATATTTGTATGTATTAAGTGCCTTTGAAATTATAACTGCATCGCATCGATGATGATTTCAAAAAAATTGCCACAGTGTACAAATACATAATATGTACCTATACATACATATACAGACCTATATTACATACAAGATCAAGTAATTACTATGCAACATCTCATCCAAAGCTACTGGCTACAACGGTATTGGCATTGAACAGATTAAGGTTTGCTGTCCACATCTCCTTCCATTTATGACTCATATATTGAATAGCTGAAACTCGCCTTAGAATTGTCAATCAGGTGTACAATTCTTCATTTTCTGTGTATTTTTTTTTGTATACTTGATTGAATAAAGAGATATTATTATTATTATATCTTCGTGTTTCTTTCCTAATGTCTGGTAGAAGCCATGTGTTGTTCCTTTTCCAAAAAAGAACACTCCAATAGAGTTTACTGATTTATATCCCATTAGCAGTCTATGTGTTACGTCTAAGATATTAGAAAAAATACTAATATGATATTCAGTCCTTGCAAATAGTATACGAGGTGTGTTCTTAAAGTTCTTGAAATGTAGCTATAAATGGAATTGAAGAATACCAGGATTTCATTCACCTCCGTTATATTGAAAGTCTCCTTGAGAGTGCAGACACCAATCCCAGCGTATCTGCCACGGAAGGAATGTATTCTGGAAATCCTATTTTGTTAATGTGTTCAGCACCGGTCGTGGTTGAGCTTAATTCTCTTATATGTGCCAAATCTTCGCTCTTTCAATTTGATTCTCATCTTTCGAAAAAGGAAAAAGTCATAAGGGGTGAAGTCAGGCGAGTACGCTCGATGAGGAACAACGACCGTGTTGTTTTTAGCCAAATCTACTGTACGTGGAAAGCCGTATATGGTTTCGTGTTATCATTTGACCTGGCACTCTGGGCGGCGCGACAGGATCGGATCCGCTGTTATGTGTAAACATATACCGCGTTAGTAAGTTCCATAGTAAAGTGAACCGCTAAAATATATAGACAGTATTACAACGTTTGCCCGCTATGAAAGTATAAGGTGGGGAGCCGCTCGAAGCGAATCGGGGACGCTCCTAGCACAAGCGACAACATTATTCGCTATATGTATGCGCCTATAAATGAATTCTTACGTACCCTAGTAGATATACGTGGTATATATTGAAGTGTTGTAAAACTTACATAGTCGAACGCAACTGTCATTCCAGCACGTAGAATGTATTCAGTATGGCAACTCGGTCAATGTGAAATTCCCTCTGGCGAATATTAGTTCCTTTCCAATAGCTCCTATTCCTCAAGTTTACGATCTTTGGAGCGAGGGTACTAAATGATGAATTTAAGTCCAGCCAACGACAAACGTGGTGGAACAGTTATTCCTCTTCAGTTCATTTTCCTATTTTCGTAACTCTTCAAAATTAATGAAAAATTTTCCTACAACAAATAACAATGTAAATTCAGAGGTAGTAGCATAATTTCGTCAATTAAATATCTTTCGTAAAGTTGTTATGTAGAACGTCAATAAGCTTCGTTATTGTTGGGTTGTCAGTGGTATCTTAGGTCATAGAATAATGTATTTTGAGTCATCTAGTCGCGTTACTACATTCATTTCATTATGCTACTTTAATAAATAGGTTTATTCATTAAAATTCATCGTCAATTTGTATTTGAAAAGGAATTATCAAAATTTGTTGTGGATAAAACAATCGCACCGCCCAAAAATGCCAACTCTAGCTGTCATAGTGGAGAACGCAGTCGTTACATTTAAAGAAAGGTATCTTTAACATACATGAGAATTTGAGAACATATAAAAATGATATTAGAAATAGTAACCCACAGTAACCTTATGAGATAACAACGTAAATGGTACAGGCCAATAACCTGCAACACAACATCCGCAAATAAATTATATTCGCCATATTTTTTTCAATTCGTTAAAATATGCTTACAAACAGAATCAAAATACTCTGCTTATCTACATTATAGAACAAACATTTTTATTCAACTTGCGGCGGCAATAAATAACAAAATCATTGTTAATAAATTTTAATCTTATTGCGATAGAATACTTTACTTTAATTAAATCAATAAAAGCCTTTTATTGATTCTGAAATAAACAACATTAACTACCAGGAATTAAAAATATCCCCTTCTAAGTACTAGTACTCTATACCTATAACTCTATATAAACAAGGATCTTTACATACAAAATAAAGTTTGCTATTTTCTTGACAGATTGCATTGAAGCCAAAGGTAAATATATTGACTTACGAGATAATACTCAAATATTCCCAAAGCTAAGCGATAAGTAAAATTGAACAATATCATTATTCTATTCACCTACGTCATCTTCAAAATAGTCCCGTTCGGAGTGTAAACACCGATCTCAGCGCCTCTGCCTTGTTCATTTGTCTTGTTTCGTCAATGTATTCAGCAGCGTCCAGGATTCAATTTCGTTTTCCTCTATCGAATCAAATCTTCATTCCTTTAACTTGATTTTCATGTTTGAAAAAATAAAAAAGTCGCAAGGAGCCAAATTAGGCAAGTACGCTGGATAAGAGACAACAGCCATGTTGTTTCTCCCCAAAAACTGCTGTACGATGAAAGCGTCATGTGGCTTTGCGTTTTCATGGTGAAGAACCCAGTCGTGCGCCACTTCGCTTGACAAAATCATTCTCATATCCACCATTAGCCGCCCTACGGCGTCACCATAGCACTTTGCATTTATCGTCTGAACAGATCACCTAGAACTGACGGGCACTTTGACGAATGTGAAGATGGGCTCTTCCATTGGGCGAATATTGTTTGGTTTCGGAATCGTGCCCATAAGCCCAATTTTCGTCACCTGTGATAACTTTGCAAAAGGAAAATTTGATTCAATTTGAGTCTGTTTTTCAATTCTCTGCATACATCCAAGCGACGTTGTTTCTGTTCGTAGCTTAGTAGTTGTGGCGCGAACTTTGCTGCTACCCTTCTCATGTTGGTAGGGTTCAGAGGTTTGGATAGACACACTAAACAAGGAACTATATCGTAAGAGACTGGCCCAAGTCCAGAGGAGCGCCGTGCTGCGGGTGGTCTAGGCGTACTATACCGTGTCCTGGTGGTGGCGCTTCTCGCTCAGGAAAGGAAGCGCGTATATAGCAAGAAGCGTGGGTCTGGAGAGGTAGGAGCCACCACCGAAAGAGACATCACATTGGCGGCATGGCAATGTCTCTGGGAGGCAGACGGAAGGGGACGCTGGACTGCGAGACTGATTCCGCACCTTTGTCTTTGGATCTTAAGAGGCCACGGGGACTACATATTAGCTAACTCGGTTTTTGCCGGCCATGGCTACTTTAGATCCTACCTACGTCGTGTAAGAAAGAGAGATTCTAGAGTATCCCTATACTGCCCCAGTGATACCGATGATGCCCATTATGAGGCACTTGAGATGGAGATTGGTGAAGGTTTGCCTGACACCATCATATAAAAAGTGGTAGAGAGCGGAAACTCCTGGAGAAGTTTGTCGCGGTATGTGCACTACGTCCTGCACACTAAGAAAGACGACGATATTTATTTGTTCTATTTATCTATTTGTACTATTTAATAATTGTTTTTTTCTTTTAAAACTATAGTGGAATGTGGCCTCCATGCAGCCATTTAAAAGAGACCCACACGGGAGTTATGTGCTAACTGGTTCCGGGTTGGTGCCTAGGAGACAGAGGTGATGTTTTAGCTGGTTGTCTTCTTTTGAGGAAGCCCAGCATGTAGTGCGTAAATGCATTTAAGCTTCCAAACCAAAAAAACCTCCTCATGTTCTTCCGATAAAACTCAGTAACATGTACAATAAGCTACTCCCACTATATTACAAACTTCTTGGATGACATGCCTACGATCATTTACAAGTGTATTCTGAACAGCAATGACACATTCTCGTGTAATGCTGGATATATCCTTTAATATTTGGTGTGTTTCTGTGGCAGTCTTTCCGAGTTTAAAACAAAACTTGATATACATATGCTGTTCCCGCAAATCGGTCATTGAAAAACCGAAAAATCGAACAAACACAACAATGAAGAATTATTCACTATCAACGATCATTTCCACTTATGGCAATAACGTCACTTGGCATACTGGCGTTCGATATAACTGCATCCATTAACGCATGTGATTTAACTGTTTCGGGGACCACCTCGTACTAGTATTGACACTTCCTCCAGAAGCTGTACTATTTTTGTGTAAATGTTTTAGTGATAAAGAAGAAGCTCTGTATCATTGATACCGCTGTGTGAATTCACGAGTCCTTATGTTTTACTGACGGTAACTATCTTAGCTGCCCAATTGTTCACTGGCGGCGAGTAAAGCACCCTAAGCTCAACATCACCCTTCGCTGTTTGACTCAATAAGAGATACAAAGGAATAGTTAAGACAAGATTTAAACTGTTTTACATGCTCTTAACGATGTCGTAAATATATTCCCTATAAAAATATCTGCTTGGGGGACAACCCCTCACCCCCTTATTTTTTTGCAGATTTCGGAATTTTTATATACGTATTCTTGTAGTATGTAACAATTATGAAATTTGCAAAAATATAAGGGGGTGGGGGATTGTTTTCCTAAACAAATATTTGTTATAGAGAAAATATTCACGCAATCCTTAAGAGCATGTAAAACAGTTTAAAACTTGTCTTCACTTTTTGTTGATATATCTTTTAGTTTCCGGGTTATTGAGTCATACAGCGAAGCGTGGTGCTGAGCTTACGGCGCTTTACACCCCGCGAGTGGCCGATTGAGCAGCTAAGGTAGTTACCGTTGTTCTTACGGTCGGTGTATAAACCTACAAAGTTTCATTTAAATCGATGAGATGCACTTACCTGTGTTCCCTTGTGAGTACTGTCTATTAAGCTGAAGTATAGTATTGAAGTATAATGCAATAAAGTAATTTCTTATTGCTGGTTGTGCTTATCTTTTGCGACATAATCTGTGCTACTCTAATTTTACTTAAAAGAGTGTTAAATTACGCAAGTGGAAAGTGTTATACATTACAATTGTTTTCCAAGCATATTGCAAACTTTTAATATTATCAAGATTTGAAAATGTCAGATTGTACAGATGTTGATCTTTTACTTACTTAAAATTAAAGTTATCGTGTCGCGTACTTATATGGACGCGATTATGAATATAAATACGTATTTGCAAGCACATAAAATATTGAACAGCCATTAGCTCTGCACCAGCTTTCATTACAACAACACGCAATAAACAAAATGAACCTAACTAATTTAGACGGCAGTAACGGCGGTGATAAATTCGCGAAAACCAGTTAACTTATACGCAAATCTTACTTGCGAAGAATGTCGTAATTTGCATACATTTGACACAAATGCAGTTATGCCTGCGTACATAAGAAACACCTTCGTCATTGCCTTGTTCTTTATAGAAATGACCTAGTAACCAATTACATTTCCAACATCGACGATTAAGCATTTATGGTGAGCTAAACTGAACGCGAATTTAATGCAATCGAGGATTTTTGTTTGAATCACTAAGTTTAGCTTCTGTGAGCATAATATGTATAAACAAAACCGATTATGCTGCGCAAGAATACGAGCGTAGTCTGAAAAGTTTCCAACCTAACATAGAAACAAGTACTTTTTTATCAAATTCAGTGTTATTTCTCAACATAGTCACCTTGTAAGTCTATACACTTTTCCCAGCGTTGTTCCTATCTCTTTAATCCGTTGAAATAGCAGTTGCCATCTTGTTCTGCAAAACAGGCGTTAATGAATGTGATGGCCTCCTCATTGGATGGAAATCTCTGTCCTCCGAGCGAAACTTTGAGTCTAAGAAACAGAAGGGTGGGGCCAGATAGTGTTCGAACCCCAATTCATATGGCGACCACTGAAGTGGGGGACAGTCCGTTGTCTTGATGGAACAAAACTTTCGTTTTCTTCAAATGCAGCTGTTTTTCTGCAATTTCTGCCTTCAGTTTATGAAGTAATGATGCGTAATATGCCCCGTTATTGTCTTTCATTTTTCAAGATAATTGATTAACACTCCATGACTATCCCAAAAAACAGTCGCCATTATTCTCCCGGCCGATGGAACAGTCTTCGCCTTTTTCGGAGTCGATTCACCCTTCGTAGTCCAGTGTTTCAACTATGACTTGGTTTCAAGAGTGTACTGATGTATCCATGTTTCACTTACAGTTATTAATCGACTCCAAAACTCCGACTTGTTTCGCTTAAACTGCTTCAACAGCGTTTTGGAAATGTTTATTTGGATGCGTATTTGGTCCTGAGTGAGCAAGCGCGGCATCCAATACGCCTTAGATTTTTCATAGCCAAATCTATAGTCAATATATGAAAAACACGTTCTCATGAGATCCCCACAGCCTCTGTTAGCACTCCAACCTTAATTCAAAGGTCTTCTAGCACCATTTGGTGAACTTCTCCGATGTTATCGGTAATGGTTGTGGTTTTTGGCCGTCTAGAAAGTTCATCGTTTACTAAGCTCGTGCGGCCACGTTTAAATTCAACTGCACAAAATTTTACTGTGGCAACTAATGGAGCCCGTAAACAACGTCCATCTCGGTTTTAATTTGCGTAGGTGTATTGCCTTTCAAATGCAAGATTTTAATTCGATTTATTCAATTTTTACAGAAACATACATCGATTGACATAAACGACTATTAAGTGACAACTGAGCGTCCAACATGGCTGAAATTTTCAAATATATCATGCAACGCATGCGCAATTATATTACCAGAATATTTTTGACGAGTAACGCCATCTCGAGGTTGAAGTTTTAAACTTTTGAGACTACCCTCGTAGAACCTTATAAAGGTTTCCAACAGAGTGGGAAATAGGTACGCAGAGAGGGGAGGTTCATATCCAAGGAGGATATTAGTATTGAAACACTATAATATATTACTCCTGTAATATTCTTGTCATATTTAGCATAGTGTTAAATGTATGTGCTTAAGTAAAGGATAAATTTCTTTATTACAATTAGACCTCAATATCACAAGATTCTAAACTACCAAGTATAAATCCAAAACAACGGTAAATTTCGACAAAGTAGTATATGTTCATAATGGATACAACAAAAAATCTATTTACTGTAGTAGAATATCAGCGATAACTTGATATATGCAAATAATTGCATTTTGTTGCTGGATATCTTCATTGTTTATTGGACTCAGCGAAAAAAAATGAAAATATGAGGTGTTGTAAGAAATACCTTGCGATTTAGATTGAAGATGGGAAGGGAGGAGGAGAAAATAGCTTCTATAGATGAAAAATAAAATCGACCTGTTCGAACAATTAGTATTAAATGATTAATGAATTGTATTCCAAACTTTTCCGACATACTTTATGGATTTGATTTATTTAATATATACTCAAAGTAATTATTAATAGGTTCCATGAATAAAACAATATAGGTAAATGAAGATTAAACTTCGTATGATTTATTAAATAATATGTAAAAATGTTAAAATTAAAAAATTATCTTAATAAAACGACCACGACGTCGCGATATTTATTTCCATCCGATTTATCTTATATTTACATTCATTCTAATCATGTGTATCATGTGTATGTTTTCAAAATATACATAGCTCCACCTCGATTTTATTATTATTCTATTGTTTACTAAAAAATTGGTACAGAATAAAGGCTACCAAAACTAGAGGTGTTGAAGCAGAAATGTAAATAAATATACGTCTATTTGTTAATACATTAGTATTCTTTGTAAATGCATTTTACATATTCTTAGTTCAAGAAATTAATGTAAAAATCATTTTTTAACTAATCCCTAATTTAAAATAATGTAATTAAACAAAATTTTATTTTCATTGGAAGACAGCTATAGTGGCGCGGCAAAATTATGGAATAAATTTAATAAAATTGTTACTTGTTTTTCGTAGAAATGCTCAGATAAGTCAATTTTATTTTTTTTAAACAAACACTTTTGTATCAATCTTAATTTTCCCCCTTATGGTTTTCAGGCAATGACGTCATCGACAATTTTTTTTAATGACAACGTTACATACCACAAAATTTTCGAATAAAAGTCATTTAAAGAGTGGAAAACATAAATGTTGTTAATAACAAAAAGCAAAGATAAATGCTGTCATTCAAGAAATGAAACGATTGTTTCATTTAAATAAAATATTCGAAATGCTATCCTCCTGTTCATATATTTTACTACTAACAGAAAGCCTAGCAAAAAGTAAAGATATCTTTTTACAGATCAAGAAGGTACAAATACTCGTTATTCTAAATAAAAAAAATTTTGAAAGTTTACTAAGTATGGATCATTTAAGTGAAACAGCGCACAGAAATTTTGATACTTGTTGGATGCGGTGATAAAACCAGAACTCAGCAAGAAGTGTGCAATTTGTTTAATGTGAAATATCAGCCAATACACAGTGAGTAAAATCGAGAGAAAATTTAAAGAAACTGGGCATGTCAAATACATTTCAAATGGAGGGTGTTGTAAGGAAATGAATGAAGATGTGGTCTATCTCGATCAATTGTAGCAGACAATGAAGTTTAGTTTCTCAGAGATCAGTATTACGTGCATTAATAACAGAAAAATGTCATCCTTACAAAATACAACTACTGTTAGCGAATTTTTAAACAACTGAGGACTCCCCAAGGTGCCCAGATCTTCCGTTTCTTGATTATTTTCTTATGGGGGTACTTATCAAAAATCCAGGTTGATAGATCACAAAATCTAGAAGATTTGAAAAATAGCATTAGGTATAAAATTAGTCAAATTAGTCAAAATGCAAAATGAATGCGTTCCTAGATTTGCTTACTATCAAGGTAACCGGTAAGTGGTATTTCGAACGCTTTATTTAAAGGAAACAATCATTTCATTTTTTGAATAACAGCATTTACCTTTGCTTTTTGTTATTAATAAAATTTACGTTTTCCACTCTTTAAATGACGTTTGTTCAAAAATGTTGTTATGTAAGCTATTAATAATTTTAATCGTACCATTTAGATAATTAAATGATCTCTCAACATAAAAAAATCGGGAATTATCATTTAAAAAAGTTGTCGATTATGTTATTACTAGAGTAACCTAAACTTGCGGACTCGCATAGGCGTCGGTATTACGGGTTAATATAAGAATACGAAAAATTCATAAATAAACTAAACCGGTAGAGAAGCAAGCATGTAGTGTCGACCTTGAATATAAATCATGTTAAACCGCGCTGAGAGAGATTTCGTTTTAGTACCGGTTGAGCTGTTGCAGAGATTAGTCGAACGGTCAAGATTATGTACTTACGTGTCGCTTTTGAAAATATAGCTGGTGTTTTTTGTGTGTTGTAGTATTATACCAAGTACATAATTAGTGTATCGTTTCATATAGAACTAATATTTACATACCTAAGAAAACAATGCCTCGTAATAGATTTGCTACTAATGTACATAAGTATGTGTCACTTTTTCCCCATTTAAAATATGACGGTAGTGCAGTTTTTTGCTTAATATGCAATATTCGTTTGGCTGCATTGGACAGAACTGATTGCCAGAGGCATGTTAATGGTATTAAGCATATGAGAAATGCAAGAGCTGAAATACCTTATACACTATTCCTCATACATTTATTAATTATGTTTACCTCTTGTAATCTTCCGTTGTCGTTGGTGAGAAAAGCAGCTTTTAAAACGTTTTGGCGACAATACGTTCCAAAGTACCCATTACCCTCACAAACACAATTACAGAATCATTTGCCGCGAATGAAAGAGATGCTAGAAAATGTGTGTAAACGTGATTTGTGTTCCAAAAAAGTATGGATTACCGTGGATGAGACGACCGATATAAAGAAAAACAGTATTGTGAATGTAATAGCTCGCGTTTTATCTAGCGAGAACACAGCATCTCGATATTTGTTAGCTTGCAAACGTGTTCAACAATGTACCGCGGAAAATATTCAAAATGTGATAATGAACGCTTTGAAAAAATTTAAAATTGCCCAAGATCAAGTTACGATTGTGACAGATAGTGCAGCAACGATGTTAAGTGTTGGGCGATCCTTAAAACATATATTTCCTAACTTAATACATATAACCTGCGTGCTGCATGCTTTGCATTTAGTTGGTGAAGTTGTTCGACAACATTACGGAAACGTTGATCGGATGATTGGAAGTACTAAAGCAGTGTTTCGTAAATCTCCTAAACGTTTAAAAGAATTTCGTAAATTTTGTCCAGGTATTCCAGAACCTCCTGAACCAATTTTAACGCGATGGGGTACTTGGCTAACAGCAGCTTCTTACTATTTGATCCATTTTCAACAAATTCAATCAGTTATAATGCGATTTAATCGGAATGAATCTAAAGCAATTAGAGAAAGTCAAAGAGAATTTCAAATTCCTCAACTTTTAGAAGATTTAGCAACAATATGTACCAATTATACAGTATTACTAGATGCCATCAGAAAACTACAATGTACTGAATTGTCATTGCAGGAATCATTAGACATAGTGGAGAGTGTAAAAAATAAACTACACACATTAAATGATATGCCAGGATTATGCGCTAGTCAAAAGTTGGCAGATGTTTTAAGGAAAAATCCCGATTTTAATACTTTAGAGGCCGTTTATAATAAGTGTGAGAATACTGAACTTTTAAGTGATTTTGAAAAACAGTTTCTACATGCAAATGTAACTTCCTTAGATGTGGAGAGATCGTTTTCTATGTAAAAGAGTATTTTTTCTTGTCGACGCACGAAGTTTAAAGAAGTAACTGTGGAAACATATGCAATGATGCAAGTTTACAGTAGTCCACATCCTAATGCCTCTAATTTGTTGAATAATTAGCAAGTAAGTTTATTTATGAATTTTTCGTATTCTTATATTAACCCGTAATACCGACGCCTATGCGAGTCCGCAAGTTTTGGTTACTCTAGTTATTACTCAAAAACTAGAATTGGGGGAAACTTAAAATTGATGCAAAAATGTTTATTTTTAAAAAGTAAAATTGACCTGTACCAGCATTTCTTCGAAACACAGATTGCTTCAAATTTAAGGAATTTATTCCATTATTTTTGCCACGCAAAAAACCGGAGTAATATGAATGTATCGTAAAGTGTCCAGAGGATCATATTCGGAATAAAAATGCATATTGTATATTGTAATAAGCCTGCATAAATATATTCACATTAAAATTATCTCCATAAATAAATCTTCTAGTATTTTTAAATAAATCAAATTCATTACGCATCATAGCCTGCATTCATACTGAATCATAGCCTTCGTCTTTTTATACCTCTTTCCCTAGATAGCTAAGGTGACATGAATATTTTTCTGACGTTTTGATCCAAGTTGATTTGCATAGTACAGTACAATATTTAGAAGGATTTATACGTGTTTTATTTTCCATATTTCACTAAATGCTAAATATCACGTCTGTTTTTTCTTTACACAAAAATATTTTGAGGTTACGTTTTCTATCAGAAATGTGTAACGAAATATTATGACGTCCCGGTTTAATACAATCTAGTCAAACGATTTTGACTTAATATTTATTCACTGCATTAAAAAGTCTTTCATGCTAGATAACTTGTCAAAAATGCTCCTGTACCCTATTTTATTATTGGTTACATCATCCAAATTTTATTCCATATGCACGATTAGGGAGTCGTTAGTAAGCATTCAACATCTTTTATGTTGCCATGCTAGGTCTTTATGCTTTAATAACAAATTCTTACTGTTATCAGCTTCGTATTTTCATAAGTCGGTTTTTAGCACACGATCTGAATTGTTGTCCCAAATCCGTATGTGATAATTTTTTTTTGTGAAATATACTAACAAGGAATGGGTCAGACGTTGGGGTCACCGGTTCTCAGTCTTAGCATAATCATTTCGTGATTAGCGTGTAGCCAAAGAGGGTATAATCCAAATTATCGTTGAATTGAAAATACAATAGGTAATTAAGCATTCCAATACAAGTATTTATGTACGTTACTTGATAATGGGAATCATATCGGCTTCTTTACTGACAGAATAGATCTTGGCATTAATAATAATGTAATAACGTAAGAGACCTACGATACAAGCGTTCATAGATCTCTTAAGCTACTAAATAACACATACTGATCTTTGACAGGTGTCGCATTTCACTTGGAGGTATATCCGGACTATACACTATATACGGTGGATGTTCCAATTCGTGAAAAACACATTCGCGGATGGCAGCTTGTGAAATGACGAACATCTTTTGTCAATTCTCCTCGACGTTTTGCAGGAATATTGTCCCTCACATTATGCAGTAAAGACGTATAGTATGTGCTGTTGACTGCTAATACCATGTCTTCAATAATTGAAATGTTATGAGACATTATCAGTTCAAATCACCGACCGGGGCGCTCTCATCTTCAAGCGATTCATGCCCTACACGGAAACATTTTGCCCTCTTTCTTACAGTGGAATATGTAGTGGTAGTAGTAGTGCTCTTTATTTCTTAGTACAAGCTGGTAATAGATGTACATGAAAAACGTTAACAATACATATACATAAATTAAAAATATAATATATAGTTACCACCTAATCAAAGAAATCGTTAAAATCTTGAATTGAGTAAGCATTAACTTGGAGGAGACATAACTTTAGTTTTCGCTTAAAAATGTACACATTAGGATAGTCTTTCATTTCGTTAGGCAAAACATTGAAGAATTTCGTTCCCATGAACATAAGACTTCTTTGAAAGGTTGATGTTTTGTGTGAAGGTGGCAACTGTTTCTAGACCATAAGGGTGTGATAAACTCACATTGAAAGAGTCACGAAATTTAAAAATAAAACACAGTACTTCCAAGACGTACATATCATAAAACGTTAATAAGTTATTATTTCTAAAAACCTCTTTACAAGAATCCCTCTATCTCAAACCGATTAGTGTTCTAATCGCTCTTTTTTGTAAAATAAAAATACGATCTGCGTCAACGCAAGAGCCCCAATGTATAATTCCGTAGCGCATCCTTGAATAAAATTCCGAATAGTAAAATGATTTAACGGTGAAGTCACTACATGATCTTTTCAATTGGTAAAGCGCATAACATGACCTCGCTAGCTTAGGACATAGCTGATTAGACCATTTTAAATTCTCATCTATAAGGAGGCCAAGCAACCTAGATGTACTACCCAATTCAAAATCAGAGTTGGTCCATTCCGTATTTCCTCTCATTAAAGAAGAGCATACAGCTAGTTTTGTTGGCATTTAAAACCAATTTATTTGCACTCATCCAGTTACTGATGTCATCAAAAATCGAACTAGCTGCTATGAAGAGATCACTGGTGTTTCGCATGGAGACAATTATATTGATGTCGTCGGCATATAATGTTACAGCAGCCGCACTACTCAGGCAATTAGGAAGATTGTTGACGAAAAGTAGGAACAAGGTTAGTCCTAGTACCGATCCCTGTGGGACGCCTCTCTCCACAATCCTACCACCTGAGACGCAATTGCTACCGCTAACATATTGTTTTCTTTTGTTGAAAGGTAAAATTGGAACCACTTTAAACAAACACCAGTGATCCCATACTTCTCAAGTTTGTAGAGCAGAAGAGAGTGATCCACACAATCGAATGCCTTAGAAAGATCTATCAGCATACTCAATCAAGGCACTCCATTATCAGAGTTAGGATATAGACGACTTATGAAACTAAAAAGAGCAGTATCAGTAGATTTACCTGGAGTAAAATCGTCTTGATTCTCATTTAGCAATCGAAAACGATGGAAATAGTTTATTATTTTGATATTAACTATAGTTTCATCCTGCTTAGAAAAGACTGATAAAATGGAAATAGGACGATAATTGCTCATATCATTCTGATCTCCCTTTTTAAAAAGAGGTATCACTTTAGCCGTTTTTAATTTAGTGGGAAAGATGCCAAACTCAAGTGAGAGGTTGATAACAAACACCAAAACCTCTACTATAGATGACAAGTTCATTTTCAAAAGAAAAGATGGAACGGCATCGTCTCCAGAATTAAGAAGATAAATCACATTAAACGCCGTCTAAACGTTGTATAATGTGATTAGGCGTATGCCCTTCTTTTGTTAAAAATTTTATGGCCGTGCGGGAAACATTTTTTGTTACCTTAGACATTTTCATGCACTAGTCACGTTGTCTGGCTGGCTACAAAAAACTGCTACTCTTCGAGCTGTAATATATAAAGTGTAGGCCTCGCACATGTGCACCTATGACGCAACGGAATTTAAACACGCTAGAACCTGTGTAACCTGTCAGGCCGAGAATTTTCGGCGCCTACCTCATAGATATTGAGTGTTAGATAGGGTTTTATTTCTGCCAGCCATTTTGTATTCGTGGAAGTATTGATAAAATAATAACGTCCATATGCATATTAATTTAAATAATCTAGTGCAATGTGGATGGCATATATATGTATATTAGACAATAATGTTGATTGGAATCGTTCCACAACAGCACCGTTTTTGCTACAATATAACGCATTCATCGTTATCGCATATTAACATACGTACATACATTTACATGATGTCCAAATGCACACTTGGTGTTAATTTAGTAAGTAATATGCAAATTTACACATTTTAATTTGATAACAATCATTGAAATAACTGTTACATTAAAATCGACGATTTACGATCCGAATATATTACAGCAGTAAATGTTTTATAATATAAGGAGCTTAATTGGAGTTATTGAATAGCAGTCTACAGTATTGGTTTGGAGCTGTATCTGCACAAAAATTCCAAAAAGGTTAGAGACTTATCACCAGGGATACGATTTCTGCCCACCGCCAAGGTACGAAATATGAAAATTTGCTGAGAGGAGTGTACGCATAGATAGGTGGGAAGTACGGAAGAGGCCGTTGGT
Organism: Dynastes maya; assembly: GCA_029619315.2. NCBI lineage: Eukaryota > Metazoa > Arthropoda > Insecta > Coleoptera > Scarabaeidae > Dynastes > Dynastes maya. The sequence continues at coordinate 51,623,308 of JAROYE020000003.1, read as the reverse complement.
AGGGATTAGTCTGCCGTGTCTAGTATAATACACCGTACTAAATATGCATGTGGTATTGTATTGAAAGAATTGATTTAATTTATTCGTAAGCATAAGTGTTTTCTCAGGGGAAAACATTATTTTTGTAATATGCTCAACGTTATAAGTATGATGTTTACACAAATATTTAACAGTTTTCATTCGCCAAGAGGATGACTGAATGATTTGCGGTAACCAAGTGCTTTTTTTTTATTTTCAGAAATAAATCGTCTTCGATTGGCTCGCAACAAAGCTTTATATTGAGAGAAACTTCTCTCCGCTTCACAAGAAACTACCGGTGCAAAAGAAAGTTTTTTTATTTCATCCTCGTTATAGTTTAAATTGTGAACAAGAATATTACCTCCAATTTGGTGAATTTTTTGTTAAAAACACCTTTAAACTTTTTTAAGCTAATGTTAACTCTGCTTCATGTAACAAATTCAAATTCTGTTACAATGAGGTGGTTCTGTTTTTGAATTTTACAATTGTATTAGACAGACACTGAAAATGTTTTTGAATATTTTCTAAATCGTGCTGTATACTTTCTTTTTGCAGTACAATTTGGGCACCTTTAATTGCTACCGCATGTATAAAATCTAGTTCAAAAACTGCCGTCTTAATTTGATTAAAATTTTCGGCATAGTACGCAGCAGCTTCGAGCCAACGTGTTAAAATTGGTTATGGAGGTAACTGCAAATCAGGATATAGTTCCTTTAGTCGAGAAATACGAGAGCATCTTAAATATACCTTTTTCACAGACAAAATCAACTGATTGATGTTATCCGAATGGTTTCTAACTATTTCAGCTACGCGTTGTAAACCATGTGCCAAATAAGTTACGTGAAACAACCCAGGATTATTTCGTTTTAATTCCTTAGCAGCTTTATCGGCATTTCAATTGCATTTCCGGTTTCATCGGAAGTGACGTCAACTTTCTCTTTTTAAATAGAGCACCCTGTATATTTTTACGTTTTTAGAAAGGCAATCGAAAACCAAATCCAACGATACCACATATGTTACACTCTAACTTAAGAAGTATGACGATATGTAGCAATAAAAGTTTTGGTAATCTGTTTTTGTTGTTACGCAAAGTTGGCTAGGAAAGAACGCCAAATTGTTTACTGTGACGTCAGACTGATCTAAAGAACTCGTTACTAAGCAAAGTAATCATAACAATTGTCAAACTGTCAAATCTCAATTCCAAAAACGTACATTATTCTTGTTGTTTATTGTTATTGTATCCAGCATTTGCCATACGTTCCTTCTTTGCTGTCATTATTTTCTCTCACTTTAACTTATTTTGTTAATTGTTGAACTTTATTGCAATTAATTAATTATGACGAGTCTGTTTAAATGTGTTAGTTTTTGATAGACAATATCTCTGTTTTTGGGGCTTTTTGTGTTGTTACCTCTATGATGGTTTTGGCACGAGCCATGCAAAATTGCTGGGTAAATTTTAATATTGTGTAAATCTGGTAACAATTACCACCTTATTTGCCATGGTTACACAACGAATTGCACAATAATCTAAATCATATTATCTTCTGTTAAAGCAGTTCGCCCTGCAAATTTTACACTATCTATGCTTACTTAGGGCAAAGTTCAAATGTTTCCGGCTGTACAAAGGCAGTGTTCATTATGCTCTACTTCGTGGTAATTGTTGCCAAATTTACCGAATATTAAAATCAAGTACTTACTCTTATCTTACGTAGTCCATGCGAAGGCCATTGTAAAATCAACAATATAAAAAACTGAAACTTAAGCACATTGCCTATCAAAAACTAAAAAATTTAAACAAACCGACCACAATTAATCAATTACAATAAAGTTCGATAAAGTAAAGTAGAAACAACAATTAAAAAAACTAAGTATGTAATAACGAACACAAAGAACGAAAGTATGACAAATGCAGGTTGTAATAACAATAAATAACAAGAATAATTTAAAATTTGAAAGATTTTTTCTTGATTTCAGCGGCTTTATCATTAAATATATTGTGGTTAGAGTTAATTAAAACTGTATAATTTTAACGTTTCTACAATCATTACTAACGCTGGCTACGAGCGGTACCGCGCATCGGCGTAGAACCAGTTCGGACCAAGAGGAACGGTAGTATTACTTCGTCTGCGGAGCAGTACGGACATTTTCGCTGCCGGTCATTTGCGCAATTGTTTATCTGTCCTAGAAAAATTATGATTTCGTCAGCAAAACGACCGCGGTCGGACAAACTTCGAAAATTTATTGCAGAAATTCCAGACTTAATATATGAAGGTGCTAAAATTAAATGAGTAATCTGTAAAATCCCGTTAATGTGTTGGTCCAGACAACATTGTCTACGACACGTAAATAGTGAAAAGCATCTCTCAAAAAGAAATTGCGCACGAGACAATGAAAAATTTATATTTAATTTATGCGTTACGTTTATCGCATATAATATACCGTTTAATTAACTAGACAAGGAACCATTTATCTGCTTTTGGAATAACTATTCGGAGTGCAAATTACCAAGTCAAACATCGTTACGAAGAATTGTGCCATCTGCGCGCGAACATATTGAACAAAAAATAAAATCGGAGTTGAAAGATCAAAAATTGTGGTTATGTGTCGACGAAACAACAGATCGGAAGAAACATTCTGTTCTTAATGTAATGGCACGCAAATTGGAACCTCATCAATCGGCACCTTCAATTCTATTAGTCTTCAAACGAATACAACAGTGTACTGCCGAAGTAATTTCAAAGTTAGTGTTAAACACATTGGACAAGTTTGAACTTTCAACAAACCAACTCTTGATGTTAGTGAGTGATGGTGCTGCAAACATGCTTTCTGTAGGCCGGTCTCTTAAAAAGCATTCTGCTAATTTGTTACACATTACGTGTAAAATTCATGCTCTCAATCTTGTAGCGGATAGTATCAGAAAATGTTATCAAATATTAAGTATTTGTCAAATTACCGAAACGTATTCGCGAATTTCACAGACTGTGCCCCTGTATACCAGAGCCACCAGAACCTATTCTAACTCGTTGGGAAACATGGTTACAGGCCGCGTTTTATTATCATAAATATTTTGACAATATTAAGAACGTGCTTTTACAATTCGATACAAAGGAAGCTGCCGCTATTCAGAAAAGCCAGTCGAAATTTCAAGATAGTCAGGTTAAAATGGATTTAAAAATCATTCACGACAATTACTTCGGGCTAGCAGATGCAATAGAAAAATTACAAAATCCTGCGGTGCCGTTAGAAGAATCTCTACAAATAGTGCAACATGTTCACGCACAGCTATGCGCGATTGAAGACGCAAAAAATGTTTCTGTTCTAGAAAAATTTGAAAGTGTTTTTGAGAAAAATTCTTATTTTGGCACATTAAGACACATTTGTGAAGGTGCGTCAACAGAGTCGTTAAGTTATTTGCAAGATTATTTTACTTACGCAAATATTACGTCACTAGATGTAAAACGTTCGTTCTCTGCATATAAACGCATTTTTTCCTCCTGCCGTACTAGTTTCGCCGAAACAACAGTTGAAACATATCTAATGTTGCAGATATTTAACAGACATTATTCACTTTGTGATTTCACGGAGGACTCTTAAAATGGTAAGTGTTTGAGCACGTGTTATTTAATTTTTATTTAAAAGATGAGCGAAATTATTTGTGGCAGCAAACATCTCTGTTAGCTGAATAACTCTAGTGGAACGCGAGGCCTGGTCGACTCTACGCTACTGCGCGGTACCCCTCGTGGCCAGCTTTAATCATTATTGTCTTCTTCAGAAATACATGTCCACAAAATATAACATTGTTAACTAAGACAAACCCTTTAAAATTTGGTTTTGTTTTGTCAAATAAAAAATTATAAAATATTCAATGCTACAATCTTGTGGTTATTTTGATTTATTTTGAAAAAGGAATATTCTTCGTATTCGCATTCGCCCTTCTGTCAACGAATAAAGATAGCTAGAATATTCCTTTTTAAAAATAAATCAAAATAACCACAACAGAAAACCACACAGATCAGTCTGGCGTCACAAAAAAACAATTTGGCGCTTTTTCCTAGCAACGACAAAAACAGATTACCAAAACGTTTATTGCTGCATATCGTCATATTTCGTAAGTTATAACATTTGTTATATCGTTAGATTCGCCTTTCAATTACCTTTCTAAAAGCGTAAAAATGTACAGGCTGTTCTATTTTAAAAAAGTTGACGTCACTTCCGGTGAAACCGGAAATCCAGTTAAAATACCGATATCGGCAAAAATTAGTTCACAGAAAATAGAAAACGACCTATTTTTTCTAGAACCGCTAGCTTGTGTCATTCAAAACTTAGCATGGGAACACATTAGGACCGCACCGTATAGTGGAATATCTGTCTTTAGAAAAAGGAAAATAATTGTGATGGCTTAATAAGTAAAGCGTGACAAACGGTTGCACCCGCAGAGAAGGCTGTACGGGGGGATGTGTGTACGTATGTGGATGCAGAGTTCAGTAATGCGCTAGGCATTGGGGAGTTCGCTAGTTCGGCTATTTATCGAATTCTCATTGTGTGTTTTCGAAAACATGGAACGTAAGCCTGGTGTACCTCTTGCATCGCATATGAAGAAATATGTTGGGCGTTTCCCTGGCTTGGAATTTCCAGATTCGCACATTCATTGTAAATGCTGCAGTATATGGTTGCTAGGTCGCACAACATTTGAATGTAGAAGTCATATTAAAAGTAAACATCATGTATTGAATTTAAGAAACAATATTCCGTACTGACAATTTTTGTACGACTTTATTTTCATGTTGAACACGTACAATATCCCACAACACCTAGTAGATAATGAAAACTTTCGTCTTTTTTACTTAATTCTTCCAATACTCTCTCTTCTCGGTTGGCGAGAGTCAGCAACCTTTTCCGATTCGGACGTTCAAAAAGAAATAGATGACACTTCCATAAACTATTCTGTAGTGACACAAACTATTTCCCAGTTAGAAAATACTCACCCATCTATACAAGACTCGTTAAATAACATCAACAATTTAGCAGCCGCTCTAGAAAGCTTGACGGATCCTATAGGACTAGAGGTCGCGCAAAAATTTCGTGCAGTTTTAAATAAAAATCCGGATTTAGGAAAGGTTCGATCTATATCTGGAATTCAAGACTGCACAGAAGAGATACAGGAGTATTTGAATTTCGCAAATCTTACTTCATTAGATGCTGAACGATCATTTGAAAAGTATACGAGAACGTTTTCAGACCGTCGTCGAGGCCTGACCGAATCGACAATGGAAGCATTGCTTATGTTGCAGTACTACGCGGCGTACCATGGCAGTCGCACATTACCGCAGTGGTCATCGATACGTCAATAAAAGGTAACAATCTATTATTTTTTTATTAATACTGTGTCTACTTTTGCGCGGTACGCCCCGGACGGTTCCACTAGTTTCTCGAACATTATAAATAGTTCACGGACACCGATCAACCGATAATAACCGAACGTCCACTCGATGTACGTAGTAAACACAGCTCCTTTCACGGCGCCTCTGCGGGTGCAAGCGTTTGTCACGCTTTAGTGATTACCTAGGATGCCGGCCCCCACGTTGGGTTTCCTCGTTTTTATCTTCTATTTTCAACGTAATTTTTTTGTTTCAAGGCATAAAATATCTCAAAACCATAAAAATCGTTCCAACTAGGTATGGACTCCACGTAGGAACACCATTAACATCACATAAAGGTTTCACTATGTAAATATCTATGGCCAATGCTATTTGAAATGCACTGTATAGAAAAATTGGAATAGGATGAATGGCATGACAACAATTTTGAATCGAAATGATCAATGGCAACAGTGTTGTATACCTCACACACATAAAATAACTTATATAAATCCTAGTTAGTAGTCACACACATTAATATAAATAGTAATATCCCTCATTCTCACTTTTTTTCTAAAATTGTATTATTTCCTAAGAATTAGAAATGCAGGTAAATAGTCGACGTCCGAATAACATCGTTACCCATCTTTCCCGGAAGGAAGGATGCTGACGTCAGGCAAACCTATAAAAGGAAACTGCAACGAGGACTCACTCTCTTTTTGCTCTTACCACGCTGGTTAATATTAGTTGTGCGAGTTGAACATAAATTTCACTGTAGATTCCCTTATTGCAACAGTTCAATCACAATTTAGATTTCTTCTGTCACTAAGTACAATAAAATACAGCTACTAAACCAAGAGTACTTCTTTTTTTCCCGAGGAACCTAACTGCGGTTTCGATGGTCATCTTGTAGGTACTAATTGATACAAAAATCCTTTCGATGTGTTGTCGAGAACTCGAAGAAATACTCAATCGAATAAAATATGAATCACCGCTTCAGCATGCAAGACGTTTAAGTTATCGCATGTTGCACAAGCAATGGAATTTCACAAAAATGTTAAATTACATCAAAAACTAAGAGAGATGAGTATAGAGAGCATTGAAGAAAGTTGATCTGAATTGAAGAGAGACATTAAAAAAAGTAATAATATACAGGCTACTCCATTAAAAAAACTAAACTTGTATCGTGTACTACTGAAGTAATTTTGTGTTGTCCAGAACTTGTCTCCGAATACTTTCTATTGGAAACACGCTGTATAGTATGCGAAAACGAAATACTATGAGACAGTATTATAGACAGGTAAAATGGGATTATTCACTGTCTCCGTCTGCCTTTCAACGATAGAAGGTTAGAAAACCGTGAACCCTGTAAGCGACCCAACGTTTACTGAGTTGTACAGCAGGTAAACCAGAACTGTAGAATTTTACATTTTATACTCTCAGGTCAAAATAAAATAAAAATTGCCGTTCGTGGACCTTCACGGATGATTCATCGCTTGTTGAATGTAGGCGATACAGAATTCCAATAAACTATTGACTTTGTTGCTTTCAGCTTCTAGACGCCTCTCTAACGTTTAATAAGACGACTAACACTTGTAATTTTAATTAAATACATTCTAAGAAAATATGAACAGTTGAAAGAAAGACACGACTTATTGAAAAATATGTCATGTAGTTCACTTATGCATACATAAAGGTTTTAGATAAGTACGTAAGCCACAAACTTGTTTATTTTATCATCGTATAAAATATTGCGGTAATGAACAATGCATTTAGATGCTGGTACGTCGAGCTGGTCTTGCAGGGAGTTCCGAGAAATTTAACCCCATTTATTATGTATTTTTAGCAGCTGTGCCTCGCTTAGCTGGATAGATGCACTGTATACTAAAAATAAAAACAAGAATCACTACAATTGAATTCCTCAACTGGAGATGCAGCAATGTATGGTACTGATTACCAACAATGTAACGTAATTTCCTTTAATACTTCTGATAACAGGCTTATATGAATATCTTATATCTTACTACGAAAGACAAACAAAATATGATTATTGTAGTTGATCAAATAAGAGCAAGCGACTTATGATGAATTATCGGTGTAGGTTTCAGTCAGAAAAAAGATTACATTATGTTGGGACGTGACCGTTTATCATACAAATATGAAATATTGTTACTGTCGTTTAACAGAGATAAATATGTAGGTTACTAGCTACGCTGAAATTTAATAGATTTTAGATAAAATTAAAATATGTAATAGAAGCCACTTCATACAAGACGTTAACCACATTGAAAATATAGAATATATTAAACAAGTGATGTATGTATTTCAAAATTTTGTCAGTAATAACTAGAGTAACCTAAACTGGCGGACTCGCATAGGCGTCGGTATTACGGGTTAATATAAGAATACGAAAAATTCATAAATAAACTAAACCGGTAGACAAGCAGGCATGTAGTGTCGACCTTGAATATAAATCATGTTAAACCGCGCTGAGAGAGATTTCGTTTTAGTACCGGTTGAGCTGTTGCAGAGATTAGTCGAACGGTCAAGGTTATGTACTTACGTGTCGCTTTTGAAAATATAGCTGGTGTTTTTTGTGTGTTGTAGTATTATACCAAGTACATAATTAGTGTATCGTTTCATATAGAACTAATATTTACATACCTAAGAAAACAATGCCTCGTAATAGATTTGCTACTAATGTACATAAGTATGTGTCACTTTTTCCTCATTTGTAATATGACGGTAGTGCAGTTTTTTGCTTAATATGCAATGTTCGTTTGGCTGCATTGGACAGCCAGAGGCATGCCAATGGTATTAAGCATATGAGAAATGCAAGAACTGAAATACCTTATACACTATTCCTCATACATTTATTAATTATGTTTACCTCTTGTAATTTTCCGTTGTCGTTGGTGAGAAAAACAGCTTTTAAAACGTTTTGGCGACAATACGTTCCAAAGTACCCATTACCCCCACAAATACAATTACAGAATCATTTGCCGCGAATGAAAGAGATGCTAGAAGATGTGTCTAAACGTGATTTGTGTTCCAAAAAAATATGGATTACCGTCCGATATAAAGAAAAACAGTATTGTGAATGTAATAGCTCGCGTTTTATCTAGCGAGAACACAGCATCTCGATATTTGTTAGCTTGCAAACATGCTCAACAATGTACCGCGGAAAATATTCAAAAAATGATAATGAACGCTTTGGAAAAAGTTAAAATTGCCCAAGATTAAGTTGTAATGATTGTGACAGATAGTGCAGCAACGATGTTAAGTGTTGGGCGATCCTTAAAACATATATTTCCTAACTTAATACATATAACCTGCGTGCCGCATGCTTTGCATTTAGTTGGTGAAGTTGTTCGACAACATTACGGAACCGTTGATCGGATGATTGGAAGTACTAAAGCAGTGTTTCGTAAATCTCCTAAACATTTAAAAGAATTTCGTAAATTTTGTCCAGGTATTCCAGAACCTCCTGAACCAATTTTAACGCGATGGGGTACTTGGCTAACAGCAGCTTCTTACTATTTGATCCATTTTCAACAAATTCAATCAGTTATAATGCGATTTAATCGGAATGAATCCAAAGCAATTAGAGAAAGTCAAAGAGAATTTCAAATTCCTCAACTTTTAGAAGATTTAACAACAATATGTACCAATTATACAGTATTACTAGATGCCATCAGAAAACTTCAATGTACTGAATTGTCATTGCAGGAATCATCAGACATAGTGGAGAGTGTAAAAAATAAATTACACACATTAAATGATACGCCAAGATTATGCGCTAGTCAAAAGTTGGCAGATGTTTTAAGGAAAAATCCCGATTTTAATACATCAGAGGCCGTTTATAATAAGTGTAAGAATAGTGAACTTTTAAGTGATTTTGAAAAACAGTTTCTACGTGCAAATGTAACTTCCTTAGATGTGGAGAGATCGTTTTCTATGTATAAGAATATTTTTTCTTGTCTACGCACAAGGTTTAAAGAAGTAACTGTGGAAACATATGCAATGATGCAAGTTTACAGTAGTTCACATCCTGATGCTTCTAATTTGTTGAATAATTAGCAAGTAAGTTTATTTATGAATTTTTCGTATTCTTACATTAACCCTTAATACCGACGCCTATGCGAGTCCGCAAGTTTTGGTTACTCTAGTAATAATACTGACAGCTTCATTGTGCTATAGACACAATTGGACAATTGCATATACAGAGTAGCCAAAAAGTACTAAATCTCAAGAATTAATTAACGAAAATCCTTAGAAATTGGTATAGAGTTGGAAGAATTTAAGTTACATTAACTGCAATTTTCTCGACATTGTAGGTACTTTCATTTATTTTTGAGATCTAAGGCTAACTTGATTTTTGTGATTTCAGTTTTATGATTTTTGAAAAAGAGCATCTTTCTTCTGAATTCAGTATCACATGTTTACTTTAATTTTTGACGGAAATGTAAAAAGTCAAATAACTAAAAAAAATTGATGTCATAACCACTCGCTTCTTGGCAATAGTGAAGATGTTGAGTAAAAATGCAGAAATATTCACAAATGGTAGTGTGAAATTATCGTTAGGATTAGCGCGAAATTATTTGCAATATTCTACCGTAATTCTTAAAATAATTTCGTGACATAATGATAACTGACATCTCGGTTTACTTTGTCTTATCGTAACCTTAATTCATCTGTTAATAATTTCTTTTGTAATGGATGGAATGATATACTGTGTTTATTAGCAGTTTCTGCAATAGCCATGACGAACAAATTTAAAAAGAAATATAAAAAGAGAGCAGACGTTGGCGGGTACGCCCCATCAACTATCTAAAGAAACAACAAAAAGGCTATTTAAATTTAATTCTGGAAATCTTAAATCATGATCCCCGTGCCTTTTTCTTATATACTAGATTGAACGTTGATTTATTTGAGAATTTATTGAAAATAGTAGAAGCAAATCAACGGTCCGTCATATATTTCGGGAAACATTTGGAGCGCTGCGGATGGTACTATAGCCTGTCTATTCATCAACACGAGGCATACATACATACATGCACTATCTACAAATTGTGATACAAATGCTAATGGTTTCTTGAATAACTGGCAATTTCCTAAATGCATAGGCACCATAGAAGGCATGCACATTCATGTAAAACAACCTAATAATAACAATTCTGACTCTATATATTACAATTATAAGAAAACTTTTAGTATGCGGTATGGTGCAGAGTGTTCCGAGAATATTTGTTTGCTATACTACCACACAGTCCTTGCTATCATTATTTATGTCAAAGAATGATAATATTTTATTCTTTCTTAAATGATATACGTAGTTAGTAAATGTTTCTATAGATCTATTACATTGCTTATAAATTCAGTTGTTACTCTTATATCTTCATATATTTTGATACAGTTCCTTTGTAAAATGCATAATACAATGTACGTACGTACATTACGTCATCATGTGCAAAAACGAAAATAATTCTAGAAACTATATATTTGGAACAAATCAAAAATTACAAATGTCTTGAAGTAGCAATCTTCGTTTCTTTTTATTTTGTTAACTCTCTTAATAAATTTTGATCGATGAAAATTCTAAATCGTTTGAACAATTTTAATAGGTCTATTATATCATCAGAAAATTTTAGGCGCAATTTTACAATTTCAGACTATTAGGACACCTTTATTTTATAATAACGTTGAACAAAAACAGAATTCTGCGGTAGGCAACTAGTATAGAGTGTGTGACACCTTGCTGCCATATCTATATGGCTTGCTGTTATTCAGCATATGGCAGGCTGTGCTAAACAAATTTCCAAAGTGGACAAAATTCAATTGATAACTTATTTATTTTAAATGCTTCATTCCTGTATATTTGAATGGATTTGTAATAGCTACCTTAATATTTAAGACTTTTATTAACCATATGCACCCCTCTCCAATAGTTTGAAAGGTTTTTCAAATTTTTATTAAATTCATTATGTTTACTTAGATTGATATTTGACTTATTTGTGAGTTGTTGCGCTGTATATACGATTTGCTTGCACTTTTCTGCGCAAAATTTTCTATTTTAGCATTTTCTTTTGTTTACTTGTTCGTTCGTTGACATTGTTTACTCTTTGTTGTATTTCTCTATAACAGTCAACCATTAAGAGCAACTAGAAAATATAAATTTCGACCATACACAGTAGAATTGCATAAAAAATTTAAAAAATCACCCGCAGAAGGAGGGTCAATTCGATATTCACTATTGAACTTTAGTGCCAGAGAATATGAATAAATAACACTGTGCTAGTTGCAAAATGCAACAAGCTGGGCACCCGGGGAGTAAATCTAATTCGAGAACGCTGAATCCAATGGTGCCAACCGTTTTTAAAAGTTAGCTCGCGTTTTCGAGCAATTTCAATTTAAAAATTTTAGGCCCAAAGAACCTTCTGGAACATTTTGGAAAATCTGATCAATGGCCGAAGAGCTTTCTGGAACCTTCGAGAACCTTCCATGGACCGTTTATTGCCCATTCGTGAACCTTCTAGAAACTTCCATCTCCGTTATTGCCACATGGTCATCCAAGCCACTTGAAAGCGGTTCTGCTACACAACACCAATTCAAAAAAATTCCATTTCGATTACACTGAGCAGCAATATAAAAGAGACATATACATCGCTAAAAAAATCATCGATTTAGTGCAATATAATGAGCAAAAGTGGAAAATTTATGCCGATTTAAAAGTGGTGGCTCTTTTAAGAGGTATGCAAACGGGTTATACCAAAAATATGTGTTAATGTGCTTGTGGAATACCCGTTTTGCCGGCGACCAATATAATGAATGGAACTGGCCTTTACGTAAGGAATTTAGATTGCGACAAAACAACATTATTGAGATTCCACTTGTGCCGATCGAAAAGGTTTTGTTACCATCGCTTCGTATCAAACTAGGAATTGTTAAAAATTTCATAAAAGCATTGAGCTCAGAAAGAAATGCATTCAACGAATTGCGTCGTATTTTTCCACGGTTAAGTGGGATCAAAATAAAAGAAGGTAGATGTCTGAATCTGAATGTTGATCTATTGACATTTCATTTTGTATTATATTTATTTCACAGGAATATTTAATGGACCAGACATTTGTCGTTTGATGAGGGACAAACGATTTGAAAATGCACTCATTGACACGGAGCTTGTGGCATGGGTTTGTGTGAAAGCGGTTATTGACAATGTTCTCGGAATTCATCGATCCGAAAATTGGCGTATACTAATTGAAAACATGCTCACTGCTTTTCACCGTTTAAATGTTCGAATGTCATTAAAAATTAATTTTTTGCATTTCCATGTAGAAAAATTCGCCGAACACTAAACGAATCCGATGAGCATAGCAAGCGTTTTCATCAAGTGACGGCGAGGCTCGAACATCAACAACAAAAAGCTACGTGCTCTTTTGAGTGACATTTATTGGAATTTACAAGAAGAAAATGACGATACAGAAGAATCAGGGCAATCAGAGAAATAAAAATTGAAAAAAACCAAGGAAAACGTTTTTTTTTGCAAAAAAATGATGAAAAATCGACTGAATCGATTCAATTTTTTTCAAATGGTTTCTATTCGATGTGTATTCGTCGACATGATGTTTATTCAAACGATTTTCAACGATTTACATTCAATAAATGGTTGATTGATGTTATTTCAAGTTTATCTTCCTATTTATAGGAAATAAAAATCATGCAAGTGGACGGCACTGACGGCATCCATTAGATTGTTACATCTTCTAGTTTATAAGAAACTTGTTTGGTAGAATGTTATTAATTTCCATTGTCATACTGCTGACATATCGGCTAACAGTACCCCTCAGGTGCGTCTCTTTTCAAGAAAAAAGAACTATTGAAATTAACATTTTAACAGTTTTTTACTCCAATGTGACAATGAAATAAACGAATAACTTTCACTATCAATCGACCATTGTCTTGGTACGCGTTATTTCTCTTGTCGAAGATTTCCGTTATCCTTATAAACAAAGTCGTAAATAACACTTCACGTTCATTAACAAAACTCGTAAGTTCATCATCAGAATTATCAGGTTATGTCAATTGTATTTATAGTTCGCCCCGCTGCATTCGTACTTCGTATAGGAAGGCGAGCGAAATGTTCCCCACCATCCTCCCTAACGCAACAGCGCCCGATGCCGTTGGGTTAGCATCCAAGAGTAGCGCACACTCACACAAACGCAATAACTCGCACTCACGAATATACAACTTGGGATTCAAACCGAATTAGTACGGACGGTCAACGCATGTGGCGCTTGTAGTCTTCGGCTAACATCCATCTAGCTATCCAGTAGGCCGCAGCGGCAAGTTTTGTTAAATAGTTAGCGCATTGGACGGTGTAATTTGTTTTTGTGATTGCACTTGTTGCGCTCTTCGTCAGCTAAACTTTTATTATTTTCCGTAAAAAAAACGCTCGCGTTACTTTGGATATATATTTGATTCTAGTGGTTTTTTGGTGCGATATTTGTGCGTGGGAATTGTCGTAAGTGTTTCTCAAATTGGGATAAAATTAGCAGTGTCTATAGATTGTGAATTGCTTGAAAACCAGCTGCTGAGTGTTCCGTTTGCCCGTTGTGGTACGTAGTTCCATTATTGAATTTTTTCAATTCAAAACAAGGGGATAATACTAATTAAAAAAAGTATTTAAAGAAATCAAGAAGGTTATAGTATTTCGTCTTATTTTCTTATGGGTAAATAAAGTTATGCCATAGACTCTGCATCTTGATAAGAAATTCCATTATCATAAAACAAGATTGATACTGAAATAATTTATAAAATAAACTTTCTATGCAATAAAATACCCGCGTTCTAAGTAATAGCCGAAGAATAAAAAAAACAAGGATGATAGAGATCAAAAATAACATAACAAAGTACAAACTCAGATTGTGATTTATGTGTTAGAATAACTAAACAGCCAATTCACTTTGTATGCACGCACAGTGTAAACGGTTTGTATAAATGCACATAGTTGGTCTGACGTTCTTACATGCAGCGTATAGTGAAAACGGAATGCCGGTTCTATTTACTTTCTATTTTCGTTCCATAATAATTTTCGATAAATCCAAGATAGGTGATGAAAGCAATCTCAAGTTTCTTATAATTATTGGAGAATGTAAAAATAAATATTGATAGAAATATATTTATGTATATTTACATTTTTAGTATTTTTCATGGAATATATCTATAGGTACTTTTATTATCATTTAAGTGATGAAATAATTGAACAACCGCGATCCTGTTTGTACTAATAATAATGCTGTATGTGGAACTTAATCGCATTTAAATGATTTACTTATTTAAATTAACTTGGTTCACTTATTTAAAGGTATAAGGTGAATAAAAAAAAAACTCAGTATTATTTAGATTGTTTGGTATCTGTATTTTTAAGCCATTAAATTGTATAAATCCCAACTTTCATAAACATGAAGCAAATTCTGAAACGTATTTCCATAAAGAAAATACATTAATTTACACTTTTTGGTTTGGTAGAATTTTCCTTTTCCAAAAAAATTTTTGTTCCCAGAAACAAAAATTCAATATTTTTGCTACTTAGTAATAATAATGATAGTTTATTCATCTAAGAGACCATAACAGGCTCAAGATAAGTCAAAGAAAAACAAGAAAGTGATAATAAAGACTACAACAAAACAAAGAAAGAAATATTGTTCATGTGCAAATGCTAACATATTCAATAAGACATTTACTGAATTTATTACATAATATAATTACAATATGAAATATACTGCATATATGTGAAACTAAAAAATTCGTCCAATGTATGGAAGACGTTATTTTGAAGAAATTCTAATAACTCTTTTTAAACAATTTAATAGTAACTAAATCCCTAATAAATGTAGGTACATTATATATTATTATATATTATTGCACCCATATATACAGAAGATCCTTGATAAACCATGTATTGGTACACATAAATCATTTTTATTACCAGTATCATACATATGAAAATTAGCATTCTTTGTAAAAGTATCTAAATTACTTTTAACATACATAGTAACTTCAAGTATATACAAGCCAGTTAATGTAACGCAAAGAATAAAAGTACGAACGACATGAAGTACGTTTTAACAGTCCAATAACGCTTCTTACAGCTAATTTCTGTAATCGAATTATATTTACTATTTACTATACCACAGACGCACCCCAGAACAATATTGCGTATCTTAATTTAGAAAAAAAGAATAATAGTAATTTAAGACAACATCTAAATTAGTTACAGCTTTTAAATTATCACTAGAGCCCGGTAACAGGGAACCGTGCCATAGCCGTACCTGCCTAGTATACAAAAACAATAGTAAGAAAATAGAAAAAAAATAACAGAACTAATACATAATTATAATATGTGAAAAGTAGTGAAACACTCACCCTTTTAAGCAGCCTT
Organism: Dynastes maya; assembly: GCA_029619315.2. NCBI lineage: Eukaryota > Metazoa > Arthropoda > Insecta > Coleoptera > Scarabaeidae > Dynastes > Dynastes maya. The sequence goes on along the minus strand of JAROYE020000003.1, from coordinate 51,607,492 downwards.
GGCTACGGAACGGTAAAACTAGAAGCACCATTATCAGTATTAACATCATATGGATAAGAGTGACAAAAAGTTGACACCATTGGATGTGTTTCCACAGTTGTCTCGATGAGTGATGTTCGCCGTGGTGAGAAAATGAGTTGATATTTTGAAAAAGAGCGTTCAACATCTACCGATGTTATACATGCATAATTAAAATACTCTTTGTACTTAGTCAGTGGATTCGATACACCATCACAAATTTGTTTTAGTGTGCTAAAATCGGGATCTTTCTGTAGCACACTCTCGAACTTTTCTAAAACGTGATTATATTTTGCGTCATGTATAGTCAGTAGCTGCGTATGCACTCCGTCCATAATTTGCAGAAACTCCAATAATGATAACGATCTATTTTGTAATTGGTCTATTGCGTCAGCTAATCCTTTATAGTAGCTACGAATATTTTTTAAATCTGTTTCAACGGAAATATCTTGAAATTTCGACTGGCTCTCCTTAATAGCTGCAGCTTCCATGTTCCCCAACGTGTAAGAATTGACTCCGGTGGTCGACGAATACCAGGACACTCTGTGTGAAGTGGTCGTAGGCGTTTAGGAGATTTCAAAAATACTTTTTTTGTGCTTGCTATTAATGCACCTACCTCGGGAGAGCATTGTCGAATGGTTTCTGCCACAAGATGTAAAGCATGCACTTTACATGTAACATGTAAACACTTGCAACCATGTTCAAGAAGAGAACGGCCTACCGAACGCATTATCGCTGCGCCACCGCTCATAAACATCAACACTTTATCTTTTGAAATTTGAAATTTTTCCAACGTACTAAGTACAACCTTCGTAATTGCTGCAGCGGTACACTCTTGTAGTCTTCAGCTAGCTAGTAACAGTGGTAATGTAGGTTTACTAGGGTCTAGTATGCGTACCATAATATTTACAATTGAATTTTTTTACAGTCTGCCGTCTCGTCAACACAACCAAAGAAACTGTTTTTCCAATATGCGTTTCATTTTCTTTTCCACGTCATCGCGTACAAATGCAACATGCTTACGTGCCGTTTTCTCCATTGGCAACCGCAACTCGGGATTGTATTTGTCCCGAAAGTCCTTAAACGGTTGTTGATCGAGTAAGCCTAGTGGCAAATTACAGTTTATCAACATAAGAATTACATAAAAAAATGCACTTCTCGGTGGCATGCCCAATTTTCGTTTTCTATGCTGTGCGGAATTTACGTGTCTTATACAGTTCCACTTCTTATTTGACATCAAATGTATTTTGCACACTTTACAAACTATCTTACTCCCGTTGTAAAACAAATCGGGACGTGTTCACTAAAAACTACAATTAATAACTACATCTGTATCAATAAAGTCAACACGCCCTGTCCGCTATCCCGAATAGGCTGTCTTGGTTCGCGAATACCAGGACAAAACCTGTGGAATGCTCCAATCCGTTTAGGACTTTTGAGAAACACTTTTTTTGTATTTGCTATTAATGCATCCACCTCCGGGTAACATTCTCGAATAGTTTGTGCCACAAGTTGTAAAGCATGGACTTTACACGTAACATGTAAAAGTCGCTCAAACATTTCTTGGTTTAACAGGATCTAGTACTCGTACTATAATATGCAAAATAGATTTTTTTTTACAATCTGTCGTCTCATCAAGACATACCCACAGCTGTTTATCTTTTAATTCTGCTTTGATCCTATTTTCAATATCTTTACGTATACGTGGTAGATCTCTCCGTAACGCTATCCGTGATAGTAAGTTCCACTCGGGATTGTATGTACGCCAAAACTGTCGAAACGCTTCTTTATCGGGTACGCGAAGTGGTAGACCACATACAATAAACATTAAAAGTAAATCCAACTGAAATTGAGTTTGAGGTGGCGCGCCATTTTTCTTATTTTTGTGCTGTACACTATTAATATGTTTTTTACAGTGGCGTTTGTTCCAGCACATTAACGGTATTTTACAAACTCTACACAATATTTCGGTTCCATTGTAGTTTAAATCCGGAAATTCACTGATAAATTTAGTCACTTTACTAGCTAACGGCCGATTATTTTCCTTGCGTACGTTAGACATAGTTACATATATAAATTATATTCATCTATAATAAGTACGACTAACGCTGCGAAGGGTTGACGAGAGACTGTTGCAATAAATTGAAGGCCGTGCCGACTCATCTGTATACATACATCTGTGGCGTCGTGGGCCCGGCAAACTCATTACTAACCTGGCGCGGGGCTCTTTTTGCCCGCTCTAACAATGACTTTAAAATGACAATATTTCGTATTTAACCTAAAAGTTATACGTTATATTCGTTTATTTTAAAAACTGTTTGTTTTTAGCAAAAAATATATCGAAGATTATTTTTAAATATAAACATACGAACGAAAATACACGAACCTATAATGTCAAGATGTAAACACCAGAAAGATTTTTTACATTACCTCTTTTTGCGTAGTCGCATTCTGTTCAAATTAATAGCATTTATATTTATCTTTCGTTGCAGACGAGGCCATGAAATAACTACATATTTAAATGGTGCACCAGATCATATTGTATGGTATGATTAATATGTGACTAATACATTTCAAGAAATAAGCTCAAGTGTCTTAAGTTCAACATCTAGCTAGATATGCGCGGCTAATTATTTTTATTAGGCTGCCTTTTAAGAGGAGTTGCCTTATTTAGATATCTTGAGATAAGATTAAATAGACTTCGAGCTGAACATTGCTTCCAGAATTAATTCGAAATAGACATTATTAAAGAAATACCCAACTTATGGTCACAGTTGCATGACTCATTTCTTCGTAGTTGAACTTGTTTCAGAAAAAAAATGTAAGAATATGCAATCGTTATGTAGATACTGTGCATTGCCAGCTAGTATGATTCCATCTAATATTTCACATCCAGTATTTACCTCCAAAGACTATTATCGAATTTTCATTTTTTAAATAACTTGGTAGATATGCACTATGAGCAAATGAAAGTAAACGAACTATTTTAGCTGCGTAAATTTTACTACTTAGGATTTGAAGTTGTCAAACTATTGTCATTGTTATGATCAAATATCTTTAATGATACATTAAGATGCGACATTTGACCGAAGCGCAGAAAATGCGAACAGTCACTTTCATTGTAAAGGGCTGGATCTTACAAGTGGTAGCGAATGATTTGAGAGTTGGTAAAGACGCCATATTCAAACTTGAAAGAAAATGGGTTGAAATGCATAGCGTTGCTTATACATATTCCTGGTGGTAGAGGGTATCTAATGAACTGCAGGACGATCAATTAATAAACATTCTGGCAAACGACTCCTTCAAAGGTGCTCAAAATGCCGTTCAAGAAGGACTGCTTGTAAAAGAATCTTCCGATATTCGAAATTTTAGTGCTGCCAAAAAATATAACTGAAAACCATAAGAGAAATAGACTAAATCAAATATACTAATCAAAAAGATATGTGGAGAATTGTAATTATCTCTGATGAGAAAGCTTTCCAGTCGATACATAATGGGAGTACTTGCGTATACTGACCTCCAAACAGTGGCTGTATAGGTCTGGATTATTATGGAAAGACCTGGTATATGTTGGACACTGAATGAAAGATTCCCCATTGTCTTCTATTGTGATATATTAAACAATATTATTCTACCATCTGTAACACAAATTTATCGCAATAAATTATATATTCCTGCATGGCAACTCCCCAATTCATACTGCGGCTGTTGTTGGGCAATGGTTTTCCACTAACAATGTAAATTCACTACCGCCAGCCAGAAGTGCTGACTTGAATCCAATTGAAAATGTTTGGAGTACATTAATTAAAAGATTTTATACAAACGATTATAGACCTAATACTAGAGAAGAGCTTTGGGAATGAATAAAAGAAGCTTGGGAACATTTAGGAAATTAGTATACTAGTAATAGTATACAATCCGTAATCGAAAACAATGGTTCTTGGATAAAATGTTAAATAATTTAAAATATATAAATCATTAAAAATAAATTTTACAACATAAGCGTTATCAAAAAAAACTCGTTTAAACAACTAACATAAATCGAAATAAACATTAGTGTTGCCGATGCTCTTTTACTTTCAATTGCCCGCTATAGTATATACTTGTGTATGTATTTTGAGGAAGTTTGCATTCAAAAAAGAAGATATTGAGTATGTTTTGTTGAATATTATTTTTAGTTTTGTTTGAAAAAAATAAATGACCATGAATAATCATGAAGAATAATTATATAAATATCCAGATGGTTTCTTTGTGCACAGTGCATCTTGCAGCTTAATCTCTCAACGGAAACGTCATTCTTAGGTCCGAGTTCAAATGTTTAAACAAAGTTAACTATTACACATTATCTACTTTTCTAAAATTTCCTGCTTGTGGTATTTCAGATATTTTTATTAAAATTTTCATTCAAGAAATATACTGTAATTTTCTTGAAAATCGGTAATAACTTATTCTGGGTCAATGTTGAAAACCTTCTAACAATGTTTGCTTTAAAGATCCTACCGTTTAAATACCTTCAAACACAAAAATACTCTTCGAGATCTTTCAAATCAGCACCAAGCCTTACTAATTAGTATTTTGTCGAAAACAAAGACGATAAAATTTGAAAAAGACCGATGTAACTGCGGTACCGGTTAATTTTTGATTCGTCGAACAATTCCATTTCTGGTCTTTATGTGCAGCTGCAATTATTTATAAAATATCACCATTTGAGCGCACCCTTAAAATCGGTGTCAAATGGGGAGGTCTGACAATGAGTTAAACTCTAAATATATGTCGACGAAATAGGCAATTCTAGATTGTAAATAGGACGCCAAGACTATTGCTCCCAACTTCAAATCCCTATTTTTTCTCGCCAGCGCATGGAAACGTGGTGTATACCAATATTCGCCCAATATAAATCCCATTAGCTATGTCTAACAAGAAAACTAAGTCAATGTTTGTTCTTCATGTATGTTTGTTCTTCATGTATGTTTGTTCTTCATGTATATATACAATGTCTTTGTTCTGGACTTTATCCTTACAACTTTGATTTTATTTATACACTATTTTACTTTGACGATTTTTGTAATTGTTATTACAATAAAAATCAGCTTTATTATTATTATTATTAATGCGTTATGACAAATACAAGATTGTCACGAAATTCCTTACTGGTAATAATAATAATGTCTTATTGTCTTTCACAATAAGTGTAGACAACGTCAGGCTTAATTAAAATTAAAGTAAAGTTAATAAAACGAAAAGCACGATATAAAAAACATTTAAAATAGCAATACAATTATGAATGCCCAGCGGAATTGTCTGTAAAATATTCCTGGTAAGAGTAATAACTTTTGGAAATCAAGAACTTAAATGCATTTAATTCAGGAATATTTTTCAAAATAACGGGCAGTGCAGAATACATTTTTGCAAATGAATATAAGGGCGATCTTTCAAATAGAGATGTTTTGTGCGGTTGAATGTATAAGTCCGCCCTTCGGGTGTTGTGTATATTTGGAACCATTTTGACCGGTTTACATTGCTCCTGACGTTCACTACGGCGCGGTGTATGTACAAACATGGAACGGTTAATAAGTTCTTTTCGATGAACAAGGATCTACATGATTCTCTGTAGGATTTGTCAAAAATCAACCTAAGAATTCTTTTTTGACAAATCAGTACCCGTTGGTAATCGGCACGGCCCCATATTAGAATATTATACGCAAAAATCGAGTCAGCTAGGGTATGGTATACTGTCAACAGTAATTCTGTACTCAAACTGCTTTTTAATTGTACAATTGCGTAATAAGTCGAATTTAGTCTTTTACAGATATTGTTGATCTGTTCATCGAAAGACAGGTTATAATCAATGTCAATCCCGAGCAATTTGACACTGGTTGAAAAGTTATAGCCAAGATTAACGCCAAACTGAGGAAGGACAAGTCGTCGCTGATTGAAATACACAAACACCGTTTTATCGCAATTCACAATCAATCTGTTTTTACAGCACCAGTTAGAGAACTCGTCCATAGCACGGGCTATCTTAAATTCTAGCTTGGTCAAGGACTTGGCGGAGACAGCAACGGAAGTATCATCCGCATATGCCACAACATGCGCAGAGGTGAAAAATTCAGGCAAATCGTTCACGAATATAAGAAAAATTAGAGCACCCAGAAGCGAACCTTGGGCTACGCCTAACTGAATTGGTTCTAATGGCGAAACCGTACCAGATACGACTACACCCATCGTCCGGCCGGTCAAAAAGGAAGAAAACCAGTCTAATATCTTTCACCTCACAACTACCGCGCACAGTTTCTCCCGCACAAAGTCTAAACTATCAAACGCCTGTGATAAATCAAATAAAATTCCGGCTACATAATTGCCCTCGTCGATTTCTCTATAAATAAATTGCACAAACTCAATTGAAGCCGTTTCAGTGGACCTCGATTTAAGAAAACCGTTCTGGGCACCCGTAAAAACTTTGAATTTATTAAGAAAGTCGACTAGTCTATTATATACAATAGATTCCAGCACTTTCGAGAATACACTTAGAATAAGAATGGACAAATATTTAGTCCAAGAAAACTTGTATGTTCGATGCCATGTTTGGTGATGATTCTTCAACTGCATCCAAATCCAACTAAACCATAGGTTACATAAGGAACGTACATGGACCACTAGTTCCACTAGACATTAAGCCAGTGATGTTTGTTTAACGATGTATTGCTGGAGGTGGAGGTATAATTGGTTTTTGTTTTTGAGTAGCAATATAAAAATATGACCGACCCTATTATTTGAAATACTTTACGCACCTTCGAGTAAACACATTAACCAACAAGTTCATTATTAAAAGAAGATAATTATATGCAACATAGTCGTTTATTGGCTTCATCTTTGTACATGTTCATCTTTGTATATGATTAAATGTACATTTAATCATATATAAGATGCTTCGTATATATTCTTAAGTATACAAGTGTCCCAACCTTTTGGAAACTGGTAGAATTGCGCCTATTGTGCAAGTAGTACGAAACTAACATTTTCCGGTAACATAGCAAGCGTCATAGAGAGTCATGTATAGAGCCGGGTAACAAGGAGCCCTGCCATAGCCGTACCTGTCTAGTATACAAAAACAATAGTAAGAAAATAGAGAAAAAATAACGGAACTAATACATAATTATAATATGTGAAAAGTAGTGAAACACTCACCCTTTTAAGCAGCCTTGGCTACGGAATAGTGAAACTAGAAGCACCATTATCAGTATTAACATCATATGGATAAGAGTGGCAAAAAGTTGACACCATTAAATATGTTTCCACAGTTGTCTCGGTGAGCGATGTTCGCCGTGGTGAGAAAATGAGTTTATATTTTGAAAAAGAGCGTTCAACATCTACCGATGTTGTACATGCATGATTAGAATACTCTTTGTACTAGTCAGTGGATTATTCGATACACCATCACAAATTTGTTTTAGTGTGCTAAAATCGGGATCTTTCTGCAGCATACTCTCGAACTTTTCTAAAACGCGATTATATTTTACGTCATGTATAGTCAGTAGCTGTGTATGCGCTCCATCCATAATTTGCAGAGACTCCAATAATGATAACGATCTATTTTGTAATTGGTCTATTGCGTCAGCTAATCCTTTATTGTAGCTACGAATATTTTTTAAATCTCTTTCAACGGAAATATCTTGAAAATTCGACTGTCTCTCCTTAATAGCTGCAGCGTCGGCAGGATTGAATTGTGCAACAACAGCTTTTACTATTTTGAAATGTTCAGCATAATAAAAAGCTCCCTGCAACCATGTTCCCCAACGTGTAAGAATTGGCGTCGGTAGTTGACGAATACCAGGACACTCTGTGTGAAATGATCGTAGGCGTTTGGGAGATTTCAAAAATACTTTTTTGTGCTTGCTATTAATGCATCTACCTCGGGAGAGCATTGTCGAATGGTTTCTGCCACAAGATCTAAAGCATGCACTTTACGTGTACACGTAACATGTAAACATTTGCAAACATGTTCAAGAAGAGAACGGCCTACCGAACGCATTATCGCAGCGCCATCGTTCATAAACATCAACACTTTATCTTTTGAAATTTGAAATTTTTCCAATGTACTAAGTACAACCTTCGTAATTGCTACAGCAGTACACTCTTGTAGTCTTCAGCTAGCTAGTAACAGTGGTAATGTAGGTTTACTAGGGTCTAGTATGCGTACCACAATATTTACAATTGAATTTTTTTTACAGTCTGTTGTCTCGTCAACACATAACCAAAGAAACTGTTTTTTCATTATGCGTTTCATTTTCTTTTCCACGTCATCGCGTACAAATGCAACATGCTTACGTGCCGTTTTCTCCATTAGCAACCGCAACTCGGGATTGTATTTGTCTCAAAAGTCCTTAAGCGGTTGTTTATCGCGTAAGCCTAGTGGCAACTTACAGTTTATCAACATCAGAATTACATTAAAAAAAATGCACTTCTCGGTGGCACGCCCAATTTTCGTTTTCTATGCTGTGTGGAGTTTACGTGTCTTGTACAGTTCCACTTCTTATTTGAGATCAAATGTATTTTGCACACTTTACAAACTAATTTACTCCCGTTGTAAAACAAATTGGGAAAGTCAGAAATAAACTTATTTACTATATCTTGAAAGGGTCGTTTTTTTGCCTTCGACATGTTCACTAAAAACTACAATTAATAACTACATCTGTATCAATAAAATCAAAACGCACTACACTAAATAATCACTACAATTAATAACTACGTCTATATCAATAAGTCAATCAATGCTAAACTGAACTGAGTGATGATGATTTGTCGTGCCGTATCATAATCGACCAGCCCTCCCCGCCCACCTAAACACAGTCACACCGCCGCTGCGATTGCTGTCCAGTTACCGGGCTCCAGTCATGTATCTACTTTGTTATATTAAATAGAAGGCGCTGTATATTCTTACGTGTTTGGTTTCTCCATCTAGAAATAAACCAATATAATGTGGGTTTCATATGTCTATTTCTAATAGATTTCGGGGTCTTTATAATTTTGCCCTCAGTCGCCTAAATGTAGATACATCTATCTCTTTTAAAATATTTAAAATACAAATACATTTTAGCGTAAATTTTGACGAAATTAAATTACATACTTGGCTCTGTGTAGATATGGTATTAATTGCCTTGAAACATACAGGATGTTCAGTATTGAATAGCAAACTTTGCTAAATTCAAACATCCATTGTATAGAAAATTTATATCTCTAACGTTTTTGTATAATGATGCATATATATCTAATATTGAAAGTAAAAAATATTTGCAGTTAAACATGAGTTCTGTATTTGAATGTTGCATTCAAATTATTTCTTGTGTTTGATACAGATTAGAATGAAAAATTAACATTTCAAAACAGTTTTCGCTTTTTCAGTTACCATACTTTTGTAGTCCAAATGGAATTTACTATAAAGTAATTAGTATTCACTAGAGCATGTAGGTAGCTGAGGGATCCTGCTATCGCATTTACATTTCAAACGCTTAATAACTGTACTTTTACGCACTCTCGAATTCAAAATGGATGTATTACCTCCAAAATATTTCTTGTTTAAATAGATACGGTATTGCACGCACGCAGGATTAACATGGTGTAGATTTTATATCTGTGTACTTGAATGTTTTATTAATGAATTATACGGAAGTTTCCACGCCACTCTTTAAGCATAATTGCCTCTGTTAAATATAAAACACTTATGGCTTATTTTGGTTAAATGCAATTTGAAGTGATTGAATAAAATGGATTATAAACAAGTATTAAAATATAGAATTACTACTTTGTGGAGGAGATATTTATTTACATCTTACTAAGTCTACCTTAAAGCAAGAAAAGAAAGCCTACTTCGACTATGTAGCTAAAACTAAATCTAAATGCGGTTTCTTTAAGTAATTGCAACATTTGAATCTTAATACCAAGACAGAAGTTAATATTTCTGACAGTTTAAAGAATGTTGTGTTGATTAATCATTATTTTTTTAGTTCTGCGATATCCGATTTTAACACAACTGTTTCTCATTCTAGTGAATTGTCTGCTGAAATTTACAATACAAAATTTTCCATTCAATCAGTAAATGAGTATGACGTGTACAATACTATTATGTCAATCAAATCTAGGGCTATTGGTACAGACAGGTGAAATTATACGATTTTGCTGTATGGAAGTATTACCCCATCTTACCCATTTAATTAACATTTGTTCAGAAGAAGTGACATTTCCCTATGAGTGGAAACGCACTGGTTATGCCTCTAGCATTCCCAGTACTTTCTAAAGTAATTGAAAAAGTTATTCAGAAACAAATCACTTCCTATTTTAAAATTAATAATTTGTTTGCAAGGACTCAATCTGGATTCCGTAAGGATTATAATTGCGAAACGGTTCTTTTATGCATTACCGATGACATTCTTGCGGCTAGAGATAAAGGTTCTGCTGGTGTGTTGATGCTCCTTGACTATAGTAAGGCGTTTGATACGGTGGACCACAATGTTCTAGTTAGAATGTTATCATCTTGTGGTTTTACCGACGAAGCAGCCAGCCTAATACGTAGTTTTTTAAGTAATCGTCAGCAGAGCGTGGAGCTAGGGTCTGTTAGATCATCCCCTCTTATATTACAACGCGCAGTACCCCAGGGATCGATTATTGGACCACTACCTTTTTTCAATATACACTCGAGATTTAAGCAGAAAAATTAAGCATCGCAAGGTTCATACTTACGCATACGACACTCAGTTGTATTTCACATTCGATGCTCGTGATTGGGAGGGCGCTATGAAGAAAATCAATGCTGACTTAGAATGACTTGCAGAATATTCTACGGAGCGGGGACTCAAAGTGAATCCTGGTAAGTTGCAGGCAGTGATTTTTGGCGATGTTGCTGCATGCAATTTTCTTAAAGATAAGATAATCTTACACGTTAATAACGTAACTATATCTTTCGTCAATTCGGCGAGAAATTTAAGGCTATGCATAGATAATACTTTTAGATATCGCACTCAAATTACTAACTACAATAAAGAATGCTTATTTGAATTTAAAACGACTGTATCCGTTGAGGTCTCTGATGAGTATTAAAGTTAAAATTAAACTTTGTGAAGCACTTGTCTTATCACATTTCACTTATTGCACGTCCATTTGCCATCCTTCTATTGATAAACATACTGAATATAGGATTCAGAAAATTCAAAATACGTGTTAAGATTTATATTCATATACTAAAAATATTATCACTATCAATAATTGGCTTAATATGTACGATAGAAGGGAGGTAAACACTTTATGCTTATACACAAGATTTTGTTAACCAAAACGCCATTCTATTTATTTATTTGAGAAGATAGGATTTCGTAGTGACGTTCATAACATCACTACACGATTTCGTGGATTGATTTCTCCCACGCCCCACAGAACCAGTCTATTTAAAAGAAGTTTTTCATACATTGTTTTCTCGAAATGCAACCAACTAGCAATTGAAATAAAGAAGCTACCAGTTTCTACTTATAGAAAAAGCCTTCGTGAGTGCTTGGCCGGAAATTAATGTTGACTGTATGTTTATTATTATTCGCTTTCTTCTTCACAAATTATGACGTATAACGAGTGCACTATTTTTTTTGAATTATTATTTAATCATTTATTTAATTTAGGCTTTACTCTCATAGTGTTAATATACTCGGGGTTTAGATGGCAGAACAGGTTACACTAAACCTCGCTCCGCGATTTGCAAAAGAAAATTATCGTTTTTACTTTTGTTTTGTGTGATATATTACATTCTTATTTCGCAATAAAGTTTCTCTTATTATAGTTATTATTATTATATCACCCATGTTCATGGGTTTTCATTTGTGGTTTTGATGATGTGTTGCAATTGATTTTGCACTCCATATACATGCATATTCTAAAATGGTTGTAGTTAAGTAGTTGTTATAAGCTCACCAAGATCTTCTAAGGGTTTATGCACGCTATACATGTTACTGAAACCACGAATCTTTGTCACAATGGGATTATTATGAGCAGCGCAAGAATTGAGTACTACTGGAATCATCGACCGCCAAGCGAATTTTCATTTTTGAAGATAGACGGTTGTCACATTGTTTGAAGTTATAACCGTAGCACTTTAATTGGTTTTCTTAAATCTATTTAGGTTCTATTGAAATTTTGCCTCCCTATAAGAAAATAATATCTTATATTTCCAAAGGTCAACCTTTATTTTAACGTGAAAGGTTAGCTAGTATTCGTCGCAGCGGAATGTAGTATAGCAATATATCAACTTGTTCTTATATTGTTTTGTGAACTAAGCAAAAAGCTTAGTCATGTGTTGAATAATTTTCGTAGGAATGAATTGTTAACAATACTAAACCAAACAGAATAAGCTTCTCACTACAAGAAAAAGTTCAAATTGTAACATTATTAGTTTTAGTTAATTAATGTCTAACAGCTAGATGGTGCTTCGGTAGGAGAGCTTGCTTCTGTTTATGATAAGGTTAAGAATTGTCCGTTCGAATTTTCGTCAGTGGCAGTTTTCCTGGTCGGTCCAATATTATCTCGATTCACCATTGCATCTTAAGAAGTAATTAACTGCGCCTCGCCTTTTACACCACTTACATTGTTATTATTGGACCGGCCATGGTGTTGATGGCCCTATTCACTACTGCCTGAATAGGTCTATTGTAATGGTGATCTTATGTGCGTTAGAATAGTTTGGGGCTTAATACTCATCTAGGAGATCAGTGGAAACACATTCGCATAGAATGTGTTCTGCTATCTCTAAATCTTCTTGTCATAGGTGACAGAGTTGATCTTCAATTCTTCCGAGTTTGTACAGGTGATATTTTAGGACTGTGTAACCTATCAGTAAACATGCCCGTATTTTGAAATCTCTTTTGCTGGGAGGTAGCATTGTATTTGCTGTGTTTGGCGAGCGTGATATGAATGCTCTCGCCTGATATTGTCCCAGTATATTTTGCCAGTACAAGAACTTTTGATTTTTCTTATATTTCGTAACTTACAGTGTTAGGTGGCTCTTCTATAGGCAACAATGATGTAGTACCTTTGAGTAGAGCACCAGATTTAAGGTATATATTTTACATATTTTATGTTTTACTGGATGTAATAGTCCCCAATAAGAGTTTAGAGCAATGAGAAGCATACTCGGTGCTTCTTTTGCCAGCCTCTTCATTTCCCTCAATCCCTTGGTGGTTTGGGACTCGCTGGTAACGCAAGGTGGTTTTTACGTCCCAACTGCCTTAGATTCTGTATACATTCATGTATCAGGTCAGCCTTTAGTGCTGACTGACTTTCTTTGTATATACTAGGGTAGGTAAGGATTCATTTACAAGCGCTGGTCTCATACATATAGCGAATAACGTTGTCGCTTGTGCTAGGAACGCCGTCTCCCTTCCTCAGTGTCCCCAGACAATCCCACACACGCAAGTCAGTCGCCTAGCATGCATACGTGCTTGAGATATCTGCTCAACACAGATTTATGGAAATACGCAATACATCTTATTTGGTTTTTATCCTATTGATGGACTTAATCGTTGATTATTTCCAAATAAATATTTAAACGTAATATTCGTTCTTAATTTAAAAGGAAAAATGACGAGTTCCAAGAATAAATAGAACTTCTCATTATAAAATGACTAGATTACATTTTTGAATTTCCAAATATCCAGCATATTAGATGTTTAAATGATAGTAAGTGCATAACAAATACATAAACTTTTAAATGCAAATTTCAAAACGAAAACATGTTTTCTAAATTTAATTAATGGTATTTTATGTCAAAATGAATCGTATTTGTATGTGTAAAAATTCTGTTGAACCTATTATCATAATACATGTTCAAATGCAGTGCTGCCTCTAATGTGGTACCATCTCATGACTTCTTAGTTTATAAGAACATAATTAAAAAGAAAACTATTGCACAGTATAGTTCGGGGACACAAACAAAGCAAATCAAAAATAACCAAGGAGAACAAATCGAGAAAGGCAAGGATGATCAATTAAAGAAATAAGCTAAGGATATAATGCATAACTAGAGTCTAGGGCGATGGTCCTCTGACAGCGGTTGGACTGTTACTGATTCTGATTCATTTCCGTCGCGCGACTCCATGTGCTTTTACTTTCATAACGAGTAAACTTGCAGCAGTGTTATACATTTCAGCGGTTCACTTTACTAGGAAACTTACTAACGCGGTATGTGTGATTGTAACTGCAACATTCTCGTGGTTCTCTTTGGCATAGAACTTTATAGCTAAATCTCTGCTTGGAGTGTTTTAGTTTGTCCCATAAACCCTTTTAGGTGCTAGTTGTCTCATAGACACTCTTAGGTGGTGGTCGAGACCACTAATACCTATGCCTGTTGTCGTACCATCTGTATACCAGGTCAAAGCTGATAGTAACAAAGCCATAGAACACTTTACACACTGCAAGTTATTATAAGCTGAATGCTTATACACCCCGTTGGGCTGTTACTAAGAGCTCAAAAGAATTCAAATTCTGTTAATCCTTCCGTTTATGATTATTTCATTTCATTCACAATGTGATGTTCAATGTCAACATTAGAATTGGGTAGAAATAAGTAATTGCTAGATTGGAGAAAATGCTAACGAATATGGTAGTATAACGCCTGATGCAAAAGTAGCTGGACATTTGAAAAATTAACGTAGTAGGCTGTAGAATTTTTTTTAACAAATGAGTCAAACGTCGATGTCTTGTACGAACGTTTATCTTAAACAGAAAATCGTTTATTTGTTAGTTGTAAGAATGAAAACTGCTGCTATTGAAAATTTGCGAGAACGTATTTATTCTGCCCTTGGAAGATAGACCTCGGCGGAAGTGGTGAGACACTTTACAAAAGAAAATTTTAGCCGGAGCACCATATATAGCATCATAAAACGTTTTTACGATGGTAAACCTACTACTAACTTGAAAAAAAAAAGGCAGAGCGACAACAAGATTGGAATATCGCAACGACAAATGGCGGCAAAGTTTAAAGTGCCTCAGTCTTGTATGTCAAGAAATTTGAAAAAAGAAGGCTTAAAATATTATAAAATTCAAAAAGCACCAAAATATACGGATAAACAAATAGAAATTATTCCGGTTCGATGTAGGAAGATGAGAACCAATCTAAAATTTGCACAAAAAGTGTTGATCTTAGTTGATGACAAATATTTTACCGTTGGTAACACTAACATCGCTGGAAATGCGTGATTTAACACAGAAAATAAAAACTCTGCTCCTGACGACGTGAGAATCGCAGGTAAAGCAAAATTTGAGCCAAAAATTTTATTTTGGATTGCTATTTCAAAAGCCGGTGTTTCAAGTTCTCTCATAAGAAGTGTGCGTAATTTAGCAATAAATGCTGAAGTGTATAGGACAAAATGACTACCAAAACTGAAGCGATTTATTGAAAGATTTCACCAAGGAGGTGATATTCTCTTTCGGCCAGACTTAGCGAGTTCGCATTATGCGAAAACTGTTACCACATGGTTAACAGAAAATAACATCACTTACGTCCCTAAAGAAATGAATCCTCCAAATATTCCAAAGGCACGTCCTATCGAAGATTTTTGGGCACTTATTCGACTCGTTTATGAGAAGGGTTGCACCGCAGAAAACGAGAATCAGATAGCATGTAGAATTAGCAATAGGCGTAAACAAAAGTTCCAATTTTAATATTAAACTATCATATATTTTCTAATAGTTTTTGATTAAAGTTTAAAAAATGTTAAAAGATGTCCAACTACTTTTGCATCACCCGTTATAAAGTAGCTATGACAGCATCAGAAATTATAACGAAAATTCAAATAAATAGTAAACATTTCAAATAAGCAAGTAAATATACATACGTTGGATCAACCTGGTGTCCCGGTAGACAATTTGGGGCTTTTTCCTAGCCAACTTTGCATAACAACAAAAATAGGTCAAAGCTTTTATTGCTGAAAATCATATTTCCTAAGCTAAGGTATATATGTGATATTGTTGGATTCGTCTTTCGATTACCTTTCCCAAAACCAATAATATAATTGAACTGCCGATAACGTCAAAAGTTACTTCACAAAAAATAGAAATCGACCTATTTTTTTAAAACACTAGCTTCCGTTGTTCAAAAGTTAGATTGGAGGGGGATACCTTAGGGCCTCGCTGTATAGCAGAAATTTAGTTTGAAAAGTTTTGTAGGGTACGTCACCTTCTATCGACATCATTTCTTTCTCCTTTCATTCCAAGGTTGGAGCTGTAGCGAATTCAATGACCAACTTTTAACACCACCCTTCAATCTGCGCGCAAAGGTTGAAACTGAAGAAATTATCGACGGAGAGCAAACAGCGAAGTGCACTTAATCTTTCTGGATGTGACGATGTTAAAGATGACGCATTGAGTATCATCTATATGCGACATCTAGAGCCTCTTAAATCAACTTGACCCTTATTCAGCCATCGTTGCGGATCGTACTTCGGGCTGACCTCAATAAAAGGTCCGCTTTAATAAGGGCCATCCAAAACTTCGGCGTGTTGCGATATTAAAGTATAAATTATACAGACACGGGGTTCTTTTATCGCGACGATATTTCATACGATTTCGATAGCCGGACACGTTCATAATAACTGACAGTTGATCAATATCTTTTTCGAAACGTATATTGTTCTAATTAATTAATTCCATTGTTCGTGTAAATAGTAAATTCCTAGACAAAATTAATGCACCAGCAAAACTTCTCATTATTACTTGTAATTTTTCGTTCAATTTAAATCATTAAACATTTTATGTAGGTGGCCTAGTAGTAGTAGTGTATGTATACCCTCTGTCACCACTGATAAACAATTGCAACTGTGCAGATGCCAAGTAAACATTTTGCAATTGCTCATCAATAATATTTACAATGTTGTATAGAGTGATGTGTAAAAGACAATAAATTCAGTTGCTTGCTAGTGATTTTTTTTCAAGTTAATGTCATTAAAGGAATGAAACACTTTGTTCAGTGTACTTAGAGTAGAAGAAATTGATCGTCCACACAACCTAAAAGAGGATGAAGCGGTAACTCTTGTTA
Organism: Dynastes maya; assembly: GCA_029619315.2. Lineage (NCBI taxonomy): Eukaryota > Metazoa > Arthropoda > Insecta > Coleoptera > Scarabaeidae > Dynastes > Dynastes maya. The sequence continues at coordinate 51,590,406 of JAROYE020000003.1, read as the reverse complement.
ACGAAGAACATAACCAGCGATATGTGGTTAATTTGTTAATTAGTTTGAGTTACTAATAATCAACAACTACTCGATCAATTAAACATTTCAATGAGCATGGAAGTTACTGTAGAAGCTGAGAACAAGGTCATAAGAATTCTAAAAATGCAAGAGATGAGCGATATCTTATGCAAGTCGCCTTAAGAAATATACGTCCTACCAGTTTAAAACTAAGCATAACTCTAGCAGCAGCTCGAAATATAGCGATTGTAGCGAACGGTCAGAAGAAGGCTTAGTGAAGGCGGATTGAACAGTAAAAGACCAGCTATTACACCACTGCTCACCAGAGAACATGGAGTTCCTAGACTGCGTTTTGTGAAGACACACAAATTGGGCCATTGACGATTGGAAGCGAGTTTTATTTTAAGACAAAACAAAAGTAGGTCTTATTACACCAGACGGACGTGAACGTGTCTAGTGGAGACCAGCTGCCTGCAATATCTTTGGAGGAACTTGTTTCAATGGTCGAACAGATTGATTCAAAACATCGCAGAAAAACATGTGATACCATTTGCCCCATTTATCGGGGACAATTTTATTTTTATGCAGAATAACACTCGGCCCCACATTGCTAGAGAGATATTGGATTATCTTCGATACGTGAATATTCCAACTGTGGATTGATCACCAAAAAGCCGTGATATGAACCCCATAGAGGAGTTGGGATGCACTAAAACGATCAGTTGGGCGTCATGTACCTGCTCCTATGAATCTTAGGAAACTCACATGTTCTTTTCAAATGGGAGAATATTCCCCAAGAAACCATTCATAATTTAATCAATAGCATGTCCAGGAGAATGGAAGCAGTGATAAGGGCTAGAGAAGGATCTACACGCTACTGAATTTATATCTTTTCATTGAAACCGTTTTCATTACATTTGACGTTATTGTTTCTTTCTGTTATTTACCCATGTTTTTTTTTTGCGATAATACCATTTTAATTTGTCAAACAGTTGAAATCATTTAGTTACAATATCACGTATGTAGTGCGATATAAAACTACGAAAAAATTCAAAGAGTAATAAGTAAAGTTTTGGTCGGGAGTTAGTTATAGTAATATAACTTCCTAACTATAAAAAAGGAATAGTAGACATCACAGTAAGACTAAATGTTACAAAATACAAAGATTTTGACAGAATTTTACTATTTCTGTGTATTGCTACTGAAAATATTGATCAAATACATTAAGTATGTATGTACGTCAAAATGTTAATGAATAAGTAATACTTTACTTTGCAAGTGAAAATAATCGTTTTAAATATGGTAATTAACTACACACCATATTAACGGTAAACGATATCGTACGCACGAGAGTCGTTCCTTGATTTTTATCTTTACACTAATTTGCAATTATAATTTGTTCCCTTCATCCACTTCGAAGTAAACACACTATGTAGCTATAAGCTATAGAATAGCGCTAGTATTTATTTCCGAACATGTGATACGTACATTATTCTGCATTGAAATATTTTTACCCGCATATACAGGGTGAGGCAGTCAAACCCCCTTTTTTCATAGAGCTCGAAAAAAAGTTAAACAGAAAGAAAATTCAATTTATTATAAGAAATCTTAAGTATATGAGTGGAAATTTATTTATAAGCAATGAAAAGTTCAATTTTTGAAAATCGTGCCTGGTAAATGACGACCGTTGTTTTCCAAGCATGTTCTAAGCCTTGTACAGACATTTTCACTAACTCGTTGCAGTATCTGTGGGCCGATGACACGAACTTCTTCTTCAATCCGCACTCTCAACTGTTCTAGGGATGGTGGGGGAGTAGCGAAAACCTTCGATTTTAAATAGCCCCACGGAAAGTAGTTACAGGAACTGAGGTCCGGCGACCGCGGAGGCCAAAGAACATCCCCATTTCTGCTAATAAGCCGATTCGGGAAACGGGCTCTCAGAAAATTCATAGGGATTGCTGCCGTATGACTAGTCCCACCATCTTGTTGGAAGAAAGTGTTGCGATTAGCCCGAAATCGTCGAAGTTGTGGAATGAAAAAAGTTTCCAGCATGTTAAGATGCCGCGGTGATGTTACCGTTACAGCGTTGCCAAGATCGTCTTCAAAAAAATATGGGCCGATAATTTCCATTGAAGAGACTGCACACCACACGGTTACTCTAACGGAGTGGAGTGGCCTTTCATGGTGTTCTTTAGGGTTTTCTGGAGCCCAATAGCGAAAATTCTGCTTGTTGACGTACCCACTAAGATGAAAATGAGCTTCATCGCTCATCCACATCTTATGAATGGGTTGTGGGTCATCTTCTAACATGTTTAACGGCGAAACCGCGTTGTTCTCTAGTCCAACGCTGCATGACTACTAAACTTCCCACTGTCTAAAACGCGAAGGTCAAACCCCCACCTCTCCCAACTTTCCCCACTTCTTTTTCAAACTATCTGAAAAAAGGAGGTTTGACTGCCCCACCCCGTATTAAAGTGATACACTAGATATGCATCAAGTTATCTTATATACATCTGAAATCGAATTTAAAAAATACAAAGCTATAATATTTTGCTTTACTAAACTAATAAAACTATATTCATATTTTCTTCTACGTGTTTGCATGTAAAATTCTGCGTTTGACGGCCAATCTCATCGAGGTAACTTATTTTTAACTTAACTAACAAGGAAACACGGGCAAGTGCATCTCACCGATTTAAATAAAACTTTGTGTAACTATCCTAGCTGCCCAATCGCCCACTAGCACCCCAAGCTCAACACTACCCGTCGCTGTTTGACTCAATAATTCAGAAACTATAAGAGATATCAAAAAAAGTTGAGACAAGATTTAAACTGTTTTACATATTCTTAACGATGGCGTAAATATTTTCCCTATAACAAATATTTGTTCAGGGAAACAAGCCCCACCCCCTTATTTTTTTTTAAATTTCAGAATTTAACATTGGGTAAACACGCAGGTGGTTGGTTACCCAATGATTCTATTAATAAAATGTGAGTAAAGAGTTTACTGAGAACTATTTAAAAGGTAAGTTAGGAAATACATTACCATGCGTATTGCGTATACATAGTAAGAATGATAGGTAATCCGTGGAAAAATGTTGAAAACGAAGGAATTGCACAACGAGTAAACGCAGGCTTGCCGCAAATACCTCATTGTTGTGTATTTTGTGCATTCTTTGGGAAGCAAAATCTCAAAATTCTAAAAAGGGAAACTATTTCGGTTTGTTATTTAAGAAAGTAAAGTAATAATTTCCGTTAACAATATTTATAGTAAATATTCTTACACAAGATACTTTTTTAAAATTTAAAGTTAAATGTGCATTTGTCACTGGAGATACATTTTTATTTCAGTATATAATAAAACCAAGTATGATTTTGATTTCTCTTTTACTTCTTTAAAGTTAGAAATGTTGATCCGCTTCAATGTCCGGAAAACTAACTTCTCAGCATTTTAAAGATTGGTTTATAGATGTGTACTTACCAAATACTTAAATACTGGAGCTGACGGTATTTGGTTATTGGATTCCTGGTGTGGGCATTATCCGAGTGATGTGCAAAATTTAGAACCAACGGACAAAAAAGTAAATATTTTTACAGTTCCAAAGAAAACAACTTCACAGCCTTTAGACGTTTACGGTTTTAGAATATGGAAAAGGTTTATGAGAACATTTTCAGATGAAGTAGTACTTATGGATTACGACATAATTCTACCCAAAGAAACAGTATTATTCAGTTACAAGCTTTAACTTATCAATTGTCATTGCCAAGGTTCTTCACCCTATTTAAATACGCATGATATAAAAGTGGATACATCGCCGAACGGCTACCACATTTTAAAAATCCTCTAAGATTCTGCTTCACGAAGGATGCACAAAATACACAACAATGAGGTATTTGCGGCAAGCCTGCGTTTATTCGTTGTGCATGGTGTAAGTAATTCCTTTGTTTTCAACATTTCTACACGGATTACCTACTATTCTTATTATGTATACGCTATACGCATCCAACAGTATCTATCGCGATTTACGGTAAAAGTTTCACTCCTTGTGTACATCTTATAGCCACATTTTTAGAGAAGCATTATAATAGTGTTCCGTAGCAGTTTTAGATGGAAAAACTTACTTAATAAAACATTCAAACATAAATACCTAATTTATGTAAATTTCCATTCGGATTTGGACATTGCACGAGAAATGTTGCGAATCTCAATCAATAATTTAATGACTTTTATGTTTAAGTCGAGTTCTATAAAACTACTAAAACGACCGATCGATTTTTAATGTAATCTATTCTCTGCTTTCCGCCATTACATGCTGTTACATACTTGTTTCCCGTCAAGTGCGGCGATTGTCAAGATAGCTACTGATACTTTTATTTAAAAATATACAACATTATTATCATTCTTTTTTGAATTACTTAATAGTTTCTGGGGAAAGTCTTATAAACTCCGTAAATAAATATTTGTAATAAGAATATAATTAAAATTAAACGAATTTATAGATTGATACTATGTAAAATCTATAAAAATTTAAGTATTACTTCAATTTCAAGAGCTTCCTCTATTAAAAAGATTTTGGCATTAAACAAGATAGTCAGTTACCATCAAAAGAACGAATTGATTGTTAAAACATTCTGTCGGCGCCTATGTAATTTAATCGTTTAGTAGCGTTTACCTACGTTTTCGTTGCCTTTAATCATACAAATATGATTACATATTACGAAAAGCTTTTAAACTTAAAGCATTACGCAACGTCTTAACATGAGATTGCAATTAATAATCTATGTGCAAATACATCTGTACATCTTTAATAGAACTTTTACTGCGGTATTTACTTTATTCCATAATACTGGCAACTTCTATCAAAAATCAAATCTGTTTTATCTAAATTAAGTAAATACTACTAAAAACTAGTACGCAACCACGATAGAATAGCTGTTTAATTGTAAGGACTAAGATATGCGAGGTAATTGGTGGCACCCCATAAAGCGAATTAACATTGGTCCGAAAAATAGATCTAGTACAATAGTTATTGGGCGACTATTTCACCTACTCTTTCGCATATGCACTACGAAAGACATTTAAAATTAGACTTTTTGTTCGCAACTACGTCCATAAGCTTCATGCAGCTGTAAGCGATGAACTCGACCTAAGGGATATTACTCCTAGGTATAATATAGAGTGTTTATAATGTAAGCATACAGATTCGAGGTAGGGCTACATATTCTCGGTCTGACAAGCTTATATAGGTTCGAGCGTGTTCAAACTCCGCTGTGTCATAGTTACGGCTCGAAGAGTAGTGGTTTTTAGTAGCCAGCCAGACAACGTGACTAATACATGAAAATGTCTCAGGTAACGAAAATTGAGTACCACACGGTCATTTAATTTTTAGTAAAAGAAAGGCATACGCCTAATCACATTAAACAGCGTTTAAACCGCGTTTATGCTGATTTATCTCCTTCATATTCCACTATAAAAAAGTTGGCAAGAATCTCTTGAAGGTGGTGAGCGCCCCGATCGGCCAATTGAACTGATAACGCCTCAAAACATTTCAATTATTGAAGAAATTATATCAGCAGATCGCCGTTTGAAGGTGAAGGAATTAGTAGTGATGTCTGACATTTCTGAAACAAGTATTCGCCCTGCTCTCCAACGTGAACGTCAGGTCGAATGTGCGCACTTGTTCTTAAACATGTGTGGAGACGACCCGAGACCGATTTTGAAGTCCATTATCACAGGAGATGAAACAAAAAGGAATCGATGGAATGGTGGCGACCCGATGAACCTCGTCCCAGAAAATTGTAATACATTTTGAGGGAAAAACTTTAGATTAATTTTACGAGGGTATAGAATTATTGATTGATCGTTGTAATAAATGCATTGAAGTTAGGTGAGATTATATTGAAAAAAAGAAATTGTTATATTTTGCCAAGTTTATTTTTTCTATATCAAACCGAGAATTTATGGCGCCTACTACATATATACATCATGAACCAGAATTTATAGAGTGACCGCCCAAATTCTTGGACTTTAACCCCATTTAAAATTCATGGACCCAAATGGTGCCCCCATAGGACGATATCCGTTTCACAGAAATCTAAGAAGCCGAGAAGATTGCCATCAACACATTAATCACATATGGGTTCAATTGGGTTTTGGCCTACTGTTTAATGAACTTGTGTTCTCGACGCCCAGACGGCTAGAGGAAGTAACTACGAATGGAGGGTTTTATACCAGTTATTGAGTAATTATACAATAGTTTTTATTTTTTGGTAATTATGGGTTTTATTTTCCGGATTAGAAGTTTTTTTTTGTTTTATTATTTTATTTATAATTAACCTGGGCAAATATGCGGTAACAGCCAGAGGCGTGGCGAGGGCATAAAAGTTTACACATAAAATAGAAGGTAAGAAATAAATTATAAAACATGCTGAAACACTTACCGTTTTAAAGGTCTTCCGTGAAATCACAAACTGGGTAACATCTGTTAAATATTTGCATCATTAGATATGTTTCCACGGCTTTCAGTCAAGTGGGTACGACGTGCGGAATAAATGTTTTTTAATGCTGAAAACGACCGTTCGACATCTAGCGATGCTATATTTGCATATTTAAAATAATCTTTGAAACAACTTAATGCATCTTCACACGCACCTTCACAAATTTGTCTTAATATAAGAAAATCGGAATCTTTCTCTAACACACTTTCAAATTTTCGTATTACACACCAATTTGTTTCGCCTTCTACAGTGCATAATTGTGCGTGAACATCATTCACAATTTGAACAGAATCCACTAGCGACATCGAAACATTTTGTAATTTTTCGATTCCCTCCGCTAGTCCGAAGTAATTGTTGTGAATGGTTTGTAAATCTCTTTTAACCTGACTATCTTGAAATATTTCCTGGCTTTTCTTGATTGCTGCAGCTTCTGTCGGATTAAATTTTAAAACTACTTTCTTTACTTGATCAAAATATTTGTTGTAGTAGAACGCAGCCTGCAACCATGTTCCCCAACGTGTAACAATCGGCTGTGGTGGTTTAGGTAAATCAGGACACAGTTTGTGAAATAGTCGGGTACGTTTCGAGGACTTTAGAAACACTGCCTTTGTGCTAGCAATCAATGCATTTACTAGAGAATGGATTTTACACGCTACATGTAAGAAGTTCCCACTGTGTTCTTTAAGAGATCGGCACAAGGAACTCATGTTTGCGGCACCATCACTCATAAACATTAAAAGTTGCTTAGCTGAAACTTCAAATTTGTTCAATGAGTTCAACATCACCTTTAAAATCGCATCGGTAGTACAATTTATAACTCTTTTGGAAGCAAGTAAGAAGGAGGATGACGGTCGATGTGGTTCCATTGTACGTACCATTACATTAACCACAGAATGTTTTTGTCGATCTGTTGCTCGTCCATATACAACCACAGCTTTTTATCTTTCAATTCCGTTTTCATTCTTTTTTCTATGTTCCAGGAGGAGACAAATGCTTCTTTGTGTAGTAAACGAAACGATAGATTACATAAAATAAGAGTAACACATAAATCAAATGCCAATTTTTCTTGGTCTCGTATGCCACTTTTTGCAGAAGAATGCTGTCTGCTTTCGATGTGACGTTGACAATGGCTTCTGGACCAACACATTAAAGGGATTTTACAAATTAGACATTGAAATTTAGCGCCATCAAAAATTAAGTCCGACATCTCCACTATAAAGTTTTTAACTGTGTCTGCCATTGGTCGTTTTCGCGACGTACCTAGCTGGGACATTTTTAAAGCAAACATGACCACACAATTACGAAATAAGTTACGACAGCCTACATATACACAGAACTACTCGCATATAGCATCGATTTAGTACAGACGCTGTGAACGCGTGAAATAAATAATTGCCGACTCCGCACCACATATCTACTACACTGGCTGTTACCGCTGTTTGCGCAGACTATTTATAATTATAAACGTTATTATTTCTTTTCCATTTCTTGGAATTTTTCATTTGTATTTCTATGGAATTTTTATTATTATTTTTTTTAATGACTTTTTAATCTGTGTTACCGTACTACTTTGTTTTCCTAATTCTCTAACCTTTTTATAGAATGTTATATTTTTTGTTAGTTAATTGGGTTTTGTTTGTAGATTAAAAAAAAACATTTTAATATTGTTTTATGTTATTCTTTACTGCATTGTTATTCAACACCACTAATAAGTAATTCAATCACAGCTTTTATCCTTAGCGAACAGTAATCAGTAATGGGTCTCCCCTCCATTATGAAATGAAACTTTATAATAACTTAATTCAGAAAATGCTCCATAAAATACTGACTTCTTGATGACTTCTTTTACGCTACGTCTTTCTATAAACAAGAAAGAAGAAAAAACAAACAAATATTGTCTTTCTAAAAAATATTTGCGATAATGATGACATTAAAACTAGAATCTGTACTTTAATACTTGTTTGTCTGATTATACTGTTGCTAAAACTACTTTCTTAATTATAAATATTATTAATATGTCACTTCTGATTCTGTTATCTTGAGACACTTTGATCATATTAAGATGTTATGGTCAAAGTAATCATTTAAAATATACTGCCTTCGCGTCATATACAATCGAACACAAAAATATGCTTATAAAACAATTCAATTTGCCTACCGAAGAAGTTTGTTTACATAAAATATCGTAGATAGAGTATATTTTTTTAACGTTGCTGGGAGTGAACATTCTCACATCGCCTTCGTTACGTGGTCGAACCGCAGGATATGTGTTTCAGAATCTCCACAATTTAAATTCAAACCGAGTGAAATTAGTGTAATGTGGGGGCGTTAAAGAATTCTCATCACTGCTTGAAAGAATTCATTGTGTGAATACTATTGGAGAGATTAAAGAACAATTGGAATTATAAGTTAAGCGTTTTTCTAATTTTACAATGTAACTAAAAGAAAAAAAATATATATGTAGTTCTAAATAAGACAAATATATTTGTGGAAACGTAAAATGTAATTTCATTTTACCCAATCCAATAGAAAGTCGCTAAAACCAAGAATCCAATTTTAAATTGTCAAGAACAGCTGAGAAACTATTCGTCAATTTACAAAAGCACATACAGTGTTTCAATTTGCAGCTCAACAGCTCTGTATCTTTGTTATTGGTAAGCCAATTGATTCCACACTTTTATAACGTACAACTCTAAAATTTACTATTTACGTAACCATTAGCCTACTTCGATCAGAAATTAGATTTTTACTTTTTATTTCACTATCAGATAAACACCAAAAAATGAATCAATCTAGTTATAAAAGACACTGTAATTTAAGCTAAATTATTCTCCATGAAAATATTCCAAGCATATTGAGCTTGCACGGAAGACTCTGATAATATCGCAAAGAACGTGACGGATTTGCTCTGATGTTTGCATTTTATGCGGTCTGGGAGATTAGAGCGAATCCGAGGCTTCCAAAGAACGCACCCAGTAAATTAGTGACATTATTACCTTACCTACGTAATTGTTCGAATTGAAGTTCCTTTGTTCCTAAACATAGTTGCAATCTACGAGATACCGCCTGTACTACTCGTGGAATACAGAAACGGAAGAACTAATCAAGACTGTTCAAATAATCACGAAAAAAGCAGAGGTTACAGAGAATTAAACACAAAAGTCGAATATGCATAAATATCAAAATTCGATAGTGATCTTTTCGATTGAAATCATTTTAGTATACTTATTGTTCGTTGCTAAATGTGTTTTTGGTGAAAGTAGGAACGTTAATGAAGAAATGTTAGAAATAAACTTTGAAGTCAAAAAGAAAACGTTTACGAAAAAGTGGTACTAAAAATTATTCTTTATTCTAAATTCCTGCTATCTCTATCAACAAATATCAAACGCTAATGCTTATTTGTGGACTAAAGGTCCGAACTTCGAGAATGTGACGAATAGTCTGGGCAAACAGCGGTAACAGTCAGTGTAGTAGATATGTGGTGCGGAGTCGGCGATTATTTATTTCACGCGTTCACAGCGTCAGTACTAAATCAATGCTGTATGCGAGTAGTTCTGTGTATATGTAGGCAGTCGTAACTTATTTCGTAATTGTACGCTTATGTTTGCTTTAAAAATGTCGCAGTTAGGTACGTCGGGAAAACAACCAATGGCAAACACAGTTAAAAGCTTTATAGTGAACATGCCGGACTTAATTTTTGATGGTGCTAAAATTCAATGTCTAGTTTGTAAAATCCCTTTAATGTGTTGGTCCAGAAGCCATTGTCAACGTTACATCGAAAGCAAACAGCATTCTTCTGTAAAAAGTAGCATACGAGACCAAGAAAAATTTATATTTGATTTATGTGTTACTCTTATTTTATGTAATCTATCGTTTCGTTTACTAGACAAAGAAGCATTTGTTTCCTTCTGGAATAAATATGCGGACTGTAAATTACCTAGTTGGACATCGATACGAAATGTAGTGCCATTTGCTTGTGAACATATAGAAAAAAGAATGAAAACGGAATTGAACAGATCGTCAAAAACATTCTGTGGTTAATGTAATGGTACGTACAATGGAACCACATCGACCGTCACTCTCCTTCTTACTTGCTTCCAAAACAGTTATAAATTGTACTGCCGATGAGATTTTAAAGGTGGTGTTGAACTCATTGAACAAACTTGAAGTTTCAACTAAGTAACTTTTAATGTTTATGAGTGATGGTGCCGCAAACATGCGTTCTTTGGGCCGATCTCTTAAAGAACACAGTGGAAACTTCTAACATGTAACGTGTAAAATCCATACTCTACATCTTGCGGCAGAAACGATTCCTACATGTTTTCCACTAGTAAATGCATTAATTGCTAGTACAAAGGCAGTGTTTCTAAAGTCAAAACGTACCCGACTATTTCACAAACTGTGTCCTAATTTACCTGAACCACCACAGCCGATGGCTACACGTTGGGCAACATGGTTGCAGGCTGTGTTTTACTACAACAAATATTTTGATCATGTAAAGAAGGTAGTTTTAAAATTCAATCCGACAGAAGCTGCAGCAATCACGAAAAGTCAGGAAATATTTCAAAGATTATTTTAAATATGCAAATATAACATTGCTAGCTGTCGAACGGTCGTTTTCGGCATTAAAAAACATTTATTCCGCACGTCGTACTCACTTGATTGAAGCAGCTGTGGAAACATATCTAATGATTCAAATATTTAACAGATGTTACCTAGTTTGTGATTTCACGGAAGACTTTTAAAGCGGTAACTGTTTCAGCACGTTTTATAATTTATTTCTTACCTTCTATTTTATGTGTAAACTTTTATGCGCTCGCCACGCCTCTGGCTGTTACCGCATATTTGCCCAGGTTAGTGATGAATGTTATTGCCGTGAACTGCCGAGAAATGTCCTAGCCATAATTATGAATAAAACTACATAAAGACAACTTTAGTGTCACACCGTTATCTTTATATTTGTGGCGCTGAAATTGAATAGAGGATCAAAAGAATACCTCATTTGATTTGATAAAAGCGATCCACAAATCGAGTTCAAGAATTCCTTTCTTCTTAAATAATGAAATTTTTGTATTACCACCCCATACTTCACCGGAAATGGTCGATTTCTAAAAGAATTCCACTTGTGTTTGTGCGCTTGAAAGTTATGATGACGGAGGAACTAGACATAACGAACGACAAATCGAAAAACGAGCACGGTGGAGGGCAGAAGAAGGACAAAGAGAGTGAAGGAGCGAGCGAACAAAATGGCGCGATCGTCGTTTTTCTTTCTCAGAAGTAAAAAGCGCAGAATAGACGGTGGCCTTCTTGCACCGCTATTACTACCTCTGCTACATAGCATTGGAGTGTATACGCACATGCAGGGTATTAGCTCGGACTGTACTGTATTATGTATATTTTGCAACCATCTGCTAGGGCGGACAGTGGACGTACAATAAACTCGTATAATGCGCCGTAATACCTGTTCATGTAACAATAGTTGGCAGCTGCTTGCTGAAATGCCAGTATTTTTGAGTTTATTGATATAAACCAAGGAAAAACGCTTGTTTTATGAAGACGTTTTGTCCTTTGATTGCGTGTATAACTTTTAAGTGAATATGCATACCAGCTATCCCAAATTCGCGGGGATCTAGCTTATTATAAAATATAGACCATAAGTTTAAATTCCGCAAGGTTGCTGAATTTAATTCTGACAAATAAACAGTCAAAAGATTTTGATTGTTTCAAAGCAAACTCAGTTAGGAAAAACGAAAATTTCGTGATTTTATAACATGGAAAAAATTCTAAAATTAATTACATATTAGAATGGCAACTGTGTATGCAGCATCTAAATTTAACATATCTACTTTTTATTCAAACATTTCGAGAATCCCAGACCTCTAACAAGCTGTTTTTTTTTTAATAGGCACCTATATTTACTGCTACCTCGAAATCGTCCATAGATAACGTTTTCTCCAATGCGTCGAGTGATTTAAACTGTACTGTGGGTGATACACATCTCTCTGATCACAGATATATTAATGCTTCAATAACCAAAAAATTTATAGAACCAATTTCTAATAAGAGCTACATATTAAGACGTTCTTTTAATGAGCAAAATAAATTACAATTTGCGTATTTTTTTATCCTGAGGATTTTGGTTTCGGGTTTATGACGCTAATGATTGTAATGCAAAGTTTGCTTCCTTTATTAATATTTTATCGCATTGCTATAACAGCGCGTTGCCTCCACATCGTGTCCACGTTAATTATAAAAATGATAAGCGCTGGATTAATGAAGAAGTGAGAATCAACTTGAAATATCTTTTTATATTAACTAAACGCTTCCCGCAACTAAAAAACATTTACAAAGTGGCTAAAAACGTAATCAAACGTTAATCACAAACACGAAAATTAGATATAATTCAACCTTTATTAGTCAATCTGCAAATAAAGTTTATGCTATGTGATATCTAGCAAAGAAAGCTACAAATGCGTTTAATTCCTCCTTTTAGACTGTGTCTTCTGGACTGATATCTGCTGCCCCGTCGGTAACTCTAGAGCAGTGGTCGCCAACCTACCCGACATACATGTATTTATTTTACTAATACAAATAAGCTAATAACTAACGCATACTACATAATTAAATCCATACCTACCAATCGTAGGTGTTTAAAAAATAAACAAAATTTTTATGCGGTCACAATGGCATGTCACATACGAGTTAATAAAAGTGAATAAAAATAACAAAAAAGTAACGCACTATTTTAAACAAAAACATGAGAAGGCTGACACTCAGATTCATCGATAATTTTTTAAATGTTTGCAATATAGATTGATACAGCCATTCGAATACAATTATCCAAATGTTCATCTGTAAGTCGATTGCGGTATTTGTTCTTAATTAACTTCATATTGAAGAAAGAAGATTCACACAAATAGGTTGAACTAAATAACGCTTTCACATTCAAGGCAACACGACATAGAACTGAATATTTGTCTTTGCTTACTAAAGGCCAGATGCATTTTGTATTTGAGACTAACTATTTTAAAGCTAAATCATTTTGAAACGCAATCACTTCCATTTCCGTTGCAGCGATGTTTTCGCCAAAGTTCTGCATAACACAAGTTGCAAACTGTTGGATATCAATTTCCATGAAGGGTGAAACAACAAACTGCGCCACTAAATCAATTTCGTTGAAATCCTTAAAACAATTTTTGAAGTTATCCTTCAAGTTAGAAACTATTTCTACATGATATTTACTGTCATAGGGTTCCAATGGATTTTCAGATATCTTTTCTGAAAGAATAGGAAAATGCTTGGAATCGCGGTTGATTAGGTTTTGTTCCCAAAACTCAAGCTTTTTGATAAATGCTTGTATAGCAGAAATCATTTCCACTAGTTCTTTGTTTCTTCCCTGAAGCTGCAAATTAATTTCATTTAATTTTTCTGTAATGTCCACAAAAAAACCAAAATCTCTAAGCCAGATTGAATTTTCCAGTTCCGGAATCGGTTCATCGCGTTGTTAGAAAAATTGAACCATGGCAGATAGAACATTATTAAAACGTTTCAGCATTCGTCCTCTACTTAACCATCGGACTTCAGAGCGATGAAGTAGCTCCCCGTATTGACAGTCAATTTCATCGGCTAAGGTTTTGAATAATCTTCTTTGTAACGCTGGAGCTCTAATTTTGTTGACAATTTTTACTACCAATTTCATAACGTTGTTTAGTTTTAGAAAATTTCCACATAATGCTTGCTGATGGATGATGCAGTGGTAACAGAGAAATTGCGGAAGACTTTCATCTTTACGACATAACGCCACCAGACCCTTATCATAACCCACCATAGCTGGAGCGCCATCGGTTATCAAGCATACTATTTTCGATATTGGAATTTTCTCAGACGAAATAATATTTTTGAAAAGAGAAAACAGCTCGAGCCCAGTAGTAATCGTAAAATCACTAAAAACAAACCTGACGAATACAGCCATCTGGGAGGTATCAACCACATCTGTTGATTCATTCAGTTGCAGTGAAAAATAAATACAATTATCTAAGTCACTTCTTAACTGTAAAAAAGTATCATTGCTCATTACTTCTACTCGTCCCATCACTAACCTGGGCAAATATGCGGTAACAGCCAGAGGCGTGTCGAGCGCATAAAAGTTTACACATAAAATATAAGGTAAGAAATAAATTATACAACGTACTGAAACACTTACCGCTTTAAAAGTCTTCCGTGAAATCACAAACTGGGTAACATCTGTTAAACATTTGAATCATTAGATATATTTCCACAGCTGTTTCAGTCAAGTGAGTACGACGTGCGGAATAAATGCTTTTTAATGCCGAAAACAACCGTTCGACATCTAGCGATGTTATGTTTGCATATTTAAAATAATCTTTGAAACAACTTAATGCATCTTCACACGCACCTTCGCAAATTTGTCTTAATGTAAGAAAATCGGAGTCTTTCTCTAGAACACTTTCAAATTTTCCTATTACACACCAATTTGTTTCGACTTCTACAGCGCATAACTGTGCGTGAACATCATTCACAATTTGAACAGAATCCACTAGCGACATCGAAACATTTTGTAATTTTTCTATTTGTTGATACAAATCAGCGGTTCCAGCACTTATTCTATGCCGAGTGGTTTTGATTACAAATTTTCCACACACGTAACAAAAGGTATTCAATTTAGAACACATCAATTTTTGATATTTCAAATTAATTGATTTTACAAACATGAACAATCTCGACCTTTTCACTATTCACTTCGGTTTGAGTTATTTGCTTTAATATTTAGATGTTAACACTTTGATTTCTAAAAACAGACTGAGATCTCAGCGGCTAACAGCGCCGCTTGTATACCCATTTGACCAAGTGGCAGTAGCGGGGATGGAAGTTTCTAGAAGGTTCACAAATGGTCCATGAACGGTCCTTGGGAAGGTTCTCGAAGATCTTCGGCCATTGAGCAGATTTTCCAGAAAATTTCAGAATGTTCCACAAGGTCCTTTGGGCCTAAAATTTTTAAATTAAAATTGCTCGAAAACGCAAGTTGTCTTTTAAAAACGTTGTTTCTGGTTGTGGTTTCGATTTATCAATGGCCGATTGGAGGGATAGTGTATCTATATCAAGTTCTGTTTTAAACTCGGTAAGATTGCCAAAAAAACACACAAAACGTTAATTTTGGAACGACACCTTGGGTCGAACACAAACTTGCGATCGTTTTAAACATATCAAAAATTGCGTGAAAAACAGGTCGTTGTTGTGTTATTGGGCGAAGCGTCAGGTTACGGAATACACTTCGTACTTCTGGGCATCGATTACTGTAATTATTTGCCAACCCTACTAAAATTTGGCCCAATCCAGAGGTGTTCCAACCTCCGGTAGGGATTTCTAACGTACCAAACATCGTATTGACACGGGGCCTAAAGTTTTATTCCTTATCCGAGAAGAAGGTATACTCCGGTTTTCATTTGTAATTAAAAACCAACCGCTTCAGCACATCATGCTTTATGAAATTTCGAAAGATGTTACTCTATACTGTTTTTACTTTCTCATTTAACAGATGTATCTTCGGACTTTTGCTTTGAAATTCCAAATTGAGCTTGTTTACCAAATCCAATGCGTATGACAGGAACAAAAAAGACATTTTATATATAATATTGTTGAGAGATTGTAATATGTCTTGGCAGCTTTGAACATTTTCAACCATCACTTCATTGGCAAAATATAACCTTAATGCTACCCATGACATTAAAATCCTACATATCAACCACAGCCTAAAATATCACAACTTAAAAACAGGACAAAATAATCATACTTGGAGCATACTTGCAACGACAACCACCGAGTTTGGCTTGGGTGCAACATTTTGTGGGGTTTAATTTGAGTAAATATTTGGAACTCCCCCAAACCTTCTGAACGATGACCACTGTTGGAGAAGTGGTTAAGAGAGAATGGCATTTGTATCCTAAGATAAACATTAAATCGGGCCTGTACTCCAGACCTATTGCCCATTATTACTGCCGCATTATCCGCAGCAAATCCAAGTAAATATTGAAGAGAAATTTTGTTTCTTGTTAACAAGTCAACTACAGTATTAAAAATTGTTTCTGCATTACATGATACAAGTCTCACTAAGCCCAGAAAGTAATCCTTAACTGAGCCATTATCCTCATAAAAAAACGAATTAAAATAACTAACGATTTGTGAGTGGAAACATCATTATTCCTATTTAACTTATTAGTAATGACTTCATGTGTCTCATTCTTTATACAATCTGTTGTCATTTCAGTCGCTTTTGTTCGTAATATTTTGAAATTTTTGAAATATCAAAGTCATCACAAACTGATTGTATTAATTTAGGTAAATGGTCTATAATGGAAAAAGGTAAATTATGTACAAGCAAAACCATTACCATTTTATATTCACCAATTTTCATTTTAGTAAACAATGCCTGTTTCCTCTTATCAATCCCATAATTTTCCAAGTGTGGTGTTCGTACAGATTTTCGAACATTAGCTGCATGAGTATATGTTCGTTCATGGCGTTCAATATGCGCTAATTTTGAGAGAAGCTCTTTATCACAGACTTTGCAATATGAAACATATTGGTTGCGTGCCTTGTTATGATCTCTTGAATTTTAATGGGTTAACCAAGGAAACTGATCTTCCCAACATTTTTTATGGCGTTGTTTATAAATAGTTTTTATCTTCTTTTCAGGTGTCTTCTTCAAATCAGTGTCACTTTCACTAATTTCATTAGTTTCACTGTTTGGACTAAATTTTTCATTATCCTCGCTAGTATTACTTAAAAAACTGCTTGTATTAGTATCTCTGGTTCCTTCATCAGAAACTGTTTGCGTTCTAATAAGAAACCTATAAGAAATAAAATAAAGATATTACGTTAACATTTTTAATGACTTGTTACCTGTCCATCATTCAACTACATCCAAAACCAACGAATCAACGATTGTTATTTGTTAACATCACTAACATTTCATATCTTATTATCAAATTCTTTTGATGGATGTCAAATGTCAAAAACTAAAGTTCTTTCTGTACTCTCACTAATTGGTGTATAATTGGTTATCTACCTGTAGCTCGTGGTTTTTTTTTATTACATTTAGATTCCCTATTCTTCAAATCATCCAGATATATTCTAAGTTGCATATCGCTTTATAGCAGTTCAACCACAACAAAATCAAATGACAGAATCATGTAACATATATCTTTGCCTAAATCTCATTCTATTTTTCTTTTCTATCTTTTCCATCTGTCCCCTTATCCTCTTTTGTATTTGATACCAGAACGTACCCATGATCTTCAGCGTACCTTTTACGTACCAAATTTTATTCAAACATACCAAAAATGCTACGAAAATACCAAACCTGGCAACATTGCCTAGCAACAATCATTACAATGGAGGAGGCCATCTTCACCTCGACCAAAGAAAGCCCGCCAAGTCAGAAACATGTCCTTACTCATCCGTTTTTCGTTCTTAACTTTTAACTACTCGCGCTACTTACGCCGGTGTCTCTGAGACACCGCGCGAGTAGTTAAAGGTTAAGAGGATTATCCACAAAGAGCCCGTATTTCCAGGTCAGGCGATTAATGCGTGCTTCTATCGTCTTAAGGCGACTAAGGGAGGATATTAGAAGCAAACGTCAAAAGAAGTGATGCAGGAACGACTGCGTTCTCTACCAAACGAGTTGTGTAGAACACCAGTCCTTAAAAGGTAACATTAGTTCGTTGTAATTAATGTTATTTACTTAGAATCAATAAAAAACTTTTATTGATTTAATTAAAGGAAGTATTCTATCGCAGTAAGATTAAAATGTATTAACAATGACGTTATTATTTATTGCCACTGCAAGTTAATTAAAAATGTTGTATAATATAGATAAGCAGAATATTTTTATTCTGTTTGTAAGCATATTTTAACGAACTGAAAAAATATGGCGAATATCTATTTGCGGATGTCGTCTGGAAGGTTATTACTATATTAGGCTGTAGTTATCTCATAAGGTTACTCGGGGCTACTCTTTCTAATATCACTTCTGTATGTATGTGTTTAAGAATTATATAGGTATTGTTCTCAAGCAAATGTATTTTGTGCACACACTAGTCAGACGCAATTCGATTATACTTAAAAAGGCGACATTTTTAACTCGTGCTAATTAATGTTGTTTATTTAAGAATCAATAAAAGGCTTCTTCTTCTATCTCAGTAAGATTAAAATTTATTAACAATTATTTTGTTATTGCGGTCGCAAGTTATAATTATTTGTTGTATAATGTAGATAAGCAGAGTATTTTGATCCTGTTTGTCAGCATACTTTAACGAATTGAAAAAAAATTGGCAAATATTATCTATTTCAGGATGTCGCCATGCAGGCCTGTACCGTTTATATTGTTATCCCAAAAGGTTACTATGAGCTACTGTTTCTAATATCATCTAATATTAAGTGTTTAAGAAATTTATGTTGGCTTCAAGTTTTCATGTGTATTGAGTATACTCTTTATTAAATGTAGATTAATTGGACATAAATGAGTTATAAAAAACATAACTACATTCCATTGCCATAAAAGCGAGACACTTTGTTTCTAACATGAGTTATTTCTTCGTTTCATATGCAGAACTAAAATGTGTGGACGCGTTTACGTTGTATGTGCGTATGTACGCATACGTGCCTCGTAACACTAAATTATATTCGTTCCAGATAATGTCCTTCACTTTGATTTACGTGAAGCCATCCATGTTATCTTGAAAAAATACGCTTTCAAAAACAGGCAAAGGTTCTTTTTTTGGGACGGGGGAATGTAGATTAAATTTTAATTAACAACAGATAAGAAATTATAGGAACTGGTAGTTATCTTTACATTAACTATTATTAATTAGAAAATATACAATGCACTTTCGTCTCATTACGAAATCGAATTCGAAAATGTTTAAATTCGAATATTCAAATCTTATAATTCGAAATGGAATTTTAAATTAGAACTTCGAGTTTCAAATTCGAACTTCAAACCCTAACCGACAGTTAATGCTCGCGGATACACAGGCATATGCACTTTTATTATCTCTGAATATACGCCTTCAGTGCTTTCATGCATTTTTTTAACTGAACATGGAGATGAAAGGTGTTATCGGAATATAAATTTAAACAAGTTTTCAGTCACCAAATTTGATAGAAAATGTCATTCTCATGCACTATTAGCATATTGTGTCAAATTTGAAAGATTGAAAGCTTATTTATTTTACGTACTACCGGTTTCATAAGTCAATCATTACTGCCCTGACTGGAGGGACGTATAAATGCCATTTATTCGTTTCTCACTTGTAAACATCAATTTATCAAGTCACTGTATTCACCTTGAAAATGTCTCTTAAATGGCTAGCCTATAAAAATTTTGCTGGCCAGTCAGTAAAATTTTACACATGTGCTCATATATTTTTATACTATTATAATTTGAAATAACAGCCAAAGTTTTTAACAATTTATTTATTTATATTATTAACATTTGAAAATTGTGTTTTATTACTAAGGTTCGACAAATGAGTGCAACGTCAGAGGCGTATCGCGCAAAAGTAGGTACGTGAGATACAGTATTATTAAAAAATAATATATTCTTACGTCTTGATGTCCACTACGACAAAATACTACTGCCCCTGTAAGCCGCGTAAAACTGCAACATAAGCAACGCTTCCATTGTCGATTCACTTAGTCTTCGGCGTTGGTCTGAAATCGTTTTCGTGTATTTCGAAAATGATCGTTCTACATCTAGCGAAGTAGGATTTGCGTAATTCAGATATTCCTTTATCTCTTCTGTGCACTCTTTATTTTCTGTAATAGACCGAACCTTTTGTAAATAGGGATTTTTATTTAAAACTGCACGAAATTTTGGAGCGACATCTAGTCCTATAGGATACGTCAAGCTTTCTAGAGCGGCTTGTAAATTATCTAAGGTATGTAATGAGTCTCGTAAAGATAAGCGACTGTTTTGTAACAGCGATATAGCTTGTACAACTACAGAATAGTTTATGGAAATTTCATCTATTTGTAATTGAACGTCCGAATTGGCTGCTGACTCTCTCGAATCGCTGCAGATTCATTTGATTTAAATTTTAAAATCACATCCTTCATATTTGCGAAATATTTATGATAATAAAATACTGCCTGGAGCCATGTTCCCCATCGAGTTATTACAGGCTGAGGTGGTAGTGGAAGTTTCGGACACAATTGTTTGAAAACGCGGATGTTTGGGAGATTTCTCAAGCACTTTTTTGCTAGATGCTATTAAATTATTCACCATCGGATACTTCTTTCGAATGGTTTCTGCAACGAGATGATACGCGTGTATGAGACATGTTATGTGAAGAAGAGTCGGAAAGTATATTTCCAACATCCTACCAACTTTCAGCATTGTTGTAGCTCCATCAGCAACTAACATTGTGACTTGAGCTCCTGTGATACAAAATTCTCTTTCCTGTGATACAAAATTCTCTTTCCTGTGATACAAAATTCTCTTAGCGAATCTTTTATTATCTTCACAACGGTTTCAGCATCACTTTTTTCAATCCTTTTACTGGTTAATAACAAGGAAGCTGCTGAATTACTATGTTTTAAAGGACGCGCTACAACATGAATCACGTTGTGTTTCTGTGCATCAGTTGTTTCATCCACACTTACGCAATTTTTTTATTTTTCAACTCGTCTGCTATACAGTTTTTTACTGTACCCTGTAAATGTGGTAAATTGTATCGCAATTGCCTATTGGTTGGTAGTTTCCACGAGGAAACATATTTATTCAAAAAAAGACGAATGTGTTCATTGTTTACTAGGTGTTGTGGGATGTTGCACACACTTAGCATAAAAATAAAATCATACAGAAATTCCCAATACGGAATATTGTTGCTTAAATTCAGTACATGACGTTTACTTTTAATATGTCTTCGACAGTGAAATGTATCGCGACCTATCAACCGTATATTGCAAATTTTGCACTGAATGATAGTACCTGTATATTCCAACCCAGGGAAACGGCTCATATTTATTCACATGCGATGCTAAAGGTAAACCTCGCTTACAACGATCGATGTTTTAAAAGACGCACACCGATAAACCGATAATTATCGGAACGACCGTTCACTTCCACGCCTATCGAATGACTAAACTCTCCACTGGCTTCGCATCGACATAATCCCCTCTCGGCGCTTCCGCCGTAGGACGCGTTTGTCGAACCTTATTTATTACTATCGTATTCATTAAATATCATAGTGCAGTTGTTATTTCCACTAATATTGAAGTTTCTAAGCGATGTTAAGCCACTTGTATTTGCACGTGGATACTCTGCAGAAGTGGATGGCGTGAATTCTTTAAGTAGGAACATTCTTTTTGACAAATCAATCTTGTTATTAATTGAGTCATCCACGTAGCTCTCATTTCTTTAATAATGTGTTAAAATAGGGATTATTTTTATGTAGTTTAATAATTAATGAGTTAATATTTCAGTTTATTTATTAAATTCTTCAATTATTATTGTTTCTAATATATTTAAAAGACTATAGTTAAGTTAGTATACGTGGTAAAAAAATATTGCATTAACCGATATCTTTTGAAAATGTTTATGAAATGTTGTTCGTTAAAGGCTATCATTGTATGGGTAAGTATGGCATATACCGAGTTCGTAAGTTCCGTAGTAAAGTGAACCGCTAAAATATAGACAGTGTTACAACGTTTGTCCGCAATGAAAGTATAAGGTGGGGAGCGCGCGAAGCGAATCAAGGACGCTCATAACACAAGTGGCAACATTATTCGCGATATGCAGTGGACTCGCGCTTATAAATGAATCCTTACGTACCCTAGTATCTATCGCTGGACGGCATGACTAGATCTCTTGGCACTAGGTGTTGCTGGGAAATATTTCAGCGAATCCATCAATACCATGAGCTATATATATAAGCACTTTTGTGCTTCATATGTGCTTCTATATTAAGTTCACTTTTGTTTGAACATTACTCTGTTACAAGCATGAGAATAATTTACTGCACTATGTACGGATATGTTGTACTATTTTAAACAAGGTAAGTGCAATTAATAATGTAGATGTAAAATACAGTTATTTGATTACAAGTATATATTTCTAAGCGGAGAAAAAAACACTAAGAAAAAATAGAACAGTTATTGTATTGTGGATAATTGAAACAGTAATTGTCTTGACTTTAGGCGGACAGACTTGATACAAGGAAACGGTTTTCTGCGTGTAACACTTATTGTTGTTTGTTCAACAACAATATTGCAGTGTATGTAACCACAGTAAATACAAATATTTTGTTTTTTTTCACTACAATATGTCGCTCATTGCCATATTGCGTGTTTGTAAAATTTACTATAACTTGAACTATAAAAAAATAGTTTGTGTTACGTTGTAGTAAGATCTACGTATATGTTTGTTGTGAGAACTATAAATGGGGTGGATATTACCATAATAGGTTAACTACAAATATATTGTATGCCTTACCACTACATTTCTCTCAGTGTAGTACAAGAAATCGTTTCTATCGCTTCGCAAGCTATTTAAAATTGTAGTCGCATACTATTTTCCTGCACCAAATGCATACTTCGTTTGTGATTGACTAATCGCTCGCTCGCTTACGTTTTCGCAAACCTACCTTTATATTTCTCCTAGTATTTGTTTAATATTCGAATTTGAAATCCGAACAGTTATATTTCACGAAATCAGCAATTACTTTAATGTTTGCTTTTTAATGGATGATTTAAACAGGCGTTCTAAAAAGTATAAAACTTTCATTTATTCAACATTGAGGAATACCACCTTTCATCTATCTAGATTCTTGGCGATCTAGGCGATCGGTCAGGGTCGGAGTTATTGTTACAGGTGTTATCTATAAAAAGTGCAATCTTCTAATCTTAGACACCTGTACAACGAGAAGCAAAAGACAACAACCATCAGTCCTTAAATGGTGGAAGTATGCTTAGTGAAACGTCAAGTATATTAGTTCAACAAACATGGCCAAATCTGAAAGACAGTATTTTAATCACAATGATCATATGTATATCTTATTTACTGCTAATTATGCAAAGCTTAGCAGATACGATGAAAATAATTTAACCGTGGACTTAAATAGTGTTTGAAAAATATTCTGTGGCGGTTTTCTAATATTCAATAATCTTCTAAGTTGGCATTTTACAGAATCAAGTTTGACATGGAAAATAAGAAGGATAAATTTTCCACGTCAATCTGTAAGAAAGATTCCCAGAAATCTTTCAGAAAAGGACAACTCTTATACTCTCCTACATCATTCCAGCAATCGGAATGTGAGGAAATAAAGAAGCAAGCGACACAGGAGGAAGCGCGGTTCGAATTTATTTTTCGTCTAGAAGTAAGCATCGAGGGAGATGTCACATACTATTTTCAATTGAAAAGGGGATTGTTTTTTAAGCTACACCGAAGAAACTATGTACATGCATACATTCCATGTATACGCTAGAATATTTAGAGACGTTCCCATTTGTTGTCTGTCCCTAGTCGCGATCACTACGTAGACGTTGGAAGCGGAGTAGAACCGATGGGAATGCCTGTATTCCGACGCCAAGACGTCTCTTGAAAGGAAATCGATGAAGCTGAATTAGTAAGAGTGTTGCTTTCGGCGCTTTGGTATGCGAGATATTTTGAAACGTGGATTCTATATAACGGAACTGCAATTGCAGGCGTCGGAGTGGATGACGCGATTGTTAGATTTTGAAATGTGATATGTATTCAAAAATATTAGAGAATCTATTTATTTCCACTATGTCATTTAATCTTAACAACTCGTTTTTAGCTAAAACGCTCAACACGCCGACTATAAATTTTGAATTGACATATTTTGACCTACACTACCAGATTTTCTGGGAAGTGCCATTAACTTTGTAACTTTAAATACAACATCCTGTATATTTCAGTAGATTTCGATAGACGATAGAAAGATGTTTTCAGTCAATTCCAAATAAACATATTTATTACGAACAGTTTTTGCAGTATTTACAAAGAAAAAATGCAGTACATAACAGAGCCAAGATATCTTTTTTATTTACAACAAATCCACAGAGAACAAGAGTTCTTGAATCAAACAAATATATATTTTTCAAATTATTTATTTAATTCAACAAAAGCTTATTTGAGTGGAAGCACATTTTTTAAAAACAAGAGATTGAATTCGTTTGAATATACAAACGTTTTTCTTTGAGATAATTTTGTTGAGTCAAACAAATATATGTTAGAATCGTGAGCTTCGCGCATTGTCGGAAATTTCCGTTGCTTGAACGTAGTGCAATCGCAATCATAGTCCTAATTTAGGTTATGTGAGCGGTGAAATGTAAATGAAGAAAATAATAGGTAAGTAGGATAATGGATTTAATAACGTCTACATGTTCATATTAGAAATAAGAATTTGATGAATCGCTAACAGACTACTAAACAGTCTTAACCAAATCGATTAAATGAATTCGTAGGTATCTACGAATTGGTGTTTAAAGCATTGTTGTAACTGTATGTTAATTGATGTCATTGTCGTGTTTGTACCAGTACTTACTTATCACGTATTTGTGGTTGCAGGTTGGAATTCATGAATAATATATTTTTACTATCGGATAACTAATGTTAACATTTCTGTATAAAAAAAATAGTAAACTAGGTGCAACAGATTGGTGAATATCAGAATTCCTATTTGTATTAGGGATTAGGAAAAATTGCAAACATCCCGCCGATATCGTTTTCAATGCCATAATAGTAATGTTAGCAATTTAAATAAATTGCGATTCCATTCACCATTAGACTATAAATTGAGTACAATACCATCTTGTTTTCAAGCAGAGGCTTACTATAACAATGCTTTGATCTTTCCGTTTTGATATTTTTCTAACTAATTTTTAATGTATCTCCACCTTTTTTGATGATGATGATACTTACTTACTTATCCTCGACCTCTTCTACCATGGGTATAGAGGTTATTGTTCTTCTCCATTTATTTCTATCCTTAGCTACTCGTTTTGCTTGAGTCCAGTCCATTCCTTTCCTTCTTAATATGTCAGTTATTTCATCATTCCACGCCCTTCTCGGACTGCCTCTTCTTTTCTTTTCTCCTGTATCCGTTTCCCATATCACTTTCATCATCTTATTATCGTCTATTCTTACCACATGCTCGAACCACCTTAGTTTATGAGTTCCAATTTTCCATAAATGAGCGTTGGTACTAACACCGCCTCATATATATTCCTTTACTTTTATGTTTTGGGATATCTCTTTCTTATTAAAGAACTGGTTGTACAGTGTTCTGTATATCGCTGTTCTGTTTATTCTGTTAATTACTTCTTTGAATCCTCCATGTGTTTCTGTTATTAATCCTAGATATCTTATTTTTTCTACCACCTTTATTTCCTCGCCTTGCTGATCTATTTCCGTCTTCTCCGTTTCGTTTGCTATTATCATTATTTCTTACTTCCCTGTGTTTATTCTTAGGTTATATTTTTCTAGCTCTTCTGTCCATCTTTCTATTCTGTTTTTTAATTCTTTTTTGTTGTTTGTAAAGATTATTAAATCATCCGCGTAAAGTAATTCACTTATTTCTACCGGTTTCAGTTTTCTGTAACCTAAATGGGTCCCCCTCTTCACTCTATTTATTTCCTTTGCTATATTGTCCATTACTATTATAAATAAAAGAGGGCCCAAAATACTTCCTTGTCTTACTCCGTTGTTAGTTGTGAACTTTTCCGTTGTTTTCCCCGTATTCTCACTACATCTTCTGTTGTTTCATATAAGGTACTTATTATTTTTATGTTTTCTATTTATGCCTCACTCCTCCAGAACTTCCCAAATTTTACTTCTTAATAGTCTATCAAATGCTTTCTCTAAGTATATCGTGCTTATGTAGATCTTTTTATTCGAAACTGTAATTTTCTCTGATATTTGTCTTGCTCCAATCTTGTGCGGATCTATCTGCCCTGAATGCTGCTTGTGAGTCTCCTAAAACTGCCCCTGTTTTTTCTTTTAATCTTCCTTCAATAATCCTCTCATTACTTTAAGGACCGTGCTTAGTAATGATACTCCTCTGTAGTTGTTACAATTATTGCAATTTCCCTTTTTATATATAGGTGTTATCACTGCAGTCTTCCATTCTGTTGGGATTTTATTTGTTCTCCATGCGGTTTTCAATGTGTTATATAATAGGTTGATTCCTTCTTCTCCCATGTACTCGATCATTTTTGGTTTTATATTATCTATTCCTGGGGTCTTTCCTGCTTTGATTCTTGCTACAACTTCTACCACCTCGCTTCTTTCAATTTCCCTTTCCTCTTCTGCTATGTTTTGCGTAATAATAATTTCGAATAAATTGTAGCAGATTATACGATAGCAACGCGTAAATTTCTATTCATTAGTCATATGAAGAGCATTTATACAAAATTTGGCAAATCCACTTTATCTAATTTTGCAAGAATGAGAATTTTTTCTATAGTTACCTTTTGTCTATATGTGAGAGAAATTTTGCTATGCAGTTACATTGCATCAGCATTTATCCGTAGCCTAAAATAGAATTTTTCAGTTGTTATAACTCGGTATTCTGTACGCGACCAAATTGGATTTATCTAGGTTTGCGTAAAATGAGTCCCATATGGCGGTGTGATTTATCTCACTAACATGCTATTTACATGAAGCAACTTACCCAACACACTTTTAAGGTGTAATGCACTAATATACAAGCATGCTACGAGAGCAGTTCTTTTATCATAAGAACATGTATAGAAGATCTTACGAAAAGAGTCGAATAATTAATCACAATGCGGAATTAGCAAAATATTCACTACTACTTGCGTATATTTCTTTAGATCTAATTTTTAAAAATTATATATCCATAAAGCATACAGCACTTTATGATATTTGCCATAAATAGGAGAATCAAAGTGATACGAGGGTAGATTGAAAAGTTTCTAGAATGACAATGAAAACAGAATAAATCGGATTCAAGTTATATTTTATTTTTCAATATAATACCCTCGAAGCTCAACACAGTTGGTCTAACGTTTCCCTAGCTTCTCGATTCCCTCCCGGAAGTGACTTTCTTTGAGGTTCCCAAAATAATCGTTTACAGTCTCTATCAGTTCTTCATTCGCCCAAAATCTCATTCCACCCAGAAATGTTTTGAGTTTCGGGCATAGGTGGAAGTCCGATGGAGCCAAATCAGGGGAATACGGTGTATCCGGAGGGATTTCGAACTTCAATTTTGTAAATTTTTGCTGAACGATTGCACTTGAATGAGTGGGCGCATTGTCGTGGTGAAACACTTTTTTCGTAACCATTCCCGGGCATTTTTCCTGAATTGCTGCTTTCAGATTGTCCAAAAGTGTTGTGTAATATTGGACAGTAACAGTTTTTCTTTTCTATAAAACAAAAATCATACTTAAAATGTTTTCTTTATATCGTTGTCATTTATGTAGTTTGGTTTCATTTTCTTTGATTTCTTACTACTATTCATTCCTCCATCGTTTGAAGATTCATGGACTTCTATATCCACACATTTGCATCGCATGCAGCAAATAAAATTCTAAGCTTTCTTATAAAGAGCCAGAATTATTAGGTTGTTTTATATGAATGTGCCTCTTATTGGTAAGTAGTAGACAGGCTATACTACAGTCCAGAGCGCTTCAAATGTTTTACGAAATATTTGTCAGACCTTTGATTTGCTTCTATTATTTTCAATAAATTTTCAAATAAATCAACATTCATTCCTGCATACAAGAAAAAGGAATCAGAATCATGATCAAGATTTCCTGAATCAAAATTTAAATAGTCCACTTGTTTCTTTTGAGTGTTGATGGGACGTACTCGCCAACCTCTTCTCTTTTTGCATTTATTTTTAAATCTGTTCATCATGATTATTGCAGAAACTGTTAGTAAACACAGTATATAACGTTTCTGTGTCATTCCATCCATTACAAAAGACATCATTAACAGATAAATTAAGGTTATGATACGACAAAGTAAACCGCGATGTCAGTTGTCATTATCCCCCGAAATTATTTAGAGAATTACAGGAGAATATTGCAAATAATTTCCCGCTAATCCTAACGATAATTTCACGCTACCCTATGTGAACGCACCTTTATATTTTATACATATACAGTGGTACCTCGGTTTACGATAGTATCTTATTACGGAATTTACGGGTTACGGAAGAAAATTTG
The DNA here is from genome assembly GCA_029619315.2 of Dynastes maya. Classification (NCBI taxonomy): domain Eukaryota; kingdom Metazoa; phylum Arthropoda; class Insecta; order Coleoptera; family Scarabaeidae; genus Dynastes; species Dynastes maya. The sequence continues at coordinate 51,561,675 of JAROYE020000003.1, read as the reverse complement.
GATGAATTTTTGTTTCCAAAACCGAAAGGTACCCCCGGATACGAAACGTGGCACAGATTCGGCAGAATTTCCGCACGACTCGTACACATGCTGGAAAGAGATAATTATATATAATGTAATGCGATTCTTTGCATGGTTAACTTCCTACTATGCCACCGCTTCGTATCTGACTTAAATTCATAGTTAATATTATCTTTATTTTATCCGAAAATCTTTTTACCTTTGTGTAAAATCTTTTTCAAAGAACAAAGCCGAAAGTTCCATGGTCAAACAATTTCTTACCTGTCACGTCGCTAATTTTGTAATATGTACATATATGAAAAATCCACCACACTCTCTTGTTTTCCATACGCCAGAAGGAGTCTTTATTAAAAGTAGGTTATGCAAGTGAAGTTATTTCTTTTTACTTTCAATCTTAAGAGTTTTAAAATACATAAAATGAGTTTGTAGTTATTTTTTGGTTATGGGAACGGATTATCTCTATTTCCTTTATTTCTTATAAGAACATTTGATTCCAATTACGAAATTTCGGATTACGAAATGTTTTTGGAACCAATAATTCCGTAAACCGAGGAACCACTGTATTTGTATTTTGTATTTCTCCTGCAGACAATTGGTTTAGTGTATTTAAATCGGGGTTTCTGTTGAACACTATATAAGTTGAAGTAGTGTTTATTTCCAATATCACCTGGAGTACTTTTAAGATTCATTGATTATGTCGTTTAATGTTCTGAATGCGTCTCTCAATTTTATATTTCGACTTTCGAAGTATTGTATCGTCGCTGTTAAGTGTTTAATATAGAAAATAAATACCTTAAAAACCTAATAAGGAAATAGAGAATAGATACGTGAAATCATTTCAAAAGAAAGCTCGATGCGAATACTACGACTGTATACCAATATCACCGCGCTCATCTCATACTCTGCATACGGCTCTGCTGCGGCTGACGTCATCCCATATAATTTTGCCGTTCTTTGCTTATTAGGAAATGTTTTTTGGAACCAATTAATTCCGTAAATCGAAGCAGCATTGTAGTAGTCGTTAATGAAATAAAATAGAAAAATACGTATGTTCTTATATGAACAACATACCATACTGCTCAGGTCACTACGTAAATATATGAAATGGAGAATATGGGTGGGTCGCACAAGAAGATGCGGAGATTAGCAAGTGTTTGGCATGAGGAGCTAAACAAGCTGGAAATGAGCATGAATATATACAAAGCCGAATATGTGGTTATAAACCAGAAGGAAGAAAAAATATATGTGTGTATAAGAACAAATGGAAAGGACCTGGAACGAGTGACGTGTTTTGAATACTTGGGAAATATTCTAACGGAAGATGGGAAAATGAAAGTAGATATAAATAATATAATGAAAAAAGCAACAAGAATATGCTATGGTATAAATAAAATAGTTTTAGGAAAGAAAGAAATATGCCAGACAGTGAAGCTGCAGGTATATACTATATGTAATAGATTAGTTATATCACATCACATATGGATGCGAAATATCGGTACAGCAGAAGCATGAATCATCACTAAATGCCTTAGAGATGACGTACATGAGACGGATAGCAGGAGTCACAAAACATGATAGGTTAACAAACGAAGAAATTAGAGGGACATTAAAACAAACACTAATTATGAAAAAAACTAGAAAGCAGACAGTTGAACTGGTTTGGATATGTAGTGAGGATGGAACAAAGTAGACTAGTTAAAAGAATAGAGAGGAAGGAAAGAAGAGGAAGACCAAGGAATACATGGATGGGGAGAATAAAAGAAATAGGATTGAAGGGGGGAAACAGTACAGGACATGAGAGGATTGGCCAGAGATAGGAAATAATGGAAGAAATGGATGAGAGACGGCTGAAGACATCAACAAATCCGACGCTCCCAGGGTACCGGGGTATTGAGCAAGAAGAGGAATACGGGTTGGAGCATGTCTGACGTACACCCCGCTTATATCCTTCTTTTTCAACATTTACATAGAGACATGAGCACTACGGTATATAAACCAAGATCGTGTTTTTAGAAATGTTATAGGTTTAGTTATTAAATCTTTGTTGATAAATTAAAGTACATATTCAATGTAAGAATGTGTATATCACGAGATAGAAAACAAATTTGAGATACAAGAAATGATGTTTTTTGATTCTTAACCTTCAATGTATGGTAAATTCTCACATTGTATAATTTATGTTTTAATCTTGTTTACAGTGGCCTGCAGAGTTGCCAAATGTAATCTCTTTCATTTCGATAACTCTTTAGTAAGTTATGTTCGACAAATCAACAACTTTTGTAAACTCATGAAATGACTAATACTACTTTTTAAAGAGCATCTGTAAACATTTATTCACTACAAAGTCCCAACTCAAGTTTGATGTGGATTTGAAGAATAAAATTTAAATCACAATTAAGAAAATGAATGGGGAAATTGCTTTGTCTTTTATAATTATTATGTAAGTACCTGTTTTTGTTACTGTGTATCAGTAATTTGGTGCCATAATAGGTTCCTGCTTTGCCTAATACCTTCCTTACTGTTGAATATGTCCTGGTGGAGCCGCTCTTCGTATTTGTTGCAAACATATCCCATATTTTGTGAACAGACATATAAATGCGAGTCCAGCATGTAAATTTTGAGGAAATTTTATAGTCAAGGACGAGCATGCCTTCCAAGAGATCGTTATCGTCTGAAATGAGACTAACAGATCTGGTGAAAAGACAACATGAAACTTATATTACTTATGAGTGGTTACCATGTAGTTATTCATATTACATACAATACATCTACCTGTAAGCAAATATCTTGCTAACCAATGCTATCACGATTTTATGCAAATTTGTATTTATTTAATTTTGAATTTAAGGCTCTTTTGTCTATTTTCATTAAGCTGAAATAAGGCAAAAATTGTAATTAATTATAGATTAAAAAAGAACTCGTTAGCTCACGTCGGCGTTTCGATTGATCGTAATTAATGGGAAACTAGGATAAATTGATTTTAGGACAAAGTAAGATAAAAAATAGCGGAGAGGTGGGAGGATTTACGAGCTACTAGAAAACTGATACTACAAAGTAAATAGGGGAGAACGAACGAAACCATGAATCAGCTTCTACACAAATCTTGCCCCAATGAGATCCTCGACGGTATCCTAATGACTAATGACTGCATATAATGGCTTCTTGGGAATGAATCGCAATCAATCTTATGTTCGAAATAAAGAAGTGTCGTTCTTTTTTAATGGAAAATCAAATAATTGTAACCAACAATAACGGCGCATATTTGTGTTTGCGAATGAAGTACATTTTGCGACCAAGGATCAATTTTACCACGCCGGTATAACTCAGCAGTGCCAATCCTACAGAAAAATCTCAAGATTTAGGGATTTTACAAAAAATCTCTCAGAAACGGATTTGTCTAAAGAATCTATGGATTTTTTGTGAGTTTACAAATTAATTATCTTTGTTTTCAGTTTAAAAACTGAAGCTTGGTTGAACATTTTTAACGTTTCAACAATTTTTTGTTCTCTTCAGAAATGTATATTTTATTTTCTTTAAAATAAAACATCTCGACAGACACGACAAGAACGGCTAAGAAAGAAATTACATTAGTTTTCCCTTGATTTTTTTTTAATTTTTTACATGTTATAAACGATAATGAATGCAATGCCATAGATAGAAAATGGAGATTATTAAGAGGTATTAAATTAAATGAAGATGAAGCTTTCACTGTTTTTTGGAAACAGAAGTTTGGATCTGGGGATCCAATAATATTGAAATTAGCAAATTTTATCGAAATTTTGCCGCACAGCAGTGCAAATGTCGAGAGCGTATTTTCTGCTATAAAAATTAATATAAATATTAATAAAACGAAAGTCCGAAACAAATTGGAGACGGCAACGCTCGACGGTATTTATGTACTGAACGTTCGCCATCCCACCAAACTAATTGTTACGATTTTAAAATAGATCCACAATTAATAAAATTTATAAAAACGACCATTCTTTATGACCGCAAGTTAATGTTTATCTATCTGTTGTTTAGATTATGCATATATTTTTTATTTTATGTGAAAGAATGTATTTTTTTTTCTCTTCTTGAATTATAATTACGTTAACAAAGAATTGCTGAAAAATAGATTTTTTTCCTTTTCAAAGCGCGCTTACTGCGAATAAAAGCGGACTTCTCCCACTCGTTCCTATCGGCTTTCTCATTTGGATAGTTGGCAACACTGGTATAACTATTTCGCATAATAAGTTAATTTACGTGGCATTTTTTACGCGAATCTTTACTTTAAGTGGTAACTTATTATTACTATTATATACACTATTTACGAAGTATTTTTATACACGGGATCAATTCACGCAGCCAGGAAATATATTTAATTAATCAAAAAATTGAAAAGCACCATTATTAACATTGACCAAAACATTCAGCGAGCCTTAAAATGTCGTCAAAATTTATTGAAATTTTGCAACGAACATCGGCAAATTTATGAAAAAAAGTAACAAAAAATATCGAGAAAATCTCATCCGAAAAACTTTACATTCACAATGAAAAGAAGTCGCACTTTTACTAGCTTTATTTCTAATATACATACTTCTTTTGTATATATAAAAAGTATAGTATATATAAAAAATCAGTATCACTATAATAATAATAATAATAATAATAAGTATTGATCCAAAAAAAAAGCAAAAGAGATAATACAATAATAATAAAAAAAAGATAAACGTACTACATTAGGATCAAATGGGAGAGAATATCAGTCTTCAGCATAATGCTGTTGACTAGTTTTCAATTTTCACCAAAATAAACTAAAACTACGTGAAAAGAAAAGAATTGAAAAAACATATCTTACAGTTAGTCACAAAAAAAAAATAATGATAAAATAAAAATAATACATTATCACATAAATTGAATGTCCGGATCACACAAGACTTAGTTCTGCTGCCGCAAGAGAATTATTTTCATGTTCTTCTTAAAACTAAGAAAAGACAGTTGCCGGAGTTCCAACGGTATCGCATTATAGACGTTGGCTATGTTATATGAAAAACATGTTCTATAAAGTTCTAATTTGAGTTTCTTTACGCAAATGCAGTGTTTATATCGTACATTAATGTTGTGAACATCGGTTCTGTACGAAATCTTATTGTATAAATATGGTGGTGTCCTTTCCAAAATGATCTTGTGGAACAACACTACCTCATGCAACTTTCTTCGCGAATCCATGTTTAGCCAGCCAGACCAACGCAGTGCAGTAGATATATGTTGACGCTTTCTTATATTGTAAACAAATCACAAACAAGCGTTCTGAATTAACTGCAAACGACGGCGGGATGCCAAGTCTAGACAAGGTCCATATGCAACGTCACAGTAATCCGCACACGAAAGTACTAAGGCATTGCATAACGCCGCTCTTAGTTTTGTATTAAAATAGTGTATGTTAGTGTATAGCATTTTAAGGGTGATATAGGATTTTAATGATACCCGACTTATGTTCTCGAAACCGCAGACCACTGTCCATTTGCAAACCCAACACCCGACCGCCGCCCGCAGAGGAATATCTTCTTCTCTCGCTCTAATGGAAACTGTGCCGGCCACAAGTGCATGAGCTCTTTTTGCAAAAACTATCGCTGCAGATTTGGATAGATTTATCTTCAGGCAATGCTGTTCAGCTATGGCAACAATTCTCTCCAGGTCAGCCTCCATAGACTCCACCGCTTTCCGCAAATCCCCAGTATCGCATACTAGATATATTAATGTATCATCGGCATAACAGTGATACTTACAGCACTTCAAGTGGTCACCAAGACAGCAAGTGTATATAATATATAATAACGATCCCTGCGGCACACCAGATTCAACAAATAATTCATCTGCACTAGAACTATTTACAGACACCACTGCCTTCTCCGGTCCAAATAACTCCTGAAAAATGCAACCGCTGTCTCTGAGAAACCAACATAGTGCAGTATACAAGTCAACAAGTCGTGATTAATGGTATCAACTGCCTTTGTAAAATCTAAAGACACAGCTATAACCATCTTACCGTCATCCAAGGCCGATATAATGTCATCAGATACATGAAGCAAAGCGGTTACGCAGCTATGGCCAGATATGAATCCTGATTGTGTCTCAGGTATAATATCATTTGCCGCCAAATGCCCTAACCTGAAAAGCAACTACTTTTTCTAATATTTTAGATAAACATGGCAATATGCTAACGGGTCTCAGATCTTGAAATTGTGTCGGCGTCTTTTTAGGCAACGGCACGACCTTGGAAAGCTTCCAGTCATCTGGGGAAGATGACTTCCGTAAGCACGCATTTATCAAATGGGCAAGAGGCGCCAAGATCACAGGGCAACACAATTTAATTAATTTAATACTTAGGCCATCCAGATCGATAGTATTAGACTTAATACTATTTATGATCCCTGCCACTTCTACTTCACTCACGTCGCGAAGTTCCAGTAAAGTGCGTAAAGTGGGCTTCCTATTTGAACCATAAAATGCTATTAAATTATGACTACCTGGTGTCATAGTATTACGAATACCGACAACAGACGCGACAAAATAGCTATTAATCGCATTGACATTCGACAAATGATCGGAAATCTTATTATATTTATTTTTTCCCACATTTAATGCGCGCAATTCAGACCAAAGCTCTTTGAGTTCGGTTCGAATAAAATTATACCCGTTTTTTTTCTTGATGCACAATGTAATCTGGTAATAGGGTTTGTTTATTGCTTGGACAACCAGGTATTGGAAATACTTTGATTTAGTACACAGGGGCCAAATTGGTGTAAAAATACATGATAGAGAAATGTTTTACAGAAACTTCCTACTAACAACAATAAAAGCAACACCATTGCAATTTTAATTGAGGTTGCATTACACAGAGAAAAATGCAATTCTAAGGCACGATGTGGAATTTTTTAAATAAGGTCCGTTTTGTAATAAGAAGAAAAAATACTGTAAATATCATTAAAATATTTTTTTTTATATTCTACATACTTTTATCTACGTTTCTACATAATTTCCATTTTTGTTCAAACATTTGCCATACCGCTCAACAAGTTTTTTAATTCCGACGTCAAAGAAATCCGCCGCCTGTGAAGAATCGCAATCCATTACTGCCGTTTTCACATCTCGTCGTTGAACTGTTAACCACCAAGGAACTCCTTTAAGAACCGAAATAAGTGAAAATCACTGGGGGCAAGGTCTGGACTGTAAGAACTGAAAGAAAGATCATGGCAACTGTCTCTTGGGACAGGAAAGGGATTTTGTGGATTTTATGCCGAGAGGCACAACAATCAATTTTGATGTGTATTGTGTGACCTTGAGAGAACTCCGGCGGGCCATACAAACAAGCGACGTGGCCTACTGTCTTCCAGTGTGATGTTCCTCCACGACAATGCAAGGCCTCATGTTTCTGCGCAAACACAAAGTCTAATCAGGTCTTTTGGATGGGAACAACTGGATCATCCACCTTACAGTCCAGACCTTGCATATTCGCCAGAACAGTCGAAACGGTTCTTTATCGAGTAAGCTAAGGGGTAGACCACAAACAGTAAACATGAAAAGTAAATCCAATTTAAATTGTGTTTAAGGTGGGACGCCATTTTTCTTATTTTTATGTTGTACACTATTTATATGTCTTTTGCAGTCGGCTTTGTTCCGGCACATTAAAGGTATTTCGCAAACTTTATATAATATGTACATACTTTAGCTCCATTATAATTAAAATCCGGAAATTTACTGACCTTATCAGCCGGAGGTCATTTATTTTCCTAGATATACTTAATACATGTATAGGCTACATATACTTAATACATATATTTATTTTTGTAATAGCGTGTAACGCTGCGAGAGGTAGCGGAGAAACTGTTGCAATAAATCAATAATTTCATTCGTTGAGGTAGCTCGTGCCGACTCGTCTGCATACATACGTCGGGTCGTGAGCCGGGCAATCTTATTTCTAACCTGGCACAAAGCGCTCTGTGCCAGGCTTAGTTATATGTTAATTTTAAGTGTTTTTATGTATTTGTCGGATTTATTCCTTTGGTGTTTTACACTCAAATTTTTGAAAATGTGGGTATCGTTTTTTCTTGCCGGACTTATAATTAAATACTAAAAATTCTTTCGCTTCTACAATATCATAGGTATGACACAATATTTCATTCGCTTCTATAAATGCAAATTAAAATAAATATGTTGCTTGTGCAAATTCGAACCTGCATATATTAAATCTCTTACAAACCATACTGACGTATCATACCGGGGAATATATAATACAAGAAATTCACCTTCAGTGCCCTTATTTCACATGTTCGCTATATTGCGCCTGCCTTTATTTCGTAACGCTCCGTGTCAGCGCATTCATTTTTCATTAGCCTCCTTCCCCCTGACATTTCTCTTCTCGCTCTTTTTCAACGTTCCTATGTTGTTATTACTTTATAGATGTAAACTACTTGATTCAAGCACGCACGCCATTGTGGTAAAATTGCACGATCTGGCGGTCTAAATCGTTATATTACTACTTTGGAAGGTTGATCCTCGAAGTGAAAGAAGGAGGGAGTAAGATGCCACAATCACCATATTTAGTGCATCGCCTTTTTTGTTAGTGGATTACATGAAAACGCATATATGAATTTATAATAGCAGAAAGGCAAATCGTTTACAATGATCTAATCAATTAAAGCAGTAACTTTCCTGGTTTTTGACATCTTATTTTCAATGAACAGCAGTACAAATAATACAATACCAGCATACGTGAAGTACAAGAAAAGTCAAACTAAAAGCAATTTATAATTTACTAATACATATATTGTTGTGATAATTATTCAAAAGTTTATTTATTTCTATTTACAATTGAAAATGAGGTTGCCTACATTCTTAGTTGCACATGGTTGCAAGTTTGCGAGATGGCCCCTTCCCTCGATTTTCCTCCAGATTCATTTCTTCTCCTTGTCTTACGCATGAGAAGAAGAACCATTTTGGTTTAAAAAAACAGTCCAATAAAAAACAAAACAAAATGCACCATCGCAAACTTTAATAATATTTTTTGGATTCAAAGTTATTTAAATGCATTGTTATGTTCTCCTGGTTTGAAGAACAATGCCGCTAGTCGTCTACTTCGGTGTATCTTTCTTGTGAAGAGGGAAGACCAATTGCTTTGCTTAGATGTATAAAATATTTGCTTATTTGTTCGATAGCTCAGTACCTCTTGAAATGAAACACAGTACGTATGTATAAAAGTGAATTTACTAAAACAGTTCCCCTTATTATTACATAAAAATTAGAAGTACAATAAACCTAAATCTGTCGTAAGGTATAAAATAAATGTTGATGGTCTTGTTCTCCATCTTTCCTCTTCGCCCTTTTTTCTAATTCTGAAAGATCCTATTCTGCAAGTTTATTTCTTTTGTGATTGTTCCAACAATCCGACAAACATGAACTACATAACAGTGAACTACTATTGAAATATTAATTCGAAATTGTGTGTTTCCAGGGACGAATCGCTGCTAACTACAGAATTTTTTAGCACAAGCACGAAATACACGTTCCATCTGTTTGTGTAAAACGTAAAGCTAACGCAAACAACAAATAAATTGCAAGACTGGGAAGAGGAACTTGATGTTTATAGAAGTTACAACTGGAAAAGTCTTGAATTATTTAACACAGGATAGTTTACCTTTACTCGTTTTTCCGGCTAATATTGATTTCTAACATCTATCTTTAACAAGGATTTATTCGAAAAGTCTGACTTAGTAAATAAAGTCTGCAACATTTCAAGTTTGTTATTGTTCTAATTATTTTATTCTTTCGTTCGTCAGAAAATATTGGAAAAGTTTCAATATTATCATTATGACTAAAAGTTTACGCAGATGAGCAATACTAAGCACAACTAACAAGTGTGTCACTGCGTATATGTTTTATGTTTGTATATCAACTCTAGAAGTACAGTACCGTGCAATCGAATTAGAGCCACTTTGATTTTATACAAATATTTGCTATTAATGTTACAATAACCAAAATTTCTAAATATTTTCCGCAATAAAATGTTTTTAATTGTATTTGAGATAATCCTCTTAAGTAGGTATACAATTCTCGTTATTATAACCCCCACCAAACATTCCTTTCTATCCAAAGTACGTTTAGGGTCGGTAATCGGTGATGGGCTTTAGCTGCTTCAAATTAGTTTACGTGTAGTTTTGATGGTGTAAAGTGCAAGTATTATATTTTCGTGCTATAATATTCGTTGTTTTAGTGTAATTAAATTGAAATTTCGTGACGTTTAGTTTTCTTTTTTTATTGATAAATTTTGTGAAATGGGCAAACGTAAAGACATTTCAAATGAGAAAAAAACAAGAATTCAAGTGTTATTAGAGACGGGGCTATATTCGCATCGGGAAATAGCCAGAAGAGAACGAGTTTCTTGTCAAACAGTCGACAGGGTAGCGATGTCAAAGAAAGAAAATTTACCCGCAACTTCAAGTGGTCGTTCTCATTGTCGCGGTATTCGCAAAACTTCGCCACGGGAAGACAGAATTATCATAAAAAGGGCATTAGAAAACAGGCAACTGTGCATTAAAGAACTTCAGCGTATATTATAGGCTGATAATATAAAAATATCAGATCGAACATTAAAAGCGCGCTTATATGAAGCCAATATCAGAAGTAGACGCCCTGCAAAAAAGCCGAAACTTACTTTAAGGATGAAAAGGGCAAGATCGCAGTGGGCGTAACAGCATCGGCATTTTACTGTTGAGGATTGGAAAAAGGTATGTATCAATATTTTACGTATATTTTCAAAATTTGGAACATTTTTAGTAAATTCGAAAATGTAATGAAAATTTCTGTTTCTAACGGTTGTTTTTAGTGACGAGTCACGGCTAGAGGCTGTAACTGAAGTTGTTCGTTTCGTTAGAAGAAGACCATCGGAACGGTATGATGAAAGCGCAGTGGTAAAAACACTGAAACATCCACCGGCAGTCATGATTTGGTCCTGTATATCAGAGGAAGGGTTTGGACCGCTCTATTTTGTAACGGGTACCATGAATCAAATTCAATATAAAGAAGTTATGGAATCAATCTTAATCCCGTATATGACATCTTTAGACCCTGAAGATTACTCTTACACATTTATGCAAGATGGTGCACCGTGCCACAGGGCAAAAACAATTCTAAATATGTTTTCAGCAAGAAAACTGAAGATATTGCCATGGCCAGGCAATTCCCCCTACCTGAATCCAATGGAAAATGTTTGGAATTCTTTAAAACGTACAGTTTATGCATCTCCCAATACAAAAGTTGTTTTGAAAGCAAACATAACAAATAGCTGGCAAAATAATGCTCATCTTAAAGAAGTTGCAGCAGCGTGTATAGCAAGCATGCCAAAAGAATTGCTGCTGTCATAAAAGCAAGGGGTGGTTCGACGAAATATTAATATATAATATATATATATTATAATATATATATATATATATATATATATATATATATATATATATATATATATATAAATTGATTTTATCAAACGTTGATACTTTGTATTATTTATTAAGCTAAAACTCAAATTTATATAGTGGCCCTAATTCGATTGCACGGTATTGTAGTAAATGGAATTGTCTTGGTAATGTGTAAGCTGAAGTTTAAGTCGTTCAAAATTATATACGCTAAATGTTTTCCGAAACAAGAAGCCGATGTTCTGCCCTTTTATAATAGGGACTGTATTGCTAGTGATTTCTGCACGAGCAGCATGACAACCAGTATTGCCCACCAACTCAATTAACTGCTAAAATGACATTCTAAAAATATACACGCTTATATATAAAGTTGCTTAGATGAAAATTGCGTGTGAAAGCATCGTAGTCGTATGTGTAATCACTATCAGATCAGGTCAGCGGCAAATTAGCCAACCTACAACCCTGCTTCGTCGGAAATATTACCTAACCATTAAATTATCGGTATATGTTTCATAGGCATAACATACTAGGAGTAGTACAACACGCATCTAAAATTTCAAATGCTTTTAACGGCAATAAACACAATGTTGATCTTGCCAAATTTGAAATTTATAAATAAGTGGTTACATCCAGGTTTGGCGTAGTTTGTCATATTTTCTTAAAATACTTATACTTCCTTTTGTATTCGTATCTTCTCATTTTCGGATATCGTACCTTATGTAAAACTGGAGAAAGCTAATGTATCGCGTGGCATTGCTTTAGAGGTGATATAATGTAATACGTCTTCAACTACTGATTTGGAATTTAGAAATTAAATCTTCTTAACTCCAATTTAATCTCAAATTGGAGACCAAGTAAAAGTAAGGCATGAAACAATAATCGAACCTGTGTTAATACTAAGCGAAAATATATACAGAGTCTTTCAGCAAGAGGTGTCAAGTGGTCATTCTTTTGATGAAATTTGTCATCACGTTTTCGCATAATAGGGCCTGTATTTCGCCAATAGCAGTGCTTGAACTGTTGCTGGAGCATTGGCGTAGACTTTATCTTTAATGTAGCCCCAAAGAAAAAAGTCTAATGGTGTTAAATCGCACGATCTCGGTGGCCAATTGAAGTCTCCATTTCCAGAAATCACACGTCCAGGAAACTTTCACGCAATAGAGCCATTGTTTCACGAGCTGTGTGGCAGGTGGCGCCGTCCTGCTGAAAATAAACGTCGTCCACATCCATAGCATCAGTTTCAGGCCAAAAAAAGTCAGTCAACATCGTTCGGCAACGCAATCCATACACTGTAACGGTCGAACCAACAGCATTTTCGAAAAAGTATGGCCCGATTACACCGCCAGCCCAAAACCATACCAAACTGTCACTCGTTGTGCTTGGAGTGGTTCTTTGACTATTTCTCTTGGGTTTTCGGAGCCCCAAATACGGCAATTTTGCTTGTTTACGTATCTAGACAGATGAAAATACTCCTCACTACTCAGAACAATTTTGTTAAAAAATCATGATCTTGTTCATGCATTCCCAGCAACCAATAAGCGAATGTACGGTGTTGTGCGTGATCTGCTGCTTCAATTCTTGTGTCAACTGCAACTTATACGCATGTAGGCCAAAATCTTTATGCAAAACTGGCTTGTGATATCCCCAATTCCTGTGATCGTCTCGAAATGGACAGACCTCGGTTTTCAGTCACACTCTTGGCTACAGCGGCGATATTTTCAGCTCACCTGGTCGGACGAGCGCGAGTTGGAGTCTTCACATCACTAACTTGTCCGAGACGTTCGAATTTATTAATTAAATTCGCTATAGCTGTGCGAGAAGGTACTTGATGTTGACCAAAAGCAGTACGAACCTTACGAACCGTTTCCGCGATATTTTTACCATTTTGTTGTGAATTTTCACTATTTCAGTGCATTGTGCGAGTGTGTATTGATCCATATCTGAAAATTTCCTAATTTTTACTTGTCAAATGTCATCGCAATTGCAGTTGTATGTTAACAGTTCGAAAATGGCACCAAATTTAAAATAACATCTCTTGTTGAAAGACTCATTATTTGCGTATCTTATATATTGTCGGCCTGTATTGAACTAAAACGATAACAATAAGCGGAGAAGATCAACTGTACAAACTATTATTGTATTAATTAATTATATTCAAAAACTATTGAAGAATATAGTAACAAGCTAAGTACAAACGTGTGCAAAAGAATAGCATTGTCAAGTATTGTTTCGCGATTTCATTTTCAACGTTTTTTTGTTACTGAAGCAGAGAGACTTAAACATCTCAACATACGAGGTGTGACAATTAAATAACCGGACTGGTGCTACTATCGGCAAACAGCGAGCACGCCACGGCAGGTTTGAACATGTCTGTGCTTGTAGATGCTTCCCCCACCCTGAGCTCGATGGGCACGGTTGTACGTCGCTCAGTCTCGCTGTAGCCATCGTCCGTTCAAGTCCTTACGCTAGCGTCGCGTCGGAAAAATGCAGAGTGTCCAGATCGAGCAACGAGTTAAGCTCAAGTTTCTTGTGAAACACGAGGTTCTAACTACCCTTCGTGAACAAGTGAGAAGACGAAGACCCGATTTGTGGAGGAGCAAATCCTGGATGCTCCACCAAGACAATGCGCCAACCCATTCCGCCTTGTCTGTGAAGGCATTCTTTGCGAAATCCGGCATCACCGTGTTGGACTACCTACTCGCCCGACCTGCCCCCCTGTGACATTTTTATTTCCTAAGGTAAAACCGGAGCTTAAGGGGACAAGATTTGACAGTGTGGAAGTGGTGAAAGGGAACGCGACGGAGGTTCTCAACAAGCTGACAGAAATGGACTTCCAGCACTGCCTTCGACAGTGAAAAATTCGTATGGAGCGTTGTAGGGATCGGCAAGGAGAGTACATTGAAGGGGATAAACTTTGTAATGTAATTGGTGATCAATAAAATGTTTTGTAGCACCAGTCGGGTTATTTAATTGCCACACCTCGTAGACACTGTTATTTAAAAGTGCGCTTAATCGTCTAAGTAATCATCGAAGATTAGAATCAGCTCATTATATGCTCGTGCAATAAAGTAACAGTGGCTTGCTTTTGATGTCAGAAAGGTTGGTAGCGTGGTATTACTTTAAAATAGCAGTAAAATGATGATATTCTAACTCTTTTGGATTGGCTGTACGTCCTTAAGGTAATGATATTATTGTTATGGGTCACACAAAGCAGTGCACAATACAAGAAAGAAAAATAATTTAAAAAATGCGTACCGAAGGTCAAAACTACAAATGTAGGCAAAATGTAAATAGCCTAGCACATTCTGCCTACATTTGTAGTGTTGACCTTCCGTACGCATTTTTTAAATTATTTTTCTTTCTTGTGTTGTGCACTGCTTCGTGTGACCCATAAAACAAATTGCAAATGAGACTAATTGGCAAAACAAAGAGAAAGTTGAGGTGACAAACGAAAAACTATTGAAAAACACATAGACAAATTGTAAACCTTGCGAGAAGGGAACCATTGGTAACATCTTCCAGTAAGTGTTAGCGAATTAAAGTCTAATGTTAGTAGTTCCACAGTAAGAGGACGTCTGTGAGGAAACGATGATCTCTACGCTAGAAGAGCTAGCAGAGTGCCATGGATTAAGATTAAGACACGGCCGAGCAAGCCTAGATTTTGTAAAAGAACACATCACATTGATGGAGAAATATTCTGGAGTGATAAGTCCAAAACTACTCTTGTGTAATAACAATTGTGGTGGACAGTTTGTGCGACTACCTCCACACGTGGCATTTTTTTTATAGTTTACAAAAAAAAAATAAACATGCAGACCCCAAAAGTATATGGACCAGTTTCTTTTTTTTTGTATGGTCTGGAATCAACGTTTGGAACTCCTGAGTTTATTACTCAAGATGTTTAACCAACACCATGTTACCTTACACGGAGGAGAAATGCCGCCTCGTTGGGTCTATTAGCAGGATAACGACCCAAAACGTACAGCGAGAAGGGTCGAAATTAGTTTAACGAAAAGAATGCTACTTGGATATTAACCCGATAGAAAACTTATGAGTTGGTATAACGAACGGTGTGAATAACAAAAAATCATCCAATGTCGCTCAATTGACATCTATTCCACAGGAGAGATGTCAACGGCTAGCTGACAGCAAGCCCCTTCGATGTCGTGATTACTAAAAATAAGCTGCATTACGCTTATTTTTAGTCAATCAAGTACTAATGCTTAAAATATTAGAAAAACTATTTTTTTAAGTTACAGAAGAATTTACTTTGCTTTCTACTATCACTGCTATTTTAATGCACAGGCATGGTATGCCATAATGTAGTAAATTGTGTAAAATAAAATTTTAGTTTAATGGAAAAATTAGTTTTATTGTTGCTTGTTAATATTTGGTGTCTACGTATACTAAAATAATAAAGTTGGAACCTTATCAGCATTCCACCTTAAATAACTTTCTTATTAATTTACACGTGTAGCCACTGTCATTTTTATGCGCGGATTTGTATTTTCAAAAACACAAAAAGTTCTGTTGAGTTTTTATTGTTTTTTATGTTGATTTCAAATTCAGAAAGTTTAAGAGAGATTCTGATACTTTGATACATTCAAGTTTCTTGTACTTAGGACTAATATTTGAAATACTGGCGTAAATAGAAGGAAGCATCCTGTACATTACATTTTTATATAATAAAAGAGATAGAAATCCATGCAATTCAGAAAAGGGAACAGCCTGAGTATAATCCTGCTCCAGTTATCTAAAATAATAAAACTCTTTATTATAATGCTATCAACTTCTGTAAACGTTTATGTGTTAAAGTTTTGATGGTGTTTAATGTCTTATAAGCTGGCTGCGGGTTACAGGGTCGCTAAAGATAATTATACACTACAATATTCTAAAGAAATGGTCGACTTTATTTTCATTTAGTCTCGACGCCAACGTAATAAATAAGATAACCGTGTGCCGAGAACGTTGGTGGTTAGTCTCTTTTTTTTCGTTATTCTGCTGTGGTGTTTTGTGAAATTCTCTATTTGTTCTGCTCAGCTGCGTGTCATATGGTAGTAATTTTTTTGTGTGGAAAAGAAATTTTATTACGCCACATATCACTTGACCTTCGTAAACAGCATGAGCATATGAATTGCTATTTTAACGTCGATTTCTTCCAGACAAAGTCAAGGATGTCGTGTGTATGTACGTATATCTGTACGTATACATACATACATATAAATGTGTTGTTCCATAACGAGTTGTTGATTTAGTTTAGGCCTTTAGGATTGAGGCTTAAAGTATCCATAAAAAGTTGAATACACCAATTATTGTTACCAGACTTCTAAAATTATATTTACGGTTCACAAACACACATGTACTCGCTTTTGACAATTACCACAGCTAACGAGAAGTAATTTCCGTTATAAGGCCAAATAAGATGTAAGTCTATCATAGGATATATTCTCAAAATTGCTTAACATGCCTTATCCCTCAACCTTTATTCTATTAAAACCGTATTGTTGTTATAATTTACAATTGAAAATGTAGTGTTGCATGAAGTATGGGAACACAATATACTCTACAGT
Source organism: Dynastes maya (assembly GCA_029619315.2). NCBI lineage: Eukaryota > Metazoa > Arthropoda > Insecta > Coleoptera > Scarabaeidae > Dynastes > Dynastes maya. Next base: position 51,544,631 of record JAROYE020000003.1, on the reverse strand, counting down.
TTAGAACGATTTCAATAATTTTTTTTTCTTTTATATGTATGTTTTGGAACCTTGCCAAACTTCACAAAAGGTAATTCGTTAAAAGAATCTGAATTTAACTTTACTATTTTACAAAATGGCATTATGCGGTCTGGATTGACTTCGCCCAATTCTTGAATGAATTTCATTTTATTCTTAGAAACGTGAAATAAGTCCATATTGCCATCGTGCTCTCTAGTTATTGACATTAATAATGTTTATTTCATAACATACATAAGTGTACATCAGAAAGTCAAAACAATGCAACTTAACTATTTAAAGATTTATTCCAGAAATGCGGTTCCATATTTAATAAAAATAAAAATAATGTCTTAATTTGACTTATGTTTTGTGATTGTTTTAGTGCCAACGGTAGTTTATTACACAGACGTAAATAAGTGTAATATAAACCCTTTTGGATTAATGTTAACCTGCACATGTGAAATTTATTATTCCTAAATCTGGTACTACAATAAAATCTACCAATAGCGACCACCCTCGGGGAATCAAAAGCTTGAAGAGTTTAAACGAGAGCATAGGAAAATTAAAGCAACTGATATGCATTTTACCTTGTTAATTTACATATGTATTAATTTATAATTTTAATTAATCGTGGTGTCAATTAATCAGAAACAAAAATAATAGCAGTGATAGGTTTATAATAAAAAAGTAACGTGTTGTGCATTAATAAAACAGTAACATGGGGCGCCACCTGTATGAGAATAGATGCTAACATTTACACAATCAGAATATCACATTAACAGATATCATTTAATATGTATTGGGGGAATTACCTTATTTTTAATTCGTAATGACGTATTTCGCTTGTTCAAAATAATAACAGTGATAGGATATTCAGTTGCTTATGCACATTTATCTTGTTCGCATTAAATAATATCGGTGGAATAATATCAAACGTGTTGTTATAAAGTGAGAAATAGTCTATATTCAACGAAAATGGGACGAGAAAAACATTGTAGTGAGGAAAAAAGAAAATTGATTATAAAGTTACGAAACGAAGGAAAAAACACAGTGTTATACAAAATCTACTTAGCTGCTCAGCGCAAATGATTCGAAATGCTTTAATTTGGCGACAAAAATCCGAAACTCGAGGACGTAAACGAAAAACAAGTATCCCTAATATTAATTCAATAAGACATTGTGTACAAGCTGATCCATTTGTAAGTTCCAGTAAAATAAAAATAGATTTAAATTTAAATATAAGCACACCAACTATTAGAAGAATATTAAGGGAAGGTAACTTAATAGCGAGGTCTCCAAGAAAAGTACCTTCATTGAAAAAACGGCATGTTTAACATAGACTAAAGTTTGCGAGAGAACACAGGAATTGGCCAAAGAGTAAACGGCGCAATATTCTTTGGAGTGATGAAAGTAAAATTGTTGTTATTTGGCTCTAGTGGTCGCAGAATTAATGTAAGAAGGCCTCCCAATTCTTCTTATCAACCAAAATATACCTTGAAAACTATCAAACATGGTGGATCAAAAATAATGGTTTGGAGTTGCTTTTCCTACTATGGTACATGACCTATATTTTGGATAAAAGACATCATGGACAAGAATATTTATGTTAATATTTTAGAGAATATCATGCCTCCGTATGCAGAAGGCGAAATGCCTTTAAAATGGCTTTTCATGCAAGACAACGTCCCTAAGCATACGAGCCGCAAAGCCAAAGCATGGTTTGCACAACATGAGGTTGAGATTTTGGAGTGACCGGCGCAATCTCCAGACCTCAATCCCACAGAAAATCTTTGGAAAAACGTAAAAGAAGCAGTATTCACTGCTAAACCTGCAAACCAAGGAGAGTTGTGGATGGTCGTCGAGCAGAATGGTGTAAATCTCTTGTAGATTCCATGCCTCGTCATTGTGAAGCAGTCATATCCAATAATGGCTACTGTACTAAATATTAACTATATATAAATTTGTAATGTGTATTTTCAAATATATTAAGTTTTGGTATTATATTTGTTATTTTTTTATTATACTTCATATAAACTGCTATTTTTTTGATCAAGTCATTTATCACACATTTTAACATTACTTCTATAATATAATGATTATACTATTATTATTACTGTTATCTTTTTGTGATTTCTTTAATTTTTTATAAAATTTACTTTACCACAACTTTTACTGAAATGAGAGGAGCTACCATTTCTCTTAATAAAAATACCACTGTTGTTATTTTGACCACAACTGTATATGTACATATGTAGTAAAATTCTTATTTTTCAAAATAATCGGAAATTAATGATTGCTTCATATTTTTGAGTTTATTTTTATAAAATTCAGATTCGCATTTTATTAATGACGGAAATATTTGTGGACATGTGAGAATTGTTCTCATTAATAAAAGAGTTTTCTAAATCTCAAACTTACGCAGACTTCAGATAGGCTTGATATATTCGACACTGGAAAAGTTTCAGGTTCCTCTTCCTCAGATTCAGAGTTGGGAGTAGTTCCATTCATTTCGTGTATTTCTTCAATACAGTCGATGATGGTCAATTCTGCACTTTCTGTTGGCACATCACTATCGATCAATGCAAATTGTTTCAAATCCACAAATGTGTCTTTTATGTTAGGAAATAGTTGTGCGAGCGGAATATTATCTTCTTCTTCAAAACCATCCATATCTGTATTACACATAAATCTGGCTTTATTGTCATCGCATATCTAAAGATATTCAATAAAAACAAAACTTTATAATAATAATGAAGCAACTACCGTCAACCACAAAATAAATTAAATGTGATACGTGGTCAAACACTTACTGTTTTAAGAGCCCTCCGTGAAATCACAAAGTGAATAATGTCTATTTAATATTTGTAACATTAGATATGTTTCCAAAGTTGTTTCGGCAAAGTGAGTGCGGCGTGAAGAAAAAGTGTTTTTGTATGCCGAAAACGAACGTTCTACATCTAGTGACGTTATATTTGCGTAAGTAAAATAATCTTTCAAATAACTTAACGGTTCTGTTGACGCACCTTCACAAATTTGTCTCAATGTGCCAAAATCAGTGTCTTTATCTAAAACACTTTCAAACCTTTCTAAAACACAAACATTTCTTGCGTCTTCTATCGCGCATAGCTGTGCGTGAACATGTTGCACTATTTGCAAAGATTCCACTAACGACACCGAAGAATTTTGTAGTTTTTCTATCGCATCCGCTAGCCCCACATAATTGTTCTGAATAATCTCCAAATCTGTTTTAACTTGACTATCCTGAAATTTCAAGCGGCTTATCTTGACAACCGCAGCTTCCTTTGGGTCGAATTCTAAAATCACGTTCTTTATATTCTCAAAATATTCCAGATAATAAAATGCAGCCTCTAACCATGTTCCCCAACGAGTAAGAATAGGTTGTGGTGGTTCAGGAATACCGGGGCATAGTCTATGAAATTCCCGAATACGTGTTGGGGATTTTACAAACACAGCTTTTGTATGTGCTATTAGAGCGTCTACCTCGGGATAACATTTTCTGATACTATCTGCTACGAGACTGAGAGTATGAATTTTACATGTAATATGCAACAAGTTAGCATAATGTTTTTTAAGATATCGATCTGCAGCAAGCATGTTTGCGATACCATCACTCATAAACATCAACAGTTGATTTGTTGAAAGTTCAAACTTTTCCAAAGTATTTAACACCAACATTGAAATTACTTCGGCAGTGCATTGTTGTATTCGTCGGGAAACTAGTAAAATTGAGGGTGACGGTCGATATGGTTCCATTGTGCGTACCATTACATTAACCACAAAATGTTTTTTTACGATCTGTTGTTTCGTCCACACATAACCACAGTTTTTTATCTTGCAACTCCGATTTAATTCTTTCCTCGACATGGTCACGAGCAGACGGCATAACTCTCTGTAATGTTCTCTCACTTGGTAACTTAAAGTCCGAATATTCATTCCAAAACGAGACGTATGCTTTCTTCCTTAGGAAATGAAATGGTAAATTACATGCAATAAACACATAAATTAAACTAAACGGATACTCTAAAACTGTTTCACATAAATTAAATTTAAATTTGTCATAATCTCGTGTGGAATTTTTTTTGAAACATGCCCTGCACTATTTACGTGCCGTAGACAATCACTTTTCGACCAACACATTAAATCTATTTTAGACACTACACATTGAATTTTAGCGCCATCACACTTTAAATCAGGCATTTCTGCAATAAATTCTCTTATTGTGTCCAACTTTGGTCGTTTTCGCGACGTGGAAACATTTTCAAAACAAACGTAGAGCTACGATATAGTATACGACAGCGTAGATACATACACAACAGATCGGCTTTCGAGTCGCAGTTATACTGACGCTTATACCGAATTGTCCCGGCCGTGTTTATTTTGTGTAAACTTTTATGCGTCAGCCACTGGCTTTCAGCGCAGTTTGCGTTGCTCTAATGATCACCCACCCTAGCATGTAATGCGTTATATCGGGCGTTAAAGATTCGACGACATTTCGCCTAAATCTCGAAGAATGTCCATTATCTCAAAAACTAAGATAGATAGGTATAACGAATATTGATGAAAGTTGACATGAATTGAAGAGTGGCATATATTCTAAATTTAATTTAGCATCTCAGTTCCTTCAATCGAACACTTTATAAAATTTCCAGATTTATTTGTTAAAGAAGTCAAGTGTTTCACATGAAAACGTCAATCAAAGCGCATTCCTTGTTTTATCTCGTTTTTATCAAACGTACAGCAAACATTATAGCAGGGGCATTCATCATTTATATCCACGAAGATTTCGAAGGGACTAATATCACCGCTGTGCGATTGACTCGGTACATGCAGATAACGTAATCCACACGCATGGCATGCCGTACGACTAAAACAAAAGACTCTTAATAATATTTCATATCTACAACGAGCGCGTTTGTTTCTCCGAGGAAATTAATACCCATATTATGGGTAGTGATCTAATGATACCATGCATACGCCTCGGTAATGAAATAATAAAGCTTGGCATTGTTGAAGGTCATTGTCGCCCATTTCAATTTAACGTAATTGATTAAATTGCAATTCTTTTTTACGAGGTTGATAAATGTTCCTGTCTTGAGTCTTAAAGGGATAGCAACAAAAATGCTGGAGTCGGTCTCGTCTAACGACACCGTGAGTCATATTTTAACCAGCGTTCGCAGCTGCACGTAGCTAATATTGATTTTCATTTGCCGTGGTAACAGATGAACATAAACATAGACGTTCAGAGTTTTGCAAAAATGTCGCAAAGTAAATACGTGTACACTCTTTGCTTGCATTCTTGCATTTCAATACGTACGCGGTTAAATAAAGTATACATTTTTAAAGTGGGACGTGGAACTATTTCTAACATTTCAAATAAGAATAATGGTGCAAAGATGAAAGCAAAATTATATCATCAAGAAAAAAAATCGCAAAACAAAGCACGTTTTAAGATTAATGAATAACGTTTATGCCACATAATGCCTAACATGCTTAAATATTTAAAATATATGTAACATATTTAAACAAGAATTAAGAACATTTACCAAACATGTGTTTGCACTGAAGGGCAAATATGTCTGTCAATCTAATGAATAAAGTTGGCACTTTCGAACGGCGCGCCAGCATCGTAGTATGTATATATGTACGTACCCATAAACAGCGAGCTAACTGTGTGAAGCGAATATTAACATCGACCGCCGATCGGGGATGGATGTATACTACGTGCCGCTCAGGATGCCAGCTCTAATGAATACACTGCGGATCGGCGACCGCCTCTATCACTTCGCATAGACGCTCGTACAGAGTCGTACCGATTATGTCCTTCAGTCAAGTCACTTCTCTCACCGCGCTCCACGCAAGTCAGTCGCCAATGCTTTGCGTTCGATGCATCAACGCCACTGATATTTTACATTAAGATTGGGCGTTTGTAGTCAGACAAACATACACAATTAATATCGTCCGACTGTGTACCGCTTTCCCTAACGCATATACATGCCGCGGTTAGAGGAATGTATCGTTCCCACTCTGTCTCAAGCGTCGACGATAGAGGCGGTCGCCGATCCTCAGTGTGCTAATGAACATACATCAAGGTACAGCAATGTCCATCTCAGGACTCTCGCACGCCTCCCATTCTGAGATTGCCACTGCTGCACATGTATTCGTGCATATCTGGGAAACTATAACAGGTATAGTTTTTTTAGAACATAATTTAAAGTATTTATCACAGTCTCAAGGATTGAGTAAATTATTTGCAGAAAAAATATATGTAGGTGCCGTTATATACTTTTGCGCCTCCCAAGTATTGCTTTACCTGAAGCTCATCTAGACTTTGTTCTCGTTGTATGACTTTTACGCACCGCCGTACTCCCCGTATGGGGATGGTCTGAATCTTGCATCTCACACGCTCGATACCATCCTACTATAGAGTTGTTCGTTTTTGGTAGTGTCCTCGAACTAATCCATTGGTAACTCACCTCATCCTCACCATTGACATTTTAATTTAGGGATTATCTATTATTTATCTTTAGATTTGCAGTTTAGGCTTAATTATAGTCCTGTGCAATGAAGCGGCTCATCAAGAAACACTTAAACTAAAAGGGTATATATAATTTACATATTGCGTAATTTATTTCCTATATAAGGTTAGTTTTTCACTTAGTTTCTTAATTCAGTTTTACTGCTGATGATGATAGCTTGGCTATCGAAACGTGCGCCCAGTACGAGTTAAGTATTGTGGTAAGGGCTTTAGTGAACTGTATCAGTAAATTTATAAGGCGCCACCTGCTTGAAATAACACTGTCAGGTGAGTGGGTTAAACAGGAACCCACGAAGATGATAAATTTATATATATTAATTGATTAATTATTATTAGAGAAAGGGGCGTTGCGGGAAATTTAAATTAAAATAAAGAAAGAAAAATTCCCAAATTTAACGTATCAGACAATTGTTTCAATGTCGAAAAAAAAAGGAATATTAATAATCAGTTGGTTAGGCGTTTATATAATGTTGGTTAAGTTCATATACGAAAAACGTGTATTGATAAAGTATAATAATGTTAATAAAATAAATTTGTTAAGTTTTGTCGATAGCTAAGGCCAACGCTTCGATTTACAGCGATCGTTGCAATAGTAAAATAGTAAACTAATACGCCAACATGAATTTGGCCAAAAATTTATAAAAACGTTGAAAAGTTACAAAGCGACACCGGTATTAGTTATAAATTACTCCAAAATTGGGTTCACAAAACCAAGGAAAGTTCTTAAATATTGTGGAAATATTAAATAAATAAATTTTAAGCTGATAGATATATAACTAAAGAAAAGGTTGATTTTGAATTAAATTGTTTGAGGTTAAATGTGAGTACGTTAAAAAACAAACATGAACTAAATAGCAAACAACACGAAATATCGGCACACTCCTCACCACACAAAATATTAATTAAATTAATCCGGAACAGCTGTTTCGAGGACTCCTGGGCAACCTCATTATTAGAGTTGCTCACTAGCGCCAACGGGCAGTGGCGGAAGTTCGATAACCCTTAGTATAACAGATCCCTTGTATATACATGTACGCTGCCGCAAACACTATTTCGTAGTTCAACGTTTGTTTTAAAAATGTTGCCTGCGTTGCGAAAACGACCAATGTTGGACAAAGTTACAGAATTTATAGCAGAAATGCCTGACCTAAATTATGATGGCGTTAAAATTCAGTGTGTAGTTTAATATCCCTTTAGTGTGTTGGTCCAAAAGGGATTGTCTACGTCACGTAAATAGTAAACAGCATTCTTAAAAAAAAAATTGCACACGACACTATGAAAAATTTAAATTTAATTTATGTGTTATCTTTATTGCATGTAATCTACCGTTTAATTTACTAGATAAGAAAGCATATGTCTTCTTTTGGAATAAATATTCGGACTACAAATTACTAAGTCGAGCATCGTTACAAAAAATTGTGCCATCGTGAACATGTTGAAAAAAGAATTAAATCGGAGTTGAAAGATAAAAAAAACTATGGTTATGTGTGGACGAAACAACAGATCGTAAAAAACATTCTGTGGTTAATGTTATCGTACGTTCAATGGAACCACATCAATCGTCACCTTCAATTCCATTAGCTTCCAGACGAGTACAACAATATACTGCCGAAGTAATTTCAAAGTTAAATACATTGAAAAAGTTCGAACTTTCAACAAACCAACTGTTGATGTTTATAAGTGATGGCGCCTCAAACATGGTTTCTGTAGGCCGGTCTCTTAAAAAACATTGTGCCAACTTGTTACATATTACGTGTGAAATTCATGCTTTCAGTCATGTGGCAGGTAGTATTAGAAACTGTTATCCTGAGGTAGACGCCTTAATAGCGCATACAGAAGCAGTGTTTGTCAGATCCCCAAAACGTATTCGCAAATTTCACAGACTGTGCCCCCGTATGCCTGAGCCACCAGAATCTATTCTTACACGTTGGGGAACATGGTTACAGGCCGCGTTTTATTATCATAAATATTTTGAAAACGGATGTAAAAACTATTCAGAACAATTTCTTCTGACTAGTGGAGGTAATAGAAAAATTACAAAATCCTTCGATGTCGTTAGTGAAATCTCTGCAAATACTGCAACATGTTCACGCACCGCTGTGCGCGGTAGAAGACGGAAAAAATGTTTGTGTTCTAGAAAGGTTTGAAGGTGTTTTAGAGAAAGATTCTGATTTTGGCACATTAAGACAAATTTATGAAGGTGCGTCAACAGAACCGTTAAGTTGTTCCAAAGATTATTTTAATTACGCAAATATAGCATCATTAGATGTAGAACGTTCGTTTTCTGAATATAAACATACTTTTTCCTCACGCCGCACTCGGTTTGCCGAAACAACTGTGGAAACATATCTAATGTTGCAGATATTTAACAGACATTATTCACTTTGTGATTTCACGGAAGACTCTTAAGCCGGTAAGTGTACGTATTATATTCTATTTCTGACCATTTATTTTGTGTAAACTTTTAAGCGCCCGCCACTGGCTGTTGGCGCAAATTGAGCAACTCATTATCAATCGAATGACCGGATAAATCTGAGCGCGAAACACCAAACAATTCTAATATAAATCTAATTCTATCACACTTGTTTATTAGATATGTGTATTTACAAAAGCTATATATGTATTTACAAGTACCTGTCTATGTTTCAGTTTACGTAATACACTCGAAAACCTTCTTGGCAATCCGAAAGATCAACCGGACATGAAAGAAAGGTCGGGAATTTATAAAATTGCGCGTAATGACTGTGATAAAACTTACTTTAGATAAGGTACAAAATGAAACATGTTGTGGAGCTGAGACCACTGTTGTATGGTTAAATCTATTACAGGATATAGAAAGATGACAAGAAGAATAGGTATACTAAATTTTAAATAAATTGTTTTAGGAATCGTTTGAACGTGACGCTAATACCAGCCCATTTTATTGGACCGTCGTTTTAGAGGTCAGAAGTTAAATAAGGAACAAGTGGAGAAGGCGCTTGAATACGCAGCCTCATATTATCCAAAAACCATGCCATTTATAATTAAGTTCTAGGCGCAAACATCCCCTTTTAGAGAATACTTATTTTCAGTTGAGAATATAAACAATTTTTCTCCATTTTCATGGTGGCGTGCTCTTCAAAATCCAGGAGCTACAAACAATTCTCTATTTGAGTTATGAATGCACCTCCACACTGCGGTTGCATCCCCTGCTGTAATTGGAAGATTATTTTCGTCTTTCGAGTTAGTTCATAGTAAATTGCGGAATAGATTAGATATAGAAAAAAAACTGCCAAATTACTAAGTATTGTTAGAGGGCACAACTTCAATAATATTTTTATTGATGACTTTAAATTTGCGTCGTAAATAACTTACGAATATATATTTTATTATTATTACAAATTCCTTATTAATAATGTACAATGGGAGAAAAGTCAACGTGGACGATTGGCAAGCAACGAGGTAGTATTGGCAGTATAAACAAGGCTCACTTTCGCACAGGTTTACTGCGTGTCGTCGAGGTTTACTTTTGTAACATTGTACCTAAAGCACAATAAATACTACTACATTATTTAAAGATGGGTATGTTTTAAACATCGTATTAAAAAACATGTTTTAAATATGATTTAAACACAAGTGTTTTAAACATAGGCTGATGAATAATGATAACAAGGACTGTGGGGTAGTATGGCAAACACAATATTCACGGCACACTCCGCACCACACAAATTATTAATTAACTCGGAAAGGCCTTTTCGAAGACACACAATGATGATGAATACAGTGTTTGCCATTGGCTGATGTTTAAAACATGTTTTTAACATCTGTTTTAATCATACTTGTTTTAAACAGTGCCACTCTGGCAACAACGAAGAAAACAACGCATATATTAAGGTTACACGACAGCGCATCGTCTGCGTTTAATTTCCCCGAATGTAATACCACTATTGTGGCACTAACTCGTAGTAGGTTTAATCATTAATTCTCGTTCGTAAAGAATGGTATTCGGAAATAATAGGAGTATTATATTTTAGAAAACCGATATGTTATTCAATAATATCATATAAGCGTTGTACATGGAAAAACTCGTAACTTTTCCATTGATATTACTACTAAAACTTCTAAACGTAGCTGATTTTTTTACACGGATTGCTATATGTCCACAATTTGTCTTCGTATTTGTTGAGTATTTTGTAAATTCTACACATACTTGGTAATTAAGGATGATTATACAACGACGTAGTTACGTGTAAGTAAAGCTATTATTACAACACAATCATTTCTATAGAGCATGTTACCTTTTCCGAAGCAGAGTACTTAATAAATGTTAAGAAAATCAAACAACTATACAGTAAACGCTAATAAGGACTTCGTTACCACTTTGCTTAATACACATAATTACCCTAATCATGGCGTTTAACGAACACACTTATATTCTACAATTGTACGTTACCATCAGCGATTTCATAGTGAAAATCGGACGAAATAGAGTAGCGTTGAATGCAATTAAGGGAAACTTCGACGATATCATGTTATGAAGCTAATTTCCTCTGGCTTGCGATAATAACTTTTTTAATTATTTTCTTCGCGGTATGGGAAATAGAAGAGACCTAGTAATTACGTAATTAACCCAATTTGTTAAGCTAAATTTCGCCTTATTTGCAAACGTCGCCGATGTAAAGAACAGATAGATAAAGATGATTTAGTCGAAACACTACTACCAAAATCCTCAGGCAGAATCTCTTAATTCATTATAGTCGCCTGTAGCTTTTGATAAGATCTGAGAAATTAGTAACAATTCTTCCTTCCAAGCAGCAAAAATTAGAGAATTAATGAGAATAAAATGGGGGAGTAAATATAATTATAATTTTCAAAGTCTTTATGTGTTTGTGTGCTGTATTTTTGTCGACTAATGTACTCATGTTTAAAAAACAGCAAAGACACTGTCAATATAACAAAATTTATTGTTGTACCATCATTAACAACATTATGCCATATACTACGTACCAAGCGCTGATTGATAATTTCAACGAGATATACATACTGTAGTGTATTGTATTATTTTCAGCGATCTATACTCACAGTGCTGGAGTAGTAACACTCATTATTATTGTTGAAACCCTTCGTCACTGGGACCCAAATAACTATAAGGAGGCCCTTCTTTTCCTCGTTGTTGTAAAGCTTTTACTTGCTAAGATTTGTACCTCTTTTGATGGACGACACAGATCCACCTCTTGGTGATGATAGTCTTTGCTAGTAGAGGCTATACAGGCAGTCAAGTAAGTGTTATCGTTATTATGTACCTCTCAAGCCTCTCTAGAATCTTCTGTGAAGCTGCCATCAGTTTTCTAAAGATGCCCTAGTTCATCGTTCCCTTGTGACAGTGTTTTGTAGGCTACCATGTCTGTGCTTTCACAGAAGCTTCACTAAGTTCTCTCCTTGGCCTTTCGTATATCGGAATTATAATAGGTCAGGGCTTGTCTATATAGCTTCCATTGGTGTTCAATATTTGAGTTTTTGGCTTTGTTGACCACTACTTTTGTTATTTATTTTTTGTTTTATTATTTTTTTTTTTGGGAAATATATTTATTCCATAAGCAACTGCCGTTGAATTTATTTAATCCTGGCGAGGAAGTACTTGCTTACCTGTTAATTAAAATATCTATTGGAAAAATCGGACTATTTAGACTGTTGAATGTTGAAAATTTCTTCAGTTGACGGTTTTACAAACCCACCGTGTTTAAAGCAATTCGTTATCGTTTTTTTCTAAAACTTCCTTGCAAGCTATCGCAATCAAATTAATTCATATTGCCCACATTTACCATATGTTCCAACATTCTGGAACGCATTTCTGGGCAGTAGTATGCTTTTAGTGTACGAGTAATTCCCTGTTCACGGGGCTGTGTAAGGGCGGTGGTATTGGCAAGTAAGAAAACAACTTTGATGTGTTTTAATTCACATGATAAAACATGTGCAGTGCAATTATGGAATGATGTTCTGATTAAACTGGCTATCACGTTTCCTCAACCATGCATTAAAAATTAAAGATGTCATCCATGCGTTCTTGTTAGCAAAATAATCAACGTGTAACTTCTTTATTCCTTTAAAACAATGCGGATGTTTGCTCTTACCGATCACAAGAAGCTGGTTTCTCTTGCCATTCATATTTGCACAACACAAAGCTATAATTCTCTCTTTCGAGATTTTTGCCCCTTTAGCCTCTTCATTGTTAAATAAAAATGTATGTTCCTTAAAAGCACGAAACTAAAGTCCCGTCTCATTCGCATTATACACGCGATCAGGTGCATATTCTTCGGTTATTTTAGGCCATACATCGGTGATCCAGTTTCCCGCTGCTACAAAGTCGACATCATATACTACTCCATGCGTTCTTTTGAACACAACATTACTGCTTACGGCTGCACCTCGAAGCCTTTTCTCGAGGTGCTTTTTGGCGCACAATCCAAAAATCTCTGTCTGCAATATATTATTTTGGAGCCACTTGGGCACTTTTATGTGGCTGTTAGGTCCACTAATACCTATGCCTGTTCCGGATCTTAATCTCAAACCATCTGTATACCAAAGTTCCTTCTTTTAAATAGAGGTGCGTCGGTAACGCTCGCAGTACGGTTTTCATCGTATAAGGTTGATCAAAATGTTGCATCAAGATCTTGTTGTTTGCAATGGACATCAATTTATGTTGGAATCTTCAATGTTTTAAAGACGCCCCCTATCTTCCGCCTCTATTCCCTATACTCTGTTACGCAAGGGCGCTTGTTATTGCCTGCTTGGAAGTATGCATGTGTGAAGTGGCGTAGGTAGGACTGTTCCAAATAAAATGATACATTACATCAAATACCGCAATACATAATGTACTACACTATTATAAACACGCAACGGTCTTTAATATTAGCAATCTGACCTCAGGGAGTTCCTTATCGTGAAATATAAATGGTTATAGTACTGTAGGCTTTCCTTATAGAACATTAAGCCTTATGTAAATCCATCTTATAGAATTTTGCTTTTTTTGACATTGCATAAAAGTAATTTTGCAAAGTTTATCCTTAGTAATTTTGTTTTATCAATGTCTCATGCTTGTTGTTTAGTAAATCGAAAGAAAAGTATACGATCATAAGCGGATAAAAAGTGCCCCTAAAACCTATCAGATTAAAAAAACTCTCTTCCCGTTTTCACTTTCCCCTGCTTTGCCGCCCATCAAAGAGATGTTTGTCAGCCCTTCGATGCGCACGAGGCAGAGTATTAAATCCTATAAATTAGAGATATCTCCCTTCCATCCTTGTACTCTTCCTTTCCGGCCCTCGCTTTTGTTTATGGTCTTCAGAGGGCGATAGCGTCTAAGCCAGCTTTAATAAGCGACGGATGAGATGTTTATTTGAATGTTGACGTTAGTACCGGTATAGTCAGTACTACTTCATGTCTCGTTAATAATAGGGAGAGCCCGGAAGTTTCTAGTACGTACACAATGAGGAAATATATACGTGCACACATTGAAATAATGTAATTTTCTAAGCTATTCATACTAAAAAACCTAATTTTGTTTTTTCCAAACCTACAGCTAAATTGTAATCGTTTCGTTTCGTGTACGTACAAAAACACTTCTTTCTAAACAAATGCGTGTATGTAAAAAAATGTATAAAACACATTTTGTGTACAATATGTGTGATACACTTCACTTATATACAGGGTGGGCCAGGGAAGTATCCCTACTTTCGTAATTGGTGTTGTCTAATGACGCTGCAGCCTTGGAAGTTTCTCTTAGTGTCGCCATTAGTTGTAGACATGGGCTGGACAAAAGAGCAACGCGCGTTTGCCGTCGAGACGTATTTTTCCCAAAACAAGTCTGTCGTTACAGTGCAGCGTGCGCTGCGTACTCGTTATCGAATTCCCCCTCGTAATGCTGTTCCAGACCGAAAACCCATTTTGTTATGGGTGGAGAACTTCCGTGCATGTGGTAGTGTTTTGCAAAACGGAGTTGGGGCTCAGAGGACCATCCGAACTTCAGAAAACATTGACTGTGTAAGAAGATCGATTTTGCAGTCCCCTAAGCGTTCTGCCCACAAGCATGCATCCGCCCTGGGGCTTTCTAACCGTACTGTGCGTCGAATTCTCCACCAAGACCTTCACTTCCATCCATACAAGATGGTCATTGCGCAACAACTGTCACAGCGGGACTGGCAAAATCGAATACAAGCATGCCATGGCCCGCGCGCTCGCCGGATTTAACTCCGTGCGACTATTTTTTATGGGGCTACCTAGAGTGAGGTGTTTAAACATCGATCCAGGACCCTCGAAGCCTTGAAGAATGCAATACGTCTTGAAGTTGGCCGCATTCCGCAACAGATGCTTCGCAGATTTGTGGAGAACTTCAGAAACCGGCTGCATCAGTGCATTGATAGTGAGGGACATCACTTGTATGATATGTTGTTTAAAACTAAGTAAAATTAATTTCCAGTTGTACCCTTCTGATGGCACAATAGAGTTTTGTTCTAACATTTTTTTTTATTTACCTTTAAAATTAGGGATACTTCCCTGCCCCACCCTGTATAAATTAGATGATGATGCTGTTGCAATTACACAATGTAAAATTCATTTTGGGCGGAAATTATTTAAATCACAATCTATTAAAACTAATTTAAAACAAATATCGGATACAATTAAAATGGGGACTTACGGTTTGAAAATATCAAGATTCCTGGAAAAATTGGAGTCTTCATTAACAAATTTGAAGATAAAATGGTCAGTACAAGGCAAGTTTAATATAAAAAATAGTGCTCTTGTTGCAAGAAATCCTGATTTTGTAACATTAGAAAAATATTAAAAGATTAGTTTTAATTCTAGCTAATTCAAATATCTTTTTGCAATTTTCTACCCTTGTTCTCTGCTATATATTTGCACCAAACAAGTTGCGACCTGGAAAGATCCTTCTCGAGTTTTAGAGATATTTTAGCTTTAAAAACGACTCAATCTGTTGAGCAGAATTCAGAAAATTTTTTGTCATTTCATATTAATAATAATAGTAATTCAATTATATTGCACTATTCTCCAATTAAAAAAAAATATAATTTCAATGACGATTTACTTAGTATCTATTTAATCTACGATATTATTCCATTGACTTTTACGAGTGGTAGTAGTAATACAATTATTTTCTGTATCTTATATAAGTACTGTAATGTTTTATACAAGGAAAAAAATAAAAACAAAAATCGAAATTAATTAATTGTGCGGTCTGAAGGTTCGAAAGTGTTTCTAGACACCCTTTCGGCAATTTAAATTAAATATCCATTAATGAAATTTTACGAGTATTAAAACTTGAAACCTATGTTTATATCTTACGTACTGGAACTCTGCGTATCTTTTAAACCATCAATCTTGACTTCTACTTCGTATTTATAGTCGAATTTAAATGCTGAACACTTACAAAATGGAAACAAAGACAAATACATGTTACCTGGATGAATGTTTTACCTAAAAGTGAGAAATTGATTAGCGTCCCTTCATTCGTCTATTTTAATCGCGATAGCGATTGTTTAATTACGTTAATTTGGATAACTGTACTCTTCGAAGTATAATTTGATAATAAACAGCATAACGCATGCCATGCAGGGGCGCAACTGGACGACTGAAACTATGCTACTCTATGACATTTACCACCACCAACAACTGTACAATATTAAAATTTACGTACGAACAAGAGAATTACTTGAACGATATTTAATTTTTGAAATTGTGCTAAAGATACAATTGTATTTATTAAAAATTGATGATTTGGAATGTGAAGAAAATGAACAGAAGACAAGTTACTTATCTGTTCTACCATGATCGTCGTTAACTGGACTTAAAATAATCTCCTAGCACCCCCGCTCTAGCGATAGAAGGCCATAAAAGGAGTTGGAGCTACTGAGAAGGACTCATAGCCTCCGGAGGAATTTTGAGGTTGAACGAGTGGACATACTGAACCCACTATACGTGCCGCTAATGACAGTTACGTTCGATGTTGTAAATTATAACATTCCAGTACCTACGTCTTCTCAAAATGAAAGTTTTGTAAGAATAAAAAGAACGTTCGAAATTATCGGCGAACAGATATGTCGGGCTGAGCGGGCTTGTCGGGCCGAACAGACTTTTCGGGTCGGTCCAAATTCGGAATATTTCAGCCCCGCCCGGCCCATTCGCACCGCTAATTCATCGAACGCAGTTGAATTATTTTCCAAATTTTCCTATAAATGTATTACAGTTAAACGTAGATAAATGAAAAAGGGTCCAATCTTTAATATAAATGTATTAGAATTTAAACCAATAAGTGAGCTACTGGATTTGTCCGAGTCGCTCAACTAACATTTTGGTGACCTCGCCGTATATTGCTGCCGACAATTTGAGTTGATCTGTTATGCTCTGGTTTTTGTGTTATTAAAATGTAAACTTATTAGGTACAATGGTTGCCACTCTATAGCCAGTATACAGGGTTATTACAAAAGAATCATCGGGTTTTAAAAATATATATTTCAGAAAGTATAACAGATGTAGTAAATGACATGTCAATAGAAAGGGATAATATTCAAGTGTGTGAGCATATCATTACAAATGTTCGATGTTGGCTCCTCGCGTCACACGACATACGTCCAAACGGTAGTCTAGTTCAGTCAATATACGCTGCAATGTGTCTCAATCGATACTGTTTACAGCAGTAGTAATGCGTGCTCGGAGTTCACCCAGTGTTGTTGGCAGTGGTGGTACGTAAACCCTATCTTTAATGCACCCCCAAAGAAAAAAATTGCACGGTGCAAAATCGGGAGACCTGGAAGGCCACGCGAACAATGTCAAATCTTGTTCAGCACATCGGCCAATCTAATGGTGAGGGAGTTCCTCGTTTAGATACCGACGCACCTCACGATGCCAGTGAGGCGGAGCTCCATCTTGTTGGAATACAAAGTTGTTAGAATCTTGTGTCAGTTGCGGAAATAACCACAACTGCAACAGATCTAGATAGGATGTACCGGTCACAGTGTTTCCATAAAAGAAAAAAGGTCCGTACACATTTGTTTTGGATACTGTACAGAACACATTCAATTTTGGAGAATCCCTTTCATGTTGCACAGTGACATGAGGATTTTCCGTGCCCCATATCCCAATGTTGTGACGGTTTACCTTTCCACTTAAATGAAATGTCGCTTCGTCGCTGAATACCAGCCGGTTAGTAAATTCGACGTCCTCCATTGCTTCCTGAATGGTAGTACAAAAATTAGTTCGCTTTACATGGTCGTCGGGTTGTAATCTTTGCACCATCTGTAGATGGTACGGTGTGAATCGCAGTCGCTTACGCAAAATTTTCCATATAGTTGGTTGCGGAATACCAAGTTCAGGGCCTACTCTGATAGTGGACTGTTGTGCAAGAGGCACGTAACTTTGTCGAACTGCGTCCACCATTTCGTCAGGAACTCGTGGTCTTCCGGTGCTTTTACGTTTTGTAATGGAACCTGTGTTCCTAACAAACGTCGTGCGTATTCTAACAACAAAATGCTTTCTGCTGCATAGTCGCCATTTTGCATACTGAGGTCGCGGCACTACCTGGACGTGTAAAGCGACGTTCGCAGGCTCTCGTTTTAAACTTGGACATTTTCCCTTTCTAGCGACATGTCACTTGATATTGTATCTGTAATACTTTCTGAAATATATATTTTTAAAACCCGATAATTCTTTTGTAATAACCCTGTACTTGTATTAGCGAATGGTGCATATTAAACCGTACGAACTTAAATATTGATAAGTGTGCCATTATGGCCCACTAGAGAATTTCCACGTTTTTCAAGGTCATGATAACAAGAAAGTACATAAAAAATGAAGGGTTCTGGTGTATGATGAACCAATAACGGACTAAAAAACGGATGTGAAACGCACGTGTTTTTGGTCAGCCTTTTTATGATGTCACCAGACCAAAACAATCAACTATTTCGTTTAACGTTGGCAGAAGTGTATTGGTATTGTAACTTTTGACATTAAAATCTAATTTAACGTGAAACATATAAGAGCGGTTTTATATACGTCAATAAATTGGCCAATTTAGTGACCTTCAAGTTCTAGACGTGTTAACACACTTAAATTGATCTATAAATTGATGGATTCAGATTAACCAGGAAATTGATGAATTTAGAACCAGTTCTAATTCTGTTCTGGTGATCTTATGGATTTAGTTGTAGTACCAACTCACAGTATTTGACTTTGACAAAGTTATGTTCGCACGTGTTCTGTTGCATGTATACATAAATAAATATTACATTGTTTATTTTGTGCAATTCTTAAATGGCCCATATGATTATCGACCGCTTATGCGGCAGAATCGTATTATTTAGCTTAACAAGATGACATACTTTATTGTGTATAGTAAAACTAAAACATAGAAATAAACTTCGTCGCTGGTGGGTTAAACCATGGCTTAACCTCAAACGTAAAAGAGATTTTATATAGAATGAAATAATGTTGGGATTCCTACAATCTAGCTAAAGAAAAACGGAAAATAAAATTGCCCCATTCTATACAGTTCTCATACGCTATTAGTATGATAATACAGTAATACCAAGATTGGACAAATTCATCGATTTAGACTTTTTTTTTAATTCAACGTTATCTTTTTCTAACTGGAACATACGCCGCGTTTACCGGAGCACCAGACTCTATTATTAAATCTTGTAAATAATTCACCAATTCCGATTCTTTTAAATCTCTGCATCTTTTCATAATCCAGCTATTGAAAGAGTTTTCGAAATATCTGTAATTTAAGATCGACGGACTTTTCCTGAGAGATACTCAGATTGCGGCGGTTTTACCATGAAGGCATAATGTTTCTCAACATAGCGAAAGTGGGGCGCAAGCTGATGCCAGATTTCTTCTACACCTAACTATGTAGCTAGAATCCATTGAGCCAATTATTATTTTTTCTACAAAAGAACACAGGATACACTTATCAAATTTTTTATAGAATATTATGGTAATAAGTAAAGCGAGGCAACTCTGGGCCTCTTTACGTGCGAACCTCCAACGACCAATTTAGTATACCGAAAATAAGAGACACTGTCAATAATTGGGTAAGGTTTTCAAATAAATATTACATTAAACCGTATAAAACATGGAACGCATTCTTATTTAGCGCTCCTTGGTGACATCTTGTCTGAATAAAGAGTGAAACGTCAAATAAATCGAAAGGGATACTCCCAGCGTTGACAGGAAGATCTCATCAATCTAGCATCATTTAATGTCACGTCATCATCATGACGATGATTAACTCGGATTTTGAAAATAATAGTAAAAAGCGTAAATACTTTCATATTCTTAAATTGATTTCAATTTGCGAATTAGGTTTTATAATATTCGTTTGTTGTGTGTAACCTTTGTTTGTTTTCAATATCAAACAAGATATTCAATTTACAAGTAAATGCTGGGTTCGTGATATAGTTATACGCAAGTATTTCTCTACTCATGTCTTTGAAATCCAGGTTTAATAACATTATAAAATGGTTAATTTGAGAATTTATTTCACAGGCAAAAGTATTCGTCCATAAGACATTACCCTAATTACGAGGTAAAAAAATAATTTATGTTCCCTTAAAACTAATATTTTGTGGTAAACTCCGGTATTAACTTCTGCCATTCTTGAATAAAACGTTTGTTCTTTTTCTTTTTGATTGGATACCCCCTAATACGACGTTTGATTTCTGCCCGAATGTGCTCAATAGGGTTTATGACAGGGGTTTGGGGTGATATTTCCAACACAAGTTGGATAGTATGTATGATTAATTCCTTAACGACCCGAGCCGAGTGCTTCGGATCGTTGTTGGAAGATAAAATCCCTTTCAATTTGCAGATTTTGAGCACTTGCCTTTAGATGTTGTCTTCAAATGTAGAGATACACCCATCGCTCCATTATTCCATACGTGGTAATTGCTTACACCAGCTGCCGACATACACCCCCACACCATAATAGATCCTTCGCCATATTTTGCAATTGGTATAAGATTTTCTTTTCTTCTTTAAATTCTGGAAACGAGTCATCTTTACTGATGAATGTAAGTTTTGCATATTGGACTAAACTGAATAGCGGCGTGCGTGAAAACACCAACTGTAAAATATGGCGAACATATGGTGTGGGGGTGTATATCCGCGGCTAGTGTGGGGGTGTATGTCGGCGGCTGGCGTCGGCAATTACCACATAATTGATCGATTGATGTACCTTAGGATTTCAAGAGAACATCTAAAAGCAAATGCTCAAAATCTGGGAGTTGAAAAGGGTTTTATCTTCCAACAAGGCCACGGTCCGTAGCACACGGCTCAGGTTGTATGAATCATACATAGTGTCACACACGTATTGGAAATACCACCCTAAAACCCCCATATAAACCCTATTGTGCACCTCTGGGCAGAAATTAAGCGTCGTCTTAGGGAGCATCCAATTAATAGGAAAGAAGACTTGAAAAACGTTTTATTGAAGAACGGCCGAAGATAATACATCAGAAAACATCAGAGAATATAAATTATTTTTTTACCGTGTATTTAGGGTAACGTCTTATGGACGAATACTTTTACTTGTCCAAATTTAGTGCTGTTTGTTAGCATAGTTACCTTAATATTTATTTCTTATAATTTTGATATATAATATAATTTACGTTTTGTTGAAAATGTTTTGTATATAAAATAAATTTATAGACTAACCGTTTTATGATTAAACCTAGATTTCAGAGAGACGCATGTGGACGAATATTTTTGCATTTAACTGTATATAAAAACTAACTTGTCAAAATATAGAAGTACCTAACATCTCTCAGAGTGAACTTAACAGATACTTAATTATTAAATCGAGGCAATGAAGTATTTACAAATTAAATTATAACTGTGTGGAAATATGTTTACTAACGTTTATGATTTTTTTCAGATTCATACGGAGTGGCTGAGATAATTTAGATACATTGATAAAGGTCAGTAGAAATTTTGATAAAGAAAACGTAATGCACTACATATTATTTTGAATTCATTATACAAATATCAATTAACTAACTTAATTTCTGCTGTATTATGATATTTTGAGAACAAGATGGTAACTGTAAATCTGTATTAATAAATCATATAAACTTATCTTACAATTTTCAAACTAAATTACCTGGAAACGAAGAATAGTTATGTTTAATTTAAATTAACTAAACTATTATTTGAAATACTCCTGCAAGTAATATTCCAACCTACGGAATCCAGTTAAAATATATAAAACCGTAGCACAAAACGCTTTCCAAGATAAACATCAAACGTAAGTTACACAATCTTGCAGGTAGCTTGGCCCACATAAAGGTTCTAAGTTAAACACAAAGCTCTTCGTTCCGAAAAATCGAAGCAAAACAGCATAAAGTTAGTTAAACTCACAAACAAGCGTCGATCTATTTCGGAGATATATGTGAGCAGTTTAAATTAGCACAGTGGCAACGGTAACGGAGATCAAAGACTGCGAACCAAGCGACTGCTGCAGATTTTCGTTGCAGCTGTAACCGCTGTGCTTTTAAATTCTCGTGCGAGCGCTTTAAATGAACATAACACCTATTGCTTGCTCAAACAGCACAGCAAAAATTAAACTGGATTGAAATATATTTCGTCGTGTATCCCTCCTAATCGTTGAGTGCGGAGAATAAATGGAAATTCTATGGTAGAAACTGATGTACTATTAAGTGGAAGAAAATTCTAGTTTAAAGTAACTCAGTACCTTTCGTTATTTCTGATGTACAGCGTGTCTACTTAGTGTATGAATGGAAGATAATTAATTACCTGCTTGAACAATTTACACAATTACCTTTCAAAAAATTACTCGGAGGTAAGTCCTGCATAACAGGATCGAGTACTCCCTGGCATCTGCAACAGTATGTCATAGAATTTCTGACATCAATTAGATTTTGCAGTATAGCCATCGAAATCGATACCAGATTTAATTCATGTTATTTCAATTTTTTTTTAATCGCCTATATATTTTTCCAGAATCCATGGCTAAAATACGTTTTCCTTTTAGTAAATTAAATATGAAACCATGCAGACAAGTTTTTCGTTTCATAACATAGGGTAAAACCCTCCAATTATCGGTACCATTACGGTAATATAGTATAGAACTTACTGTGGAAAAAATGAAAAATTATTTTAGAAACGTATTGTTTTACTTAATAAAGTTAAATGTATTTGCAAATCCGTTGGGCAGTTTCAAGTTAAAAAACATGGACTAAGAGCATGAGTTAATTGATGTTATTTCCAAAATTTTGAGAATTTTAGTAATTGGCTCCTTAGCCCTGACGATTGGCACTTATTATGCTAGTTTTTGGCACATTAAGGAACGAAGAATGAAGCACCATTTCACTCAAGTATACCTAGACAAACATCATGTGAGAAACCATCAGTGGGTTTTTGTTTTATTAAATATACATAGTGCGGTTCTAAAGTGTTGTTATTTCTTTACATTATCAAACTTTATTGCAATTAATTAATTATGGTAAGTTTGTTTAAATATGTTAGTTTTTGATAGACATGTCTGTCTTTTAACCTTTTTTTGTTGTTACTTTTATGATGGCTTCGGCACGAATCATGCAAAATTGCTGGGTCAATTTTAATATTATGTGAATCTGGCAACAATTATCACCTTATCTGCCATGGTTACGCAACAAATTGTACAATAATTTAAATCATATTATCTTCGTTAAAGGAGTTCGCCCTGAAAATTTTATACTATCCCTACTTACTTATCCTTACTTAGCGCAAAGTTCAAATGTTTCCGGCTGTACAAGGGCAGTGTTCATTATGGTCCACGTCGTCGTAATTGTTGCCAAATTCACCAAATATTAAAAAGAGGTACTTGATGTTTATACCGTGTCGAAATCGACGATTCGATCGGGGTCGTACAAAATTTATATGGGCATTTGCTTTGTAGTTAATCCGTGGCAATAGAAAAAACAAACAAAAAACGTTAGCGCTAATATACTACGATTCCCAGCTTCAATACACAAGCAACTCGATTCATTCGAAATAACTAACTATATATGTAAATACAAAAATTAACAATGCCTTTTAGAATATAAGGAAAACTCTAATTCAATGAATCATTAGTTCGAATAATTCTTCTTTTGATGTATCTCTCATATTTGGATAAGAAAAATGCTGCATGTCCCAATCTCGCAATGCAGCATTCAACTATAGCTTTCGGGTCGTTTCCGACCTGCCGGTATGTTTATGTGCTCGTGATCCATGCGAAAGCCGTTGTAAAATCAACAACATAAAAAAATGAAACTTAAGCACATTTCCTATTAAAAATGAACAAAATTAAAAAAAAAAACTACAATAATTAGTTAATTACAACAATGTTCGATAAAGTAAAGGAGAAACAACAATTAACAAAACAAGTTAAAATGACCTAAAATAATAATAAGCACAAAGAACGAAAGTATAACAAAAGCAGGTTGAAATGACAACAAATGACAAGAATAATTTACGCTTTTGGAATTGAGATTTGACAGTTTAACAATTATTACGATTACTTTACTTATCAACGAGCTCTTTAGGTCAGTCTGACCTCACAAGAAACAATTTAGCGCTCTTTCCTAGCCAACATCTTCACTAGCTTCTGTCGTTCAAAAGTTAGTATAGGAAGGGGGGCGAATACTTTAGGACCTCACTGTATAAAAACTATTATCTGGATTAGAGCAACGCAAACTGCGCTGAATACAACAATGCACTGCCGAAGTAATTTCAATGTTGGTGTTAAATACATTGGAAAAGTTTGAACTTTCAACAAATCAACTGTTGATGTTTATGAGTGATGGTGCCGCAAACATGCTTGCTGTAGGTCGATCTCTTAAAAAACATTGTGCTAACTTGTTGCATATTACATGTAAAATTCATACTCTCAGTCTCGTAGCAGATAGTATCAGAAAATGTTATCCCGAGGTAGACGCTCTGATAGCACATACAAAAGCTGTGTTTGTAAAATCCCCAAAACGTATTCGGGAATTTCATAGACCATGCCCCGGTATTCCTGAACCACCACAACCTATTCTTACTCGTTGGGGAACATGGTTAGAGGCTGCATTTTATTATCTTAAATATTTTGAGAATATAAAGAACGTGATTTTAGAATTCGACCCAAAGGAAGCTGCGGCTGTCAAGGTAAGCCGCTTGAAATTTCAGGATAGTCAAGTTAAAACAGATTTGGAAATTATTCAGAACAATTACGTGGGACTAGCGGATGCGATAGAAAAACTACAAAATTCTTTGGTGCCGTTAGTGGAATCTTTGCAAATAGTGCAACATGTTCACGCACAGCTATGTGCAATAAAAGACGCAAGAAATGTTTGTGTTTTAGAAAGGTTTGAAAGTGTTTTAGATAAAGACTCTGATTTTGGCACATTAAGACAAATTTGTGAAGGTGCGTCAACAGAACCGTTAAGTTATTTGAAAGATTATTTTACTTACGCAAATATAACGTCACTAGATGCAGAATGTTCGTTTTCGGCAAAAAACACGTTTTCTTCACGCCGCACTCACTTTGCCGAAACAACTTTGGAAACATATCTAATGTTACAAATATTAAATAGAATTAAATTATCCACTTTGTGATTTCACAGAGGACTCTTAAAGCGGTAAGTGTTTGAGCACGTATCACATTCAATTTATTTTGTGTAAACTTTTATACGTCCGCCACTGGCTTTCAGTGCAGTTGCATTGCTCTAATCTGGATCTAATCCTAAAGCAGGAAACATTTGGTTCATGCATTTAGGTGGGCTTCGATAATAAAATCGCCTGTACTAGATAAATGATGATTTACTTACAAACTCACTCGTTTTATGTTATTTATTTTAAGATAGGAACATACAACCTCCTCGATACAGCGTAATGTGATGCAATACTATAAAAATCTTAAGTTCTGTAGGTAATGATTTGCCCAATATGCGATCGTATAGGCACATGATACAATTCCCGGGTTTTTTCTTACTATTTCACACATTTTTCTAAATTGTAAAGCAGAAATATAGAAAAGATAATATAATTTACTTAACTTGTTTGCCTCTCCTACAATTGTTTGAATCGATATAATACTGAATATCAACATTCTTAATTTTTGTCGGGTAAATTTATTTAAGGTTTATTAAATATCAAAACAGGGTATTCCTTTACTGAAGTATTAGGAATTAGACTACCTTTTGTGAACTTTCGCTAGTTTTAAAGTATATTTTACTACAATAAAATAGCTCAAATATTTTAAAGAAAATTACTCTTTAAGGATGGCGCAGCTTTCTACAATTATGTGAATTTTCAATACAAAATCGTTCCTACGACATTGTAGCGATTATCTTCACAGAATTTTTTCTCTGTAATAAAAGATGTGTAATTAGGGCAAAATTTATCTGAAAACTGCTGGAATAATTTAGAAATTAGAATTTGAACCAGCTGACCAGCAATTTATGATTGGTTGTTACTTTATTATACATATTACAGATTTTTAGTCAAGAAACTGAGGAGAATTATCCTCAGTGTTAACTACCGTAAAGTTTACTAACAAATTTTATATTTTGCAATAAATATCGTAAATTAAATTAACTTAATCAGTGTATGTATGTACCAACAAAGACTAGCACCTTTGCTATAAATACGCACCATTAGTATTCTTACAAAGTCGTACATTCCATAACTGTCGTAATAATTATAACCTAGAACTTTCAATTGAATTGTCCAATTACATAATAAATATTCCGCCGACTGTTACAATCCACCCATATTCTGAATACAATAGCGAACGTAATTTATGAATCAGCATGTTGTAACAGGAGCCACCGTGCATTATTGGCATTTTCTATTTACATACCTGTAACGATTGACTAATCACTCCAAAATCACCTCCCACGGTGCGCGTTCTCTTTCACTGGATTAACACTGCCCAAAAAGTCACTCTAGTGGAAGACTCCTTTAGACAAAAGCGTCGAACCAACGAAATAAGTACACTTTTACTCGCATCAGAATGCGGTAGGGTTACTTTATGCTTTGTAGTCAATTAGGATCCCACACACCGGTTTTCCCTAATTTAGAATCCACTTTCAAGTGGCAGCT
Source organism: Dynastes maya (assembly GCA_029619315.2). Taxonomy (NCBI): domain Eukaryota; kingdom Metazoa; phylum Arthropoda; class Insecta; order Coleoptera; family Scarabaeidae; genus Dynastes; species Dynastes maya. Next base: position 51,517,960 of record JAROYE020000003.1, on the reverse strand, counting down.
ATTTTAGGCATGAATAGTTTTTCTAAAATAAAAATTCATACCACAAATTTATTTCGCAATTTTAACATGACTGCTAACTACTTTTTCCTTTGTAGAGTAGTTAGCGAGTGGGAAAATTCAATTTGATACCTTACCGATACATTTCTTCAAATTTGACATAATAATAATGTTTAATATCTCGATTAAGCGAGAAAATAATACCACAATTATTTATATACATATATTATTATGTGTAAAATTATTTGGAACATTTTGAAATGCAGTTTGTATGGTTTTAGAACGGAAAAAGAAAATAAAAAGTGAAACCAAAATAAAAGATAAGTGTATTTCAAATTTTCCTTTTTGAATCCATCTAGATAGCAAATTTAAGATAGTTTCTTGATTTAGATGGCTGATGGTTTCCACTGATTTTATTTTCAATTGCCTTGTTTAATTAAATTTTGAAGCTCCGCCGAATAATGTATTCAGTACCCTTCCCAAACACAGAACATATTGTATACCAATGTCTTTTGCAGATAGACGATCTTAAAAGAAAGTAGTTGGTTGGTCTCTCACTATACATTTCGCCATATATCTTCCACTGGTTGCGCATATCAGATCTAAATTTACTGATTACATCGGCTGATGGAACGAAACCAAACGTGCAAGATGAAAGTTTGGTGGCTTCTTTAACTAAACGATCGAATGATTCATTGTGCATTATTCCATAATGCGCTTCGCCCACAAAAATTTGAGGAAGATTTTTTTCTAATGCCAGTTTGGTTACCAGCCTTTCACACGTAATGCTCGAATTTTACCTATTAGTGCTATTTAAACTGGCCAGAGCTGCTTTTGAATCAGAGATGATAATTGCATTTCTATTAATATTGCAGTCTGTAGTAATCGATACCTAGAAGTGCGAGGTATAGTCCTTAATCCAACGCTAAGCCCAATAGCAACAGAACTCACATAAGGTGTGTCTAATGCTTGAAACTTCACAAAACCACAAACTACAGAACATTTTATGACCTAATAAGCTAAGTTATTGATTAGTAACAAATCGTAATCTCTATCAATTCAAAATAATTCTTCAAGTAAAAATATGCTTGTCGTATTAAATATCTGCTCACGCTAATTTAGTGTCCAGAAATTATCTAATCCAAAATCATGTTCATTGAAGCTTTAATGTCTCATGTTTCATAAAAAATATCATTGTGCGGCATAATATTTTCAAAAATCCCCGTGAAAAGTATCAAAACACGAAGGAGAGGCTGCTTGGAATTTCTTGTGAACTACGTGCAGATATTTTATTATTCTCCCATCAGTACTCCATTGCTCATTAACAAGGTTCATTGAGCATAAGAAACCATCACACTGAAAGTATTCTGCGAGCTTTACGTTCGTTAGAAACGAAATTTGTCCAATGAGCGTTATTTATAAATGGCCAGACAACAATTAATTCTAAATTAAACAAAGAAGAACAGCAGACAAGGCCAGTAAAGTTAACAACAGTTTCTACGCATTGAAAATATATTGAAACATATGTGTCAGCAAGGATAAACCTCATCCAATGCCAGCCCTGCTTTGCGTGTTTTTTTTCTTATGAACGATGATAGCAAATGACAAAGGTCGCAGCACACTGAAGTGTCACGGAAAGACGCGTCACCGCACGCTAATAAATACTCTCGGTAAGAATACCGGCTTGTTTACGATATTACCCTTCACACAACACGTCGCACAATTGCGAATTGCTACGTTTAAATCAATGTGTCCAAAGAGATTTTCAAGATAGCGTGTCGTTCAACGACGTTCAAGTGAAACAATTACAGGTTTCTACGCCTAGGTTATCCAACTTTGTTGTATATAAACAACGTTATACAGTGTGTACTTTTCACATATAGGTGGTTGTAATTTTACGAAATATACATTCACAGCGTAGTTTATGCATATGGCAGAAAGTATTGTAGGTTTTATTATTGAAATATTGAATATTGAAATACAAAATATAAAATAAACTATAAAATGGAAAAAAATACCTTCCTCGGTAACACGAGTGCTGACTGATCGCTTTGTTTCACCGATGTACACACTACCGCACGAACATGGAATCTGGTAGACACCGGGGACTTCCAGATGATTACGGTCTTATGGGATCTCCTCGATCTCCTGTCGTCGCTAACATCTTTATGGAAGCATTCGAACAACGAGCCCTATTATCTTACAACCTTAAGCCGAAGTGTTGGTACAGGTAAGACCTGTACACCTTTGTCATCAGGCCCAATGGACACGAATCTTTAAACAATTTCCTATCGCTTTTTGAATTCTCAACATGATTCCATACGCTTCACCATGGGGATCGAATCGGACAGTTGCATTCTTTTCCTAGATGTTCTCGTACACCGGCGTCCTGACGGTGCACTGGGACATTCCGTGTACCGAAAACACACGCACACGGATAGACATCTTAATGGCCTCTCACACCATCATCGAGCCCAAAAACGCGGTGTTATCAATTCTCTTATTCGAAAGACCATTTCCATATTTGAACCCAATTCGCTTCGTCAAGAACTCAACCACATTACTGAAACTTTGATCCGCAATAACTATTCCAGGAAAGATATTCAAACTACCATTAACCGCTCTCCTCCACAGCAACTCCCCTCATCTAACCCTAGTTTCCGTAAGGAAGCGTACCTACCCTACATTCATGGAGTGACTGATCGCATCAGCAAGGCTATCTTCAAGAACAACATAGAAACCATCTTCAAACCCAATTTTAAGCTCTCAGACTACTTTCCCATCAAAGACCGCAATCATCTGGAAGCCCCTGGTGTCTACCAGATTCCGTTCCCGCTGTAGTGTGTACATCGGTGAAACAAAGCAATCAGTCAGCACTCGTGTTACTGAACACGACCGTTGCATACGGTTGTTGCGTGTAGCCGGGTCCGCACTGGCTGAATACAGACTTGAAACGGGTCACCAAATCCAACCTACCCGCATCTTATTTCGCAATCCTCACTATTATAGTAAAAAAAATCCGCGAATCAATAGAGATTTTCAAACATCCCAACAATTTAAATCGCGAAGAAGGGAAATCCCAACTGATTAAACCTCCTAGCAATCGCCACGCTTCATCGATGCATCATATTTCCGCTTCTTTGATGCATAACATTTCCGCTTCATCGACGCATAACATTTCCGCTTCATCGACGCATAACATTTCCGCTTCATCGACGCATAACATTTCCGCTTCATTAATGTGTAACATTTCCGCTCCATCGACCCAAACCAAGCCCTATATAAACCCCTCCGGAATTAATAAATTTCCAGTCAGTGTGCAGCAACAGCCCTGAAGATGTCCCATGAGTGTTGATGAAACGTCGGCCAAAACTACGACAACGACGCGGTTCCAATCCGAAAACCGAGAGTATGGTATTATTGACGACCGCGGAAGCCAACGGACCAAATGCTATGATCATTATTTCGTTTATTTGTTCGTTCAACCATTATAATAATAAGAACACTGCATAATTTGTTATAGTTTGATATACACTGACTCAAAAAAGTCTCCATACACCTGTCACCATTTTGATTTGAGTGCTTTAAAAAACAATGCAATCCTATTTATTGCAGAAAATTGTTGGTGAACAGTATATTAGAATACAAATGAACAAGATAACATAAAAAGATGTTTTATTGTACAAGTAACATTACATTAAAAAAAAAGAACAAAAGTGGGTACAATTCCAAACTCAAAAAAATCTCCATACACTTAGCAAATCCGGAATTATTATTAGAATAGTAATTCCATTTACAAAGTTTAGTAACTTGTTGATCCATCCTTTGCCTTTATAACTGCTAAAATGCGTCTCTTCATACTTTCAACTAATTTGTTCGTTACTGTGGGATCAATGGAGTTCCATTCTTGTTGTAAGGCGATTTGTAGCTGCTCCTTGTTGCGGATCGTATTTTTCCTTATTCTTCGTTCCAGTTCATCCTATAGAGCTGCTCTATGGGATTCATGTCCGGCGATTGTGGAGGAGTATCTACAATGGATTTTTTCCTTTATTCAGGGCAAGGCTGCCCGCCTTTGTTGGAGGAGTATGAAGCTGCTTTCCCACATTAAATATCAACCATTCCTTGACCCGTTGAGCGGTGTGCTTGGGGTTATTATGTTGCTGGAAGATGAATGACCGACCAAGACCGAGTTTTTGAGCACTAGCTTGCAAATTTTCTCTCAGTATATCCGTGTATACATATTGGTTCATTATACCGTCAATAAATTTTAAATTACCAGTGCCTGCAGCACTCACACACCCACACACTAAAGCTTTTGCTCCACCAAATTTTACAGTAGCGCACAAATTTTTAGTTTTCAGTTCTTCATTTCTCTTTCGCCACACCATTGTACGGCCTGACCCAAAAATGTTATATTTTGATTCATCTAAAAATATAACTGATTTCCAGAAGGAGTCAGGCTTATATGTATTTGCATGTTACTTAGCAAACTGGAGGCGTAATTTCTTGTTTTTCTTGCTAATATAAGGCTTTTTTCGAGGCACTCATCCATTAAATCCTGCATGACGAAGCACATTTCTCATTGTCTCGGACGAAACGTTTATATTGTAATTCGTTGTCAACATGTTTCTTAACTTTGGCGCACTTGTTTTGGGGTTTTCATTTATTGTTTTTGGAATGGTTCGCTTGTGTGTGCCGTGTAATTTGCTTGGACGACCAGAACGCGATCTATTATTATAGGTTTTTAGTTCTTTATGTCGACTTATGACGTACTGCACTGTTGAGTGTGATTTTTTAACGATATTTGCTATTTGTCTCAATAACTTTCCTTCCGATCTTAAAGAAATAATTAATTCGCGAATTGGCACAGGAACTTCCATTTTATGTTCGATTTGCGTGTAACACGTATGAAACCACGTTCAGTACTGGATGACCTGGATGTGTTAGGCACACAGGGTTGCCAGATCTCATTTGACAGAATGAGACAAACGTTTGAGCAAAACGCGTTAGAAAGCGATGACTTAAAAGCAGAATAAGAATTACAGAGCGACAGGTATACAAAAAAACCGTGGTTTGTGGTATTACTTCCTTTTGTTGGCTGCGCTCAAGTTCAAATAGGGCCACTTTTGTTAGGGCTGATTCTAGTATAATAATACAATGTATGAAATTATGTTTTAATGACAAATATCTGAACACAAAAATACATTTATAAAAAAAATGAACAAAACAAACATTTGAACATAAAAATACATTTATAAAAAACAAACAATTCCATAGAAGTATAAAAAATGAATAAAAAAAATTCTCATAATTCAAGTGCAAACATTTCTCACATCTTCGTTTCCTTCAGTCTCAGCTTTATTGCTATATGGTATTAACAGTCTTTAAAGGTTCCTTCGGAAATTCATATGTGTCACAACACCGATTATCTATTAATGATGAAAACTTAATATATAATAACGAATTTAATGTTTTAAGGCTTAACCTATTTCTCACTTTGTTTTTAAAAAAATTCATTGCACTAAAAACTTTTTCAACTGGGCCATTTGATTGCGGTAAAACTAAACAGCGTTTTGCCAAGTCAAGAATTTCTTGAAATGAACTGTTACCACCTGCGTCTCTATAAATTGACTTCGGCCCAAAACTGGCCACTCTCTAGATTAGACTTTTAGTCACTTGTGTTACCAAATTGTATGTTGATATTTCTCTACTGACTTTCATTTTTTTGAATTATAAAAAAATCATCAAAGAATTGGGTAGCAAGTTCTCCAATTGTTTTTTTTTTTCTGACCTGGGTGTTTCAAGACCTCTGTTATGCTTATTAACGAGATATTTCTTAGAATAGTTAAGTTGAATGGCAGTCTTCGGCTCAATTCAGAAACTAACTTTAGTATGAAAGCAATGCAACGTTGTCTAATGTTTTTTTGAAGATTCATAACTTAAATTTAAAGAATTACAGGCACCTTCAAAAACATATCCTAAATAACATTTTGGATCCAAATGATTTTCCAAATTATTATTAAAAAAGTTAAATTTATTGTACATAGTAGGGATCAAAACATTTAAACATTAATTTTCCAAAGTTTCCAATAATTTCGTTGGGTCAGCATTTTCACTCTCAAACAGTTTGTTATATTTCTGTATTTTTTTAACAATTGGATATAAAAATTTCAAATATAATAAATTGTCATTATCATTATACATTGCATACAATGTCTCGGCCATGTAACAATTATCCTCAGAACGAACAATTTGGAAGTGTGTTTTCAACTCAATCCGCTGTGCTAAGATTTGTTGAAGTCCTGGCTCAATTGAAATCCACCTAGTTGCACATAACTGTGGAATCTTCATTGGATTTTTGTCATTGTTAATTAATTTATAAATTTGCGCGTACTTTTTTTGTCTCATTGTAGAATGTGAAAACCAATTATATGTTTCCTTTACTAGATACTCATAAGTTTCTGGGAAGTGTCTTTTCTGTAGCACAACTTGCTGTGCTAATTGTAATGAATGACAAACACATTGTATATGCCCTAACTTTGGTAAATTAAAATCTTCTCAAAATTTCAAAAACCCATCCATGTTACCTGTCATTACAAATGCATTGTCACTTGCAATGCCAATGAGTTTTTGTGGATCCAGTTTTATATAATTTAAATGTTATATTAAACCTTGCACAATATCTTCAGCTCTCCCCGAATTAACTTCAACTAATCCAAGAAACGTACTAACAACAGTATTTCTTCTTTCACTATAATAAAGAATCACTAAACCCATCACTTTAATATCACTTACATCTGTTGATTCATCATTAACAGACTAAAACATCCTTTATCGAAATCCTTATACAATTCACATAAAAAGTGATCGCCAAGAACATTAGTTATTACTAGAGTAACCAAAACTTGCGGACTCGCATAGGCGTCGGTATTACGGGTTAATATAAGAATACGAAAAATTCATAAATAAACTTACTTGCTAATTATTCAACAAATTAGAGGCATTAGGATGTGAACTACTGTAAACTTACATCATTGCACATGTTTCCACAGTTACTTCTTTAAACCTTGTGCGTCGACAAGAAAAAATATTCTTATACATAGAAAACGATCTCTCTACATCTAAAGAAGTTACATTTGCATGTAGAAACTGTTTTTCAAAATCACTTAAAAGTTCACTATTCTTACACTTATTACAAACGGCCTCTAAAGTATTAAAATCGGGATTTTTCCTTAAAATATCTGCCAACTTTTGACTAGCGCATAATCCTGGCATATCATTTAATGTGTGTAATTTATTTTTTACACTCTCCACTATGTCTAATGATTCCTGCAATAACAATTCAGTACATTGTAGTTTTCTGATGGCATCTAGTAATACTGTATAATTGGTACATATTGTTGTTAAATCTTCTAAAAGTTGAGGAATTTGAAATTCTCTTTGACTTTCTCAAATTGCTTGGGATTCATTCCGATTAAATCGCATTATAACTGATTGAATTTGTTGAAAATGGATCAAATAGTAAGAAGCTGCTGTTAGCCAAGTACCCCATCGCGTTAAAATTGGTTCAGGAGGTTCTGGAATACCTGGATAAAATTTACGAAATTCTTTTAAACGTTTAGGAGATTTACGAAACACTGCTTTAGTACTTCCAATCATCCGATCAACGTTTCCGTAATGTTGTCGAACAACTTCACCAACTAAATGCAAAGCATGCAGCTCGCGGGTTATATGTACTAAGTTAGGAAATATATGTTTTAAGGATCGCCCAACACTTAACATCGTTGCTGCACTATCTGTCACAATCATCACAACTTGATCTTGGGCAATTTTAAATTTTTTCAAAGCGTTCATTATCACTTTTTGAATATTTTCCGCTGTACATTGTTGAACACGTTTGCAAGCTAACAAATATCGAGATGCTGTGTTCTCGCTATATAAAACGCGAGCTATTACATTCACAATACTGTTTTTCTTTATATCGGTCGTCTCATCCACGGTAATCCATATTTTTTTGGAACACAAATCACGTTTACACACATTTTCTAGCATCTCTTTCATTCGCGGCAAATGATTCTGTAATTGTGTTTGTGAGGGTAATGGGTACTTTGGAACGTATTGTCGCCAAAACGTTTTAAAAGCTGCTTTTCTCACCAACGACAACGGAAGATTACAAGAGGTAAACATAATTAATAAATGTATAAGGAATAGTGTATAAGGTATTTCAGTTCTTGCATTTCTCATATGCTTAATACCATTGACATGCCTCTGGCAATCAGTTCTGTCCAATGCAGCCAAACGAACATTGCATATTAAGCAAAAAACTGCACTACCGTCATATTTTAAATGGGGAAAAAGTGGCACATATGTACATTAGTAGCAAATCTATTACGAGGCATTGTTTTCTTAGATATGTAAATATTAGTTCTATATGAAACGATACACTAATTATGTACTTGGTATAATACTGCAACACACAAAAAACACCAGCTATATTTTCAAAAGCGACACGTAAGTACGTAACCTTGACCGTTCGACTAGCCTCTGCAACAGCTCAACCGGTACTGAAACGAAATCTCTCTCAGCGTGGTTTAACATGATTTATATTCAAGGTCGACACTACATGCCTGCTTCTCTACCGGTTTAGTTTATTTATGAATTTTTCGTATTCTTATATTAACCCGTAATACCGACGCCTATGCGAGTCCGCAAGTTTAGGTTACTCTAGTTATTACTGTTATTAGTGCAGTGCACTTCGTTCTATGCATTTTAAAACTGCTTCATTTACTATCTGCAAAGGCACTGTTAATATTGCTTAAATGATTAATTGATCGAATTGAAGCATGTACAGCTATGTACATGGCAAGTCGCAGTTGAGGTTCACTCTTCTATAGAACTGTTTTTTCTTGCCTCCCAAAATCAAGTTTTGGTTGGTGACCATCCTGAAAAGGCTTCATAGCAGCTTTATGTTTTGGTGTCTCGTTATGACGCTGTAAATCAAATAACTTTGCAGTCGTTGTTTTGCAAAACTTGCAATATTTATAACTAGACGTAGATTTGTATAAAGGTTTCAATAAGCCGCGAATGCATATATGGGAACATTTTCAACAAACAAAATAAATCAAAATAAATTTTCTATACTAGGTGTATGAAGACTTTATTGAATCAGTGTAGAATGTTAATTATTTAAATAATTATTGCAATTCCTTTAGTCTAATGCAGTAACTGTTAAATTTCGTTATTTTCGTTATATTAGTAAATACGATACGTACACTTGCACAATTTTTGAAAAATATGCAAGTTTATTGTAGCAAACGTTGCAAATTTTGCGCCATTTTTCTTCCCCTCAATATTGCTTCACTAATTTCTGCAAATCAGCGTCACGGATCCTATAACTATTTGTAGTTGCATTTGCTACAATTGTAGAAGTTATTCTAACATTTATTTTCTGTGTAGGATCAAATTAAGTTGCATACATGCACATCTGCGTGACAAAAACAGGTTCAAACTATTATTTCGCAACCATAGTTTTCCCGATTACTTAATATAAGAGAGGGAAATAAAAATCTGGGATTCAAAGTCAACTGAAAAGCAAAATTAGTCTATAGAAGAAATAAACTGACAAAATCTTAAAATGGGTTAATGTTAAATAGCTGTTTTAACTTATCTATAATTAGTACAAACAATTTCGTAAAATTGAGTTAAAATAATGTTACCGTGCTTAATCACTGCATGTTGTGTTTACAATTTATTGCTTTCCCAGTTCCTTGGAAGAAGAAATTGTATATTGGTTGTGGTACGTACACCACATCTGCTTCCGATGTTCTTACTGGTTGAAAAATCCGTTTTGTACGATTGTAAATGTTCAGCTATGCTTTGCAGTTCAAGCATTACATGTTAAACCAGATTAGGATGTAATACGAGGTAGTCCGCAAAATAGCTTCAGCCAAGCGAATAATCCATAAACAAGAGCTATTCATATTACCTAAGATATGAAAGCAACAGGATCAATTTAGTAAATCTGCAACAACTGTCGCAAACCCAGACGCACATGGAAATGTAATGCTAACATCGAGTGACACCGTGCTTATGTAGTCCGCAAGATAAAAGGGCCCTTTCTAACGGCACTACGTCGACGTGACGGCATATGTATGTACTTAGTCACGTTCGTACAAATACCGCTTGCTCTTCGAGATTCCGTCTACGCTGCAAGCTGGTATCACGAAGTTTATCCCATTTGCGCAGATCTGGATCTCGACGAGCCGCACAGAGAAACGGCTACTACCCCTTTAACGTCACATGTCTCCACTATCTGACTCATCGAAACCATGTTTATCAAACGAAAGTCAACCAAATCGATCCATTCGTCTCTCTCACACATTAGCAAGTCTTTAGATGGGTATTCTCTGTTCCCGCATTCGTACCCTCCTTTTCCAACATACATCTTTGTTCCGCTGCGAGAAGATCGTTAAACAAGCAAATACGGGCTAGATATGTATTTAACTGCCACATGTCAACCTAGCGTCACGGGTATGACTGGATTAAACAGGAAAAATGTGAAGAAATGTTTGTAATTTAAACATAAATAAACAGAGCCGGATTAACTACATATTTGATTGTGCCTTAAGAATATTGTCTTCATAGATTGATCAATTGCGACTCGTTGTGAGTTAATCATAATTGGGGTCAATAAAAGTGGTCTATTTAGTGTTTGTTAAAAAGGTGGTACCGGCAGTGGCGCACCGCATAAAAGTATGTATCTAATATACAATATTAGTGAAAAATAATATTGTTACCTTTTTCTGTCGTCTTAATATCCACTGTGGCAATTGGCAACTGCCCTGGTAAGCTGCGTAGAATTGCAACATCAGCCACGCTTCGATTGTCGATTCATTCAGCCGTCGACGGTGTTGTGAATACGTTGTCGTAAAATGATCGTTCGATATCCGGTGAAGTAAGATTTGCACTGGGCACTCTTGATTTTCAGTTATAGACCGAACCTTTTGTAAATCGAGATTTTTCGTTAAAATTGCACCAAATTTTTGAGTAACATCGACTCCTATAGTGTTCGTCAAGTTTTCTAGAACGGCTTGTAAATTGTTTATGCAATTGAATGCGTCTCGTGCAGATAAGTGACTGTAATCTCTCTAATTGCTTAATAGCAAGTACAACTTCAGAATAGTTCATGGAAATTTCATCTATTTGTTGTTGGAAAAAAGTTGCTGACTATCTCGAACTGCTGCAGAATCATTTGAATCAAGTTTCAAGACGACATTTTTCACTTGTGAAAAATATTTCTGATAGTAAGATACTGCCTGGAACCATGTTCCCCATCGCGTTATTACAGGCTGAGGTGGTGGTGGTAATTTCGAACATAATTGTTTGAATACACGGACGTGTTTGGGAGATTTGATGAACACTTTTTTGGTGGATGCTATTAACTTATCCACCATCGGATACTTCTTTCGAATGGTTTCTGCTACGAGGTGACATGCTTGTATGAGGCATGTTATGTGAAGAAGAGTCGGAAAGCACATTTCCAACATCCTACCAACTCTCAGCATTGTTGCCTGAGGTATTTATTCATATTCGAAGGGAACGTCACACCCTTTGGGCGTCCCATCTTCGCGTACTTATTTGGCGTGCAGCGTGCAACGTACTGTTGCTTTGAACTCCGCCGCTACCGCTACGGTACTGCCATCCGGTACCACCTTTTTAAGAAACTCTACTAATAAATAGCAAATAAAAATTTGCTGCATACACAAAACTAGAATTTCTAATTTTACCTCGTTCTATTAATTGTTATTTCTTTACTTCATCGAACTTTATTGCAATTAATTAATTATGGTAAGTTTGTTTAAATATGTTAGTTTTTGATAGACAATATGTCCATTTTTTGGGTTTTTTGTGTTGTTACTTTTATGATGGCTTCGGCACGAACCATGCAAAATTGCAGGGTCAATTTTAATATCTGGCAACAATTATCACCTTATTTGCCATGATTGCGCAACAAATTGTACAATAATTTAAATCTATTATCTTCTGTTAAAGCAGTTCGTCCTGTAAATTTTATACTATTTATGCTTACTTAGGGCAAAGTTATAATATTTCCGGCTGTACAAGAGCAGTATTCATTATGTTTCACTTTGATTAGTTGTTGCCGAATTTAGGAAATATTAAAATTAGGTACTTCATGGTTATCTTATGTGATCGATGTGGAGGCCATTGTAATGTCAACAACATAAAAAATATTGAAACTTAACCACATTGCCCGTCAAAAACTAACAAATTTAAACAAACCTACCACAATTAATTAATTAGAATAAAGCTCGATAAAGTAAAGGAGAAACAACGATTAATAAACCAAGTTAAAATGAGAGAAAATAATAACTAGTACAAAGAACGAATGTATGACAAATGTAGGTTACAATAACAATAAATAACAAGAATAATTTACGCTTTTGGAATTGAGATTTGTTATGATTAGAGTTCGTTCAGAATGAGAACGTGACTTTACGTCACTAATTTCTGCGCGGCGGGAAATCTAGAGAACACTCCATTAGCGGCTCGTTAAAATAAAAACCAGAACTTAAGTATACTTATTCAAAAATAAATTACATATACTTAGTCTGCTATATAACCATAATTTATGCGATATATACAATAAAGCAAATACTATTAAATTAGGTTATAAAATAGCATTAAAAAAACAAATTCTTCATCAGAAGACCCAGTATTTACTATAAACTGTAGTTCGCTAACAGCATTGTCGTACAAGTCTTTTTCATTGAGTTCTTGCTCATATTTGGTCCACTCATTAGAGCACTGCACGGGCTAGGAAAAGCCCGGCCCGCCCGGGGCCTCGTCTCTTTTCATTGCGGGCCAGGCCTAAAATTGTACGGGCCTGACGGGCCGAGAATGCTTTATTAACTACATCGAATGCATATAACATATGCAGTAAATGCTGTTTAGTTTGTACGCTATCGTTTTGTATTAACAATTTTAATGTATGCAATGTTATGTTACGTTTTCTTTTGGTGTCATACAATATAGTATACGAGGGTCACGCTATATATTTTGAGATACAAGAAAACTACAAGTCTTTTTACGAAAATAATTCTATTTATGTTCAAAATAATCTCCTCCTGCATCAATGCACTTTTGTAACCGAAGTTTCCACAACGTAAAAGCGTGAAGCCAGTCATCTCTTGGAATGCTCTCAAAAAATAGATGAATTGCTTCATCTATCTCATCCTCCGTCGTGAAACGTCGACCACGTAAATGTTTCTTTAGGTGGAAGAACAACCAGAAATCACACATGGCCAAATCAGGCGAATAGGGTTCAATGACTTTTACCTTATTTTCACGTAAAAATTCAACTGTCTGCTGTGCACTGTGTGACGATGCGTTGTCGTGATGCAACATTAACCCGTGAATGTTGGCTGACTCAAGAACTGCAACTCATTTTGTGGTGTACCAGTTTGCTGTGACTGTACGTTGATTTTCCAGCTTCATTGCTTTTACTAATCCGGTACTACGGAAGAAAACTGCGTACATAACTTTCTTGACAGCCCTTTGCCTTTTGGCCATTGTTGGTGTTGGTGCATCTTCGTGGATCCACACGCGGCTCTCCTGGCGGGTAGGAATATCGTAAAATGGGATGTAAGTTTCATCACCTGTTACTATCTTTGATAGAATGCGATGTCCACCATTATTTAACATTTCCAATGTTTCCCGAGCGATTCTTACTCGCTCTGCTTTTTGGAAACCGGTAAGCGTGTGTGGCACCCAACGAGTAACATTTTTTTTCATCCGAAGATGATCATGTAAAATTGAATTTACTCTTGCGGATCCAACACCAAGAGTTGCCCCAATCACTTGTTAGGTGCATCTTGGATCTTCGCCGATCATACGTCTCACACTCTCAATGTTTCCAGCAGTAACTGAAGAACAGGGCCCACCGGTACGTTCCTCATCACCAAACGATATCCGCCCTCTTTTAAATTCGCTATACCAGCGAAACACAGTTGCACGTGAAGGACTTTCAGCACCAAATGCGAGTTGCAATCGTTCAAGACTTTGTTGTTCACTTAAACCGACCCTAAAATCGTAGTAAATCATTGCGCGTAGATGTTCTCTTGACAAGTCCATGTTTCGATGACAAATCGTACCTACCACGTTTACTCTATGACAGCAGCGACTCAACTGACAGTCAGAGTTTACTACGTAAGGATAGTGGTATTTAGAAATGCAGTGTTGCCAGCTCTAACTTCTCTACTTTTCTGGCATCTCAAAATATATAGCGTGTCCCTCGTACAAGAACAAACAAACTAAATGCTTCATTCTACTCATTATTAATGTCGTAATTAAAAAATGATTAGAAATAGACGGTGCAGATATAATTACTTAAACAGGTTAAAATAATTTAGACGGGCCAAACGGGCCTAAATTTCTTAACGGGCCGGGCCGGGCGGGCCTTGTGCCGAGGTAATGAACGCAACGGGCGGGCCTACTCCATGCTGCAACGGGCCACGGGCGAGCCGGGACGTGAAAAATAGGCCCGTGCAGTGCTCTACCACTCATTTACTGTAACAGCACTAAATTTTTCTGTAGCTAATCTTTCTACATCGTTCAACCTAAATGTTGTGTTTCTAGTAGCCACCCAGTTTTTTTACTAACAGATCTTTTCTATTGGATTTAGATCTGGGTGATAGGGTGGCAGCACAAACTTCATGACCATACTTTTCCAACTCTGTCTAAAATATATTTTACAAATCAATGTTTGTTTTGCTTAATTATATTGTATAATTCAGCTTTATTCATTTCGTAGTGAATAGTAAGGTTTTCCAGCCACTTTCATATCTTTCATATCTTCCTTCCTTGAAGCTGATGTTATACTTTTTTCCGTTTGTACATTATGATAACTTACATTATCAATAACTAGTACGGAATTTGCTGGTAAATTGGGGAGTAGTTGATTACGAACCCATTTCATAAAATTTGCGTGGTTCATATCGTCATGATAATCCCCAATTTTGGAACCTGAAATTTATTATAGTTTGATAGAAAACGTAACACTTGTGACAGCTTATATATTTCAGTAAAAATAACCAACTGATAAAGTATGAAATAATATGCTCTTAAAATTATTAATGATTCATAGGAAGTACCCGAACGGAGCATCAGTAATCCGTTTTCAATGAATCCATTTTCTCCACCAGCATGCACAATTATTATACGTTGACCTTTACTGACAGGCCTTTTCAATCCTAATTCTGGATTCATTATGTCAATCCAATCTTTCGATTGTGTATGAGATGAGTGAAGATATGCCTCATCAGTAAAGCTGGCCACGAGCGGTACCGCGCAGTAGCGTAGAGTCGACCAGGCCTCGCGTTCCACTAGAGTTATTCTGCTAATAGAGATGTTTGCTGCCTCAAATAATCTCGCTCATCTTTTAAATAAAAATTAAATAACACGTGCTCAAACACTTGCCATTTTAAGAGTCCTCCGTGAAATCACAAAGTGAATAATGTCTGTTAAATATCTGCAACATTAGATATGTTTCAACTGTTGTTTCGGCAAAACTAGTACGGCATGAGGAAAAATGCGTTTATATGCAGAGAATGAACGTTCTACATCTAGTGACGTAATATTTGCGTAAGTAAAATAATCTTTCAAATAACTTAACGATTCTGTTGACGCACCTTCACAAATGTGTCTTAATGTGCCAGAATCAGAATTTTTTTCAAAAACACTTTCAAATTTTTCTAGAACAGAAACATTTTTTGCGTCTTCAATCGCGCATAGCTGTGCGTGAACATGTTGCACTATTTGTAGAGATCCTTCTAACGGCACCGCAGGATTTTGTAATTTTTCTATTGCATCTGCTAGCCCGAAGTAATTGTCGTGAATGATTTTTAAATCCATTTTAACCTGACTATCTTGAAATTTCGACTGGCTTTTCTGAATAGCGGTAGCTTCCTTTGTCTCGAATTGTAAAACCACGTTCTTAATATTGTCAAAATATTTATGATAATAAAACGCGGCCTGCAACCATGTTCCCCAACGAGTTAGAATAGGTTCTGGTGGCTCTGGTATACGGGGACACAGTCTGTGAAATTCGCGAATACGTTTCGGTGATTTGACAAATACTGCTTTGGTATGCGCTATTAAAGCGTCTACCTCAGGATAACATTTTCTGATACTATCCGCCACAAGATTGAGAGCATGAATTTTACACGTAATGTGTAACAAATTAGCAGAATGCTTTTTAAGAGACCGGCCTACAGAAAGCATGTTTGCAACACCATCACTCACTAACATCAAGAGTTGGTTTGTTGTTCAAACTTGTCTAATGTATTTAACACTAACTTTGAAATTACTTCGGCAGTACACTGTTGTATTCGTTTGGAGACTAATAGAATTGAAGGTGCCGATTGATGAGGTTCCAATTTGCGTGCCATTACATTAAGAACAGAATGTTTCTTCCGATCTGTTGTTTCGTCGACACATAACCACAATTTTTGATCTTTCAACTCCGATTTTATCTTTTGTTCAATATGTTCGCGCGCAGATGGCACAATTCTTCGTAACGATGTTCGACTTGGTAATTTGCACTCCGAATAGTTATTCCAAAAGCAGATAAATGGTTCCTTGTCTTGTAAATTAAACGGTATATTACATGCGATAAACGTAACGCATAAATTAAATATAAATTTTTCATTGTCTCGTGCGCAATTTCTTTTTGAGACATGCTTTTCACTATTTACGTGTCGTAGACAATGTTGTCTGGACCAACACATTAACGGGATTCTACAGATTACACATTTAATTTTAGCACCTTCATATATTAAGTCTGGAATTTCTGCAATAAATTTTTGAAGTTTGTCCGACCGCGGTCGTTTTGCTGACGAAATCATAATTTTTCTAGGACAGATAAACAATTGCGCAAATGACCGGCAACGAAAATGTCCGTACTGCTCCGCGGACAAAGTAATACTACCGTTCCTCTCGATCCGAACAGGTATATGATTAAAGTTCACCATTCATTTAGTGTACCAGTAACTATCAACTATCTAGTTGAATTTATATTCGCAAATTCCCGTTTCTTTCACATCATGCAATAAATATGCTTCTATAGTCGATTTTCCGCAAAATATCTGAAATTCTGAAACTTCAACGAACATTGCTTTCTCGAATGACTAATAATCCTACCCTGTTGACAGGATATTCTCGTCTCCGATTCGATCCTAAGCTGCCTGTCCTTCTCTGTTAATGTTCGTTGGCCACTAAAATCGTTAGAGATTTATGCCTGGTTAATGAAATTCCTCCAGAGATGTGTAACGCGGTCCCGCGTTCATTAATTTCGTCCTTTGGCTGTGCCGCAGTCTCATGTTATCCCGGTTCTACTTTACGCGCCACTTTGCGCCGTTCGTTTCAGAATAACAGAAACTTAATCAAATCTGCATTAAATATGGAAATTGTTTGGCGTATGGACAATAAACATTATCTTCGCTATAAAGTATGTATGTGTTACAGTAGCGAAACGTTTGAAGGTTTCGTTACGAATAACGACCACGAGGGAAATGTAACGTTAATAGGAAATGAGATGCAAATTAAATAGCGGGAACTAAAATTTAATTAATACGGTTAAAATTTAATTCCCCCTGCCTATATCGCTATATACTCCAACAATAAATTATATCTGCGTTGAGATACAATATCTACCTGTAATATTTCCGTGAAATTCAGAATGTAGTTTATTTCCCCAGTTGCGGTACTATATAATACGAGCCTATTCTGAACAGTGTTGATAATAGTTTTGTAGGTGGTTTCTAAACGACAAAATTCTTTATTATTCCTAAGTAATGCTGCAGCTTACATGCTAAAAAACAGGTAGACTACTGAAAACGAGTTTATAAAACATGTTACAAATTCCATGTACTCTTCATGAGCTGCACAGTATGACGGAATTTATAAAGGACGAATTTCCAAACGTAAACAATTTGATTAATAATACCAAGAAAGTATTTTTAAAAGCCCCGTTAAGAATATCTTTGTATAAAGAAAAATATCCGCAACTTCCGTTACCTTCTTCACCGGTAGTAACCAGGTGGGGAACGTGGCTGCAGGCAAGTTCATTTTACTTCAAAAATGTAAATGCCATTGCAGATGTACTAGAAAATTTAACCGATGATGCGCAAAGCATAAGAAAATGCAAAGATGTATTACAAGATCAATCCTAATATGATAATTTAGAATTTATTGATAAGCATATCGTTTAGGTGAAAAAATAGATGCAGTCTTTAACTGCAATCCAGATTTGATTATATTAAAAAATATTGGCAATAAAAACTTTGAACATATTGATAAGAAATATTATACCTTAACATTATACCTTACTTTCAATATACAGTCCCTGGCCATATTACTTGGAACATGCCATAAATCAACCCTTTTACCTGAAAATTCCCATCCCATTATAGTGATATTCTTTTGCTTTGAATCCGATCGTTTATAGGGGGATTAGATTATTGTATCAATAAATAAAAATACCAGAGAAATGATATTTAGAAGAGTAAAGTACGTATATATAAATATTTCAGTTATCAACTTACATTTAGCGAGTTCACAGTTTAGAGAATGCATCGATATTTTTTAAAATATTTCGTCATAACTGAAATATTTGGGGTTTTTTGTAGAAAATGCCCGGGAAACAAAACAAGTGAACAAAAGCCGCTCTTCTACAATCAAACAAACATTTACAACGAGAAATTGCAAAATTACAGAAAGTATCTCCTTCTTCTGCATCGCGTTTAGCTAGAAACTTAAACGAAGGAGCTAGCACATCGACACAAAGACGAGCAAAGTGCGGTCGGAAAACAAAAACTTCGAAGAGATCTGACCGTGAAATTGTTCATCAGGCCAGATTTGCTACAATTAAAATGATTCAAAAAAATTTACAAGAGAGAGGAATAGAGATTTCGAGCAGAACTATCAGGCGCCAGTTGCGCGAAAATCGCCTAATGGGCCGAAGACCTGTAAAAAAGCTGCGTTTAACAGAAAAAATGAAATCTGCTTGTCTCAACTTTGCAAGAGAATATCGACATTTCACAGACGAGAATTGGAAAAAGGTGAATAACTTAACATGATTTTTACTAAATTAATGTTTGCATTATTTAATAGGTTTTCTTTAGTGACGAGTGTTCGCTCTGTGTGTTAGTGCAGCGAGCACAATTTGTTCGTAGACGACCTGGCGAACGTCTCACAGAGTCCACGGTTCTTCGAACTGTAAAACGCCCTCCGCAGGTAATGATTTGGGAAGTGATTAGTGGAGACGGACCCGGCCCTTTGTATTTTGTAGAAGGTACAATGTGAGCAGTACATAAATGTGTTAAAAAACACGTTATTACCGTATTTTAAGCCAGGGCGTCGCATACCGACAGGGCGTGCATTTATGCAAGATAATGCTCCTTGCCATGTGGCAAAAAAGGTTAAGAAATTCTTTGAAGGCAATCACATACCTCTTTTACGTTGGCCCGGAAATTCACCGGACCTGAATCCCATCGAGAACGTATGGAATCGACTAAAAAGTAAGGTATATAAAAGAGGAAACCCTTCAAAGGAAATATTAATGAAGAATATAAAGGATGTATGGGAGAACGATGAAGATATAAAAGAGACAATCATATCTTGCATTGAAAGTATGCCCCGAAGAATTAAGGGTGTTATTAAAAATCATGGGTTATAGACTAAATATTAATTACTTATGTAATATTTACATATGTTACATATTTTTACAATATATTTTATAAATAAAAAATATAATACATGTATAGTTTATATTTTATTATGAAGAATCTACAAAATATTGAGTGTTTCAAGTAATTTGGCAGGGACTATACACCTCTTACTAGTTGCAAGGTGGAAAGAAGCTTTTCAATATTTAAAAATGTTTTCACAAATAAGCGAACAAATCTTACCGAAGAGAATTTGGAGATAGTTCTGCTAATTAACGTGAACAAAGAATTGCTTTGAACTTCATTAACTTTTTAGGGACTGTATTAAATATAACAAAGGAACATGCATCACTATTATTACCTAATGTTGATCTTGTGTCTGGCAATGTTTCTAGAGGTAAATCTACTGGAAGACTAACAGTAGTTACAGAGGAGGTTGTGGCAGATGTTCAGGCACGAATGGAACGGAGTCCTAATAAACCTCTAAGACAACTATTTGAACAAACAGGTACATTCAGGAATGGCTAAATCGCTTAGATAAATAATTGGTTATAATCTTTTGTATAGGCCTTTCATATGGAACGTGTAGAAAGGTACTTAAAAGAGATTTGCATATGAAGCCGTATGAATTACGAGACGGATATTTTTAACTAGACGGAGCACCTCCTCATGAAACCAATGCTACAATCCAATCTTTACAACAATTTTTTCCAAGAAGAATAATAAGCAGAGGATTGTGGCCAGCACGATCACCAGACCTTACACCTCCTGATTTTTTTCTATTCGGCTATTTAAAGAATAGGATTTTTCGTAACCGTTTACACGACTTGGAAGAGATACAAGAAGCCATTACGAATGTAATTGCAAATATTCCGGTAGAGTGCCTACAAAATGTTTTCGAAAGTTTAAAAAGAAGAACAAATTTGTGTTTACAAAAACAAGGTCAGCATTTCCAGCAGCTCTTGTAAACGCTGGAAGCTGGGACTGTCTTATTGAAAAGCTATTATAAGCAATTTAATGATAATCAATTGCAAGTACGGATGAGAGTATCTAAATAAAGATACTCTAATCACTGCAAATGTCGAAATTAATAGCTATACCGACCTCTACAGAAGTGAGCAACCAACATTGCATCATATCTTTTGTGAGGGTAGCATATCGAGTAGTGGCTATCCCGCCAGCGGTAATTAATAAAAAAGGAGCTAATTGATTTAATTCAATTAGTTCTTAGAAACAAAAGTATGCAAGGAGAAACCTCACAACTTAGAAGATTTAAGAATAAAAATTAGACGTGAAATACAAGCCATATCACCTAATGGGCTTCAAAATACTGTTCGCAGTTTTTGGGAACGTCTAGGACACTGTCAGGCCGTATAAGGGAATTCAATTTGAACATTTAATTTAATTCTTTAATTATTGTACTTTTATTTAATTTTAATTTTTCTCAATTTTTTTTTTAATTTAACCCCATGAAAACAACATACCCATACTAAGAAATTTATTAAAAAATGTTACTGTTACCATTAAAAAAAACTGTTTTCTTGTTGCCATGAGAAGTCGAACCCTGTATAAAATTATGCTATTCTAGTTGTTGACAGAATGTGCATCAAGATCATGTGAAGGCCAAATTCATTTTTTACATAAAATCCTATGGGCTGATCAATTCTGAGTAGAGACATTTTTTGATAAAGTGAACTACTTTCAAGATATTTGGGTCATTCCATGTCAAGTGGCCTAGGTGTTCCTGCTCGACCATCTTTAATTTTGATAAAATTTTTACAGAATGTACCTATAGGACCTTTATGAACTTCTAAAAAGTTTCAGCTTCATATCTATTCTAGTTGGATCACTAAGACAATTTTTATCAAGGTCACTTTTTCGCAACTGTCGGACCCACGAGACACGAAATTCCTATGTTTGAGATGTAACTGGCTTTGATTCAAAACAGCTAATGGCTTGAAATTTTGTTTCACAGTTCAACTTTTTGTGTAGAATACACTGGTCCTTTATAAAGAAACTTCTGCGCGTTTCTGCTAAGTTGAGTTTTATAAACTCATCCACCGGGTCGAGTAGAGCAAGTTGATATTGATAGCGCTGCCGCACTCTAGTCATCATTTAGAAAGTGCAGTTCGATTATCCACATCTCAAATCTTACGTTGTAATCCGCACAGACTATAGTATATTACCAAGTTTTCAGAATTTTCCAATGCATACTCTTTCATACAGTGTGTCCCCGGATGGACTGAACAAGGGGGAACAAATTTTTATTTGTAATTTAACGCAAAAATGTCATTCTTTATAAAATGTTTTGCTTGTCTCAAAACCACCAATTCTGAAACAAAAATCAGAATATTATTTTTAGCAGCTGAGAAAATTACAAAAACACACTTGAGCTAAAGAAAAACATTTTATTTTATTCAACGTGGTATCCTCTAACCTCTACACACTTTTCAGCTCTACGTACAAATTCTTTATAAACATTGTGGATCGTATCTTTAGTGATAGAATGTACGGCTTCCGTAATTTTTTGTTTTAAAATTTCGATATTGTTATCCAAATTAGTATTATAAACATGCTGTTTAACATATCCCTATAAAAAGAAATCCAATGGGCTTAAATCAGGGGAACGAGCCGGCCAGCTGACGGGTCCGTAACGACCTATCCATCTGTTTCCAAAATGTTCTTGCAGATAATTTCTTACCAACACAAATACGTAATGACATTAACAAATAACACGTAACTTGATTTACTTATTAGGTTATCATGGAAGATAACAGGATAATCTGATTTAATCAAAAACATGAAACTTAGAAACTTTTTGGTTAAATTTTTGTGTGTTTTTGTAATTTTCTCAGCTGCTAAAAAGAATATTCTGATTTTTGTTTCAGAATTGGTGATTTTGAGACAAGCAAAAAAATTGATTAAAAATGACATTTTTACGTTAAGTTACAAGTAAAAATTTGTTCTCTCCTGTTCAGTCCATTCGGGGACACACTGTATATCGATCGATGCAGTTCCCGGTGAGACAGCCTGTATATATATTTGCGTAATTTCCATAGCGTAATTTTTGTTAAACCTCACTACAAAAACGCGATTTCGCGTTTTATTCATTAATGACCATAAAAGGTGGAAGCTGTACGGAATTGATTTTAAACATAAGGCGGGCACGCAAACAGAGGGTGTTCCAAGCAAATCCCCTCGCCATAATTGAGTTCACCCAGCTACATGGCAGCAGGGGCTAATAGACATTGATTACTGCACAATATGAATTTAGTACAGTATTACTGAAAATTCTGCAGCGTAGTTAGTCTGCATTAGGAATTAATACAAAACAAATATTGGCTATTTGCAATGATTAATTTTAAAAGGGGTTGATTAACCTTATGCACATGACAAATGTAATAACAAAGTACTGTTATAGCAAGCCAACATTTTAATAATCTAGAATGTAGAACTGTTATATAAAAACATTAAAAATAGATTTGGTTCGCGTGTGTTTCTTGAAGTCAAACCCATCAAAGTTACTATCACTAATTTTATTCTAATGATAAAGTATATACAAATATTAATAGTTTACAGATACGTCTTACTTCTAGGAGAGTTGAGAGTAGAGTCATCGAGAGTATATCGAGAATGCAGCTTCAAACCTTAGTATATAGTTAGATATATAACAGTATATAGTTATAAATACATAACACCAGATGTCCATATAGTTAGAATAAAGGAAGTACACACAATAGGGGTTATATATGACTTTTTAAGTCCTAAGAACAACTTTCTAAGGGTCGAAACTCGAACAATAACAAAAGATACAAATCTTATCCTTTAGACCAGAAAACAATGCAAAGGGTCGTAAACTACAATATGCACACATGTTAAAAAGAAAGTAGAATGTGCTGAACACTAAAATAAGTAAAATAAAATCTAAACTAAAGAAAAGGAAGGGTATTTAACAACATTAATATCCGTACCCCAGAGCAAAAGTCCATTAAGTCCAAAATTGTAATTTTTCTGTTTTTCTAAGAAACAGCAACTTTTATTAAAATTTCAAGCATACTAGTAAACAACATTCCCAAATTATGTCGATCTCTTTTATTATTGTTAAAATAACGGGGGCACGTGCAACTGCAAAAGCTTTCCTGGGCTCTACTGCAAAAGATATGTTTTGTGACTTAACACTGTGTTGCTCTGAGATGCAGATATATATTTCATTTTTAAAATAATATTATACTAAAAGCATGCGACTATAAACAGGATGAAAAATCCCATAATTTAACGTCTCAGAAGTGGGGTACTATTATTTAAGAATTCAAAGTGGATGAGGGAGACAAGAGGACTAATGGGGCGCGTACGACTCCCTACAGACACTCTATACACGTTGCGACACTGAGCGGCTGTACATACGGGCTATCAATTGCAACAGTGGAATACTATGTACGTATATACATCGTGGCGATTGTGACTCAGCGCCCGCATCCCCCACTACTACGGTTACACTCGACTCATCCAGCTGATCCAGCAGCGTATGCCTTCAGTGCGTTAACAGAGGCAGTACGCATAACTTCGTTGCGAAAGAGAACGATTACGGAATTTACGTGTTATGTATTCGCAAATTATGTTGAAAATGAGTTCTCATACTTATGTTGTTGCTGCTAGGAGGCGTATACGAAACCAAAAAGTAATTCTAAATAAGAAATGAAAAATATTCTGATGAAATAAAAGAAAAGAAAAATCAATTCGTCGGTCGTATAAAGTACCATTGTCTCCTGTTTCACGCGAGCGTTGCGTATACCCTGAAATGTTAGAAGCAACTGCTGTATCTCCTCGCATCCGCCCTGGCTCTGTGTGCTGGCAAATATAATCGATAAATGCGTTGTTGTCAGACTGTGCTGTTTCCTTCGTGTTGTATGTACAGCCGATCTGTGTCGCAACGTGTATGTATTATCAATGTTATAAATAGAGTTGGTATTCTCGACGGCCCGGTAGGACTGGATCCGTTGTAGTAAGTACCTACAAACAACCGAATGAGTGAAGCGAATATTAGCGGCGACCGCCCATCGGAGATGCATGAGTGTGCAGTTAATTTGATACAGCTCTTGCGATGCATTGTTCTAGGTGTAGTAAATATGTAATTAAGTATGTTGAACATCCGAAAGGGTAAGAAACGAACCGGGTTTATCTTATAGTGGTGCTAAGATATTTATAAAGTTTATGATATACCTCTGATGAGCCGGTACAAATATGATTGTAAGACATGTAAATAGTATAACACACATAACTAAGAAAATTGGCGTGCCACCAACGATTTTATGTTCGATGTACTTTTCATGCAATTTACGGCTTCACTTACTGGATAAAGCACCATTTCGTCGTTTTTGGAATAAATACAATCCCAATTGGAAGTTACCTAGTCGGTCAACGTCACTGAAGTATCTACTAACTACACGCGGAAAAGTCGAAGACAGGATCACATCGAAATTGAAAAATAAAGAGCTGTGGTTGTGTGTTGATGAGACGACGGATTGTAAAAGAAATTCTATTGTAAATGTTATCGTGTGTGGACTGGAACCTGTCAAACCGACATTTTCAATCTTGTTAGCCAGAAAAAAAAATAGAAAAATGCAAAGCAGTTACGAAGGTGGTGCTCGACACGTTAGAAAAATTTCAACTCTCAACTAGTCAACTGTTGATGTTTATGAGGGATGGTGCTGCAACAATGCGTTCTGTTGGCCGTTCTCTCAGAGCAGACTGTGCGAAGTTTCTACATGTGTGTAAAGTTCATGCTTTACATCTTGTGACAGAAACTAATCGAGAATGTTTTCCAGAGGTAGATGCATAAGTAGCAAGTACAAAAAAGGTGTTTCTGAAATCCCCCAAACCTATTGGAGACTTTCGCTGACAGTGTCCTGGCATTCCCGAACCACCTCAGCCGATTCTAACTCGTTGGGGAACATGGCTGAAGGCAACATTTTACTATTTTCAATATTTCCAACAATTAAAATCTGTTGTGTAATTCAATCCTGAGGAAGCTGCAGCTATTAAGTGTAGATTTCAAGATACTTCCGTTGTAACAACAACTTGATCCAAAAATTAGTTCGAGAACCGCATCGTATGTATCGTGCTGCTCAAACCGCTACGTAAATGTATATAACGGAGAATACGGACGGGAGCACGCCGCGCTTATATTCTTGCATTATTTACCTAGAGAAGTGAGCACTACTTTTTGTACGTGGTATGTATACATCCATCATACATCCGCTATCGGCGGTCGATGTTAGTATTCACTTCGCGCAGTTGGCTATCTGTTTGTGTGTACGTACATACTATTACTTCCATAAAAATTTGGGACAAGCGACATTACCCATTTTAAATATGTCTTGTAAACTATGAAAAAATATGTCAAATTGTCTGTCAGTGTCAATCGTAAATGGACAAGTCATTGTCACACGATTGAAAAACCGTCAAAATGAGCTCATAAGAGTTGTCCCAGATTTTTGTGCAAGTGATAGTAGCTACTACGATCCTGGCGCGCCGCCCGAAAGTGCCAACTCTAGTTATAAATGAGAAAAATTTAGAGACGAGTTAGATTTTTCTCGTAAATTTTCCTTACATTCCGTAGTATCAAGCTAAATACGATCGAAAATTAAGTGCTACAGACAATTAGGAAAACTAATTATTTACACCTAATATTACTTCTAAACATGTCTATCTTCTACAACAGCTAGCAGCAAAGACGGGCAAAGTGCGGTCGGAGAAGAAAAACTTCGAAGAGATCTGACCGTGAAATTGTTCATCAGGCTTTGAGCAATAGATTTGCTACAATTAAAATGATTCAAAAAAATTTACAAGAGAGAGGAATAGAGATTTCCAGCAGAACTGTCAGGCGTTGATTGCGCGAAAATCGCCTAATGGGCCGAAGACCTGTAAAAAATCCGCGTTTAACAGAAAAAATGAAATCTGCTCGTCTCAACTTTGCAAGAGAATATCGACATTTCACAGACGAGAATTGGAAAAAGTGAAACTTAACAACATGATTTTTACTGAATTAATGTTTGCATTACTTAAAAGGTTTTCTTTAGTGACGAGTGCTCGCTCTGTGTGCACAATTTATTCGTATACGACCTGGCGAACGTCTCACAGAGTCCACGGTTCCTCGAACTGTAAAACGCCCTCCGCAGGTAATGATTTGGGGAGTGATTAGTGGAGACGGATCCGGCCCTTTGTATTTTGTAGAAGGTACAATGCGTCAAGAGCAGTACATAAATGTGTTAAAAAACACGTTATTACCGTATTTTAAGCCAGGACGTCGCATACCGACAGGGCGTGTATTTATGCAAGATAATGCTCCTTGCCATGTGGCAAAAAAGGTTAAGAAATTCTTTGAAGACAATCACATACCTCTTTTACGTTGGCCCGGAAATTCACCGGACCTGAATCCCATCGAGAACGTATGGAATCGACTAAAAAGTAAGGTATATAAAAGAGGAAACCCTACAAAAGAAATATTAATGAAGAATATAAAGGATGTATGGGAGAACGATGAAGATATACAAGAGACAATCATATCTTGCATTGAAAGTATGCCCCGAAGAATTAAGGGTGTTATTAAAAATCATGGGTTATGGACTAAATATTAATTACTTGTTTAATATTTACATATGTTACATATTTTTACAATATATTTTATAAATAAAAAATATAATACATGTATAGTTTATATTTTATTATGAAGAAACTACAAACTATTGAGTGTTTCAAGTAATTTGGCCAGGAACTGTAGTATGCGAACATACCTGAATGCACGCAGTTGAACAATGTTAGTCTTAACTCAAATTTTACTTATACACAGTCGTTAAGGATGAATAGGAATTATCAAATCAGAGAGTCTTTTTTCCAAAACTGTTTGATTTCAGGGCTAAATAGTGTTACGTTAAGTCGTTCATCTAAGCACTTTACATTGTAGTATTAAAATTTAAAAGCCATTTTAAAAGAAAATTATTTTCGGTCAAAGATATTTTGCAATTGCCTTGCTAAAACCTGCTTACGCAACCTATGACTTTATAATAGAATTCATGTGATTTTAATTTTTCTAAATATCCACTTTAATACCATTTAATGCCAACGTAAGATATTTTTGGGAAAAAAAGCTAGCCACAGGGGTTCATTTTATAATTCTCTACCTTCCATAAATGTTTCTGGGTGATTTGTAGACGCGTTCAAAGTACTCGTAATTCTTTTAGGTTTATTATTATTAAAAGCTCCAGAGACTGTTAAAATTCGTAACACACGTAATTGCACACGTGAAAATAAACCAAAGCGGTAACATAGTATGTATGTAGGAACAAGCATAGCAGAGATAATGTACGAATAGGGCTTCGCAATTAATTCTCCCCCTTTTTGACCTTCCTCGCTATCAAACGCACAAAAAAGAAGGAATTTCGCTCCCTTGTTATTTTCCCACTGGATGCTTTTACTGGCGCACGCTTAGTTCCCCTTTTTTTCGGTCAGGTTAGTATCGAGACCAAAACCTCTGCAGTATTCACTCTATCGACAACAGTGACGATCTCACTCGGCGAACGTATAACGTGGTCTTCCGTATTGTGAATTTAATAAATCGTTAATCGATAATGATTTGAGAGATGTGCAGATCTGGCAAGCACTAAAGTGAGATGAATAGGGAAAAATAAAGTAAGGCTACGATAACAAAGGAAAATTAATGTATATGGCCAGCGTCTTGAGAAGCTAGATAAACTGAAAGGAAAATTTGAAAGGTAAAACAACTTTCTATTAAAATCTACAGAAAGCTGCGCACGGCGCTCATAATTTGTTAAATATTGGTCGCATATAGGATGCCCTAGACAAAAATTGTTTGATAATTTATTTTCTATTCTCTAGGTTAAAGATCGATAATAACTAACCTGGGCAAATATGCGGTAACAGCCAGAGGCGTGGCGAGCGCATAAAAGTTTACACATAAAATAAAATGTAAGAAATAAATTATAAAACGTGCTGAAACACTTACCGTTTTAAAAGTCTTCTGTGAAATCACAAACTGGGTAACATCTATTAAATATTTGAATCATTAGATATGTTTCCACAGCTGTTTCAGTCAAGTGAGTACGACGTGCGGAATAAGTGTTTTTAATGCCGAAAACGACCGTTCGACATCTAGCGATGTTATATTTGCATATTTAAAATAATCTTTGAAACAACTTAATGCATCTTCACACGCACCTTCACAAATTTGTCTTAATATAAGAAAATCGGAGTCTTTCTCTAAAACACTTTCAAATTTTCGTATTACACACCAATTTGTTTCGCCTTCTGCAGCGCATAACTGTGCGTGAACATCATTCACAATTTGAACAGAATCCACTAACGACATCGAAACATTTTGTAATTTTTCTATTCCCTCCGCTAGTCCGAAGTAATCATTGTGAATAGTTTGTAAATCTCTTTTAACCTGACTATCTTAAAATATTTCCTGGCTTTTCTTGATTGCTGCAGCTTCTGTCGGATTGAATTTTAAAACTACCTTCTTTACTTGATCAAAATATTTGTTGTAGAAAAACGCAGCCTGCAACCATGTTCCCCAACGTGTAACAATCGGCTGTGGTGGTTCAGGTAAATCAGGACACAGTTTGTGAATAGTCGGATACGTTTCGGAGACTTTAGAAACACTGCCTTCGGACTAGCAATCAATGCATTTACTAGTGGAAAACATGTAGGAATCGTTTGTGCCGCAAGATTTAGAGTATGGATTTTACACGTTATATGTAAGAAGAAACCACTGTGTTCTTTAAGAAATCGGCCCAAAGAACGCATGTTTGCGGCACCATCACTCATAAACATTAAATGTTGCTTGGTTGAAACTTAAAATTTGTTCAATGAGTTCAACACCACCTTTAAAATCTCATCGGCAGTACAATTTATAACTCTTTTGGAAACAAGTAAGAAGGAGGATGACAGTCGATGTGGTTCCATTGTACGTACCATTACATTAACCACAAAATGTTTTTGACGATCTGTTTAGTCCACACACAACCACAGTTCTTTATCTTTCAATTCCGTTTTCATTCTTTTTTCTATATGTTTACGAGCAAATGGCACTACATTTCGTAACGATGTCCGACTAGGTAATTTACAGTCCGCATATTTATTCCAGAAGGAGACAAATGCTTCTTTGTATAGTAAACGAAACGATAGATTACATAAAATAAGAGTAACATATAAATCAAATGTAAATTTTTCTTGGTCTCGTATGCCACTTTTTGCAGAAGAATGCTGTTCGCTTTCGATGTGACGTTGATAATGGCTTCTGGACCAACACATTAAAGGGATTTTACAAACTAGACATTGAATTTTAACGCCATCAAAAATTAAGTCCGGCATGTCCACTATAAAGTTTTTAACTGTGTCTGCCATTGGTCGTTTTCGCGACGTACCTAACTGCGACATTTTTAAATCGTACAATTACGAAATAAGTTACAACAGCCTACATATACACAGAACTACTCGCATACAGCATCGATTTAGTACTGACTGTTACCGCTGTTTGCCCAGACTAATGATAACATGTTCACATTGGCGTTCGTTGTGTACTAAACTGTTTATCGTTAAATTTCTGCATTACATTCACCAAAATTGCACTCGAAGTGTAACGGAGTTTAACCATATATCTGAATGTCAAATCTCCTAGGTTTTTTAATATTTCCTATGGAAATCATTCGTCATGTTCCTCTTCATTTCCGAGAACGATCGATTTTGATTTCCAAATGTTTCCACAAGAAATCCAGATGTGTTTAATCTAGCGATCACGGAGGTTGTTTAATGTAACTTCCGCCACTTCGCCTTCCTCCGGTAATTGTGGATTCAAATATTTCCTAACTAAATGCTCGGATTTTGATTAAAACTTTCAGGTGCAATTTTGACGATAGTAATTATTGGCATAAGTAAATATTACTGATAGAATCGTTACTTGATTTATAATTGTTTTTCATTAAACTACTACTACTAATAGATAAAAATTCAATTAGTTCCTAGACTTTTCTGTATTTATGCAATCGGTTCTTCAGAAAAGAAAAATAAATCTTTGTGTACTGTTAATAGGCGGTTGCCAAGCAACTAAATAGCTGCAAAAAGTGCTGATATTTTTAAACTACGGAATAAAGCACAAGCTAACCTTCAAAGTCTTTTGACGCTCTGTATAACGTTATAGGAAATTGAATAGATACAGCCCATATGTGTATGACATGACTTAGAACCCCGATATTAAAAAAAGAATAAGATTGTGACGCATTGTCATTGCGTTTGTACAAGCAAGGAGTTTAGTTTAGAATATCGGTGCATTTGTTGTCATTGTCATTATTACAAAGCTCTCATTTATCTTAGATTAAATATTGTTTATGGAAGGACTCAGAGGTGTTGCATGGAGGCGAGTGTCTTCATGGATCCTCTTCTGAGATATTTACCATTTTCAACAATATTCTCCTAAATACGTTTACAGAGTCGTTCCCCACCAAAAAGGTTATTTGTAAAAACAACGAAGGTATACCAGTACCAGACGACGTGAATAAATTGACAAACATGCTTGATGCACTTGCAACAACAGCCAAATCAACAAAAAATCCTGAAATGTGTGAATATTATCAACAATTTAAGCTGAGATAAAAGACTGCACTCGATAAGAGCATAAAAGACAATTATTCAAAGAAAGTAGAGGAAGCAGAAAACAAACAGAGAACGGTATGGAATATCATCCGATGGAACACAAAAAAGCAAACCCAAACTGCATGACAGATCTGACCTTACAGCTCAAGATTTCAATAATTACTTTACAAGTCTATCACCAAGTTCATCAGCGTGCACAATAACCGATGTAAAAAATTATCTGAATAAAATAGACATAGACAACACGAGTACTCTATGTTCGTAAATCCTGCAACTGAAAAGGAATTGAGAGATGTGGTAAAACAGTTGAAATCAAAGCGTAGAGAGGATCACTACGGTCTTACAACGCATCTATGAGATGAAGATTGCGAAAGTCAAGAATTATAGACCTATATCAATACTTCCAACGTTATCTAAGGTCATTGAAAAGATTTTTCGAGAAAAACAATTTCTTTAATCCGAATCAGCACGGATATAGGAAGGGAAGATCCACGGCAACTGGAACTAATGAAGTAATTCATAATGTGCTGAATGCATCAGACAAGAAATTGGAGATTAGACTGACATGCTGTGACTTTAGTAAAGCTTTTGATATGATAGACCATCAGGTGCTTCTCCAAAAATTGCTGTATTATGGAGTCAGAGGCAATGGTCATCAACTAATAAAATCATATTTAAGTAACAGGACACAATATGTAAGTCATAATAAAATATCTATAAAGAGCAGTAGTCAACAGGGTGTTCCTCGGGGATCTATTCTAAGGCCCCTATTGTTCATCATATATGTACATCAATGACCTATCACTAAATATTGACGAAGTTAGTGTTTGCTTGTATGCAGATGACACCTCGTTATTGACAAAAGGAGAAACCTCCTTAGATTTGAGTCATAATACAGAAGCGGCTGTAGGGTAAGCAGAAAAGTGGTTTAACTGTAGTAAACTAAAAGTGAAGATGGAAAAGACTTACGAACTTACCTTTACAACACGTCCATCTTCTGAAGGCAAAAATTCCTTGGACTACACTTAGATCAGCATTTGGACTGGAAGATTGATGTTAGCGAAACTTCTAAGAGACTAACATCTGCTCTGCACAGCATGAGAAGAATAAAACATCTGGCCGGTCAACACGCTGCTCTATGCAAACTTTTATAGCATAGCTAGTTATGGCGTAATGTTTTGGGGCATGAGTTCTAGGGCTTCTCGTGTTTTTCTCCTCCGGAAGCGGGCAATTCGAATACTAGCTAACCTGAAACCCCGACAGTCCTGCAAGCAATATTTCACCGAATGAAAAATTCCAACCTTGCCATCAATGTACATACTTGCCGCCATGAGGCATATGAATCTTGAAAGATAATAAACGTAATAAACGGAGAGCAACACGAGCACTAAACCAGGAACAGATGCCAATTACGACCTCCGCTGCATCGTTTAGACATGACCCAACATTATGTCGACTATTGGGGAGTGCGTTTATACAACAAACTCCCAGTGAAAATAAAAACTCTAGACAGTGCTAGATTTGTGACGGAAGTACAGAAGATTTTGATGAAACAAGCGTGTTATTCAGTCATCAAATAATGAACTGTGATACTATGGTACTGGTTATATTCAAATGTATGTTTTTGTCTTATTGTTAGTTTACTTTGTATATATGAGGGTGTATCAAATATAAACGGGACTGATTTTCTTAAAAATTCCGGAGGGCTTCTAGACCCGGAAGGGGTTGATGCGCAGATAGTCTCTACCGTTAGGGAGAGGGGAGAACCGACCGCAACTCTGTCGGGTCCCTTTGGTATCAAAAGAAACCATGAGCGAGAAAGAAGTGCATGTCTCCGTGGAGCACCGGATTATCATCAAGTTTTTGACCAAGGAGGGGGTGAACCCAACCGAAATTTTGCGGCGATTACGGACACAGTTCGGAGACAACACCCTGTCATGAACCCGTGTGTTTGCACGGCACAATAAATTTCCTGGAGGATGTGAAAAGGTTGAGAACGAGAACCATGATCACCTCAACAGTTTTCACGTTGATTTTCTCCACGATCGACGCACAATTAATGCGCAATATTATTGTGAAGTACCAGATGCCGCGAAATTGTCCACAAACAGCTGTTCTGGCTTGCCTTTCCAAAAGCATGTGAAAAGGTATAAAATCCAGGAGAATTCAAAAGCCAGTGCAGGTGCAGTATTCAACGCACTAGTACCCGTCAGGTTGGCTACTCTCTACAACAAGGTGAATTTAGGGCCTGCTGTTGGGCCTTCTTCCACGAGATAACAGTGCCGTGCGTGATCATAGGACAAACCACTGTCACATATGTACAAGCAATATATTCTCTTGGGGGACATTCCCCAAGTTTTACCACAATTCCCATGGCATGTCCAAAGAGACATTTTGGCTTTGTGAATTAGTTCATGCAGATGAGGATTCCAAAATTCATAGATACCTTGCTAACAATGTCATATAAACCCTTCTTCTAAGGAAAACTTCAATTAGAAAAGATGAAAATAAAATTATTTTTTTATTAATGACACCGCTACAACTAGTGTTTGTTAAATTATTAACTATTTTTGGCTATGGATTAATTGGTCCTACTCTAGCTCCGAAACCCTCGAGGGAATGCATAACCTGTAAAGAATAGGAATAACTGCCACAAGAAATTTAAGATTCATCCTTTCTGAATACAATTTTTAACGTTTTTTAAAGTAGAACTTCCTAACTTCGTGTGCTTTGACGCCAGAAACGGATATACGGGGATGGTATGAGAAGTACCTGTGTTTGGAGACAGATGACGCTTCGTGTCAAAATCCGCATCACCGACTGTGAGTACTATTCTTTAGCCGACGTCTGTCAAAATTTCGGAGAAGTTCTTCGAGTAGCGTTGTTTTGGGAGCTATTAAAAGTGAGCAAGCAGAAGCATTATATATTTGCGGAATCATGGAAAAGGAACAATACCGGTCAGTGATTCGATTTCTTTTTTTGGATTAGAAAACGTGTGCAGAAGTCAAAGAGAAGTTGGGTGTAGTTTATATGGATCGCACCTTCGATTACTCTCATCAGACACTGATTTAATGAACTTAAGCATGGCCGAACATCCGTCTTTGATGAGGAGCAGCCAGGGCGTCCCATTATGGTGACTATGGATGATATGAGCAATAAAGCAATAAAGTTCCCGATATCGTGAAAGCAGCGCCGGGTGATGATTAGAGAGATTGCTAATATAGTAAACATCTCAGTTGAACGTGTGCAAAACATCCTTTACGAAAAATTGAGTACGAGAAAGCTATCGGCGAGATGGGTGCTGCGTTTGCTGTCGACTGATCAGAAACGGAATCACGTGATAACTTGAAAGCAATGTTTAGACATGTTTAGGTGCATTACGAGGGAGTTTCTACAGCGGTATGTGTAGATACATCACTATAAGCCAGAAACCAAAGATCAGTCAGCAAGATGGGTTTTTGCGGCAAACGTGCACCAAAGAAGGCGAAGACGATTCCATCAGCCCGAAGAGTTTTGGCGACGATTTGTTGGGATTCGTAAAGCATAATCTTAACTGATTATTTGGAGAAGGGAAGGACAATCACGTGACCGTACTATACTGATTTATTGGACTGATTCGGCACTGAACTAAAAAGAGATAGGCCCCACCTAGCGAAGAATAAAATCTCTACCATAATGATAATGCCCCGGTCCACTAATGGACTGGTGCCCTACCCACCATATCCGCCAAATTTGGCTACTTGAAAAAATGATTTGGCGGAAAGCGATTCACGTCAAATGAAGAGGTCATTGCCACAATAGAGGCCTATCTTGCAGAGATCAACAAATCCTATTATTTGATTGGGTTCATAAAGTTGGAACATCGCTGCACTAAGTGTATAGAGCTGCGAGGCGCTTATGTTGAGAAATATATTTACTAAATGTAAAACACAGGTATTTGTCATACCATAATCGTACACCAGAAACACCGAATAAAAGTTGAAAAAGCATTGGAATTAACTCCAAATTTGTATGTGTATAGAAATCATAATAACAAATAGTTTTTAAGTAAAATAATATTGTTTAAATTGTTACATTGTCTGCTGGTGATAATGACAGCATTATAAAAAAAATCGTGCTTTCGCAGGCAAATCTTGTCTTAAGGATTCGATAAACTCTTGCGTGCGCAAAATGTTAAAATCTATTAATAAATAATTCCAAACGCTTTTGAACATTTTATAGAGGCCGGACGTATATTCAAATTTAGAAAGCTATTCCATTATTTTGCTGAATAATAGATTCGCCTATTGCGAAACCAAAACCGCAACCTAAATCTTTTATCGTATATCTTCGGAATAAAAAACGGCACACGGAAGCGAAGAAACAAACAGATCAGAAGTCTGGTGTTTTATTCATAGTATATGCGTATGTACGGTTACTGCTGTATCCGTTCATACATAATAAATGAGAAGTAAAACATATAACAGGAGAAACCTAAAAAGGTCGTTCGAAATTTACGACGGGCATTGATTGAGTAAGACTTTTAGCACGGTTCTAAAATTGCGTACGTTTATTTTCAGTACAAACTCGAACGGAGGTCCTATATTCTCGATATTGCTGTTTGCTCCAGCAGATTATTTTATCGATTTTACGAACCTTATGGATTGGTGTATGTTACAGGAAGATTGTGCAACATAAATCGAGAAATGAACAATTTAGATGCAACGAAGACAGTTCAAACGGAAAGCTACTCGTGTCCAACATAAAATGTAAATTTACTAGGTCGCGAAACCTTTTTTTTCGTTTTTTGTCTATCGTCAAGGTATTTATATTCAATCTTTATATCCGACAGATAACCACAGATTGCTGAAAAGCGCATCTCATTGGCTTGAAAATTGCCACAAGTACGATTATAAATAGGTATACAAACAACGCTCTGATGTTACAATACCCAGTAGATATTGTTTTAACCTTCTTCTGGTGACGTGCAGATTATGTAATATAAATAGTGACGTAGTGCTTATTGGACCGCAAGTTTTCTAAAATTTCAAACCTGAAGATTCACAAACGATATTATTATGTATATATACTATTCATACGATATACTGTAACAGCTAGTGTGAGTGTAATGTTAATATTTTGCAAGGGATGAATGTTATAAGGGCAAAGATAAGGCGGAATATGCAACATTTTAATTTTTTTTTTGTATTAACTTAAACTAAAAACTAAGGGAATACCGGAAATTCGAAAAATTCGGATTTCCATGAAACTCTAAGGTATAAAAACAAGACATTTTTTAGTATCTCAATCGACCGATTTTTTATATCTCTATAACAGATAATTTTTTTTTTAGAACATCATTTGAAGCATGGTCTTAAGTATTATCTAAATTATTTTCGGAAAAAATATCTAACGGGTAACGGCCCCTTCGCCATTTTGTTTTAGATGACGCTTTACTATAATAGAATACCTGTTCTTATGATGCAAATAAAATTAACAAACAACTGTAAGATGGAAAAATACAAACTGTATTTTCAATACCAGGAAAAGTTTTATTTTAAAAGTTAGCTATCGATTTCGACTAAAAAGTTATCCTCAGGCTAATAGTCATTGAAGTTGTTGAGAAATCGATAGCTAACTTTTAAAATAAATCTATTCCTCGTATTGAAAATGCAATTTGTTTTTCTATCCTACATACTATGAATACCAACTTAAGTAATTTCATCAATTTTAACAAACAGTTGATTAATTTTCAAAAGTTAAATTGATCTGTTTAAATATTTTTGCTTACTGGGATTGGTCATCCATACACCTAAATATGTAATTCAGAAAAATGCTGTACATTTGTTAAAGCGTGGCAAACATTGCACCCGCAGAGACGCCTGTACGGGGGGGGGGGTGTATGTACGTATGTGGATGCAGAGTTCAGTAATGCGGTAGGCATTGAGGAGTTCGATACTACGGTTATTTCTCCGATTCTCATTGTGTGTTTTCGAAAACATGGGACGTAAGCCTGGTGTACCCCTTGCATCGCATGTGAAGAAATATATTTGGCGTTTCCCTGGTTTGGAATTTACAGGTTCGCACATTTATTGCGAATTTTGCGGTATAGGGTTGCCAGGTCGCACGACATTGAAATGTAGAAGTCATATTAAAAATAAACGTCATGTATTGAATTTAAGAAACAATATTCCGTACTGGCAATTTTTGTATGACTTTATTTTCATGTTGAGCACGTGCAACATCCCACAACACCTAGTAGATAATGAAAACGTCTTTTTGGGGATAAATATGTTCCATCATGGAAGCTACGAACAAAAAGACAATTGCGGTACAATTTACCACATGTGCAAAGTACAGTAAAAGACTATAAAAGACGAGTTGAGAAATCAAAAAATCTGGCTCACTGTGGACGAATCTACTGACGCTCAGACACACAGCGGGATTCATATTGTGGCGCGTCCTTTAAAACGTAATGGTCCAGCAGCTTCCGTGTTGTTAGCCAGTAAAAGGATTGAAAGAACTGATGCCGAAACCATTGTAAACATATTAAAAAATATGCTAAAAGAATTTTGTATCGTAGGAGCCCAAATCACCATATTAGTTTCTGACGGAGCCGCAACAATACTGAAAGCTGATAGGATGTTAAAGGTATGCTTTCCGACTCTTCTTCACATAACATGCCTCATACACGCATGTCATCTCGTAGCAAAAACAATTCGAAGCAAGTATCCTAGGGTAAATGATTTAATATCATCTACCAAAAAAGTGTTTGTGAAATCTCCCAAACATATCCGCGTACTCAAGCAATTGTATCCGCAAATTCCGCTACCACCTCAGCCTGTATTGACGCGATGGGGAACATGGATCGAGGCAGTATCTTACTATCGCAAATATTATTCCCAAGTGAAAGAACAAACTTAATTCTTCTAATTCTCAAGCGGTTCGCGAAAGTCAGCAACTTTTTTCCGATTCGGACGTTCAAAAAAATGTAGATGATATTTCCATAAACTATTCAGTAGTGACACAAACTATTTCGCAGTTAGAAAATACTCACTTATCCATACAAGAGTCGTTAAATAACTTCAACAATTTAGCAGCTGCTCTGGAAAGTTTGACGGATCCTATAGGATTAGATAGAATCCGGATTTAGAAAAGGTTCGATCTATATCTGGAATTCAAGACTGCACAGAAGAGATACAGGAGTATTTGAATTTCGCAAATCTTACTTCATCAGATGCTGAACGATCATTTGCAAAGTATACGAGAACGTTTTCAGACCGTCGTCGAGGTCTGACCGAATCGACAATGGAAACATTGCTTATGTTGCAGTACTACGCGGCGTACCATGGCAGTCGCACATTACCGCTGTGGTCATCGATGCGTCAATAAAAGGTAACAATCTATTATTTTTTTATTAATACTGTGTCTACTTTTGCGCGGTACATCCCGAACTGTTCCCCTAGTTTCTCGAACATTATAAATAGTACACGCACACCGATATAACCGATAATAACCGAACGTCCACTCGATTCCTTGTATATACATAGTAAACACAGCTCCTTTCACGGCGCCTCTGCGGGTGCAACCGTTTGTCACGCTTTATTTATTAGTACCAACGTTGATTTTTCGAGTACGGGGGATTAGGTATAAAGCAAATGCCCATAGAAATATTGTACGTACCCGATCGAATCGTTGTGCTTTTATTGCAGTTTTACCCAAGCTTAAGTATTTACTTAATTAACCACGTAGGCACTATCCCATTATTTTTAACAATCCTAACACTCCCTTAGAATAATTGTTCAATTGTTGAAAAAATTATAATAAAAGATGACTCAGTAATTAAAATTTGTTGCAAATAAATACTGTACTGGGTTTTTGGAATCATAATTGAATAATTTAACAAAGCAGTATTTAAAAGTAATGTTCTTACAATTTTAACAACTTTTTCTGTGACATTATTCTACTCACTATATCTTGCTACATTTAGAGCTATAGCGCTGGAATTTTGTACCAAAGCTAGGCTGTGAGGGTGCTTACTCAATATGAAATGTTGTAGCTTTACTACAAGCAAATTTAAACAAAGCGTAATCGAAATTTATATTTATGACCGCACATGCTATCGCATAGCTGTGCGGTTGAGAGGGAGCTGTAGAAGGGAGCCGGATCACAATGTTTAATTCAAAAATAAATTTACAAAACAGATCAAACACAAATCCATATATAAAATCAGCGTTCAATCTACATAGCAATTGGATTACAAGCCAATACATCAAACGACTAATATGTATTTGACAATGCAAATGCGTAGCATCACATTTAATTACTTGACGTTAATTTATTACATTTCATGTATTGAAAATTGCATGTAATATCTATTATATGTGGACTAGAAGTTTTGTTTGTAATCCAATTTGCAAGCTTAACTATATATGTTACGTGAAAATACAGTAGATAACTAAATAAAACATCCTAGTCAAGTTAGCTACCACCATTAAACCAATCGTGGAATGAATATAATGATAATCTGAAAAATGTCCAGTCTAACACAGAAATAAGTATTTTTAGTCAAAGTCAGTTTTATTTCTCAACATAGACTTCTTGTAAGTGTATACGCTTTTTCCAGCGATGCCTCCATCGCAATCCGTCCAAATAACAGGTG
The DNA here is from genome assembly GCA_029619315.2 of Dynastes maya. Taxonomy (NCBI): domain Eukaryota; kingdom Metazoa; phylum Arthropoda; class Insecta; order Coleoptera; family Scarabaeidae; genus Dynastes; species Dynastes maya. The sequence continues at coordinate 51,477,910 of JAROYE020000003.1, read as the reverse complement.
GCACCTTGTCCTGCAAAATAGACGTTTACAAATGTAATGGTCTCCTCATTCGATGAAAATCTCTGTCCTCCGAGTGAAACTTTAGGCCTAAGGAAAAGAAATAGGTGACTGGGGGACCAAATCAGGCCAATAGGGTGGGTGGTCTATCAGTCTGAACTCCAATCCGTGAATTTTTACCATGGCGATCGCTAAAGTGTGAGACGCGTTGTCTTGGTGGAACAAATCCTTAATTTTCTTCAAATGCGGCAGTTTTTCTCTTTCAATTTCCGCTTGTCAAGTAATGATGCATAGCATGCGTCCGTTATTGTTTTTCCTTTTTTAAGACAATCGATTAACATAACTCCATCACTATTCTAAAATGCAGTCGCCATCACTTTCTCTGCCGCTAGAGTCTTCGCCTTTTTCGGAGCCACCATTCGCAGTCCACTGTTTCGACTGTGCCTTACCTTCAGGACAACTCCGTCCTATTTCGCTTAAACTGCTTCAACATGACTTGGGACATTTCATTCGATTCAATTATTGTCAATCGAAAATCGGAAATATCGTGCATCTTAAGTTTAGTCTCATGTGTCTGAGCGCATCAATTTGATGAAAATATGTGGCGCATATAAAAAGTGGCGCAATACAAAAGAACATTGAAATATAATATGAATTTAGAGGTATTTTATTGTTCTATTAAATAACATTTGAATTCAATAATCGGTCGTAATCACCAATCTAAAGTAAAATGAACGCTTGTAGATACGAAAGTAACCAAACGCATGTTCTGCCATTGGTGAAGTATCACTTAATTTCGTAGCAAAACCGAGCGAAACAATGTGTTGCTGAGTTGGTGGAGAAACGCCATATTTATCTACAAATTCGAACAGCATATAGCGCATGTAGTACAGTCCCTGGCCATATTACTTGAAACATGTCATAAATCAACCCTTTACCTGGAAATTCCCATCCTATTATAGTGATATTCCTTTGCTTTGAATCCGATCGTTTTTAGAGGGACTAGATTATTGTATCAATAAATAAAAATACCAGAGAAATGATATTTAGAAGAGTAAAGTACGTATATATAAATATTTCAGTTATCAACTTACATTTAGCGAGTTCAAAGTTTAGAGAATGCATCGATATTTTTTTAAATATTTCGTCATAACTGTATAGAAGCCAAGTTGTGGAGTATCGTTAAGTGTTTTGTGTTGGTATATCGTTATTTCAAAGGTAAAATTGTTATTCCATCTCTCTCTCAATAATTAATTATTTGGAATTTGAAAAAAATTGAAATATTTGGGGTTTTTTGTAGAAAATGCCCGGGAAAGATTTAACAAGTGAACAAAAAGCCGCTATACAAACTCTTCTACAATCAAACAAACATTCACAACGAGAAATTGCAAAATTACAGGAAGTATCTCCTTCTTCTGTATCGCGTTTAGCTAAAAACTTAAACGAAGGAGCTAGCACATCTACACAAAAACGGGCAAAGTGCGGTCGGAAAAGAAAAACTTCGAAGAGATCTGACCGTGAAATTGTTCATCAGGCTTTGAGCAATAGATTTGCTACAATTAAAATGATTCAAAAAAATTTACAAGAGAGAGGAATAGAGATTTCCAGCAGAACTGTCAGGCGTCGATTGCGCGAAAATCGCCTAATGGGCCGAAGACCTGTAAAAAAGCCGCGTTTGACAGAAAAAATGAAATCTGCACGTTTCAACTTTGCAAGAGCTCTGTGTGTTAGTGCAGCGAGCACAATTTATTCGTAGACGACGTGGCGAACGTCTCAGAGTCCAGGGTTCTTCGAACTGTAAAACACCCACCGCAGGTAATGATTTGGGGAGTGATTAGTGGAGACGGACCCGGCCCTTTGTATTTTGTAGAAGAATGCGTCAAGAGCAGTACATAAATATGTTAAAAAATACGTTATTACCGTATTTTAAGCCAGGACGTCGCATACCGACAGGGCGTATATTTATGCAAGATAATGCTCCTTGCCATGTGGCAAAAAAGGTTAAGAAATTCTTTGAAGACAATCACATACCTCTTTTACGTTGGCCCGGAAATTCACCGGACCTCAATCCCATTGAGAACGTATGGAATTGACTAAAAAGTAAGGTATGTGAAAGAGAAAACCCTGCAAAGGAAATATTAATGAAGAATATAAAGGATGTATGAGAGAACGATGAAGATATAAAAGAGACAATCATATCTTGTATTGAAAGTATGCCCCGAAGAATTAAGGGTGTTATTAAAAATCATGGGTTATGGACTAAATATTAATTACGTATTAGTTACATATTTTTACAATATATTTTATAAATAAAAAATATAATACATGTATAGTTTATATTTTATTATGAAGAAACTACAAAATATTGAGTGTTTCAAGTAATTTGGCCAGGGACTGTATATATCCTACATTCTCCTCCTGCCTCTACTAGCCTAACTACTTTGGTATACGAGGGGTATTTTTTAAATAAGGCTCGTTTTTTAATAAGAAAAATACTGTAAACATCATTAAAATATATTTTTTTCCATATTCTATATACTTTTCTACGTATATAATTTCCATTTTTGTTCAAACATCTGCCATACCGTTCAACAAGTTTCTTAATTCCCACGTCAAAGAAATCTGCCGTCTGGGAAGAAGCCCAATCCATGACTGCAGTTTTCACATCTTCGTCGTCGTTGAACCGTTGATCACTAAGGAACTCCTTTAAGTACCGAAACAAGTGAAAATTGCTAGGTGCAAGGTCTGGACTGTAAGATGGATGATCCAGTTGTTCCCATCCAAAAGACCTGATTAGACCTTATGTTTGCGCAGAAACATATGGCCTTGGATCGTCCACCTTACAATCCAGACCTTGCACCCGGTAATTTTCACTTGTTTCGGTACTTAAAGAAGTTCTGTGGTGGTCAACGGTTCAACGACGACGAAGATATGAAAACTGCAGTCATGGATTGAGTTTCTGCGCAGGCGACGGATTTCTTTGACGTCGGAATTAAAAAACATGTTGAGCGGTATGACAAATGTTTGAACAAAAATGGAAATTATGTAGAAAAGTAGATGAAAGTATGTAGAATATGGAAAAAAAAACGGACCTTATTTAAAAAATACCCCTCGTATATGTATGTACGAGTTAGGCGCCATAAATTCTCTGCCTGATATAGGAAAAATAAACTTGGTAAAATATAACAATTTATATTTTTCAATATAATCTCCCCTAACTTCAATACATTTATTATAACGATCAATTATTAATACTATACCCTTGTCAAAATAATCTAAAGTTTTTCCCTCAAAATGTTGTATTACAACTTGCAACTCACTATCGTCCTTTAAACGATTCTTTTTTGGATAGAGGATTATAATACAGAACCATTGTTTCATCTCCAGTGACAATGGACTCCAAAATTGGTTTCGGGTTGTCTCCATACATGCTTAAAACCGAACGCGCACATTCGACCTGACGTTCACGTTGGAGAGCAGAAAGAAGATTTATATCCATTTGTATCCATCTCGCACTAATCTTATTCATACTCAAATGGTTATGGAGAATTCGGCGAATACTTGTTTTAGAAATGTTAGACATCACTGCTAATTCCTTCACTTTCGAACAACGATCTGCTAATACCATTTCTTCAATAATTGAAATGTTTTGAGGCGTTATCAGTTCAATTGGCCGACCGGGGCGGCCATTATCGTCATGGGGTTCTTGCCCCAAACGAAAACATTTTGCCCACTTTTTTACAGTGGAATATGAAGGAGATTAATCACCATAAATTTAATTTGATTAGACGTATGCCCTTCTTTTGTTAAAAATGTAATGACCGCGCGGTACTCAATTTTCGTTACCCGAGACACTTTCATGCATTAGTCACGTTGTCTGGCTGGCCACTAAAAACTACTACTCTTCGAGCCGTAATATGTATAGTGTAGGCCTCGCATATGTGCAACTATGACGTGACCCAACCGAGTTTGAACACGCTAGAACCTATCTATATTAGCCTGTCAGACTGAGAATTTATGGCGCCTACCTTGTACGTATAAAATGCTACATTTTTGATTCCTTTGTATTGTATTTATAATTACAATTGTGAGCCGTTGTAGAATGATTTTGCTTCGCTTTATGAGTCGAGTATTGTTAAAAGGTTATTTATTTATTTTATTTGTTTATTTAACATATTGGATTCAAAACAGGACAAACCCAAAGCAAGTATCTCAAATTACAAATAAGAAATTAAAATATGTATACTGTAGTTATGGTATTGTGTATATAAAGTTACATCAGGTGCTAACTAAGTGGTAAGCTGGAGAACACTTTAGTAAAATATGTTTGTACAATAAATCCTCAATCAACGACACTGACCGCTAGTTTGAATTGATGAATACTTAAATAGAACACATCAATGTCGAGCTGGCTGAAAGTCCTGCGCAACCTGACAATGGGAGAATTCATAGCCGCATTTATGTTAAATTTCGGTGTATATAGTAACTCATGTTTTCGCAATGTTCTTTGTGGCACAGCTATAAAGACAGAGGACAGAGCGGCGGGGCAGTCACACTTACTCATTAAGAGGTTCGCACAAAACAAAAAGGTAAGTAATTTTTCTACGCGATGCTAGTAATTTTAAGCAAAAGTACTGACGTAGGTCATTAATAGAAATATCATTGGGGTATGCTCTAAACATTTTAAAGCAACAATATTTTAAAAATTTATTTTGTACATTTGATTAATGTAAATATCGTATAAAGGATTCCAAACGGTTGTTGCATAATTTAATTGACTGCACCAGTGTCCAGTGAAATGAATAGCGTCTTAAGTACATGAATAGAGCTGAAGTGGTAGCAGGAGCGAATGACAAAGCCAAGCATCCTATTAGCTTTTACCGCAATATTTTCAATATGTATATTAAATAATAGCTTAGAATCGATTGTAACTCCGAGATCTTTTATATATTCTACCGACTTTATGAAATGATTCCTTAAACTATAGTTGGTCCGGATAACAGCTATAATTTTTACTGTAAATAACATAAATCAGTTTCGTATATTATGACGAAGTGTTGATTTAATTCAAGAAAAGTACAGTTCACACGCATGCAGGCATAATTTTAAGACTGTTTTACACGAGGCGGCACATAATTCTCCGCAGAATTACGCACGCATCGTGTAAATCAGCAAACCAACTTCGAGCAAAGTTATAAAGGATTCATATAGGCATTCACACACGATTTCTGCATGATGCACACAATGAATATCATCTCTTGACAAATAGAGGGTTCAAAAGTACAAAGTGCGCATGTGCATGTAAAACAGCCTTTTGAGACGTGAAATCTGCCAGGGTCTTGGCATTACTTTATTATACTTGAATATAATAAATTAATTTTTAACTGTCATGTCGATAATGTATGTAAAAAGCTTTCGCAATACTTAGTTCTCTTGTTAAAAAAGAGATCTTCAAAGCCGTGCATTACAAAACTTTTACGATGGTTTCATACGCAGTAAAAAAGAAATCAACTCTATTCAAGTAAGTGGAAAATATCCGTCATCTCTTTAGATCAAATGCATTTATATTAAAATAGCGGTATATAATAATAGTATAGGAACATCACATTCTAAATATAACAAAAACTGGGAATATTTATTTTAAAAAGAGGAAGTTAAAAGGATCTAAGTTTAGCATGTACCAATAATCGTTTTAATTAACATAAAACTATGATTTCTTTCACACATTGTTTCCATGAAATGTTTATTTAACTTCGAAAGAATTTTTCGTGAAACGGTTGTTTAACTAAAGAATTAATACAAAAAAATAAGGTTACGTGTAGCACATTTGATACTGCAACCTTCAAAAGGACGTCCTATGCGTCTTCGTAAAATTGGATACGCACTCGAAGCGCATTGCCCTTACTTCCATATACCTTTGGTAATCACACTTTGTATCAATTTCCCACTCAAAGAGATAGATAATAAAACCTAAATAATAGAAGCGGGTTAATAACCTTTATCACCGTACTAATAAGCCTTATCATAATGTTAGTAACATTTATTACAATTATCCTACCTTTTCATGTCTGGTATTATATAGTTACACCTCTTATTAGAAGAATCTCTGTCCCTACATAATGAGAGGTATAATAAATTATATTGAAAGGTATTAATATTTTTCACACCTGGTATTATAATTTTTTTTGGGTGCAGTTTAATTTAGATATAATATAGAGACAAGAAGTATTTTCATAAAAGTCCAGTAAGCAACAGCTAAAGTTCCAAACAAATTTTACTATTGGAAATCCTGACTATATTTCTTTAAATCAAAAATATGTAATTGTATCGTATTTGAATAGACAAATTCGTATGCAGTTATGAATTTAAAACATCTTTATCATGGTAACCACTTGCAATATACCGTACTCGACCCTGCCGTACTTGCAACATTTCAACATCGTTACCAAGGGAGCCAAAGGAATTTAAAATGGATTTACAAAAGTCAAGTTATATTAAAGATATTCAAATGGTAAACTAGGGCTCTGAATGATAAAAAACAAATGGAGACAGTATAAGCAATTTTTCTACAAGGTGTGATTTCCAAAATTCATCGATAATTTCATTCATATTTCGAGTAAATATGTATTTATATAAAAACTGAATACATCAACAAATAAATCCATTTCGACATTTAACATTAAAATCGTAATCGACGGAGCAAGATCCTTGGAGGGAGATACTTGGTGGTAAAACGGGCGCTGTTACGAGTCCAAGAATATGAAGATAGTACACCGAAGAACTGCTACTTTGCGAAGAACAACAGTGCGCAGGTACCGAAATTGAAATTTGGCCAAAAAATAAAATCAGAAAGGAAAATTCAATTTACTTGATTTATCAAAATTTAAAATTTCATAAATAAATCAAAGCTTAAGTAGCTGTAGGTTAGGGATTACGATAGGTTCTTGTTTAAAATTCCATACTCTGTTTTTTTAAAGAAATATAGTCATTAAAGCTGGCCACGAGCGGTACCGCGCAGTAGCGTAGAGTCGACCAGGCCTCGCGTTCCACTAGAGTTATTCTGCTAATAGAGATGTTTGCTGCCGCAAATAATTTCACTCATCTTTTAAATAAAAATTAAATAACGCGTGCTCAAACACTTACCGTTTTAAGAGTCCTCCGTGAAATCACAAAGTGAATAATGTCTGTTAAATATCTGCAACATTAGATATGTTTCAACTATTGTTTCGGCAAAACTAGTACGGCATGAGGAAAAAATGCGTTTATATGCAGAGAACGAACGTTCTACATCTAGTGACGTAATATTTGCGTAAGTAAAATAATCTTTCAAATAACTTAACGATTCTGTTGACGCACCTTCACAAATGTGTCTTAATGTGCCAAAATCAGAATTTTTCTCAAAAACACTTTCAAATTTTTCTAGAACAGAAACATTTTTTGCGTCTTAAATCGCGTATAGCTGTGCGTGAACATGTTGCACTATTTGTAGAGATTCTTCTAACGGCACCGCAGGATTTTGTAATTTTTCTATTGCATCTGCTAGCCCGAAGTAATTGTCGTGAATGATTTTTAAATCCATTTTAACCTGACTATCCTGAAATTTCGAATGGCTTTTCTGGATAGCGGCAGCTTCCTTTGTATCGAATTGTAAAACCACGTTCTTAATATTGTCAAAATATTTATGATAATAAAACGCGGCCTGCAACCATGTTCCCCAACGAGTTAGAATAGGTTCTGGTGGCTGTGAAATTCGCGAATACGTTTCGGTGATTTGACAAATACTGCTTTGGTATGCGCTATTAAAGCGTCTACCTCAGGATAACATTTTCTGATACTATCCGCCACAAGATTGAGAGCATGAATTTTACACGTAATGTGTAACAAATTAGCAGAATGCTTTTTAAGAGACCGGCCTACAGAAAGCATGTTTGCAGCACCATCACTCACTAACATCAAGAGTTGGTTTGTTGAAAGTTCAAACTTGTCCAATGTATTTAACACTAACTTTGAAATTACTTCGGCAGTACACTGTTGTATTCGTTTGGAGACTAATAGAATTGAAGGTGCCGATTGATGAGGTTCCAATTTGCGTGCCATTACATTAAGAACAGAATGTTTCTTCCGATCTGTTGTTTCGTCGACACATAACTACAATTTTTGATCTTTCAACTCCGATTTTATTTTTTGTTCAATATGTTCGCGCGCAGATGGCACAATTCTTCGTAACGATGTTCGACTTGGTAATTTGCACTCCGAATAGTTATTCCAAAAGCAGATCAATGGTTCCTTGTCTAGTAAATTAAACGGTATATTACATGCGATAAACGTAACGTATAAATTAAATATAAATTTTTCATTGTCTCGTGCGCAATTTCTTTTTGAGACATGCTTTTCACTACGTGTTGTAGACAATGTTGTCTGGACCAACACATAACAGGATTTTACAGATTACACATTTAATTTTAGCACCTTAGTTTTAGCACCATATATTAAGTCTGGAATTTCTGCAATAAATTTTCGAGTCGTTTTGCTGACGAAATCATAATTTTTCTAGGACAGATAAACAATTGCGCAAATGACCGGCAGCGAAAATGTCCGTACTGCTCCGCGGACGAAGTAATACTACCGTTCCTCTCGGTCCGAACTGATTCTACGCCGATGCGCGGTACCGCTCGTGACCAGCGTTAATAATCATTCTAAATTCTAAACAATAAAACTTACTGTCTCTTTTGTATGATAAAAAATGTTTCAGTTTCTTATCTTTTTCAATTAGCAAGTAAGTTTGATCCCACAAGACGTAACCATTTTTCAAAAACGTTAGCCTGAAATAATTCATTTAATACTTTCATTTCACAAATATCATTACAATATATGCTACATGCACTTCATATATATGCTTATATACAGTCAGTCACAAAAATGTTCGTACACCTACCTAATGTTAAAGAACATCAAATCTAAACATTCCATTGTGATGCACTACTTTTATTTCTTAAAAAGAAAAGTTAGAAAGCACCAATTACAAGATGCAAGCAATTATTATTTAAAACTATGACAGAAGATAAATATTATAAAATGGAATGTCGCGAAAATCTTCGTACACTGTGTCTAATACAGTGAGTACCCGTTATTGTGAAATACATACATACATGTGTTAGGAATTCGGTGAATCCCCTTTATAGTTCGGCGTACTTGCGAAAAATAAGTATTCAATTCATTTGCAAAGATGGATCATAAAGGAAACCACATGTCCCTTGATACAGGTGGACTAATAATAAAACTACACAAAAGAAAAGAAATCATTGTCCCAAATAGCTAAAATTATTAGTAAACCGCATACTACAGCAGTGCAGAGTGTAATAGAAATATTCAAAATATCGGGAACAGTTGAGACTGCATCGCGAAGTGGACGTTCGAAGATTTTAGATAAGCGTGAGAAGAACTGTGACACACACAGTGAAGATAAACTTACGGATAAGTGCATCGGATATAGCCGCACAGGTGGAATTGGACATTGGAAACGTAGTGAATCCAGGAAACATAAGAAGACTTTTAAGAAAATACAAATACATATAATGGAAGAGTACCGGGAAAAAAATACCATAAACTACATTAGCATTAACATCCTTTTGACCCTGCATCCTAAAAAGTTTCTCTCCTTAATAATTGATACAGCTAAACATAAATGTAATCGAATATAGATTCAGCTCAATATCAAGTCGATTTTTTATTTTACTTTTAGCGATCGATTTCGACAAATGTCATATTTAGTCATTGACGTTGGGAAAATATATATCTCACATTATCGTGAGAATATATACCGGGTGTCCCGTGAGGTAAGGCACAAACTTTCACGTGTTCCTCGGGTAAATTCGAGTCGAAGATGTCTATATGAACACGGTCCGCAAATGCATCCTTATCGAGATATGATGCTTTTAATTGTACTAGGTCGTGCTCTGTTTTGTTACTTATTTTGATAGATCGGTTGTGTTAGTTTGATTGAACTCCGCATTTAAGTAAACACGGTTAATTTCAAGCTTGCTAAGGTAACACGTCCATCAGCAGCTGACCATGATTTAATACTGGGATAGTGTTGAAAGAGCCCCATCAATTAGTGTCCGCAGAATATCAGTTCGCACTGGTGCTAGTCGAATGACTGTATGGAGAACGATGCATAACTTTGGTTTGTACCCGTTCCATCTGCAATCTGTCCAAGCTTTGCCGCCCACTGATCCAGGCTCTCGTATACAGTTCTGTAATTGGCTCAACGCACATCGTAATCTGGTTAATAAAATTTTGCTCACCGATGTGTGTGTACATTTACTCGAGACAGCAATTTGCGGAATTCCCATTCTTGGAAGCTTGAAAATCCACATGCAACCTACGAACGGAATTTCCAACACCGTTTTTCAGTTAATGTTTAGTGCGGTTTGTTAGGGGATCAATTAGTTGGCCCTTTCGTGTTTGACGGTCGTTTAACATCTCCAATTTATCGTCAATTCTTACGAGAAGAACTGCCAGTGTTGTTGGAAGATATTCCGCTTCAAATAAGACAACAGATGTGGGTACAACATGACGGTGCTCCGCCGCACTATGGTAAAAATGTTGTTGGGTATTTAAATACCACTTTCCTGGACGTTGGATTGGACGAGGTGGCCCAGTTTCTTGGCCACCCCGCCCACCCCTTGGATTATTACTTATGGGGACACATCAAGACGTTGGTATATGCGGGGGAATCACGTACTAGGGATGAACTGCTTCGTAAAATTATTGCAGTTGCTACTGACATAAGAAATAACCGTCATGTTATTCGGAGAGCCATCAATGATATTTATGAACGGAGTAGACTGTGCTTGCAGTACGAAGGTGGACATTTTGAACAATTCTTGTGAACGATTCGTGTCATGTTTATTTATTTTTTTTTTTGTTAAATAAAAGAGATTTTCCAACGATGTTTTGGTTCTTGCTCCGTTAAAACTACTACAATTAAAAGCATCACATCTCGATAAGGATGCATTTGCGGTCCGTGTTCATATAGACATTTTCGACTCGAATTTACCTGAGGAACATGTCGTGAAAGTTTGTACCTTACCTCACGGGATACCCGGTATATTGAAATTTGAAATTTAGAGTTTTTAAGATATTTGTTAAAAATTTAAAGTTTGGATGTGAAGTACAGTACAATCTCCTTAATCCAAACTAATTAAAACACAGGTTTAAATAGATAAGTTCGGATTGTTTATGTGTTACTCAGAAGTAAAAAAAAAGCTAACAATAAAACATGTTTTTTGGTAACAATTTATTTTTTAATGCATTCCGACTGCAGTGTGCGCACTGTGTGCAGCAATGTTACTTGTTGAGGAGCTAAATTATTTTCACTAGCCCATCTTAAACACGTGGCGCTTCTTCATGCACCACAAGCTTAACTTTTGGCATTTCTTCATCGCTTTCTTGATTACATTCTTTTCATTTTCTGAATCAGAAGCGACTTCATCAATTATTTCTTCTTCAGTGAGAAATGCTCCATCTCTATTTTCCCGTACATCCTGGTCTGACACAGCTTCACCAATTTTTCCGAACATGTCCTTGATTTCAGCTAGCTCATTACTTTGAATTTTATTAGAAAGGAAGGAATATGCCTATAGGTTAATCATCTTCATCGTTATAGTCTTCTTCAGTCTGGTTATCGTTCATAGCTAAATCGATATCTTTTTGTTCAGTAGTTAAGTTAAGACAAATATTTTTCCAGGAGTTTCTCAACAGCTCAGTTTTTACTCTTTACCAGGCTTCGTCGAGCAAAAATACCACGTCTTTAAAATTTATTGCCTTTAAGATTTGTGTAACGTCATCATTAGATTCAACAATTTGTGAGAGAAGTTTCTTGCGATAATTAAGTTGAATAGCCTGAATCACATGTTGATCCATAGGCTACAGAATCGGTGTACAATTTGGTTATCATAACTCATTAATTCTAAAACATCAGGATGGGGCGAGGAGCATTATCCAAAAGTAACACAGCTTTCTTAGGTAATCCCAATTCCCCCATTCCGTTTTCTTTGTCACCCAAGCTTTTTTTGCTTCCTTATAAATAACTGGTAACTGGTAGTTACGAAAAGCACATGGCATTTTTGACTTTCCAAAACAAATAACGGTAGTTTGTGACTTCCTGATGCGTTTACTCATGGCATGTGTAATTTTCTTCCGGGTGTCAATGCTTCAGATTTATTAATCAACGTTTTTTTTGGACAACACCCTCCAAAAAAGCCCACTCTCATCCGCGTTGTAAATTTGATTAGAAGTTAGGCCTAATATCTCAATTGTTTTAAAGAATTTTAATTTAAAGGGTTCTACTATACTAAAATCACCAGACAGCTTTTCTCCCGAGACACTTACTTGGCGAATTCCATATCTCTTTTTGAATTTCTGCAACTACCCACAACTGGCGTTAAAGTCCTTAATACGTAGCTTCACAGAAAAAAACCTAGCTTTCTCACACAGCATGTCTCCAGAAGTCAGGGTACCTGTTGTAAAAACTAGGTATAAAGGGCGCTTTCCATATTAGGATGTTCACACGACTTCTCCAGTAGTTCCTATAGTTTTTCTTCTCCAGGTCCGTTTTCAGAAGTAGAAGCGACCAAATTAAAAATGTTCTCTTTATGTTTTTTAATATCCGTAACAGTAGATTTTCCGACATTATAAATTTTAGATAATGGAGATGCCGATTCACCTTCATCTAATTTATTTAGAATTTCTACTTTTTGCAACAGGGTTAACGTGTGGTGTTTTATTTTTTGCGACATGTTTGCAGGGTAGTGACATTCCAACTAAGACCGATACATTCGGCTCACAAAAGAGATTTCCCCGAAACGGCCGGGGAATTACCCACATAAAGCTAACCACGCGTTGTTTCTAGCAGTACTTCTATTTTATCAGCCGACTTTACAATTCGAATGACGTTTGTTAAACCGCACTTTGTTCGAACTATAGAGTCTTGCTCGGACCATCGATTTGGGCTACGTCAGTTCGGATTACTGGACGTTCGAATTAAGGCGAGTTCGGATTAAAGAGTCTGTACTGTATTTGGAAATTGAAATTTGAGAAGTTTGTTATTAGGAGTAAAAAAAAGGAAGAGGAAAATGGGATGCGAAGTGGCAACCGATATAATTATATCGGTTGCCGCTTCCCATCCCACGACAATGTGATATATATCTTTTCTCAACGACGTCAATGACTAAATAGCCTGATGATGACATTTGTCGAAATCGATCGCTAAAAGTAAAATAAAAATTCGACTTGGTATTTGAGCTGAATCTACATACATATATTCATTTACCCTTCATACTGTGGATACCAACCTAAGTAAGTTCATCAATTTTATAAATGTAATCATTTATCGTTGCCGAAACCTAAAAAAGAAATGAGACATAGCCGTTGTTTGCGGTACTTTTGATATATGTACGTTTTACGTACACGGAGATAATCACAACATATACAGATGACAAAACATTTTACATCGGTTCCTCGGATAGCCAACCGAGCAATAAAATTTATGCGTTTTCCATCCTCCGACGTTATCGTTGTCCACTGTGTGTTTGTGCATATTGCATTTTATCACGGCCGGGGTGTGTATATGTTTTATGACCAATTTCCGTTTTACAGTGCGCGCTCGGACGGCACTAATCTCTCGAGAAATCTTAACCCGTTTTGCGGTTTATCACGCTCGGCGAAAATTCATCCAACGGCGGTGCTTGTAATTGGATATTATCTCTAGGCTATTTCAATTTTGCATCGGTTACACAAACAGCGGATGTGTGAACTATTAATTCGGGTCAATAGTATCCATAGGTGACTTCATCTCGCAAAGCGTCTACCTACTGTTCACCGTTCGAATTGGAATTGAAGTCAGCACTTTTCGATAATATGCCGGCTGCATGTCGGGATTATCGGAATCCGACTCACGAATCTTTTACAATAAATAATCTAACTCTATACAAATATATTTTGCTAATCTTGAAATAGAATCCAAATTTCTTATATGATGGCACTCTCGTCGGCCTGACAGGACTGGATCTATTGTAGTAAGTACATACGTTCCTACAAACAACCGAATGAGTGAAGCGAATATTAGCGGCGACCGCCGATCCGTGATGCGTGAGTGTGCAGTTAGTTTGGTTCAGCTCTTACGTTGCGTTATTCTAGGTGTAATAAATATATAATTATGTCGAACGTGCAGAAGGTTAAGAAACGACCATGGGCTGGGAAAGTGAATGTGTTTATCAGTGATTTTCCGGATTTGTCTTATAGTAACGCTAAAGTATTTTGAACCGAAACAAATACGACTGGAAAAACATCTAAAATAACATACAAAAATAAGAAAAATGGCGTGCTACCAACAATTCATTTTACGTTCGATTGACTTTTTATGCTGAATGATTACTTGACGCAATAGGAAAACTGCAAAATTCCGCACTATCGTTAGCAGAGTCACTGCAAGTACTGGACGAAGAAAATAGAATTCTACACCATATAAACAACGGAAACAACTTGTTAAAGACAAGTGGGACAGTGTTTTAAAAAAAAGATTCAGATTTCACTACATTAAGACATATTTGTGATGGTGCCTCTGCAGATCCGTCTAATTTCAAAGATTATTTTAACTATGCCTGTCTTACATCGGTAGATGTTGATCGGTCTTGCTCAAGATATAAGAACATTGCTAACTTAGAGAAATGTGGAACATATTGCTGCAAACGTTTCACGGATTTTATCCAGTTTGTGGTACCTCATTTCATAACAGCTGTTAAGACGATACGTGTTTTACAATGTTTTTAAATAATATGGATAATTTTTTTTTATTACTTACGTTGTGTTATTGTACCGAGCACAGTGCTACATCTTTACGTGCTATACCGTCCAGGAATCTAAATTTTTTCGGTGCCTAACGTAACATATTAGACGTAGCTAGTACCTACACAGTCGTTGGATTGATTGTAACCGCGGTGCTGCGCCCGTTTCGTCACCATATTCGTCAATTCATTTGGGATGACAAAACTGGCAGCGTATATATATTTCGATATATCGTATCATATGATATATTGCAATGTTTTATCGATATCATCGATATATCGGTGCCAATATATCGATATATTGTTAATATGGAATTATATATGACATTGCACATTGATACCGGTGTTATCCCATTTTGCAACACCCAGTAGGTTCAAAATTTGTCATTAGCACTAGCTCTAACTATTGATTATTTAGCACTTAAATTAACTATGAGTTATATTAATTCTATGTTTAAATTTTATATTTTCTGGTTGGGTTTAACAATTATAATAGTAATAATATATTAATGTGTATATTAGAAGAATACCTCAATTATATATTCTCTTTGTTAGTTGGAAACATTGACTAGACATTTTAAATTTTGTAATAATGACATAAATAAGTGATGTGGTAACATCCTCTGCATATGTACATACTTAATCATTGTCACCAGTGCTGAAAATACAGAATTATCTTTTTTATGGAGAGCAAATATATTCTTAAAAGCGAAAAAAGTCATATTTACATAAGTATAACACAGAAAATATCACAGTTTACTAATATCTTACTCACTAGGCACATACAGATTATTGTTTTCAGTAATTATGCAGGTCGCCAGGAGATGTCAGCTCCATAAAAATACTAAATTAAAATAAGTTGTCATGACTAGAGCGGGCCAAATTGCGCCATCCAACAGAATCGGAATCAGGCGCAACGGCCGCTTATTGTAAATAGCGTATATGTGAGTCACAGCAGATATGTGATATTTCGAAATTAATACACAAGAGTAAAAAAATAAAAGCTGACGCAATAATAATGTTTAGTAATTAGAGCGGATATATATATATATGTACACGCTGAGGTGTTTTTATTTTCATTATGATTTTTTATTTGATTGAAAACGGTATGCGTTGTAAATGGGATGTAATAAGGAAAATAACTGAGAAACTGAACGCTTTTTTTATTCTGTTGTACTTAATAATGTAACTGTAAATAAAGATATAATAAATAAATTCTATCCTTCTTAATAATGCGGATAGGCTTGTTTAAAAAGTTGCACCATCAGATAAGTTTCCACATTTGCCTCGGTGAAGGATGTTCGCCGAGACGAAAAAATGTTCTTATATTTCGAAAACGACCGTTCCACGTCTACCGAAGTAAGACAGGCGTAATTAAAATAATCTTTAGACTTAGTCAAGGAATCTGCAGATGCCCCATCGCACATTTGTCTTAATCTCGTGGAGTCCGGATTCTTTTTTAAAACACTATCGAACTTAGCTAAAACTCGTCCACTTGTTGCATCGTTTATACTGTGTAACAATGTACTAACTTCGTCCACGACTTGCACTGATTCTACCAACGACAATCCAGAATTTTGCAAATTTTCTATCGCGTCTACTAACCCTTTGTAATTGTTGCTAATATTCTTTAGATGTGTTTCAACAGAAATATCGAGAAATCCCTTCTGGCTCATCCTAATAGCTCTAGCTTCGGCAGGGACGAATTGCAAAATAACGGATTTGACTTCTTGAAAATGTTCATTATAATAAAAAGCGGCTTTTAACCACGTTCCCCAACGCGTAAGAATGGGCTGTGGTGGTTCTCGAATACCAGGGCATAACCTGTGGAATGCCCTAGTCCTCTTAGGACTTTTGAGAAACACTTTTTTTGTGTTTGCTATTAATGCATCCACCTCCGGGTAGCACTCTCGAATAGTTTGTGCCACAAGATGTAAAGCATGGACTTTACACGTAACATGTAAAAGTCCTTCACACTTTTCTTTAAGGGAACGGCCTACACTACACATTGTTGCTGCACCATCGCTCATGAACAACAACAGTTGACTGGTTGACACTTGAAATTTTTGTAACGTTTCGAGAACTACGGCCGTAATTGCTTTACTAGTACACTGTTTTAATCTTCTGCTGGCTAATAGAATTGCAAAATTTGGTTTAATAGGATCTAATACGCGCACTATTATATTCAAAATAGAATTTTTTTTGCAATCTGTCGTCTCATCAAGACATAGCCACAGCTGTTTATCTTTTAATTCGGCTTTAATTCGATTTTCAATGTCCTCACGTATTCGTGGAATATCTCTCCGTAACGCTGTCCGAGATGGTAGTATCCACTCGGTATTGTATGTACCCCAGAATTTTCGAAATGCTTTTTTATCAAGTATACGAAGTGGTAGACCACATACCATAAACGTTAAAAGCAATTCTAATTGAAATTGACGTTGTTGTGACACACCATTTCTTTTATTTCTGTGGTGTGCGCTATTTATATGTCTTTCACAATCACGTTTGCTCCAGCACAGTAGTTTCTTTTTACAAACTTTACAAAAAATTGTACTCCCATTGTAGTGTAAATCCACAAATTCACTAAGAAATTTATTAATTTTCGTAGGTAATGGCCGTTTATTTTTAATAGCTACGTTAGACATAATCACTAAAGCGAGCACACCGACGCTTGTTTCTAGTATGCCACGAAGTGGTGCAAACGTAACATCTGCAGACTCGTCATTTGTTGATGAATAGAGCGCGTCATCCGTAAATGAATAAGCGCGCTGTTAGTTCGTAGCCGTCGATGAATGAACTTTTTTTTTGTAGTGGCCCACTGTGAACAACGCCCTATTTATCAACGAACACCCAAACTGCAGGTGTATATTTGCGCGTCTTCACGACGTAATAGACAGTGGTTTTGGTCCTCGTCCTAATAATTACATATTTAAATTACCTGTGTTTACATACATATATGCGCCCGGCAGCCTGATTGCGAACCTGGCGCGTGGCGCTCTTGGCGCGCTCTAGTCATGACTGAATTACGTTCGATATATTTGGAAATATATCGATGTATTATTTGATATATCGGAACAATATTTATCGATATTAATTCTACTTGATATTTTTTTCAAATATATCGACATATTGAAAATATCGATAATATCGTTGCCATCCGTACAATTCATATAAGCTCAATTGCGATCGGCAGACAAGTCAGTCGCGACTAGTTAATGGTATTGAGTGTATCGCTATGCTTTATTCCAGGTCGAGATCGAAGAAGATATTTATTCATAATAGCAAAAATTTGAGTTTAATGTAATTTAATATCTACGACCTACAAAGTAAAAGTAATACATTGCAAAATCATAAAATATATAACTGTATTCTTCTAAAAAATCCTATTGCCTAAAATAAAAACTTAATAAATGTTTCAAATAAAAACACAAAGCTAGAAAGTAAACAATCGTTTGTTACTACTGAAATGTGTTTGTCAGGAGAATTTTGTGAAAAATTGAAATTTTCTAAATTTTTATTATATTCCTAAATTCTTTTTGGGGTCGGAAGTATTCCTGGATACTCTTTGGGTGAATTTTGAATTAAATAAATTGAAATTAACGAATTTTAGAATTAAAAATACAAACTAACCTTGGATTCGAATGACGCTGTCACATAAACACTGTTTATGTTGACCTTTACAGGAATCTGCCAGCTCTAACCTAGAACCTTTCCTCCTTTGGAATTAAACTTTAATTTCACTACCCAGCACTTTGAAATTAAGACCGTAGCCAAAACACCGGTTAACTTAACGAAATTCTATCCAGGATTGATGAAATTTCTGGCGTCCCTATCCTGCTTTATTTAATCGTGCTAGCGACTGTTTACTTCCACAGCTTTTTGATGATTTAAACCCATATATAAATTTTTATGATGCATTTCGATGAAAGGAAGTTATTTATAAAAGTATCATAAAAGAATGCATGCGGTAAGGCCACCAGCTGACAGAAATCAGACGATTCTATGACCTAAATTCTGACTGACAAGGTTTAAACGTGAAATTTTACTAACGATTTACTTAATAACATTAGTACAAAGATTTAATTTACGAAATGATGTTTGAAATACCTTTGAATATACCCCGTTGTCTGTCTTAGAGGACTTTTACATTAATTTTGACAATTTACGAGATTAAGAGAATAAACAGAAAAGTGGATTTGTCCGTGTTACACTACGATCGTCGTTATCTGGACTTAAATTAAATTCATAGTAACCCCGCTCCAAGGCTAGTCGGCGTGGGGGGAAATGGTGACTTGGAAAATTACATTTTTACCCGCAAGAGGGACTTTTCGTTACAAACGGATGGCCAACCTGAACACCCTATTCGTTCTGAGATTGACAACCGATGTTGTTGTAAATATTGAACATTACACTACTTAAATTCTACTATCTAAAATAGAAAACTAAACATTTCAAATAGAAACTGAATTCTAAAATAAAAAAGTAAAATCAAACCGTATCGCTAACCCAATAAAAATAATAGCTGGGGCTATTATTATGAACAATCAATAAATAACAAAGAAAAATTGCTTCATACACAAAACAAGAATTTCTAACGAATGATTTGTACCACTAAATTAAATCAAATGCTTAAAAATTCCCCTGTTTTTTATTGACATTGCGTTTGGTACCAAAAAAATTTTGTTTCCTAGGCGATATATGAATATGTAAATCCATCATGTATCATCGAATTAATCCGCATCATCATCATCAAATTAATCCGCACGCTGTATCTAATACTACAATGTTGGAATGAAGAAACAAGTGCGTTTTTCTTTATTCCAATATCAAGCAAGGTTGTATGGGCAGCCACTACTTCTGTCTACCACAATTAAAAATCATTATCTTTGGGGATTGCTTTTGCATTAAATTGGTTCAAGTGTTGTCCCCTTATATTGGACCCGTTTTAGATCGTGTCTTACATATCCACTATAAATATGTATATCGTAGCATATGTTATACGTACGTACGCATAATTTGTTACCATTACCCAAACACACCACATTGCGTCATTTTAAGTAAGCAAATCCTACTTTTTCTTCTCCATTTTGATTGTTTTTATGTTAAATCCCGCCCATTCCTCGCTCCTATTTGCTATCCTTATGCATATATGTATACGAATATAACGTGTGAATAAGTGCCTATATAAATGTAAATAAACCGCTAGTCGTCTGTGAACATGCACTACTTGCCGACGTAAATAATAGCTGAATGTTTTCAGATACGTCATGGCTCCTAGGAATATTCAGTTTCCTTTGAAATGCATTTAGCAATTTTCATACGCTACTCTAGAAAATATTCTAAACTACATGCGCTGGTCATACATTCTAGTAAATAAAAGCATTTAGGGAATGTGAAGATATGGAGCATGTATGTGCATACGTGCATTTCTTTGTAAGCGTGTGAATATAAATTTAAATTTAGCGTAGTGAAAATAATCTACATTCAACACAGAAAGTATAAATTGGAAAAGTTGGATTGCACAATGCTTCGAAGATGGGATAAATATATCTGTAGAAAATGGTCAGCATTGTTTGTACGAACGCTGCTCATCATTTTTTAGATATTACAAAGTAGAGTGTTCAAAAACTTAACCGATTATTTAATAATAGCCATCAAGCTTTGATTTGGTATTTGTTCCGAGGAATGTTGTAATCCATGTATGGAAGAATATTATGCTTTACATACGACGAAGTTACCAACTATTCGCCCGTCCGGTAGCAGGTTACGTTTTGTCTTTGTCGGCGAACACACGGTTGTCAGCCGACACATTCACCGTCGACGTTGGCCGAAGTAATTTTAGTCTATCCGAGTTAGGCTGCTTGCACACGACCAGTAAATTTGTCGATCCGCAAGTTAACCGGCCAGCAAAGTAACGAACGGTATGTTGCACACACTGTCGGTTTTTAACCACGGTAACTGATTAATATACATTTAATTATAAAGATGTTAAACTATTTTGTGAGGAACCATCCCGTTTTGCCAAATTTAAAGACTTTAATTCTGAAAAGAACGAAGAAAATTATTATTTCAATTTTTATCTGTCTTGCTTACTCTTTCAACCTTTGTTGTAAATCGTAAATTTATTTCTTTTAATTCTTGTTTCAAATTTCAGGACCATTCATGTTGTACTCCAGAGTACTCTATGAATGTGGTCATTTATTATGTACGTTAGTACATATTGCATAAGCACGATAGTTACGAGTTCTGTGATGAGCGCGCGCCGTTTACATGCAAGGTCGCATGACGTAGATAGACAAAAACGAGTAAATTTTGCTATAAAAGGCGTTCAAGTCCGCGTACATTTGTCTTTCTGTGGCTCACGCTGTGAGGGATCATCCTCTCTGCTGGCCTTGGGATGCGAGAATTTCGACTGCCCAGACTTCATCTCTCGGCGGCAGTTGGCTGTGTTTGATGAAGTGTGGACAAAGACGTCATAATACCATGATACTGTGGCTTTAGCTATTGATCGTGGAATTTTGGCTGAAATTATTCAAAGTCCGTTCCGCAGGTATTATGCACGTCGACGTTCCGTAGTAGCATAGCTCTAGCTATCTATTACAAAACCTCGACGACCGATACATTCAAAGTCCGTTACCGAGAATGTTGTAAGTGTCTTGCCGCGATATAAAATTCAACGACCCGATTAAAATCTGACCGAACTCGTAACTGAGAAAATAAAGCATTTTGCCCGATCTGTATATATTTGTATATGAATTTGATTTTAGTTCGCTAGAGAATTTTATTTTAGTTGATGAAGTTATGTGTAAATAAAGTATTGTCGTTATACTTACATCTGTTCTTGTTAAATTGGACCCTTTGGCATTTTCAACGCTACCTCGTAGTTAAGACTGCCCCCACACGCCGAATCAATCAATCCGATATTCACTTAACTCTTCTTGATTACCAAAAGCCGCAAACATCTAATAGTTTATGATTAAAGAGATTGTCTAAAAAGTAAAACCGTTGTATATTCTTTATACGATAATCTCCTGTATATCATCCAGAGATGTCACTAGTGAACAGAGTCTATCTTGTATAGCTTGGCAAGTGTGTAAAGACAGTCGCTTTGTAATTTTGCGTCTAAGAATAAGAAAGTTATTACAAATTGGCACCCGAAAAGAGACGCAAAGTTACAATTTAGTATATATGAGTACAGAAAAAAAGAGTGGCTGCTTCTTACGTTTTATACAGGCACAGAAAGTATAAAAAGGCAATAACCAGCAATTTATGGTTTCTTCTACTACAAATGGAAAGAAGTACACACAGAGAAAAAAGTTCTGGAGTCCAACAAATATGCATTCAGTCAATCAAATCGTAATTTTAAATGGCGGCAAAGATATATTTTTTTAATTTAAAGAAATATTTTTTTTGACATCATTATTTGATTCAAACATATCATCTCTTGAAATAAATAAACTCAAGTTTGTTTTGAAAATATATCTGTTTGATTTAATATACGTAATGTGTTTGATTCAATAATACAGTTCTTTCTTTTAAAGAACTTCGTCAGTTTGAAACAAATATATTTTTCTTTGCCATTTATTTAACTTTACCTTTTAATGGCGAACGTTCCCAAAATGGGAACATACTAAAAAAATCAATTGAATTAATCTTATTATTTGCATAATTTTATGTTTTAAAATATACATACATGTAAACTTTTCTGTTAATTATAAACATTTTATGCAATTAATATCATTAATTCAATAAAAATTAGATTTTCTAGTATGTTCCCATTTTGGGAGCGTTCGCCACTGAAATGGTTAGTACGATAGATACTTTCATCCTTTTAGAGAAGAAAGCATCCATTTATGAGCACATAGGGTAACATTGTGTTAAAAGTACATAATCTTTTGAAAAACTTTATTAACATTGTGGATAAACTAACAAAAGTACATAAAGAATAAGTATAATGCCGAAAATTAATCTCGATTTTGTAGTGACATGGTGTTTTCATTCTTGTAAATAAACCCCATCTCCCTAAAATACCATTAACTTCCTCCATTACGTTAAGGTGATATCATAGCCTTCCTAAAGATCTATGTGGTCGCAAACAAAAACGGTGAACCTTAAAACTTACAGTTTCCAAGAACCTGTAAAGTGAATCTGGATAGGTTAGGTCTCGATGTCGAAGTTGTAACCTGATTTTAACAACATTAATAACATCAAAGTTAGGTATATTGCGCCGATAACTTTAAACAGACTGTAGTATGTATGTCCAAATTGCTATAATATATAGCTACAAAAATTCGTCGACAAAAAAATTGTTAAAGGTATCTATAAATATATCTATGTATACGTAATTGTGTAATTGTATACGTACAAAATTGTTTCGATGAAGATGACATAACCACAAAATAACTTGTATTGTGTGTACGGATACATAAAGGTTAAAGTGATACTTGTACTACATTTGTTTCCAAAGAATATTACAAAACTTGCTGCCCCGGTAATCTTGTAGGAATCCTAAGAATCACGAATGTTATGTTCAAATGAAAGAAATCGAATCTTAACACTAACTTTTATACTAATAACTAAAGCTGGCCACGAGCGGTACCGCGCAGTAGCGTAGAGTCGACCAGGCCCCGCATTCCACTATAGTTATTATGCTAATAGAGATATTTGCTGCCGCAAATAATTTCGCTCATCTTTTAAATAAAAATTAAATAACACGTGCTCAAACACTTACCATTTTAAGAGTCCTCCGTGAAATCACAAAGTGAATAATGTCTGTTAAATATCTGCAACATTAGATATGTTTCAACTGTTGTTTCGGCAAAACTAGTACGGCATGAGGAAAAAATGCGTTTATATGCAGAGAACGAACGTTCTACATCTAGTCACGTAATATTTGCGTAAGTAAAATAATCTTTCAAATAACTTAACGATTCTGGTGACGCACCTTCACAAATGTGTCTTAATGTGCCAAAATCAGAATTTTTCTCAAAAACACTTTCAAATTTTTCTAGAACAGAAACATTTTTTGCCTCTTCAATCGCGCATAGCTGTGCGTGAACATGTTGCACTATTTGTAGAGATTCTTCTAACGGCACCGCAGGATTTTGTAATTTTTCTATTGCATCTGCTAGCCCGAAGTAATTGTCGTGAATGATTTTTAAATCCATTTGAACCTGACTATCTTGAAATTTCGACTGGCTTTTCTGGATAGCGGCAGCTTCCTTTGTATCGAATTGTAAAACCACGTTCTTAATATTGTCAAAATATTTATGATAATAAAACGCGGCCTGCAACCATGTTCCCCAACGAGTTAGAATAGGTTCTGGTGGCTCTGGTATACGGGGACACAGTCTGTGAAATTCGCGAATACGTTTCGGTGATTTGACAAATACTGCTTTGGTATGCGCTATTAAAGCGTCTACCTCAGGATAACATTTTCTGATACTATCCGCCACAAGATTGAGAGCACGAATTTTACACGTAATGTGTGACAAATTAGCAGAATGCTTTTTAAGAGACCGGCCTACAGAAAGCATGTTTGCAGCACCATCACTCACTAACATCAAGAGTTGGTTTGTTGAAAGTTCAAACTTGTCGAATGTATTTAACACTAACTTTGAAATTACTTCGGCAGTACACCGTTGTATTCGTTTGGAGACTAATAGAATTGAAGGTGCCGATTGATGAGGTTCCAATTTACGTGCCACCACATTAAGGACAGAATGTTTCTTCCGATCTGTTATTTCGTCGACACATAACCACAATTTTTGATCTTTCAACCCCGATTTTATTTTTTGTTCAATATGTTCGCGCGCAGATGGCACAATTCTTCGTAACGATGTTCGAGTTGGTAATTTGCACTCCGAATAGTTATTCCAAAAGCAGATAAATGGTTCCTTGTCTAGTAAATTAAACGGTATATTACATGCGATAATTTTTCCGTGTCTCGTGCGCAATTTCTTTTTGAGATATGCTTTTCACTATTTACGTGTCGTAAACAATGTTGTCTGGACCAACACATTAACGGGATTTTACAGATTACACATTTAATTTTAGCACCTTCGTATATCAAGTCTGGAATTTCTGCAATAAATTTTCGAAGTTTGTCCGACCGCGGTCGTTTTGCTGACGAAATCATAATTTTTCTAGGACAGATAAACAATTGCGCAAATGACCGGCAGCGAAAATGTCCGTACTGCTCCGCAGACGAAGTAATACTACCGTTCCTCTCGGTCCGAACTGATTCTACGCCGATGCGCGGTACCGCTCGTGGCCAGCGTTCTAATAACAGCGGATATTTTTTCTCTTTCGAACACCTAACTATTCGTAATGGTGGATTTTCTTTTTTTGTCGGATACCGGATGCGAAGCTTGCGGGACGAACTCCGAATACGGCGTTCATTCTACGATTACGGCATCGCAGCGGGGCGACACTTTGACCTTCGATGCGTTCCTTTTGGCATATTTCGTTCCGTTAGGTCCTACGTAGGCCAAGAAATTTGTTAATGTTAACAGTTTAGTTGAACAATCGTTTTATGAAAAATTCTTTGTTGTTAAATGAACTTTTCAAGGAAACAATGTGTACAGTAAAGAAAAGAACACGTGATTTATTTTTAACCTCAGTCTGCTCTTGGTGGTGTAGGTCTTGTTATTGTAATAATGAAAGAAATCGAATCTTAACACTAACTTTATTGTAATAATACTATATTCTATGTTTTACAATGAGTTACACGAAGGAACCTATGCGATACTCTTACTGCATGATATCCATCATAACAAGGATTTTATAGTTGGTTTTATCACAATTTACACAAACGAAATTCAATATTAGGAACACAATGTGCACACATACTAGAATATTCTTGGAAAAGAGATGTCACTATCGGTAATTAAGCGAAATAATGTTTGAACGTTTGAATGTTATCTGAATAAATAAGAAGCTGTATTTGCTATTAAAGAAATGGGAAAAGTATACAGTTATTGAATTATTAAAGCAAACATATAATTAATACAAGTACATATATGAACAATAATTAAATGAAATAGAATAATCATACAGTAAGATTCAAAATATAATATAATAATATTTATAACAAATATTTATAACACGAACGAGTGACAAAGACAAAAGGGTAGAAGAACAACAGATACCTCAACGGACTTATGCATGCAAGCATGTCTTATCATCAATCAGGTCATTGACTAATTGAGACGAGAAGAAAGATCTTTCCATGACCACATTTACGAGTATAATTTTTTTTCTCTATGTTCTATGACAAGCAATTATCGAAATATCGAGATATAGCCGGTCGTCGCATTTAATGAACCACCGCTACATACATATCAATAGGAACCTCTTGATAACGTCTGTATTTCATGTATGAATCTTACTCTTATCATATACATATGTTACCCAGAATTTAACACGATAGATAAATTATTTGCTCGACAAAATGTGTGTGCCAATATTTAATAGTTTTAATTTACGCGAAAGTCGTTTATGATTCACGTGATTCAGGGTACTTCATGTGAATTGTTTGGAATGTACATAACTGTAATTTACCAGTTGATGCAACGAACTGAAACAATTTAATCGCTTGTCAATTGACAATTAAGATCAATCTGTGGTCGTCGTGTTGATGTTGCTTAATTCTGGTTTGGAATCTAGTACATCTTCGCGTTTCTACCGTAAATAGTTCGTGCGTATAAAAACATGTATGCAACAATATAGAACACCAAGGTTATTCATATAAAACTATATAAGTTTTAAGCTTAATAAGGAGTTGCCATTTGCCCTCTTTATACATTAATGTCTTGGAAGCGAATTTTTGACTAAGTAGTAAAAAAATCTTAACAAACGTGAAAATGTTGCTAATTGCTAATAAGTATTACATACTTGCTATACAACTTAATAAACACTTTGGTATAAATTTTATTATTTAAAAGAAGATATTCAAAAATTACCACATGTAATATTCTTTACAACTTCGAATGTAGCTGTCATTTGGCACATACATATAGTGAGTTCAGTATGTCCACTCGTTCAACGTCAAAACCCCTCTGGCGGCTATTAGCTCTTTTTCAGTGGCTCCAACTCCTTTTATGGCCTGCTATCGCTGGAGCGGTGGTGCTAGGAGATTATATGAAGTCCAGTCAATGACGAACATGAGGATACGGATATAACTTGTCTAACAACAAAACCAAAAGCACTACGAGGTTCCGCTACTAGGTGCTTCTTGGTGCATCAACTTTCATCATCGTAGGAGCATTCCCTTATGTTTTTATGCTTCTGCAAATTTCCCAATGGCTTTGCATCAAATTCTGTTTCAAGGTCAAGAAAACTGCAGCTGAAACCCATCGCAATTGAAGGAGACTTTTGATGAGAATGCCTCGAGTCGAGCGAGAACATTTGAGTGGTTCAAGTGTTTCCCGGAAGGCCGAGAATCCGTGGAGGACGACAACACTTTTTTCGATATTCGAGGAATTGTATGTAAGGAGTTTATTTCAATTGGTCATACTGTCAACGGGAAGTTTTACTGCGAAGTTTTGAAGAGACTGGAGGAAAGTGTTCCGCACAAACGGCCTGAATTGTAGAAGAACAAAGACTGGTTGTTCCACCATGAAAATCAACTTGAAAGCGCGACGTTTTGACTGTATTGAAGATATCCATGTGGACTCGCAAATGGTCTTGAACATCCTATTGCATTCCGACTTTCAAGAGTGCCTTCAGAAATGGGAAAATGGCTGGAATCATTGCATATGTGCCGGAAGTGACTACTTTTAAGGGGTAGGCGGAAACTAGGGTGTTCTTCCCTCTTTTTAGATAGCACCTCGTACAATATAGATATTGAGGAACAAGTAATTTAGTGGTCTAAGAATATTCATATGGGGCACACAAGTTAATTCTTATCTACCGACCATTACACTCAATTACAATCAGCACACTAATCGGGTACTCTAAATCTGTGGCACTGGAACACTGAAACAGTTCACTAAAACCCTTACCACAATACTTAACTCGTACTGGACCCACGTTTCGATAGCCAAGCTATCATCAGCAGTAAAACTGAATTAACAAACTAAGTGAAAAACTAACCTTATATAACAAATAAATTATGCAATATGTAAATTTAAAATACGCAAGTGATAAGTAGAGCAACGCAACTGCGCTGGAAGCCAGTGGCGGACGCATAAAAGTTTACACAAAATAAATTAAATGTGATACGTGCTCAAATACTTACCGTTTTAAGAGTCCTCCGTGAAATCACAAAGTGGATAATGTCTATTTAATATTTGTAACATTAGATATGCTTCCAAAGTTGTTTCGGCAAAGTGAGTGCGGCGTGAAGAAAAAGTGTTTTTGTATGCTGAAAGCGAACGTTCTACATCTAGTGACGTTATATTTGCGTAAGTAAAATAATCTTTCAAATAACTTAACGGTTCTGTTGACGTACCTTCACAAATTTGTCTTAATGTGCCAAAATCAGAGTCTTTATCTAAAACACTTTCAAACCTTTCTGAAACACAAACATTTCTTGCGTCTTCTATCGCGCATAGCTCTGCGTGAACATGTTGCACTATTTGTAAAGATTCCACTAAGGACACCGAAGAATTTTGTAGTTTTTCTATCGCATCCGCTAGTCCCACGTAATTGTTCTGAATAATTTCCAAATCTGTTTTAACTTGACTATCCTGAAATTTCAAGCGTCTTACCTTGCCAGCCGCAGCTTCCTTTGGGTCGAATTCTAAAATCACGTTCTTTATATTCTCAAAATATTTAATCCCCAACGAGTAAGAATAGGTTGTGGTGATTCAGGAATACCGGGGTATAGTCTATGAAATTCCCGAATACGTTTTGGGGATTTTACAAACACAGCTTTTGTATGTGCTATTAGAGCGTCTACCTCGGGATAACATTTTCTCATACTATCTGCTACGAAACTGAGAGTATGAATTTTACATGTAATATGCAACAAGTTAGCACAATGTTTTTTAAGTGATCGACCTACAGCAATCATGTTTGCGGCACCATCACTCATAAACATCAACAGTTGATTTGTTGAAAGTTCAAACTTTTCCAATGTATTTAACACCAACATTGAAATTACTTCGGCAGTGCATTGTTGTATTCGTCGGTAAGCTAGTAAAATTGAGGGTGACAGTCGATGTGGTTCCATTGTGCGTACCATTACATTAACCACAGAATGTTTTTTACGATCTGTTGTTTCGTCCACACATAACCACAGTTTTTTATCTTGCAACTACGATTTAATTCTTTTCTCGACATGCTCACGAGCAGACGGCACAACTCTCTGTAATGTTCTCTCACTTGGTAACTTAAAGTCCGAATATTAATTCCAAAACGAGACGTATGCTTTCTTCCTTAGTAAATGAAATGGTAAATTACATGCAATAAAAGTAACACATAAATTAAATTTTAATTTGTCATAATCTCGTGTGGAATTTTTTTTGAAACATGGCCTGCACTATTTACATGCCGTAGACAATCACTTTTCGACCAAAACATTAAATCTATTTTACACACTACACATTGAATTTTAGCGCCATCACACTTTAAATCAGGCATTTCTGCAATACATTCTCTTATTGTGTCCAACTTTGATCGTTTTCGCGAAGTAGGAACCATTTTCAAAGCAAACGTAGAACTACGATATAGTATACGACAGCGTAGATGCATACAACAGATCGGCTTTCGAGTCGCAGTTATACTGACGCTTATACCGAATTGTCCCGGCCGTGTTTATTTTGTGTAAACTTTTATGCGTCAGCCACTGGCTTTCAGCGCAGTTTGCGTTGCTCTAGTTATTAAAATCCTTGCTTTTCAATGAAGCGCTTCATTGCCCATGGTTACAATTACAGCTGTAATTAACTAAACATGATGTAACAAAGGACAAAGGCTGGAAATTAATGTCCTAAATTTGAATTCATTAAGTGATTTTTGTTTTTGTAAATTGCCATGCATTCATAACAATTTAATTGAACAATACTCTTTACGTTTTTAATTAACTTTATATTATCAACGTTATGGTTATTGTCAAGCATACATCTAGGGCAACGCCAGATTTATCAAACCTTCTGAATTTGAGATGAGCCAAATGTTCTTCGTACCTAATTTTGATTGATCTTTTTGTCTGCGCAATATACACTTGGTGGCAACCTTTACATGAAATTTTGTAAATTCCTGATTTATCCAGGTTATCTACTGGGTCTTTGGAACTTCCCAAAAAGTTTTTAAGGTTATTGCATGAAGAAAAAATAATCTTGCGGTCAACTTTACAACTTTATGGTCGTCAATGCGTTCTAATGTGCTTATATTTCTAGTTTTTAATCTATTCTTATGTTCCCTAATAGTATTATAGACGACATCTTCAGAGAATCCGTTAAAGTTAGCGATATTGATGATTTCTTTTAGTTCATTTTGATATCTATCTTTAGTTAAAGGAAAATTGGGTAACCGGTGCACCAAAAAGTTAATAGTCGAAAGTTTATGTTCATACGAGAGATTAGAATCCTGTAAGATAAATCTATTATTACTAGTAGGTTTTCTATATACGTCTATTTCTAACTTATTTTTATTTCTTATTACTAACATGTCGAGGAAATGAATCCTGTTGTCTTTCTCTTCTTCGTGGGTAAATTTGATAGAGGGAAATTTTGAGTTAAGTTGTTTCATGAAATCCGTTATTGAACATTTGCTGGTGTCAAAAATGCAGAAAATGTCCTCGACGTATCTGATCCAAAGCCGAGTGGAATAAGCCAAAGTATTCTTCTGGTCGATTACAAATTTACCCATAAAGAGGTTAGCCATAAACGGAGATAAGCTGTTGCCCATTGCCGTTCCTTCCGTTTGTTAAAGTGTTGTTAATTTGGAAAAAGTTTTGTTTCATGGAAAGTCTTGTCAACTAAATTAAGCTAGTAACTTCCTCTCTACCCATTTGGTTATCTATCAAAACTGTTTCTAAATATTCCAAAGTTAAATCAACCGGAACACTAGGGAACAGTGAACTTAGGTCAAACGATACTAAAATTTCTTTGTCAATAAGCTCAATGTCCTTAGTTTTTTTAATAAACGCGTAAGAATTTTTAATAGCCAAATCGGGAAACTGTACAGATAACTGGTTCAATTTGTCAGATAACCACTTGGAAAGTAAGTAAGTTGGACTGTTGATGTTTGAAACAATGGGTCTCATACTCTTTCCGGGCTTGTGTATTTTAGGTAAACAATACATCCTAGATAGTACTGGGTTTGGACAGCCCCACATTCTAACATGGTCTTTTTGGTTTCTGTAATCATTTTAGACAAAGGATTTTTTGATAATTTTAAATAAGAACTTTGTGACAAAGTGGTGTTGACGCGATTAAAATAATCAGGAATTTACAAAATTTCATGTAAAGATTGTGATCAAGTGTATATTGGGCAGACAAAAAGATCAATCAAAATTAGTTGCAAAGAACATTTGGCTCATCTCAAACTCAGAAGGTTTGATAAATCTAGCGTTGCCCTACATATGCTTGAAAATAACCATAATGTTGATAATATAAAGTTAATTAAAAACGTAGAAGAAGAGTATTGATCAAGTATTGTGGTAAGGGTTTTAGCGAACTGTTTTAGTATCAGTAGTTTCTGTATTTTTCTGCATTATTTATTAATGCATGCCAAAATTGCCAATATCAATCTCAAATTTAAACGGAATCAAATATCTCCTACGGAAGATCAACACGTTGAATGTTGTTTTAGGCGTACTGTAATAATACGGCCAGATCTTTCAATGGACCAAAAACGAAAAGATAACTGATGCAGAAGAAAGGTAAATATAAAGGAAGCTGGATTTTCGTTACCGGACGGAGAGACTACGATTGTTAGTATAAGTGCGTTGAGATTACCTCCGTTCAATTTAATAATGGGGAGACGTGATCTTGCAACTTTATCAGACCTCCGGTGTATCTTCTTCTGACCCGAATTTATTCAATGAAGCAAACAAAAGAGCGTCTTGGAGCGCGGGCGGGTTTAAGTAACCGCCTTCCCTTTGCCTATAAGATGACAGGAAGGAGGGATACGCCTGTTGCTGACATAAATTTGACACAATCTTTCTGGTAATCGAATGTCAACCCGAAAAGATCTTTTTAATACAACAATAAATTTATTTGTTTTCATGTGACGTGTAGTAAATAAAAGAGAGAAATAGATGGGTCGCGGTATATTTGTGACCGTTTTTGACGTGTACGTTAAACATTAAAGATTTTATGATGGAGAACTAAAAACTGAGCACTGTCGTAAAATTCTATTTATAAAAATATTTTCCGTATCTGTTTTAAGTAATACATGACATACAGTTTTATACGAAAAATAATATTACAATACTAATAAACTTTATTAACATCGAATATTATATTATAGCGTCACGTTCAAATCACTAAAATCATGAACTTGGATAGGATGTAATCCAAAACAAAAAAAAATTATATTTCACCTGACGTAAATGTTTCAGCCAGTATCAAAACTAAACAAATTAAAAAAAAAAATTAATTGAAAGTGTCCAAATTCATAAAAAAAAAAATTTTATTGAGCTTATACGGTATACTTATTTATTTAAAAAACTATTTGTTTTTAGCGAAAAAGTGCATCAGAAACTATTTTTAAAAATAAACATTTTTATTGAAAACGTTTGTAGTTTTACAAATGTTGCTAAATTTTTGTATGGTCTTTTAAGCATTGTTAAAATGTAATTATGAATGAAATTTCCGTTCTGACTTATTTCTTGTCACATATTTTCAATGGCATGCCATAACTCTTCAGATGTTCAAGGACGAAAGTTATTTTTAAAAAGTTTTTTGACGATTAGTCCACAAATATTTTCCATTATGTTCAAATTTGAACTGATGGCGAGTCATGGCAGAACTTAATATTTTGATTTTAAAACCATTCTGCATCTATGTTGGCTGTGTGCACTGGACAGTTATTTTGTTGAAAATGAAAGTTATCGTGGTATAGATGTGTTACAAAAGGAAGCATTGCATTTTCGAGAACATTACAAATGCCAATGACAAACGCCAACGCCTTGATAATTAATCCAATCCCACATGTTTACTTCTCAGTGAACATGTGTTCTCTGAGAAACGGTCAGAAGTTTTTAAATTATTAGTGTATTTTTCTTTAAATTTAGTGTAATTATTCATTGACTGGAATATTTTCTTGTCCGTGAAAATATTTTTTTTCCTAAAATCGAAGTCTTTGTGGATATAATTTATAATCTGGGTTGTTTCTGTTCTACACTAAGGAGCGATTTATTAGTAGCAGTTCTATATTTCAATGCCATTTGCTTAATCCTTTTGCTAACTGTTGACTGAGATCCAGGAAAGTTTAATAATATTCTCTCGTCCATAGCAGTTGAAAGCAGATTTTCTCTTAAAATATCTAATAAAGCAGCATCCTGTGCAATAGTTAAAGATGGGAAATACCGCTTCACTCATGGAACGTTCTATTCGCGATCACTACACAAAAATACCGCGACAAAATACCGTTACTTTGGAACGATATAATATAACCGATATGAATCGGTCCCTTATTACTCGGGTTGATCTCTTTATACATCTATATGAGACACACTGTAATTTAAGATCTATAATGAGTATTTTTAAAAACTGATAAAATTTTATCAAATAAAAGAAGCAGATTAAGTTCAGCTAAGGTAAAACGATTATTATTTTTAAATTATAACAAAGGAATTGTTTAATTTCCTTACGTTATAACTACTTTTAGATTTAAATGTTATTCTTTTGTTAGAATTCAATTTATTTGGAACAAATATTTAGTAAATAAATATAGTTACATATATATATTACGCTGCTACAATTAAGAATTACGTAACGAATTTGTAGTCTAGAGGTATTACCCTTGTATTACGCTACATATAGCATCTACCATTTGAACAATATGCCCGCATATTATGTTTATCAATCGGTTACATGAGGACCAGGAACGTCGCGAATATAAATCATGACGTTTCTGAAGGTAGTCAACTTTGCTTCGCTTCTGTCACGCTACAACGCATCGTTCTAAGTAACGATGGAAATGTTTATCGTTTCAGCGACGCTACCGTTCTACAGGAACGTCGCGAATGTAGACCACTACCGTTCCCGTGTCGCGCGACAGCCCATCGTTCCAAAGTAACGAGTTATTTCGGTATTCCGGAGCGCGACACGTCGCGACAACAAAATGCCGCTCCAAAATACCGTTACTAAAATACCAACCCATTCCTAGCAACAGTAAATATTTTGGAACTGCTAGTTCCTGCATTTTTCGCTAACCGTTTCTTTATAGCAAACACTGTACTTTTATTATGATTAAAATGTTGCTCAGTTGCTCATATAGACCACCCATCTTGAACTTTAGCCTGGCTTTGGGCCTTCAAAATCATATTACCTTGACCGGACATTATTATTACTTCAATAATCATTTCTTTCAATAATCAAGTACTGCACAAACTTGTCGATTTACAATTAACGCTGACAGATAATTTGACATTAATTAAATAGTACGCTTGTTCTAGGTTTTTATGAAGGCAATTATTGTACATTATGACTAAAGCTGGCCACGAGCGGTACCGCGCAGTAGCGTAGAGTCGACCAGGCCTCGCGTTCCACTAGAGTTATTCTGCTAATAGAGATGTTTGCTGCCGCAAATAATTTCGCTCATCTTTTAAATAAAAATTAAATAACACGTGCTCAAACACTTACCATTTTAAGAGTCCTCCGTGAAATCACAAAGTGAATAATGTCTGTTAAATATCTGCAACATTAGATATGTTTCAACTGTTGTTTTGGCAAAACTAGTACGGCATGAGGAAAAAATGCGTTTATATGCAAAGAACGAACGTTCTACATCTAGTGACGTAATATTTGCGTAAGTAAAATAATCTTTCAAATAACTTAACGATTCTGTTGACGCACCTTCACAAATGTGTCTTAATGTGCCAAAAGCAGAATTTTTCTCAAAAACAAGAGACCAGCCTACAGAACGCATGTATGCAGCACCATCACTCACTAACATCAAGAGTTGGTTTGTTGAAAGTTCAAACTTGCCCAATGTATTTAACACTAACTTTGAAATTACTTCGGCAGTACACTGTTGTATTCGTTTGGAGACTAATAGAATTGAAGGTGCCGATTGATGAGGTTCCAATTTGCGTGCCATTATATTAAGAACAGAATGTTTCTTCCGATCTGTTGTTTCGTCGACACATAACCACAATTTTTGATCTTTCAACTCCGATTTTATTTTTTGTTCAATATGTTCGCGCGCAGATGGCACAATTCTTCGTAACGATATTCGACTTGGTAATTTGCACTCCGAATAGTTATTTCAAAAGCAGATTAATGGTTCCTTGTCTAGTAAATTAAACGGTATATTACATGCGATAAACGTAACGCATAAATTAAATATAAATTTTTCATTGCCTCGTGCGCAATTTCTTTTTGAGACATGCTTTTCACTATTTACGTGTCGTAGACAATGTTGTCTGGACCAACACATTAACGGGATTTTACAGATTACACATTTAATATTAGCACCTTCATATATTAAGTCTGGAATTTCTGCAATAAATTTTCGAAGTTTGTCCGACCGCGGTCGTTTTGCTGACGAAATCATAATTTTTCTAGGACAGATAAACAATTGCGCAAATGACCGGCAGCGAAAATGTCCGTACTGCTCCGCAGTCGAAGTAATACTACCGTTCCACTCGGTCCGAACTGATTCTACGCCGATGCGCGGTACCGCTCGTGGCCAGCGTTAATTATGACCATTACCTGTAGTATATGGTTTTCAAAATCGGGACATGATTATACAGCCTGTAATATATTAGGTAACTCTAATTCAAAATTAACTAAACCGAATAACACAAATGTTATAGATACATATCTTTCTTCATTTTGCATTATTAATAAAATTTTAACTTGTTTTGTTAATTGTTGTTTTACCCTTACTTTATCGAACTTTATTGTAATTAATTAATCGTGGTAGATTTGTTTAAATTTGTTAGTTTTTGACAGGCAATGTGCTTAAGTTTCAGTTTTTTTTTTGTTTCGTTGATTTTACATGGCCTCCTCATGGACCACGTAAGATACACTGTAAGTACCTAATTTTAATATTCGATGAATTTGGCAACAATTACCACGAAGTGGAACATAATGAACACTATCTTTGTACAGCCGGAAATATTTGAACTTTGCGCTAAGTAAGCATTGGTAGTATAAAACTTACAGGGCGATCTGCTTTAATAAAAGATAATGTGATTTAAATTATTGTACAATTTGTTGCGCAACCATGGCAAATAAGGTGATAATTGTTGCCACACAAAACATATTTAAGCAAACTTACCATAATTAATTAATTACCATAAAGTTCGATAAAGTAAAGAAATAACGACAATTAACAAAACAAGTTAAAATGAGAGAAAATAATAACGAGAACGAAGAAGGAATGTATGACAAATGCAGGATATAATAACAATAAACAATAAGAATAATTTATGCTTTTATTTTTGTAGTTATGCAGTTTGGCAGTTGTCATGATTACTTTGCTTAGCAACGAGCTCGTTAGATTAATCTGGCGTCACAAGAAACAATTTGGCGCTCTTTCCTAGCCAACTTTGCGTAACAACAAAAACAGATTACCAAAACCTTTATTGCTGCACATCCTCATGTTTCTTAAGCTAAGGTTTAACATATGTGGTATCGTTGGATTCGTCTTTCGAATGATTTTCCGAAAACGAAAAAACATACAGGGTGTTCCGGTGAAACCGGAAGTACAATCAAAATATCGACAACGGCAGAAGTTAGTTCAGCAAAAAATAGGAATGACTTATTTTTTCTAAAAACGCTAGCATCTGTCGTTCAAAAGCTAGCATGGGAGGGGAACACTTGAGGACCTCACTGTATAAATTCAAAGTTATTGGTAAGGTGGGACATTAAGGACAGAGCAGGGAGAGAGTCTTTAATGAGGGCAAATCGTTACATTCTAATGAATTAATATAAATAAATAAAAATAACAATTCCAAAAAACTTTAAAGGTTCTTAAAAATATTCTATTTCGTTATGACTGGGTGGGCACTACCTATCCTGCCAGCCCTGACGAGCTGCCACTGGTTTGTGTGTGTTTAACCGTACAAAAGCCTTTTTCCCTGGAGTCGTCTTTCACTCTCATTTAATTCTCGGGTTCTATAGTATGGTAGCTTTAAAAACACTTTTTTCAAAATAAAGCAACACAAAAAGTATTCTTAATGAAAACGACACTGTTATGAATTGCCAATTCGTTAGCACCAAAGTACATTGTACATTGTAACTACAATGATTCTTCACTAAACATCTGGTGTAATTTGGATTTTTTGCTATCCTTTGTTTTTAAATGTACACTCCCTGGCCATATTACTTGAAACATGTTATAAATCAACCCTTTTACCTGGAAATTCCCATCCTATTATAGTGATATTCCCTTGCTTTGAATCCGATCGTTTTTAGGGGGACTAGATTATTGTATCAATAAATAAAAATACCAGAGAAATGATATTTAGAAGAGTAAAGTACGTATATATAAATATTTCAGTTATCAACTTACATTTAGCGAGTTCACAGTTTAGAGAATGCATCGATATTTTTTAAAATATTTCGTCATAACCGTATAGAAGCTAAGTTGTGGAGTATCGTTAAGTGTTTTGTGTTGATATATTGTTATTGCAAGGGTAAAATTGTTATTCTATCTCTCTCTTAATAATCAATTATTCGGAATTTGAAAAAAATTTAAATATTTGGGGTTCTTTGTAGAAAATGCCCGGGAAAGATTTAACAAATGAACAAAAAGCCGCTATACAAGCTCCTCTACAATCAAACAAACATTCACAACGAGAAATTGCAAAATTACAGAAAGTATCTCCTTCTTCTGTATCGCGTTTAGCTAGAAACTTAAACGAAGGAGCTAGCACATCGACACAAAGAAAAACTTCGAAGAGATCTGACCGTGAAATTGTTCATCGGGCTTTGAGCAATAGATTTGCTACAATTAAAATGATTCAAAAAAATTTACAAGAGAGAGGAATAGAGATTTCGAGCAGAACTGTCAGGCGCCGATTGCGCGAAAATCGCCTAATGGGCCGAAGAGCTGTAAAAAAGCCGCGTTTAACAGAAAAAATGAAATCTGCTCGTCTCAACTTTGCAAGAGAATATCGACATTTCACAGACGAGAATTGGAAAAAGGTGAATAACTTAACAACATGATTTTTACTGAATTAATGTTTGCATTATTTAATAGGTTTTCTTTAGTGACGAGTGCTCGCTCTGTGTGGTAGTGCGGCGAGCACAATTTGTCCATAGACGACCTGGCGAACGTCTCACAGAATCCACGGTTCTTCGAACTGTAAAACACCCTCCGCAGGTAATGATTTGGGGAGTGATTAGTGGAGACGGACCCGGCCCTTTGTATTTTGTAGAAGGTACAATGCGTTAAGAGCAGTACATAAATGTGTTAAAAAATACGTTATTACCGTATTTTAAGCCAGGACGTCGCATACCGACAGGGTGTATATTTATGTAAGGTAATGCTCCTTGCCATGTGCCAAAAAAGGTTAAGAAATTCTTTGAAGACAATCACATATCTCTTTTACGTTGGCCCGGAAATTCACCGGACCTCAATCCCATCGAGAACGTATGGAATCGACTAAAAAGTAAGGTATATGAAAGAGAAGACCCTACAAAGGAAATATTAATGAAGAATATAAAGGATGTATGGAAGAACGATGAAGATATAAAAGAGACAATCATATCTTGCATTGAAACTATGCCCCGAAGAATTAAGGGTGTTATTAAAAATCATGGGTTATGAACTAAATATTAATTACTTATTTAATATTTACATATGTTCCATATTTTTACAATATATTTTATAAATAAAAAATATAATACATATATAGTTTATATTTCATTATGGAGAATCTACAAAATATTGAGTGTTTCAAGTAATTTGGCCAGAGACTGTGCGAGGTATGGCAATTAAATGACAAGAAATTGTTACGAACGCTCGAACTGACAACACTGGCGGATATTCAACGACGTAGGCATAAACTTCCACAGTTTTCTTAAATGCGTAATAAGTTTCAACTCGGTCGAGTGCTTTGTGTGTGAAGTAGTAGGTTTGAAAGGTTGGTGTTGAAGCGTTGTATGTCGAAAAAATTTGCGATAAAAAACTCGAACAGAGAATTGTGATCAAATTTTATAGGGGAGGAAAGCTGGGTCTTCCAGTATGACCCTGAAACTCGTCGGCAAAGTAAACTGTGGGTTGAGATTGAAGGAGAGCGTCCTCAAAAAGCAAGAATGTTGCGGTCACAAATGAAGACAATACCCATTTGTTTCTTCGACATCAATGGCATTGTCCACAAAGAATTCGTTTCGCAAGGCCAAACTATTAATTCGGCCTTCTATGTTGAAGTTTTGAAGAGGCTGTGTGCCAGGGTTGCGCGGGTAAGGCCTGAACTGAAGAAATCTGGATGGATCCTTCTTCACGACAACGCGCCCGTCTATTCGTCGCTTCATGTTACACAGTTTTTAGCGAAAAAAATAATTCCAACGCTGCTTCACCCCCTGCACAGCCCAGATCTGGTACCACTGGACTTCTGGCTGTCCTCAAAAATGAAAAATCTCATGAGAGGACAACCGTTCGACTCTATAGAAAATAAGAGACGGAGACGACGACGGTTTTGCAAGGTCTAACTTCGGGCGACTTTCAGAGGTGTTTCCGGAAGTGGGAAGAGAGATGGAATAAGTGCGTGGCACTCCAGGGGGTTACTGTGAAGGAATGAATGCGTGATTATGTTCAGTTTTTTTATAATAAAGCTTTAATAAACAAATTCTCGTTATTTAATTGCTACACCTCGTATGTAGTCCTATTTTCATAGACAGTTCGTGGGATAGTTTATGTAAATTCTATGAATGCCTAATAATTTTACCAGAGTGTGTAGACCGGACTAGAAGCCATAATGTTACGTGTACATTTATTACATTACAGAATTTATATTAAAACTTGAAAGTTATTGGCTAAAATACTAAGAAGAGAGGATATAAGGCAAGATGTCCATTTTACCAATTAGTAATGCTGGTATTATCATTACAAACTGGATAGGATAAAAAAAATTACTTTAGTGAAAAACCGTATTTGCTTTACAAAACAATCTATTAAATAAGCAACAAGAACTTACTTATCTATGTTATTTATAAATAGAGTTGGCACTTTAGTGCAGCGTGCCAGCATCGTAGTGAGTACATACGTCTTAACAAACAGCGAGCCGACTGTGCGAAGCGAATATTAACATCGACCGCCGATCGGAGGTACATATGTACCATGTATATACCGCCCAGGAAACTAAATTCTGTGCCTAACGGGGTGTATTAACGTACACAGTTATCGGTTTGTAACCGTGGTTCTGCGCCCCTTCTAGCACCGTATTCATCAATTCATAAGTTCAGTTGCGCTTCTTTATTCCAGTTCGAGATCCAAGAAAATATTTATTCTTATAAATCATACAATAGCGAAAA
Organism: Dynastes maya; assembly: GCA_029619315.2. Taxonomy (NCBI): domain Eukaryota; kingdom Metazoa; phylum Arthropoda; class Insecta; order Coleoptera; family Scarabaeidae; genus Dynastes; species Dynastes maya. The sequence continues at coordinate 51,437,463 of JAROYE020000003.1, read as the reverse complement.
TCTGAGTTTAATTAATGGAATTAACTTTAAAATATCAACGACCTATAAACTAAAAGTAATGAATTACAGAATTATAAAGTAAATATGTAACTGTATTCTGCTAAAGAATCCAACTGCCTAAAATAAAAACTTAAGGTTTGATGTAAAAACACAGATCGAGAATGTGAACAACCATTTGTTACTACTTAAATCTCACTATCTAAAATATGAAACTAAACATTTCAAATAAAAAGTAGATTCTAAAACAAAAAAATAAAACTTAAATCGAACTGTATCGTTCACCCCAAAAAAGAAATAATGGCTGGAACTATATTATTGTGCACAACTAATAAATAACAAAGAAAAATTTGCTTCGCACAGAAAACTAGAATGTCTAAGGAATGATTTATATCAATAAATTAAATCAAACACTCAAAAATTCCCCCGTTTTTTATTGGCATTGAATTAGGCACCGTATAAATTTGGTATCCCACGTAGCACCTACACTCAACAACGGATCTGATCCTGTCGTGCCGCGCAGAATGCCAACTCTATTTATAAATTAACCGAAACAAAATATGTTAAAGCCTTGAAGTACGTTCAATATAAAATTACATTATACACTAATTTTATTAAACGTTTTAAATGCGAGTAACCGAAAATAGTAGAACCTTATGGGAGTAACCTTTCTCAATTAAATATTTTTTTTTCGATTTCGAAATAAATAAAACAGTAGATCCCTTTAGCTTTCTATTCATAGAAACGGAATCATGTATGTATTTTAACATGCATATTGGATCGCAATTCTACGAATTTGGCTCACTTGATCCTACCCAAAATGCCATGGATTTCGGAAATGTAAAAATTCCGACAGATGGCGCTCGCAACTCTCTATTACCAAAGAAAGGGAGCAGACGCGACTAACAAAAAGCTAGCCGTTATGTAACAGCTGCGTTAGGACGATTTGGGGTCCTCGCCCTTGTTCAGTGTGACATTATTTATAAACGAAATGGCTACCCACTACGTTCATTCTTTAATGAATTGATAAGCTCGAACTTGAATAACAACATAAATTATTAACAATCTCACAGACTGAGAATCGATAACCATTAATTTGAAAATGCTTCCCAGAGAACCTTGTATCTGTTTATAAGCTTATTTTTTCTCCTTATTATCTTAACAATAAATTGTGTAATAATAAAAAAGAGCCTGTGTTGCAACTGTTTAACTATTTGCAATACATTCCTCTAGCACTGTCGGAAGAATTAATAATATAATAATTAACTAGGTTAGGTATTTTAGTTATGTTTAGTTTACGTAATAGGGTCATGCACAATACGTTTTTGTATTCGCAGCAGTAGGTGTAGTGTGTGTGAGTTAGTCTAGAGATGGAGTACAAGTTAATAAACGATATATAAAAGACAAATGTTTTATTATTGTTTTTGAAAAAATCCAATAAAGATATGTATTGCATGTAAATATGTAATACAAAGTATATACTACTTATAACTTATAACCGAATATTTCAATATTTCCGCCTACCATTTCAATTCAGCTTATTTCATATATGTATCCGATACCTTCTAAACGTGTCATTAACTGTGCTTTTAGTTACGTCCAAAGCAAGGGCTGGCGACTATTGGAATAGAATCAGCGACTATTGGAATAGAATCAAAAAGCTAGTTTTACGTTATATTTGTTAATTGTTTCGATTTTATAGATACTTTTTTCTCGAAGATTTGACTGTATTTCTCAAGCATATTATTTTAAAATATGTTTATTTGTAGCATTACCCTCATAGATCCCGGCTTAACAGGCCAGTAAATTTTTTAGTGTCGGACTAAAATTTGGGTAAATAGCAATGTGCTCTAACACAGAAAATGTGCTTTTTCTATCTAAAAAGAATTACATGGAAGAGGGCCTATATGCAAATCAAAACTTGTGTTTTATGCTTTAGTATTTCTCTTAAATACAAAATTTGGTAAAAATGAAGAAAACTTAAAATAAGCAAACCGCGTACTGCTACTAGTACGCCGGTATGTCCACTAGAGGCGCTGAGGTACGCGTCTACGTCCATGCCCATAGTTGCCATTCGAGTAAATTAGTCTTTCTACGATACGAGATAAGTAACTTATCTCTGGATACGACGTATACTTCATCCGTCTTCACTAGGATACTGAGCAAAAGCTTCGCAACATCAAGGCTCACTATTAGGGTTATCGCACACTAGCCTGTCACGGCCCAGCCCGATGCTGTTCATCGCCTAACGGCGACGGATAGAAAGGTCGCCCACTTTTCCGGTGACAACCGGCGACCGTGTGTCGTACTCGCAGATTTTTTTGCTAAGATATGGCGGTGAACGATTTACAAATTCGTTAGCGGTTGTTCTGATAACGAGAAAGTTGCAGTAATGGCCACACAGTAGAAGAAGAAAGTTAGAAGAAAAGGAAAGAGGAATATGTGTTATCTGTTCCGCTAGTTAGAAGAGAACCAATCTTGAAGAGTTTCATCATTTGTTTAATGCCCTGAAAGGAGATGAGAAGAAATTTTTCCAATATTTTAGAATATCATTTCTAAACTCTGAAGAGCAAGTGTGGAAATACTATAGAACATGCACCCGACAGATGTTGGCCGGCGACGCGCCCACTTGACCAGCCCAGCATGGTACACTGTGAGAAATGTAGCGGCAAGGCATACAATATACAGTCCGCGAAAAAAAATATGGTCGCATGTATTAAAAATGTAATTTTCGACAACTATTAATGCGTAATATAAAATAACATGCACAACGGTGAACGCCGTCGCTCTGTATGATTAGAGCACCTTTTCCCGCTATTTCTAATAGAGAAAATTGAACTAAACTAATAAATATAAACATTTGTAACTGAAATATTTAGATTTCAACATGACAACTAAATTAAGCAACAAAAATTTGGCAACGTTGCATTGATTTTTGTATACGAACAGTGACCTTGTAAAATGGAAGCCGTAAAGTGTAGGATTACCCGATTTTGGTAAAGGCCTTTCACAACAACAATGTCTCTAATCGCCTCGTTCAACTTTTGGTTTTGAAGCACCATCAGAAAAGGCTATTTATGGTTTGCAAAATTTTGTCGTGGTCGTGCTTCCGTCAGTGATGAATTTCGTCAAGGTCGACCAAAATCGGTTGTTGTTCCAACAAACATCAATGCTGTGCGCAACATGGTTGAAGCGGATCGGCATGTGGCTTACCGGGAGATAGAGGCATCCTTGGGCATATCGAAGACTGTAGTACATTCGATTTGGATGTACGAAAGGACAAAAGTAAACTTGGACGACGGCAAGCGACAAGGTAGTATCGACAGTATAAACAAGGCTCAGTTTCGTACAGGTTTATTGTGTATATTTAGGTTTACTTTTGTGCCATTCCACATATAGGTGTATATCTCTTCGGGATAGATTTCGCATATAAAATTGTTGTTGGTGAATTTTGGGTCTCCCCAGCGTAGGTGGTAGTATTTTTTGAAAAGAAGAGAAGTAGTTAAAAGTTATTAATTTTGAATTCAAAAATTCTGTAACAATACATATATTGTTTATGTGAGAGTACCTGAAATTCAGATTTTTAATACGTGTTTCATAAGTCCTTTCAATGGTAATGAATTTCAAATCGACGCAAATATTGGCTTTATGTGATCCAATTCCACGGTGAATTGTTTGAATTCAACTGTCCGTCGATGAACAATTTTCCCCATCACCGCGAATTAAAAACGGAGTCCCGCAAATACGTTGTAATACAGGAATAGCGAGCGTATCGATCCAGACGTTATACCAAAGAGTGCTCTTGATTGGTGGCGAACGTTGCGATTGTGAAGTTTTGTACATCACGCTAAAATCAAACGCCAATACTCTACGGCTAAAAAGTATTTTTTGGTCGCTTTAATGCGACGGTTTGTTGTATCACAAACTAATGCTATCGATTTGTGAATATTAATTGTGATTGTGCAATGTTAGACTTTGTAAACTGAAAAATGTTTGCGATATTCGTACAATAAATCCGATTAAACAACAAGCTGTTGTAAACCTCAAAAGATTTAAGCCGCTCCAGATAGACTCAATGTGTGAAACCTGCTGTTCAGTGTTAACAAATCGGGTAATATTCCTACAAAGTACTTGAAGATACCTCTGGGTATCTTCAAGTACTTTGTAATGGGCATCAGTAAGTTTGCATCTGGGCAAAACAAGTTAGGTGCTTGCAACTCTGGCCAATTTAATTCGTATGTATTAACAACATTTGTGCTCACGTCTTTACCCGCATACGAGGATGGTATAATAAATACATGTATTAACTGAATTGTTTTGTATTTAGTAAATTTATTTCTCCGCTTCTCGCCAAGCCATTTTTTCAAGTTTGGAAAGAGAAAGAAGTCATGAAGTGCCAAATCTGGCGAATATGGTAGATGGAGTACAAATTCGTACCGTAACCGGAGTAGTTTTTCTGTCGCAATTGTCGATGCCGGGGCGTTATCACTATGGTAAAGAATTTTTTTCTTCGCTAGGTGGATGCTTTTTCTCTTTCGTTCAGCGTCGAATTGGCCCAATAAATCAGCATACTACTGTCTCGTGATTGTCCTTCCCTTCTCCAAATAATCAATTAAGACTAAGCCTTGCGAATCCCAAAAAATCGTCGTCATAACTTTTCCGGTTGTTGGATCGTTTTCGCTTTCCTGGGTGCACGTCTTGGTGCATGGTCTTTATAACCTGCATGATTTCACAAATACATATGCAATGTTATTTATTTCAAATATTGAACCTTAGAATTATAGTTTATTACTAAAAGCGGAAATCTGTTAGGAACGAGGCATGACTGAGAGCGTCACAGCAATACGTCAGCAGTAGTAGAGGCAGAGAGGCGGCACGCATATGCATTGCTAGGTCACGTACATCATTCTATCGTTGCCTGCTCCTTCTAATGTTGACGCATTGCTAAATCACCTAACTGACTTTCGTCTTTGTTTATTACATACAAAGAAAGGATTTCTTAAGTCAATGAAATATATTTCATGACCCATATTTCTTTGAGTTAATATATCGAGTTCTTAAAATAAAGTTCTGTTGGGACAAACATCTAGCATTTTCGATTGAAAACTTATTACTTTGTTCCAACAATAGGATGCATATTTAAAAGAATTATTTCTTAGCCCAATGCATACTTCTTTGATTTGAAGAAATCTTTTCCTCTGTGCAGTGCTACGGATTAACTACAAAGCAAATGCTCATATAAATATTGTACGTACCCGATCCGCATGATATCAAAAGTACTTTGAGTGGTCGCTAGCCAAATATCTCAATGTTATAAAATTACTGCATATAATAATTTTTTCGCATTGTCTCATCCATTGTCGTTTTTCTGCAAATACTGATTGTTTTCCCACTTTCACCAGTACCAATATGTAAACATTCTCGTTGTTCTAAACTACTATAATATCAACGCCCCTTTATAAACTTACGAAATTTGCAAATTGAATAAAACATAATCCAACATTCTGGTCGCTCGGAAGTGACTCACGCGCTATAGTGGAATGTTACACTGCGAGACTGTCGCACACAGCATTTTTTTAAACGTGAGAAAGTCATCAACAAAAGGATTATTCGAACGAACGAAGAATTGAATTAGGATTTTAACTAATTTATAGGGGGCATTATTAATTTTTGTATCTATAAAGTTATTTATTTCGAATGAATAGAATTACATACTTGTTTATTGAACTCGGGAATCGTAGTTTATTTAGAGGTAACGTTGATTTTTTTTATTCTTTTGGGTACGACGAATTAAATAAAAAGCAAGTGCTCATATAGATATTGTACGTACCCGATCGAATCATCAATTTTCGCATGGTAGAAGGGAAATAAATGAATCTATGTCGATTATAACACAATATATTTGTAAACATAGGTAAATTTTTTGAATGTTACAGATTTACATTTTACAATTCAAGTTTAATTATTGGTTTAATTTTATTGCATTCATTTTATGCTAACTCTTACTGTTATGTATATTTTTATTACTAATTTTTTTATTGTTTCAGGTAGGAGTAGCTGCAATTCAAAATTTAAGGAGGTAAAACTATCCATCATATTTTCTTAAAATTTCTTATAAAATAATTCAATTCAATTTCTTAATTTCATTAATGTATTTACGAAAAGGCTAGTCCCTACGGTTTGCATTCATTCATTGAATGCGAACAATACATAAATCAGGCAATATATTAATAGTTTTTCACGTAGTAAATTTACTGCCGCATAGGCGGAATAGTTAGATGCTTGAGTTTTGTCACTAGTCGCTGCCGACTCAATACTACCGCGCGCGATAATTACGTAGTACTTCAGATCGCATCTAGCAAAGATAAATCGAGCAACCGGCGCCTCCACCAACTTTAATTAAAAATAGTTTGCCGTTAAAATGCGCATTTTAATGTAGTACGATAGCTCCTCTTGTCAGAAACGCCAGCGAGTTCATTCGACGAATCAACTACGACGGAAAGTCTAGCACGTAAAGTTGCCTCAATTCCATTTCTCCGTTCTGCTCATTAAGCGCGAGCTGCGGCAAATATCCAATGTAAATAGAATTGAAAACAAAAAAATGAGCATCACTACAGCGAACTTTTTCTTGCGTTCTTAATAATTTAGAGAATTATACATTTTTTTATCCTGTCAGAAAATTGTTGTGTTAAAGTTAATTACAGTTTGCGACTATGAAGTCTCTTGAGCTTCTGCTGCTTGTTCAAAAACAATAAAATTCATTACGGGCCAAAACACTGGGAGTGAAAAATTAAGGTAATGCTTTTGGAAACTTTGGACAGCTAGGTACTTAAGATTTTGAAATCTGGGGAAATTGAAAATTATCAATATTTCGTAAAATATATTGTTAGAATGTTTCATTGACAAGGAATGGTCGCCGGGTATGAAATTCACATTTTAATGAAACTTGGTGGAAATATAGCATTTTTTCTTAGTTGCTGAAACTCCATACATGATCAACATATACAGTTATGTTCGTATGTATTAAGCACCCCTAAAAATTTTAAAGATTAGCATAAAAAAATTGAAACAAAATTATTTGCATATGTATATCTACTTTATTATAAATAAAAATGTACATTATTAATATTTTTGGTCGGTTCCCCATGCGCTTTAAGAACAGTTTTAATCCGCCGTGGCATACTTGACACTAAATTAAAGCAGGTATCGGCGGAAATTAAGTTTCATTCTTGAATAATTTTTTCCCGAAGAGCCCGTTTAGAGTCACAATGGTGTGCAGAAACTTTCCTTTTTAAAATATGCCATAGGTGTTCTATAGGAGACAAATCGGGTGACTGGGCCGGCCAGTCTATTTTCATGAAACCATCGCATACTCTCTCTTGACCGATGGCAGGGAGCATTATCTTGCTGGAAGAAATATTCTGGAGTCTCTTCCTCAAAAAGTTTTAGCACTGATAGCTCTAAAACTTCCTGCAGCATCGCTGTATATCGATTGCTATTCATGCGACCTTCGCACAAATGCATTTCGCCGACTCCAGAAGCTGTCATACATCCCCAAACCATGATGCTACCGCCGCCAAATTTGACCGTGGGTAGTATGCATTGTTCCTGGAAGGCTTCACCTACCCTTCGTCTTACGTATTGTCGCCCAGATCGCCCCTTAATCTAGAAAAAGTATCACAAAAAGACTAAATAATTTATTCAAAAAAAAAATTAATAATCAATAAATAAATAAAAACTTATTAATTGATTGGATGCACTAAGTGATAATAAAGCTTACCTCAGTATTTGATTCGTCGGACCAAAGTACTTTTGACCAATCCTCGATGGTCCAATCTTTAAATTTTTTAGCACATAGTAAGCGCTTTTTTTTGTGTGCTTCGCTTAAGTACGGTTTTTTTCGAGCCACGCGACCGTGTAAATTAGAAGCGCCGAGACGTTTTCTTACCGTACTAGGGCTAATGGACACATTATGTCGAACCCACAATTCACTATAAATTTCTCTAGAAGATTTTCGTCAATTTTGTAACGCGATTCTTTGTATGAGTCGATCTGTTCGATGTGTGGTACGCCGTTTTCTTCCTGTTTTTGGTTTATTTTCGTAACTGCCAGTTTCTCTAAACCGTTTTAACGTGGTTTGCACGGCACAGCGCGAACATTTAATTTTTTTTGCAATCGCAGTTTGTGAAAAGCCTTCCGTATTAAGTAAAATTATTTGACTCCTTTCTGCGATACTTAATTCTCGTGTTTTCGGCATAATTTAACAATATTGTTTATAAAAATACTGTATAAAATATTTGACACTCAAACAACACGCATTCGAATAGTTATAAATACTTCGTCGGTTTGTGGTTTGAACAATACTAAATACGCCGGAACAAATAATTGCATTATAATCCTAAAATTGGCGACTATAAAACAGTTGAGGGTTTTAAATACATGCATGCGTTGCTTTTGTAAGATATTTTATGAGCGCCTATCTGGAATTTTTAGGGTACTTGAAATACAGAATTTTACCGGGGGTGCCTAATACATACGAACATAAGTATATGTACACAGAGTCTTACATTTAAGCCTAAATGTCCCACTGTTTTGTAATAATACGAAAACGTATTTTAAGTAAAAGTTGTTTGCCTTTCAATTCTGTTTAAAACCATATAGAATTTATGAATATATGAGTATTCCTAAAGTAAATATCATCATATTGCGATTTGAGCGCGATTTTTATTATATTGTGAGTTCAGCTTTATACAAATTGGGGGTAAAGTTTATTTCATTTTTAAAGAATTTTCAATTTGTGTTCGACATTATTTTATTTTAAATTTTCGGTATCTTAAACAATAAATTCTCGGCACACTCCGCACCACACAAATTATTAATTAACTCGGAAAGACCGTTTCGAAGACACGTGGGTCTACATCTTCAGCCGCGTACCGATTGGTGCCTGGTTCTCTACTTAGTGATCATCCGGTATATGTGAAAATATTTTTAGAAGATGCTCTATGAGGTCTATTACGTCACTAGAAAATTTTAGCTTCCCACTATTCATACAATAGTCGCACTTCTACAATTCCAGAAGGTTGGAATACCTGTATATTCATACCAAAATTTAAAAAATATCTCTCAAACGACAAAGTTTTTTTTTATATTCTGGGACTTTGTACTAATCCTGGATATTGGAAAATAAACGATTATTATATGCATTTCTTTATTCAAATAGTAGTTCTGAAACTTTTAGCGTCTCGAAAATATAGGTTTCGATAGAACCTATTTTTTATTTTTATCTATTTTAATTCTGCTTTACAACTTTTTATCTTTTTCTAATACGTTAAATAATTATAAATATTATTATATTATATTTTGAATCTTACTGTATGATTATTCTATTTCATTTAATTATTGTTCATATATGTACTTGTATTAATTATATGTTTGCTTTAATAATTCAATAACTGTATACTTTTCCCATTTCTTTAATAGCAAATACAGCTTCTTATTTATTCAGATAACATTCAAACGTTCAAACATTATTTCGCTTAATTACCGATAGTGACATCTCTTTTCCAAGAATATTCTAGTATGTGTGCACATTGTGTTCCTAATATTGAATTTCGTTTGTGTAAATTGTGATAAAACCAACTATAAAATCCTTGTTATGATGGATATCATGCAGTAAGAGTATCGCATAGGTTCCTTCGTGTAACTCATTGTAAAACATAGAATATAGTATTATTACAATAAAGTTAGTGTTAAGATTCGATTTCTTTCATTATTACAATAACAAGACCTACACCACCAAGAGCAGACTGAGGTTAAAAATAAATCACGTGTTCTTTTCTTTACTGTACACATTGTTTCCTTGAAAAGTTCATTTAACAACAAAGAATTTTTCATAAAACGATTGTTCAACTAAACTGTTAACATTAACAAATTTCTTGGCCTACGTAGGACCTAACGGAACGAAATATGCCAAAAGGAACGCATCGAAGGTCAAAGTGTCGCCCCGCTGCGATGCCGTAATCGTAGAATGAACGCCGTATTCGGAGTTCGTCCCGCAAGCTTCGCATCCGGTATCCGACAAAAAAAGAAAATCCACCATTACGAATAGTTAGGTGTTCGAAAGAGAAAAAATATCCGCTGTTATTAGAACGCTGGCCACGAGCGGTACCGCGCATCGGCGTAGAATCAGTTCGGACCGAGAGGAACGGTAGTATTACTTCGTCTGCGGAGCAGTACGGACATTTTCGCGGCCGGTCATTTGCGCAATTGTTTATCTGTCCTAGAAAAATTATGATTTCGTCAGCAAAACGACCGCGGTCGGACAAACTTCGAAAATTTATTGCAGAAATTCCTGACTTAATATATGAAGGTGCTAAAATTAAATGTGTAATCTGTAAAATCCCATTAATGTGTTGGTCCAGACAACATTGCCTACGACACGTAAATAGTGAAAAGCATGTCTCAAAAAGAAATTGCGCACGAGATAATGAAAAATTTATATTTAATTTATGCGTTACGTTTATCGCATGTAATATACCGTTTAATTTACTAGACAAGGAACCATTTATCTGCTTTTGGAATAACTATTCGGAGTGCAAATTACCAAGTCGAACATCGTTACGAAGAATTGTGCCATCTGCGCGCGAACATATTGAACAAAAATTAAAATCGGAGTTGAAAGATCAAAAATTGTGGTTATGTGTCGACGAAACAACAGATCGGAAGAAACATTCTGTTCTTAATGTAATGGCACGCAAATTGGAATCTCATCAATCGGCACCTTCAATTCTATTAGTCTCCAAACGAATACAACAGTGTACTGCCGAAGTAATTTCAAAATTAGTGTTAAATACATTGGACAAGTTTGAACTTTCAACAAACCAACTCTTGATGTTAGTGAGTGATGGTGCTGCAAACATGCTTTCTGTAGGCCGGTCTCTTAAAAAGCATTCTGCTAATTTGTTACACATTACGTGTAAAATTCATGCGCTCAATCTTGTGGCGGATAGTATCAGAAAATATTATCCTGAGGTAGATGCTTTAATAGCGCATACCAAAGCAGTAACTATTTGTCAAATCACCGAAACGTATTCGCGAATTTCACAGACTGTGTCCCCGTATACCAGAGCCACCAGAACCTATTCTAACTCGTTGGGGAACATGGTTGCAGGCCGCGTTTTATTATCATATATATTATTTTGACAATATTAAGAACGTGGTTTTACAATTCGATACAAAGGAAGCTGCCGCTATCCAGAAAAACCAGTCGAAATTTCAAGATAGTCAGGTTAAAATGGATTTAAAAATCATTCACTACAATTACTTCGGGCTAGCAGATGCAATAGAAAAATTACAAAATCCTGCGGTGCCGTTAGAAGAATCTCTACAAATAGTGCAACATGTTCACGCACAGCTATGCGCGATTGAAGACGCAAAAAATGTTTCTGTTCTAGAAAAATTTGAAAGTGTTTTTGAGAAAAATTCTGATTTTGGCACATTAAGACACATTTGTGAAGGTGCGTCAACAGAGTCGTTAAGTTATTTGCAAGATTATTTTACTTACGCCAATATTACGTCACTAGATGTAGAACGTTCGTTCTCTGCATATAAACGCATTTTTTCCTCCTGCCGTACTAGTTTTGCCGAAACAACAATTGAAACATATCTAATGTTGCAGATATTTAACAGACATTATTCACTTTGTGATTTCACGGAGGACTCTTAAAATGGTAAGTGTTTGAGCACGTGTTATTTAATTTTTATTTAAAAGATGAGCGAAATTATTTGCAGCAGCAAACATCTCTGTTAGCAGAATAACTCTAGTGGAACGCGAGGCCTGGTCGACTCTACACTACTGCGCGGCACCGCTCGTGGCCAGCTTTAATAATTATTCTAATAAGAAATATGAAAAATAAATAAATAAAAAGTACAGGTACACTGCCACTGCACCATACAAACATACTCTCCAATGTAACCTTAAACTCAATTTTTCTGAAAGTTGGCGGGTCAGTGTTCACTAATGTTTCAATATACAGTAAAACTTCGTTATAACGGGCCTAGGAAAAAGAGCGCTATAACCGGGAAAGCGCTATTACCGGCAAATCTTAAAAACGGCAAAAAATGAACAAAATTTATTTTAAAACGTCTTTACATATACGTACACATTAAAAAAACATTTGACGATATACATATGCCTATAAAAACAAACTGCAAGTATTTTACTTTTTTTTAATAAAGTAAAAGTTAATAAAACCTATTTTATATAAAACTTGTCCGTTAAAAAAAAGAAATATGTATAAAACAAACTATACGTTCCTACAAATTTTACTTCTTAAAAAAAATCATCAATTTGTGTTTATTTATAGTGACAGATGGTTTTTTTTAAACTGCATTTTCTACTTACAAGAAAAAAATGCTCTGATTGTCTTCATTTTCTACTTCTGATGGTGCATTGTAATCGGCGATTAGTGTCTCAACGCTTAAAACGTCATTGATCACTAGCCCATTGTCGAAGTCATCAAAACCTTCCAACTCAGTCAATCTTTCTTCCATTTGTAAAAGGTCTCTCCAGCCTTTGTCAATTTTTAACTCTTCGGTTTCTTCTTCCCTTGTAAAGTTCCCAACACCTGCTTTATTGAAACAATTAAAAATGGTCTCTTTCGTGATGTCCATCCATGCAGCGTATAAAAAGTGGAGAGCATCAAAAACAGAAATTGTTGGAGAAGTCGAGTTTGAGCTGTCCATAATCGATAGATATCGTTGGACCATCCTTTTCCTGTAACCTTGCTTTTTTAACTTTTATGAACCTTGATCAAGTAGTTGAAGCTCACTTGTGGTCTTACGTGGTAGGAAAATCAAGTTGATGTTTTTGAGATTCACCTGTTTCGGATGCGCAACGCAATTGTCGACAAGCAAAAGTATTTTTCGGTCTTTCAATTCGATGTCCCACTCATTAAGCCATTGCACAAATCTATCTCCGGTCATCCATGCACGAGATTGAGACGAATAAATGCAGGTAATAGTTTTCACATTCTTAAAGCAACGTGGCTTAGCGTATTTTCCAATTACAAGCGGTTTTTTCTTGTCTGTGCCTGTGCAATTCGTGCATACGAGGGCCGTTGGGCGTTCTTTGCTTAATTTCCCTCCGTGGCATTTTTCGTTTTTTAAAACTAAAGATTTATCTGGCATCACTTTAAAAAACAACCCGAATTCATCCGCATTATAAATTTCTGAGGAATTGTAGCCAGAGGTGAGGATCGATATTTGACTTTTCCAGTCAGATGTTACATCAGGATCTATTGAATTTGACTCATCACAAATTTGTTTGTAAACGATAGAATGCCTGTTTTTAAATCTATCGAGCCACCCGCTTGAAGCGGTAAAGTCTGTTATTCTAGGACGGTCGGCCACTTGGAGGGCCTTTTCTTGTAAAATTGGGCCACTTACCGGGATGTTGGAGCTCCTGGCCTGGATGAACCAACTTTTCAGAATCGTTTCTAGCTCTTCATATTTCGCGGATCGTATTTTTTTACGACTAGTTCCCTCGTGCACCGAAACAAATTCACTCCGCTTCTTTAAAATTGTACGTAAAGTTGAAGCACTGATGTTTTTTGACGCCGCAAAATCTTTTTGATTTAAATTGAATTTATCAGAGTCTTTTATAAGATCACTTTTTTCTTTTATCGAAAACGATTTGCGCGACATGTTGCCAGGAGCTTTAAAAGTAAAAGACTGAAAGGAAACCTTGATTACGCATGCGCTAAGCGAACAAGTAAGATTTTCGGAAAATTGTCTGGCTAAGATGTGTGGAACATCTTGGAAGGATTTGTTGACACTAATATTTCATAGAAATCGTAATGATGTTCACTTCCCAGAAAGACCCAGAATTACACCATTTCCGTTTGCTTTTTAAAAATTTAATTTTAATTTATCTTTATCCCTTTCTAGTGTTTACAAACAAAGTTAAAAAATTAATAATTCAAGTATGTATGTACATTAAAGAATCCTCCAATGGGGCGTTATAAGCGGGAAATGGGAGCGTTATAGCGAACAAAAGTACTACAGAAAATTAGTCGCTGGGACAGGGACCAAGGAAAGAATGCGTTATAGCCGGGAAATCGTTATAAACGGGAGCGTTATAACGAAGTTTTACTGTATTAACATCCTAGGGGTAATGTACTACCGCACGAAGCCTATTACTAAACTGAAATTCCCAGACTGTGCCCTTCCCTGGTATGTTTGTAGTAAATAGACGCATTTGTACCTAAAAGGTGGCTTATTTCGTAATCGTATTGTTGTTGTTTGAGCTTGTTACCCTTCACAGAACACTGCTTTGTTGTATTAAATTTGCCTTTTAAATTGTTTACGACGGCTTGAGCACTTGCCGGGAGCGTCGCGTCGTACCATAGCAATTTACGAAATGCGTCCGAAGTGCGTGTTCTTATACTTTCATTATTCTCGGTTGGGTATTATATGTATAAAATGCCTACCTATACAAAGCTACATCGACCATAGTTCACCTAGCACAAAGACGGCATAAAATTTTATTAATACACGACGGCACTCTAAAGATAGGTCAATGATTCGACGGCATGTGTGTTTTCCACTGTTTATTTATGTAACATAAAGAAAATGCTAGCAGATATGAGCGTTGAGAACGCGCAGTTGTGACATAAATGTTAGGCGTAAAGGAAGTTCGTAATAAAGACGTCGAAGGATCACAAGTAAAGATTCATGGTAGTGCTAAAGATGAAACGAACTGGTTTGAAGTATTTATCTGAGCGAAATACTAAACCCTAATAAACGTTAATACTACCTGGCAACTGAGAATTTCTATATTCAATAACTGCCAATAAAAAGGAAAAGGGGGAATTGCTGTGAAAGCGAAAAACTAGGTCGAATAACACCTGAAATAAAGATTCCGTGAAATGTTTAGCAAAGATTCAAAAATAAAATTTTACTAACCCTAATTAGGACAGCTTTTATGACGTTTTAGCACTGAAACATGTCGCTAAACGTAAAACATGAGTTGGTAGAAGATACCAGAAAATACGCCATATAATGTCTACATGTCAAATACATCTTTGGGTTTTGCGATTTTTAAAATTATCTTTCACAATACTACAGATTAGATAATATACAGATACGAAACTTTCTGTCGACTCCTCTGATCTCGTACAACAAAATTTCGTGACCTTGTACTTGCATCGCCATTTTGTAAATGGGGTTGTCAAACTAATGTTTACATTTGTGAATTCGTTTGTTTTGTTTATTGCAAGTTATTTCGATTAGGCCTCGGGTTCCACTGAGAGCTATTGTTTGCTGTCATAAATACTTTCGCGTAGTTGTTAAATAAAAATAAAATAATGCGTGCTCAAACACTTACCATTTTAAGAGTCCTCCGTGAAATCGCAAAGTGAATAATGTCTGTTAAACATCCGCAACATTAGATATGTTTCAACAGTTGTTTCGACAGACCGAGTGCGGCGCGAGGAAAAAATGTGTTTATATGCAGAGAACGAACGTTCTACATCTAGTGACGTTATATTTGCGTAATTAAAATATTCTTTGAAACAACTTAACGGTTCTGTTGACGCACCTTCACAAATGTGTCTTAATGTGCCAAAATCAGAATCTTTCTCTAAAACACTTTCATATTTTTCTAGAACACAAACATTTTTTGCGTGAACATGTTGCACTATTTGCACTGATTCTACTAACGACACCGAAGGATCTTGTAACTTTTCTATTGCCTCCACTAGTCCGAAGTAATTGTGAATAATTTTTAAATCCGTTTTAACCCCACTATCTTGAAATTTCGACTGTCTTTTCTTGATAACGGCAGCTTCCTCTGGATCGAATTGTAAAACCACGTTCTTAATATTTATGATAATAAAACGTAGCATTTAACCAAGTTCCCCAACGTGTAAGAATAGGTTCTGGTGGCTCAGGTATGTGGGGGCACAGTATGTGAAATTCGCGAATACGTTTCGGGGATTTGACAAACACTGCTTTTGTATGCGTTATTAAAGCGTCTACCTCAGGATAACATTTTCTGATACCATCTGCCACAAGATTGAGAGCATGAATTTTACACGTAATGTGTAACAAGTTAACAGAATGCTTTTTAAGAGACCGGCCTACAGAAACCATGTTTGCGGCACCATCACTCATAAATTATGAGTGAAACAACTGTTGAAACTATATCTAATGTTGCAAATATTTAACAAACATTATTCACTTTGTGATTTCACGGAGGACTCTTAAAATGATAAGTGTTTGAGCACGCATTATTTTATTTTTATTTAACAACTACGCGAAAGTATTTACGACAGCAAACATCTACACACAATAGCTCTAGTGGAACCCGAGGCCTAATCGAAACAACGCCGCTGCCCGTTGGCGCGCGTGGCCAACTCTCGTTATAATTATTCTAAATATTCAGTTTTATCTATATTTAATTAAGTTTGTTTAAATAATAATGTAATTTAATTTAAATACTACTCCGAAGTATGATGCTTTTATTTCTATTTTGAAAACGAAATCATTGTACAATAATACAAGAGATGAACAATTTGATGAACATTAAAATAAATACAATTATTTTAAGAATGCGCAATATTTTTGTACTTTAAAAATAGATTTCTCTTCATATGTAACAAAACTAAATCTGTAGGATTATTATTACTATTATTAGTAATATTATTATTATTACTAGAAGTTGAAAAGAAGTACTACAATCGTACAACATCAGGAAACAAAACAATTAAAACGGATAATCGGTCTATGGTGGTCAAAGAAAAAAGGTGTCTTTTTTATTCACTAACTCAATAATTCGCTCATTATTCAGGAGTATAAACTAAATGTGAAAAATGGTTATAATAAAGTAATTCCATTACAATTGTATCTACTTAAATGGAGATAAATTGAAATAGCAAATTTGATCGTCGATTAGTCTTTGCAATAAAAATAATTTTAACAGCAATTTAAAATTGTATTATTATTATTATAGTCGCAAATGCCTTTAGTCACTGTGACCTTAATAGATCTATTGTAATAAAATGCTCTTGTGTGTGTTTGAATAATTTTAATGAATCCTAGTACCTCCTTCAGTTCAGTAAGTGTGGAAAATGACCTACTGAAATGTTGGTGTCGTGTACATTTACGTAGAATGTGTTCTGCCGTCTCCAGATCTTTTTTGCATAGACGATAGATTTGATCTCCAGCTTTTCCTAGTTTAAATAATAATATTTTAGGGCTACATGACCTATCAAAAATCCTGCCAGTAATCTAAGGTTCCCTTTGCAGAACGATAGCACTATCGTGCTGTCTTTCGCAGTCCGAGGCCTTTTAATTATCCTCCCATGTCTTGATTGCACGTTTTATGTGGATCTTTTGAAGACCACAAAAGTGGTTACGAACAGTGAAAAACATGTTCGCTGCTTCTTTGGCCGTCTTATCTACAGGATTTTATATTATCATTTTTTTTGTGGTTTCGCACATGTTTTCAGTTGTTTAAAAATATCTTCTTAATAATTGTACACACACACATATAATGTAACTGCTATTGATCATGTTGCAATAGGTCTTCTTTCCCATAATTTGATATTCACCTTTTGCATCTAAGAAAATACATTTCTTTTATTGTAAGTAATCATATTTTTCATGGTATTCTTACTTTTCGGAATCTTCTGAACATTCCATTGGTTTCCATTTTGTATTTGTTATAGGTATAACTGGGCATAGTATGTAGCTTTACTTAAAAAGCATCCATTTTAGATGCGTAATGATTAGAGTAACCTTAACTTGCGGACTCGCATAGGCGTCGGTATTACGGGTTAATATAAGAATACCAAAAATTCATAAATAAATTAAACCGGTAGAGAAGCAAGCATGTGGTGTCGACCTTGAATATAAATCATGTTAAACCGCGCTGAGAGAGATTTCGTTTTAGTACCGGTTGAGCTGTTGCAGAGATTTGTCGAACGGTTAGGGTTATGTACTTACGTGTCGCTTTTGAAAATATAGCTGGTGTTTTTTGTGTGTTGTAGTATTATACCAAGTACATAATTAGTGTATCGTTTCATATAGAACTAATATTTACATACCTAAGAAAACAATGCCTCGTAATAGATTTGCTACTAATGTACATAAGTATGTGTCACTTTTTCCCCATTTAAAATATGACGGTAGTGCAGCTTTTTGCTTAATATGCAATGTTCGTTTGGCTGCATTGGACAGAACTGATTGCCAGAGGCATGTCAATGGTATTAAGCATATGAGAAATGCAAGAACTGAAATACCTTATACACTATTCCTCATACATTTATTAATTATGTTTACCTCTTGTAATCTTCCGTTGTCGTTGGTGAGAAAAGCAGCTTTTAAAACGTTTTGGCGACAATACGTTCCAAAGTACCCATTACCCTCACAAACACAATTACAGAATCATTTGCCGCGAATGAAAGAGATGCTAGAAAATGTGCGTAAACTTGATTTGTGTTCCAAAAAAATATGGATTACCGTGGATGAGACGACCGATATAAAGAAAAACAGTATTGTGAATGTAATAGCTCGCGTTTTATCTAGCGAGAACACAGCATCTCGATATTTGTTAGCTTGCAAACGTGTTCAACAATGTACCGCGGAAAATATTCAAAAAGTGATAATGAACGCTTTGAAAAAATTTAAAATTGCCCAAGATCAAGTTGTGATGATTGTGACAAATAGTGCAGCAACGATGTTAAGTGTTGGGCGATCCTTAAAACATATATTTCCTAACTCAATACATATAACCTGCGTGCTGCATGCTTTGCATTTAATTGGTGAAGTTGTTCGACAACACTACGGAAACGTTGATCGGATGATTGGAAGTACTAAAGCAGTGTTTCGTAAATCTCCTAAACGTTTAAAAGAATTTCGTAAATTTTGTCCAGGTATTCCAGAACCTCCTGAACCAATTTTAACGCGATGGGGTACTTGGCTAACAGCAGCTTCTTACTATTTGATCCATTTTCAACAAATTCAATCGGAATGAATCCAAAGCAATTAGAGAATTTCAAATTCCTCAACTTTTAGAAGATTTAACAACAATATGTACCAATTATACAGTATTACTAGATGCCATCAGAAAACTACAATGTACTGAATTGTCATTGCAGGAATCATTGGACATAGTGGAGAGTGTAAAAAATAAATTACACACATTAAATTATTGATTATGCGCTAGTCAAAAGTTGGCAGATGTTTTAAGGAAAAATCCCGATTTTAATACTTTAGAGGCCGTTTATAATAAGTGTAAGAATAGTGAACTTTTAAGTGATTTTGAAAAACAGTTTCTACATGCAAATGTAACTTCCTTAGATGTGGAGAGATCGTTTTCTATGTATAAGAATATGTTTTCTTGTCGACGCACAAGGTTTAAAGAAGTAACTGTGGAAACATATGCAATGATGCAAGTTTACAGTAGTTCACATCCTGATGCCTCTACTTTGTTGAATAATTAGCAAGTAAGTTTATTTATGAATTTTTCGTATTCTTATATTAACCCGTAATACCGACGCCTATGCGAGTCCGCAACTTTTGGTTACTCTAGTAATGATAAAAGGAGGTAATGTCTCTGCGCGACATAGGCGTGCGCTTCCTTCAGTAAGTACAATACCAAAAAAAAAAGTAATAAATCGAATAATAATGACAGAACTAATCAAGAATTATAATATCTGAAAAGTTGTGAAACACTCACCCTTTTAAGCAGCGTTATCAAGTAGGTTGGCGAGCTACATCGGAATTACCGAACATTAACAGCCCGCTACCCCGGTGAAGTGCCTATGTATCGCAGAAACTATTATCTCACTCTAGTAAAGAATATTACCTTTTTGTTCCTTTTTTGTAAAAGCAATTTGATAAGAAATAAAAAAATAGGTAGTTGTATTTGAAAAAAATAAGTGTTGACACTTTTTCCATTTTCCAAAGTTTAATCTTAATTGTCGGACAAGCTGTATAATGTTTTCGAGAAATTCATTCGGTCTCTAATCCTACTCTATACGGTCAACAGTTCTGCAAAATTTCAATTTTCCAAGTTAAACGCTAAACGCAAAAATCTTTAAAAAATGCAAATATTTCAAATGTCGTCAGAAATAGTAACATTTTCTTATCAAACGAACCTTAAAATTGAACTAGGAATTCAACATTTTAAAATAAGAAAGTTGACAGCTAGTTCAAGCATGACCGGAGGTCTTAGATAATTGCAAATAGTTTAGTTCAATAGTACGTGTAGGGTTTAGTTTTCAGAATTTTGCAAAGTAGAATCTTTCATATATCATCCTATATACATATCTACGTTTCAGATTATGCGCACAAAATTCTATAATTTTTGTAAACATTTTTTCCCGTAAACTGTCATACTCATAGACAATAATCAAAGTACGGTACAATTACCATTTTAAAAATCTACAATTAATACTTCGAATATTGTATTTATGTGAGGTTTATTATTGAATATCATAATCTCAGTCTGTTTAGTATTTACAAACAATGTATTTATCTCTTAACAACTTTTATAATGATAATACAAATAATTATACAATGAGATCCTAAGGTATATCCCCCCTCCCCCCTAATACTAACTTCTGAACGACAGAAGCTAGCTTCAAAAATTTGATTAAAAGTAGATCATGCAGTCACTAGAGCAATTTCTAGGAAATTTTGTTATTTATATCGAATGAGTAGAGTTACTTGCTTATGGGAATCTTAGTTTCTTAGTTCTAACGTTGTTTTCTTGTTCTTTCGGTTGCGACGAATTAATTACAAAGCATTTGGCTACCCGGCCGATCCAGTCATTGCTTTCCATTATACAGGCTGCGGCAAAATGGACTTCCACATGTTGTGCCGCTGGCCTGGCGTGAAAGGGTGTAGAGCAGTGGAGGGTATGCCAACCGGTCATGCGCGTAATAAGGTTTGCCAGTCGGCACAATGGTTTGGTCCGGTGAGCAGCGGGGCTATGTGATTGAAGCGTTTTTTTCAAAAACGAGGAATCAGTGACAGCGACACAAAGAACGTTTCGTACGCGCTTCCATTAGAATCCAAACGCGGCTGTTTCAAATTGGAAAACAATACTGAAGTGGGTCGCAAATCTAAGGGTAACTGGTTCTGCATTACCAAAGAAGCTATCTGGCTGCTCTAGGAGCATCAGTACACCTGAGAACATTGCTGCCGATAGAGTGCCTGTAGGGCAGTCTCCAAAGCGTTCTGCTCGAAAACATGCGGCTGCACTCGGGATTTCTGATAGGTCTGTAAGGCGTATTTTGCACGGTGAGCTACATTTTCACCCGTATAAAATTATGACAGTTCAGGAAGTGAGTGCGCAAGACTCGGAAAGGCGTCGGCATTTGCGTCAAGAAATCCTTACAAATGTGCATCCCGAAGCTATTGCGATGAAGCTTATTTCTATATTTGTGGCACAGTGAATAAGCAGAACTTTCGGTACTGGGCTCTCGAGCATCCCTGAGAGCTTCACTTAAGACCTCTTCATAGCCCAAAAGTCACCGTATGGTGCGCGATTTCTAGATGGGCATTGTGGGGCCTTATTTTTTGAAGAGAATGGCGTTACCGTAACTGTGAATCCTCTCCGGTACTGACATGTTGGAAAACTTTTTCCGACCCCAATTGGCACAATTCGAAGAGCACGATGCAGACTCCTTCTGGTTCTAGCAAGATGGTGCCACAACTCATACCACTCGCCGTTCTCTTACCATATTGCAGGAAATATTTCCTGGGCATTTTTTATTTTGGGGCTACTTCAAAGGTAATAAGATTTACAGACATCGGCCTCAAGCTCTTAACCAACTTAAGGACACAATACGACAGGAAATTGCCGCTATTTCTCGAGATGTACTAGAAAGAGTTGCAGAACTTCTTGGATCGACTTCGTGTGTATATTACCCGTGAGGGCCGCCATTTGGATGTTGTTATTTTCAAAACGTAAATAGATAAAATCTTATAATATGTAATATTGAAAAATATAAAGTTCTTTTCCTTAACGTTTACCGTTTATTTGTTATTGACCTGTCAAATGTGAGTCCATTTTGCCGCATCCCGTATTTTCGCTATATTGAAAGGTTGAAATGAAAAGGCGGTCTAGATCTCACAAGTTCTGAGATTTGGACCGCTTTTTCATTTCTACCTTTCATAATTTCGTCTCACACAGAGTCACTATGGATTATTTGCTCTATATTATTCAGATTATGATCACTAGCATATTTTTTATTATAATTATGCATTTACGTAATTACAATACTTATTACCCTACAATGACAAAGTCCGTGGAGATATTTCAGACTTAATTAAAGCTATTTTTAATACTCTATTTGTAACCCTGCGAAACTGCTCGAAAGCTTTTAAAATTTTGCATACGGAGACATTCTATATGCACATAGCTAACATTACACAGTAGTTTTGGCATCCGTATGCGATCTTTTATGTCTTGGCAACTATATAGCGTTCTTCTCTGATGCGAAACATACCATTGTAGATGGTTACTTCCGCGTTTTCTTAGATATTCCTGAAAATCGGTCTATAAGTTTGGAATATTTCCACTTATATTCAGATGATGAAAGAATTAACTGGAGAATGGTCGGCTGATATCCAAATTGCGTTTTTGAACAGGAATTGAAGCTACAATATTGTGTATAAATTTTTTATTCAATTTTACTCCAAATAGGACTAACAAGCACACAGAAAATATTTTTGACAGCAATAAAAGACGCAAAAGCGCACATCTTACAAACTAAATTTTAATTTTCTAGTGGATAATTGGTTACTTTCGTTTTAGCAGGGGAATACAATGACTCAGGCTTAGACTCCGAACTGTTGTGGCTTTCGTTAGTCACAGTTTCTTGTTCATAATCGGGGTCTTTGCAAATATCTTCGCATCCCGCCAATTCTCTCAAAGCAGTATTAAAATCGCGCCATCTTTTATTGTTGGTTTGTTCAATACGACAGAATTCTCTGCTAACACCCATACGAATTTTTAAAAATTGAGCATTAATTTCTTCCATGAAGGTTTGTACAATATCTTTGTTGAATCTAATAATTTCCTTTTTCATACAATTTAAGCAACTTTCTTCAATAACTTGTAAAAACGGAACCTGTTTGTCACCGACACTATCAGGTATTGGATCAGTCCACTGCTCAGCATTGCTATCTAATCCGTCATCCATACCGCCGGGTATTCGAGACATTAATGCTGCATACATAAAATCGCCAGAAGCTTTAGTTTTTAAGTCAGATTCGACATTTGAGATCTGTGTAGTTGACAATGCTTCATCAATCAATATCGGTTCAGACATGGATTCTCTTAATTTATTATTCTTTTCGTCTGCCAAATCATTGCAAAACTGGATTCCTCTTATAGCATTCTTCTGCGCGCTAATAGAACCTTTGGTATAGTTCGGTTGTCGTTTATCAACAAAGAAAATTCTACCACGGGTGGTTCCTACAGCAAACTCCTCGCCCGTCAAGGAACAAGTAACAGCCGAGAGCTCTGAACTAAAAATTTTGTTAAAAACCATTTCCCTAGAACGCAGGTCATATATGCACATTCTCCTGTCCATCCCAACGGTAGCTAGTAGTTCTTCACTGGCTGAAATCGATATATCCGCGATATTCTTAGTATGGTTTTTCGCAACAAACTTTGCTGTATTGGACTGGACATCCCAGATTGCCACGACTCCTTCTTTACTTGCTCCTGCTAAATACAATTCTCTACATGGATGAAACATCATAGATGACAGACTATAACTCCAAGGAACAAAGAAAGTGGAACAGACATTTCCCTTGGTATTATAGAGATATATCTGTCCACTCTTACAACCCGCTGCCAAAACGGTATCTTTGGGAGTATAATCCATAAACATTACAGGTGATGGTAGAGTGGTAAATGTTTTAACTATGTCTTTGGTGTTAACATTAACAACATATATTTTTCCACTTACTGATCCGAAGGTTGCAAATTCTTCTGTGTACTTAGAAAATATTCCGACGTCTGGAAATTGCTCTTCGTTGGCAATATCCAATGTAGAACAGACGTCTTTTGATTCAGATGTTCGCTTTACAACTATAGGTTTATTGCCAGATGGTATAGCTAGCAATTGCTTACCAGTAATTGACCAAGATATATTTTTGAAGAAACTGTTAGGATCGCGAGGCAGAGAAAGGCTATATAATGTTTTACCACTGGACCATTCATGAATTTTCACTTCTTGCCCGCAGGAAGCAATGAGTTTATTAAAACTCATTTTAGAATTTTTCCAGGAATACTTTTCAAAGACACATAGGATTTCTACTGAAATTTAATACATTATTTACTGTACCATTATATAGAAGTTGTATACATGTCAATGTCAGTTATACTACTGACAACTCTAGAACGATGATAACCAATAGAAATTTTAAAGGCTTCTACGCTATGCAACCAAAAATTAAAATATTAATGAGCTATGCAATATAATATTAGTAGACAGTAATACTATAATTACGTTTGCATTACGAAATCAGCTGTCAATGTTTTTACTGACACATAATTCTGAAATGGTTGTCAGTACGCTGCTTTTGCACGTCAAGATAATGTATGTGTTTCTTGTAACCGTTAACTGTTGTCAAGTATGCCCTTCAAGGAGGCACGCAAAAAATTTGCTGCGATAAACATTTCCAAAAGCCAAAAAATTTAAATGGAAATCCTATTTTTTTTTTTACCGAATCGTTTAAGTTATCGAAATAGAACTGTAAGATTTTAAACGGTTGGGAGACCACAGTTAATTATAAACGTAGGATAGAATTGATTCTGTGTTCTGCCAATTTATATACGGCCAGTTGCTAAATGGCATAGAAGAACAGGAACGAAAACGTGAACAAGAACCTACAGAACTGGTAGAAGGCAATGAGGAAGAAATAGAAAAACGACAGAGCAAGAAGTATATGAAGTTATTAAAGACCAAAAGAATAATAAAAGTGCTGGAGAAAGTGGAATTCCTGCAGAGGTATTAAAGCAAGGAGGAGACAAACTGCAAAAGAAATTAGCGCAATTGATACGAAGAGTGTGGAATGAAGAAAGAATGCCAGATGAATGGAATAACGCGCTCATTTGTACAATTTTCAAGAAAGGTGATAAGACACGGTGCGAAAATTATAGAGGAATTGCATTGCTAGACATAATGTATAAAATTATGGCAAAAATTATACGGAATAGACTAAAGAAATATGAGGATGAAGTGGTGGGTGAATATCAAGGAGGATTTAGACGTGGAAGATCGACTGTTGACCAAATATTCACACTAAAACAGATCCAAAATAATAGCTATGAGCAAAATTTGGACCTGCATGTGCTTTTTATCGATTTTAAACAGGCATATGATACAATTTCCAGGGAAAATTATATGAAGCGCTTGCAAAACTAGAAATCCTCAAAAAAATAATAAATCTGGTGAAAATGACTTTAACGAATACAAAAAATAAAATTTTAATAGATGGCAGTTGAGAACTCGAGAAGAACTTCTGGAAATTTGGAGAAGAACCAAACAAATTCGGACTACAGATAAACAGAGAAAAAACGAAATATATGGAAATGGGAGTAGACCTAACAGATACTAATAAATATGTTAAATTTAGTGCAGAAGGAAAGGTTTGCGATTTTGAAAGAGTTAGCCAGTTCGAATATCTAGGAGTAATAATAACAGCTAACAACCAAGAAGAGAATGAAATCGATAAGAGAATCTATACAGGAAATAAAGTGGCAGGTTCTTTATTAAGAATACTAAGAGCAAAAAACCTATCGAGGGCAGTCAAATTTAGAGCTTACGAAACAATCATCAGACCGGTTGTCCTATATGCAAGCGAAGCCTGGATAATGACAAGAAAAAACGAACAAAAACTGGAAATTTGGGAAAGGAAAATTTTTAGAAAAATAATGGGAGGTGTAAGAACACCGAAAGGCGAATGGAGAAGACGCACAAACATAGAAGTAATGGATTTGTACAAAAGACCAAGAATAACACAAAAAGTTCGAGCACAAAGAATGAGGTGGTTAGGGCACATTACTCGAATACCGGAGAAAAGAGTTGCTAGGAAAGTATTATATGAAGAAGGATCGAAAAAGAGAAGAGGAAGGCCAAAGAAAAACTGGCTCAAAGAAGTGAAAGCTGATATGAGGGAGATAGGTGTAAATAATTGGGAAGAAATAGCAAAGTACCGAAACAAGTGGAAGCAAATAGTAAAGAAGATTGAAGCCAAGGGCCTCTAAGGCCTGTAGTGCTGATTTATATATATTTATTTATGTACGGAAAAGCATAATGAAAGTATGTAGAAGGTAAATTAGAACATATTGTCTGAATAACACATGCCCTAGTTTAATCCTAGTTGTTTGTAGTGGCAATACTAGTAAGGAATGTTTCAAAACAGTCCTTGCCTGTATTAAAACATTTAATAGGAGAATTAACAAATAAATAGCACTTGTAACTGCTCAAGTAATACAAATACTGCAGACGTTTCTAAACATCTCAGATTGTAGTCACAAATAATACTAGATTTACATGAGTACTTACTTTGGTTTTCTGTTTAGTATACGTTTTTGTTTATATTACATCTCAAGTTAGAATAGTGATAATAATAATAATAATAATCATCATTTGTTGTCCTTGATAACAAAATGTAGTCCATCATGAAATACAGAAATTCTTTCTCCCGTACTATATATTTTGGCGCATACGGTATTTCGTCACAATACCTTACGTTTTTAAACGAAAAGCTTATCTGCATAGCTTCATGTTTAATTGACTAAAGAAGAACGCCTTTTATGTATAGCGAAATGTTTATAAAAAGGATTCCAGAAGAGCTTCTCTATTATATTCTGTAAAAATATACATGAATGAAACTTGGCAACGATACGGATGGCCATTTTGTAGAATCTAGGTGGAGAGAGTCAGTGTTTCAACAGAAGATTGAGATTGGGTACGTTCGTTCTGAACGAAATTTTGCAGTAAAGATGTTTTTCTGGTAATTATTTGATACGAAAGTGCAGCGTAATAAAGTAGCCTGCGATATTTCATATCGTTTATAATCGTTGCTAACACTTTTTAAATCTGTTTCAACAGAAATATCTAGGAATCCTTTCTGGCTCTCCTTAATAGCTGTAGCTTCGTCAGGGTCGAATTGTAAAATCACAGATATTACTTCTTGAAAATGTTCAGAATAATTAAAAGCCCCTTGCAACCATTTTCCCCAATGGGTAAGAATCGGTTGTGGTGGTTCGTGAATGCTGGGACAAAGCATGTGAAGTACTCAAATCCGTTTGGGAGATTTAAGAAACACCTTTTTTTGTATTTGCTATTAATGCATCCACCCCCGGGTAATAATAGTTTGTGCCAATCGCTCATAAACATCAACAGTTGACTAGTTGACACTTGAAACTGTTGTAACGTATCGAGCACTACGCCCGTAATTGCTTCGCCAGTACACTTTTTTAGTCTTTTGCTGCCGGTGGATGTTTCACTGTCTTTACCACTCCGCTTTCATCATATCGTTCCGATGGTCTTCTTCTAACGAACCGAGCAACTTCAGTTACAGCCTCTAGCCGTGACTCGTCACTAAAAACAACCGTTAGAAACAGAAATTTTCATTACATTTTCGAATTTACTAAAAATGTTCCAAATTTTGAAAATATACATAAAATATTGATACATACCTTTTTCCAATCCTCAACAGTAAAATGCCGATGCTGTTGCGCCCACTGCAATGTTGCCTTTTTCATCCTTAAAGTAAGTTTCGGCTTTTTTGCAGGGCGTCTACTTCTGATATTGGCTTCATATAAGCGCGATTTTAATGTTCGATCTGATATTTTTATATTATCAGCCTGTAATATACGCTGAAGTTCTTTAATGCACAGTTGCCTGTTTTCAAATGCCCTTTTTATGATAATTCTGTCTTCCCGTGGCGAAGTTTTGCGAATACCGCGACAATGAGAACGACCACTTGAAGTCGCCGGTAAATTTTTTTTTTTTGACATCGCTACCCTGTCGACTGTTTAACGAAAAATTCGTTCTCTTCTGTCTATTTCCCGATACGAATACAACCCCGTCTCTAATAACACTTGAATTCTTGTTTTTTTCTCATTTGAAATGTCTTTACGTTTGCCCATTTCACAAAATTTATCAATAAAAAAAAAAACTAAACGTCACAAAATTTCAATTTAATTACTCGAAAACAACATGTAAAACGAATATTATAGCACGAAAATATAATACTTGCACTTTACACCATCAAAACTACACGTAAACTAACTTGAAGCAGGTAAAGCCAGTCTCCGATTACCGACCCTAAACGTACCTTGGATAGAAGGGAATGTTTGGTGGGGGTTATAATAATGAGAATTTTATACCTACTTAAGAGGATTATCTCAAATACAATTAAAATCATTTTACTGTGGAAAATATTTAGAAATTTTGGTTATTATAATATTAATAGCAAATATTTGTATAAAATCAAAGTGGCCCTAATTCGATTGCACGGTACTGTATAAATCAGAAATTAAGTCTTTTAAAAAAGAGAGGAATAACGACGTATCAGTAAAGGGAGGCCTGTAAATAACACCTACTAATGAGCAATTACTGGAAAATATGTTAACCCATAAATGTTTACAAGTAGCATTATCAGATTTATCAATTACACTATAAGAAAAAATAGGTACAGAGCAAACCGTTACGTTGACGCTACGTAATTAAAAGATTTTGTTTGCCTCAGAGTTTTAACTACCTAACTTATAATTCTTATGTTTACATTTAATTTATGCAAATGAACAGACCGGGATTCAGAAAAACTTTGAACGTGTGGAGCGTGTGTAAAACATGCGGATATTTGCAGTCCAACAAGAAATATAATTTCTACACAGCAGTCGTCTGCCGCATACAAAACTGCCATTAAGACGGCATCTGGATTTTTGGCTAAAGGGATTATTGCGAAAGGATTAATACGAGTGCGAGTTACAGCGTAGCATGAGGTAAAATCTTTTTGTCATTCATATTAAATTTGTACTACTGCGTAATTTAAAACCATGCGTTGATATACAGGGCGATTCAATGTAAAATATGTCACTCCTAAATTTTAAGTCGACTTAAAAATTTCCTAGTATGTAGTGTATAAGAGGGTGATATGTTGAACAAAATCCAGCTGAAATTACAGAGATGCCAATTAAAAATAGACTTCTAAATAAAATGAAATATTATTATTATTGGTTAGGGGCATTGGTACAAACCATTAACTATTTACGATGCGTGCGTTGCTACACGCAACGAAACCATTTTGCGGGAAATACGACGGAGGCCAACAATAATACGATGTGCTTATAACGTCCGGTCGTTGCCAAAGGGTGAAGACGTACCTAATTTCGAACACAAGGTCGCATATATGCTTGTAAGGGTTGAAGCATTTCTCCTAAGGACCTATCTAATGAGACCATTTGCCAGAATGTTTAGAATGCTCTTGAAACATATTAAAACGTTAAAATGTTGAAAATACAATACACATTGTAAAAGCTGTGGAAGCAAGTGGAAGTGTTAAAACACTTTGTGAGTTTCTTACCTAATCTAGACTTTAATCACAATTTTGCGCAATTAAAAACATTTTTTATTGCTATGGTTTAAAATGGCGGATTTTTAACCATCCGAAGAGCATATTCCTCATTGTATGATATTTAATTTTCATGCCGGAATGAATGCAACAGTTGCAACTAAGAATATTTGCAATATTTATGGTGATGTTTTAAAATTAAGCAAATGTCAACGTTGGTTCAGACAATTTGGATCGAGTTATTTTGATCTCTCTGATAGACCTCGCAGTGGAAGACCTGCGGAATTTGATAATGAGGCTTTAAAGGCACTAGTCAAGACTGATCCACTTGTGTCAGACAGAGATTTCATCACAAAAATTCTTTCATTTGCATTAGAATTGAATTAAATTATTGTATTAATTTATTCTTTTAGCAAATTCCACCTGTATGTGGAACCTGACAAAAAATTGTACAATGTTTGTACAATCCCCAAAAAAGATATAGCTTCTACACATACACTAGCTGCTGTCTGTCCAACAAGATTCAGAGAATGTGCACTACACAGTACAAATTTTGCAAATTTGTTTATTTCTTTTATCTTACTTTGGACACCTTGATATTTTCCACGCATATTTGCCGCATTGTTGTAACTTTGCAAACGGCAATTTTGAATGTCAAGATTGCACTCAATTAAATATTGCACAATTTCTCGAGCCAAATCAAACCCTTTGTGGCTTTTTAGAGGCGAAGGTTTTAAAAAACTTTCTGACACTTCAAATGTTTGTGAATTCACGTATCTCATTACAAAAGTAAGTTGATCAACATGTTGCAAATCAGGTGTAGAATCAACTATTATTCCAAAATATTTTGATTCTTTTACTTCTTAATATTAATCGGGTACTCTAAATATGTGGCACTGGAACACTGAAACAGTTCACTAAAACCCTGACCACAAAACTTATCTCGTACTGGACGCACGTTTCGATAGCCAAGCTATCATCATCAGCAGTAAAACTGAATTCAGTTTTACGTCCAGTACGAGTTAAGTTTTGTGGTAAGGGCTTTAGTGAACTGTTTCACTTTTACTTCTTGTAAAATTAAATCAGTAACATGATCGCCTAATAATTGAATACTCATCGCAAATTGTCGAAGACAGATAAGATATTTTGCCCCGTCCAATATTTTTAGTTTTTTCAATATGATCTGCTAGAAAGCCGTCATATTTTGCTAGTAGTTCCAATATGCCTAAATAATTCCCATTGTGTACTGATCCAAAAGTTTCATTTTACCTCTTAATGGAAGTCCACATTGACACAAAAAAATTATAACATCAATAATTCTTTGTAAAACCTTTGCCCAATACTCGCATTCATTTTCATATGCTTTTGAGGAATCTGTTTCCAAGTCCTGTTTTTTCTTGATCTAGCCATCCAGTTAAAACGCCTTGGTATGAGAAGCACTATTTTCATGAGATACGACTCTCGTTGTGGCATTTCTCCAGTCATTGAAACCTGCGGTAAATTGATCCTGATTTTCTTCAAGCAAAAATAACTTACAGGCTCCGCAGTAAACTTTATTTGTTTTCGGCGAAAATATTAGCCAAAAACGATCTACTTCTTCACCATTTAACATTTTGCGCTTAAACATTGATTATGAAATAAATCTTTGCGTCGATCCGCTAACTTGTAAAGTAGCTTTAATCATTTCCTTATCTTCAAAATCAATGTTTTGTTCAAAATTACCTTTTTTGATCAAATATCGTAAAACTTCTTCGGACTTACTCCATTCAGCAGGATCATCACTAAATATTTCGTATTTACTATAGGATGTTGTTGGTTCTTGTTTATCGCTGCCAAAACCATTAGATATGGGTCCATGTCGACATGAATCAATTTCAATGACTTCATCTTTGTGTTGGGTTGGTGACCCCGTTTGAACATCTGAAGCTGCTAAAGGAGTGTTTAATTTTTCAAAAAATCCCAATAAAGGCATCTGTCCTTTAGCAGATTCTTTCAGTTTTTTTTCGTACAATTTTCTTTTTTCTGCTCCACTGAGATAATGGCGTTTCATTTCTGTAAAAAGTAATAATATTGTAAATTTAATTAACAGAACAGCATAAGGTTTTGCAGTTTGAAAAGTAAATTGTAAGGCCACGATTTCAGCATGTATTAGGACGGTATTTATTTGGTTACTAAAATTGCAAAGCTTGGCTTCTAATGGACACAACTCTCAAACATTAAGTCAGTTTATTTTGTGCTTGAATAGGTATTTAAATAAGTTTACTGTTTAGTAATAATAATAAAACTTACCTTTATTTCTTACGTATATCGCTGACGTGTGTAGACTGAGCGGAGAGCAGCGCGTGGCGCTTAAATATACGCAAACAAAATCGATCGAGACGACACTGGAACTTTCCACACTGTTCCACGCTATTCGAGATACTGCGCTCAATTTCTAAACTTTTCTAGTACGAAATTTTTGAAACTGTTTGCTTTTCGATTACGAAATAATAAAATGTTTATAACAATTTTGAAATAGTGAATACTATAGTTAGAATTATTTATAGTTTATAATTATTTGGAATAGCGCTTTATAGTTATTATAGTTTATAACTATTTGGAATAAACTGTTTACTATTAAATACAAAATAAGTTAATAATGAGCCAATAATTCGTTAACTACTATAAGAGCAGTTAGAATTTTAAAAATTAACTGATAAAATACGCTTATTTTCAAAAATCCAGGAGGGGGCCTAAGAAAATTATTAGACTTTTGAAGTTTGTACTTACCTAGATAATTTTATTGTAAAATATATTTTATTGTAAAAATAAATCTATGTTAGGTATATAACCTTAAATGAGCCGGGGCCCCCCTGAGGTCCAGAGCCTCTAGGCACGTGCCTAGTTTGCCTTACGGATAATCCGCCTCTGGTAACCGTCGATTCTAGTAGGATTCACTACAATTGTGGTATAATTTACTATACCTTTCTCTCGGTGTATCAATTACGAAATTATTTTAGAAGGACGAAATTGAAGGTAATTCCGGAATTATAGGCATATGAAATAAGTAATAACAGAATAAACGGGTACACTAGATATAAACGTGGAAGTTCCGATTCTAAAGACATAAAACATACGTAAATAAGTTTTGAATATAAGTGTCGAAGTTGTTCATTGTTAAGAATTCTCTTTGAAATTAGGACCTTCAATTTATATTAGCACTAAAAGGGAGGAAGTATAAACATGGGTCGATTACATTATACATATATCTATACAGAAGTCATAATACTCCGAAAAAAGGGTTTTCCCAAATTCTTTGTACAAAATATGGTACACACCGCACTGTTCACTGGACGACAAATGCGTTGAAAATCAAACCAGTTTGAAATTTTAAACCATGTGATGTGTGCGATGCGGATAAGCCAGCCCGCCTGGACCGCGGGTGTTAGGTATTTACTTTGGCCGGTTTCGTTTGTTTCTTGCAGTTTAATTTTCTGCGTGCATCGCATCGCCCGCATTACCCGCACGCACCGCATCGCCCGTGTTTAGCTAGGACATAGGGAAAGGACCAATAGGTGAGACAAACACAGAACTTCTCACCCGGTGTGGATCGGGTGGCTAACGCAAAAGAAACACAGAGGTAGACCCCTAAAACGAAGTAAAAAACCTGAATTTAAATTCTTCTTCTAACATCTTTATTTAACCTCAATGGTTTTTAGTGGCTTTCAGTCAGGTAAGAAGTAACAGTGTGGAATAATAAATTGTTTGAAATTCGGCAACATTCTCTAATAATGAGAATAATAGCCTGGTCGGCCCTTATTAGTTCCTATTTGACCCGTAATTACAGTAAACATTCTCCTGCGCTATCGATCAGTTTGGTTATTGGGAAACAAAGCAAATCGCCTGTACAATAGATACTGTATACGATTAATTGCTAGTAATAAAATGTTCTCTTTGGCCATCAATGAAATGAATTGCTGTGTTGATTATTTTGTAACTCAAAAGCGATGGGCAAATTGTGGTATCGGCCGATGTTTAAAACTACATACATACCTATTGCAGCTATTTGCCATGCTTTCATCAATTGAATTCCAATTCGTAAATAACCGCATTAGAATAGCGAAGAATTTGCTTGCTGCCGAGGATGTAGTAATTGTCCGCTAAAGAATGATGTAAATTAAAATTAAGAGCGCGTGATGGTTCCCGCAATAATGTGAAGATAGCTAGATTCATTGCTCATTTAAATAATATACAAACAAATAACAAAATTAGACTGTGCTCACAAGGTTAAACGCGTAATTAATGTAAGAATTTGACAACTGAGACCAATAATTTACTTTGTCATAATTTCACCTAAATTTATCTGTTGATATTAACAATTGCTTCGTAAAAACATAGAAAATAGTGTTAAGGTTTCCTGTTATACTAATTTCACGGTACCCTATGTGAACGCTACTTTAACTTCCAGTAATTTACTGACGAATTGTAAGTTTTAACCCAGTTGTTGTTGAGTTATTTTTTTTTTTAATTTTGCTACCTAGTATTAATTTTTACAATATACACTACCGGCCGTAATTATTTGCCCATCTACATTTTTGCTTGGATTTTAGAAAATTATTTATTTATTGTTATTTAAGGGGTATAACTATTTACCTACAAGTAAAAGAAAGATATCACCTTAAATAATTCCGCAAAAGACTCATCTGGTACTTAGTTATCAATTGAATCTCCTTAAACCGATAATTAGGGATCCAGGTAGGGCCATGAAAAGACCGAAAATGTGATACGATATCCTTCACAAATAAATATTTAATGTAGCGCAGGTAAAGATGACAATTCCCTATTTACCCGAATTAGAATTATGAATTTAGATTTAGTAGTTATTGTTCTTTTAAACAGTGAATATCGTTAAAAAAATTATTTAAAATTAGTATTAAAATGCCGAAAATAAGAGAGTTACCTTTAGAAACCCGCACAATGATTGTTGCTTTACATAATCTTGGCCGAAGTAACAGAGATATCGTAAGAAAATTGAAATAAAGTCGGCACACTGCTGACTATAACGTTAAAATATCAAGAAGCTGGCACATTATTAAATAGAAAACAAACAGGACGACGGAAAGTGACGACACCAGCGGAAGATCGTCGAATAATTATGACGAGTAAATAGAATAGACGAAAAACTGCACCTGAAATAATGGCTGAAATAAATATTGAGCGTGAGAAACGAGTTAGTAAAAGGCTGGTTTATTTGGCCGAATAACGTTGCGTAAACCACTCTTACCCAAGCAAAATAAAATAAAACGGCTGCAGTGAGCTAGAGAGCATCAACAGTTGATGAGTGGAAAAATGTTTTCTAACCGATAAGTCCAAATTTAAACTCTTCGGTTCCGAGCGATGAACGTTGGTTTGGAGGTCGAAAGGAGAACGAGCAGCAGAATCATGTGTAGTACCTACAGTCAAGCATGGAGGCGGATTGGTAACGGTTTGGGGTTGTTTTGGCGCCGCATCCGTAGGAGACTTGATTAAAATAGATGGAATTTGAAGAAAAGAGCGCTGCCGGGATATTTTGGAAACAAATGCTATGCCATCTGGAATGAGAATAATCGTTGACTGTTTTACATTTCAACATGATAATGATCCGAAATCCACCTCTAAACTATGCGGCGAATACTTAGGTGGGACGCGAAAGCAATATCAAAATAATGAAATGGCCTCCTCAAAGCTCAGATGCTAATCGTTCTAGAAACAACTGCAAGAAGCCTAGCTTAAAATAGAACCCGCTACTCTGACGAAATTGATAAAGAGAATGTTGCAAGTGTGTGCCGCAATTATTAATAGTCGAGGTGGACCTTTCCACGAAACGAAGATTACATTTTTTTTGTGTCAAATAAATTTTATAATTGAATAAAAACTATCAATTTCTTTTGTTTTAAGAGTATTTTATTAAAAACAAAACTACAATTTCGTTTTCAGTCAGCACTTCCTTTATTTATGCATATTTATTTGGGTAGGCAAATAGGCCGGTAGTGTACGTTGGGTAGGCCAGTAGTGTACGTTATAAATTCAATCCAACAACAGTTTTTCTGCTCTTTATCTGAACACGTTATTGGAGTCGCATTTGCCTCTCGTTCTGAATCAACTGGCGAATATTTTGGACGGTCATTGAATTGACAACAAAAACTTGATGAGTAATGCAGCAAACTCCATGTGGTTGCATAAAAAACAAATAAAATTGAAATCAACATTTAGTTCACATTTATACAATGTATTTATTAAATAGAAAATATCATACTAGAAAAATATATTTGTCTCTTTTATTGATTTCAAACAAAATGCAACTCAAAAAACTTTCTGCCCGTCAGCTTTATTCAAATTTGCCCCAATACGTAAATCCTGCATCACGAATTTTAATTTATATTTGGTACCGCAGAGCATATTTCGAATAAATGTGCAATTTGTATGCATCTACAAAGCGTGGTCGTCTGTCAAATATGGCGTCATGTCGGATGTACTATTCTGAAAATGAAAAAAAAAACGATAGGTTCTACAAGCTTTATGCAAATCATGTTTGTTAAAATCTGTAAGAAACGATTCATTTGATATTTTTATTATTAAATTTTGTTTTCAAAAATTTCGACAGGGACACTTAAACAATTCCCATTAATACTCTTATTAGCATTCTTACATGCTTACATCCCCTATCAGCTTTCGCCAATTACAGGGGGTGCCCGCAAGCCAAAAATTATTATTGCGTATACACTCGTGGGACATAACAACAACGTGTTACCATGCAATATGCATTAATATAGATTAGGAAAATACAAATGGCATCGCAATGAAATGGTAATTTTAATTTAATTTCAACTGAATATGTGTATACAGGGTACTAAAAACGTGTCACAAACCTAAAGGATGGATTGTATGGCCCAAAATATACAGAAAAGTCTCAACGAACATAGGTCCGCAAATGGACGGTTTCGGATATACGAAATATTTTGGATTTACTCAATTTTTTCATTATGTATAAACAAATAATGTAATTTATGAATAGACAGAAAAGGCAAAAACTCAAATGAAATGTTCAAAGTGTCCTTCCTTCATTTCACAGCAGCTACGACATCTTCGCCGCAAGAACCTTCGAACTCTTTCGAAAATCCCTGCCTCGGCCTGGATTCGGTGGCATCCTTGATTGACTCGTTGTTTTTCGCCTCAAAGTCATTTATATGCGTAGCATACGCTAAAGTTTTCAAATATCCTCCAAGAAATAAATCAGCGGGGTTTAAATCGGGCGATCTTTCAGGTCATAGCAGTAATAAAGTTTCATGTAAATGCTCTCTAACGGCAATCGAAAAATTCGCTGGAACATCAGCCTTGCCCTTGGTTTAAAGGAATCTCGTTTGAAACATCACCCATGATGTTCTGCAGAAAGTTTAGGTAAGCAGCGCCTGCTAGTCGGTTTGGTAGAACAACCGGACCTGTCGCTCAAAATACCCATTAAATGTTCAATGAAAAACATACCTCATGTCTGAACTTCATAGTAGCGTAGGGATTTTCGTTGGTCCACACATGCGTATTGTGTAAATTAAAAGCTCCATTTCCTGTGAACCCGGCCTTACCAGTAACAAGAATATTGACAGCAAAATTGGGGTCCTCAACATCATGTAGAAACCAGCGGCAAAAAACTAAACGTGCTTGATCAGGGAGATTTAAGGCCTGTACTCGTACGCTGTAGGGGTAAACCTGCTGCTCGTGGAGGATTCTCCAACCTCGGCTAATATTCTTTTCGATCTCGCGTCTGGATTCTGCTCTACCCGTGCTAAAATTTCCTCTCCTGCTTTAGAAATGGACACCGACTACCAAAGACCCGGAATTATGGGCCTGTTTGCCAATTGGACCGGTATTACGCAATCTTTGGAGCAGTCTTAACAAAAACACGAACAGCGGGGATCTGACGCTTGGGATGAGCGTCAACATAAAGACGTTGCGGTTCTTTGGCATTCCCATTAGCACGACCATACATACATGTTGATTAATACGCTGTTAGAGTAAACAGGCATAGCGAAAATTCCCAAAATTCTGCACCAACCTCTGAATATCAACTACAAACTGTATGTTTCACAGGGCCTATGTCAACTATAATAACAACATGCGTCTTTGCGAACGAAAGAAGAGATAAGCGAAAAAATGCACAAATGCTACGAAAAGGAACAATTCGTAACTACGAAACCGTCCATTTGACTCATGTTCATAAAGACTTTTCTGCATATTTTGGCTTCTTACCATACTATCCCCCTCAAGGTCTGTGACACTTTCTTTAACACCCTATGTACACACACACTAAAATCTTTTATCTTTTTCGTCTTATAAGAAAACCACAACATACATTGTGAGTATCTCCTCAATTCTCTTTCAGAGAAGGCTGAGGATGACCATGTTAGATCAAATTTGATGGCTAATAAGAAACTAAATTTTGGTATTGTCATACAGTTTATATTTTCCTAATCTACCTATTACGAATATCAATTTAAGCAATTTTATCGATTTTCTGTATTAATATACCTGAGATTTCGATGTATTTCTCTCTGCATGATCATCCACTTTATCCAGCTACACAAAAAAGGACTACAAATCATTTCAATTCAGAAAGCAACCTAATATTTGAAAAGACCTTTCGACGCTTCAATGACCCATCCCATTGATATATGGATAGGTTTTTCTGTTAAAACATAATACAATGTAAGTGCGTGGAATTCACTACAACCAACCAGTTTTGCACTACATGTAATGCGTACCGAATAAAGGAGAAGTTTACGAAAATACTGGGACCAGAATATACTTATTTGTTGTTATTCAGTTTGTGCTTAAAGTAAAAGGGGGCTCCTGCGCTTATACTTATAACTAGAGCAACGCAAACTGCGCTGAAAGCCAGTGGCTGACGCATAAAAGTTTACACAAAATAAACACGGCCGGGACAATTCGGTATAAGCGTCAGTATAACTGCGAGTCGAAATCCGATCTGCTGTGTATGCATCTACGCTGTCGTATACTATATCGTAGTTCTACGTTTGTTTTGAAAATGTTTCCTACGTTGCGAAAACGACCAAAGTTGGACACAATAAGAGAATTTATTGCAAAAATGCCTGATTTAAAGTGTGATGGCGCTAAAATTCAATGTGTAGTGTATAAAATAGATTTAATGTGTTGGACGAAAAGTGATTGTCTACGGCACGTAAATAGTACAGGGCATGTTTCAAAAAAAATCCACACGAGATTATGACAAACTTAAATTTAATTTTTGTGTTTATTGCATGTAATTTACCATTTCATTTACTAAGGAAGAAAGCATACGTCTCGTTTCGGAACGAATATTCGGACTTTAAGTTACCAAGTGAGAGAACATTACAGAGAGTTGTGCCGTCCGCTCGTGAGCATGTCGAGAAAAGAATTAAATCGGAGTTGCAAGATAAAAAACTGTGGTTATGTGTAGACGAAACAACAGATCGTAAAAAACATTCTGTGGTTAATATAATGGTACGCACAATGGAACCACATCGACCGTCACCCTCAATTTTACTAGCTTCCAGACGAATACAACAATGCACTGCCGAAGTAATTTCAATGTTGGTTTAAATACATTGGAAAAGTTTGAACTTTCAACAAATCAACTGTTGATGTTTATGAGTGATGGTGCCGCAAACATGCTTGCTGTAGGTCGATCTCTTAAAAAACATTGTGCTAACTTGTTGCATATTACATGTAAAATTCATACTCTCAGTCTCGTAGGAGATAGTATCAGAAAATATTATCCCGAGGTAGACGCTCTAATAGCACATATAAACGCTGTGTTTGTAAAATCCCCAAAACGTATTCGGGAATTTCATAGACCATGCCCCGGTATTCCTGAAACACCACAACCTATTCTTACTCGTTGGGGAACATGGTTAGAGGCTGCATTTTATTATCTTAAATATTTTGAGAATATAAAGAACGTGGTTTTAGAATTCGACCCAAAGGAAGCTGCGGCTGTCAAGGTAAGCCGCTTGAAATTTCAGGATAGTCAAGTTAAAACAGATTTGGAAATTATTCAGAACAATTACGTGGGACTAGCGGATGCGATAGAAAAACAAAATTGTTCGGTGTCGTTAGTGGAATCTTTGCAAATAGTGCAACATGTTCACGCACAGCTATGCGCGCTAGAAGACGCAAGAAATGTTTGTGTTTTAGAAAGGTTTGAAAGTGTTTTAGATAAAGACTCTGATTTTGGCACATTAAGACAAATTTGTGAAGGTGCGTCAACGGAACCGTTAAGTTATTTGAAAGATTATTTTACATACGCAAATATAACGTCACTAGATGTAGAACGTTCGTTTTCGGCATTCAAAAACATTTTTTCTTCACGCCGCACTCACTTTGCCGAAACAACTTTGGAAACATATCTAATGTTACAAATATTAAATAGACATTATCCACTTTGTGATTTCACGGAGGACTCTTAAAACGATAAGTGTTTGAGCACGTATCACATTTAATTTATTTTGTGTAATGCTTTATACGTCCGCCACTGGCTTTCAGCGCAGTTGCGTTGCTCTACTTATAACATACTTAATAGGCTATACGCTCTGTTGAGTCGTTTACCACTAGAATTGCTCAATTTGCGCCAACAGCCAGAGGTGGGCGCATAAAAGTTTACACAAAATAAATGGTCAGAAATAAAATATAATACGTGCTCAAACACTTACCGTCTTAAGAGTCTTCCATGAAATCACAAAGTGAATAATGTCTGTTAAATATCTGCAACATTAAATATGTTTCCACAGTTGTTTTGGCAAACCGAGTGCGGCGTGAGGAAAAAGCTTGTTTATATGCAAAAAACGAACGTTCTACATCTAGTGACGTTATATTTGCGTAATTAAAATAATCTTTGGAACAACTTAGCGGTTCTGTTGACGCACCTTCACAAATTTGTCTTAATGTGCCAAAATCAGAATCTTTCTCTAAAACACTTTCAAACCTTTCTAGAACATAAACATTTTTTGCGTCTTCTACCGCGCATAGCTGTGCGTGAACATATTGCACTATTTGCAGAGATTCCACTAACGACACCGAAGGATTTTGTAATTTTCCTATTGCCTCCACTAGTCCGAAGTAATTGTTCTGAATAGTTTTTAAATCCGTTTTAACCTGACTCTTGAAATTTCGACTGGCTTTCCTTGATAGCCGCAGCTTCCTTTGGATCGAATAGTAAAACCACGTTCTTAATATTCTCAAAATATTTATGATAATAAAACGCGGCCTGCTGCCATGTTCCCCAACGTGTAAGAATAGGTTCTGGTGGCTCGGGCATACGGGAGCACAGTCTGTGAAATTTACGAATACGTTTTTGGGATTTGACAAATACTGCTTTTGTATGTGCTATTAAAGCGTCTACCTCAGGATAACATTTTCTAATACTATCTGCCACATAACTGAAAGCATGAATTTTACGCGTAATATGTAACAAGTTAGCACAATGTTTTTTAAGACACCGGCCTACAGAAAGCGTGTTTGCGGCACCATCACTCATAAACATCAGCAGTTGGTTTGTTGAAAGTTCAAACTTTTCCAATGTATTTAACACTAACTTTGAAATTACTTCGGCAGTACATTGTTGTACTCGTCTGGAAGCTAATAGAATTGAAGGCGACGATTGATGTGGTTCCATTGTACGTACCATTACATTAACCACAGAATGTTTTTTTACGGTGTGTTGTTTCGTCCACACATAACCACAGTTTTTTATCTTTCAACTCCGATTTAATTCTTTTTTCAACATGTTCACGGGCAGATGGCACAATTTTTTGTAACGATGCCCGACTTGGTAATTTGCAGTCCGAATATTTATTCCAAAAGAAGACATATGGTTCCTTGTCTAGTAAATTAAACGGTAGATTACACGCAATAAAGGTAACACATAAATTAAATTTAAATTTGTCATAGTGTCGTGTGCATTTTTTTTTAAGAATGCTGTTTACTATTTACGTGACGTAGACAATCCCTTTTGGACAAACACATTAAAGGGATATTACAAACTACACGCCTGAATTTTAACGCCATCATAATTTAGGTCAGGCATTTCTGCTATAAATTCTGTAACTTTGTCCAACATTGGTCGTTTTCGCGACGTAGGCAACATTTTAAAGACAAACGTAGAACTACGAAATAGTATTTACGGCAGCATACATGTATACACAACAGATCTGGTTGAGACTCGTAGTTATACTGAGGGTTGTATCGAACCTCCGCCACTGCCCGTTGGCGCTAGTGAGCAACTCTATCACAATTTCAGAAAATATTGCATGAAAGTTTAGCACATACCTATACTAACACTTTATTCATGCACAATATCTATACATATTATGTAGGTACATGTAATGTATGTACAGTGCAGGTTGATTAAATTTGTTCAGAAAATATTTAATTTCCATAGATAGTGAAAAATACATTTCGTTGGTAAATTCTAAGAAAAGCCACGATACAAAAAAGGAGAATAGAAATATTTCCGAAGGGAATTCTGACAAGAAAAAGCAAATGAAAAAGAAAATTAAAGGCGAAAAAAGAAATTTTATCTCTAAAATCCAGAATAAAAATGTTTTTTTTATATTATAA
The DNA here is from genome assembly GCA_029619315.2 of Dynastes maya. Taxonomy (NCBI): domain Eukaryota; kingdom Metazoa; phylum Arthropoda; class Insecta; order Coleoptera; family Scarabaeidae; genus Dynastes; species Dynastes maya. Next base: position 51,395,226 of record JAROYE020000003.1, on the reverse strand, counting down.
ATATAACATTCTTAAACACAATGTGAAATCAAGCACTGAATAGTATTATTTTTGTTTCAGACGATGTTCACGTGACCTTCTACAATATCCACTATGCATCTCATTCATCTGTTGACGGCACTGCTGGCAGTGTTGTCCATATCACAAGCACTAGACGAAGATTTCGCATTTGACATATCGGAAGACTTAGATTTAGACGTACCGCCAGAAACAAACAAAGGATGGGGTATTTCGGATTCTGTAGCGTATGTAGGACAAACTTTCCACTTAGAAATTCCGAAGCATCTATTTGGAAATAATGCACAAAAGTATGAGGTAAGTTTTATTACTCTAACCGATTTGTCTTTTTAATTGTTATAACAAAACATACTACAATAAATTCTCTGACCACAGACATTTGCAGTGGTTGTAGAATCTTCGTACTTATGTACATTTAATTTTATTAAGTTACCTGGCTTTATAGCTAGGTAACTTAATAAAACTACAAATGAAAATACCTTACACATAGATGATACCGAAGTTAACAAGCAAATTTAGTTTCGCTTTAGCATCTCTACAAACATTATGTGTAATAACTAGAGTAACCTAAACTCGCGGACTCGCATAGGCGTCGGTATTACGGGTTAATATAAGAATACGAAAAATTCATAAATAAACTAAACCGGTAGAGAACCAGGCATGTAGTGTCGACCTTGAATATAAATTATGTTAAACCGCGCTGAGAGAGATTTCGTTTTAGTACCGGTTGAGCTGTTGCAGAGATTAGTCGAACGGTCAAGATTATGTACTTACGTGTCGCTTTTGAAAATATAGCTGGTGTTTTTTGTGTGTTGCAGTATTATACCAAGTACATAATTAGTGTATCGTTTCATATAGAACTAATATTTACATACCTAAGAAAACAATGCCTCGTAATAGATTTGCTACTAATGTACATAAGCATGTGTCACTTTTTCCCCATTTAAAATATGACGGTAGTGCAGTTTTTTGCTTAATATGCAATGTTCGTTTGGCTGCATTGGACAGAACTGATTGCCAGAGGCATGTCAATGGTATTAAGCATATGAGAAATGCAAGAACTGAAATACCTTATACACTATTCCTCATACATTTATTAATTATGTTTACCTCTTGTAATGTTCCGTTATCGTTGGTGAGAAAAGCAGCTTTTAAAATGTTTTGGCGACAATACGTTCCAAAGTACCCATTACCCTCACAAACACAATTACAGAATCATTTGCCGAATGAAAGAGACGCTAGAAAATGTGTGCAAACGTGATTTGTGTTCCAAAAAAAATATGGATTACCGTGGATGAGACGACCGATATAAAGAAAAACAGGATTGTGAATGTAATAGCTCGCGTTTTATCTAGCGAGAACACAGCATCTTGATATTTGTTAGCGTGCAAACGTGTACAGATAGTGCAGCAACGATGTTAAGTGTTGGGCGATCCTTAAAACATATATTTCCTAAGTTAATACATATAACCTACGTGCTGCATGCTTTGCATTTAGTTGGTGAAGTTGTTCGACAACATTACGGAAACGTTGATCGGATGATTGGAAGTACTAAAGCAGTGTTTCGTAAATCTCCTAAACGTTTAAAAGAATTTCGTAAATTTTGTCCAGGTATTCCAGAACTTCCTGAACCAATTTTAACGCGATGGGGTACTTGGCTAATAGCAGCTTCTTACTATTTGATCCGTTTTCAGCAAATTCAATCAGTTATAATGCGATTTAATCGGAATGAATCCAAAGCAATTAGAGAAAGTCAAAGAGAATTTCAAATTCCTCAACTTTTAGAAGATTTAACAACAATATGTACCAATTATACAGTATTACTAGATGCCATCAGAAAACTACAATGTACTGAATTGTCATTGCAGGAATCATTAGACATAGTGGAGAGTGTAAAAGATAAATTACACACATTAAATGATACGCCAGGATTATGCGCTAGTCAAAAGTTGGCAGATGTTTTAAGGAAAAATCCCGATTTTAATACTTTAGAGGCCGTTTATAATAAGTGTAAGAATAGTGAACTTTTAAGTGATCTTGAAAAGCAGTTTCTACATGCAAATGTATCTTCCTTAGATGTGGAGAGATCGTTTTCTATGTATAAGAATATTTTTTCTTGTCGACGCACAAGGTTTACAGAAGTAACTGTGGAAACATATGCAATGATGCAAGTTTACAGTAGTTCACATCCTGATGCCTCTAATTTGTTGAATAATTAGCAAGTAAGTTTATTTATGAATTTTTCGTATTCTTATATTAACCCGTAATACCGACGCCTATGCGAGTCCGCAAGTTTTGGTTACTCTAGTAATAACTAGAGTTGTAACTCTCGGCGGCGCGACAAGATCGAATCCGTTGTTGTACGCATATACCGGCCGGTCGGAAGCGACCCGAACGCTATAGTTGAATACTGCACTGCGATACTGCGTATTGCAGCATTTTTTTTATCTAAACGTGATAGAGAGGCACCAAAGAGAAGGATTATTCAAACTAGTGATTCTTCGAACTAGAGTTTTTATTAAATGCTAAAGGCATTATTAATGCTTTTAGTTATAAAGTTATTTATTTCGAATGAATAAAGTCTTCATTGAGCCTGTAGAAATCATAATTTATTAGTGCTAACGTTGTTTTTTGTTGCTTCGAGTGCGACGGATAACTACAAAGTAAATGCCCATATAAATAGTGTACGTACCCGATCGAATCGTCATTTTCCAGACGGTATATATCATGAACTTGAACGCAACCGGGGGATGTTTGATGAAAGAAAGAGAGAGAGTCAGGGCGCATAGACTTTGCATTTGCCAGATTAGAATGTAGTTTTAAGCTACATTAACAATTTTTAACTTATACTTTCAATTAAACAAGCTAATTAACACAGTAATTTACGATTTTCAATTGATCTGTATTTTTCGTGGCGCCCTCTATTAACTACATTGATCGTTATAATTAATTCGACCGGGTTAGGAGGCACATGAAAACAATTGATATATACACTCAAGGGCACAATTAACTACCCAGCCTGGATTTCTTGAATTTTGTAGAAATCGTTAGATATTAAGCAAATTTGATACAAGGTTTGTTGTAAGCAGCCCTTTAGCAATAAAAACAAATGTAAAACGTTTTTAAAAAATTACATTATCCCACAAAAATGTTTTTTTTTAATTACGATGAAAAATTAACATTTTTAATTAAAAAACGAGATCATTGTTTTTTACATTTTTAAATTTAATAATGGATGTTACCCCCTCGGGCTCTAATAACTTCCTGAAGCCTGTTTGGAAGTCCCTTCATTACATCTTGAATATCCGCCTGAGGGATATTACCACTCTTCTGCCATAGCTGTCCTGAGCTCTCCTATGATCGTAGGCGGTGGTACCCTTGCCCGAACACGTCGTTTAAGGTTGTCCCAAGTGTTCAATGGGACTAAGATCTGAACTGCGTGCCGGCCATGGTAAAGTTTGAAGTCCGACCTCGTCAAGGTATTGCATTAACCTAAAATTTTCCCCTATAAATGGCGCGAAAGGCATAACGTGATCTTGAAGAACTTCTCCAATGTACCTCTGAGCGTTCACACTGCCTCTATTGAAGGCAACAAGTTCGGTACGAGCCCCATAAGTGATACCTCCCCAAATCATTACTGGCCCTCCCTGGTAGCCCACTGTTATAGCGCATGGAGCAAGGCTCTCATTTCTTCGTCTGTTTACACGCTGACGTCTGTCTGGACCTCTTAAGGCTACTCTGCTCTCATCTGAGAACAGCACGTTCTGTCACCGCTCCATAGTCCAATCAGCATATTCTCTAGCAAAACGAAGTCTAGCTCTACGGTGCTGTAAGAGAAGTTCGGGGTCGAAATGCTCTTAGACTCCTTTCTGCCAGTCTTCTTCTAATCGTACGTTCACTGACATTAACATTTCACCTCAGCAAGACGAGTACGAGTTTCATTAGCTGTGCAAAAGCGATTTCTCAACACGTTACTGACAACGAAGCGGTCGTCTCGGGCAGAAGTATACCGACGTCGGCCTTGACCAGGCCTCCGTGTGTATGAACCAGTCTCCCGAAATCGTCTAATGGTATCCCGCACAGTTGTTCGAGGTTTGCCGAGTGTTCTAGCGATGCGACGTTGGCTATACCCAGCATTAGCTAAAGCCACAGCCCTAGCTACTCCAGTAGCGTCTAATTGCATTGCAACAAGGTGACCCAGAGTAAATTCCCCTTTTCAAAAAATTATAACAAAAACATGTATAAAGTTGGAATAGATTTATTTAAAAAATATGAAAGCATACACATGCGAATTTACTTTTTGTAAAGAATATTGTTCATATGCTGCTCATCTTGATCATAGCACTCTTCTATACAGGTGCGTAGGTGTTAGAACACAGGCTGGCATACAGCAGCTGGAATACTGTTGACCTCATCTCGAATTCGTTGTTTCAGCTCTTCGATGTTGGCAAGGTGATTAACGTAAACGCGGCTTTTAAGGTAGCCCCGCAAAAAGAAATCCAAGGGGTGAGGTCAGGTGATCGGGGGACCAGTCAATGTCGCCACGTTTGCAGAGGAGACAACCTGGGAATAATTGACGTACAGTGTTTATGGACAACCGTGCCGTATGTGCTGCAGCTCCATCTTGCTATTGTCATAGTCTGGAAAGTTTTGAAGGGTTGGTACAAAAATATTACGTACCATGTCAGAGTAACGCACACCGTTTACTGTCACAATACAACCGCGAGTATGGACCAATTATTCCATTGCCGACATTGCACACCAAACGGTTACTTTTTTGGAATGCAGCTGTTTGGCATGATTTCCGTGTGTGTTATTAGGGCCCCGGCAGTTTTGTTTATTCACAGTTGAAAGTGAGCTTCATCGTTAAAGATGGTCTCCAAACCCCTATCATCTAAGAAAAATTCATCATTGTTTCGCAGAATCTTTTTCTTCGTGGATGGTCTGTCGGTTTGAAGTACTGCACAAGCTGAATTTTGTATGAATGAAAGTGCAAATCCTGTATTAAAATGCGTTGAACGCTCGAACAACTGATTTGCAATGCCTGCGCATGCCTACGGGCCGACCGGTTTGGATGTCGAGTCACTTCCTGTCGTACCGCTGCAATATTCACTGGTGTTCTAGCAGATGTTTGCTGACCTTGGTGTTTCTTGTTTTGTGCTGAACCGCTAGCTTTAAGGGGGGATTCCGGTTCGCGGGCATCAAAATGAAGGAAACTTCGCGAATTTTTTTTACGGCAAACTATTGTAAATTTCGGGATGTGGTTTGCGAGGGTTTATTAACCTAGAAATAAACTCTCTTCCAGTATTTCTTTTTAGTCCAAAGTTCGTTTATTTACAAAATACATGATGGTAAACATAGCACTGCAGAAAATGCATTGCAAATTGGCTGGCATGATTCCGACCAAACGAATGATCCGATTTTGACCAAATTTTGCAGGATGATAGCCAATCGATTTCTCCTTTGTTTGAAATTCCGAAATGTGCAGAAAAAATGTTTAAACAAAATGGCGGGCGTCCAAAGTTGAAAGTTTGAAACTTTCCTTTTTTTTCGTGTTTGAGGGGCCTTAAAAAATATTTAATTGTTGAAAAAGTGTAATTTGTGAATTTCAAACCCAGGAGAAATCGATTGGCTATCATCCTACAAAATTTCATCCAAATCGGATCGTTAGTTTGGACCCAATCACGCCAGCTAATTTCGAAAACATAGTTTTGAGAAAATTTAATTGAAAGTTTTACAACGTTGCCACGCAAAAGTTTTACGATATTTGATTCATCTCCCAAACCCGGTGCGTAAAGGATACCCTCCTCCGATTCGTGCAATTCGTTCTCCCGCAAATGTCGTTCCCTTTGTTCGATGTGAGCCCCTTCTGCTACCTACGTACGTAGAATCCACTCCTCTTTACGATAAACCAAAAAAATAAAAAAAAATTGATTTTGATTTTTGTTGAACCGACGAACCGGAATCTCCCCTTAAATTTGTTGACCCACGCTTTTACGACATTCTTTGAGAGTGCATCAGTTACATTCCGAAAATTGTACTGATTATAGAACTGTAATGAAATAGGCTTCGATTATGAACGCACTTTGCTCGTCTGACAACTGCTCCATGGTTACTAACAAATCCACACGTCTACACTGCCGACTGCCATGCGTTCCACTCCAGTAAATTCATTGTTATTTAAACCCGGTACATTTAAAAAGGGAAATTTACTCTGGGTCACCTTGTATATGTACATACATACATATAGTTTTAGTACCCGTGATATGTACTGGTTAATTGGAAAAAATCCAAACTTAGTCTAAACTGCAAAAAATCTACCAGCCCATAGTTAAATCTACCTGGACTTAGGTATTCAGCTTTCGGGATGCACCATACTGTCAAACCGACTATTAATCCAAAGAATCCAAAATAAATTTCTCCGAATGGTCACCGATGCTTACCGAAATGTAACCAACGAAGAAATCCACAACGACCTAGCAATCAAATGGGTGCACGAGGTAATACAATATTACGCCATCAAACAGGAAAAAAGATTACTATGTCATGTCAACATGGAAGCCATTCAACTCTTGGACAATAGTGAGAATGTGCAAAGGCCGAAGCGAACTAAACCTTGTGAACTTATTTTATTGAACATTTACTAATATTTTGGGAGTAATAAATATTATGTATAATGTCCGAGTTGCATTGCGTTAAGGAGTTCATACAAGAAGTTTTCTACAAGTATGTCCATTTAGCATAATTTTTATACTGGACGCTAATAAACACGTGTGTGCTCAATGTCGATATATGGATATCTTGTATAACGAAGGAGTTGATCGTTACTGTCACTAGGGCACTATTTAGACAGAAAGATTCCTAAATTTTTCCTCAAATTGCTCAGGAATAAAGGAATTATCTTCCGTCCTGTATATGTACAAATTGTATTTCGATTTTTTATTGCTAGATCAGTGCTACATGGTTCATCTTAATGGCGAGAGTATATCACTGTAAAGTTCAAAAAAACTTATTAACTGCAATTTCGGAATTATAGGACACGTATCGCTCATCTAAGAATGCAATTATATTGAGTCAATAACTAGCGTAGGTTAACCGCAAGAGAGGAATGGAATAGTGTACGACCCTACTGCATGACAACAACCCTTGCATAGCCATACACGTCTCGATCGTAGCAGCACATTCCAACGATTATGCTATCGGCGGATTAATATGGTGCAGCAATCGGTGGTTATGAATGGCAGTAAATTACATTTTTGCAGTTCCTGTTAGGTGTTGATTGCCCCAAACTGTTTGCCAAAAATGATAAATGATGAGCACCAATATTTAGATTTTATTAAACATAAACGCAGGATTAAATGCGGAGTATGACATCCTTCATTCGCATTATCATTAGTCTCATTACGCTCAATTCCCAAGATGCAAGATCCGTGAAATACTACTTTATCCAAGCATTTTATTTAATTTTCTTAAATCAGGCTAATCTGATGAAAGATATAAATATTTGTTGTCCTCGGAGAATTGTTATTTTAAGTCGCCTTACTTGCTAAACTCAATAAATCTGTTTTGGATAGTAATAAACCTTCTGTTTTTAATTAATAACAATCAATATAAACACTGCTTAAAGTTGTATACCTTCATACAAAACACCACCTGTGTCTCTTATGTCACCAACAGGAAGAAGAACAAACGTTAGGAAATGAGAATCATTGTCAATGCAGATGGTATATCAATAGATACAATTGAATTTGTTTCTCCTTTGTGAATGGTAACTATAAGCGATCGTGAATTTTGTATACTGAGTAGATATAACGAGCGCATTTCGTATTCTAAGTACACTGAATTCTAAGAATGTTTTTCTCCGCATCCGCACCGACAATTTACATGCAATTTTAATCGATAGAATAAGACATTACAACATTTTCGTTCGAATACATATGCATGCTTCTCACTATCTAATATTAATTTATTCTGGTATTATTCATCGTACCTAAATTTAGTTGTCAATTTGACTATTAAATTCAGTATAAATATTCAACAAAAGAACCAACCTCTTTTTGTTAACAATTAATTAATAAAAAATAAATAACATAAATGTCTGTTATCTGCAATTGCTTAATGAACTATTTCTTTTAGAACTTAAGCCGTAATTGAACTTGAGTAACTTTAATAACACTGGACAAGATATTTTAGAAAATTGGAAGCAAGAAGGGCAAAAAATAGAATTGGCAGATACAAATAAATGAAAAACCCAGAAACCTTGCTGATTAATTTCGCTTTTTCTTGTAAAAGTAGCTTAAAGTTAGAGGTTACGAAAATTGCTGTCAAAAAGGGGTTATAATTGACAGTTCACGACTATTTTTTTATCACGTAGCGTTGGCACTACTGAGGACGGTGTATACTTTAAATCTGATTTTAAGCGAGTCTAACTTCACTAAGCTTTGTTTTACGTGTTTGTCACTTTTGTTGAACCGGTACGTGATTGGAGCTTTTGTACCCCTTTTTTAATCTTTTTTTCTTTATTACACATGTATGTTTCCTAAGTGAATCTTTAAAAAGGAAATTGTCAATGCATTAGGGACATGGTAGGCAACCAGTTATACACCAGTAATGAATTTAACTTATTTATTATTTTTTAAATAATCGGGTTGGTATGGAGGGAAAAAACAATTCTTTTATGTAAAATATTTCTTTAATAACTTATTCATACATCAATCTCAAACTAAATACATTTTATTAAATTTATTGAAATCATGAATTGGTACTACAAAGATGAAAGGGTGGCAATGATAACGTGGTACCAGAGGAATAATAATTTAAGAGGAGTTAGGGTTTACATTATGTATACTATGGATTGAGTGTCACTCTATATTATCTTACGCAAAATTAGTGAAGCAAGGTGAATTGACACAAAAGGAATAACTTTTGCTAAGTGAGCCGGAAAGATAGGTATATTATTTGATAGAGGTACTTTATGCGCATGCGCCATTTTGTGTATTCTGCCTCTCTGAAATTTGATGTTGTTTGTTTTGTGATTATATTAGCTGACGAAGCCCGATAAATAAGCATTCATAGTGTTGTATTGTTTGTGTATTCGTGTATTGTGTAGCTAACATAAAAAAGATTGTTACGGGTGTAAAGTGTCTGATTCGACAATATCTCATCATAAGTAAGCATTTATACTCGGTTTGCCCAACAGATGCAATAGCAACGCCGCATATACGTCATGATCGAAAAGCCCAACATACATACTATAAATTATGAAAGTTTTTATTGAACATATGATACCTGTCATTAATGAAATTACCTAACCTTTAATATTTCTTAAAGTAAAAATGTTTTTCATTCGCAACTGATAAATATGTAGAATTAGAATAAATAGTGCCTTCCAAACTGTTTATAATAGTAAAAAGTCAAACTGAATTGAACTGATAGTGGTTGCCAATTAAATTCCATCAAAATTGTTGTATAATTGTTTATTTCTATTATTCGAAAATACGGAATTAATGTAAACAAATAAAGGAAGAAGGACAAAAGATTTGAGTTATATCCTTATGTAATTTCATTTTCAAGCACATTTTTTCAACTATTATGTATTTTGTATAACTAAAGAGCTGCTCCTGCGTTCATTTAAATAAATATAATCTAAAAAGGTTGTACACTTGGCCCGAGCTACTGAAGATAAGAAGCTGCAATTGTGCTTTAAAAAACTGTCTGTAAACACAATTCTTGGAATTGAAGGTGTGAACACTTTAACAATCCAAAAGCTCAAGCATCTCTAGCATCCATCTTTATTTCTCTAGGCTTCAATAGTTTTCTTTTCGCTAAGCTATTTAGAATTATACAGAATATTTGATAGAAAATAGAAAAAAAATGTAAAACTATGTGATGGTAAAAAATGACAAAAGTTATGTACAATGAGAGAAGCATGGGATATCACTTCAAAATGATTATAAATCTAAATAAAGAATATGAATAACCCAGTTTTTAAAATTTAATAAATACACATAATTTATAAAATTATACATACATCATTCTAGCTAAAATAATTACAGAGGTCAATATACAATGAGAACATGACACATTAAAAAAAACATTTCCTTGTTGAACTATTCATATTCATCAGAAGAAGATGATGTATCACTGTTAGTTATTATTAATGGTTCCGTATGAATATCTATTAGATTATCTAATTTCCATATATTTTTCTCCGTTTCAATATCATGTTTGATAGCATTTGTCCAATTTTCGCCAGAAATGATGTTAATAGACTCTTGGAATAAGGTTTTTACATCTGCCAACTTAAAAGTTGTATTGTGTCTAGAGACATATCCTTTCACTTGAGCCCATATGAACTCTATGGGGTTTAGCTCGCAGTGGTATGGTGAAAGTTTTAAAACTGTTTTATTGATTTTCTCTATTATTTCGTCAACTGCATATCTTACAGGGTTAGTTTCATTTTCTTTAATTAACGATAGCAATTTTGCTTTGACCATGTCTTCACCATACTGAATATTATTTTTTGCCAACCACGCTTGTATTTCAGCTTTACGGTTGCTTGAATTTGGTGGCTTATTTAACCTCCGATTGTGGTAAGGAGCATTGTCTAACACAATAATTGCATTTTCTTTTAAATTTGGAAGTACATGTTGTAACCATTCCTCAAATTTCTGTTCAAGTTGGAGGTTCGTTTAAAAAAAAAATGAATGGACAATTCTTCGGATGCTATTTTTATTTCTTCATCCACATGATCTAAAACAGACCTTTTTCGCTGGTATTTTTTCGGTGGTTGAAAGTTGTGTTGGGTAATATATTCTTTTAAAACATTATACACACTACGTTCCCCAATTCCTAAAAAAAGAAACCATTAACTTATGGTTTTTATTAAGAAGTATTTCGGTACACCTGCTGCTGTTGCTGTCATTGCAACATTTCTGACTTTGGATGTTCCAGGTTGTTTCTCACACATTTTGAATATATTTAAAAGCCTCTCCTTGTCTTCTACCATAAAATGTTTTGCAACCCTCTTCGTATGAAGCGAATTTTCCATATTTAAAGGTGGAAAGTACCTCAGAAGAAAAATAAATACTTTTCGACGAGATATAACCTATAAAAACAAATATTGTATCGACATATATTGGTTGCTATTAAGCGCGTTTACTTACGTGTTTTATAAAAACCATGTATAAAAGATTTTTAAGAACATCTGATTTATAAAATATAAAAGAAAAGAAGTACAATAAAAAATAAGAAAACAGCAAGAAAATAACCAAACAACACAAGAATATAGACCCCAAATGACAATTTTGCCTATTGTAGACGACCGCGCCGATCAATTAATGGGATGCGTTATTGGAGGTATGACGTGACATGACGTTTTCGATGTCCATTGTTGCTATTGCTTCTTTTGGGCAAATCGAGAGTACCTACTATGCATTCTTCAAAACTTTCGGACTTTAGGACTAACGCAAGCGTAGTTCTCTCTATTCTCAACTATACTTATCTTTGTCCGATCACCTTGCTTCAACATTTCTCTTAGGGCTTGTTCAGACACAGCGGAATCCGCGTGGATCATCCGCGCGGAACTTATTTACCTATCGACCCTTATATTCGTTCACACCTGTCCGCGCGGATCGTCAATCTGCTCGTTTTCCGCCACTTGACCGCCGGAAAGTAAATACGCGCGGATCTATTACTATGGGGTGCATAGAGGGCGTTCAGTCGGTTTACGGCAGCCGCGCGGTTTGGACATATATTACCATGGAGCGCTCCGATACTGAATTATTTATTGATGAAGTGGAGAAAAGACGAGCGATATGGGATATTCAGAATACGGATTATTCCAATAAAATAATTAAGAACCGAGCTTGGTAGGAGTTGGTGGAGTTATTTGGAGACGGAGAGGAAACATTGGAAAAAAAAACTTTGTTAAGTAAGTATATAAGATCATTTTATTCAACAAAATGTAGCATATTATAAAGAATTGAAATTATATTTTTGTATCTTGCCACTCAACGCGACCCTCATATGCAAAGTAATGAGCAAATTTATCTCTAATATTTAAAGATGACGGTGCACCTCTCCCTGCATGTAATGTTTTGAGGTTGATCATTGGCGCATTATATAAAGTATCTTCATACCTTATCCTTACCCATCTTTAGCCTTCACAAAGTTGTGTAAAACGCAGCAGACCTTTATTATGTCTTCGGCAAAATCTATATTTACATTTATAGGTGTATGGAAAATACGCCACTTGTTCGCCAGAATGCCAAAAGTACACTCAATGTTACGTCGGGCTCTGGATAACCTATAGTTAAAAACCCTTTTTTCATATGATAAACCTTTGCCTGCATAGGATCGCATTAAATTTTCCGTTAAACCAAAAACTTCATCCCCAACTATAACATAAGGCAGTGGTGTTGGCTCTACATTAGATATTGCTTTATTTTTCGGTATGTTTAATGATTTTTCTAGCAATCTGTTATAAAATAATGAATTTTTGAATATAGCGGAATCACTAGTCTTCCCATATGCCCCGATGTCAACATAAGTAAAACAATAGTTAGTGTCACAAAGTGCTAAAAGTACTATAGAAAAAAAATGTTTCTAATTATAAAACAAAGATCCAGAATTATTAGGCACTATAACTCGGATATGTTTTCCGTTCGGAAAATTCGCATATCTCTCAAAGTCCTCAGTTATCTTTATCCACGAATTTTCATTCAGTTCGGGCATAACTTTCTTTACCAATATTTTCAAGGATGCTTCACATACTTGACGGACAATTCCTGTAACAGTAGGTTTGCCGAGACGATAATTGTAGTGAAGTTCTCCAAATGAACAACCCGTACCCAAATATCTGAAACAATAAAATTAGTAATGGTATTATTTTTCGTATTTGTATGATTGCACTTGCACGCAGGACTTTGCATTTAAAGGCTAGTTGGCATTGCAAGTGTATGGGGCAGGCGTGACGCTTGCTCGTCTTGTCAGTTAAATGTAGGAAAAATGTGTATATTCAGGTTCAACGCCACAAAAGAAATAGAAGAATATACGTGATGCCTACAAAAAAGAATGTAAGAAAGGCAGAACAGTTCCTTCTGGCTCCGATGCTCGTAAAGGATCACAGTATATGTATTTTGCGAAACTTTCTTTTCTTCAGAAGTGTTTTGAAAACAAGGAAACAATAAGTAATATAGAAGAACAGAAAAATTGAGAAAGTCAAGAAACAAACAATGAGGAAAGTGATAACTTTGCGAATGCTAGTGAAATACGCCCAGTCCATAATAAAAGAAAGAAAAGCAAGGGTATGTTAGAAGAACGATTAAGTAATTTATTAGAAACGAGCATTCGGTCACGAGATAAATTTGAAAAAGAGCTTCAAAAAGGTATGAAGCTAAACGAAGATGAAGATAAACTTTTTTGTTTGTCTTTATACAAAGAACTCAACAATGTTCCGGAAAATATGCGTTTGGCAACTAAAATCGAATTGCTTCAAGTAATACGGAAACACCAAACTTTACCATCTCCCATTCGCATCATTACTCAACATACTGTACCTAACACATCATTTTGGCATGGCCAACAGTACTCAAGTCCATAGGAATATTTTACTACAACTGCCGGATCACCTTCAGCAGTCATACCGCAAGCATCGCCATCACCATTATCATGTGTTATATCATATGTTATGATCTTGATAAATAAATATATAATTTACCTTAAAGTAATAACGAGTTTTTCTTCTGGTAACACGCTTAATCTCGTATGAGTATCACAACCTGTAATTTCTTCCCTGATCAATTCATATAATTTGTCAAATGTTTTTGTCGAAATTTTCAAATAATTGAAAAATTTGGGATATAAGGTTACAAATAGGCTATGTGAGAACCGATATCTTAATATTGGATGCACCCAATACTGCCTTTTTCCTTTTTTTCTTGAAAGCAACCACAAGCATATTACTTCTTCGACTTCCATCTTTGAAATGAGGTACATATCCTAGAAGAGACGAGTTTACATATGTATATATGTAAGCTTGCTTCTCCTGCATATCCGTGCGCTCATCAAAACATTCTGAACACGCGGTTTCCGCCTGTCTGAACAAGCCCTTAGAATATACCGCGTTAGTAAGTTCCGTAATAAAGTGAACCGCTAAAATATATGGACAGTGTTGCAACGTTTGGCCGCTATGAAAGTATAAGGTGGGGAGTCGGGGAAGCGATCTATCTCTATCAGTACGAATCCAATCGCCGTCAGGATATAATCGCGCTAGACTCTAGCCATTATACCCGTAGTTTATTTCTTTAATTGACCATCATTGCCTTTCATCTTTTCTCCTTGGTTATTTTTGATTTGCTTTGTTTATGTCTCGAAATTATACTGTGCAATAGTTTTCTTTCTAACTACGTTCTTATAAATTAAGAAGTCGTGAAATAGTACCACATTAGAGATATCACCAGAAATGACTGCTTATTTGAACATCTATTATAATAATTGGTTCAACTGAATGTTTACACATACAAATACGATTCATTTTGACATAAAATTCCATTAATTAGATTTAGAAAACATGTTTTCGTTTTCGAATTTACCTTTGAAAGTTGATGTATTTGTTACGCACTTACTATCATTTAAACATTTAAAACATTAGATATTTGGAAATGCAAAAATGTAATATAGTTATTTCATAATGAGAGGGTCTATTTAGTTTTGGAACTCGTCATTTTTCCTTTTTAATTAAGAACGTTTTCTTTGTTTCATATACGACAATATTACATTTAAGCATTTATTTGAAAATAATGAACGATTAAAGTCCATCAATAGGATAAAAATCAAATAAGATATATTACGTGTTTTCATAAATCTGTGTCGAACAGATACCTCGAGCACATACGCTAGGCAACTGACTGACTTGCGACTGAGAGGGATTGTCTAGGGACAGGAGGAGTGAAGAGGGCATTCCAAGCACAAGCGACAACATTATTCGCTATATGTATGGGACCAGCGCTTATAAATGAATCCTTACTTACCCTAGTATAATCAAAAGGTTAGCGACGTGTTTTCTGACAATTATCCTGAAGGCTAATACCCTGTAGCGAATACTATTCTCAATATTTTTAACAGATAGATAGGTAGGTAGATTGTTGTGTTCCCACAAAAAAAGGAAATAAAATCAATTACGTTTTAACAGAACACATGAAACTGAATATCCTTTGTTACGTAGAAGAACGGTCTGTACGATCGCTTTTAGATGTAGTCAGGCATTTTGAAGTATTGTACAGTTTGATGTGAAAGAATTCAATTATAAGCCGTACAAAATATCAAACCATCAAGAGCGGAAGATAAAGTACAAAGAACAGATTTTTGTGAAACAATGTTTAATATGTTAAATAAAAACGTAGACATTTTGAATAAAATACTTTTCACTGGTGAAGCTACATTTACCGTAAATGGTGAGGTCAGCTCTCAGAACTTCCGGTTTGTATCCTACATTTATCCACTGAAAAATACTAAATTTTTTTTCCACTAATCCATTAGTTATTGGTCCCCTACAAATCCTCATGCTCAAAACCTGACCTGAATGCAGTACCCTCAAAAAGTCAATATCTAGATTGCAATAATAAGTAACAGACTTATTGACTCATTTTTTATTGACGGAAACCATATTGCAGCAAAATTTCTGGATCTGCTGTGAGACCACATCATTCCATCAGGACACTTTGAACATTTACTGCGAAATTATACTTCACTTTTTTATATTGTTTTATTTGTCTGAACTAATTGTTACAATAAAATACTTTCTTTATTCAAAGCTGAAATTTTGCACTTTCTTTATTAAAAACAACCAAACTCTTCATACCTTTGTTTTGTTCTGCGTTGCCAGTACAAATAGTATTTCCGTACCAGATTCTAGTATACTTTCGCAATAAATTTTAATACCTTCGTAATAGATTTAAAAAGTTTCATATATACTGAAAAGTTTAATCTTTCGGTACAAAAAGAATAAATTATAGCAGATCCTTTAACCTAAAACTGGCGGATTTGCAGAATAGTTATTTTATTTACATGAAAATAGATCTGTTACGAACGTAATAGCACTGACAACGCTGAGTTTTGCTAAAAGGATATGGTTTTACGCTCGTCGAATCGTAAACGTATAACTGGTTGCCTGCAATGTCACTAACGCATTGACAATTTTCTTTTTAAAGTTACACGTAGGAAAAATATATATGTAATAAAAAGAGCTCGGAATATATAAATAAACGCGTTAAAAGTGGGTGTATAATTTACTTTCATTAAAAACTGTGCGTATAAAGTGATAATTTAACACAATCAATGTTCTCATACGGAAAAGAATTCAAATAAATTGAAAAGGCGATTCTACCACCTTATATTTTATAACAAGTTGCATGTAAGGTATACTAATATTCTGACATGGATTACTATAGTTTTCCGGCGGTTTACCCTAGTCTGACGTAACTTTATATCAATTCCCAAGGTTTCCCTGACTACCGTCGACGGCTGGAAGAATGGTGGTCGACGGTAGTGTTTCATTGCTTGAAAAACATTTGCTTTGTTCACGAAGTTCTTCGGACGAAGTTTTCGTTTCTCTATTGATTCGTTCAATGAAACCAATGCAAACCGTACTGGTGAAAGGGCATTATACCCTACTTCGTTTAAACACTAATGAAGCGACATTTTTGGTATCCGGTTTCTATCGATAATGAAATTTTCTTCCTGGAATAAGGAAATGTTCTTCGAGAACAATGACAAATGGGTCTTAATAGAGAGCTGTTTCTGTGAAGCTATTAAGTACAAAAAAGGGTTGCTAGTGAACTTGTTTTTGCGAAATAAGACAAAACTTGTAATAAGATTTGTGAAATATTTTTTGTATTGCATGTATATTTAGAAAATTACAGCGATGTATTACTATACAGTGCGGTCCTAAAGTGTCCCCTCCCTCATGCTAACTTTTTAACGATTGAAGCTAGTGTTTTTAGAAAAAATTGGTCGATTTCTAGTTTTTGTGAACTATTTTTTGACGTTATCCGCAGTTCTATTTCCGGTGTCACCAGAAGTGACGTCAACTTTCTTATTTTAAATAGAACATCTTATATATTTTTACGTTTTTGGAAAGATAATAGAAAGGCGAATCCAACGATACCACATATGTTATACTTTAACTTAAGAAATATGACGATATGCAGCAATAAAGCGGAGACACATACGCATACACATACGCATACACATACGCGATCACGACCACGATCGCGTTGGCGATCAGATGCATCACACGAAAGAGCACAGCACATACCTGTTGCGATCTGTTGGCGATATAATCGATTTGTGCAGAGTTCATTCGCGTGCCGACGCAGCATGTTGCATTTATCACAGATCGCGTGAAGAACCTATTACAGCAAATGATGGTATATCGCGATCGCGCATATGTGTTCCCTGCTTCTTACGATTGCAATCGCCAACGCCATCGCTATCGCGATCGTGATCGCGTACGTGTGTTCTCCGCTCCTTTTTTGTTGTTACGCAAAGTTGGCTAGGAAAAAGCGCCAAATTGTTTCTTGTGACGCCAAACTGATCGAAAGAGCTCGTTGCTAAGCAAAGTAATCATAACAATTGCCAAACTGTCAAATCTCAATACCAAAAGCGTAAATTATTCTTGTTGTTTATTGTAATTATATCCTGTATTTGTCATACGTTCCTTCTTTGTTTTCGTTATTAGTTTCTCTCATTCTAACTTGTTTTATTGCTGGTGGTGACGTAAATGGGAGGTTAACGACAAAGCTTCGATCCCCTCGTGTATTTCCGTTGCATACTACAATGTACGCGATGTACAACGGAAATCCACGAGGGAATCGAAGCTTTGTAATCGAACTCCCGTTTACGCTACCACCAGCCGCTGATTTGAACGTTTATTGGATATTTGGAAACGAAGAAATATAATTTAGTTATTTTATAATGAAAGGTTCTATTTATTTTTGGAATTCATTATTTTCGTTTTTAAATTGAGAACGATTCCTTTGCTTCATATGCGAGAATTGCATTGAAGTATTTATTAGGAAAAAGACTCGTTTAAGTCCATCAATGAGGTAAAAGTGATCAAATAAAATGTATATATTTCCTAAAATCAGTTGATGCAGAAATTTTATTTCAGTCTTCCCGTGTTTTTTCTGTCCAATAATGTTTATACTAATAAAAGTAACAAATAAAACTCTTGAGATTCCCGGCCTTATTTTTTTAATTAAAATTTGTCGAATGGTTAAACATTTAAAATTCTTAACATTTCGATGAAATGTGCAACCTTTATCAAAGGATTTGAAAAAATTCTAATTTTACTTATTTATTGTAAAAATTTTTCTTTTTTATTATGTTTATTTTATTAAAACTAATTTATGTTTTTAAAATTATTTAAAAATTTTAACAAATAATTAACACTACATGTCTACAACTTTTACAAATAGATTAAAAAATGTCGAAAACAGATTAAAAAATTATTTTTTAATCTGTTTGTAAAAGTTGTAGGCGTGTAGCTTTAACGAAACGGTTCTTTATCGAGTAAGCGAAGCGATAGACCACAAGCAATAAACATCAAAAGTAAATCCGACTTAAATTGGGTTTGAGGTGGTACCCCATTTTTCTCATTTTTGTGCTGCACACCATTTACATGTCTTTTACAATCGCCTTCCTTCCAACACATTAAAGATATTTTACAAACTCTACACAATACTTTAGTTCCATTATAGTTTAAATTCGGAAATTCACTGACTTTATTAGCCAACGGTCGTTTATTTTCCTTGCGTCCGTTAGATATACTTACATACATACATATGTATATGCAAAGGTATATTTCGTTTTTTAACCGTTCTTGTTTAATAATTTAAAAATCTTTTTTTTCTTGATTTTAGCGGCTTATTTGCTAAATATATTATTGTTTAAGTTAATTAAAACTTAACATTTAACGTTTCGACAAATTTTATTGTCTTCTTCAGAATGTATATGTCCAAAACTGTAACAAGTCAAATAATTCGTTTTTAGTAATACAGTTCTGTTTGTTTTTTTTTGTTTTTTTTTTTGAACTTACAATAGAACATTATCAACTAACACTTTAAAATATTTTTGTTTTGTTTATCAAATAAAAACATTAAAAACTATTCTACGTTACAATCTTTTGGTTATTTTAACTTATTTTTAAAATAATTAATCTCGCATTTGCTGGAATCCGAGTATTCGACTGTACTACTGTAAACTGTATTACTAAAAACGAATTATTTGACTTGTTACAATTTTGGACATATACATTCTGAAGAAGACAATAAAATTTGTCGAAATATTAAATGTCAAGTTTTAATTAACTCAAACAATGATATATTTAGCAAGTAAGCCGCTAAAATCAAGAAAAAAAAAGATTTTTAAAAAACATACATATATTTAGCTCTATAATTACGACTAACGCTGTGAAGGGTTGATGAGAAACTGTTGCAATAAATCAATAATTTCATTCGCCGAGGTAGCTCGTGGCCTGGCGCGAAGCTCTGTATGCCTGACCTAGTTATTAATTTATTTATTGTTTATAATTCTTACTTTTATTATAAACATGTTTACAATCAACTTTATTATGAATACAGTAAAAGCACAAAACTTATTAGTTAGATGTGCATAAAAAAGTTTCTTAAGACAATTTAATCACGTAGATCCTGTTTTATAAAATCATATGAAAAGAGTGGCGGGAACATATGGCCACCACGAGTTAAACGCAAAAATAAGAACCGTGTTATGCATATCGTTAGTAAATGAACATATAGCACATAAGGTTCTAAAGCCTAGTTGATAATTTAAAAGTATGTAGAAAAAGATCTCATTTGATATTCCAGTCCTTTTTTTTTCTAAAAATCTCTAGTTAATGGGAAATTACAAGAAACTTGACAGCCCATACTTAAAATGACCTCTACATTTAATTAACGGATTATATTATAAAATTCATGATTTAAAATAAATACTTTCGTTGCAGGCTAAGGTAGACGGTGACAAATCCCTTCCAAAATGGCTACTATTTGCAAAGGCGGGAGGTATTTTCATGGGCGTTCCGGCAATGCAAGATCTTGGATCCTTAAGAATTGTAGTTCGCCCTGTAGATGTGTACGAAAACCAAACCGACGAATTTACATTAACTGTGAAACAAGGAGAAGAAAATCTTCAGAAATATTGCCCAACCGAAGATACTACAGTATTAAAATTAATCATCGATAGAGATTTTAACTCTATTAATTCTAAGCAAAGAGTGATATCCATAAGCAACATAGCCAAGTTCTTTGGTTTGCCATATGTAAGTACATATGTATATCAAACTTAATCTAGGTTTGTGCATAATATCACTAAGATGTTTGAAAAATAAATTAACAAGTAATTATTACGCATGAAATGTTCAATATTAGCTATTTTAGGTTAACAATAAAATATCTAAGACTAGTAATAAAATAGGTCATACTACAGTCTGTCTCACGTTTAGATCGAAGTGTTGCTATTGCAAGAGATAGCACAAAACGTTGCCGGATTTCCAATAGAGGTTTTTTGTGATAGTGGGTATAAAATAAAACAAATATATTGTGAATGGAGATACTTAAAAACAGGTTT
The DNA here is from genome assembly GCA_029619315.2 of Dynastes maya. Lineage (NCBI taxonomy): Eukaryota > Metazoa > Arthropoda > Insecta > Coleoptera > Scarabaeidae > Dynastes > Dynastes maya. The sequence continues at coordinate 51,374,559 of JAROYE020000003.1, read as the reverse complement.
TTCTTGTTATCACGTTTGATTGTGGGCATGGTTTAAAATTATATTGAAATCTACATGGTGTCCCATACCTTCGTAGCTACCCAAAATTGTATTTTTCTTAGTGGAACATTCCGAAGAAGTAATGATTTCTGTCGACTTTTTCGAAGAAACCCTAGTGACTCTGAAATGTTTAGTTTTAAGGCAATAGTACATACCTCACTACATTTTGGTTCAGAATTTAACTAGGTTTCCAAAAATGCAATAATATATAGCATTTTCCATTAAAAAAATACGGCTTTGAGTAGCTACGAAGTCAAAATTATGTATGTTACGCCCCAAAAGCGAATTCGCTCACTGAGCAAAAAAAAACAACCACAACGCGTTGTGGACGTTTGCAGATGAACCTAAAGCGATTTTACAAGCTTTGTGAGGGGACGCAAAGAGTCACAACTCCTTGCGGACAATCCAGAAACGGTCACATGTAAGAAATCTGATGCAAATAAAATAGAAACTATACTTTCGCAGTTTTATTACAGAAACTAAACTTGCAAAAATCGTTGAAAGGACAAAAAAGAACCAAATTCTAAAAATTTGGTTGTTACCAAAACACAAATAAATTGGTTGTTACGAGCAGTCGTATTAACTTATAACCAGAGAGCGGCAAAATGATATGGGATGGCGTCAACCGCAGCAGAGCCGTATGCAGAGCAAGTGATGTAGGCGGTGATTAATTCAAGATCGAGGAATCAGTGAATGGTATGCAGTCGTAGTACTCGCATCGAGCTTTCTCCTCAAATAACTCTAGATATATTTACTATATCTATTTTTATTTCGTTATTAGGTTTTTAAGGTATTTATTTTCCATATTATACACTTAACAGCGACGATACAATATTTCGAAAATCGAAATACAAAATTCAGGGACGCGTTCAATACATTAAACAACACAATCAATAAATTAAAAAGTATTCCGGGCGATATTGAAAACAAACTAATTAAGTTAATGTAGTGTTCAGCAGAAACCCCGATTTAAATACACTAAATTGTCTGCAGGAGAAATATAAAATTCAAATACAGCCGTACTTCAGTTTACGGAATTAATTTTTTCCAAAAACATTTCGTAATCCGAAATTTCGTAACTGGAATCAAATGTTCTTATAAGAAACAAAGGAAATAGAGATAATCCGTTCCCATGACCAAAAAAATAATCACAAATTCATTTTATGTATTTTAAATACAATTGAACTTAGAAAATAAAGCTACGTAGAAAGATCAATAAAAACTCTTAAGATTGTAATTAAAAAGAAGTAACTTCCTTACATACACTATTTTTAATAAGGACTCTTCGTATATATTACAAAATTAGCGATGCGAGAGATAAGAAATTGTTTGGCCGTAGAACTTTCGGCTTTGTTCTTTGAAAAAGATTTTACACAAAGATAAAAGCAATTTCGGATAAAGTAAGAATAATATTAATTATGGATTCAAGTCAGATGCGAAGCAGTGGAATAATGGGAAGTGAACCACACAAACCACCGCATTATATGATATAACTATCTCTTTCTAGCGTGTACACGAGTCGCACGGAAATTCTGCCGAATCTATAAAAGTTCTAAGTTGCAAGCCGCGTTTCGAATCCGGGAGTGCCTTTCGGTTTTGGAAACAAAAATTCATCCAAATTTTCTTCCGTAACCCGAAAATTCCGCAATAAGATACTATCGTAAACCGAGGTTCCACTGTATATGTATAAACTATAACTCTCTTATATCACATTTTAATTTTGCTCCGTTTAGAAGCTGCGAAATTAAAAGAACGTTTTCGATACTGAAAGATGTACTAACTTCAAAAAAAAGCTGTTTTACTGCAGAAAATATAGAAGAGTCTCCTGTGGTAATGGCTAATTCCTTTCTTTTATTTCCTTGTAACAAATTTATTGCATATCTTCGATTTCAATTTATGATTAATATATGAATTTCGTTTAAATATATTTATAAAAGCTTAACGTCTGAAATATACAACATACACTTAGTGCGTCTCTGTATCATGTATGCGCGGCTATGAGTCATATCCCTTACGATTTTGCCGTTCACTGCTTATAACCCTGGATAAATGATTTGTTTTTTTCCATGCGCTGTAGAAGTGGTCAGAAGGCCTAAGGTTTGTTCAGTCAAAAAAAAAAATGTTCACTTCATGTAAGCATTAAGGAAAGTCCATACGAGACGATGTTTGATTGCAAACAAAGAATTGGCCTAGTCGATTCTTCACTCGAAAAATATATTTATGAGAAAATACAATCTGAAGAGGATTTTGGAAATATCGACTAAAATTAATAATACTGAATCAGATACTGAGTTGGAGATAGCCCACACTAAGGTGGAGATAGCTCATAGCGTGATATAAATGAATCATAATGACGTAGAAGTTGTTGTTCTTGCTGTTGTTGCATTACTGGGTGAAGCGTCGGGTTACGGAATATACCTCGCGCTTCTAGGCATCGACTAATATCATTAGCCGACCCTACTAGAATTTTTCCGAATCCAGATGTTGTTCCAACCTTTGGTAGGGATTTTTAACGTGCCAAACATCGTATTGACACGGGGCCTACGGTTTTACTTCTTTATCCACGAAGAAGGCATACTCCGAGCTGGACTTCAAGTTCAAGCTGAAAACATGTTGAGCACGTCCAGTGGAATTCTTCCTCCAGCCGATATCGGACAGAACATAGCAGTGAGAGTTCCCGACGTCGATAGGGTACGCCTTGCACCGCGAAATGTGCTAGCTGTTATAGTCAGAAAGAATGAATCTGTTCTTTACCAATTAGGAACAAAAGAAGGTTACCTTGATAGATTATATGCCCGTAATGAGTTTACCTTCGCAGCTTTTAACATGATCCTCGAGAAATTTACGAAAAGTATCGAGTTTTATTTCTGGATCCCAACAAGGATACTTTTTATGTAATTGCAAAAGGTATTGTAATACAAAGAGGTGTACCTGTAAAACGCAGAAGATACTTTGTAATTCTAAATGTCACCGCAATAGCAATAGCAATAGTGCAAAAAGTGCTCGTAACAATCTATTTATTTGTATTTGGGTAACAACCAAATTTCTGGAATTAGGATCTTTTTTAATGTCGTTTCAACGATTTTTGTAAGTTTAGTTTCTGTAATAAAACTGTTAAAGTATGGTTTTTATGTTATTTGGATCAGATTTCTTACATCATTTTGTGGTCGTTTCTGAACTGTTTACAATGCGTTGTGGTTCTTTGCGGCAGCCCACAAAGCGATGAGGCTTGTCAAGTCACTTTATGGTCATCTGGTAACATCCACAACCTGCTGTGGTTGATTTTTTCGCTCAGTGAGCAAATTCGCTTTTGAGGCGTAACATATCTAATAACTAAGTCGAAGAAGATAACACAATTTTATTCTACTCACTTCCTTTATATTATTATAAAAAAAACATATGTAACTTACAGATATCGAAAGAAGTACATTTAGAATAAATTAAAAGTTACAATAATTTTAAAATTGACATGTATGTAAATTTTAAATGGAGGAATTCATAAAACTTATATTGTATCCAATGACTAAGTGATAAAAATAATCAATCATTCGTGGAATATAAAGAGATACTATGAACATTACATGCAATTGGTATTTCCTCATTGTATAATTCCAAGTAAGTGTTCTTGTGGACCACACTTCCATTTACCCTTTTTGTGAATTGATCTAGTTATATTTTTCCTTCTGAAATGGATACACGATCTCCATAATCCAATGCTTTGCTTGCCTCTTCGAGTGTCTTGGGAAACATTTATATTTTTCACAACATACATAATAAGTGCTGATAATCATCTGCTTTGATCTTACTTTGGCACCATCTCTTACAAATGTTTATATCCAAAACCCACAACTTCACAATTTTTATATAATAATAATTAATTATTGCCACTGTACTTACAACGGGCAACATTACTAAAAGATGCAATAGATTTTTGAAAAAAGAATTTACTCAAAAGCAGATATAAAGATATGACAAACGTATACACAACAAACAAGTTACCCTAGGAGTAAAGTGCGCCAAAAGACTTGGCAATACTTTGAGTTCTAAAAACGGATAGCTATGTATATAAATCGATATAAACTAATAAAAGATAGCTATGCTCTATAAGAGACTTCGATCTCAACGTGAGACAAGCATTCATATTGAGCTAATTTTTATTTGGTTCTTTTACTGTCAATCTCAAACGGTTATAATTGTATTCTTTCTTAGAAGCAGTTGTTTAATTAGTGAAAGTAAAGAAAAATAGAGTGTTGATGTGTAAATATCGAGTGCATAAAAATGCTAACAATAATCACTAGCAATTGATTATTGAGAATAGTAAACTTGAATAATGAAAGAAATGTTGATAATAGCTAAAAGCAGGCTATTTAATGTTTCCAAAACTAGTCTTCCAAATCAACAGTATATACAGGGAACATTTCGATTCAATGCCCTTATCTTTCAGAGTGCCTTTAAATTGGAACCGCAAGTAAAGCCGGACGACTTATCGGACAGTTCTGTTATACTGGCGGGTCCAGGAAATCTACAATCAAAACATTCTAAATCCGGATCATTTATCCAAGTACCTGTTGGCTGCGAGGGACGCCTGTGGCCGAACACGAATTCAATGGTACATCAGTTGAAGATTCAAGCTCGGGACGGTACTATATCCGAGGTTCTAGGGCTCCCCCTAGTAGGATGGCGTGTCAAAACAGAGAGCCGTTTCAATAACAGAGATAAACGTCAAATAGACGGTAAGGAATGTTCAGAAAATCAATAAAGATAGCCTTTGAAAAGACGTAAAATACAACTGAAAAACCTACTCTATTCAAGAAATATATAGACAATTGTTTCGCAATAGTGCGAGTAAACAGAGTAAATTATGCAGGTTGTCTTGGAAAGGTTAGGCTGACTATACATAGCTGTGATCCTCTTACTGAAATAAACAAAAGAGCTCTTATAAAAATAGTTCTGAAGTTATTGTCGTTAGTTGTAGAATTAGCGCTAACAATAAGTTTAGATTTATAAAATAAATTAATTTCCTTATAGTATGTAAAGATATTTCCTAGATTTTACTGATGTAATTAAATTTAATTAAAGAAATAAAAATCTCATTAGACGCCGGTAGGATTCGAACCTACGACTTACGATTGTTGAACAAGCACGCTATCACTACACCACAAAGTCTCTTATAGGATCGAATCCTTAATTACCTAGATGTCCGAGGCGTGCAGATGTATTCTCATTTTGACACATCATTTTTGATTCACTAATGGAAGCCATATATTATATTAAGTATGTAAACAGTTTGAACAAAGATGCAAAATACTTTTCGGACGCAAGAAATAATAACACCATAGATTATTTAGAAATAATAACGCTTATTAAACCATCTCGTGTTCAGATTTTTGGGACCTTGTGCAGTCGCTGGAAGCAGGTAAACGTTTCAATATTCAAATTTTCGTGAAGTGTAACATGTACATAGCTTCTTTGCCCATTTATACACCCTCTACACTGGAAGTCATGATTTTGTATACCTTATTTTTTAATCAGGAGAACTACAATAGAAAGTTACATTTACGCAGGGTTAACTAATTTTGAGGGGGACGTTTGAAATATCTAATCATTTTAATATATCACTCAAAATATAAATTTATATTGAAATTTCTATAAAAATATTTAATTGTACATAATTATTTATTTTGTGAAGTTATTAATATAGGAAATGTACTCCTTTTATTGTGCCGAGTAATTAAATTTTGTAATAAATAGATTGTTACAAGAAACCAAATATATGTACTTATTAACTTTTATTTCATACGCAAAATATAATTTAATGTGGGAAGCTCATTTTTTTGTAAAAGAAACTGTCAATTATTTAGATGTTCAATGGTGACTCGTTACGAGTTATTCATATTAGGAAGAAGGGTTGATAAAAAGGTCCATTTTACTCGCAAAATTCTTTTTTAATATAACTAAATAACGACCGGTTTCGGGTCAAAGCTCATCTTCAGGTTAAGCTAGAAGGATATCATATAGCTGTATTACATTGTTTGTAAATGGAATAGTAAAAATATATATGAGAAATTGTTAGACTTAAACAAATTATAATTTAGAATCATATGGTAATTTGTAAAAATAGTCTCAAGTTGTAACAAAGCTGATATATTAATGACCAATTCCAATTTATAGAGTAACTTTTTTTAGTTTATTTTATTATTTTAAATTAATGGTTAATTTTTCTTTTTTTTATTTTTTTTTTGTCATTTATTTGTCTCAGAGAATTTTCATCAAAAGTAGCTATTAAAAACTGCCACTTTGTGCTTTGTGTAACTGGTGTAGCTTCCCCTTTCCTTTTGTACTCTTTTATACTACGATACACTCCTGATTCTGTTACACCTAAGAGTAATTTTAATAACACAACAGGTAACAATAATTGTTTATACAAGGTGTAGTACGTCCGTCATTTATTACTCGGGCTGTATGCTAGATAGCAATTTGAATATTGGGGATGTAATATAATGTTAACTGTGCATCTTTAGAAAATATATTCCCTATATTGGATGTTTTATAAAAACGGTAGCACAGTAAAATACACTTTTTTAAATGGAACATCCTATATATTCTTACATTAAACATCCCCAACTACACTCCGTTCATCTCCAGATTATGAAAGTAACCTGTTTTGTGGTTTCTGTTAAAAATTTGAAGAATCACATATCCCAAAGAAAGTATTTCTATGTCCAAACGCTCTCAAATTTAGCAATAAAATTTGTTGCGTGAATTGATTGAGATTGGGTAACGATGTCAGTATATTGTTTTTATCACCGGTTGTGCAAACTATTGACTTTACCAATTTCAAAATGATTTTTCTCGATTTTGTTTAATGGAACACCTTGTATATTATGACTAGAAGTTATGCAGAATTACATTCTGCATCAATCTATATTCGGTTTCCCTGTACCTATTTTTAACGGTTTCTGCAATAATCCAGAATTTATTAAAAGGTACCGAGAATGTGGGTTTTTATGGAACATAAAAAATAATCTTTACAAAGGACTTCATTGAAAGCAAAAGTGTTATGCCCCGAGAGTAAAATAATATAATAGTATAGCGATAGCTTAATTGATTTTCCAGTTAACTAACCCTATTTTAAAAATCTTTAGGCGAACACTTGTCGGTGTTCTCTGGTTGCAGTAAACACAATGCAAAATGCTGTCAGGACAGTGTCATTATCATGTTCTGATCATGTCTCTGCCAGTACCAGTAATACTTTTCTGTCTAAACGGCGGGCAATCGCACGCTGTGCAAGTTGTGGTATATGTTTATACGTCAATAGAAAACAACCATAATATAACTTGTTCACCAACTCACGTAAAAATAAAAGCGCCCCACTCCATCCCCACTCTTTGACAATGACATGATGACAAGATAACGTAAAAAATTTCTCTTTATTTTTTACTTTATGATTGTGTATGGAAAATAGCCATTCACGGTCAAATTTTTAGCGCCCGATTTAAAAAACGCTCCTGCAAATTAAAAAATAGAGTATTAAAATCGTCATATACAAGGTTTCTTTAAAAAAGAAGAACTTACCATGCTTTTGAAATTGTTTCAGACAAGCTATTGTCAAATAAACATGTAACCTAAAAAGAAATTCCTTAAACAAAATTTTGCCAGATCGTTAGAATTAACTTTATGACAAGTATTAGCGTAAAATTAACGATAGAATGTTATCGGTGCGTTAATTTTAGGTTTCTCGGGAAATATTTATTTTGATTAAGAATATTCTTTACATAAAAATTAGCAGATATTTTACTATATTTATTGTTATAATTATCACTTTTATTAAATATTCGGCATTTAAAAATAACGCTTCTTATACATCTAACAACTTCCACAAGAAAATCACGAGATAGCTATCAAAAATCATCGTTTCTTTTTCGGTAAGAACCATGGAAACTAATTTATTGTTTGCGTGTCCACCTAGGGCGATCCATGATGGTCCGCATGTAAATAATCTATACTGACTTGAATACTCTGTTCCGTGTTTTGGCTACAAGGGGTGCCCCACAGGGAAGTCATTTGGACCCGCTTTTATTTTCAGTATTTTTAAACGACATTGTGACTAGTTAAATATTGGAAGTGTATTTACGAATAATTGCAATACTTATAAGGAATTTAATTTTATCGCTTACTTTATACTTGTTCAAAGTGATATTAACAACATATGTTGTATCGTTGCAGTCACTAATTAATTATGATTACAGAATCGATCGCTCGTTGTAGTCGGGAATAGTTTCAATTAGAGACCTGCATAGGTTATTACTTTTTAACAGTCTGGGTTCTATAAAACGGAATACAGTAGGACCCTCCAAACAGAGTTCAATTATTTTACTATAGGGTCATTGCTTGTTAAGTGGACCAAATCTAGATATGATCCCCACTTAACCCTTTCCAATTTTGATGTAATTTTTACCGGATGTACCTAGGGGTCTTACATGGAATTATGCTACAGCTTCATAGGTAGTATGGTTGGGCCACTAGTAAAGTTTTTGTAAACGCCAGTTTTTTCATGTCGCGGCAGTAACGAATAAACCGTCAAGCTTGTTTCCTCACTGCTCATGATCTGAGATGACTACCATGTTGAAGTTTGGTGATCCGGCCCAACTTTTTGGGTACAACAGTTTAGTTGTAGATTAAAACCACAACATATGACAGCTTTACCGTAATTTGCTGTCAAAGTGGCTCACAAATCTTGTGACAAATTTGCGTCATACTATTAGCGGCTTGTATTTGCTGGCATATTGACTTTGTGATGCTGACTCTTTCCTCATTTGTAGTCTATCAGCATGTCAGGAAGCACGTGGCGTTCCGGCTGCTCGAATAATTACTGAGTTATCCATGTTCAAATTCCATTCAAAAATTTCATCAATTTCGTCGCCAAATTTCGTAAATTTTGGCTTATTTTCAAGCGGCCGTATCTCAAAAGACACACTTCGAATTTGAAGTTTCTTGATACTAATGAAAAGAGCTGATCTTGTTTGACCAGGAAAAGTTTGTTTAATTTTTGAGACTAAGCCTTTAAGTGCAAAGCAACTTAATTTTTACATGTAAAATATATGTATGCTTTGCATGTCGTACGTCGGTCCATTGTGGCTTTGCTACCACCAGTCTCAAAGACTGGTACCCCCATCGCCAAGGGGCCACGCCCGATAGCCAGGCAAGTCCAGCCACGGGTGGGTTTCTCTACCACAGGTTTCCAAGCTTGAATGTGGGTGTCTAACAGGTTCCCAACCTTGATTGCGGGCATCTTCCGAAGCGTAAATGCAGGGTGCCAAGCCTAAATTGGGGCCCTTTATGGTTCTGAAACCATAATGTTTCATTTCTCATTGGTTCAGTTGTTGGGATGGAGTTACAGAGTTATAGAAATTATGTGGTGCTCTGGAATCCAACAGACAATAAAAAGTTTCTTTGCTCTTAAAGGCAACGTCTCAAATATGAAACAAAGTTTTCCTGGTCAAATAAGCTGAGATCTTTTCAATGGTATTAAAAAATTCAAATTAGAGGAGACCCTTTTGAGATACGGCCTCTTAAAAATGAGCCAAAATTGACGAATGAATTATTGAATGTAATTTGACCATGGATAACTCAGTAATCATTTGAGCAGCCAAGACGCCACTTGTCCAACTTCATGACATGCTGACAGGCTACAAATGAGGAAAGAGTCGAATTCACAAAGTTATTCTGTCACAAGATTTGTGAGCCACTCTGACGCCAAATTGTGGTAAATCTGCCATATGTTGGACTTTTACTCTACAACTGAACTTGTTGAGTTATATTTCTACTGGCCATTTTGTATTCGTGGAAGTATTGACAAAATAATAACGTCCATATATTAATTTAAATAATTTAGCGCAATGTGTAATTTAACGCAATGTGAACGACATATGTATATCAGACAATAATGTTGATTGGAATCGTTCCACAACGCCACTGTTTTTGTTACAATATAACGCATTCATCGTTGTCACATATTAACATACATACATTTGTATTTGACGTCCAGATGCGCACTTGGTGTTAATGTAGTAGGTAATGTGCAGATTTACACACTTTAATTTGATAACAATCATTGAAATAATTGTTAAATTAAAATCGACGATTTACGATGCAATTATAATTTATTACGACAGGGATTTATATATCATATAGAGAGTAGCGCTTAATTGGAGTACTTGAATAATAACCTACAGTATTGGTTTGGAACTGTATCTGCACAATAATTCCAAAAAGGTGGTGGCTTATCACTGATAAGTAACCTGGGCAAATATGCGGTAACAGCCAGAGGCGTGGCGAGCGAATAAAAGTTTACACATAGAACAGAAGGTAAGAAATAAATTATAAAACGTGCTGAAACATTTTTTAAAAGTCTTCCGTGAAATCACAAACTGGGTAACATCTGTTAAATATTTGAATCATTAGATATGTTTCCACAGCTGTTTCAGTCAAATGAGTACGAGGTGCGAAATAATTTGTTTTTAATGCCAAAAACGACCGTTCGACATCGAGCGATGTTATATTTGCATATTTAAAATAATCTTTGAAACAACTTAATAAGATGCATTAAGTTGTTTCAAAGATTATTTTAACAACTTAATGCATCTTCACACGCACCTTCACAAATTTGTCTTAATATAAGAAAATCGGAGTCTTTCTCTAAAACACTTTCAAATTTTCGTATTACACACCAATTTGTTTCGCCTTCTATAGTGCACAACTGTGCGTGAACATCATTCACAATTTGAACAGAATCCACTAGCGACATTGAAATATTTTGTAATTTTTCTATTCCCTCCGCTAGTCCGAAGCAATTGTTGTGAATAGTTTGTAAATCTCTTTTAACCTGACTATCTTGAAATATTTCCTGGCTTTTCTTGATTGCTGCAGCTTCTGTCGGATTGAATTTTGAAACTACCTTCTTTACTTGATCAAAATATTTGTTGTAGTAAAACGCAGCCTGCAACAATGTTCCCCAACGTGTAAGTATCGGCTGCGATAGTTCAGGTAAATCAGGGCACAGTTTGTGAAATAGTCGAGTACGTTTCGGAGACTTTAGAAAAACTGCCTTTGTACTAGCAATCGATGCATTTACTAGTGGAAAACATGTAGGAATCGTATGTGTCGCAAGATTTAGAGTATGGATTTTACACGTTACATGTAAGGAGTTACCACTGTGTTCTTTAAGAGATCGGCCCAAAGAACGCATGTTTGCGGCACCATCACTCATAAACATGTTAGTTGAAACTTCAAATTTGTTCAATGAGTTCAACACTACCTTTAAAATCTCATTGGCAGTACAATTTATAACTCTTTTGGAAACAAGTAAGAAGGAGGATGACGGTTGATGTGGTTCCATTGTACGTACCGTTACATTAACCACAGAATGTTTTTGACGATCTGTTTCGTCCACACACAACCACAGTTCTTTATCTTTCAATTCCGTTTTCATTCTTTTTTCTATATGTTGACGAGCAAATGGCACTACATTTCGTATCGATGTCCGAGTGGGGTAATTTACAGTCCGCATATTTATTTCAGAAGGAGACAAGTGCTTCTTTGTCTAGTAAACGAAACGCTAGATTACATAAAATAAGAGTAACACAAATCAAATGTAAATTTTTCTTGGTCTCGTATGCCACTTTTTGCAGAAGAATGCTGTTTGCTTTCGATGTGACGTTGACAATAGCTTCTGGACCAACACATTAAATGGATTTTACAAATTAGACATTGAATTTTAGCGCCATCAAAAATTAAGTCCGGCATGTCCACTATAAAGTTTTTAACTGTGTCTGCCATTAGTCGTTTTTGCGACGTACCTAACTGCGACATTTTTAAAGCAAACATTAGTGTACAATTACGAAATAAGTTACGACAGCCTACATATACACAGAACTACTCGCATACAGCATCGATTTAGTACTGACGCTGTGAACGCGTGAAATAAATAATCGCCGACTTCGCACCACATATCTGCTACACTGACTGTTACCGCTGTTTGCCCAGACTACTGATAAGTAAGGTGCGGATTGACGCGGTCTCTTTTTGATACAGTCAAAAGCGTGGACAGTGCCGTGCACTTCCGATAACTGTCGGTTAAGCGAAGTCGTATTTATGCTCGTCTTAGGTTATTATTTAACTACCAATCGCTCACAGATAGCGAAGTGGTGTGCATGCGTGTTTTTAATTTGCCCTTTGACGAATACTTTCATATATGTATCGATCAATATCTTACTTTTTACGTGTTAGCTTGGGGTTTCATTATGTGGGATTAGTTAGAATATTTATATGATTTCAAATTAAGTAAGTGTTATTAGAATTGATTTTTATTTTTCTTCATCTTTTGTTAAGAATTTTTTTATTTTTTTTCTTCCGTTTTCTATATATACGAATGGCTTCCTGTAAATGTCCTCGCTGGTAGTTGATGAATACATGGATTAAAGACCGTAACTGCCTTTTGGATACTGAATGATAGTGAGATTTATTGTAGCGGTTGTTCACGCACATTGAAATGCTCAAAGAAAACGAGATTAACCCAACACTTGGAACGCAAAACACATAGAGAGCAAGGTAAACGCGAATGCCATGGCCGAGCTTATTCTGTGTTGATAATATTTTTATAGGTGATAAAAAAATTCTTATTATTCCTAAATGATGCTGCAGTTTACATGCTAAAAGCAGGTAGATTACTGAAAACAGGTTTTCCCATGTTACATATTACATGTACTGCTCATGGGCTGCACACAATTGCGGAATTTATAAAGGACGAGTTTCCAAACGTAAACAAATTGATTATTAATACCAAGAGTGTATTTTTAAAAGCCCCGGTAAGAATATCTTTATGTAAATAAAATAGAATAGAATATAACTTTATTGTCATCAAATTTCAGCATTGTAGTCATCTCAAGTCATGACCAATAAGGAAACGAACTTGATTTATTCGTTACAATACTATATACCATTTATACGCTTTAAGTTGGATTTTGCATCTGTGGTGTGGTGTCTAACAACCAAAAAACACCTTAATAAAAAGGGTTGAAAATAATTTTTGAAGGTTTTTATAAGAAATATAAAAGAAGCCTTCTTTTTAAATCCTATCAACATAATAGGAAAAACCGCTCTGTTCCTCTACTTAAATATACATAGATGTGGAATTGTAACGTTGAACGTAGTATTTAAAATTTTTAATAATTGCTTTGACAGCGCCCGTCTATTATCTCTTTTTAAATCTCTACCGCCAAAGCAATCACTTTCAGTTTATAGAGACATTGCTGCTTTTCAAAATAACTGATGTTACAGTGTTACTTCCTGTTCCCTATTAGTTAAATTAAAAATAATTAATGCAACATTTACATTATTCTCTTTATCTAATGCACATTAGAAACATTAATGTTAAACCTTTTCCTGTTTGTATTAACTACACTTTAAATGCTGTTTCAATTTCAGGTAGCGGAGACGATATTCTCAGCTCAAGCGGGGACGGAAATGATGACTATTACTACGACAATTACTACGACTACGACGTGAGCGACAATGAAAGGATTGATTCTATCGAAACACCGTCTCCAACTACCAAAGCCACACCGACAACTACTTCTGCTACAACAGTATCGTCCACGATAACTTCTACCACTACCCTTCAGACAACTCCTCTAACAAGCGAAACACATCCACATCGACATCATCATGGGGAATCTAAAGGTGAAGAAATCGAACCCACAGCTAATGTACTAAAAGTTCACGATGTAGGTGCTTCACCTACAAAAGACTCAGCTATAAGCAAAGAGAATGACGAAAAGGACGAAACTGATGAAGTTGAATGGAAAATGACAGTAGCCACGACAATAACTAAGCCGACGGAAAAGATTACTGATATGCCGAAGCTACCCACAATTCATCCTGAAGATGTTTACGTTGATTATGATATTGATGTAGATGAAGATGATTACGAGTCTATTACCATCATACCATCTGTGAATAAACACCTATCATCTAAAGAATCGACCGTAATCAATGAAGCCCCAACCACAAAAATACAGCCGGAGACAATAGAGTTTATACCAGAAACGACTCCTTACATTACTACTACAAGCACTACTAAGGCACCCACTACACAAGAAGTTACAACTACGAGTACTACAACAACAACGGTAAAAACTAGTCCTAGCACGACGACAACAAACGCTACAGTTGTACCATTTTCTGTCGCAATCACCTCACCTCAAACGCCGGCAACTTCTTCCGATACTGACACAACTATTATAACTTCAACAGAAGAAATGCTCGAAACCACCCAGACTGATGAAGTTCTACAACCAACTACAGTGCCTCCAACATCTCCCACGGAAAAATCTACATCACCAACGACTACTGCGACTACTGAAAAATTGACCACTCTAGAAGATTCAACGACATTAAAACAAACTACCATCAGACATATATCAACAACGCATCCACCAACGACACGCATTATCACAGAAACACCATTCGAAATTAAAAACTTTTCACCAACAATACAAAATAGGCTAAAACGAATTGCAGTAACAGCTGGAAAAGTCTTCAGTTTCTTGATTCCGAAGGATACGTTTTCAGATGCTGAAGATGGTTTTAATTTGAAGTTGGAGTTCTTAGATGGAGAGGGTATGCCAATTAAAAAAGATTCTTGGTGTCAGTACAACAATAACACTAGAGAGATCTATGGCTTGTAAGTAATATTAATATATACAGTGCGCGACTTTTGATTAATCTCAAATTGTACCGGGTGGCCAAATAAGAATGGCAGCCGGTTATATCTCAGAAACTAGTAATCACAGAGCTTTCGGATAAATTTTTTTATAATAAACGTGGCCAAAAGAAAATACTGGAAATCATTTTGAAGTTTGTAAGATGACCAGTAGATGGCGTAACGATCACGGCTAAGTATAAAATTCAAGTTTTCATAATCAAACCTCGGTAAACGTACAGGATGACTCATACGCAGCTGGCAAATAAGAATGAAATACATTATTTGGAAGTGACAAAAATAACGTATTTCATTCATACTTGCCAGCTGCGTGAGAGTCATCCCGTACGTTTCCGGAGGCTTGATAATATTATATTAACGGTTCTGCGTGATTTGCTTCAACGTACGCAAAGCCCATAGCACTACTCATTGCTAATTCAGAAAAACTCCTGAACACATAACAGTGCGTTAACAAAATTACATGTGGCATAAGAATGAACGACTTTCTTCCTGGATCTCAATTAACAGTTAACAGAAGGATTAAGCAATCAGAATTGAAATATAGAACTGCTGTTAATAAACCGCTTCTTAGCGTAAAACAGAGGCAAGTCAGGTTATTAGTTTCCTTAAATTACATCCACAATGACCTAGATTTTTTGAAAAAGACTATTTTACCGACGAGAAAGTATTTCAGTCAAATAATTCAAAACGTGGATCTTAAATAACATTAAATTCAATGAAAAATGCACTAATAATTTGAAAACTTTGGCCGTTTCTCAGTGAATGTGTGGGGTTGGATTAGTTATCGAGGCGATGGCGTTTATTAAAGAATTAAGGGCAAATTTAATTGTCATTAATACTCTCGAAAATATCTTGATAACTTTATTTATCAACAAGATAATTTTTCGGTTGCACACAGCCAATACAGTTGCAGAATGGCTTCAAAACTAAAATATTGAAGTTCTGCCATGGCCCGCCATCAGTTCAGATTTGACTGATCGTTAAAAAACCATAAGAAAAGCTTTTGTCCTCGAACACCTGAAGAGTTATAGCATGCCACTGAAAATGTATAGCAAGAAATAAGTCATGACGGAAATTTTATTCATAATTAAAATACTAGCAACTCTTATAAGGCAACGTTTTCAATAGAAGTGTTTATACTTTAAAATAATCTTTGATATATAATTTCCCTGAAACCAAACAGTTTTTAAAATAAACAGATAGAACCTAGAAGCTTAATAAAAAATTAACTTTTAGCTTAAATACAAAATATTTTCATTAAGCTTCAAAAGACCTCAAAATAAGTTTATATGAGTTGACCCAGATATTTATGGAAGCAATGGTACCTACATGATTTTCTAAACATATGGACCAACATTCAGTGTCAATGTACACTAAAGAAACGATGTCATATAATTCCTTAGTAAGAGTAATCAAATATCACGTGCTGTACCTTTTGAATTTCAAGTTGGTGCTCTCAAAAATAAGATTTGGAATATACACATGTATCTTATTTTTTACAGACCTCTAGAGGATCACATATCACGTTGGATATATACAATTAAAGCAACAGACACGGAAAACCAATCAGTTTCAGATCACCTGGAAATATTGGTGCAACACTACAAAGCAAAACGTACAGTCAATCATGAATTCTCTTTATACATACAAATTGAAAAGAAATGGGAATTTCCGCATCTAATAGATTGGCCTTTGAAAACGCTGAGAGCATTAGGTTTAATCTACGACTCCAACCTTACAGATATTATAGTTAGGAATGTTGACTACAAGAGCGTCCCTGCAGTTTTTACTTGGACAAACGATACATTGCCCAAACACTATTGTCCAAAGAATGAAATAGAGAACATTTTTGATGTAAATGAATTTCTACATAGTCAAATATATATGCTATATCATTTTCTTTTAGGTGATAACAATAAACAGTGACGGAGACCCAACACATGCATTAATAAAAGCTATGGCTCCAGAATTGCGTGTGAAAAAAGTCGCTTACAAAGGCCTCGGAGTTTGCGAATCAAGACCGCAAACGCCTCACCCACCAATTACACCACCATCTAATTTCTCACCGATACTGAGAAATCCTGTTGATTATATTAACGCTACATTAGGTGAATTGCTAATCTACAGAGTACCAGATGTAAGTATAACTTCTTTTCCAGAGTATTACTTATGATCAACTGCAACGTAATCTAAGGTTCGACAAACGAGTGCAACGTCAGAGGCGTATCGCGCAAAAGTAGGTACGTGAGATGCAGTATTATTCAAAAATAATATATTCTTACCTTTTATTGACGTTTTGACGTCTTGGGGCAGTAGTATTTTGTCGCAGTGGACATCAAAACGTCAGTATTATTTTTTAATAATACTGTATCTCACGTACCTACTTTTGCGCGATACGCCTCTCACGTTGCACTCGCTTCTCGAACCTTAGCAATGACTAGAGTAACTAAAACTCGCGGACTCGTATAGGCGTCGGTATTACGGGTTAATATAAGAATACGAAAAATTCATAAATAAATTTACTTGCTAATTATTCAACAAATTAGAGGCATCAAGATGTGAACCACTGTAAACTTGCTTCATTGCATATGTTTCCACTGTTACTTCTTTAAACCTTGTGCGTCGACAAGAAAAAATATTCTTATACATAGAAAGCGATCTCTCCACATCTAAGGAAGTTACATTTGCATGTAGAAACTGCTTTTCAAGATCACTTAATAGTTCACTATTCTTACACTTATTATAAACGGCCTCTAAAGTATTAAAATCGGGATTTTTCCTTAAAACATCTGCCAACTTTTGACTAGCGCATAATCCTGGCGTATAATTTAATGTGTGTAATTTAATTTTTTCACTCTCCACTATGTCTAATGATTCCTGCAATGACAATTCAGTACATTGTAGTTTTCTGATGGCATCTAGTAATACTGTATAATTGGTACATATTGTTGTTAAATCTTCTAAAAGTTGAGGAATTTGAAATTCTCTTTGACTTTCTCTAATTGCTTTGGATTCATTCCGATTCAATCTCATTATAACTGATTGAATTTGTTGAAAATGGATCAAATAGTAAGAAGCTGCTGTTAGCCAAGTACCCCATCTCGTTAAAATTGGTTCAGGAGGTTCTGGAATACCTGGACAAAATTTACGAAATTCTTTTAAACGTTTATGAGATTTACGAAACACTGCTTTAGTACTTCCAATCATCCGATCAACGTTTCCGTAATGTTGTCGAACAACTTCATCAACTAAATGCAAAGCATGCAGCACGCAGGTTATATGTATTAAGTTAGGAAATATATGTTTTAAGGATCGCCTAACACTTAACATCGTTGCTGCACTATCTGTCACAATCATCACAACTTGATCTTGGGCAATTCTAAATTTTTTCAAAGCGTTCATTATCACTTTTTGAATATTTTCCACGGTACATTGTTGAACACATTTGCAAGCTAACAAATATCGAGATGCTGTGTTCTCGCTAGATAAAACGCGAGCTATTACATTCACAACACTGTTTTTCTTTATATCGGTCGTCTCATCCACGGTAATCCATATTTTTTTTGGAACACAAGTCACGTTTGCACACATTTTCTAGCATCTCTTTCATTCGCGGCAAATGATTCTGTAATTGTGTTTGTGAGGGTAATGGGTACTTTGGAACGTATTGTCGCCAAAACGTTTTAAAAGCTGCTTTTCTCACCAACGACAACGGAAGATTACAAGAGGTAAACATAATTAATAAATGTATGAGGAATAGTGTATAAGGTATTTCAGTTCTTGCATTTCTCATATGCTTAATACCATTGACATGCCTCTGGCAATCAGTTCTGTCCAATGCAGCCAAACGAACATTGCATATTAAGCAAAAAACTGCACTACCGTCATATTTTAAATGGGGAAAGTGACACATACTTATGTACATTAGTAGCAAATCTATTACGAGGCATTGTTTTCTTAGGTATGTAAATATCAGTTCTATATGAAACGATACACTAATTATATACTTGGTATAATACTACAACACACAAAAAACACCAGCTATATTTTCAAAAGCGACACGTAAGTACATAACCTTGACCGTTCGACTAATCTCTGCAACAGCTCAACCGGTACTAAAACGAACTCTCTCTCAGCGCGGTTTAACATGATTTATATTCAAGGTCGACACTACATGCCTGCTTCTCTACCGGTTTAGTTTATTTATGAATTTTTCGTATTCTTATATTAACCCATAATACCGACGCCTATGCGAGTCCGCAAGTTTAGGTTACTCTAGTAATGACTAATGACAATATGAAAACGTTTAGACAGTATAGTTACATTTGAAGGTGTAAATTTGTACAGAGCATTCATTAAATATCAAGACATACGTGATCCAAAAACACTAAATTAAATTTTCTAATGTTTCGTTATTATTTACATTCTGATTAATTTTAAACTGGCAGTTGAAACAAATAAAACACGATCTAGGTAATTAACTAAATGTATTAATACGTAGTAGGTTTGCTTAGATCCGTTTCATAGTATACGATTGACTCTGACTATGGTTTATTTTTTAATTCCGCGCAGTACTTTAAAAATCGGATAAGATTGATGAAAAATATGCACCATCAGGTATCTTTCCAAACGAAGAATGTCGCTGCGTGTAGCTTTTGCGCATATTTATACAACATACCTTGTATCAATAATATATACTTTAATCCTTTTGTTATAGGATACATTTTATGATCCTGAGGATACTGATCCTAGAAACTTGAAAATGTCTCTTCTAACAGCAAAACGACAACCTATTCCACCTGATAATTGGTTACAATTTGACTCGAAGAATAAAGAATTCTATGGAATACCCCTACATAAAAGAGACGTTGGTCAAGTAGAGTACCATTTGGTTTGTAAAGACAGTGGAGGATTACCAGCGAGCGATAGTTTAATTGTTCAGGTCATGCAAGCTCCCAGGCGTAATTTCAATGTAGAATTTATAATGAGTTTAGAAGTGGCCTACAGCACCTTTTCAAAAAGCGCAGGCATGCAAAGAAAGTTCGTTGAGAAGCTCATGGTAAGTTAACGAAAAGTTTTTCACTTTTTAAATAAGCCTGCCAACATCTCTTTTTTTAGGAATTATTTGACGACAAAAATACAAGCAATATTCGGATAAAGTCAATCGCTGAAGGCTCCAGTGAAAGCAAAATTCACCCAACTGTAGTTAGCTGGTTTAATACATCCCTCAGGGTGGACGGCTGCCCAAGAGAAGAAATCAAAAAACTCGAGTCTGTCATGGTTCACAATGATAGAACAGTAGCATCCCGCGTACAGTATATTATGGATCCAGAATTTCCTATATCTTCTATTCAATTGGAACATATGGGCGCCTGCAAAACTCGTGCTGCTCTCCCACCTCCTCAAACACCCAGCGTTAACATTGCTACTGACGAATCATCATCAGAAAGTAGCCACGATGAATATTTAGTTACGTTTGTCGTGCCTGCGGTTATAATAGCAGCAATGCTCTTCCTAGCGGGAATATTCGCCTGTATATTATACAGACGACGAAGAACGGGAAAAATGAATGTAGAAGAAGATGGAAGGGCAACATATGGTAATAAAGGTATATATGAATGATGATTATCTGTCTCTATTAATTTACTAGAGTTTCATTAAATTATTTCTTCGTCTATTCTGAGTAGAAGCACAGATAAAGGAGCTTTACAGATAGTCAATTCCATGCTATTATTTAGATACACATTTTTGGAGACAAAAACGCTTTAGTTTGGAGACAAACCACTAGTAAGTCGGCCGCGAGCGTTGTGTTTCTAGATTTCTGCGGCTTTACATGTTACATTTCTAGATTTCTGCGGCTTTACATGTTACATTTCTATATTTCTACATTACCATGTGTGAATTAGACAGAATGCGTTTCAACCTGCGCGTAAAATCAATTTCTACACTCAAATCCACTTTCAAAGTCGGCGCACACGGATTATAACGCTGATGCCGGAGGCGCCCCCTGTACATGTGGAATCAGAGTTATTACGGAAAGAAACTGAAAAAATAACGATTACTGTCATTATTGTGCCATCTTTTAAACGAAGGTTTGTTCCAACCACCAATTTCTGTACACTGTATCACTATTGAGAAGGAAAACACACTGCGCATGTCAGTACAAACGGTTGATGCTTGATACGATGTACCAATATGGTAATTGTAAATGTACGATACAAAGTTAAGTTGGAACGCAATTATTATCGTTCCAGGTACGGTGCATAATGTAGTTAGAACACTTCGTTTGCACTGCGCCGGTATCGGACGGTAAATTTACGGTTTTATAAGCGTATTAGAACGAACCTTAAATAAATTGTTAAAATGTGTCCAATTGCACCATATACATTGGCTATCTGTAAAGCTCTTTTATCTGTGACAGAAAAAAAATCGCACTGTAATGCTGAGTGTTTTGGATTGGTGATCACATCAAAGAATTGCTATATTATTCCTACTATTATTTATTTATTAATAGAGCCGCCAGTTGAGTCAATTACTAATGATTTTTTCCTGTTTTACCATGAATTCTTGTAGATTATTTATTAAAACAAAAATAACACTAAGGAGTACCTTCAAATCCCCACACAAAGCGTAGTTTTACGTTAATAAAACTACACATGTGACCTAACTACAACCCAAAGCATCAAAAGAAACGATTGTAGTGGTAGAAACGATGTAGATTGTAATATAGAAAATTAAGCTCATTCAGCCTCGATGTGCACGTTTTACAAATTCGCGGCCTACTATGAGGATCTCGCTTATTATATGAGATAAAGTAGGTATAAGTTTAAATTTGGCGATGTTACTAAATTTTGTTCCAAGAAATTAAACAAAATATTAGAATTTGAATTATATTTAAAAAAACGAAAACGTTGTGGTTATGATTTGGAATAAAAATTCAAACACCTCTTTGCTTCTTACAAAATTATTTAAAATGTACTCTAGAACTAATCCTAAAGTACCTTCAGTTCAAACCTGCAATTATGATTTTAGTTTATATTTTTTACAATTTATGATATATTGGAATATAAATTTCACATTACTATAGCAATTTTTTATATTTTTTAATGATATCTTTGTCCTACAAACTTGTGCAAAATAATAGCAGTGCCAAGTAGAAAAAGTAATTTGACACTGTATTTTTTTGTTTTACGGATTATTATTCAACTTAAGTTTTTACTCGAAGAGAGAGACTTAACATAAATATCTCAACAACGACCTTATTAGAAAAAACTGCAACGGTTCGTCTAAGGAATTATCAAAGTTTAGAATCAGCGTATTATATGCGTGTGCAAAAAAATAGCAATTACTTGCATTTGATGGAAGAAAAAGGTTCGTAACGCGGTATTGCTTTAAAATAGCGGTAAAATTTTAATTCTTTTAAGTTGGCTGTACGTCTTCAAGCTAATTATTTGATTGTCATGGATCGCACAAAACATTGCACAATACAAGAAAATTAATTTTAAAAATGTATGCGGAACATTCTTCACTCAAACGCTTATAACTAGAGTTGCTCAATTTGCGCCAACAGCCAGTGGCGGGCGCATAAAAGTTTACACAAAATAAATGGTTAGAAATAAAATATAATACGTGCTCAAACACTTACCGTCTTAAGAGTCTTCCGTGAAATCACAAAGTGAATAATGTCTGTTAAATATCTGCAACATTAGATATGTTTCCACAGTTGTTTTGGCAAACCGAGTGCGGCGTGAGGAAAAAGTGTGTTTATATGCAGAAAACGAACGTTCTACATCTAGTGACGTTATATTTGCGTAATTAAAATAATCTTTGGAGCAACTTAACGGTTCTGTTGACGCACCTTCACACATTTGTCTTATTGTGCCAAAATCAGAATCTTTCTCTAAAACACTTTCAAACCTTTCTAGAACACAAACATTTTTTTGCGTCTTCTACCGCGCATAGCTATGCGCGAACATGTTGCACTATTTGCAGAGATTCCACTAACGACACCGAAGGATTTTGTAATTTTTCTATTGCCTCCACTAGTCCGAAGTAATTGTTCTGAATAGTTCTTAAATCCGTTTTAACCCGACTATCTTAAAATTTCGACTGGCTTTCCTTAATAGCCGCAGCTTCCTTTAGATCGAATTGTAAAACCAGGTTTTTAATATTCTCAAAATATTTATGATAATAAAACGCGGCCTGTTCCCCAACGTGTAAGAATAGGTTCTGGTGGCTCAGGCATACGAGGACACAGTCTATGAAATTTGCGAATACGTTTTGGGGATTTGACAGACACTGCTTTTCTATGCGCTATTAAAGCGTCTACCTCAGGATAACATTTTCTAATACTATCTGCGACATGACTGAAAGCATGAATTTTACACGTAATATGTAACAAGTTAGCACAATGTTTTTTAAGAGATCGGCCTACAGAAAGCATGTTTGCGGCACCATCACTCATAAACATCAACAGTTGCTTTGTTGAAAGTTCAAACTTTTCCAATGTATTTAACACTAATTTTGAAATTACTTCGGCAGTACATTATTGTACTCGTCTGGAAGCTAATAGAATTGAAGGTGACGATTGATGTGGTTCCATTGTACGTACCATTACAATAACCACAGAATGTTTTTTTACGATCTGTCGTTTCGTCCACACATAACCATAGTTTTTTATCTTTCAACTCCGATTTAATTCTCTTTTCTACATGTTCACGAGCAGATGGCACAATAAAGGTAACACATAAATTAAATTTAAATTTGTCAGTGTCGTGTGCAATTTTTTTTGAAGAATGCTGTTTACTATTTACGTGACGTAGACAATCCTTTTTGGACCAACACATTAAAGGGATATTACAAACTGCACATTGAATTTTAACGCCATCATAATTTAGGTCAAGCATTTCTGCTATAAATTCTGTATGTTTGTTCAACATTGGTCGTTTTCGCAACGTAGACAACATTTTTAAAACAAACGTAGAACTACGAAATAGTATTTACAGCAGCGTACATGTATACACGACAGATCTGGTTGAGACTGAGTTATACTGAGGGTTGTATCGAACCTCCGCCACTGCCCGTTGGCGCTAGTGAGCAACTCTACTTAGCCACATGTCCCTCTGACGCTTTTAAGCGTCTTGTATATGTGAAATCTTTCGACAAGCAACGAGGCCCAGTGCCACCCCCGCTTATAAGCGTCCAATTTTTTTATAAAAAGTCTATGTTTCGTGAAGTAATTACTGATTATTAACTTAATTACAAGTAGTCTGAGACACCAGTCTAATCGTACCATCTAAAATTGGTGTTGGCCTCGGAGAATGGTTATTAACATAATATGGGCAGCGAATGTGTCAAAGCTACAAATTTATACATCTTAAAAAATTTGCAAATGCGATTAATTGGCAACATAGAGAAGAAAATCAAGATGGTAAACGAAAAACTATTGATTAAACAGATTGTAAAAAAGATTTGTAACATCTTCTACAATTGTTAGCGGATTAAACCGTAATATTATTAGTTCGACAGTCTGACGACTTTTAGATAACGATCTCTATGATAGAAGACCCAGAGGAGTACAATTGTTAAGATTAGGACATATCAGAGCAAGACCAGATTTTGCAAGAGAACGCATCAGTTGGCTGGTACATCGACGGAGGAATATTCTTTAGAGTGATGAGTCCAAAATTACTCTTTATAATAGTAATTGTGTTGGACAATTTGTGAGACGACCTTCAAACACGGAACTTCTTCCACAGTTTACAAAGGGAATTACATGTTAAACATGCAGGCCTCAGTTTTATGGACATGGGACTGTTTTTCTTGGTGTGGTGTGGGGAAAATTTTTAGAATTCTTGAGATTATAACTAAGGATGTTACCTTAGACAGATGAAAAAATACCGCTTCGTTGGGTATCAGCAGAATAACAATCCAAAACTTAGGCGAGAAGGGTAAAAAATTGATTTAATGAAAATAATATTAACGTCTTGACCAGCTCAATCATCGGACATCAACCCTACGGAAAAGTTATGGGTTGACACAAAGCCGGCTGTGAATAACAAAAAAAAACCTAACAATGTTGCTTAATTATGGAAGGTAGTGCACTCTGCTTGGACATCTATTTCACAGGCGAAATGTCAACGGCTAGTTGAGAGCATGCCCTATAAGTGTCGCGACATTATTAAAAATAAGAGTTATGCAATCAAGTATTAATGTTTAGAATATTAGAAAAATTAATTTATTATAGTTACGCAGAAATTTTCTTTTCTTGCTATTATTAGTGTTATTTTAATGCACACGCATAGTAGATATCTCATATCATAATACGAGGGACACGCTATATATTTTGAGATGCCACAAAAGTAGATAAGTTAGAGCTGGCAACACTGCATTTCTAAATACCACCATCCTTAAGTAGTAATCTCTGACTGTCAGTTGAGTCGCTGCTGTCATAGAGTAAACGTGGTAGGTACGATTTGTCATCGAAACATGGACTCGTCAAGAGAACATGTACGCGCAATGATTTACTACGATTTTAAGGTCGGTTTAAGTGAACAACAAAGTCTTGAACGATTGCAACTCGCATTTGGTGATGAAAGTCCTTCACGTGCAACTGTACTTCGCTGGTATAGCGAATTTAAAAGTGGACGGATATCGTTTGGTGATGAGGAATGTACCGGTAGGCCCTGTTCTTCAGTTACCGCTGGAAACATTGAGAGTGTGAGACGTATGATCGACGAAGATCCAAAATGCACCTATCAAGTGATTAAGGCAACTCTTGGTGTTGGATCCTATACAGTAAATTCAATTTTACATGATCATCTTCGGATGAAAAAAATTGTTACTCGTTAGGTGCCACACACGCTTGCCGATTTCCAAAAAGCAGAGCGAGTAATAATCGCTCAGAAAACATTGGAAATGTTAAATAATAGTGGACATCGCATTCTATCAAAAATAGTAATAGGTGATGAAACTTACATCCCATTTTACAATATTCCTACCCGCCAGGAGAGCCGCGTGTGGATCCACGAAGATGCACCAACACCAACAATGGCCAAAAGGCACAGGGCTGTCAAGAAAGTTATGTACGCAGTTTTCTTCCGTAGTACCGAATTAGTAAAAACAATGAAGCTGGAAAATCAACGTACAGTCATAGCAAACTGGTACACCACAAAATGTTTACCTGCAGTTCTTGAGTCAGCCAACATTCGCGGGTTAATGTTGCATCACGACAATGCATCGTCACACAGTGCACAGCAGACATTTGAATTTTTACGTGAAAATAAGGTAAAAGTCATTGAACATCCACCCTATTCGCCTGATTTGTCCATGTGTGATTTCTGGTTGTTCTTCAACCTAAAGAAACATTTTCGTCGTCGACGTTTCACGACGGAGGATGAGATAGATGAAGCAATTCATCTATTTTTTGAGAGCATTCCAAGAGATGACTGGCTTCACGCTTTTACGTTGTGGAAACTTCGGTTATAAAAGTGCATTCATGCAGGAAGAGATTATTTTGAACATAAATAAAATCATTTTCGTAAAAAGACTTGTAGTTTTCTTGTATCTCAAAATATATAGCGTGATCCTCGTATAATAGATTGTGTAAAGTAAATTTTTAATCGAAAAATTACTTTTGTTGCTTGTTGATTTGAAATTTTTGGTGTTTACGCATACTGTAATAAAGTCAGAACCTTATTCACATTATAGCTTAACTTGTTATTATGTTACATTTGAGGTCACTGTTATTTTTTGTACGGGTTTGTATACATATAGTGTAAATATTTGCTAATGTATCATTAAGCAATGGACTAACCACATAAAATCTGCTGACGTCACACAAGGAAGTCTAATTTACATACGATCCTATCCTTTAATAGACTCCAGACATTTTCCGGGAAATACCATCGGACACACGTAACTTTAAATTTTATTAACAATTTTTACCTATAAAATCGCTAGAAACCAACAGGGTCTTGAAAAAGACTGATATACGTAATAGGCACAGACTGAATGAACGTAAAACGCAGCAAATCGAAAAAAAAGCTTAAACCACGGCGCACTGAGAGTAAAGGCTTCGTTAATAAATAAATCGGTGCAATCAAAAACCTGTCATCATCAGAAAATGATGCACCTGTTTAAAATTTTAGCAACCTAATTTTCATTTCCATTCAATTAATTACTTATACCGGGTGAGTCATATTTCGGTATATATGAAATAACTCGCTTAATATTAGAGCTAAAGGAAAATAGCATTAAGAAGAATTGAATGATAGTTACACGGCTACAATTCTATTTAATCAAACGTTTCCGAGCTTCAACTGTTTTGGCGTGCCCCCCCCCCCCCCCCCCTTTTTTAATTGCATTTTCACACTATTTGATAGAGAATTATTTTCTCTTTCCCATGGTCTAAACATTTCAACACCTGACATAACAAAAATGTCGAGAAAAATGCAAACAAAGTTTCCATCCGGTAAACCGTGGTCATGATATAAAAATCATAGATCTGTGGTGCTGTGGATTTTTTCAACAAATCACGTTTAAAACTTGGCATATTGCATCTATTGAAGCACAGCAAGGAATGAAAATGTTTATTACAGAGTGATGTCCTTGTCAGTAAGTGTATCTACAGCATTATATGCTGACCGATATTCGAACCGTAAACATTTCTAAGCATCATCGTTTCAGAAATTACTGGACAGATTTTCGGCAATCGGTAGCGTAGATTATCGTGAACGTTCACCAGATCCAAATAGAAATAACAATGAATTTCTAGTGCTGGCTGTTGTAGAGGAGAACCCAGATGTTAATCAGAGAGAGTTATCTGGGATGTACGACATAAGCCAGAGCATTGTGGCCAGTATATTACGAAAATACAAACGCCACGACTACCACATTTCCTTAAACCAAGCGCATCACGGAGACGATTTTATCAATCGTACACATTTTTGCAATTGGGTGCTAGAACAGCTGCGTCTTGATTACGGTTTCACTTCCAGAATTTTATTTTCTGATGAGGCGAATTTTAAAAGTAACGGTGAGTTAAGTCGCCATAACATGCATTATTATGCAACTGAAAATCCCCTTTGGATGAGGGAAATAGATAACCAAAGGTCTTTAAATGTTTGTGATGGTGTCGTGGACGAACATGTGATTGGCCCCTTTTATTATTAGAGAATGTGAATCTGCGGTTAGGACGAGAAATAATTTTTCAACATGATGGTGCACTACTCCACAATGCAGGAATAGTAGGGAAATTCTTAGATGGCACGTTCGCTACATGGATAGGAAGAGGTGGTACAATGGAGTGACCGCCCAGATCCCCTGGCTTAACACCACTTGACTATTTTTTGTGGGGGGCTATGTGAAAGACAGAGTTTATAGAGAGATTCCAACAACCATCGAGAATATGAAGATTAGAATTAGAATTGCGACAATTACTTCACAAATGTTTAGAAGCCAACCAATGAGTTTTAACAGAAGAATTAGAAAATGTGTTGCTGAAGATGGCTGTACATTTGAACATTTGTTATATTAATAATAATTATGTAAGTAAATAAACATCACCTGATAATAAACATTTTCATTCCCTTACTGCAGTTTAATAGCCTAAGTTCTAAAACTAATTTTTCGAAAAAATCCACAGATCTACGATTTTCATATCATGTCCACGGCTTACCGCCACGGAAACTTTGCATTTTTCTCGAAACTTTTGTTATGTTAGGTGTAGAAATGTTTTGACCATCAGAAAGAGAAAATAATTCTTTATCAAATAGCGTGAAAAAATAGATATCATGCAATTCTTCTTAATGCTATTTTGCTCTATCTCTGTTATTTCACATATGCAGAAATATGACTCACCCTATATTGTGTCAATATTTGTGATTAATTTAGTTTAAAAATCGTGTATCTTGGCATATTTTATGATTTTTAGACATATTAATATTACTTCGAATTAATAATTTCTCTGTCTACAAGGATGGCGCTATGTGCAAGAATTAATGTAATAAATAGAGTAACCAAAACTTGCGGACTCGCATAGGCGTCGGTATTACGGGTTAATATAAGAATACGAAAAATTCATAAATAAACTTACTTGCTAATTATTCAACAAATTAGAGGCATCAGGATGTGAACTACTGTAAACTTGCATCATTGCATATGTTTCCACAGTTACTTCTTTAAACCTTGTTCGTCGACAAGAAAAAATATTCTTATACATAGAAAACGATCTCTCCACATCTAAGGAAGTTACATTTGCATGTAGAAACTGTTTTTCAAAATCACTTAAAAGTTCACTATTCTTACACTTATTATAAACGGCCTCTAAAGTATTAAAATCGGGATTTTTCCTTAAAACATCTGCCAACTTTTGACTAGCACATAATCCTGGCGTATCATTTAATGTGTGTAATTTATTTTTTACACACTCCACTATGTCTAATGATTCCCGCAATGACAATTCAGTACATTGTAGTTTTCTGATGGCATCTAGTAGTAACTGTATAATTGGTACATATTGTTGTTAAATCTTCTAAAAGTTGAGGAATTTGAAATTCTCTTTGACTTTCTCCAATTGCTTTGGATTCATTCCGATTAAATCGCATTATAACTGATTGAATTTGTTGAAAATGGATCAAATAGTAAGAAGCTGCTGTTAGCCAAGTACCCCATCGCGTTAAAATTGGTTCAGGAGGTTCTGGAATACCTGGATAAAATTTACGAAATTCTTTTAAACGTTTAGGAGATTTACGAAACACTGCTTTACTACTTCCAATCATCCGATCAACGTTTCCGTAATGTTGTCGAACAACTTCACCAACTAAATGCAAAGCATGCAGCACGCAGGTTATATGTATTAAGTTAGGAAATATATGTTTTAAGGATCGCCCAACACTTAACATCGTTGCTGCACTATCTGTCACAATCATCACAACTTGATCTTGGGCAATTTTAAATTTTTTCAAAGCGTTCATTATCACTTTTTGAATATTTTCCGCGGTACATTGTTGAACACGTTTGCAAGCTAACAAATATCGAGATGCTGTGTTCTCGCTAGATAAAACGCGAGCTATTACATTCACAATACTGATTTTCTTTATATCGGTCGTCTCATCCACGGTAATCCATATTTTTTTTGGAACACAAATCACGTTTGCACACATTTTCTAGCATCTCTTTCATTCGCGGCAAATGATTCTGTAATTGTGTTTGTGAGGGTAATGGGTACTTTGGAACATATTGTCGCCAAAACGTTTTAAAAGCTGCTTTTCTCACCAACGACAACGGAAGATTACAAGAGGTAAACATAATTAATAAATGTATGAGGAATAGTGTATAAGGTATTTCAGTTCTTGCATTTCTCATATGCTTAATACCATTGACATGCCTCTGGCAATCAGTTCTGTCCAATGCAGCCAAACGAACATTGCATATTAAGCAAAAAACTGCACTACCGTCATATTTTAAATGGGGAAAGTGACACATACTTATGTACATTAGTAGCAAATCTATTACGAGGCATTGTTTTCTTATGTATGTAAATATCAGTTCTATATGAAACGATACACTAATTATGTACTTGGTATAATACTACAACACACAAAAAACACCAGCTATATTTTCAAAAGCGACACGTAAGTACATAACCTTGACCGTTCGACTAATCTCTGCAACAGCTCAACCGGTACTAAAACGAAATCTCTCTCAGCGCGGTTTAACATGATTTATATTCAAGGTCGACACTACATGCCTGCTTCTCTACCGGTTTAGTTTATTTATGAATTTTTCGTATTCTTATATTAACCCGTAATACCGACGCCTATGCGAGTCCGCAAGTTTAGGTTACTCTAGTAATAAGTAATATCACTGTGCCAAATATAAAATATATCGTTTGTGGCCGACAGTGGCCGGCTTACAATTTAAAAAATTAATCAAACATAGAAAAGCCCGCGTCTGATTATTCGTTTTTTGTTTGCTGGAATATAGGATAGTTACAATATTTGAATATTTCTTATTTCATGAAGTTATGTTGTTTCTAGGTATACCGGTAATTTTTCAAGAGGAACTAGAAGAGAAACCGGAATCCGGTACTAAAGCTCCAGTAATTTTAAAGGACGAGAAACCGCCGTTAGCGCCTCCGGAATATAGTAAAAGCGGCTCGCTAAAATTAACGGATGACTCGGAACCATATCAGCCCCCTCCACCAGTAACTCGTACACAAGATAATGGACGGCAAGTAAGGCCCAAGCCCACCCCAACATACAGAAAACCACCACCTTACGTGCCACCATAACAATTACAGTTCACTTTCTTTCAGCAATAACTGACTCCTGCGGTGCATACTCTGCTGCCACGTAATTATTTTCCCCCGGCATGATATTAAATTTCTATTGTGACAATTATTGTATAGGGACTCTATCTAATTAATCTTTTTATTTGTTTTTATATAGTGTAAATATGTCATTTTTAGGAATTGTCTATTGCATATATCAACAATTTATAAAAAATAACTTGTCTATTGACGTGTGCAAGAATATAGATAATAATTAAGTTGATATATGATGGATTTTGCGATACAGTTACTAATAAATTGGTATTGCCGTGGAAAAATTATGAAATCTAAAAATATTCAAAACTCCACTTTTTATTTTAAGTTATATATCAACTTAATTACAGTTTAAAATTAGATTTGAAAAATGTATAAACATATCGATTTCCTTCTGGACCAAGATGATTGTTTTTAATTACTCCGTCATCGTATTATTTATTATCAATATTAATTTTATCTGTACTTACATCTATATCTCAAAATGTACATGATAACGCAATACCTTCTCACTCAACGTCTTTCTCGAATTAGGGGTTATTATTAACCGGAATGAGTTTACTGAGAAAGCAGTAATTCACAAGGTTCGATGTGCCATAGCTCCCTCGATTTATTTAACATTTCGAACCTATGTCAGAGTTAAATTCCATGGACGTACGAGAATTGCTGTTATAATGCGCCCAAATGTGCCACATAATTTCTTTACTCATATTTTCCATAAAACAAAATTAAATTGAAAGACTGTTTTATATGAACACTTTTTTCTACGTTTAGATGCTTTCACTTGTATTTTTTCTACATATATTTATTTTTGTAATATTCAATTCAAACTATGCGTAGATTTTTATATATACATATATATGTACTAGTTAGAAGAAGCAAATATGTAGCTCAAATCTTTCTTTGTGTAAACGGCAGTGTACATCTAGTGATTATCAAGCTATGATACCAAATTTGGTAGTTGGAGTATATTATTAGATTTGATGTAGACATTCAGCAACAAATCCAAGATATACTCAAAAAAGGAAACTTTAGATAGTAAGTCTTACGAAGGTTTAAACGATCCTAGATTTTTTACCTGTTAGCGAATATTTACATACATATGTAGACATAAATAACAAAAAAACTACTTATACGTGTTTAACAAGGCAGTTATGTTAAAGGAACATACAGCTGGTATCATTATTACAAACGTAACGAGAGACACTACAGGCGTTAATTTAAATAGTATGAAATAGATCATCTGATTTGTGGTGTCTAAAATATATTCGATTAAATAACTATAATTAACTTAGAATATAGACATAAGTAAGGCTGTTCAATATGCTTAGGATTATATATCTATAGTTAACGGACAAAATATTTCTATGAAAATTGTAATAATCATTTTAAAATTGTACAATCCTTATTATTTTTATATGATAGTATTTCATAGATGCATATATCAAAAATGTGACGAAAAGAGTATAAATTACTATTACATTAAAAATTCACCATGCGTACATGAACAATTCACATGTATGTGAAACAGAGTATCGTTCACCTTGAAAAAAATTTTAATACTTCTTCAATTATAGTTTGTTGTAGTTGTTTTTGTATAGTGTTTTTTAAGGTAGTTTTATTTTTAGTTACCATTAAATGATGCGTATGAATACATACTTTAGGGCAATTTACATATAGTTTATAGGCCCCTAAATAATTTATTTACACACTTTGACTGCTTGATTTTTTTTATTTTTTTATATATGTGAATAGAAAAAGAAACATAAATAATTCGTTATTAACCATACAGAAAAATTGAAAACGTATTAACTTTTCAAAATAGTTTTGTGGTTATTTACTTTCATATCACTAGATATGTATGTACTTCTACGTCATATCATATATAAAAACGTATATACTTTTATATTAATCCACCATAACTGTTTAATAAATACTGAACAGAACATGTTTCGTTTATTATATTTACCTATTACTAAAGTAACATTGAATCATCAGCTCCCTGGAAAAAATAGACTTACAGTAGTGGTCAATATTCTAACAAATTACTATGTGTAGTAATTTGTAGTAAACAAATTTGATGATTAAAGCGTGACAAACGGTTGCACCTGCAGAGACGCCTGTACGGGGAGGGGGGGACTTGGGTCGTTCGGTTATTCGGATTCTCATTGTGTGTTTTCGAAAACATAGGGCGTAAGCCTGGTGTACCTATTGCATCGCATGTGAAGAAATATATTTGACGTTTCCCTGGTTTAGAATTTACAGGTTCGCACATTCGTTGCAAATTTTGCGGTATAGGGTTGCTAGGTCGCACGATATTTGAATGTAGAAGTCATATTAAAAGTAAACGTCATGTATTGCATTTAAGAAACTATTCCATACTGGCAATTTTTGTATGACTTTATTTTCATGGTGAGCACGTGCAACATCCCACAACACCCAGTAGATAATGAAAACTTTCGTCTCTTTTGGGATAAATATATTCCATCATGGAAGCTACCAGCAAAAAGACAATTGCGGTATAATATACATGTGCAAAGAACAGTAAGACTGTATAAAAGACGAGTTGAGAAATCAACAAATCTGGCTCACTGTAGACGAAACTACTGATGCTCAGAAACACAGCGTGATTCGTATTGTGGCGCGTCCTTTAAAACGAAATATTCCAGCAGCTTCCTTGTTGTTAGCCAGTAAAGGGATTGAAAGAACTCATGCCGACACCGTTGTAAACATAATAAAAAATATGTTAAGAGAATTTTGTATCGTAGGAGCCCAAACCACCATGTTAGTTTCTGACGGAGCCGCAACAATGCTGAAAGCTGATAGGATGTTAAAAGTATGCTTTCCGACTCTTCTTCACATAACATGCCTCATACACGCAGGTCATCTCGTAGCAGAAACAATTCGAAGCAAGTATTCTAGGGTGAATGATTTAATATCATCTACCAAAAAAGTGTTTGTGAAATCTCCCAAACATATCCGCGTATTCAAGCAATTGTATCCGCAAATTCCACTACTACCTCAGCCTGTATTGATGCGATGGGGAACATGGATCGAAGCAGTATTTTACTATCGCAAATATTATTCCCAAGTGAAAGATGTCATTTTCAAACTTAATTCTTCTAATTCTCAAGCGGTTCACGAGTCAGCAACGTTTTTCCGATTCGGACGTTCAAAAAGAAATAGATGACATTTCCATAAACGATTCTGTAGCAACACAAACTATTTCGCAGTTAGAAAATACTCATTTATCTATACAAGACTCGTTAAATAACATCAACAATTTAGCCGCTGCTCTAGAAAGCTTGACGGATCCTATAGGACTAGATGTCGCACAAAAATTTCGTGGTTTTAAATAAAAATCCAGATTTAGAAAAGGTTCGATCTATATCTGGAATTCAAGACTGCACAGAAGAGATACAGGAGTATTTGAATTTCTCAAGTCTTACTTCATTAGATGCTGAACGATCATTTGCAAAGTATACGAGAACGTTTTCAGACCGTGGTCGAGGCCTGACCGAATCGACAATGGAAACATTGCTTATGTTGCAGTACTACGCGGCGTACCATGGCAGTCGCACATTACCGCAGTGGTCATCGACACGTCAATAAAAGCTAACAATTTATTATTTTTTTATTAATACTGTGTCTACTTTTGCGTGGTACGCCCCGGACGGTTCCACTAGTTTCTCGAACATTATAAATAGTACACGCACACCTATCAACCGATAATAACCGAATGTCCATTCGATTCCTTGTATGTACATAGTAAACTCAGCTCCTTTCACGGCGTCCCTGCGGCTGCAACCGTTTGTCACGCTTTAGTGATGATACGTATACAGGTTCATTAAGTGATTTCAAAGATTTTAAATAAACTTCATTTAATTTAAGTGAAGTAACGTCGTACATTTTACTATTACATTTTAGAAATTAAAATCGAGAGAACTTCTTACAAGTAGTAGCTTTATTGAATTTAATTAATACTCTATTTATTTACATTTTTTACATTTGATGTCTGTTTATCGATTACAACTTACTAACTATTGTAATATAATGTACTTTTATTTTTCTTCGTCACCTTTCTTATAGTTTGAATGCTTTAGTAAGGCATCAGCGGACATTACTCCGACATGCGTTCGCAATAAAAGCAATGTCAGCATCTGTTTTCTTGATGTCAATACACTACAGATTATTTAAATTATGCTAGTATTGCGTCACTAGATGTCGAACGGGTCCTTTTTTTAGAAACATATTTAATTCTGTAAATGTTTAACTGAACAAATACAGCTTATAACATTGTTTAGGTGGGTAAGTGGGTAAGTGTTTTATAAATAGTGCATTGTCGTATTAAGACGGCGTGTATACACTTTGGGCCAGGTCTCACCGGTATGCGAGATATATTGTACGTAGCGCGATTTGGCATCCTCAGCCTCGCCGCGCGTAACTGCCGTAGCTCTGAGAAGCCTATCTGACGCACTCTTTGACTATCTATGCGCGCGCAAAGTTCTAACAAGTGATAGTGGATTTCGGATACACTATGTTAGGTTATACAACCGCAGAGAAGGTACAAATCATTACATCGTATCTTGTCGGAAATTCCTACCAAAGCAAGGCCGCTCTATTTACCGTAGAGTACGTGGATCGACCTATTCCTTCGCATTCGACGATAGAAAGGATCATCAAAACGTTTAGGAAATTTGGTTGCGCGGTCGGGAATTGCCGTAAATGCCAACAAATAGGCGAACAGCCTCAAATCCTTCTAATGCCTCCCGATCGGGAGGAGAGAGAAGTGAGGGTTTGTTCGTTGGTTGAAATGGGCGAACCTTGCTCTAGCCGGTAAATTGCAGACGAAAACGGTGTTAGTACTATGAAACGTATTTTGAAACGCAATAAATACAAAAGTTACAAAGTTCAAAAATGCCAGGAGATTTTTCTCGAGGACAATTTTCCAAGAATGGAATTTTGTGCGTCCGTGATGGGAAGGTCTAATGAAGACGAATATTTTATAAAAAAAATTCTGTTTTCCGATGAGCCCTCTTGTCCACGTCATGGCAAGCATAATCCCTCAGTCGTGCGATATTGGTCTCGAGGAAATCAACATCTGGTCCGTAATGTAAGAACTCAGTACCCCGAAAAACTTAACCTTTGGGCGGGTACCTTGGGTGACATTACAGGGCCATTTGCTATCGACGACAATTTGAACGGAGTGAAATATTTGGATTTGCTGCGAACGCATATTATTTCTGCAGTTCGATAATCCCGATTTTAATGGAATTTGGTTTACGCAACACGGTTCTCCCGCGCGTAACACCAGATTAGTAATGGCGTTTTTAGAAAACACCCTTCCTAATCGTGTTATTGCCGGGAAGCGTACGATAAAATGGCCACCTCGATCACCCGACTTCAATCCCTGCGATTTTTTTTCTGTGGGGTTATGTCAAACAAAATCTTCGCCGTTTTACAACAGTACCAAACTTGCAACAGTTGCAAGTAGAACTATTGAGAATTTTCGCGACAATAACCTCTAGAAATCTTGAGGCAGTGAGCCGGGAGTTTTACGATAGACTTGGCTATTGTTTGGCCACGGGGGTATTTTCGAACCCTTCATAAAGTAACATTATTAGAATTTCAATTTATTTTCTATAATTATCGGAATTTCTTTTTTTTTAGTTTAATTTTATAAGAATCGTTGTTTATTTTCCTACTTAGAATTATTTTTTCGTTCTCCTACATCGCATAGCAGCAACAAAATGAATATAAGAAACTGTATTTTCTTACATAATCTGAGAATACAGAAAAATTACGCGGTAATTCTGTATTAACACATTTTGTCAGAAGGCGTAGAATTATATTACGTGATTGAGCGGACATGCTGCAGTGTTTATAATATGCGTGCGTACCGTTACTCGCTTTATGATATACTGCGACTGGATGGGATCTCTCAGTGAGACTCGAATGCGCTGTTACCTGTTCATATCTGGACCAACGTGTATACATACTCGCGTATGTGTGCACGCAATGCATCGCTTGTCCGCTGTCTAGATTCATCATGCCACGATGAACTTGTTTAGGAGATTGTTTAGGTGACAATACGCTAGTCCAGTTATAAATTATAACTTTTAAGCACGTGTTTATTACTATATTCTTACTTAGCGTTACTTATATTCTTTTTTTAGAACTACTACCAAGCAGTGATGGGTGGGATAGGGGAAATAAAAACTTTTCCAGCGACTAGATACACTCGTGTTTATTCGTCTCATGAGAAGGGGTTCGTGTTGCATACCGGTTATCACTATTAGAGTCGTCAAAACACGAGTCTGTCTAGTCGCTCTGAAAATTTAGTCATTTCCCCTATCTTGCCCATCATTGCTACCAAGCGGCGAAGGTGACGACTTTGGTATGAGCAGTGGTGTCAATGCGGTGTCTTTACTCAAATAAAAATTCCAGTAATTTATAAAATTGCGAAGGTCTCTGCAGTTGTTTCTTTGAGATTTGTCCGTTGCGGTGTAAATATCTGTATATAAACAGAAAATGAACGTTCGACATCTAACGATGTAATGTTGGCCTAGTTGAAGTAGTCTTTGAATTTGTTGAACGGATTTGCCGCAGCACCATTATTATAAAAATTGAACTTTAACTAATATACAAATGTCCCAACCTTCTGGAATTGTAAAATTGCTCCTATTGTGTAAACAGTAGGAAGCAAGAATTTCTTGATTACGTAATAAACATCATGGAGCATCTGTCAAAATTATTTTCATACGTACAGGATGATCGATAAGCAGCAAACTAGATACTTACTTGATTATTTTAAATAGAACACTGTATATTATTACGTATTTGGTTTCTCCATCTAAAAATAAACCAACATAATACGGATTTCATATGTTTATTTCGAGATATTTGCGAGTCGCCTAAATTTAGGTACATTTTTATTTCCTTTAAAAAACCAAAATGCAAATATATTTTAACGTAAATTTGTACAAGATTCAGTTACATATTTAGCTCTGTCTAGATATTGCATTAGAACACTTCTGAAACATACAGAATGTTCGATATTGAACCTTTCCAAATAAAACGACCAAAAACGTATTTTTTTTTTAAATAGCACCATATATTTTTCTGTATCCACCGTAAAGGAAATTTAGATCTCTAACGTTTTTGTATAATGACGCATATATCTAATACTGAAGGTAAAAGAGATATTTACAGTTAAACGCGAGTTCTGTATTTGAATATTGTATGAAAGTGGTTTCTGCTGTTAGTATTCTTTGGTTGCCATGACAACAGTAACCAAAACGTACTGATATTGCTGTTCTTAAATGTTGATTCTTTTGTTGAATTTTAGTGCAACTAATTAATTATGGTAAGTTTGTTTAAATGTGTTAGTTTTTGATAGACAATATGTCTGCTTTTTAGATTTTGTTGTGTTACTTTTATGATGGCTTTGGCACGAACCATGCAAAATTGTGGGTCAGTTAATACTATGTAAATCTGGCAGCAATTATCACGTTATTTGCCATGATTGCGCAGCAAATTGTGCAATAATTTAAATCATATTATCTTCTGTTAAAGCAGTTCGCCCTATAAATTCTATACTATCTATCCTTATTTAGTACAAAGTTCAAATATTTCCGGCTGTACAAGGGCAGTGTTCATTATGTTTCACTTCGTGGTAATTGTTGCCAAATTCATCGAATATTAAAATTAAGTATTTGATATTTATCTTACGTGATCCATGCAGAGGCCATTGTAAAATTATCAACATAAAAACTGAAACTGAAGCACATTTCCTGTCAAAAACTAACAAATTTAAACAAACCTACCACAATTAATTAATTAAAATAAAGTTTGATACGTTAAAGCAGAAACAACAATTAACAAAACAAGGGACTTTAGGACCTCAATGTAGATACAGCAATTTAATCTCATAAGTTTTATCTTAATTTAGGCGATTGAAGACTACAATTATTATAAATATCTCTAAATCTGTTGGAAATAGACACATGAAATCTGTATTATATTGGTTTATTTCTAGAAGGGGAACCTAAAAACGTAATAATATATGGGCTGTTTCATCTTAAATTACAAAGTGCTTGGTTCGTTACTTATCAATTATCTTGTATATATGAAAATATTTTTGAAAGATACTCTGTGACGTCTATTATGCCATCAGAAAGTTCTAGCTTCCCACTAGTTACATAGTATGCCCAATTTTACAATTCCAAAAGGTTGGGATCCTGTATATGCTAGTAGTAGTAGCTGTT
Source organism: Dynastes maya (assembly GCA_029619315.2). Lineage (NCBI taxonomy): Eukaryota > Metazoa > Arthropoda > Insecta > Coleoptera > Scarabaeidae > Dynastes > Dynastes maya. Next base: position 51,335,144 of record JAROYE020000003.1, on the reverse strand, counting down.
TCGTTGTTTGCATAGGAATGATTTTATTCTGGTTGGGTATCGGTGATCTGTTGTGGTAAACAATCTCCTCTTCCATTGTTGTTATACAACTGCATGACTACTGTGTTTCACCAATTCACTAAACATAAATTGATAGACTAAGGTTAAATACTCTGTCAGTATATACCTATGTGATATATGTACTATTTTTGTTGGATATTATATGCAAAGGTACAGTTTGTACGTTATAGGATGGCGAACGCTTCAGATGCGCGGTGGAAATACAAGACTTTATTTTATAATCGTTTTTTATGCTAATATAATTTAAAAAGTAAGTCGAGCTACACCACTACATGTTGCATTGAAACTTGAATTTTCCCGAACGATGTCCGACAGTACCTTCGGACAACGCCGGAACTCGCCATCCTACAATGCGAGACCTGTATCAAACTAGCCACAAAAATGGTAAATAAGTATCATCCATAGCGCATTTCCATTATAGATTCAAAATAAAGAAAAAAATGCAAATAAAAAATTATTATTTCTCATAAATTACTTTATTATTCAAATTTATTATCTACATTAAAAACAGAGTACCTACTTTAAAATGTAATCCTTTGGATAATCGTAAATTTTAGGGAATTGTTTAATTTCCTCTTCCTTATATTTGTCTAATCTTTTTGGTACTGCTCGTAATTGCATAATTTGATTGGAAACATTTTTTAACATATCAGTAGGCACATTTGTATCTGGAAATATATGCAATCTTTGCATGGTATATCTCCTCTGCAGATTTCCATCCATACTATTATATACAGCTTTCTTTAAAATCTGCAATAATAGAAGTCATCAAATGCTTTAAAACAAAATCCTGGAATGCATTACCATTATGGGATCTTTTTCATGTAACTCCCATGCTAACGTCCAAGTAGCACCACCTGGATATCCTGTATGATGAAAGTATACTCTTTTCTTCCATTCATCACCAGGCAATGCTATTTCCGAACTATTTACAACTATTACATGATCCCCACAGTCATCTATATAAAAAAATAAGCTCTAGCAACATTAATAAATGTTCATTATACATACTCATTGGGTGGTATATAGGTTTATATATTCCCATTAAGTGTGTTTTTATAACAGTTGCCGATTCAAAGGGATTCTGCCAGGCAGCGTCATATATGTGCCAGATACGAGCAAAAGTTGCCCATTGCTAATATAAATAAAGAAGCAAAATAAAAAATATACAAAATACATAATATATAGGTGAATACCTGTACTCTTTTTAATACAGACATAATAATGTTTTGTGTAATTTATTATTTCGGATCTTAATTCAGTTAAACATTAAGGTTATTTAGTTTTTCTCAAGCTTTTCTCTTAAACCAGATTGCAGATTATAACCTCTTTTTTTTATCCTATAACATTACCACACATATAAACATGCTTAAATAACAAGCACTGAACCAACAGAACGCTTGATAACAGGTATATGTAAAGTGTAAATCATACAGCACGAACACTCTATCTATCTCGTTTACGTAAATAGATTACATATAGGGATATCTTTTTATGATCTTTTCTATTAAATAATGTTCTGAAACAGTAGGTGTGTTCGTTTGCAGCATGTTCGATGTAAGTCCGCCGTTCGTTTAACAAAAGTCCTAAAGATCATCTCAATCTCGATGTGCAGTACACGGCTTATGGGAATTCGATTCACGGTTGCCAAATCGTCCAATCATGTTACATTACTATTTCCGGTTCATTATTTGACATTTAGTGCGATCAAAATATAATATATATACGGGTTCTATGACTGCTAAAGTTTATATAAAATCAATTTAAAAGTGAACACCAAAAAGATAATAGGAAAAAACTGGTGATAATTAAAACAAAAATATATGTTAACATTTTGTGAATACCATCCATACCAATCCATTAAAATTTGTGGAAAATATTGAAATATACAGAGATACAGATTTAATATTGAGGTTATGTCAAATATTTAATAACTGATATCGCAACCGGAAATAAAGGTAGCGTTATTGAGAGATTTCTAGGGATAGAAAGAGATACACTGTTGCTATTAAATTCCATACTGCATAAGTAGGTTGAGTCGCTCTATAGTTGTGCTGTGTTCGTTAACATGTATGAACGTGTATCATGCAAGAACTGAACTTGTACTAACTGTATTTTGTCTGGAGGAGGTGTAAGTTGAACCAGCGTATATATATCTATTGATAAATATACGCTGGTTGAACTAAATGATCAGCTGTTTTATATCGTAGCTCTTCATGTGTTTGTTGACAACAAAAATTCTAAAATCACCGAACCATACCGAACGGTGATTACTGATTATTATGTGTAGAATGATTGTTAAGCCTGATTTACACGCCGCGATTTATTAGTCAATTAATTGAACAAGTTGATCTTCGATTTTATCGTACCGTGTAAAACAGCAAAAATCGGTACGATTTCTTGAACAATTTATCATACGATTAATTAAATTGAACAGAACATGCTCTATTTTTGCCACGATTTTTCACTAACTTTGCTGTTTTAATACCTAGTAACAGAAAAGTACCTACGATTTGTTCAGTGTTTTTAAAGTAAAATGAGAATAAATTTCGAAAATTTACGGCGATTATGATGTAATGGATAATTTGAATTAAGTAACGGAAACCGAAGCAACCTAAGGTAATCTGTGCATATACCAAAATATTTGACAAAGGCAGATTGCCAATCTACTTTTACATGCAGATGAAAATTTCCTACTTAATAATTCTCCCGTTCAACTATTAACGAAACTAAACGAGTATTTACGACCCTTAAAAAATTGTTCAATTTATTGTAGCATGTAAAGCAGCGCACTTCTACCGATTTCTTGGTCAAGAACTTCGCCGATTAATTGACCAATAGATCGCGGCGTGTAAAACAGGCTTTATACATTTAACATAGGTAAGTAATTGTTTTCAGTTTTCATAATTGGAAATTATAGGTTTGTTTCTGCGGCCGATTTGTGATAGTTATATGAGAGTAATTTGGGTTAGCCTACTAACTAAAACTGCTTTGAAACTGATTTAACAATTTAACTGCACGAGCGCTTTCTTTACATTTATCAGACGATGTATAAGTTACAAGGGTATTTAATAGACTTAAGAGAGAAAATATACTCAAATATGCAGATGAAAACAATAGATTTATCTTACATTCAAATATTCCAAGAGGTAAGCGAAAACAGATAGACAGAATTACAACCTTAATGGAAGTGTTAATTCCTAACGAAACTACCTTATGAATAAAACAGGCATTTTATTCATATATTAAACAAAAAAGACCTATAATACAACTTTCCACTTCACAATATAACAATGCGCATGCGTCTGATGGATCACTGGACGATAATCTTCAAACTGGAGTAACTATCAGCAAACGGTAATTTGGACATGTGCACAAACGCAAAATTACGTCAAACTAATAGTCAGAGTGAGTCAGAGTTTGGCGTTTTAACTGCACGAACGCTATTTTTGTCATGCGCATGCTCCTGACAGTTTCAAATGATTTTAAATCGCTGCAGAAACAAACCTTATGTTTATTGCAAATTTGTGTAATATTGGCAAATTCAAATATGATTTGACTACCTAAATTTTGATAGTTTAAACAAAAAAGACTGCTAGCAAGTGAAAGAGTATTTTCTTTCATTTTCATCGCCACATAAAAGAAAATCCGTTTTATCGGTTGTCAACAGTATTATAGGTTATGCACTACATGAACTGTAAACATAGCGTTCGTTTAGCTAAAATTTGTTTCATAAGTGCTGTTCAAGTTCTGATAGTTGAACTTGGTGTAAATAAGTGTAATTCAAACGAACACACCTAGTGTCTCGAAAGCTTCTGTAGTCATACTCCTTATTAAATTTAAATAATAAAAACAAAACGAAAAATGAATCAAAAAAACTCATTGCAATAAGAACGGTGGCTATTTCCACTATTGTCGGTTATATTGGTCGTGTGAAACTTTTAACATTTAAGTTGATAGTTGGTATGGCGTGGTATCAATCACAGTTGTAACAACCACCTCAATTTCCTTTATGATCAAAATAAATATTTTTGTGACACGTTAATATTAATTTAGAAGGTGTAGTGAGAAATAAATGCAGATTATTTTATTTGATGGAATTATGGATTTATTACAGGTACGTATAAGTAGATTATTTTATTTCTCACAGTTACGTTGGTCAGAATTTGAGTTAGTACATCCGGCTTTAGTCATGAGAGTTGCCATTTTGTATCGAGTATTCACCTAAGTGGGGTGTAGGTGCTATTTCCGCGAGAATCAATTTTTTTTTTGTAAATTGTATTTTGTGCATTGTGACTCTTAAATAACGTATGTTTCTCTGATTTTATCTATATCATTATTATTCCATAAACGTGTGCATAACTAGGTAAAATATGAGTGTTTTGTGTTGTGTTTCTAGGCGAGGTGAGCTGTGGTGTCGTCCATTGTGTTGTCGTGTAGCTGTGCACAGTGCGTATGATCTCTGGAAGAGACAGAATCACCGTACGAATTCAAAATATGAAAAGAAGTAGTGACAGAGATACGCCACCACGTAGTAAACGATCTCGTTCTAGTATGGGCCGTTATGATGATAGTTCCGATGAAAGAATAACACCAGAACGAATCCGACGTAGAGGAAGCCGTGGTCGCTCGCCAAGTCCGCGTCAACGATATTTGTCGCCCCATCGCGACGAATATATGCGTCCCCCAGATCGCGCTTATCCTTATAAAGTACTGTGTGTTAGCGCTTTACATCCAAAGGCAAGCGATGAAGTTATAAAAGACACTTTATATCGCGAATACAAAAAATACGGTGAATTAAGTATCAGAATCTCTCACGAATTAGACGAACGTGTTGCTTATGTTTGCTTCAGAAATCCGGAAGATGCTCGAGATGCAAAACATGGTAGACCGCGTATTATTATCTATGACAAAGTAGCCCTTGTTGAAGCAGTTTACGAAGTTCCTCGTTCTTCTAGTGATATGTATCGCAGACCACGTTCAATAACACCAGAATATGATAGGCATTATTACCCTCGCTCCCCCGAGAGGCTTAGACCTGTTGATCGTTATGATAGAGCTTATGGCCCTCCTCCTGTTCCTGTACATCGTGAATTCAGACGTGAAGCCCTTCCTGCTCCTCATCATGAATACCTTGCTAGACCACCGATGCACCATCCTCCTCATATGCCTCCCGCTCATGCTTATGGTCCCCCCAGACATACTGTACCAAGACCTCCTTTTGAAAAAACTGAAAATAAAAAGGACAAGTTTCCTAATTATCTTCATCATATTCAACCTGAAGAAGATCCTCTGGCAACGAGAACACTTTTTGCTGGTAATCTAGAAATTAATATAACTGAAGAAGAATTAAGGCGTATTTTTGGTAGATATGGTACCGTAGAAGATATCGACATAAAACGACCGCCACCTGGCACTGGTAATGCATTTGCTTTTGTTCGTTTCCACACTTTAGATATGGCACACAGAGCTAAAGTAGAACTATCTGGGCAGTACATTGGAAAGTTCCAATGTAAAATCGGATATGGCAAAGCAACTCCAACAACAAGAATTTGGGTGGGTGGTTTAGGTCCTTGGACATCTGTCACGCAATTGGAAAGAGAATTTGATAGATTTGGTGCAATAAAAAAGATTGACTATGCAAAAGGTGATAATCAAGCCTATATTCTGTATGACAGTATAGACGCTGCACAAGCTGCCGTAAAAGAAATGAGAGGTTTTCCATTGGGAGGGCCTGAACGTAGGTTACGCACTGATTTTGCAGATGTTACTCCTGGTGTAACGTACAGGCCTAAGCCAGCATATCCTTTACATGAAGATGGTGTGGACTACAGACGAGGTGTTGAAGTAGACTATGAAGGTTATGACGGTGAAGGTTATTCAAGATACAGAGGTCGTGCACCATATCCTGAAAGAAGAGCTGGGAGTCGTGGCCCTTATAGATATCCCGAGGATGATGAATGGGGTAGATCTAGACCAGCAGATTTAGATTATGATCGTCACAGATCAGGATCTAGAGGTGTGGATAGATCAAGATCTAGATCACCTCGTCGATCAATTGATTCTGATTCCGATAGTGGATCTAGAAGGGCTGGATTGTTAGCTTCAAGTCGTACATTGCCTGAAGTTGCTAGAAAGTGTTCTACTGTGTGGCAAGGAGCTTTGATATTGAAGAATTCTCTATTTCCAGCTAAGTTCCATTTAATTGATGGTGACACTGATATTGTTGATGGTTTGATGAAAGATGAAGATGGTAGACATCAACTCAGGATTACACAGCGATTAAGATTAGATCAACCAAAATTGGAAGATGTCCAAAAACGAATAGCAAGCGCTAGTTCACATGCTATATTTTTAGGTTTACCTGGATCTACAGCTTCGGTTAATAATGATGATGCAAATGTCCAAACGAGACCTCTAAGAAATTTAGTCTCTTATTTAAAACAAAAGGAGGCTGCTGGTGTTATATCACTGTTAAACAAAGAAACAGAAGCTACAGGTGTCCTATATTCTTTCCCACCTTGTCCATTTTCCGCAGAGTTAATAAAACGTACTTGCCACAATTTACCAGACGATGCATTAAAAGAAGATCATCTAGTTATTGTTGTGGTACGTGGCGGTACTGCTTAAGTATCCTTTTTATTAATCGTTTTCCTTCCTTTTTTGCTACACATGAACATGACTCCCACAATTTTATTTTTTCATATTTATATTCACATCTACATAATATTGCATATTTTTAATTTTATTTTTATCATGAAAAGCAAAGGATCTTGTGTAATTTAATTAGTGTAGGAATTGATTAAGAATTGTTTTTCATCTTATTTTCAGGAAATTAGTGAGCCGAAATAATTTAGCGGAGTTGCTGTAAAAAATTTTCCTGTGAAATTTAAGTTTACTTTAAGTTCATTTATCGATATCATGATTATTTATATGTGCAGTTTAACATTTTATCAATGCGACCTCACAATAGGAAATATTGTACTCTTGTAAAAGTGGCAAAGACAAGTGATTATTATTAGTGCTTTTTACAGTTCTTTCTCATTTATTATATTAACGCAAGATTATCTTTAGTGATTTATGTACTTTTTCTGCAAGGATTTATCTAAGATGTGAAAGAACTGTATATTTTATTAATGTTTAAAGTAAACATTTGAAAAAATTACAGTGGTAGGTAGTGTTGTGATGTAGTTATTTTAACATCATTTAAAAAGACGAACTACATTAATTTGTGATGTAGAAATTTGTGTTGGAATCTATTGACTTAATAAGTGTTTTTAATAAGATCTTATTATTTCTATCAATACGCAATTACTCTAGCTGTTTGTTTGATATTAATATTAAGATCTTGTTATGTTAGTGTTGTGACAATAGATAAGTTCTTCCAGAGCTGTGTTGTTTTTTAAACAAAAATACCTTGTGTTGTGTGGGAAATATGGTTATAGTAAAAGCCACAACTTTATTCTCTATAAAGGGTGACATACATGTGCATTTTCTCATAATTAAAAGTCAAAGACGTGTTACAATTCGTTTGTGTGGCAGATAATAAAAGTTAACCATTGGGAACTGAACTGGTGGTACTCAGAAGTAGAGAAACATTTTTTCATAAGTGTCGACAATTTTAGTGCATTTTATAACTTCTTTTGTGTTGTAAAGATCAGATACGTACGTATACATGGTGTGCTGAAAAACATTTATAATTGCCAAATTGTTTGCTAACTGCCCCTTCAGATTTATAACATAAAAGTATCTAATGATGTGCATATAAAATGAAAAATTGTTGCATAATCATCTTTAGATACAATTCTGTATTTCAAATCGTTGATTGCATTTTGAAAAATATCTTATTTAGATATTTTACTAAATAATTGGTGATTGATATTACCTTAACGTTCATAAAATTGTGGAACTATTTTCATGTTTAGAAATGTAGAATTGAGTAATCTCATAGTTCCCAGTTACATTTTATTTCATATGGCTACTTTCAGTTATGGGACGAATATTTCTATGATTGTGGAAGTGGTCAAGCAGCAATGTTGTAGAGTTGAAAGAAGCCTATTCATGTAAATCTCTTATTAGTGGGGTCAAATGCCTTCGTAAAATTTGAACGGCAATTCCCATGATTATTTTTATGATTTTTGATTTACATTTGCTTTTGATTCGGCAAAAAAGATTTTCAATTATGTTCCCATTTGCTTTTTTGTGTTTTTCATCAATATTATATCAATTCTAATAAAATATTTGAAAGATCTTGGTATTTTTACGAAATTCTGTTACAAAATAGTTTTATGATTTTATGAACAAAATACGTTCTTGTTAAAACTGAATAGATGTAAATTACAAATGAGTTAAATGTTAGTAAATACACCATGTATTAACCATAATAAAGTGAGTGGTGATTACCTTCCAAATCAGACCGTAGAAACTTATCTGTGTAGTGATCAGAATTTCAAAATTGACTTTAAGCTAAATCGGTGAAGTACGTCAGTTTAATTTAACGCTTGAGCCATATGCAAATAGGTTTTGGTCAGAAAGTGCGTTTGAGGAATGGATAATTTTTATACTGTGTTGGACAATATTGTTTACATCTCAAGGAGAATGGTGAGAAATAGACTAAGATTTTTTTGGATTTTTAACAAATGCACAGTATGTTGTGAACAAACTAATAATTTTGTTGCTAATTTATTTTAAGTAAGAGACTTGTATAGAAAAGAATTTACAACATACTGTTGTATGTAGTTAACACACCTTATTTTACAGCTTAAATTAAATTTGTTTTGAACAAAGTAATACTTGATAATCCTAAATTTATATCAATTTAATTAACTGTTCAGTTTATAAAAAATGCCTCTGATTGGAATTTCAAATTATAAAGGAAGGAAGTTTAAAAAATATATTCATAAAGTAATAAATTAAAATCAAAATCTGAAGTATATAGGAATTGTAATACATACGCATGTTTTACAATTTTCAATACATACAGTTCGCATTAATACTCATGGTTTATCCCGGAGAAGTATTATATTTAGAAGAACATTTAGCAGTTATGTATATACATACAGGTAGGTATATTGAACATAATATACTTTATTCTTAAAGTATGGTGTTATTTCATATAGTAGGTTATCAATAAATTGTCGCCGTGATAAGGTACTATAGTTAGGCTATTTCCATACGACCGGCAGAAAAGAAGAGGTAATACACGCAAGTTAATGTGCTTTGCAATTTCCCCGTGTGCAAAGCATTATAAACTTGCATACATTATAACATTTCTTGGCATTTCTCCTGGCTAGTGAATTTGCCGGTCGTGTGTAAGTGTGAGGCTACTGATTTAACGACTAGAGATTGCATAAAATCAAAAAATCGTAGTACATATTTCAAGAATTAAAATGTTTACATTATTTTTGCTTATTAGAATACAGTAATTAAAACGGTAAATTATCTTGAATATACCACTTGTGCGTTAGATGTAACGGCTGTCCCAAAGTGGCGGGTCACTAGGTATTTCACTATTGTAACAGATAGAATATAAAATTAAGTTTGCGAAAGGTTGCTAAATTTTATGCTGGTAATTAATCCACAAAATATTTCAATGTGATTACGATTTTAATACGTAGTTTCCATAACTAGACCAATTCCAAGCGGTTCGATTTTCGTGTATTTTCCTCGCATATTGTGTACAACATTGTACTATGTTACGGAAATACACGAGGAAATCGAATCGTTGTCCGCGCCCTCCCGTTTACATCACATACAGCTACTGAATTGCATGCAGAATGCGATTTATTGCATTTGTAACAAATTTGAAGGACATTTCACTTCTCAATTGTTAACGGCTTCGTGCTCCAGTAATAAGAGGGTCTGCTTGTGAGAGTGGTGCGTTAGGACGTTACTACCGCTAATACGGGAACGGTGAGTACCTCCTTATAAACTCCGTTGGTCCGTTCACAACCGTCTTTTTTCTTTAATGACCCATGCTATATCAATATCAGAAAAAAACAACTGTCTAATGGGAAAACAACATCAAAAATATGCATCTTTTAAAACAACTAATTTTGCCAAATTTAAACTTATACTCTTGGAATAAACGAGATCACCATAGTGACACACGAATATGGGACAGCTTGCACAGCTAATGTAACTGGAACTGTAAAACGTATTTCTAACATTTCGCAGATTATGTGCATAATATTTTTGGCGTTAATGTCTAGTATATTGATTGGCAGTCTCATTTTTGTCGGCTCTTGTTTTTTTTTCTAATATTTTTAGCTCACTGTAATTATACATCTGAGGGGTTATTCTGTAAGGATCGAGAGTGTTGCTTCTCACAGTGTCGTGCCGAATCGTTAAATTTTCAATAGTACTTTTCTGATTCTATTATTTTGCGATAGTGCACATGTTAATGATATCGTGTCACTTGTACTGCAATTGTTTTTGACACGTTCGAAGGTGTTGCATTACAAAAGTGATATCGGTTTTGCTGTTTCGTGTCCAATCGTGTTTGCATTTGCGTATACTGTACTCAATGCTATCAACATCCGACTACGCCCAACAAAACGACATAAACACAACACAACACTTCTATAAAATGTGAGGTTGATGTCACAAATTTTATTTAAGAACGAAAATGCATAAGCGACACGACAGCGCATACAAGACAGTCGAAAATACCTCGATTCTTTCAAAATAATTTCATATACATTTTGGTGTATATCAACTATTACAATAGTGAGTGCATAGACTAGGAAAACAGAACCTTAAATTTTTATGAAGAGCTAGTTTAAACGAATAAGATTAACGTTGCTTACATGTTTATATTGCTATTTGTTCTATTTAAATTAACTAGTAGCATTTTATTTTCAGCTGCATTGTAAGCTGTTCCGAATTTACGAGTTACTAAGGGGGATCTTAGTCTGAAAAAGATATTTAAAGCATAAACGAAATTCCTGTCGTTTCCGCGAATCCAGTACATTGCTTCCAATTTAGATAAATGTTTGGAATTTATAAATGTGAAGATTGTAGTACTGCCAAACTATTCGCCGCAAAATCTAGTGGTGATTCTAGTAGATTGGCGATTACGTATTTTTTAATGTCTCTACGGCTAAAGTTGCAAATCTCAATATTTATGTTTTTTTCAATCTCATATCTTTACTTGAGTTTCACTATCATTTGCCTTGAGTACTTTTTGCCGAATTCTATCTTATCGCTTTCAGAATGCATCTCAGAAACATCAGATGGGATGGAGGATACATATTCAAACATCACATGGAGGTTAAAAAACATGTGATATCAGAAGTTTAACTATGATCTTGTGTATTTGAAGCCAAACTATAATGGCTTACTTTTCTGCAGTTTGAAGAATTTTTTAGGGAGGAGTATATTATCATTGTGAAGTATTACTATAGCTAGTATGAGTGTTTTATATTCTCGTAAGAATATCAATGTGAAATTCCATTGATTATTTATCTTATCGCCAAAGATTATTTTTTAAAGAGCGAATAAGTTTCGTTTTTAAATGAGTCAAATTATCAAATAAATAAAATAACTAGGGCCTTATTTAAGTTAATCTAATGGCTTTAAATACGCAGATATACTTTAGACATACTGAACTAATTTAGTTAAATGTGACAGAAAACGCAATTGCAATAAAAGCGTTTATATACTTTGAAAGCAATTGCAATTGTGAGTTTGCGTGCAAAGAAATTACAGTTTTCTTAAAACTTTGTTGCATCACGCTCAAAAAAACCGTGAATTTATCGTCTAGTACGTGCACACTACATTAGCTCGAGTCGGGGGCGGTTGGTGCACTGTAGCTATGGAGCTGCAGAACAAGTTGTCTAGTACAATGTACACGATATGAAGCGGAAGTACACGATGGAGTCGAAGCCTTGTCTGACCGTCTATTTACGTCACCACCAGCCGCCACTGACTGGAGGCCTTTTCTATACTGCACTACGCAAGTAAATTTACGGTTTCCGAGTATTCTGGGACGAACCTTTACATCTTTATTTTTATAAAAGTAAGCAACTAGATATGATCCTTTAAAAAAAAGGTATCTAGATATACATATGTTACGCCCTAAAAAACAGCAACCATATACTATAATTTCCACACGTTTCTATTTGTATAATACTTTAGTAGATAAGACAACTATGTCGAGACATTTTATAGCAATAAATTTGATTTAATGTTGATTGTATTTTAATACCTATTTAAATATCACAATGTACTTTTGTCCCACACCAACAATTGATACTACTCCTGATAAAACCAAAGTAATGTATTTTAAGCAAGCTTAATGTCTGATTATAAAGTATATTCTATTTTTATTTAATTATAAATTGCTATGAATTGAAAACCTTATGCCTGTGCAGTGCTTTTTATTCTTAAAGTAACATAATTTTATTTTCTATTATAATATTATATAGTAGTGGATCATTACATAATAAATACACAAAAAATTTTCAAGACAAAAGCAATATGTAATATAGAATTTTCGGCCGTCGTGTACACATGATATCCATATAAAGGAACTACAATGACTGGATAAGCATCATCACATCTGGTTTCAGGTAGGTAGTTGTAGCAGCGGAAATTTCTTCTGCGATAGAAGGATCCCATTGGAACGTAAGTATAGTTGCGGGTACTAGCCTTAATTGCATAAGAGTGTTTTCATTATCCGTTTCCTCGAATTTGTGGCCAGTTGGAGAAGATAATACAAAGGGACAATTGTGTTCTAAATTTTCTTGAATAAATGCGATAACTTCTGAAAACTTTTCATATACTGAAAATGTTCCCTAAAATCCAATCGAAATAAGTGTGATATAGACATATCATAACTAACGCTGGCCACGAGCGGTACCGCGCATCGGCGTAGAATCAGTTCGGCGTCTGCGGAGCAGTACGGACATTTTCGCTGCCGGTCATTTGCGCAATTGTTTATCTGTCCTAGAAAAATTATGATTTCGTCAGCAAAACGACCGCGGTCGGACAAACTTCGAAAATTGATTGCAGAAATTCCAGACTTAATATATGAAGGTGCTAAAATTAAATGTGTAATCTGTAAAATCCCGTTAATGTGTTGGTCTAGACAACATTGTCTACGACACGCAAATAGTGAAAAGCATGTCTCAAAAAGAAATTGCGCACGAGACAATGACAAATTTATATTTAATTTATGCGTTATGTTTATCGCATGTAATATACCGTTTAATTTACTAGACAAGGAACCATTTATCTGCTTTTGGAATAACTATTCGGAGTGCAAATTACCAAGTCGAACATCGTTACAAAGAATTGTGCCATCTGCGCGCGAACATATTGAACAAAAAATAAAATCGGTGTTGAAAGATCAAAAATTGTGGTTATGTGTCGACGAAACAACAGATCGGAAGAAACATTCTGTTCTTAATGTAATGGCACGCAAATTGGAACCTCATCAATCGGCACCTTCAATTCTATTAGTCTCCAAACGAATACAACAGTGTACTGCCGAAGTAATTTCAAAGTTAGTGTTAAATACATTGGACAAGTTTGAACTTTCAACAAACCAACTCTTAATGTTAGTGAGTGATGGTGCTGCAAACATGCTTTCTGTAGGCCGGTATCTTAAAAAGCATTTTGCTAATTTGTTACACATTACGTGTAAAATTCATGCTCTCAATCTTGTGGCGGATAGTATCAGAAAATGTTATCCTGAGGTAGACGCTTTAATAGCGCATACCAAAGCAGTATTTGTCAAATCACCGAAACGTATTCGCGAATTTCAGAAACTGTGCCCCCGTATACCAGAGCCACCAGAACCTATTCTAACTCGTTCGGGAACATGGTTACAGGCCGCGTTTTATTATCATAAATATTTTGACAATATTAAGAACGTGGTTTTACAATTCGACACAAAGGAAGCTGCCGCTATCCAGAAAAGCCAGTCGAAATTTCAAGATAGTCAGGTTAAAATGGATTTAAAAATCATTCACTACAATTACTTCGGGCTAGCAGATGCAATAGAAAAATTACAAAATCCTGCGGTGCCGTTAGAAGAATCTCTACAAATAGTGCAACATGTTCACGCACAGCTATGCGCGATTGGAGACGCAAAAAATGTTTCTGTTCTAGAAAAATTTGAAAGTGTTTTTGAGAAAAATTCTGATTTTGGCACATTAAGACACATTTGTGAAGGTGCGTCAACAGAATCGTTAAGTTATTTGAAAGATTATTTTACTTATGCAAATATTACGTCAGTAGATCTAGAACGTACGTTCTCTGCATATAAACGCATTTTTTCCTCCTGCCGTACTAGTTTTGCCGAAACAACAGTTGAAACATATCTAATGTTGCAGATATTTAACAGACATTATACACTTTGTGATTTCACGGAGGACTCTTAAAATGGTAAGTGTTTGAGCACGTGTTATTTAATTTTTATTGAAAAGATGAGCGAAATTATTTGCGGCAGCAAACATCTCTATTAGCAGAATAACTCTAGTGGAACGCGAGGCCTGGTCGACTCTACGCTACTGCGCGGTACCGCTCGTGGCCAGCTTTAATCATAACAATCTCATATACCTGTAAATATATTCCATCTGGAAATCTGATTCTTATTAAAGCGAATTTATACTTTCTAATCTCACGTAATTCGTCTTTCTCTCGCATCGCTTTAGTACGTAATTGCATCTGTTTCTCCATAGCCTCAGTTCTAAAAACCAAAACAAAATCCAACTTAGATTTACTAAAATTAATGTTTGTTGAAAATAATTGTACCTATATTGTTGCTCTTTCTTTAGTTCTTCCGGAGATATAGCATAAAAATCGCCAGGTAATTCAATTTTTTTGGCAGCTTGTGCAGGTGATAATACTTGTACGTTTCTATCCACTTCCAATTCAATTCTATCTTCTGATTTTAGTGCGTCTCGCAGAAACTGCAATAGAAGATAAATAAATAAATTAAATATGTAGCCAACACTAATCTTATGTATTATATCAGGAACATATGAAAACACTTTCTGAACGCTGTAATAAATTCAGGAAGAAATTAGTTACTGCATGTATTGCGTTTGTTATCTAATTTCTGGACTAGTTCAACGTACAATTATAATTTTAATTCATGGCACTTATATTTATTTGTATATTATGAAGAGTAGATAAGACATACATACATATGTGGTATAGGAAAAAGAATATGAACAAAAATCGAGTTTGTCAAGAGGTAGGTTTCCTTACTAATAAAGTATTAACAGATTCAGTGAATTTTTACATTTTAACTACTTCGATGATCGAACCCAAAATATCCAACTATTACTAATCTTATTTATAAGCTTAAAAGTACTGTTTTGCATTGGCGATTTAATAATATAGTATTTGGTTAATTAAAGTAAACATAATAGTTCAATTGTGATGGAAAAACAAGATTCATGGAATGAATGAATATAATAAAGGGTCTAACTGGTGAAGAAAGTGAAAAATACCTCATTGTGTATTTACCAACTGTCAATTTTCGAGTATTGGTCCTCATTTAAAATACCCGCACGCAAAATTTTAGACCC
Source organism: Dynastes maya (assembly GCA_029619315.2). NCBI lineage: Eukaryota > Metazoa > Arthropoda > Insecta > Coleoptera > Scarabaeidae > Dynastes > Dynastes maya. Next base: position 51,319,542 of record JAROYE020000003.1, on the reverse strand, counting down.
CTATCACTTTTTTTTCATAATTTTTACTCAAAAATAATTGATGTAACTCATATAAAGATGTGCATTTTAGTGAAGGGAGTATTCATAATATTGATTTCATGTTTTATAAAGTTAAATTGTCATCAGTCATCACTACATTCTCCAATGACAGTAGTTGTAGTGGAAATCGCTTATGGCAGCATCGCTTATAATTAACGCTGGCCACGAGCGGTACCGCGCATCGGCGTAGAATCAGTTCGGACCGAGAGGAACGGTAGTATTACTTCGTCTGCGGAGCAGTACGAACATTTTCGCTGCCGGTCATTTCCGCAATTGTTTATCTGTCCTACAAAAATTATGATTTTGTCAGCAAAACGACCGCGGTCGGACAAACTTCGAAAATTTATTGCAGAAATTCCAGACTTAATATATGAAGGTGCTAAAATTAAATGTGTAATCTGTAAAATCCCGTTAATGTGTTGGTCCAGACAACATTATCTACGACACGTAAATAGTGAAAAGCATGTCTCAAAAAGAAATTGCGCACGAGACAATGACAAATTTATATTTAATTTGTGTTACTTTTATTGTATATAATATACCGTTTAATTTACTAGACAAGGAAGCATTTGTTTTGTTTTGGAATAACTATTCGGAGTACAAATTACCAAATCGGGCATCGTTACGAAGAATAGTGCCATCTGTTCGTGAATATGTTGAAAAAATAATTAAATAGGAGTTGAAAGAAAAAAATATGTGGTTATGTGTGGACGAAACGACAGATCGTAAAAAACATTCGGTCGTTAATATAATGGCAGGTAAAATGGAACCGCATCAATCGTCACCTTCAATTCTATTAGCCTCCAGACGAATACAACAATGTACTACCGAAGTAATTGCAAAGTTAGTGTTAAATACATTGGAAAAGTATGAACTTTCAACAGCCAACTGTTGATGTTTATGAGTAATGGTGCCGCAAACATGGTTTCTGTAGGCCGGTCTCTTAAAAAGCATTCTGTTAACTTGTTACACATTACGTGTAAAATTCATGCTCTCAATCTTGTGGCAGATGGTATCAGAAAATGTTATCCTGAGGTAGACGCTTTAATAGCGCATACAAAAGGAGTGTTTGTCAAATCCCCGAAACGTATTCGCAAATTTCACAGACTGTGCCCCCGTATACCTGAGCTACCAGGACCTATTCTTACATGTTGGGGAACTTGGTTAAATGCTGCGTTTTATTATCATAAATATTGTGAGAATATTAAGAACGTGGTTTTAAAATTCGATCCAAAGGAAGCTGCTGCTATCAAGAAAAGCCAGTCGAAATTTCAAGATAGTCGGGTTAAAACGGATTTAAAAATTATTCATAACAGTTACTTCGGACTAGCGGAGGCAATAGAAAAGTTACAAGATCCTTCGGTATCGTTAGTGGAATTTGTGCAAATAGTGCAACATGTCCACACACAACTATGCGCGATAAAAGACGCAAAAAATGTTTGTGTTCTAGAAAAATATGAAAGTGTTTTAGAGAAAGATTCTGATTTTGGCACATTAAGACGCATTTGTGAAGGTGCGTCAACAGAACCGTTAAGTTGTTTCAAAGATTATTTTAATTACGCAAATATAACGTCACTAGATGTAGAACGTTCGTTCTCTGCATATAAACACATTTTTTCTTCGCGCCGCACTCGGTCTGTCGAAACAACTGTTGAAACATATCTAATGTTGCAGATATTTAACAGACATTATTCACTTTGCGATTTCACGGAGGACTCTTAAAATGGTAAGTGTTTGAGCACGCATTATTTTATTTTTATTTAACAACTACGCGAAAGTATTTACGACAGCAAACATCTACACACAACAGCTCTAGTGGAACCCGAGGCCTAATCAAACAACGCCGCTGCCCGTTGGCGCACGTGTCCAACTCTAGTCATGACAACCGAAATGACTGCCACAATTATGTCAAAATAAAGGCGGTACGTATACAATCATTCGGGCGTAAATGCACGTATGTATACGTAGTGGTGTATTCGCTAGACCCGGCTGGTTTCCCAGCACGTTGTCCTGTTATCTTAAATCGAGCCGAAGATTTTACAACGTTGCACGATTACAAGCAATGAATTTCAGTTACACGTAATTGAAGTTGCAGCTTGGGCTAAGAGTTCAGTTCAGTAAAGCATGTGTTCGCTGTTTGGTATATATTTTTCGTGTTCGAGTTTCGGTTTACCAAGTTATCAATATATCAAAGTTTTTTTTTTTAATCTTGAATTTTAAGTATTTGCTATTAATTTTTGTATGTGTGTGTCCGTGCATTGTAAATAATGTCGTTGGTGGAAAAAATTAAAGAACTAAGAAGTGTAACCCTCAGTTTACGGAACACTTTTTAATTCTGAATTAAGCTAATCTCTAATTAAGATTTAATTCGTGATTAAATTAATTATTGCTTACATATACATTTTGAGCTGGTTTAATACGTGATTAATTAATTAGAATTAAAGTGACACATGGGGCGATCGGAGGCAAAAGTATAAGATTCTTCTTAAATTTATGCAAGTTATAGCAATGTCCTTTTCTTTCCTCAATATTGGTATGTCAAATTGACATTTGGTTTTAATCACGAATTAATTTAATCTATGATTAAAGTTGTTTAAATGTGAATAATGACGTCACACGATGAAGTTAATCAGGGATTAACGTGCTAATCCGTGATTTATATATATTTATTTAATCACGGATTAGGATTAAATATTTAATTTATTCTCTGTAAACCGGGCGCTAATAAACTATATTTTGAGAAATGTTTACAATTGAAAAGAAATGGTCGTCCTTTGCCAGAACTTAAAAGTAGGCAAACTAGTAAAGACAAAAAGTGCATCCGGAGATCTATATAAGTAATGCGTTTTATTGCTTTGTGTATATTATGTTTTTGAACGATACCAAAGAAGGAAGAATTACACTGAAGTTCAAGTCTAGCCTATATGAGGTAACACATACACTTACTTTTTTGCCAATATGACCACCTCGTAAATTTGACCGAAATATTTTTTTATTTACCTCTAATGTTTGAATACCGTCGACATTTGCAATATCAAATACCCAGAATTGCTCAGTCGTTCCATTATGTTCCATTTCTTGTTGTCGAAAACCTGCCGCATACAATAGTTCCATTGCTCCAAACATTGGTTCAACTTTATCTTTAAATAACGCATTTTGACAGCGTATTTTATGGAATTTTACTTCAGTAGGATTGGCTATTATATTATCTAAATACCTGCACAACACATCCATGCATTCTGTTACCTAAAATTAATTGTGTCTTCTTTACAATGTAATACAAAGACATTGTGGTTACTTTGGTGCGACTATAGTTACAGGAATGTATCATGAGACAAGCTGTTAACCCTCTCTCTTCTTCCAGTTGCTCAAAAAGGAATTCTTTTATTTTACCTCTCCAGTCTTCCTTTGATAAGACTTCCTCGCTAATTATTGGACAGCGGAAATACACACCTATACAAACACAGTGACGTATTACATATCTGAATTATTACAGATTTATCCGGAATGTGATCATCCAATTTATAGAGATGACGATTAATTTTTTTTCTCTTAAAAATTGGTATCTATGTTTATGAACGGGAAAGAATCTCTTCAAATCACATGGCGGAAATAACTATAATTGAATAGTGCTTTACTTTGTAATTTCAAATTTAAAAGTAAATAGTTCATAGCATTATTTATTTAGTCCAAATTTGTTTTTTTTAATTTTAGAAAAGTTGTAGCCGAGATAACAGATGGTCCATCTATCTCAGCACGTGCAGTAATTCACTCTACGGAAAAAAGTTTCACATAATAGTTATGGCATACGTAATATTGTGCTATAATCATTGTCCAATGTTCGTCAAGGTCACGTGAGCCTTAAGTCTGTTTTTCTTTTCAAACGGAACAATACTTTTTTCAAGATTGTGCCCTTGTGAATGGAGATTTTTTAAAACGTTTTTTTTTTGCTCTAAGGTTTCATTTGGCATGGTATAAAATTATATTGCAATAGTGTCTCTCATAAGTTTTTATTTTTTTTTAGTAAAACAGGGTATATACAGGGTTGTCCAAAATGATGTTACCACTCATATGGTACTACATAATTTTCTATTGTTGCAGACTAAATATGGCCACCCGACTTACTTTGGAAGAGAGAAGGAAGGTAGCAGCTTGGATGGAAGTGTTTGGGTCACCCTCAGTAGTAAGAAAAAAGTTTCAGCAATGGTTTTAGACGGATCCTCCAAGCCGTTTAACTATCCGTCGACTTCATGAGAAATTTGTGCACACAGGGTCTGTGACCAATGACTGTAAAGGAAACAGTGGACGTTCCAGAAGTATTCGAACGGAAGATAACATCATAAATGTTCAAGGCACAATGATTAGGAGCCCAGGAAAGTCAAGTACGAGATTAGCATTGGAAACCGGAATCGCGCGGACAAGTGTTTTAAGAATTCTCCACTTAGAACCGGGAATGAAGCCGTACCACATTCAAATGATACAGGCCCTTTCTGATGCTGATAAAATTAATCGTGTACGAGCTGCAGAAGTGTTATTAGAAATGACGAACATAGACCCTAATGTTGTGTTCTTTATGTCGGATGAAGCCACATTTCATCAGCGGCAAAGTGAGTAAGCACAATTGCGTCATTTGGAATACAGACAATCTCCATGAACTAAGAGAGCACACTCGATCTTCTCCGAAAGTTAACGTATGATGTGGCATTTCGAAGTTTGGTTTATTCGGTCCATATTTTTTAATGATCAGACTATAACGGGAGATTCTTACCTAGATACCTTGCAGCATTTTGTCGTAGACAATCTTCCCCTCCGTATTATAACATCTGGTTACTTTCAGCAAGATGGTGTATCACCACATTATTCCTTAGCGGTTCGACATGACCTGGATGATACATTTGGTAGGCGCTGGATTGGAAGAGCGGGACCTTTGCCTTGGCCAGCACGGTCACCAGACTTGACTCCATGTGATTTCTGGCTATGGGGAATGGTGAAAGAACGTGTGTATGCTACAAAACCTATTGACATTAATGACCTTAAAGAACGCATAACAACGGTTGTCCGCTCTATACATAAGGAAATGTGTGAAGGAGCTATGGCCTGTATGGTGAAAAGACTTCACATATGCATTGAGAACCAAGGAGTACAGGTCGAAGGAGTGCATTAGCTAGTTTCATTTCATCCGGGCTTGTGTACATAGTGTATGTTAGGTTATTAAAATAAAAGTCAATCCCATTTAGGTGGTAACATCTTTTTGGACAACCCTGTATTATTACAAATGTGGAATTCTCGTTAAATTCTGAGGTAAAATGTGATAAGATACTATTGTCCGAAAATTAAAGGTTTCAGAGTTAATATTGCATTTCATACGTGTAAAAAGAAAAGTGCGAAAAAAGAAGAAAAAAGTTATTTTAAGAGATGTTCAAATGAACGACCATTCTTTTTTAAACATTTCTAAACTCGAGAAAGAAAAAATCGTTTTGAAGAATCTCCATTTACAAAGGCACAATTTTTCGAGCCCGCGGTGATGACTCGCCCTGTATCCGTTTAAATTCTTAGCGTTTTCACACAATTAAGCCCTCTTTAAGATTTTATTGAAAAAAGTAGTACATTTTATTTAAACAAATCGATTTGACCTCCACGTGACCTTGACACAACTTCCGACAACAATTATAATAGTACAATATCATTTGTCCCTTTATATGTTACAACTTTTGCATTAAGCTTTTTTCCATACAGAGAATTACTTTCAAGATACTTTGGTGTGCCACGATAAATGGGCCACACGGTATATACATTTAGCGATAATTGATTAAATGCGCATAATTTGGGGTAAAAGACTTTTCATTCTTTTTATTAAAAAAATATAGTAAATTGAAACAATGATTGCAGAAATTTCTAGCAGCAGTGCCTATTTCAATGAGTCGCATCCACACAGTTGGCCGCGTTTTGAAGAAAAATGCAACGATAATTGATTTAACATTGTAAATGCTTGTCAGCCAAAGAGAACTGGTAATTAACTTAATTACAAAAATAATATCAAAAAGGTTGATTGCGCATTAATGCATATTTTCGCTTTCAACGTAAAGTAGGCTAAGGTAAATCACAAAATTTGATAGAAACTGGATAAATGCTTTGTTTTTGAAGAGAATCTTTCGAGAAATTCCCAGAAGATTGTACATCATTTCATAAAAATATGGGAACCTATTAGAAAGATCGTCGGAAAGACCGAAAGGGCCAACGAGGATGGTATGAGAAGTACCCGTGTTTGGAGACAGATGGTGCTTTGTGTCAAAACCTGCATATCGACTGTGAGTACTATTTTAGTACTTTAGTCAACGTCTGTCAAAATTTCAGAGAGATTCATCGAGTAATGTTGCTTTGAGAGCTGTTGAAAGTAAGCAAGTTTATGCATTTGAAGAATTACGGAACAAGAACAATACCGGTCAGTGATTCGATTTCTTTTTTTTATAGTTTATAAGGACCACGCACCATCCACGACTAACATCAGATACTAGTTTAATAAACTGAAGCATGGCCAAACATCCGTTTTTAATAAGGAGAGGCCAGGTCGTTCGATTGAGGTGACTACGCACGAAATGATAATAGTAAATAAAGTTCATAATATTGTGTTAGTAGACCACCGGGTGAAGATTACAGAGATTGCTAATTTAGTAAACATCTCAATTGAACGTGGGCAAAACATCCTTCACGAAAAATTGAATATGAGAAAGCTATCGGCGAGATGGGTGCCGCGTTTGCTGACGATTGATCAGAAATGGGATCACGTAATAACTTCAAAGCAATGTTTGGACATGTTTAAGCGCAATACGGGTGAGTTTCTGCGGCGTGATGGGACTGTAGATGAGACATGGATATATCATTACACGCCAGGAACCAAAAGTATGTCGGCAAAATGAGTTTTTCCCAACGAACGTGCATATAAGAAGGCGAATACGACTGCATCAACTGGAAAAGTTATGGCGACGATTTTTTGGGATTCGCAAGGCATAACCTTAATTGATTATTTGGAGAAGAGAAAGGACACTCGCGGGACAATACTATGCTGATTTATTGGATCGATTCGATGCTGAACTAAAGAGAAAAAGGCCCCACCTAGCGAAGAAAAAAATTCTCTGCCATCTTGATAGCGCCCCAAAACTACTCCAGTTACGGTACGAATTGGTGCCTCATCCACCATATTCACCAGATTTGGCCCCCTGTGACTTCTCTTATTCTAAACTTGAAAAAATGACGCAGAAAGCGGTTCACGTCATATGAAAAAGTCATTGCCGAAACAGAGGCTTATTTAGCAGAGTTCGACAAATCCTGTTATTTGGATAGCTTAAAAAAGTTGGAACATCTCTGGACTAAGTGTATAGAGCTACAAGGAGATTATGTCGAGAAATAAATTTACTAAATGCAAAACAATTGCGTTGGCTTCCTTATCACAGGTGTTCATCATACCATCCTTGTATATATTCCGAATTTAGGGATTAATCCACAGAAAAAGCTATATAAAGTTGTATAAAAGTTCGTAAAGTAAGTTACCATTGTACACAATACATTTTGAACAAATTATTAACCTGGGCAAATATGCGGTAACAGCTAGAGGCGTGGCAAGCGCATAAAAGTTTACATATAAAATAGAAGGTAAGAAATAAATTATAATTTCCAAATTTGTTCAATGAGTTCAACACCACCTTTAAAATCTCATCGGCAGTACAATTTATAACTCTTTTGGAAGCAAGTAAGAAGGAGGACGACGGTCGATGTGGTTTCATTGTACGTACCGTTACATTAACCACAGAATTTTTTTGACGATCTGTTGTTTCCTCCACGCACAACCACAGTTTTTTATTTTTCAATTCCGTTTTCATTCTTTCTTCTGTATGTTCACGCGCAAGTGGCACTACATTTCGTATCGATGTCCCACTAGGTATTTTACAGTCCGCATATTTATTCCAGAAGGAGACAAATGCTTCTTTGTCTAGTAAACGAAACGATAGATTACATAAAATAATAGTAGCACATAAATCAAATGTAAATTTTTCTTGGTCTCGTATGCCACTTTTTGCAGAAGAATGCTGTTTGCTTTCGATGTGACGTTGACAATGGCTTCTTGATCAACACATTAAAGGGATTTTACAAACTAGATGTTGAATTTTAGCGCCATCAAAAATTAAGTCCGGCAGGTCCACTATAAAGTTTTTAACTGAGTCTGCCATTGGTCGTTTTCGCGACGTCCCTAACTGCGACATTTTTAAAGCAAACATAAGCGTACAATTACGAAATAAGTTACGACAGCCTACATATACACAGAACTACTCGCACACAGCATCGATTTAGTACTGACGCTGTGAACGCGTGAAATAAATAATCGCCGACTCTGCACCACATATCTACTGCACTGACTGTTACCGCTGTTTGCCCAGACTACACATTATATTCTCTACTAGTAAATATAGAAACTTATTTGCATAATGTATGAAGTAAGCTTATTCTATTCTACTAAGGAAATAGTAAGCAATTGACTAATGTTGGGTATTCAAAAATTATAAATATGGAGATAAACGAAACTCAACATTAAAGTGTTGTGTAAACAGGGGATATGTTTTAAAATGTTTATTAGCTTACGTGTACCACAGCTTCTATAATCTGTTACAGAGAAGTTACAAACAATACAATAGCAAATTAGAAAAAAACAAAAAAAAATAAAATTATCAATAAAAGGAGATTCTATATATCGACTGCGTTCAAAAATTTATTTAGCAGCGCCATTGAAAAGCTATAATAATGTACAACCGCTTTCATAAAAATTTCTTTGATACATTTTTTGCTAGAAGCAAACAATTTTTAAAATAAACGAATATAACATATAACTTTTAGGTTAAATACAAAATATTGTCATTTTTAAAGTCATAGTCAGGAAAGAGATAGTACATATTCACTTGTGACTCTAACGGAATCACAACCAATTTAAAAATCTCCATATATCTCCATATAACACCAGAAATTTTGATTTATTCCAGATACCTGCTCATAGTCAAACCTTTTACCAGAAATCATCTCAACATAATTGTATTAAATGTTATAATGCATTGCTTAACCACCCAAAATTGATGGGGCAAGTGGATGAAGGGGTTAAGTCACATTAAAAAAAAAAAATACTTTTTGTTGTAATGAATAAGTTTCATGTTCAACTCAAATGTTTGACCATATTTTATTAATCCACAACCCCTTGTTACTAATGAAACAAACTGTATTTGAACATAATCATTTAATAAAAGATAGCAATTGGCCATACTAAAACCTAATTTATTCAGAAACAGTTTTTTGTAACATAACTCCTTCATATACAGTGCGTCCCTGGATTAACGCTTGGATAGGTAAGGCAGACAGGAAATTATTGAGTTGAATTTTTTTCTTTTTGGGGTTGAGCCATGTTTACACGCTAAGTACTAGCATACTTGATTACCTTGAACATTGTTTTTTAATAACGCTTTTATCGTATCTCTCACAGAAAGTGCATTTTACTAATTGAAAAAATCCTTTTTTTTTTAAATTTCCAAGATATACTTGATTTTTCAGCAATAAAATTATGGCAAAATTACTTACTATTCAAGCATGGCTGAACCCCAAAACATGAAATTTCAACTCAATAACTTTCTGTCTGCCTTACCTATCCATGCGTTAATCCGGGGACACGCTATAGGTACTTGCCCCTTCAATTGTTAAAAAACTATAATGAAGTCCCTAATCACACAAAAAGGTTTTTAATTGATAAGACATTTTATGTCAGAGAATACCTTGGACTTAATTAAGTTTACATGTATGGATGAGAGTATCTTATTAAAGATACTCTAATCACTAAAAATGTAAAAATGAATTGCTATATCGACCTCTGCAGAAGTGAGCAACGAGTAATGTCCTACGTTCTACGAGAGTAGGAGGGATAGACTAGTGGCTATCACACCAAGGGAAATAAATAATAATGATACAAGCTACCAACATCCACCATGCACAGAGGCGCCGTCTACGACGCATCAGTGTGCGTTTGTGGAAGGTAGTTGTATTTGTATATAGCAATTAATTTCGATATTTTCAGTGTGCATGCAGCCACTAACTTGGCCAATAAATTAGCGTTTATTGATTTTCGTAAATACTGATTTTTTCTTACACAAATATTTTTATATTAAAATAATAGCATACAAAGAGAGTAATGATATGCGAAGGTACTATCCGCATTACAACAACAGCATTTATTTCAGAAATATGTTGCATTTAATCAGATGATGTCTGACATGTATTGTACAGCATTTCATACGGTTTTTTGAAATTGCATGTGTTATGTTTAAAGGTGTATCTAAGTTAACTAAAAAAAATAAGAAAATTATACATTATACCCTTTACTGCAAGCAATGGTGAAGCTTCCACTTCTGTCTCAATTGGTTTCCTATATGTTGGAATATCACTACTCTTTCCATCTTTATTTTCAGCTTCTAATTCTCGTCTAACTTGAGCTTGGATAGCAGCAAGCGATGTATTAAAAGGAGTATCCTTCCGTTGATTATTTAAGCGTGCTAATGCCGCTTCGGCTGCTTGTCTGGTCGCCACTGTTGGCTCAACTCGATGAGGCGGAACATAGTTACTTTTCGTTTTACCAGTTTCGAATGAGGACGATGAAGAATCTAGCCTATGGCCTGGTCCTGCCAACTTGAATTTTGCATCAACCTTTTTCTTTTTAAAAAAGTTTTTAATTTTTTCAGCCATTTTATCAGCTTATATCCTAGGCGTGTGTTCCTTGGGCAATTTAAGTTTAGAAACACTAGCCTTCAATTCCTCAACTGCGTTTGATGTAGCTGCAAGATTAGAAAGATAAATGTTTATGAACAAAATTACTATGGATAAAATTACAGTTACTTTGTATACCTGGTTTCATAAAACGTTCACAAATATTCTTCCCAAAAACTCTCCAAGCTACACAGATCAGAAGCAAATTAATGAAGAGTATCAAACTAAATCCTTTCAATAATTTCCACTGAAAATTACTGAAATGTATTGAGCACGGCAAATTTTGAAGGGTAAAAGTTAAGCTTTTACTTTGTATGTCGTTCAAAAATACTACGAGAGTGGTAAAATACGAACTTAGATTTTCCCAATAATTTGCAAACGCATCAAATGTATTAATAATATTGCTATAAGAAAACGAAGCCATTACTCACTTCAATATCAAATAAAATTCAATATAAAAAATGTTGACATTTCTATGTAACAGCTGACGTTCTTTACTTCAAAACATTATAACGTTAAATTTCCTACAAACTGCCTAAAGGCAGCCAACATAATGATTAGTAGGAAGTTAAAAGAGGTGATTAATAAAAATCGCTATAGTTACCTTAGATTCAAATACTACTAAACTACAAAGCTCTCCTTTGTACTGTTTCCGATAAACAACAAATTTAATATAAAAAGACTTAATGAAAAAATAAAACAGACATCTGCAAGAATTTAGTTCAAATGATTATGAATATAACCTCTAGAGGTCGCGTCTAGTTCAATGTGAAATTAATCATTTAAAGTTAAATTTAATTTATAGAAATAGAAAGCATTATTATTCGTTTTTTTCGAATTTCTGTTGAACAATATTTTTCTCTTCTTTTATAAAAACGAGTATAGGTTTTGGAATTAGCTCACTAGAACAGTTGAACTATTACACATTAATCTATCTTGATTTTTAACTCTGAAGGCCCGTTTACAGGGTTCGTGGTTCGGGAAACCAAGGAATATACATATACCACGGTAGAAAGTTCCGTAATAAAGTGAGTCGCTAAAATACGTGGGCGCTGTTGCAAAGTTTGCTCACTACAAAGGTATAAGGGCGGGGAGTTGCGCGTCGGGAATGAATCAGTATTAGTAGTAATCATAAGAGGATCGCTCTAGACTCTAGTCAAGTGATGTGTTATACCCCTAGTTTATTACTTTAATTGATTGCCTATTTCAACCTTTTGCTCCTTTGTTATTTTTGATTTGCTTTACGTTGCTTTGGTTTGCTTTGCGTTATATATTGTATTTATTGAACTTTTTTTTTTAATTTGACTAGAATAATACCGATTTTTACAAAATGTAGAAGAAACAGGAGAAACTTAGGGGATCTTTGGATCGATATTTTAAAGCTTCTTGTGAAGAAATGTCATCAACAAGCAATGAACAACAACTAAGTACATCCACTACAAGATTCTCCGACTTAGATAGTTTGGATGGAGCAGATTCAATACCTGAAGAGCAACCTTTGGTCCAATTGGATGAAGACCACGAAGAAGAAAGCGATGATGCCGGTATTTCGCATACCGTCTCTCCTGAAAACAAGGAAGAAACAGATCGGATTTTGATTTCCATTTGACTGATCCGGGTACGTGGCCGTTGGTTTTAAATAGTCGCGTTATTGATCTTTTGATTGAAAGAGGGCCTTTTCAACTGTAAGAATATAATTTTCCTCAGATGATACACACAAAAAATTTACAATAATTTTTTTTAGTAAGATTTTGTCAAATGGGGAAAAAGTTCAACGAAACTGGTTTAAAGTTTATTCCTCTAAACTAAATGCTGCTTTTTGCTTTTGTTGCAAGATTTTTAGTACTAGGAATAGAGAAATTAAATTAATAAACGGTGGATACTCAGATTGGTGACATGCAGTTGTCTATTTTCCAGAGCATGATCGTAGTTCCTTTCACGTTGAGTGTATTAAAAAATGGTGTGATCTAAAATTCAGGCTTACGAAAACTTGTACAATAGACAAGGAAGTTCAAACTTTCTATGAACTCGAGAAAAAAAGGTGGAGAGCTATTATAGAAAGAATGATAGCGGTTATTCTTTATTTGGCTGGACAGTGTCTAGCTTTTCGGGGAGAAAGTTCACAATTCTTTGTACTAAATAATGGAAACTTTTTGAAACTTACAGAAATGTTATCAAAATTTGACCCCATCATTGCCGAGCATATAAAAAATATGCAAAAATCAAAAACCGATAAGACTTATATGCCCTCTTATTTAAGACACATAATTCAAAATGAAATTATTACATTGCTTTCCGAAGATATAGTAGAACGCTTAATTTCATGTTTGAAAAAATCTAAATATTACTCAATTATTTTAAACTGCACGCCTGATATCAGTCATGTTGAACAAATTAGTGTTATAGCAAGATTCGTTTATATTTCTGGAAATTAGGGAGCATTTTTTAGGTTTCTATCTATGTGATTTCGTTTTAACAGAACTTTTCCCAAAATTTGATTTAAACATTCTGGATTTACGTGGTCAAAGATACGAGAATGGATCCAACATGAAGGGAAAGCACTCTGGTTTGCAAACAAGAATTTCAATAACATAAATTCAAGGGCCATGTATGCACCTTGCTTAGCGCACACTTTGAACTTAATAGTAAATGACGCTGCTAAAATAAATAACGAAATTGTGTCTTTTTTCGATATAGTTCAACAACTGTATGTATTTTTTTCATCTTCAATTGCTAGGTGAGCAGTTAAAAAAAAAAAACGTACCAGTATTAACTCTTCAACCTTTAAGCGACACTTGGGAGAGTAGAGTTAATGTTATTAGACCCTTAATTTCAAATTACGAAAATATTTGTGACAGCCTTACTGAAATTACACAAGACGAAACTAAGGATGTTAAAACGAAAAACATGGCTCAGTCACTTTTAGAAAAAAACACAGTTTTTAAATTTATCTGCTCAATAGTGATTTGGTATAATCTTCTGTATAAAGTTAATGTTCTAAACAAAATGTATCAAAATCCGAAAATTAATATAAGTGAGTGTCTTACGGTTTTGAACAATTTAATTAACTATATCAGTAAAATTAGAAGCGATGAAGATTTCGAGCTATTTATTAAAGAGGCAAAGGTATTAGCGGAAAAAGTTAATGTTGCTCCTGAATTTCCTCTTGTTCGTCAGAAAAAAGTTCTAAGGCAATATTCTTATGAGTCAGAACTAAAGAAAGACTAAAGCCAAGCAAATCTTGATATCTCAAAAAATCATGTGCACAATCTTTTGGGATAGACACGATATTCTATTGCCGCACTTCTTACCGCGAGATGAAATAATCAATGCAAATGTTTACTTGTGAAACGTTTAGGAAACTGCATCGCGCAATACAGAATAAGCGCCGAGTAATGCTTACAAACGGTATTATTTTCATTCATGACAATGCTCGACCTCATACTGCGAACAAGACACAACAACTCTTACAGGACTTTGGCTGGACCCAGTTTGACCACCCTTCGTACAGCCCTGACCTCGCCCCTAACGACTTCCATCTCTTTTTGCACCTGAAAACATTCCTTGGTGGTCAAAAATTCAACAACAATGAAGAGCTCAAAGAATACGTTACCAAATGGTTGACAATACAGGCGGCAACGTTTTATGAGGAAGGCATAGGAAGCTTATTAACATCGTGAAAAAGTTCATTAAACTCAATTTTATTATTTATTTGTATTTTTAATTTTTTTGTAGCATAGTTTTATATTCTAATTGATGGGATGTGGATGTATTAGGAATGCATGTAATCAGTTATAGCATTTTTTTATTATAAAGTCTATAACAAACTATGGTAATTATAAATACTTGATAGTTACGTAATACAACACAAATATACAGATTTATAAATAAAATATATAGATACAATATTTCTTATAACTGACTTGTAAATGTGGGCGAGCTATGTACAAGATAATAAAATACACAAGAATTGTTAGAATAATTATAGATTACGAGAGATATAAGCTATTACCTATATAATACATACATCAGTTTAAATAAGTGTATATTGATTTTGATAAAATACACATCGATACAACTTCGAATTATGGAAAGAGACGTACGAGACTTTTGTAAATGTGTACATGGTATATATTTAAATGTTAAGTACTGTAGAAAAGTCACACATATAATAAACTACGTAGAGATCAATTGTTTCTGTTTATTCTTAACTATAGCTACGTTTCCTACAAATTCGGTAAAGGGAACTATTAAGATATATTTTTATTACGCTAACGGAGCATTCCCCAATAGAGACGACACATTTATTAATATTTCAAAAATGAATTTGATAGAATATCGTTGTTTAAGAAACATGGTAATACCAAAAGATGCTTTATTTTTGTTTAAGTGAATATAGGAAATTGCTAAATTAGTATAAGATTTAAATTCAGTTATATGTATTTACATTTACATATATTTAAATTGCTTATTTAATCTCTCATTACTAAGGTTCGACAAACGAGTGCAACATCAGAGGCGTATCGCGCAAAAGTAGGTATGTGAGATACAGTATTATTAAAAAATAATATATTCTTACTTTTTATTGACGTCTTGGGGCAATAGTATTTTGTCGCAGTGGACATCGAGACGTCAATAAACGGTAAGCATATATTATTTTTTAATAATACTGTATCTCACGTACCTACTTTTGCGCGATACGCCTCTGGCGTTGCAGTCATTTGTCGAACCTTACTCATTACACAGACACTACCATCTAAGTTGCCAAATATGAGTACTATTTTCAAATAATGTTGGTATATTTTAATATTTTGGTTTGGATCTGTTTCTTTTTTTTATTTACACAACTGTCGACGATTACAACTAATGAAAATTATAGATGAAATTTTCAAGACATTATTATACTCGTAGTTGAAGTATATGGTTTTCTTATTTCATTAAGAATATTTATTGTGGCTTGCGCAAATTATATCGAATTTAGTATGAAAAAGTATTGAAAGAAATACAAACCTGTGCATGAAAATAGCAGTCTTCAATGAGAATCAGAATTTATTCATTTCCTTTTCAAATTGTTTACATTATTGACGGATAGATGTCATTATATTGTTTTGTAGTACTGGTAGTATCTAAAGCTAACGATAATGTAGAAGTCGTTCTGTCACTTACCGGGGAATTACCCATCTTTAAGGAATAAACAATTTTTCTATGTGCATTAAAATAGCAGTGTCATTGTTTTTGTGTGCACGACAGAGTGAAATTTGGGAAAACAGTAGGTTCGTAAAATTTTATTCATATCTTGAGAGAATTTAATTATATAAATTTCTTCAGTAGATTACTTTTTGTAATAATGGGTCGTGCAAAACATTCCATCGTGTATGAGCGAAAGTTAATTCTGAAGCTGCGGAATGAAAGAAAAACATAAATTTATTCAAAATGTATTAGGTTGTTCGGCAAAAAATTCGTGGTGGCAAAAAGAAAACGACAGATAGAGAGGACATGCAAGTTTTAAGGCTAGTTAAAAAAGATCCTTTCATTACGTCATCTAAGATAGTTAGGGAGTTAAAGCTAAATATTAGTAACTCAACTGTAAGACGACGCTTAACAAAAGCTAACATGTTTGCCCGAAGACCCAGAAAAGTTCCGTTTCTAAAGCAAAGATACGTGAAGACCCGAATTGAGTTTGCAAAAGAGCACGTGAACTGGTCACCTTCACGTTGAAGAAATATCCTCTGGACGGACGAATCAAAAATAATGTTATATAGTAACAACTGTTCTTTGCAGTTCGTACGACGACCACCAAGCACTGCTTTGCGTCCACAGTACACAAAAAAAACTATTAAGTATGGTGGGTCTAGTATCGTGATTTGGGCATGTTTCACTTGGAATGGGACGGGCCCTATTTTTAAAATAAGGGGCGTTACGACGCAGGACAGTTATTTGCAAATATTAGCTGGTGTTATGTTACCATATGCTGAGGAAGAAATGCCTCTTAGGTGGGTCCTACAACAAGCCAACGACCCGAAGCATACGGTAAGAAGGGTGGCACAATGGTTTTCTGACAATAATATTACGGTTATGCCTTGGCCTGCATAGTCACCGGATCTCAATCCGATTGAAAATCTATGGACGTGAAGGCAGTTATACATAAGGCTAAACCATTGAATAGTGTTGAATTGTGGGACGTTGAGCGTACTGCATGGCTGTTCATTCCTCAAGAAAGATGTGGGCGATTAATTGATAAGAAGATGTCGCGATGTTTTACAAAACAAGGGACGAGCAACAAAATATTGATTTAGTTTTGGAAAAAGTTTTTCAGTTTTTATTATATTTATGGAATTTTGATTTATTTTTAATTGACACTGCTATTTTCATGAACGGCAATCATTGAAAATTATTTTATGTTTTGCCAAGGCTAATTTTTTGTTCTCATATTTTAATTTTCTTTGGAGAAAATTCACTTGTAAAACATACCTATCATTTGTATTTACAACTGCTGTAAAAAATATCAATAAATAGATTGTCTTCCAAAAACTGCTATTTTCATGCACAGGTTTGTATATACTGGGATTTAACAACAAATTTTAAAGAAAATTAAACCAGATGTTAATGTTTTTCTTTATGACTATAGTTATAAAATACGTATAACGAAAACAAATAGTTTTTATTTGTTTATTATACGCAATTCTTTTCTATTCCAATATCTTCAGATCTAACATAATTATTTTTCAAGTACTTAATTGAGGAGTATATCTTTAATTCCAAGAAAGTGATTCTTTTGTTAGCCATACTTTAAAATATTCAACATTCGCTCTGAGATCAAACATAAACTAGGCGCTGAAAATTATTCTCAGAAAGTTTTGTCAAAATTAGTTTTTGGGTAAATTACAACTAGGGCTGCAACTTTCGTGCGGCGCGCCAGGATCGTAGTATGTATGAACGGATCCACAAACAGATAGCCGACTAGGCGAAGCGAATATTAACATCGGCCGCGAATCGAAGATCCATGATAGATATACACATAGCACGTATACTGCCTTTGCGATATGTCTTGAGCACTCCTGGGAAATTCTAAGATCTTTGAAACAAACAGATTTCCAGGTATACGGATTAAAACTATATTTATATACATAAGCGCAACAAAGCTTGAAAGATATTATTGGTGTAATTTACAAAACAATGGGATTAGAAACGAAAAATGTACTTTCTCATCAGTGTGCCCCTAACTTCCAGGGAGGAAACTATTCTCGAGATCATATGTGTTAGTATTTTTTTTAAATAGTAGAAGAGCAGAAAGAATAGCGAAGCTTTAATTAATGTAGCATGCCGAAAACATGTGAGTTGTTGGTTGCTGAAAGAAGTCAAATAGTGTTGTTGAAATCACTTGGTTTATCTCAAATGCCAATAGCAAAAAAATTAAAGTGTTCACGTTGTGTTGTACAACGTTTTCACGAGACTGGTTCGTAGAAAAATAGAACCAAGAGTGGACGCAAATGCGTTACTACAGCACGAGTTGATAGACATTTGGAAAGAACGGCTTTGCGTGATCGGAGAAAACCAGCAAAAGAGTTATCTAGTTTGGGTACTTCCTAAAATTGCAATTTCATCGAGAACTGCAAGAAGACGCTTTAAAGAAGCCTTAAATGGCCGTGTAGCCTTTACTGACATATTTCACTTGACAACGACAAAAAGTTACATTTACGCTTTTCGAGATGTGTGCAAAGAAATCAGATACACCTTTTTTATTTTTAATTACAGTTTTTTGGGCGACCTGGCACGCAGTACGGTGCAGGAAAGGAAAAGCATGTCACCCCTATTGCATTGTATCTACAGTCAAACACTAATTACGACCGATTCTAACCACTGTGGACAACACAAAATGGCCGCGATTAGTTTCTTAATTAATAGATTGGTGAAATTCCCTTTGAAGAAAAGTAGGTACAATAAAGAGCTTAAATTCTTAAAAAGTGTAGCTATTTACAATGGTTACTTTCCTATAGATGTCGACCGCATCCTTAAGAAAGTCCAACATAGGCATTATGTAAGAAATTCCACGACCTTGATCCCTTGACTTTGGTGTTAATGGTTTAAGTAACGTGTTACATTGGCAAAAGACTCTTTCGTCTTGTCTCGTACATCTTGCATGTCTTAGATTTAGAGTGTATATTTATACATTACAGGTACCGTTGTCTTGCTCTATTTTTTATGAGGATGAACTGCTACATGTCAGGCAATAACAAGGGACCTTCTCGTTCCGTATATTTCGCATGTTTAGTGTTAAGCGGCAAGAGTGGTTCCTTGTAAATATTGAGATGTTTTTCTCAGGGAAAATTGTTAAAAGTTTGAATTTTTGCAATTTAATTAAAATTCTAAACTGGGATCGGGAGTGTTCTTTGATACTCTTTTGGCAATTATTTATGAATTTTAAAATTAATAATTGGAACTTAACAAATATTAAAATTTAAAACGTAAACTAACCTTGATTTTTAAGAAGATGTCATATAAACACAATGTTTCCTATGACATTTACAGGAAATCTGATTGTTCTAACCTCGAATCTTTCTTCTTTATTTTAAATTTACATTCTAATTGCAATATCAAACATTTTAAATGGAGACCGCAGCCAAAACACTAGTTAACTCGACTAAAGCTTAATCAGAATTGATGAATTCAGTAATCCGGTTGATAATGAGGACCCAAGAGTCCTGAAAACGGCTGTTTAACGAATTAATTAATAATTTGTGTGGTGCGGAGTGTGCCGATACTTAGTGTTGTTTGCCACGGCAGTGGAAGTGTGAAGATTTGGGGTGTATGTCGGTGTCCGGGATCGGAAAAGTTTATTTAAGCGAAGGCCGTACGAATAGCGTTCGCTAGATAACGATGCTAATGAAAACTTGGAGCCGTCCATATTCAAGTTATTTGAAAGTGAGGACCCCAATTCCCACTTTCAACAGGATAATGCGCCTTGCCACTGTTCCAAGCAGGCACGGCGTTGATTTTGTGAAAATGGGATACACCTTTTAGAGTGGCTTGTACGGTCCCCGGATATGTCGCTTATTGAACGTCTGTGCTCCATTATAAAGGGCAACACTGTCAAATACAAATACGAGTTATTAGGAGTGTTAAAAAAGGAAATTGTGGAAGAATGAAGCTATAACTGTTGATACCTGCCAAAAACTTCTTTTGTCAATGCCCAATCGCAGTAAAGATCTTATTAAAGTGCATGGTGCCACAATATATTAACATATATTAATAAATTGTTGACTAGAATGCGTATGTACAAGCAGTTTCATTTAAACCATTGCACTTTTACACATACTAATAATATATAGGGTTGCCTGAGACATATGGCCGAGGTTGTATATATCTACACAACAACGAATCCGATCTTGTCCCGCCGCCGAGAGAGCAACGCTAATGATAACTCTTATTGATAATTTTCTATTAGGAAAGAGTGTTTTTTTGATATTATCTTCTCATCTTTCGCAATAATGTGTTTCAACCCAGGCTAAGACTTGAGAAATATTGGCTGTGTTTGATATCGTATAGCTGCAATTGAAATAAATCGTGATACATGACAAACTGCATTGCACAAAATTACCTAATTATTAATTATGTACCTTAATTATAATCAAACGTTGAAATTAGCAATTTAATAAACGGGAACCACCTTTCTGTTGACGTGAGCCCTGTGGTATATAGTCGTTCACAATGAAAATCGTTCACTTTGTTTCGAAAAAGCTTTTTAAGGAAAAATGAAAATACAGTCATAATATTAACTTAACAGAAATGTATCAAATTCATAAATTTAAAATTTTAAAAATAAACAGTATTCTAACAAGAAATCAGGTCATAATCAAAATCGTCCAACGTTGCTTCATTTTGCATGTACCACCACAATGACATGAAGAAGAATTAACCTTTAATACTTCGCGCTTATTCATAGACTGTACCAGATTTTTAGTATAATTCGATGAAATTCTTGCCCATTCTTCAAGCAGTAGTGCATTGAGTTCGGATTTATTTCTATTCTAGTGTTTTTGACGTTGCGCTTTAGTTCATTCCAAAAATTTTCAATTACATTAATATCAGGTGACTGTGGTAGTGTGTTTAAAACTTTAGGGCAGTTATAGAGGAGCCATTCCTTTATTAAAGCTGTCTTATGTTTCGGATCGTTGTCTTGATAGAAAATGATGTATCAGAAATGCCCAGGCGCTTTCTTTCACATGTTGTTTTAAAATATTCAGATACTTCCATTTGTCCATCCATATCTTTCTCGTTAACGAAAGAAACCTTTCGTTCGTAACGAGAAAAATAGAAAGTTAAGACTAAAATTTGCACAGGACTATTTATACAAAGATTTTTCATTTTGGAAAAATTATTATTCACTGATGAAACAAAAATAAATATTTATGGTTCTGATGGTAAAGAATATGTACGGAGACAACCAAATACACATTTACAGGCTAAAAACTTAACTTCAACTGTAAAACATGTAGATTCGGTCTGTGGATGCATGTCGGCGGTGGGTGTTGGTAATATTCATTTTATTGACGGTATTATGGACAAATGGAAGTATCTGAATATTTTAAAATAAAATGTGAAAGAAAGCGCCAAAAAACTAGGTATTTTTATGTTTCGGAATGTCTTCTTAATTGTCTCCTATCTACTAGATGGACACGCTGCATATAAGTAAACTATCTTTTAATATATCGATACCCTAGTATAATACAGTAACAACTTCGAATTTTTTGAATTTCTGTAAATTCGATTAAAATATTTCAAAGTATGTACAGTTATTGGTGCAATACTGTAACAGCTGAAAGTTTCAACCTTTTCATCTAGCACTACCTTAAAGTTAAGTGTAACAGTTTCAGTTTCTTTATATCTGTCACTTCTATACTGTAACAACTCTTACGTTACGTTATTGCATCTTTCTGAAAGGAGTACTAGAGATTCAAGTATGTAAAACGTTTTTTAAAAATACTTTGGACATCAACAATCGAACGATATTTACTACAATGTACAAAAAAGATGAGGCAGGCTTTATTGAATCCGACAAAAGAGGAAACCATGGAAAGCAAAAGCGTATTGATGATCTTCTGCAAGATGTTAAGTGTCACATTGCTTCTTTTCCGAATTCTCATTACTACAGAGCACAAACAAATAAAGAAAATTTAGATGGTAGCTTATCTATTGCAGCAATGTGTAGATTATATGTAGAAAAATCAGTTTCGGGGGTGAAACAATTTGTAAAGATGTCAATGTACGCCAAAATAGTCAACACAGAAATAAACATAGCATTTCATATACTCAAAAAAAAATCAACGTGGGCTTTGTGAGAATTCCACAAATGCAAGTGAGGCAGACAAAGCGCAACTGGTTGAAAAATATGAAGAACACCAAAGAGAAAAGAACTTCGGTAGAGGAGAAAAGAAAGGTGGTACCTATTGAAAACGAAAATGTAATGGTTTGTTGCTTCGATTTACAGGCTGTACTTCCATGTCCTTGTGGAGACATTGACACATTCTTTTATAAAAAAGGACTAGCTGTCTATAATTTCACCATTTTTGAAGTTTCTCAGAAACTAGGGTACTTTTACACATGGAACGAGTCAGCTATCTATTCTGCATTCAACGGCACCAATTTGTAGAATCAATTACACATCCTGTATCTTCAGAACTTAGGTACCTTCTCCTAAATTTTAGAACATTTGAAGAGCAATTTTATTTTTTATTTTGCTAGCTTTTTAAATAGACCATAACCCAATAATTATGTTAAAGTATTAATCAAAGTGAGAGAGTACATTCGAAATTGTTGTCAACTTAGGAAACTACAAAAATTTTAATTCGCCTTTTCTCCCAAATATGGTTTTCGGACTTGTTACAGTTTTGAACTGAGGTATCGATATGTATAAAGGAAGGAAAAGGGATTACTATTAAGAAAACAATTTAGTTGTCAGAGTCAACAGTTGTGGATAAGGTAGCTGTGTTTAAGTTAAGTTTCATGACCGTCCACTAAGTTTTTGTCACCTTACTTGACGTTGCTGAGAAATATTTTAATCAAACAGATTTTGCTTTCTAATCAAGATTTCTGCTTATGAGGTACGCTGATTATAATTGAATAGTCAATTACATATTTGTTTTATTCTGTTTTGGATAAGTAGGTACTCATTAGTCTTAAGTAGAATTGTAAGATGTTTCTTTAGCATATAGTAACATCATATTTGACAACCGTAATAAATAAAACAGTCTTCACAACCGAACACAACATTACATATTTAATACTGATAGATATTACTGATACGCAAGAAGAAAATACCGCGGCGAGATTCCGCACTATGACGTGTCATTTGCACGTGTGTACATCCACAGGTTTTATGCACGTCTTACACTTCACCTCGCAGCACCACTTGAACGTGCACTGGCAGCGTTCCTTTACGGTCGTTTTGATTGTGTTGTAGCCACGGCCGCAGCACAACAGTTTGCAGCCGTCAAGGCCGTGCGACGTTCGATTACAGACGCGTCCCGACGTACCTAGAATGCCGATGTTCTCGTTTCGCACGCAGTAGTCCGGTGACTCGTCCAAGTAGACCAGATCGCTTGCGGTGGGAACTCGGATTTGCATATCTTTGACTTGGAGACGACCTCTACGATTTACCTGGACATCTGTCGCGCCATCGTATTTTTCTCGGAGATAATTACCTGGAAGCAGACGATTCAGTTAGTAAAAGTATAAGCAAAAGCGAAACAGTACACATATTATAGTATTTACATGTAAAAGAAATCAGGATGTACCTATACCCTGTATCCAATCTAATTGTTATGCATTTATAGAATAAGAAAGTTGAAATTTATTACGCGCGAAGGTTACATCACGCGATCATATCAATTAGGAATTACTTTGTAATAGTAATCAAGCTTTTTCAATTTACTATCTAACAAACTTATATATATGTATATATATATTTTATAACGTGAGATATACATAGTACCAATGTAATTCTTACGGTAAATAACAATAATAATAATTAAAGCTGGCCACGAGCGGTACCGCGCAGTAGCGTAGAATCGACCAGGCCTCGCGTTCCACTAGAGTTATTCTGCTAATAGAGATGTTTGCTGCCGCAAATGATTTCGCTCATCTTTTAAATAAAAATTAAATAACACGTGCTCAAACACTTACCATTTTAAGAGTCCTCCGTAAAATCACAAAGTGAATAATGTCTGTTAAATATCTGCAGCATTAGATATGTTTCAACTGTTGTTTCGGCAAAACTAGTACGGCATGAGGAAAAATGCGTTTATATGTAGAGAACGAACGTTCTACATCTAGTGACGTAATATTTGCGTAAGTAAAATAATCTTTCAAATAACTTAATGATTCTGTTGACGCACCTTCACAAATGTGTCTTAATGTGCCAAAATCAGAATTTTTCTCAAAAACACTTTCAAATTTTTCTAGAACAGAAACATTTTTTGCGTCTTCAATCGCGCATAGCTGTGCGTGAACATGTTGCACTATTTGTAGAGATTCTTCTAACGGCACCGCAGGATTTTGTAATTTTTCTATTGCATCTGCTAGCCCGAAGTAATTGTCGTGAATGATTTTTAAATCCATTTTAACCTGACTATCTCGAAATTTCGCCTGGCTTTTCTGGATAGCGGCGCTTCCTTTGTATCGAATTGTAAAACCACGTTCTTAATATTGTCAAAATATTTATGATAATAAAACGCGGCCTGCAACCATGTTCCCCAACGAGTTAGAATAGGTTCTGGTGGCTCTGGTATACGGGGGCACAGTCTGTGAAATTCGCGAATACGTTTCGGTGATTTGACAAATACTGCTTTGGTATGCGCTATTAAAGCGTCTACCTCAGGATAACATTTTCTGATACTATCCGCCACAAGATTGAGAGCATGAATTTTACACGTAATGTGTAACAAATTAGCAGAATGCTTTTTAAGAGACCGGCCTACAGAAAGCATGTTTGCAGCACCATCACTCACTAACATCAAGAGTTGGTTTGTTGAAAATTCAAACTTGTCCAATGTATTTAACACTAACTTTGAAATTACTTCGGCAGTACACTGTTGTATTCGTTTGGAGATTAATAGAATTGAAGGTGCCGATTGATGAGGTTCCAATTTGCGTGCCATTACATTAAGAACAGAATGTTTCTTCCGATCTGTTGTTTCGTCGACACATAACCACAATTTTTGATCTTTCAACTCCGATTTTATCTTTTGTTCAATATGTTCGCGCGCAGATGGCACAATTCTTCGTAACGATGTTCGACTTGGTAATTTGCACTCCGAATAGTTATTCCAAAAGCAGATAAATGGTTCCTTGTCTAGTAAATTAAACGGTATATTACATGCGATAAACGTAACGCATAAATTAAATATAAATTTTTCATTGTCTCGTGCGCAATTTCTTTTTGAGACATGCTTTTCACTATTTACGTGTCGTAGGCAATGTTGTCTGGACCAATACATTAACGGGATTTTACAGATTACACATTTAATTTTAGCACCTTCATATATTAAGTCTGGAATTTCTGCAATAAATTTTCGAAGTTTGTCCGACCGCGGTCATTTTGCTGACGAAATCATAATTTTTCTAGGACAGATAAACAATTGCGCAAATGACCGGCAGCGAAAATGTCCGTACTGCTCCGCAGACGAAGTAATACTACCGTTCCTCTCGGCCCGAACTGATTCTACGCCGATGCGCAGTACCGCTCGTGGCCAGCGTAAATAACAATAGTGTATTGCCCAACAGATACAATCCAATTATCGGACAAGCATACTACAATATATGTTTATTCTCATTCTACTATGAGCTAAAACTAAATACATAACATAAACAAACAGTATTACTTAAACATAATGAAAAGTGGTAGTTACATTTTCTTAGAAGTGATGTTATAGGAGAGAAATTAAAATTAGTGGAAACATCTGACAAAGAATTAAAATTTGTGCAAACCCTGTAAGTTGGTGATTTGATCACGACGTTTGTGTTAAGTAGCGTTCACATAGCGCATCGCGGGGGTAAGGTAGGATTTAAGAAAGTTCGCGCAATGCAATTAAATACAACCGTTCACACAGCGGTATAAGGCAGAATTATTAATTGGCGTACGGCTAAACTATACACACGTTAAATTATGGCGCTACCACCGCGTTGTATAAATACAACCGACCAATCACAGTACAGGTGGCGGTTCGTGTCAATTTGTATACATACTTTTGAGGTTATGATATTCTCTTGATTAATTTACTAATTTACTTCTAATTTCCCTGTAATAAAACGGCACCTACATATATCAGATACAAGTGGATTCTGAAACTAGAATGGTCACTCATGAAGAAGATTTAAAAATATTTGACGTAATTATATATATTTATATAGCAATAATCCAGCTACAAGTGACAAATTAGCAAAACCTTGGGCTCACATGTAAGAAATGTAAGCTCAAGATAGCTCTCGGAGCCGAGGCTTCGGAAGACTCCAACAAGTGTTTCTGGTGATTTAAACATTCCATTCAACTATGTGGCAGTGTTATCTCTGGAATTAGTGAATTAGCATTCTTTGTAAAGTTTCACGCAGAAAACAAAGATGCAAAGTTAGGTATTTGCTTTAAATCTGTATTTCTTGGGACCAAAGATATATGAATACATAAGCAATGTACTACATTTACCAAATATGAGAACATTAAGACGAATGATTGTTTCAGATGGCGAATACAACTTTAAATAATTATCTATATAAAGAGGAAGCTCGAGCATGTATATTGTATGTAGTTGAAATGAGGCTAATTTGTTTTGTATCAGTAAAGATGGAATCGTTGTGTTTCATAAGCCGCCTGTCAGTTCGAATCATCTCTTCCACCCTTCGAAGTGTTGCATCTGTCGCAATCTGAACGGGGTGGCCACTTCGCTGACCGTCAACAACTTTTGAGCGCCCTTGTCAGAATTTCTCGACCCAGTTATACACGGCTTTACGCGACAAACACTTTTCACCGTAAACAGGAGACATTTCCTTATGGATATCTTTTGCCGGGAGTCCTTTTACCCAGAAAAAACGCACAACAGCATGCTGCTCTTCCACAGAACATTCTTCGAGCACGGTCGCCATTTTAACACTGCTTACGTACGCGCACGTCAACTGTCATTTGATTATCATTAAGCTGGATAGTGCTGCCCCCCAATGACAGATACGGAAAATAGCTTTCTGCTATTTTCAGCTTTCCGACAACAGTTTGTGACTTATTTAATAACTTTCCTTCGTACGATAAATTTGCATAATTAAATGTCACCGTATTCAATAATTGTTCCAATGACTTGTTTTTGTCGTGGACAACTGATAAAATAAATGTTCACAGTAGTTCATTTCCAAAAATCGCTATAACGAGAGTAGTATTTTTTATCAAGGATTTTACCAACAAATCAAAACTAAAATAATATACAGTGTGTTCCATTAAAAAAAGACTCTCAAAAAATATATCACACCAACTTAACGCAATATTACGCGCATCTTATTAGCAATTCAGGACTACATATGTGCCTGTGTCTTATGCCTAATCCAGGTACCAAAAATCATATCTGTCTAATGCGCATTTCCTAAGAAATAACGGTTTCTGTAAATGTCGACATTTTCAAAAAGCCTTATCAATGAAATCCTTACTGTTAGGACAATAGTGCCTTATTACATTTTCCCTCAGAATTTAACGAGGTTTCCAAAAATGCGATAATATAGAGCGCGTTCCATTTAAAAGATACAACTTAAGGTAGCTACGAACTTATGAGACACTTGTAGATTTTAATATAATCTTAAACCATGTCCACAATGAGATATCACAACAGGAAAAAACCGTTTTTACCGCGAAGGTGACCCTGTATATTGTTATGTGACAAAAACAATTAAAAGATTTGAATTGAGGAGATAATCTGTTTTGTTTTTATTTTAAGTATTTACTTACAAAGGAAAAAAATGAATTTAATCTAATTAAAAGTACTTACAGTTATATTGTGGCGTGTTTTTTATATGTGTGTGTGTGTGTGTAAAATCCTACTGGTTCCTGGTTCCTTTTTCCCTCTACTTCGTGAAATCCTCTTATTTTTGATTCCTTCTTCCCTCTGCTTCGTAAAGTCCCCTTATTTGGAAGCCCTCTGATGGTTTTCTTCAATTAAATTTCTTCAAATGGTTCTTAAAATTTTGTGACTGATTAAATATCGTTAACAATCGTTGGATATCATTTATAGTTCACTTGAAATGTTTTTTATATATTTGCACTGGTGACTTTCACGATGTTTTAACTTTTTTGTCTCAATTTCCTAAAAGTCAATCGGAAAGATGTTATTATCTGTCAGAATTGTTTTTCGTTGCTGACTTCTCTTTTTTCTCGTCGTCCCTAGCACTGCCAATCTAATGACTTGATATTTAAATTTTGATGTTTTGAACTTCCAACTCGGTGTCGTAGGTAACGTAAGGGATTTTAACGGTCATTTCCAAATACTATGTGATTTTTGTGTGTGTATGTGTCATCTTTACAAATAATGTTTTTAATATATAAATAACTTAAAATAAGCTGAGATTTTGACTCTCCCCTGTAACATGTCATTAACCGAGTCTTTTTTTTTTTTTTAGAAAAGATTGATAATATAAATAATCAATAATGTCGGAACTCGAATATTACTCTATTAAAATCTAATCTCGGCGAATTTTGATATAATATTAATTATAATGAATTTAACATACGCTGCTCACGTTGAAACATCCCACTACAATATATATATTTCAAATTTTAATTTAATCTTAGTAGAATAAAGTATAATACTAGGAACTATTGGTGGATAGAAAAAAGATGCAGTAATTATTGAGTTGATGAAAAATATCTTTCTAATGCAACGACGTACTTACGAGGCGCCATAAATTCTCGACCTGATATAGAAAAAATAAACTTGGTAAAATATAACAATTTTTATTTTTCAATATAATCTCCCTTAACATGTATTACAACGATCAATTAATAATTCTATACCCCTGTATAAATAATCTAAAGTTTTTACTTCAAAATGTCTTTCTGGGACGAAGTTCATCGAGTCGCCGCCATTCCATCGATTCCATTTTCAGAACCAATTTTTCACCTCGTGACAATGGATTACAAAATCGGTTTCGGGTCGTCTTTACACATGTTTAAAAACACATTCGACCCGACGTTCACGTTGGAGAGCAGCAGTACCCATCTTATTCAAACCCAAATGGTTATGGAGAATTCGGCGAATACTTGTTTCAGAAATGTTAGAGATCACTGCTAATTCCTTCACTTTCAAACGACGATCTGCTAATACCACTTCTTCAATAATTGAAATGTTTTGAGGCGTTATCAATTCAATTGGCCGATCGGGGCGCTCATCATCTTCAAGGGATTCTTGCCCCAAACGGAAACATTTTGTCCAGTTTTTACAGTGGAATATGAAGGAGATAAACCACCATAAACGCCGTCTAAACGTTGTTTAATGTGATTAGACGTATGCCCTTCCTTTGTTAAAAATTTAATGACCGCATGGTACTCAATTTTTGTTACCTGAGACATTTCCATGCACTAGTCACGTTGTCTGGCTGGCTATTAAAAGTTCTTCAAGCCGTAATATATGTACATATATAGTGTAGGCTTTGCACATATGTAACTATCACGCAACAGAGTTTGGACACGCTAGAACCTGTATAAGCCTCACAGGCTGAGAATTTATGGCGCCTATCTCGTATGTAAGCATATAAGTAACCTTCTTAGGAAAATCCTTAGTAAGGTACCAAATACATTACAATATGTTCTCGTATATTTTATGTAGCGCAGCCATTATCGCAATCAAACCATTTACTTTCTGGTTCAGCAAAAAAATCGTACCTATGTACGTATTATTATGATGACGGCTTGCGTTCCAAATAGTTTTCTTCCGGCACTGTTAAAGTATCCATAAGAAAGAGAAATACCCGTCAATTAGTTCTTCGACCATAGCATGAGTTTTTATTCTCTTGTCCCATTAACATGACATAGTGCTAACATTGAGCTCTTTACAACTGCCTTTATCACCGTTCATTTTTAGTGCATGAAAAGATTGATTGATATTCGTGAGCTCTACGCTAAGTCTTTCGTTTACCGAAATGTCAGAACTTTTTTTTCCAGTATTGAAATAATGTTTACGAGAATACTTAGTTTTGCGTGTAATGAAGAGTGCCTTTTATGCTTTCTTGTTAGTTTTAACTTCAACCGCAAGTATTTCAGTTATAACATGCATTCATTTCGCAATGTTTACTGTTTTATTTAGTTTAGAAGCCCAAATTAAATCACGCATTTTATAGTATTTTGGAATTTTGCTTTTGAAACCGCGCTTTATATAATATTCTGTTTCTGACAACTACTAGTGCGAAGATTAGAGATTTCGTAAACAGCAGAAACAGTAGTAGCTGCAATTATATATTGTTTTGCTTCCGTTAGTAATATATAGGACATTGATTTGAGTGTTGAGGCCCATGCAAAGAATTCGAAATTTAATTGGCATTTTGAGAATTTCTAAATTGCCAGTCGAAATACATCTAGAAAATAATCTAATTAACTAAACTAATTTCCTCTATTATCTCTTAGGCATGTCAATCGTGTTTTTGTAATACAGGGGCACGGGAACCAAGTGGTTTTGGATTAATTATAAAATTTTTAGATTTTACTGAAGTAGAAATTTATTAGTAAAAAAATCTTTGTAAGTACATAGCATTTCATTATTATTCACGTTCGGAAAATTAAATCTGGCATGTGATGACCATTATTATTGACACATTGTTGAAGGCGTTGAAGAAAATTGGTCTCCACTCTTTCCAGCAGGTCTCTATTACGGGGCTTGTTATTGTAAACACGTGCTTTCAGGTATCCCCTTAGAAAAAGTCACATGTGGACAAGTTAGGGCTCCGAGGGGGCCACAACACGTCACCAAATCTCGAAATGAGATGATTAGGAAACAGGCATCAATGAACAGCCATTGTTGC
The DNA here is from genome assembly GCA_029619315.2 of Dynastes maya. NCBI lineage: Eukaryota > Metazoa > Arthropoda > Insecta > Coleoptera > Scarabaeidae > Dynastes > Dynastes maya. Next base: position 51,288,672 of record JAROYE020000003.1, on the reverse strand, counting down.
TCTGGCGGGGTGTGCCGTAGCCCCATCTCGCTGAAACCACAAATGCTGACGATCACTATTCCGTCTTGGTAATTCCAGGGACGAAAAATGTGTTTACGAACAATCGTACGCAAACATCTGATGTTCTAACGTCCACGGCTCCATGTTGGTAAGTGACAGTGAAATGCTATGAGTCAAGGAATGCAACACCACCTAGCGCACGCCCCTCCTTTTTATAACGAGAGAGTAATACCCCTTCCAAAATCACTTGGTTCCCGTGCCTCACCCTGTATTATTACTTCATTGGCATATGCTGTCAAAACGTAAATGAAGCGGCAGTACCAGTCATTTTTCGAGATCTAATATTAGTTATTGTAGCTTAGCTTCACATGGGTCTTTATATTTAATGAACGCTCTGTATATGGGAGCAGTTCATATTCTTTATTGTAATATGTAAATTGTTTTTATTTATAACAGTCGTATCCCAAGGTTTTAAACCTTAACAACAGTGCTGTTCGGATATAGATGTAGACGCAGAAGCTGCAGAATTTGTAGATGTAGGTGTCGATGTAGATATTGTATACACTTCCGGCCATAATTATTTGCCGACCCAAAGAAATACGCATAAATAATGGCAGTGCTAACTGATAAAGAAATTGTAGTTTTGTATTTAATAAAATACTATTAAAACGAAGAAATTGATAGTCTTAAATCTTCGTTTGGTCGAAATGTTCACCTCGACTATTAATAATTGCGGCACACACTTGCGACATTCCCTCTATCAACTTCGTCAGCGGGTTCTATTTTAACCCTGGCTTCTTGTAATTGTTTCTACAACGATTCCTTCGAAGTTGGAGGATTTATTTTCACCTGCCTACTGAGTTCCTCAAAAAAAAAGCTCTACGGCATTAGCATGTGGGCTTTGAGGAGGCCATTTCATTATTTTGATATTGCTTTCGCGTTCCACCAATTTTAAATATTCGCGGCACAATTTAGAGGATTCATTATCATGTTGAAATATGAAATAGTCACCGATTATTCTCTCTCCAGACGGTATAGCATTTGTTTCCAAAATTTCACGGTAGCGCTCTTTTCTTAAAATTCCATCTATTTTTACCAAGTCTCTTACGGATGCGGCGCCAAAGCAACCCCAAACCATTACCGATCTGCACCATGCTTACTGTAGGTACTGCACATGGTTCTGCTGCTCGTTCTCCTTTCGACCTTTGAACGAACGTTCTTCTCTTTGAACCGATGAGTTGAAATTTGGACTCATCGGTCTATAAAACAGTTCTCCACTCAACTGTCCAATGTTGATGCTCTCTAACCCACTGCAGCCGTTTTATTTTTTCTTGCTTGCGTAAGAGTGGTTCACGCAACGCTATTCGGCTAAATAGACCACCCTCTCTTAACCTCCTCCTCAGAGTGGTTAAGCTAACTCGTTTTTCAGGTTCAATATTTATTTCAGCCGTTATTTTAGGTGCAGTTTTTTGTCTATTCCGTTTACTCGTCATAATTATTCCACGACCTTCCGCTGGTGTTCTTATTTTTCGTTGTCCTGTTCGCTTTCTATTTAATAATGTGCCAGCCTCTTGATATTTTCAACGTTATAGTCAACAGTTCGGCGACTTAATTTCAATTTTCTTGCGATATCTCGGTTACTTCAGCCAAGATTATGCAAAGCAATAACCATTGTGCGGATTTTTAAAGGCAACTCTCTTGTTTTCCTGCATTAATGTGAAATGTGTTAATCTTTTTTCTCCAAAAATCGCAAAATCGCAACAAAGAAGCAAAAAATTGTTAACAAAAGAAGATATATGACCAACTAGTGCAGGAAAAATACAAAAGTACAATCTGTAATCTTAAATTTAAATTATTTAAATGTCCCATAATATCGGTGAGAAAAGCTAAATCCCATAGTCAATCTTAATTCTTGAGTAACAAGCACTCACTGGGAAGTTCATTCTTGTCTTTTAGATATTTTAAAATATACTCCCTCAAATTCCAAAATCTCGCGAGTAAACTTCCTTTGGAAAGCCAGCGCGCATTACAATAAAGGAGTAACTCGCCATCCTCTTCCGTTTCTTCCGGGAAAGGCTCACGAAATCGTCGTCGATTAAAAGCTCGAGCTCGTATTTTGTTGATACAGCGCGCTACAGCATCAACAACAGAAGACAGGTTTAAGTCCTTGGCACAAAGAGTTTCTTGATGAATAATACAATGATATTTAAAAACTTTTCTGCCCAAATAATTTTCAAGCAATGTAACAAAACAAACCTTTTATCCTGCCAACTATATAAGGTTATCTGTGCATCTAATTTTGCCCATTCTACTTTGTTAACTTCAATTACATTTTTAAGTTCTTTAAAAATGTCCTCACCTGTAGTTAATACTAGTTGGCGCAAATCAAGAAGTTATTCCACAATATCTAAAGCTAGTGAAAAGTATTTGCAATATTGTAGTCTAGAGACAATTTGTGTGTCAACATCCTGGCCCATGTCATCCATACGCCGCATGACGGTATTTCGAGACAAAGCTATTTTATCTACCATATTTTTTACTTTTATATCACCAACATTTTGGGCAAATATTAACAGGCTATTTTTGATTATCTTCTTTCCGTCGGAGTAGGGTTTTTCTTGTGGGCTAACAACAGAGAAAGTTCATAAGAAACCTTCACCATTTCCATTTCGTCACTTCTCTTCTGGAACAGGGATTGCTGGCCGGCTAAAGATTTCTTTTTTTTATTGATAAAATACGTTGGCAAGTGTGAACCGACAGGATATTTGCTGTTGAAATCACTATGCAGTTATTTGAAATTTTTTCGGCACTGTTACACAAATTTCACATATCAAACAAACAGGCTTGGAAGTATTTTGATGAGTAAACAAAAATTGTTCTTCCCAAACAGTTTTAAAATCACGAATTGTAATATCCTACTCATATTTTCTTTTCGATGTTGAAAGTTTACTCATGAACATAGCGATAATAAAATTTTTAAAACGACGCAGTAAGCCAAAATCTAAAAATAGTTTTAAAAAAGCTTAACGTCTTGTTCGGCAGTTTAAAATCAACTGATGCAATCTGATGCCAGATGCAACAGCTTGAAAATCCGAAATGGGAACGTGGTGGGGGAAGTGCTCGAAAAATCCGTATTTTCGACAAAATCCGTGTTTTTTAACGAAGGTCGAAAAATCAGTAAAATATGGATAACTTCGTATGTCTGGCAGCACTGGCCAGACAGCCAGTGTCGAACTTGCTCTCGCACATAGCAACTCAAACCATTGGGCTCGCCTCATGACCGCGCTGTCTTACACTGGTGTCAGGTAGTGCCGCTCTCCGGGGGCTGTTGTATTCAGTAGCGTATGAATTTACCGATACGTGGAATGTTTATGTTAACAGGAATTTTAATGAAAATCAACGGGATATTTTATGAATGGTAAATTATGGGGGTGTTTTTGCAAAGATTATGTAAATTTTGTACCTTATTTGTAATAATGAATGAAAATAACAATAACAGTAATAATTAGAGTTTGTTAAAAAGGTGGTACCGGATGGCAGTAGCGTAACGGTAGCGGCTTTGGTAGGGGTAATTTTCAACTCGTAGTCGATCTTGACAGTACCGTGAGAGAGTTCAAAGCGACAGTACGTTGCACGCTGAACGCCAAATAAGTGCACGGAGATGGGACGCCCAAAGGGTGTAACGTTCCTTTCGAATGTGAATAAATATCTTAGGCATTTCCCTGGATTAGAATATAGAAGTCCGCATATTTATTGCACAATATGCAATAGCGGATTGCTAAGTCGCGACAGGTTTGAATGTAGAAAACATTGTAAAAGTAAACGTCATGTATTGAATTTAAGAAACAGTATTCCATACTGACAATTTTTATATGATTTTATTTTTATTTTAAGTGTGTGCAACATCCCACATACATCTAGTATCTAATGAACACTTTCGTCTTTTTTGGGCTAAGTACGTTCCCTCATGGAAGCTGCCAACATCTATGCAATTACGATACAATTTGCCACGTGTGCAAGGTACAGTAAAGGAATGTACAAAAGACGAGTTGAAAAATAAGAAAATCTACCTATGTGTGGATGAAACAACTAATGCTCAGAAACACAGCGTCATTCATGTTGTAGCGCGTCCTTTAAAACGTGGTGGTCCACCAGCTTCATTGTTGTTATCCAGTAAAAGGATTCAGAAAACTAATGCAGAAACCGTTGTCAAGATAATAAAAGATTCGTAGAGAGAATTTTGTATCACAGGAACCCAAGTCACAATGTTCGTTACAGACGGAGCCGCAACAATGCTGAGAGTTGGTAGGATGTTGAAAATATGCTTTCCGACTCTTCTTCACATAACATGCCTCATACACGCATGTCACCTCGTAGCAGAAACCATTCGAAAGAAGTATACGATGGTGGATAGGTTAATAGCATCTACCAAAAAAGTGTTCATCAAAATTCATCGAAATTACCACCACCACCTCAGCCTGTAATAACGCGATGGGGAACATGGCTCCAGGCAGTATCTTACTATCAGAAATATTTTTCACAAGTGAAAAATGTCATCTTGGAACTTGATTCAAATGATTCTGCAGCAGTTCGAGATAGTCAGCAACTTTTTTCCAATTCGGACGTTCAACAACAAATAGATGAAATTTCCATGAACTATTCTGAAGTTGCACAAGCTATTGAGCAATTAGAAAACAGTCACTTATCTGCACGAGACGCATTAAATTGCATAAACAATTTACAAGCCGCTCTAGAAAACTTGACGAACACTATAGGAGTCGATGTTGCTCAAAAATTTGGTGCAATTTTAACGAAAAATCCCTATTTACAAAAGGTTCGGTCTACAACTGAAAATCAAGGGTGCCCAGATGAGGAAAAGGAATATCTGACATTTGCAAATCTTACTTCACTGGATGTCGGAAATTAACCTGTATACATCTTGGGGCTGATGAGAATACATCTTGGGGCTGATGAGAATTTTTATTATGGTTTCGTTATCGAATACCTGCTCTTAGTTTTTTTAAATTCTCAAGTTACATATTGTATAAACGCGGTTGAAAATTACATATAGTCTGAAATGGGGAATCTACTAAAGAATTTACGGAAGAAGGGCATTTTAAGTATAGAGATTTATAATATATATACGATTATATATACGATTTAAAATATTGAAATGCCATTTACCTTTCACAGAGGCACACTGAGGAGCTGTAAACAGCGAAATGCGTATGGTGGATAGGTGGTGGCTTTTACAATTTCATTTATAAAATACAGGGTGTTTCAGAAGGAAAGGTAAATATTTTAGTGGGTGATTAATTCGAATAAAAAATTCCATATAACATGTGTCCAATTTTTATTGGTTACTGAGATACAGCTGTTTACAGAGAAAAGTTTTCATTTCGCGTGTTGGTATTCTCCTAGTTGCTGTGGGTATCGATTGTCAGTTTTGTTTTGAAGTTCAAGTTGTGAGGTTGTGCTTGAGTTTACATTGAATTTGTTGAGTACGCCGATATGGTATTTGTGTACTGGTTTTGTAATGGTAACGCTGTTGCTGCTTGTAGAGAATACGGTAGACGATTTCCTTACCGACAAGTACCCGATTCAACAGTGTTTAGTCGGCTTTTCAGTAAACTGCGTGAGACTGGTGCAGTGCCCAGCAGTCATATCTCATCTGAACGTGCAAATGAACAGAATGTGAATGAAGTAGAAGACATTCAGTCGGTTGAACGTAGTCCTTCAACAAACACACGAAGAATTGCTACACGTATCGGTGTTCCACATACAAGAGTTTGGCGGACATTAAATGTGCACGGCTTTCATCCTTACCATTTACAGCGGATTCAACACCTTCGAGAAGGAGATGAAGGTAGACGATTGGAATGTTGTTGTTGGCTAATTGCAAATCGCCGGGTAATCCTATTAATACTGTTTACTGATGAAGCCACTTTCACTCCTGACGGTATCAATAACACTCGTAACTCATATCGGTGGTCCGATGAAAACCCACATGCCTTTGTGGAGACACATTTTTAAGAACCTTTCTCTGTAAATGTGTGGTGTGGTATGATAGGCAATCGATTCCTTGGGCCTGTTATCTTACCGCATACTCTTACAGGGCCCCGTTATCTAGACTTTCTTGAAAACGAGCTACCAGCATTATTTGAAGATGTTCCTTTGGCAACAAGGATGGGTATGTTCTTACAGCATGACGGGGCCCCTGCTTATTTTAGTCATCTGGTGACACAACATCTAAACCTAACATTCCCAGAAGATGGATCGGCAGAAATGGTTCCGTTTCTTGGCCAGCAAGGTCCTCGGACCTTACCCCTTTAGATTTTTGTCTGGGATGGTTGAAAGGCGAAGTCTACAAAGAAAAAATAAACACAAGAGACGAATTGATCGTTCGGATTATGAATAGTGCTGCCCTCATAAAAGAACACCAAGACAACCTCAGAAAAGCTACACGTAGTGCTTTCAACAGAATTCGAAAGTGCATTGAAGTCGGACGTGGAATTTTTGAAAATAAACCTTAATTATTTGTCTTTGCTTAATACCTTTTGTTTTTGCCTTTGGCTTTTTTCTGTGAGTAGTTTGGGTGACATTCAAACTGCTGTATATCAGTAACCAATGAAAATTGGACACGTTATATGTAATTTTTTATTCGAATTAATCTACACTATCACCCACTAAAATATTTACCTTTCCTCCTGAAACAGCCTGTATTTTTTAGAACAGTTTTCCTATCAGATTCTAGAAAAATATACACCTAAAAGAATTGAAATACGAATCAAACTTGGCAACCATTTCGATGACCATCTTGTAGAATTTAGTTGATATAATCCTTTTTTTCGATGTACAATTGAAAACGTTAAGAGATACTTCATCAAATAAAGTATGAATCATCATTGTAGCATGTAGGGCGTTTAAGATATCGTATGTTAATGAAATTTTGCAAAAATCTCAAATTATCTGAATTGTCCCAAAACTAAGCTAGATGGGTATAGGGAATTTTGAAGAAAGTCGGCATGAACTGAAGAGGGACATCCGAAAATGCAGTAATGTACGGCGTGTTCTCAAGTTTGTATCGTGTGCAGCTTTATGAGCATAAATTTTACGCTGTGCAGGACTTATCTCTGGATGTTTTCTGTGAGGAATCATCTTCCCCCTAAATACTAGGTGGACACGCTGTATAAGAACATTTGCGAAACCAAACGAAGAGATTTTATGCACCAAATGCCTAAATAAGTGGATAGATATCGATCAGTCAATATTTATCCACTTTCTCCCAACGGCACCTTCATAATTTGAATGGTAACAACAAACATCCAAACTGGTCATAATATTCTAATTTCTAATAAAATACTTTAGAAATTACCGGAAATTATCGAAGTGTACTGCTCGATAGAATTGCAAATGCATAAGTTAAATAATTACATACATAGTCTATTATTACACATTTTAAATCTGTATGACCAAAGCAGTTTATCACCGGTGGGACAATAATCAACAACACTTCTTGACAATACAACCATTCACATCAGCGTTGTGTGCAATTAATTATTACGAATTTATATTTATACTTTTTCTCGGTGTACAAGCTCGCCGGACACGAGCACGCTCCGAGACAGAACGGAGTAATGATATATGACCTTCAGTCGGCGTTTCCTGTCAGCACAGATTGGATGTTACTAATCTGAAAAGTCGAAAACAATCCTTTTAAACGCCCGAACGGTACTTATTAGCATAGGGAGAAACAGTCGGCCATCTGTCTACGAATCCATAATGTCAATGAAACCTAACACTCCTTCGAGTGTTCGACTAAATCGTTCAGTGCCCATATATATTTACGGGTCGGTCTTCTGTGTTTTCTCGTGTAAGTCTCACGCTGGCCCCACACGTTGTCATCGCATGCCTCCTATACGGAATATGGTGGAGAGCACAAATGACAGAGGATTGCTCCTTTTTCTCTGCATCCGACGATGCGATTCACATTTTGCTTCTTTTTTCGCGATTGCGTCTTCTCTGATGAAGATTAAAAATTTACTTTAATTACAGAGTACGTACTCTGTTATTATCGAAGTTACTTCAAATCCATTAAAGCAAAATACATAATTCGATTTTACGATAAGGTCAACGTGTTCACAACTTTTATAAAACGATTGAATACAAGAGTACTATGGTAATACTTAGGTAGAGGTATTTCTTTAATCATTTAATAAATTAAAAAAAAACGCATAATTCGATTGAACGCTTATACAACAAAGTAAGTAAAGTTCTTGTACCATATACGAGGATAGTATGAGAAGTACCTGTGTTTGGAGATATTCTATTCTTTAGTCGACGCCTGTCATCATTTCGGGGAGATTCATCAAGTAGTGTTGTTTTCAGAGCTGTTGAAAGTGGGCAAGTTTATGTATAGAGGTAGTGGAAACATATTTTGTCCGGCACATTTGCTGAGTAGAGCGGCACCGAGTTATATGGTTATGATTAACCTGGGCAAATATGCGGTAACAGCCAGAGGCGTGGCGAGCGCATAAAAGTTTACACATAAAGTAGAAGGTAAGAAATAAATTATAAAACGTGTTGAAACACTTACCGTTTTAAAAATCTTCTGTGAAATCACAAACTGGGTAACATCTGTTAAATATTTGAATTATTAGATAAACGACCGTTTGACATCTAGCGATGTTATATTTGCATATTTAAAATAATCTTTGTAACAACTTAATGCATATTCACACGCACCTTCACAAATTTGTCTTAATATAAGAAAATCGGAGTCTTTCTCTAAAACACTTTCAAATTTTCGTATTACACACCAATTTGTTTCGCCTTCTACAGCGCATAACTGTGCGTGAACATCATTCACAATTTGAACAGAATCCACTAGCGACATTGAAATATTTTGTAATTTTTCTATTCCCTCTGCTAGTCCGAAGTAATTGTTGTGAATAGTTTGTAAATCTCTTTTAACCTGACTATCTTGAAATATTTTCTGGCTTTTCTTTATTGCTGTAGTTTCTGTCGGATTGAATTTTAAAACTACCTTCTTTACTTGATCAAAATATTTGTTGTAGTAAAACGCAGCTTGCAACCATGTTCCCCAACGTGTAACAATTGGCTGCGGTGGTTCAGGTAAATCAGGACACAGTTTGTGAAATAGTCGGGTACGTTTCGGGCTCTTTAGAAACACTGTCTTTGTACTAGCAACCAATGCATTTACTAATGGAAAACATGTAGAAATCGTTTGTGCCGTAAAATTTATAGTATGGATTTTACACGTTACATGTAAGAAGTTACCACTGTGTTCTTTAAGAGATCGGCCCAAAGAACGCATGTTTGCGGCACCATCACTCATAAACATTAAAAGTTGCTTAGTTGAAACTTCAAAGTTGTTCAATGAGTACAACCCCACCTTTAAAATCTCATCGGCAGTACAATTTATAACTCTTTTGGAAGCAAGTAAGAAGGAGGATGACGGTCGATGCGGTTCCATTGCACGTACCATTACATTAACCACAGAATGTTTTTGACGATCTGTTGTTTCGTCCACACACAACCACAGTTTTTTTATCTTTCAATTCCGTCTTCATTCTTTTTTCTATATGTTCACGAGCAAATGGCACTACATTTCGCATCGATGTTCGATTAGGTAATTTACAGTCCGCATATTTATTCCAGAAGGAGACAAATGCTTCTTTGTCTACGTCTCTACGATTCGATAGATTATATAAAATAAGAGTAACACATAAAGCAAATGTAAATTTTTCTTGGTCTCGTATGCCACTTTTGTAGAAGAATGCTGTTTGCTTTCGATGTGGCGTTGACAATGGCTTCTGGACCAATACATTAAAGGGATTTTCCAAACTAGACATTGAACTTTAGCGTCATCAAAAATTAAGTCCGGCATGTCCACTGAGTTTTTAACTGTGTCTGCCATTGGTCGTTTTCGTGACGTACCTAACTGCGACATTTTTAAAGCAAACATAAGCGTACAATTACGAAATAAGTTACGACAGCCTACATATACACAGAATTACTCGCATATAGCATCGATTTAGTACTGACGTTGTGAACGCGTGAAATAAATAATCGCCGACTCCCCACCACATATCTACTACACTGACTGTTACCGCTGTTTGCCCAGACTACTCATCACCTTCAAGGGATTTTTGCCCTATCAAGCGATTCTTGCCCCAAACGGAAACATTTTGCCCACATTTTTACAGTGGAGTATGAAGGAGATGGATCGCTATAAACGCCGTCTAAACGTTGTTTAATGTGATTAAGCGTATACTTTTCTTTTGTTAAAAATTTAATGACCGCGCGGTACTCAATTTTCGTTACCTGAGATATTTTCATGCACTAGTCATGTTGTCTGGCTAGCTACTAAAAACTACTACTCTTCGGGCCGTAATATATATAGTATAGGCCTCGCGCATGTGCCGAGAATTTATGGCGCCTACCTCGTATATGGTTTTCCTTAATTTATTAATCATTTGTAGCACTCTATTTTCCTTCGTATTTTAATTATTAGTATCAGGTTGATATACTAGAATTCATGACAAATCTAAATGAAAAATTCCCAATTGTAACATTGCATACCTAAGAGGTTCCGGAATCTTTCTGACAAGATCTCCTTTATCTTTAAATGAACCGTAATTACTGATAAAATTATTGTGAGTAGGTGATGATAGAGATCTATGTAATAGCCTCATTCTTCTTTTGTTTATTCTCATTCTTCTTTTGTTTATAATGTTAATTTGGACCCATTTGGGCCTATCATCTCGTCATTTTTTCAGGGCGAGGGAGCGATAAATAATTCGCGCGGAAAAATAATTTGTTTACATTAATCGTTAATAAATCACGGGTCGATAAGCATGCATTGTGTGTAAACATTCATTACGCGGTATAATTTCACGGTTCTCCGCTTTCCTGCGTCTGCTTTTCGTTCACGTTGTTCTTCCTTTTCAGGCGCGGACCGCCCGAAGAAGTTTTAATGTTGGCTTTGTTCGGCGTCAAGGGTGGGCCAGGAGTTACGACGGATGAGGCTACGGAACGAAGTCAACCCCCGCTGGATAAATTACTGTTATTTTAGTAATGGTCGGTTTTGTGTGATTACCGCCAGGACTTAATGACGCTCTGTCTCTGTTGATACCCATAACTTAAACACGGCGGCTCTAGTTGAATGTTTGACCGCTGACATACTGACGGTTGGTCTCAATTACATTGTACAAATAACGACGATTCGGCGCTTGTTTAAAGAGATATAATTGGATATGTGCAATAACGTCGGTAAATAATAGTTCGGTTTACCTTAAAATTACACAGTGTGTCTCGTGTTTGTTTTACTAGGAGTGCGTACACATTATGACAGATCAACAGAATGTATCCTTTATATTTGCAAAAGCACGTAATTAACCGCGTTAAATTAACGTTTCAATTTCAGTTAATCGGGTGCTTGGTTTAGTGACGGGAATTATGTACAAATGTGGCAAATTCGATGTAATTTTTTATCAAATGCAGATATAAGCAACTAGTAAGGTAAAACGGTATGACCAAACAATAATATTGGTAATTTCGCCATCATTAAAGGGGCAAAATTCATCCAAATTACAGGGGAATTTCACCTGTTGTAGGGGAAATTTTACCCTAGAGCATCAGAAAGTACACTGTAAAAAAATTCAAAAATTTTACTTTTCTAAGCTGTAATTTTAAGGCAAAAATGGTTGAATATTACTTGAAACTTGAGGTAAACCAAGTTTTGACCTAAAAATTATGTAAAAAACAATCCTTAGTAAATTATCCTTTATAAAATTAAAAATCCCACGATTTTTTGGTTCACTTTTCATTTTAATGGTTTTAATCTCTTGTATATTAACTTTGTTAATGTTTTTTACCAACGAAATATTAGAATTCCTCATTGCTAAGACACATTTCTGTTATATAATTGATTTTTACCTCCGTAAAGGGGCTCGGCTGTTGTGTAGAATTGCTGACGAACGGATATATTTTGATTACGGTTTTCTTGTTTACGTTTCAATGAGAGTTATTCAATGAGTTCAATGAGAGTTATTAGGTTTCAATGAGAGTGATAAGTAGAGCCCGGTAACTGGTGAGCAATCGCAGCGGCAGTGTGACTGTGTTTAGGTGGGCGAGGAGCGCTGGTCGATTATGATACGACACCACAAATCATCACTCAGTTCAGTTTAGCATTGGATAGTGGATAGGGCGTGTTAATTTTGTTGATATAGACGTAGTTATTAATTGTGGTTATTATTTAGTGTAGTGGGTTTTGATTTTATTGATGCAGACGTAGTTATTAATTGTAGTTTTTAGTGAACATGTCGAAGACTAGAAACGACCCTTTCAAGACATAGTAAATAAGTTTATTTCTGACTTTCCCGATTTGTTTTACAACGGGAGTAAGATAGTTTGTAAAGTGTGCAAAATACATTTGATGTCAAATAAGAAGTGGAACTGTACAAGATACGTAAATTCCGCACAGCATAGAAAACGAAAATTGGGCATGCCACCGAGAAGTGCATTTTCTTTTTATGTAATTCTTATGTTGATAAACTGTAATTTTCCACTAGGCTTACTCGATAAACAACCATTTAAGGACTTTTGGGACAAATACAATCCCGAGCTGCGGTTGCCAACGGAGAAAACGACATGCTGCATTTCTACGCGATGACGTAGAAACGAAAATGAAACGCATATTGAAAAAAACAGTTTCTTTGGTTATGTGTTGACGAGACAACAGACTGTAAAAAAAATTCAATTGTAAATATTGTGGTACGCATACTAAACCCTAGTAAACCTACATTACCACTGTTACTAGCTAGCCGAATACTACAAGAGTGTACTGCTGCAGCAATTACGAAGGTTGTACTTAGTACGTTGGAAAAATTTCAAATTTCAAAAGATAAAGTGTTGATGTTTATGAGCGATGGCGCAGCGGTAATGCGTTCGGTAGGCCGTTCTCTTCTTGAACATGGTTGCTAGTGTTTACATGTTACGTGTAAAGTGCATGCTTTTCATCTTGTGGTAGAACCCATTCGACAATGCTCTCCCGAGGTAGATGCATTAATGGCAAGCACAAAAAAAGTATTTTTGAAATCTCCCAAACGCCTACGATCATTTCACACAGGGTGTCCTGGTATTCGTCAACCACCGGAGCCAATTCTTAAACGTTGGGGAATATGCTTGCAGGCAGCTTTTTATTATGCTGAACATTTCAAAATAGTAAAAGCTGTTGTTGCACAATTCAATCCTGCCGAAGCTGCAGCCATTAAGGGGAGCCAGTCAAAATTTCAAGTTATTTCCGTTGAAACAGATTTAAAAAATATTCGTAGCTACTATAAAGGATTAGCTGACGCAATAGACCAATTACAAAATAGATCGTTATCATTATTGGAGTCTCTGCAAATTATGGACGGAGTGCATACACAGCTACTGACTATACATGACGCAAAATATAATCGCGTTTTAGAAAAGTTCGAGAGTGTGCTACAGAAAGATCCCAATTTTAGCACACCAAAACAAATTTGTGATGGTGTATCGAATAATCCACTGACTAAGTACAAAGAGTATTTTAATCATGCATGCATAACATCGGTAGAAGTTGAACGCTCTTTTTCAAAATATAAACTCATTTTCTCACCACGGTGAACATTGCTCACCGAGACAACTGTGGAAACACATCTAATGGTGTCAACTTTTTGTCACTCTTATCCATATGATGTTAATATTGATAATGGTGCTTCTAGTTTTACTGTTTTGTAGCCAAGGCTGCTTAAAAGGGTGAGTGTTTCACTATTTTTCACATATTATAATTATGTATTCGTTCTGTTATTTTTTTTTAATTGTAGAACATTCAACTTTGTACTTTGAAAAAGAAATAGATTTCACAAGATGAATAGTGGATGGTAACTATACAAACGATCGGATTACGTTATATCGCGCAATTATATCTTTCTGGCATGTGCCCAAGTCGTGCCGAAATTCTGCCGAATCTGTACACATGCATATTAGATAAAAAAGGGGAGGAATCGACAAATGAGCGTTATGCGTTTTGCCATTCGTGATACAACACAGCGTGCCTTACTTCATTTCTCTCTTGCGAGTTAATCGTGGTAAAGGTATTTGAACGTGCCGACACATAAGTCTGTTCTTCTAATATTTTCCAAACATTGTTATTTTGTTTATTTATTCATCAAATTAAATTGGAGAGTGGGAATAAACAATTAATAACAATTTCTCTTTACAGGAATATTGAGTTTCTAATTATTTCATGATATTTAAGAACCAAATTCTCCACAAAAGAATGTATGTAAGTCGATTGAAGAGTAGGAGCATCAAACCAATTACAATATTTTTTACAGGAATATTATGTTTTACATAAGTCATATTTCATTTAAACTTTTGGATTGGACAAATTTAACGTAATGAAGAAAAAATCAATAAATTTATAAAGAATGAATGGTAAGTACTTAAATTGAAGCCTCAACTTCGTTTAACTGTGAACTTTGTTTTTCAGCAATTTTGAATTTGGCTCCCAAAAGATTTATCGAAGTAGAACATCTGTTAAGTTCTACATTTTTAAGGACGCAGAAATAAAGTGTATTTATTGTATATACTTACAAATATTTCGGTTTAATAGTTTCTATAATAATATAGTAATATACAGGGTGTTTGGTTTACTGACGCAAGGACAATTGCAAGGACAATTGCAACGGTTTCTGAGATAAAGTCAACTTAGTGACTTAGACGATGTTTGAATTTTAATCGATCCTAATTTTTTTTTGTCACATGTAGAGTGTATGAAGTAATTTTATTTAATGGAATAGATATAAAAGAGTATTAAAATAAAAGTTACAAGGAATTAAGAACTTGCAATAGTGTTTAATTATAATTCATAGTAGCAAAAATCGTCTAATTTAGTTAATCACTATGTTGGCTTTATCTCAGACACCGTTACACTTTGTGTAACGGGTGATGCAAAAGTAGTTGGACATCTTTTAACATTTTATATACTTTAATCAAAAACTACTAGAAAATATGCGATGGTTTAATCGTAAAACTAGAACTTTTGTTTACAATTATCATTAGGTTAAAATGGCAAAAGGTCCACTTTCTTCAATTTTTCTCAGTTTAGATGGAACCTTTTGAATCATGGTTTGGATGTAATCTGGACTCATTTGCTCGAGCTTCTTGCTAATTCTACATGCTAACTGATTCTCGTTTTCTGCGGTCCAACCCTTCTCATAAACGAGTCGACTAAGTTCTGCCCAAAAATCTTCGATAGGACGTGCCTTTGGGATATTTGCAGGATTCATTTCTTTAGGGACGAAAGCGATGTTATTTTCTGTTAACCGTGTGGTTACAGTTTTCGCATAATGCAAACTCGCTAAGTCTGGCCAAAAGAGAATATCATCTCCTTGGTGAAATCTTTCAATAAATAGCTTCAGTTTTGGTAGACATTTTGTCCTATACACTTCAGTATTTATTGCTGAATCAGGCACACTTCTTGTGAGAGGACTTGAAACACCGGCTTTTGAAATAGCAATCCCAACTAAAATTTTTGGCTCAAATTTTGCTTTACTTGCGAATCTCACTTCGTCAGGAGCAAAGTTTTTACTTTTTGTGTAAAATCTAGCATTTCCAGCGATGTTAGTGTTACCAAAGATCAACACTTTTTGTGCAACTTAGATTGGTCCTCATTTTCCTACATCGAACCGGGATAATTTCCATTTGTTTATCCGTATATTTTGATGCTTTTTGTCTTTTATAATATTTTAAACCTTCTTTTTTCAAATTTCTTGATATACAAGACTGAGACACTTTAAACTTTGCCGCCATTTGTCGTTGCGATATTCCAATCCTGTTTTCCATCAATTCCATCATTTTTGTAACTTTACCCTTACTTAGCTTTTTCGCTCTGCCTCTTTTTTTCAAGTTAGTAGTAGGTTTGCAATTGTAAAAACGTTTTATGATACTATATATGGCTCCGGCTAAAATTTTCTTTTGTAATGTGTCCCACCACTTCCGCCGGGGTCCATCTTCCAAGAGCAGAATAAATACGTTCTCGCAAATTTTCAATAGCAGCAGTTTTCACTCTTACAACTAACAAATAAACGATTTTCTGTTTAAGAGAAACGTTTGTGCAAGACAGTGGCGTTTGACTCATTTGTCAAAACAAATTCTACAGCTTACTACGCTAATTTTTCAAATGTCCAGCTACTTTTGCATCAGGCGTTAATAGTATTTTTGGTTAAACAAGTTCCAAAGCGACTCACCTACCACCTTCTTTCAGATATACGTCGGTGAACAGCCTGTATAATAATATGGTTAATTACATTCTATCGTTTTATATATTGGTACCTACCTAATTCACGAATTAAGTTAATCCATTAACGAAAAATATTTAAGTAGTCAATAGTACTTATTTTATTTGAGAAAAGTGATTGAAACGTACAGATCACAAGTTGTAGCACGTGCAAAATGCAGTTAATGTACCAACTCTAAAGAAAATTGTTTGACCAATTCTCTAAAATCAATAAAGTTCACGATATCAGGCTTGTTTCAGCTGAAATCATAAACTAGTCGGACGTAATTTGGTTGGCTAAAAAAAAATCCGAAACTATTTTCTGACTGATTTTCCTACAATTGATGGTGGTAAAGACGATTTCATCAGCTGGAAAAGTTATGGCGACGATTTTTTTAAATTCGCAAAGCACAATCTTAATTGATTATTTGGAGAGAGGAACGACGACTACGGGACAGACTATGCTGATTTATTGGATCGATTCGACTGTAAACTAAAGAGAGGAAGGCTCCACCAAGCGAAAAAAAACATTCTCCAACATAATGACAACGCCCCGGCCCACTCCTCGGCAATTGTGACAGCGAAACTCGTCCAGTTACAGTACGATATGGTGCTGCATCCACCATATTCCATACCAGATTTATCTTCTTTCTTTTTTCAAACTTGAAAAAAAATGGCTTGGCGGAAAATGGTTCACGCCAAATGAAGAGGTCTTTGCCGAAACCGAGGCTTATTTTGCAGAGTTCAACAAATCCTGTTATTTAGATGGCTTAGAAAAGTTGGAACATCCTTGGAGGAGCTGAACGATAGGTGCGTTCACATCGGGTAGCGTGAAATTATCGTTAGGATTAGCGGGAAATTATTTGTAATATTCTGCGGTAATTCTTTAAATAATTTCGGGGGATAACAAACATTTGAAGCGTTGTGGACTGTACTATAGCCTGTCTACTACTTACCAACAAGAGGCAGTCTCCTAATTGTATAGGTCCAATATGCACATTCATATGAAGCTAGCGAACAATTCTCGCTCTTTATATTACAATTATAAGAAAACTTAGAATTTTATTTGCCGTATGTGATGCAAATTATAAACCTGTATGTGTGGATACAGGAGCCCATGAATCTTCAAGTAATGGAGGAATGAATAGTAGCAAAAAAAAAAGAAAAAATACATAAACGACAACTATATAAAGAAAACATTTTAAGTATGATTTTTGTTTTATAGCAAATTATCATAGAAAGGAATAGAAATGAACACATAAAAGCAAAACAGTTTATTTAAATTTTATTCTATTTGCCTTCATCATAAAGGTATAAATGGTAGTTGCAGTAGAAATGACTGATGTTTATCCAAAAAGAACTGTGAAGTGTACGTAATTAGAAAATCAAATAAAGAAGATATCAAAGAATTATAACATTTTATTCTTTCTTAAATTATAGAGTTAGCAAAAGTTTCTATAGATTCACACCTATTACGTTGCTTATAAATTCAATTCTTATCCTATGATAGTTCCTTTGTAAAATGCATAATACAATGTATGTACTTATGTACTTATGCTGTTATCATGTACAAATACACTTGGAATTATTTTATATCAGATAACCAAATATATATAGTAATTGTTCGGAAAAAAGGAAATAATTCTTTAAGCTATATATTTGAAACAAATGAAAAATGACAAATGCCTTAAAGTAGCAATCTTCGCATCCTCCGTTTTTGAAATGTTAACTCTCTATTAATAAATTTTCATGAATAGAGAATTCTAAATCATATGACGAATTTTAATAAATATTCCACTGGCAAGTTATACGTGGTGGATTACAAAGTCACCAAAGCTCTTACGTATAGTATTAATTTAATTTAATGCATTAATTGAGTTATATAACACTTCTAAATCATTTTCCAGAGCAAGCGTTATGTTTTGAAATCATATCCCATTCATGTTGTTTCCAATTTATACGGATGCTTTTACAAAAAGCATGAGAGCAAATTTTTAAGGTTAATATCATATACTTCTATCTTATGAAACACCACGATTCCATCTTTACTGATGCAAAACAATTTAGCCTCACTTCAACTACACACAATATACATGCTCGAGCTTTGTCTTTATATAGATGAATATTTGAAGTTATATATGCCATCTGAAACAATCATTCATAATGTTCTCATATTTAATGTAGTACATTGCTTACGTATTCATATATCTTTGGTCCCAAGAAATACAGATTTAAAGTAAATACCTAACTTTGCATCTTTGTGTTCTGCGTGAAACTTTATAAAGAATGCTAATTCACTACTTCAGAAGATAGCAATGTCACATAGTTTAATGAAATGTTTGAATCACCAGGAACACTTGTTGGAGTCTCCTGAAGCTTCGGCACCGAGAGCTATTTTGAGCTTACATTTCCTACATTTGAGCCCAAGGTTTTGCTAATTTGTTACTTGTAGCTGGATTATTGCTATATAAATATATATAATTACATCAAATATTTTTATCTTCCTTAATACAGGTATTTATTGTACCATCCTCGTACGTAGATATACGTAGATAAGGAACTCATACAGAGGTAAAATTACTTCTATTACAGGTGGTAGAAAAGTTGCCCTTCATTTTCGGGGTAATTTTCACCCACTGGGGAAAAATTCACCTGCAGGGGTAAAAATCAACTGCGGGGATAGCACAAGGTATGACAGCATACATTAGAAAGCACGTACTAGATATGAAGAGGTAGGCGTACAAGTTGAAACTTGAACATTAAGAAGTTATGATACTAACCTAGCATTAAAGTCTCCGTACCAAATGATGATTACACAGTAAAAGAAATGACATTATTCAACACCAAAATAACACTACGATTTGTGCAGGGGAGTCCACATTAGTAGTGTTAAAAATTGAACACTATTCTAGTGTAAAACTAACACTACTATAAATAGAACACCTACACTACATAGTGTTGCATTCTAGTGCATTTTACAACTTGAACGTAGTGAAGATTTCAACACTACCACGTGCAGAAAAATGGTTGCTTGTATAAAAAAAAAAGATTTTCTTGAAAATCAAGAAAATCCAAGACAGAAAAATGTTTCTTCCAAGTAAATCATTTAGTTTTAAGTTAAGAAAATGTTCATATTAAGAGTAGGAATGAAAAAATGGTCTGGATCTCACAAAGTTCTATTCAGAAATGGTTTCGTGTTAAAAAAACACATCATCAGACCAGCTAGAGTATCCAATAAAAGAAAAATTACAATAAAACCTAAAGCTAATAATTAAAATTAGGAGCAAGTAAATGAAGCTAATGAAAAAGTTTCTTTTTATAGGTTACAGTATAATTAAATTATTTCTTTAATAATGTGATTAGAAAGGAATTATTTTGATGTAGTTTAATAATTAATGAGTTAATATTTAAGTTTGTTTATCCCTTTTATTATTATTATTTATTATATATTTAAGCAAACTATAGTTAAATAACCTAGTACACGTTGCACGTGGTAAATAGTAATAAAAAGAAAAAAAATATTACATTAACCGGTATCTTTTGAAAATGTTTATGAAACGTTATACGTTAAAACTTATATCATTGCGTTAGTAAATATGGTATCTGTATTCCAGTTTCGTCGCTACTATCTAGGACGGCTCGACTATAACTACTGGCATTAAGTGGCGCCAGGAAGTATTTCAGTTGCTATTTTTGAAGATTAGTGGCATAAATTGAGAGATGTAGGAGCAATGTGGCAGGAGCAAGAAGCATTAATGCTTTTCTCTTCTCATATTGTTTTTGTCGGTAGTGATTCCATCAATACCAGGAGCTATTTATTAGCGTTATCTTGGTTATTGTTTTTAGGCACTTTTTTCATGTGTACTTACTTCTACATTAAGTTAATTTTTTTCAACGACAAAGAAAATATTTCAAATTAAAGTAGTAGGTAACCATCATAAATTTATACAGTTATCTCTACATTTAAAATTTAGATACGTTTATATACAAACATAGTGTACACTCTACACCAAATTTAGTAAAAGAAGCAACTTTATCGAGTTCGACTATTACATACTGTGGCATTATGCAACGTTGCGATATGTAGTTTTCTTATACTAAAAATGTACTTGAATTCACTCTCATCTATTGTATTGCTTAGATTATATTTAACACTAAGAAGTGCATTTGATTTCGCACTATTCAACACTAAATATTTTAAGCCTACACTACATAAAAGTTACACGAGATTTTTTACTGTGTACACGCTTTCTAGTTTACAAAAATGGTTCTCATTATTGGTTAGAACATTCGCAGATACACTTTTTAAATAATTTAAATAAAAATATATAAGTATCTTACTATTATACCATTTGACTATTACTTTACATTTAAAGCAGGAATACAATAATATTTTGCCGATATTCTTTTTAACTTTTTAATCGAATAAAAGGAATTAATTTTCCATTCCAATTAATAAGGAGATGTGCTAAAAAATATTGGCAGTGAATTGTATTAGTGCGAATGGAATTGAAAGAAGTGCGAGATAGAAACGAAGAAAAATAAAACAAATTAATTAAAAATGAAATCTATTATGTGCATTTTTAAACGACATTATTTTATAAATCAAGTCCAAATTTTAATAATGAAAAGGAAGGCATTCAGGTAGTAAGAAATAATTGTTGAGAATTCAAAATAAAATCAGGCATATCTTGGCATTACTTTTCAAAAGAAGGAAGTTCTTATAAGCTTTCACATAAAACAGATGATATTACATGCATGATATGTATGTTAATTTATTTTACCCTATATCCTACAGCTTTATTCTCAACACTTTTACATAGGTATTTATGTACCTAGCATTACTTTTTTTATTTTCTTAAATTATACATCTGTTAACACAACAAAATGAAATTAAGATTTTTTTATTTATATTTTTACAGCTGTCAGCAGCAAGCGAAAATGTTGCTCGTTCTGGTAGCATAAAACGAGTTCTTTTATTCATCCGAAAACCCTTAGCGCTTAATCGTAAAAATTGGGGAGTAACGTTACTGACGGATTATTCCTTTAAAGCAATGCATGGTACTAAAAGGACGCTTTTAATAGAATGTCAATGGATTTTCGGAATATTTCAAGTTTCTAAAAACGTATAATAATGGAGTTTTTTTTACTACTTATTTAAAATATCAAAAAACTGAGATTTTCCTACTGCAAATAGTATTAACCATGATGATACGAGTGTTACTGACGATGATTGTCTCTTTTTAATAAATAAAGGAATAAATAAACCCTACCACATTGCAAATTATGTAGAGAGTATTGTTAGAACAATTCAAATATCTTTTTTGGACATCAAAAACATCTGTAGAGGTAAAGCACTTTATACAGGGTGTAAAAAAACGTTTAAATATTTAAGGGACATATATTACGAGCAAAAACAAGTAAAAAAGCCCTAATGAACATGGGTCCGCAAAACAACCGTTTTCGAGATAAGTGCAATTGTTTTTTTTATTTTTTTTTGCATTTTTTAGCGTTTAGAACACGATAATCACAGATGTTCGAGATGTCCTCCTTCCATTTCAACACAGGATGTACAACTTCTTAAGAAGGAACTTCGCACCCTTTCCAAAAAGCCCAGTTTTGCTTGAATTGTTTGACAACATTGTTGAATTCGCCGTTGCAATTCTGCAAGATTATTTACTGGCGTTTCGTACTCTAAACTTTTCAAGTAACCCCAAATACAAAAATCTAAGGGATTTAAGTCGGCGGACCTAGCAGGCCATGGAATGGGACCCCCTCGACCTATCCATCGCCTATGAAATGTTTCGTTCAGGTGCTCCCTAACAACAAGCGTAAAATGCGGCGGTGCCCCACCTTGCATAAACCAAACATTCAATCTCTGATTTAGAGGGACATCTTCCAAAAATTCGGGCAAGGTGTTTACCAGAAAGTTAAGGTATGCAGGACCTGTTGAACGTTGTGGATTCAAGAACAGCATGCGGATTTTCGTACGATCAAACGTGATTAATGTGGCAGTTGAAAATCCCATCTTTAATGAAACCGGCTTCATCAAGGAAAAAGGTGTTAGAAGAAAACTGACAGAATATCTTTCTTGCTTGGTAGTCAGGACGAGTAAGGGCTTGTACTCGTTGGATATGGTACGAATATAAAAGTTGTTGGTGGAGAGTTCTCCAAACAAGAGGACTACTTACGCCTACTTCAGCCGAAATTTTTCTCACACTAGTTTCGGGGTTTTCATCTACTATTGCCAAGATTTGTTTTTCAACCTCAGGCATACACACTGACCTTGGACGTCCGCTTTCGTAGGCGCGTTTTTTGAAGGAACCACTATCCCTCAACCGCTGGTAAACGTTTCCAAACATCACATGCGATTGGGAAAAGTCTCGCAATAAAGGCGACGTGCTTCCAAAGGATTCCCATCGGCACGACCATACATGAAAACCATGTCGGCCATTTCAGCATTTGAATAAGGCATTGCAAATCGGAAACTAATTTCTCTTGCGTTGAAAATAGATGTTTTACTTAAAGTTGTTGTTTTTTTTATTAAATTGCATTTATTTGGAAAACAGTGTATGCATAGCACTGCGAACTGATAATAAAATTTATAAAAACAATTGTTTTACATTAGAGAAAGTCGTGGTTTCTAGACTAAAGCAACCAACAAAAAAAAAACACTAGACTGATAATGAAAATTGTGGTTTTCGTTGATTTTCAGAAAAGACAAATGCATTTATCACGAAAACGGTTGATTTGCGGAGCCATGTTCATTAGGGCTTTTTTACTTGTTTTTGATCGTAATATATGCTCCTTAAATATTTAAACGTTTTTTTTAATACCCTGTATATGAAATATATTCCATATTTTTGACACATGTCATAATCTTTGAGAATTATTATATTATAAGAATTTCCTCAAGAATAACTTTTTGAAAGATGTTACAAAACAAAATGTAAAAATATAGAGTAGGGGATGCAAATATTGAATACCATTTTGTTTTATGTTTTACTCAAAACAGTTGCGGACCAAGATCTTTACTTAGATTTCTTGTGGTCCTACACGTTCTTGAAAAGAAATTCTTGAAAGAAATGCCAAAATTATTACTTGAGGGACTGGAGTGCAAATATGGAATACACTAGAAATTTGCTATAACATTTATTTATTGATGAAACCTACATATATTATGATTGCAATAATATAATTATTCGCACCAATCATATCCTATTTTCTCTGACTGCTGTAATTGCCACTCATTTCTTCTTCATTGGACTGCTTTCTTTTTTTTTTACAGACTAAACGTTGACTTCTTCCTGGCATTTTAAGACAGAAAAAGGCTTTCATAGAAAACATGTGAAGAAACGGGTGTGCAAATATAGAGTAGTGGTATTCCATATTCCCAACAACCCACGCTGTAAACATTTTATATTAGATTTCGTTACGTATTAAAAATAATAAATGGCAGTAGTGTTTTTGTAAAACTCATTTCACGGACTAGTCAATAGTAGCAGACACTTAAATAATAACAAGCTACGAAAACAAATAATCATTCATACGTACTTACCTGTTAAAGTTTTGAAAACACGTAGTTAAAAATATCGGTTCTGTTAAACGGTGGAAATGCCTAATTCGTTCATGGATCAGTGCAACCTTAATAGTAGGTCTAGGCTAAAAGTTTACGACTCGTTTGATAGATGTAACGACTGAGAAACCTGGGTATTCCATATTATCAACATATTCCATATTTGCATCTTTTACTCTATATACGCACATCAAAGCAACATGTTAGAAGAAACTGCTTAATGTTTTGATAAAATTGTATAAATGGAGAATGTAGGTATCAAGTAAACAAAATCATACCAGATTTTGGATATTTTTTTATTGCCGTACGCTACAATTGAAAGCAAGAAGTGTTGGTAAAAAATCTCAGATTTACGTGTATGTACATCCTTAGAAATTACGTTTTTGTGAGTTTTATTTAAACATAGACTTTAATTTCTTTCCGCTCCGTGTACCACCTAATCTTTTTCAACAAGATTTGTGAGAATTCCTGGAGGTTGCTTATCTCACGCACTGTCATACGAACACTTTTGTACGATATTTTCCTAGTGTATGCACTGCGACATCTTAACAAAACAAGTCTAACGATCTAATTTCTCATAATGCTTTGATACACTTTATCCTCTGGCATGTAGAAAATAGCCAATAAATCACGCAATAAAGATTTTTATCGGGTACACGTTCACAGATAGTACGTGCCAAGATTTCCACCCAAAATTTATCCTATCCCTATAGATTATTTACATATAGCGGCCGCGGCATTCGAAAGGCGTAATGAGATTATTATCGAGGGTTTAATATGGTAGTTACACTATGTCAACTGTCTACTATTTAAATTTATTTATTTTAGTCGAGACGAATGGACGGGTTCGATTTCGAAGATTAGACAAATTAATTTCATCGAGGAAAAAGTTATGCTTCAAAGATGTGAAAGCTATTGATAACGACTTATTTATTATTAGTTCATGCCTTTTTTCTTTTCTAACACAGCTCTTTTGCAATATCGGTTCGTAATAGGTTTTGAACATGATGATTGAGCGAGGATCTTATATATTTGTATTCTAATTTTCCTAAGAATGTGTTTTAATGATTTCCTCCGCTTCTTTCTTTGTCTAATCTTCCACCTTCTGATATTATGCTCCCTAAGTATTTAAATTCTTCTACTTGTTGTATGTTTTTCTCTTCTATTAATACATTTTGTGTTGTTCTTTTCCAAGTATCATGGTCTTAGTTTTGCTTTCACTAATTATCAGGTTCCTTTCTTATTGCTCCCCTAAATATTTCCAAATTCTTTTTGAGTGTTTCTTCATCTTTAGCTATTGTTACCATATCGTCGGCATGACAGATTTCGGTAATCTCAATGCTTGAAAATCTCCAGTATCCTATTTCTTAAAGTTTTGCTTCTTTTCTCGCTTTTTTTATTGGTTCATCATTCGTAACTAAAGAGAATAGTGGTGAACTCAGGATGCAGCACTGCCTGGTTCCTTGTATTGTCCGGAATGTTTCCGATGTCCTTTGTTTCACCTTCACATGGTTTTCCGTTTTTTTTTTATACGGGATCTGTATTCCTCGTATTACAGTCTCTGAAGTTCCCCTATCGTTTCAAGTTTTCCAAATGTCTGTTTTTCTGATTTACAGACATTACGTCGTTAACGCCTCTTTTTGGTAAATGCAAATTTCTGTCTTCTCTTCAGTATTCTGGCATAAATATCTGCTCTCTCTTCTCTTAATATTAGTGTAATTATGCCGATTTGCCAATCTAGTGGGGCTGTTCGGTGATTCATGAGGAATCTACGAGGGCGTATTGAAAACTAATGCCTCCATGGTTATAATTTTATTAGTACTAGATGTATTGTTTACATATAAGTGTGAAATGATAGTATAAAGTGTTCTCTACCCACTGATATAATCACTTTTCCACATAATCGCCATTGACAGCAATACATTTACGCTAACGTACTACGAGTTGCGCAAATTCGTCACGGAAAAAGTCTGAAGTCTTCGCACGGCACCCTTTCCGCACGTCCGTTATTGCCTCTGTATCCGAAGAGAAACGCTTGCCCTTGAGATGTTTCTTAAGCTTTGGAATGAGGAAAAAGTCACAATGCGTAAGATCTGGGCAATAAGGTGGATGAGGTAAAACGTCATGAAACTCAAGCATCTCCAGTGCTATAGGCGTTCTCTGACTTGTGCGAGGCCGAGCGTTGTAATGATACAGAATTGGCACTTTGTCTGGACGAACCCTACGCAACCGTCGCTTCAGATTTGTTAGTGTGTTAACATATCCTTCGGAGTTGACAATGGAACTACTTTGAATTTTTTCGGTTGTGGCGAACCCTTATATCTGTACTCCATGGACTGACGTTTCATTCCAGGGTCGTAATGATGTGTCCACGACTCAGTTTGTTTGCACCGTCGATTCTCACGAACCAGTTCATCCACGAGAGCCACCTGCTTTTCACTACACGCAGACACTGGTCGGCCACTGCGTGCCTGATCTTGGAGATCCGTTTTAACAGGATTTTCGTCTTTTATAGTCCTTATCCACCTCCTAACAGTACTCACATCAACACACGCATCACGGTGCACGGCACTCAACCTTCGATGAATGTCAATGGGCGCTACACCCTCCGCAGTAAGAAATTCGATGACAACTCGTTGCTTTAACCGCACATCCATGCCGGTCGCCATTTTTAGAACTGTTGTGCGCAAACGGGATGTTGCTGAGAATCTCCACTAGGAAGACTTATGTACCAAGAGTTAAGGTAAATGGCAAACCATTTTTTACACTGGTCATAACTTTTATAATGATGGGCCAGACATCATTATAAAAGTTATGGCCATGGAGGCATTAGTTATCAATACGCCCTCGTATAATCAATGGTATTACGAAGATATACATATAATGTATACCGTTTGTTACGAATATCATTTGAATGCGGGTTAGAAAATCGATAATTTCGATTTTTGTTAAGTAACAGGTTATAGGATGGGGTTGTTAATAATAATAAATAATGGCAAAGTTAAAATTTAAAGTGGACGACGAAATGGAAATTATTTCATTTCTGCTGCTTTTCACAAATTAAGGGTTAGGTACATGCCTTTATAATTTAAAAACATGATAAAATCCATGCCCAATTACTTTATTCAAACTTAATTTGCATGTCATTTCTGAGTTAAGTAATTTCTTGAAATGAAGACATCATGGTTCTATGATTTTATGCCATACAACTAGAGCAACGCGAACTCCGCTGAAAGCCAGTGGCTGACGCATAAAAGTTTACACAAAATAAACACGGCCGGGACAATTCGGTATAAGCGTCAGTATAACTGCGACTCGAAAGCCGATCTGTTGTGTATGCATCTACGCTGTTGTATACTATATCGTAGTTCTACGTTTGTTTTGAAAATGTTTCCTACGTCGCGAAAACGACCAAAGTTGGACACAATAAGAGAATTTATTGCAGAAATGCCTGATTTAATGTGTGATGGCGCTAAAATTCAATGTGTGGTGTGTAAAATGGATTTAATGTGTTGGTCGAAAAGTGATTGTCTACGGCACGTAAATAGTGCAGGGCATGTTTCAAAAAAAAAAATTCCACACGAGATTATGACAAATTTAAATTTAATTTATGTGTTTATTGCATGTAATTTACCATTTGATTTACTAAGGAAGAAAGCATACGTCTCGTTTTGGAATGAATATTCGGACTTTAAGTTACCAAGTGAGAGAACATTACAGAGAGTTGTGCCGTCTGCTCGTGAGCATGTCGAGAAAAGAATTAAATTGGAGTTGCAAGATAAAAAACTGTGGTTATGTGTGGACGAAACAACAGATCGTAAAAACCTTCTGTGGTTAATATAATGGTACGCACAATGGAACCACATCGACCGTCACCCTCAATTTTACTAGCTTCCAGACGAATACAACAATGCACTGCCGAAGTAATTTCAATGTTGGTGTTAAATACATTGGAAAAGTTTGAACTTTCAACAAATCAAATGTTAATGTTTATGAGTGATGGTGCCGCAAACATGCTTGCTGTAGATCGATCTCTTAAAAAACATTGTGTTAACTTGTTGCATATTACATGTAAAATTCATACTCTCAGACTCGTAGCAGATAGTATCAGAAAATGTTATCCCGAGGTAGACGCTCTAATAGCACATACAAAAGCTGTGTTTGTAAAATCCCCAAAACGTATTCGGGAATTTCATAGACTATGCCCCGGTATTCCTGAACCACCACAACCTATTCTTACTCGTAGGGGGACATGGTTAGAGGCTGCATTTTATTATCTTAAATATTTTGAGAATATAAAGAACGTGATTTTAGAATTCGACCCAAAGGAAGCTGCGGCTGTTAAGGTAAGCCGCTTGAAATTTCAGGATAGTCAAGTTAAAACATATTTGGAAATTATTCAGAACAATTACGTGGGGCTAGCGGATGCGATAGAAAAGCTACAAAATTCTTCGGTGTCGTTAGTGGAATCTTTGCAAATAGTGCAACATGTTCACGCACAGCTATGCGCGATAGAAGACGCAAGAAATGTTTGTGTTTTAGAAAGGTTTCAAAGTGTTTTAGATAAAGACTCTCATTTTGGCACATTAGGAGAAATTTGTGAAGGTGCGTCAACAAAATCGTTAAGTTATTTGAAAGATTATTTTACTTACGCAAATATAACGTCACTAGATGTAGAACGTTCGTTTTTGGCATACAAAAACACTTTTTCTTCACGCCGCACTCACTTTGCCGAAACAACTTTGGAAACATATCTAATGTTACAAATATTACATAGACATTAGCCACTTTGTGATTTCACGGAGGACTCTTAAAACGGTAAGTGTTTGAGAACGTATCACATTTAATTTATTTTGTGTAAACTTTTATGCGTCCGCCACTGGCTTTCAGCGCAGTTGCGTTGCTCTACATACAACGCAGAACTTGGTTAGATATACATGTATACATATTATTGATAAAGTGAGGGCGATTTAGGTTCCTATCGCATATTGCTGAAAAACCGGCGCACAGTGGTTCAGCTTTAAAAATTGAGCGGCCAAAAATGGATTTCTTGGTCTGTATTAATTATTACATAGCAGTGTTTGTTTAGCATATATCAGCTAAACAAACACTGAATAAATCGGCATAAACCGGCAGAAAATGCATATTTGCCTAAGTTGAATGGGTTTGAAAGTAAACTAGAAGAGTGATATGGAGCAAAATATTAAAGATTAGTACTTTTATTTTTGTTATATCTAATGTAATATTTTGATGTACACGCAGAGAAACTACATTGGTGAAAGAATTTTCGTAAAATATTTATTTTTTTTTACTGGTTTAGAACTTCGTATTTATTTTTTCTTGTTAATTTACTTAATATTTCCTAAGGACACTGCGGTGTTTAAAAGGCAGTTTCACCACGACCCTATGGAAAGTTGGAGCACTTTAGAAAATTGCTAGATACAATAAAATATTTAGAAACTCAGAATCTAAAAATAACAATAAATGCTTTAAATAACACAATAAGTAAATTAAAAAGCATTCCGAGTGATTTTGGTAATCGATTAAATGTAAAAGTTCCAGCGGGTTTTATCCGTAACCCAGATCTACAAACATTAGAAACATATTTAACGAAAACTACGAACAGAATGAAACGGATCAGGACTTTTATCAATTAAAATCGTACTTTTGTAGCGCGAGACATATTAACAAACAGACGAGTAAATTTTATTAAAAAATGATATGTATAATTAACGTAAACAAATCATTTGCGACAACAATCCAGTATCTAACATTTATTTAATATTAATACGTTATTCATATCTATAGAAATAAATATATTACCTTCTTCTTTAAATCTAAAATGAAGAAGCAGCGCGCCACTGTTGAAAACTGTTGATGCTAGTTTTCTTACAACGCGAGTGGGCGTGGAACAGTTAGCATGTGGTCGCGTGTCTCGCATATATCTATACGAAGTATGAAACTGGGCGGCTGCACTACACCGGTTACCGATGAAGCATAGTCGATAGTAGACTGAAGGTTGTTGTCCACTTGCCCGTTGCAGTACAGAACGACACGTCTCGTCAAAAAAT
The DNA here is from genome assembly GCA_029619315.2 of Dynastes maya. Lineage (NCBI taxonomy): Eukaryota > Metazoa > Arthropoda > Insecta > Coleoptera > Scarabaeidae > Dynastes > Dynastes maya. Next base: position 51,258,695 of record JAROYE020000003.1, on the reverse strand, counting down.
TGGTAGAATTAAAGCAATGCAAATGAATAGACGACCGCTCACTATTCCGGCATACATGGCCCAGGACGAACGTGGACGGAACGGATTGTCGGTCACCGATCCGCACCGGCAAACAATGGAACGTACTGTGTTGGGCTGGCCAAGTGAGCGCGTCGCCGGTCCTCGTCGGCCAGCATCACCCTACCCATTTGTCGACTGCACGTGTGTTCTGCAGTATTTCAGCACTTGTTGTTCAGAGCAAGCGGAGAGTTTATTAAAAATTAATTTTCTTGGTCTAGAAGTATAAGGAAATTTATGATTTAAGCGACTTAAGCGATTTAAGAGGTACTATAATCAACAATGTAAGGACAGACAACATATGCTGCTGTAAGCCTTTCTTTTTTTGAAATTGGTTTTCGAAATCAGTTCTGAAAATCAATAAAAGTATCAATGAGTTCTGAAAATTTAGTAGGTGTCATTCCAAGCCACTGGAAGAATTTCTTCTCATCCTGTTTTAGATGAAATTCTCCAAAATTTGCTCTGTTTTGATTAATGGAATAGAACCACATATTCCTCTTCTTACCGTAACTTCTAAATCATTAAAATTACTGCTAACAAATATGGTGGATCTATCACTACCATAACAGATGTTAACTCAAAGATTTGCGTTCATGGCACATGGTCTGCCGTTTGACACCGGAAAGGCGGGCGACCTTACTATCGGGCGGAGCCATAACGGGCTAGTGCACGATAACCTTTAAGATTTTTTAGCATATAGCAGTGACAGATTCATCGAGTACATTAATCGTGGTTCTGACAATGAGAAAGTTGCAGTAGTAGCCACATTATTAGCAGAAGACGAAAATAAGAAGAAAAAGAAGAGGAATATGTGGTAGTCAGAAGAGAGCAAATCATGAAGAGTTTCATCATTTGTTCAATGATCTGAAAGGAGATGAGAAGAAATTATTCCAGTATTTTAGAATATCACATCTGAACTCTGAACAACAAGTGCAGAACAGACGTGTAGCCGACAGGTGTGGGCAAGTTGATGCTGTTGACATCCGCCCTGGACCGTGCTGTGCTGGAATAGTGGGCACTTGTCCATTCATTTGCGCCGTGCTGTACTGACGGACAAATGTGCGACAACCTTAACACATGTGTGTCTAACAAGCTATACGTTTCTATAGAAACTGTAGCCGTTCTTTCGAACTCTAATAATCCTGTTGTCGTAGGGATTAGTCCACATCTCCCCGTTTCTTCTTTTCCTATTACAGACCTAGGTGCGTTTTTGCATTCAAAACCATTTGTCTCGATGCTATCCTGTCTCTAATAACCTTATTCCAGTTTTCTACTTTCATCATTCTTAGGTCCTTTTCCACTTGCTTTAGGTCTTTCCTTTGGTCTTCCTACCACCGGCTCCCATTCTCTTATCTTTCTTATCTTCTCACACTCTTCTCTTTTGAAGATGTGACCATATAATCTGATTCGCTGCGACTTATACACTCTGACTATGTCTTCGTTTCCCAATACATTCTTAATTTCATTATTCATTAGTGGTCTCCATTCGTCTTCTCCCACTTTTTTGGGTCCCATAATGGCTCGGATTACTTTTCTTTCGAAAATCCTCAACTTCTCCTCCTCCCTCTGGGTTATGCTTCCCGTCTTCTGCTGCGTACAATACTATGGTCCTGATCGTTGTCTTATATATTTTCATCTTTGTGTTTGTGCTCATTCCTTTATCCCTTAGTATGTTTTAATTTGCACAGAATGCCCTGTAACCCAGCTAAATCCTATTTTGTACATTTGTCCTTTTGTTTCTCCTATATACGATTGCCTCCAGGTATTTAAACTCTACTTCTTTGAAATTGTACTGATTTATTTTGAGATTGTCCAGCGTTTCCTTTTCTCTTCTATTAAAATGCATATATGTACTTTGTTTTCCGTTCGTTTACTTCCAGTCGTCTTTCCCGTGCTACACCTTCCAACGTTGTGGATGCTTTTTCTAATTGGGTTTTGCTTCTCACCATTATCACTATGTCATCAACATATGCGATTATTTGTATTGATTTGATAATAATAGGTCCTATATTTCTTTTTTTTTATCGCGCCATCCAGTAATGTAATAAACAACGAAGATGAGAATGCATCCCCCTGTCTCACTCCTATTAACTTCGATGCTGTCCGTACACGTTTGTCCTAGTTTTATCACTGCTTTTGAGTCCTCCATTGTCATCATCACTAATTTTACTAGTTTTTTAGGTGCACTTATCTCCTTTAGGTCTTCCATTGGCTTTCCTCTCCTTAACTTGTAAAATGGCTGTTTAAAATCAATAAACAGTATGTGCATCTCTACGTCGTACTCGTATCCTTTTTCAGTAATCTGTCTCATCATGTGAATTGCATTGATTATGGACTTCCCCTTTCTGAAGCCTAGCTAATAATCTCCTATCATTACTTCAATGTGTTGGCCTAGTCTTTCTTTAATTATCATTGTTAGAATTTTGTATGTTACATTCAGCATCGTTATCTCTCTGTAGCTTGAGCAATTCGTCAGGTCACCCTGTTTAGGTATTGGCATTATTATACCTTCCTTACTACTATTTTGTATCTCCTTCCCTTATTAGTTCTGCGTATATTTCGTCGCTACCAGGTGCTTTCCTGTTTTTCAATCTCTTTATACACCCCACAACATCTTCATATTCTGGGGCTATCTCTAATTCCGTCATCTCTTCAGTTTGCTCATCGTCTGTCTCCGGCAACACTATTTTTTCATCCGCGTAAAGTTCTGCGAAATGTTTTACCGCATGTGTATTACAATAACAGATTTACCAGCTACGTATTTTTTATAAAGTTGTTTGCAATCACTATTTCTCCCAACTGCACATCTAATATCCAATAGCACCCGGTTGAGTAAATGATATGAAGCTACCCTAGCATGAAATTTATCTTCGTGTAGGGTCGTACTTTGATTCAAAAGTTGAGGAAAGTGTTTTATGACAAAAGTATATGAATATCGAACTATAGCAATCGATTTTATAGTTCGACTTTTATAGTTTGCATTGTTGGTAAAACCGTTCGATTATGTATAAGTTTTATTATGTTAGCCGCTTCTAAGAAATTATATAAACAGCAAATATATTTTTTTCAACCAACAACGTTCCAAATTGATCGTAATTGAAAGTTGATCGTGAGACCGAACAATCCTTTTGCAATTTCTTGGATACGTTCATGCATTCAGAGTTTCCTAGTAAAAAAATGAAAGGTCATGTTACATTAATCTATACTGCTTTCGGAGTGCAGACTGAAGCATATATGGCGATCATTTACATAAACAGCAGAAGAGGAAATGCTGTGTATAGATAATGGCGTCTTAAAATATTCCGTACGATACAGAAATAATGAATGTAAAAGACTATACCATAAAATCTCTCTTACTAATGGAACGGCAGCCAATAAATCGGTAGCTATTCGCTTAGCATACGCTTTTAGAATGAGTATGTAAATACTCGTATGTAGTTATATGTATGTGCGCTTATTATGCATTGAGTCGATTGTGAATAGGTCGTAAGGTTGTTGCATACAGATGTGTAATTCGCGAATAAATAATTATCTAACCTATCGTGTTCTTCTGCCAATGAATTACAGTTATGGTAACCTGTTGAAAATTGCTACCGCCATGAAGACATTTCCTATTTTCACTCTAGATTTAACGAAACACTATACAAGAAATCTCCTATTAGTTTATTTACGTACGTATGTATGTACGTAACTCTGATTATTCTGGGATGAAATAAGGCATTACTGCTAACATGTTACGATGTTAACAGGTGGCGTGCATAAGGGAACCCAGTTAATGAGAAGATTCAAATTGAAAAGGATTTGCAAGTATATTATTGTTAGATTGCTAGAGCGCATTTTATAAATTTAGCACTAACAAGGGAACACAGGTAACCCAAAAATTCAGAAAAAAAATTAAACTTTATGGATTTGATATAGTGTAAAAACAACGGTAATTTTCTTTAGGTGCCCAATCGCCCGTTTTTTGGGAGTTGAACCCCTTAAACGCAATATTTCCGAAACTATGAGACCCCCTCACCCCCCTCACATTTCCTTCTTCTTCTTCTTCTTCTTCCTCTTGTAGTAGGACATAGTCCTGTTCATTCTGTCATCCCACTTCTTGCGATGCTGATGACCAGCTTTCACACTATTTCTTGGGGAATCTCCCTGGTGGTCCTTTCGTGTTAGGTTTCTTTGTTTTTGCCCATTTTGCTATTCTTCCTGGGTCCATTCTGTCGACGTGATTTCTCCACTTACGATGTTGTGCTCGCGTCCAACTTATCACATCCTGAACTCCCGTTTCTCTTAGTGTGTTCTCGTTCCTTATTCTGTTTCTAAGTGAGATTCCTTTAATAGTTCTTAGCACCTTCATTTTTGTTGTTCTCATCAGTCTTTTCGTCTGTGTTGTCTCAGCTTTGGTTTCAGCTGCGTAGGTTAGTATTGGCCTTACGAATGCTTTATATATTCGGAATTTACTCCTTGTGCTCATGTATTTGTTCCTCCATATTATATCTCTCAGGTATCCCGACATTTTGGCTGCTTTATTTGCCTGTTTCTTTACTTCTCCTGCAGTGCGTCTATCACACGATGTCTCTATTCCCAGGTAACTAACGTTCATGACTTGGTCTATTATGTGTTCGCTAGCCATTAGTTTACACTTTATGGGATTTTTGGATATTGCCATTGATTGAGTTTTTTCGTAAGATATTAGCATATTTAACTTTTGTGCTGTTGTGTTAAATGTATAAAGTAGACGTTGCAGGTTGTCCTCGTACTCGGCCATAAGAACCGCACCATCCGCATAGCAGAGGATTCCCAAAGACCGATTTCCCATCTTGTAGCTACCGTTGATTTCGTTCACGTTTTCTATTATCTTGTCCATAACTATATTGAAGAGACAAGGGCTGAGGCTGTCCCCTTATCTAATTCCTGACGACACATTTATTTCTTCAGTCAGCCCATATTCCGTTTTTAATCTTGTTTTGTTACGACTGTTGAGTTCTCTGACTATATTTATATAATTTTCATGGATATTCTTCTGCCTCATAAGTTGAATTATGACTTTCAATCGAACTCTGTCGAATGCTTGTCTAAGATCCAAAAAGCAAAGACACATCGGTTTGTTAAACTCTACGGACTTCTCTATTATTTGTCGCAAGATGAATATAGCGTTCGCTGTGGATCTGTTGGTCTTGAATCCCTGTTGCTCCTCCGATATGCCCACTGTATTGGTTACCTCCTGTTAAAATTTTCGTTAACAATTTTAATCTAGACTGAAGCAGCGTTATTCCTCTATTCCTCTGGTATGTTGCCATATTTTACGATTTTTCGAAATAGCTTCGTTAACTCCCTTGCGATCTCTGGACCTCCATACTCAATAAGCTCATTTATGATGTTATCAGTTCCTGGTGATTTTCTGTTCTAGCGATATTGGTCCTGATTCGGCATTTGCACGATCAAGGGTCCGTCAAAGATCATCCATGTCCCCGCTCAGGTTGTTCCCAGGAAAATATTGAAGTGGTAAGGTACAGTACTGATGCTGATCCAGGGGCATCTACCCTACGGCATTCTCAAGAGCTTGGCATCACCCTCAGTACCTTCAAGCGCATAGCAAAGATCTAAAGGTGTTTCTATGTAAGGTCTAATTAGTACAGGGGTTCAAGAATGGCTAATCTGATCATGGAATACGAAGCCGATTTTCATTTAAATGGCTTTATTAAGCGACGAAATATTGGATTTTGGGGTTATCCAATCTCGATAGTTGCACCCTCTGAAAGTCACTGTTTAAGTCACTTACATCAGCATGCATGATTGGTCCGTACCTTTTTGAGGATAATTATGAAAGTACGGCTGCGATTACCGGCGAAAGATATTGAGATGCGTCTTGCTGTGCAGAACACACTGGAATGTGGTGGCAACAAGATTGGGTAATCGCTTACACAGCCTGCGAATCCATGCAGTTGCTAAGGCAAATCTTCGGCGTAAGAATAATTTCCAGAAATGCTGAGTTTCTTTGGCTACCACGTTCCCGTGATTGCTTTCGCTAAGGACATGTAAAAAACTTTAGGAAATGTATTTTATAATGCAAAAAAGAAAGTAATAATCGCAAATAAAGAAGCTATTTCATTTTAAAATAGTAAAGCGACTTTTGGCTCACCGGTAGAAAGAGAATCACCATTTTAGATGCATAAATATTGCAAGTAATTATTTTCTTACTACTAGGTTGCTCTTGCATTCTTTATATTTAATATTATTTTCCCAGAATTCCAAAGCGAAACGTTTTGCAGTATTTTTTCAGAAAAGCGAATTTAATAATCCATAAATTCGAAACATTGGGAGAATGGGGGATTACTTACAACTTTAGCGAGGTAGTGGTTTGGCTGCAGAAGTAATCGCCCTCCCCGACTACATATTACGGGCCTTTTACTTGTTTTCACACGATTTAATCCAGCGGTAGTAAATTAAAATCTTACATGCTCACGACAGAAAGTATTACGACCGTATAATCTTCGAAATTAAACGGACCGCATGAGTAGTACTTTACTATGCTCCTTGCAATACGTTCAGCGATTTCTTTAATGAAAGTTATAATCAATTGCTAAGCTTCGTAGTCGATTATGCTACGTGATCGAAATAACTCTGAATGATTGAGTATTCACAGAACTCTGTATCCCATCTAATGGTGCATATAATTTATACAGATCATAAAAATGCATGGAGATAAATTGGTTGTTGAGTTGACAAATCAAAAGGACTGTAACGCCTAAGACAAGATGTAGGAATATAGATTATTTTTTATTTTTCCGAATGCGTAATAAAAGTGGAATGTTATATGTAGAGTTTGTTAAAAAGGGAGTTCCGGTTGGCAGTAGCGTAGGCGAAGACGGCGAGGGTAGGGGTAATTTTCAACTCGTAGTCGATCTCAACAGTACCGCGAGAGAGTTCAAAGTGACAGTACGTTGCACGCTGCACGCCAAATAAGTACGCGGAGATGGGACGCCCAAAGGGTGTAACGTTGCCTTCGAATGTGAATAAATATCTCAGGCATTTCCCTGGATTAGAATATAGAAGTCCGTATATTTATTGCACAATATGCGATAGCGGATTGCAAAGTTGCGATAGGTTTGAATGTAGAAAATATTGTAAAAGAAAACGTAATGTATTGAATTTAAGAAACAGTATTCCATACTAGCAATTTTTATGATTTTATTTTTATGTTAAGTGCGTGCAACATCCCACAACATCTAGTATCTAATGAACACTTTCGTCTTTTTTGGGCTAAGTATGTTCCCTCATGGAAGCTGCCAACATCTATGCAATTACGATACAATTTGCCACGTGTGCAAGGTACAGTAAAGGAATGTATAAAAGACGAGTTGAAAAATAAGAAAATCTGCCTAGGTGTGGATGAAACAACTGATGCTCAGAAACACAGCGTCATTCATGTTGTAGCGCGTCCTTTAAAACGTGATGGTCCACCAGCTTCATTGTTGTTATCCAGTAAAAGGATTCAGAAAACTAATGCAGAAACCGTTGTTAAGATAATAAAAGATCCGTTGAGAGAATTTTGTATTACAGAAACCCAAGTCACAATGTTCGTAACTGACGGAGTTGCAACAATGCTGAGAGTTGGTAGGATGTTAAAAATGTCCTTTCCGACTCTTCTTCACATAACATGCCTCATATACGCATGTCACCTCGTAGCAGAAACCATTCGAAAGAAGTATCCGATGGTGGATAAGTCAATAGCATCTACCAAAAAAGAGTGCATCAAATCTCCTAAACACATCCGTGTAAGCCTGTAATAACGCGATGGGGAACATGGCTCCAGGCAGTATCTTACTATTAGAAATATTTTTCACAAGTGAAAAATGTTATTTTGAAACTTGATTTAAATGATCCTAAAGCAGTTCGAGATAGTCAGCAATTATTTTCCAATTCGGACGTTCAACAACAAATAGATGAAATTTCCATGAACTATTTTGAAGTTGCACAAGCTATTGAGCAATTAGAAAACAGTCACTTATCTGCACGAGACGCATTAAATTGCATAAACAATTTACAAGCCGCTCTAGAAAACTTGACGAACACTACAGGAATTGATATTGCTCAAAAATTTGGTGCAATTTTAACAAAAAATCCCGATTTCCAAAGATTCGGTCTATAACTGAAAATCAAGAATGCCCCAATTCCATGAGGAAAAGGAATATCTGACATTTGCAAATCTCACTTCACTGGATGTCGAACGATCATTTTCGAAGTATACGACAACATATTCGCAACACCGTCGGCGGCTGAATGAATCGACAATGGAAGCGTTGTTGATGTTGCAATTCTACGCAGCTTACCAGGGCGGTTGCCAATTGCCACAGTGGACATCAAGACGATAGGAAAAGGTAACAATATTATTTTTCACTAATATTGTATATTACGTACCTACTTTTATGCGGTACGCCACTGCCGTTACTACCTTTTTAACAAACTCTAGTTATATGTTACGAATTTATAAATATTTCTGAAAAAATTACAATGTAGAGAAAGGTCGACTAATTTGAAAAATTTTAATTTTATTACTTTTTAATTTGAAACCAAAGTAAGATGCTCGGAAAAATATTTGAAACCCCTCAAGCTGGAAAAGTACTTGCCAGTAATTAGTTACCTAGGAAATAAGCAGCAGTAAGTTTGTTGAATTGTTACCTTAATTAAGTAAAAATTCAGAGATTCCTGAAATATGGTCGAATTTAGATATAAGATATGCTATAAATAGTAAAAAATTGAGGTTCTCGTTAAAAAAGGCTATGATGCTGCTTACCCTTTTATAAGATGTCTTTAGCTAAAAAAGATGATAATTGGCGTGCTCACTGTATAAGAAAAACATTTTAGTTTATTTTACAATTTTGAAACAACTTAAACAATTGAGTGATATTATGGCAGGTTTATTTTTTAATAGATACTTATTTCTTTTGTTTTTCTATTAAATAGTTTATTTAGTTGGGGAGGCATAAAAAGAATTTCTAATTTTAAATGTTTAGTAGGTCTTGGAATATTAAGGGGGGAATTCGGTTTTTCGGATCAAAAAAATCGATTTTTTTGTTTTCTGGAATATTTTAATTTAACATCTCAAGAATATCTCCAGAAAATTTCATTTCGAAATTCGTAAAACTTCCGGAGTTATGAGTCGGTCTTAACTGACCCGAGTGCGATGGAGCCTCGAGGCTACAAAAGAAGCTCTGACAAAGGGTAGAAGCAAACATATGGCTCAAAACGAATTCTACGAAGAAGAGGAAGGACTACTGTATGGCCCTGGAATAACTGAGTAACAGAAAAATCATGTAAGTACTTGATATAACCAAAAAATTAATGCTAATATAGCTTATGGTATTGGTGGAATCATTTCCGGCAAAAAACAAAGCGAGGGAAAAGAGACAGCGTAAACAGCGTACTCTGTACTTGAAAAATATCTGTATTAACTTACATAGCTGCTCTTTCTTTGTATAATGGTAATGTTTACTTCTTTGGTGTATTTGATTTGGCACACGCGTAGTTACTTGTTTTTTTTTGTCTTTTTTTTTTCTAAATTTAAGTTTAGTACGTAAGCATAAACTTTGCTTCTCATTTTTTTTCTTTAATTCAGGGTTAGGTTAAAGCAGTACAGATCAATTTGATGTAACTGGGCCCCACCCTGGGGCTGTGTAACTAATTTTTTTTTCTTTATTGGATTTACATTTTTACACAATAAAGGCATTTATTATTAGAGTAACCAAAATTTGCGGACTCGCATAGGCGTCGGTATTACGGGTTAATATAAGAATACGAAAAATTCATAAATAAACTTACTTGCTAATTATTCAACAAATTAGAGGCATCAGGATGTGAACTACTGTAAACTTGCATCATTGCATATGTTTCCACAGTTACTTCTTTAAACCTTGTGCGTCGACAAGAAAAAATATTCTTATACATAGAAAACGATCTCTCCACGTCTAAGGAAGTTACATTTGCATGTAGAAACTGTTTTTTAAAATCACTTAAAAGTTCACTATTCTTACACTTATTATAAACGGCCTCTAAAGTATTAAAATCGGGATTTTTCCTTAAAACATCTGCCAACTTTTGACTAGCGCATAATCCTGGCGTATCATTTAATGTGTGTAATTTATTTTTTACACTCTCCACTATGTCTAATGATTCCTGCAATGATAATTCAGTACATTGTAGTTTTCTGATAGCATCTAGTAATATTGTATAATTGGTACATATTGTTGTTAAATCTTCTAAAAGTTGAGGAATTTGAAATTCTCTTTGACTTTCTCTAATTGCTTTGGATTCATTCCGATTAAATCGCATTATAACTGATTGAATTTGTTGAAAATCGATCAAATAGTAAGAAGCTGCTGTTAGCCAAGTACCCCATCGCGTTAAAATTGGTTCAGGAGGTTCTGGAATACCTGGATAAAATTTACGAAATTCTTTTAAACGTTTAGGAGATTTACGAAACACTGCTTTAGTACTTCCAATTATCCGATTAACGTTTCCGTAATGTTGTCGAACAACTTCACCAACTAAATGCAAAGCATGCAGCACGCAGGTTATATGTATTAAGTTAGGAAATATATGTTTTAAGGATCGCCCAACAATTAACATCGTTGCTGCACTATCTGTTACAATCATCACAACTTGATCTTGGGCAATTTTAAATTTTTTCAAAGCGTTCATTATCACTTTTTGAATATTTTCCGCAGTACATTGTTGAACACGTTTGCAAGCTAACAAATATCGAGATGCTGTGTTCTCGCTAGATAAAACGCGAGCTATTACATTCACAATACTGTTTTTCTTTATATCGGTCGCCCCATCCACGGTAATCCATATTTTTTTGGAACACAAATCACGTTTACACACATTTTCTAGCATCTCTTTCATTCGCGGCAAATGATTCTGTAATTGTGTTTGTGAGGGTAATGGGTACTTTGGAACGTATTGTCGCCAAAACGTTTTAAAAGCTGCTTTTCTCACCAACGACAACGGAAGATTACAAGAAGTAAACATAATTAATAAATGTATGAGGAATAGTGTATAAGGTATTTCAGTTCTTGCAATTCTCATATGCTTAATACCATTGACATGCCTCTGGCAATCAGTTCTGTCCAATGCAGCCAAACGAACATTGCATATTAAGCAAAAAACTGCACTACCGTCATATTTTAAATGGGGAAAAAGTGACACATACTTATGTACATTAGTAGCAAATCTATTACGAGGCATTGTTTTCTTAGGTATGTAAATATTAGTCCTATATGAAACGATACACTAATTATGTACTTGGTATAATACTACAACACACAAAAAACACCAGCTATATTTTCAAAAGCGACACGTAAGTACATAACCTTGACCGTTCGACTAATCTCTGCAACAGCTCAACCGGTACTAAAACGAAATCGCTCTCTGCGCGGTTTAACATGATTTATATTCAAGGTCGACACTACATGCCTGCTTCTCTACCGGTTTAGTTTATTTATGAATTTTTCGTATTCTTATATTAACCCGTAATACCGACGCCTATGCGAGTCCGCAAGTTTAGGTTACTCTATTTATTATTATTATTAAATAGGGAATTATAACCTTCACCTGCACTACATTAAATATTTATTAGTGAAGGATAATTGTATTACATTTCGGGTCTATACCTTATCTTTCGATATCTTTCTTTTATTTGTAGGTGCATAATTATATAAAATGTAGGTGGGCAAATAATTATGGCCGGTAGAGTGCAAGCTATAATACGTACCCTTGCTGTTAACAGGACAGAAGTAACAAAACCGGGGAATCTCAGGGAATATGTCAAAGTTTTGAGCATTCCACCATTAATTACTTGATGTATTGCATAGGACACGATCCCCGCGATTTATTAGTAATGGACATTTCGGGTGTTTTTATGGCTCTACTTGGACCCGATTAAGGAGATTCAATCGATAACTAAGTATAAGAGGAGTTTTTTGCGGAATTATTTAATGGGATAACTTTCTTTTACTTGTAGGTAAACAATTATACCCCCTAAATAACAATAAATAAATAATTTTATAAAATCCAAGTAAAGATGTATGTGGGCAAGTAATTATGGCCGGTAATGTATGTGTCCAAATACAATGAAGCAACAGATTCTTAGAACTGAAATGTTTTTTAATAATTTTAAGAGAAACATATTATCGGACTATGAAATTGCTTTAATATATATATATTCGGATTAGAGCAACGCAAACTGCTGGCGCATAAAAGTTTACACAAAATAAACACGGCCGGGACAATTCGGTATAAGCGTCAGTATAACTGCGACTCGAAAGCCGATCTGTTGTGTATGCATCTACGCTGTCGTATACTATATCGTAGTTCTACGTTTGTTTTGAAAATGTTTCCTACGTCGCGAAAACGACCAAAGCTGGACACAAGAGAATTTATTGCAGAAATGCCTGATTTAATGTGTGATGGCGCTAAAATTCAATGTGTAGTGTGTAAAATAGATTTAATGTGTTGGTCGAAAAGTGATTGTCTACGGCACGTAAATAGTGCAGGGCATGTTTCAAAAAAAAATTCCACATGAGATTATGACAAATTTAAATTTAATTTATGTGTTTATTGCATGTAATTTACCATTTCATTTACTAAGGAAGAAAGCATACGTCTCGTTTTGGAATGAATATTCGGACTTTAAGTTATCAAGTGAGAGAACATTACAGAGAGTTGTGCCGTCTGCTCGTGAGCATGTCGAGAAAAGAATTAAATCGGAGTTGCAAGATAAAAAACTGTGGTTATGTGTAGACGAAACAACAGATCGTAAAAAACATTCTGTGGTTAATGTAATGGTACGCACAATGGAACCACATCGACTGTCACCCTCAATTTTGCTAGCTTCCAGACGAATACAACAATGTACTGCCGAAATAATTTCAATGTTGGTGTTAAATACATTGGAAGAGTTTGAACTTTCAACAAATCAACTGTTGATGTTTATGAGTGATGGTGCCGCAAACATGCTTGCTGTAGGTCGGTCTCTTAGAAAACATTGTGCTAACTTGTTGCATATTACATGTAAAATTCATACTCTCAGACTCGTAGCAGATAGTATCAGAAAATGTTATCCCGAGGTAGACGCTCTAATAGCACATACAAAAGCTGTGTTTGTAAAATCCCCAAAACGTATTCGGGAATTTCATAGACTATGCGCCGGTATTCCTGAGCCACCACAACCTATTTTTACTCGTTGGGGAACATGGTTAGAGGCTGCATTTTATTATCTTAAATATTTTGAGAATTTAAAGAACGTGATTTTAGAATTCGACCCAAAGGAAGCTGCGGCTGTCAAGGTAAGCCGCTTGAAATTTCAGGATAGTCAAGTTAAAACAGATTTGGAAATTATTCAGAACAATTACGTGGGACTAGCGGATGCGATAGAAAAACTACAAAATTCTTCGGTGTCGTTAGTGGAACCTTTGCAAATAGTACAACATGTTCACGCACAGCTATGCGCGATAGAAGACGCAAGAAATGTTTGTGTTTTAGAAAGGTTTGAAAGTGTTTTAGATAAAGACTCTGATTTTGGCACATTAAGACAAATTTGTGAAGGTGCGCCAACAGAATCGTTAAGTTATTTGAAAGATTATTTTACTTACGCAAATATAACGTCACTAGGTATAGAACGTTCGTTTTCGGCATACAAAAACATTTTTTCTTCACGCCGCACACACTTTGCTGAAACAACTTTGGAAACATATCTAATGTTACAAATATTAAATAGACATTATCCACTTTGTGATTTCACGGAGGACTCTTAAAACGGTAAGTGTTTGAGCACGTATCACATTTAATTTATTTTGTGTAAACTTTTATGCGTCCGCCACTGGCTTTCAGCGCAGTTGCGTTGCTCTAATTTGGATTTGTTTTGACATTGGAACTAAGACAAATAAGACTAAAAAGTACAAGTCATTTTTTATGCAACAATCAGAAATATTATTAAAAAAAACAGTAATTATGTATAGGAAAGAAAATAGTTGTTCTCCATAATTACTGTAATTTTTGGTCTAGAAAAGTGCACGATCGTTTCTTTTTCCATTTACATTACGAGCTTAAAAACCAAAATTGCATTGAAAATTACAAATTAATAAAAACATTTCACATGTTAATGAGAGCACATGTAATATTAAATGAATGTTTTAAATTCGAAATTGCAATATGCAAATTTCAGTTTAAAGAAATATTTACTTTTTATATTCTTAATACCATCGTTTCACAGAAAACGTATTTTTGGGAATAATGTAAATATACAGCGTGTCCCAGGATTGACGTTACAAGAGGTGTGCGGAACTAAAAATCTTCGAATCGCAATTTAACCTTTCGGAACTAAGCCCTGCTTGATTTGAAACTTATTTTTACTTTATTTTCAATGTTTTTAAAATCAAGTAGGCCTTGACAGCTGGGAAAAGAACATTTTTGTTTCAGGTAAAGTATCTTTTTCGTTTACAGTATGTCAAAATGTTTTAAAGAAAAGTTGTTCAGAATGAAAAGTTATGGCGTTGTGAATGATCGGCTTACCTTGTTAAAATCCATTATTTGTTAATTTCGTTTCAGGTAAAGTAGGCCGATCATTTAGAAAATTTGCACAACTTTTCACTCTGAACAACTTTTTTTAGTAACATTTTACCATACTGTGAACGAAAAAGGAAGTTTTTGCTCAACTGTCAACACCTACTTGATTTAAAAAAAATCAGTAGTATACTAAAAATAAGTTTCAAACCAAGCAGGGCTTAGTTCCAAAAAGATCAAATTATGATTCAAAGATTTTAGTTCCGCGCACCTCTTGTAACATCAATCCTGGGACACGCTGTACATTACATTCCAATACGTATTTACTATTCCATTTGGGAATAAATGCAATGAGAGCATTTATTGGCGAAATATACAAATATCAATTTGAAATAGAATTTTCTACCTAAAAACGTTTTCGTTTTTCGATTAATTTCGGAAAGTAACTGAAATACTAAATATAAGTCTTCAGTTCTTTTACACGTATTTCAATTGCTTTAAAAACGTTTCAGTTACTTTCAGAGTGCTTTAATCACTTTCAAGGCGCTTTCAATTACTTTAAAACTGCCTCAAGTACCGAAACAAAGTATTTCAAATATCAAGTACTAAATAGCTTCTTTTAAAGGCGATTGGAGCGCAGTGATTGAAGTCCTAAAAGTGTTTAAAGTACTACATTGAAGCACTTTATCAGAGCGCTTTACCCAGCTGTGGTGTAAAAAGGATTCAAGTGAAAGAGAAGATCGCTCAAAGTATCTGTCATGAACACTGTTGAATTTTCTAATCATTAGCTGTGTTATCCACGAATACAATAGTTTTCAAAGTATTAATATCGTTACGACAGTACTAAAGTAATTTCTGTAATTTTTCTCATAATTTACGACTATATGCATATCTTTTTGTAAGATTAAGTTAACTACCAAATCACTAAAGGCAGTCTGTTCAATAGAATGTAAATTCTACGAATATGAATTAAAGTCATTTCTCTCAATATATTTTTTATTCCTTTGATTTGTGTTATTGCCTTTGGTTTAAGACGACTCGACCATACTTCGCAATTAAAGGGATTACAATCCACCGCAAGTAACGTTACAGCCTTTTAACTGTTCCTTAATTATTGTCATTTACATAAATCAAAACTGATGGTAAAAACTTTAATTAATCTTTTTTAAAAATCAAATGGCTATGTTAAAAGGCAATTTAATTTATGACATCTCGCAAAATTACATATTTTATACCAGGTGTTTATTAGTATTTTTATCCTAGGTAAGTACGTAGTAAAATATTACCAAAGTCTAATACCAAGACAAGAAGATGCAGCATGAACCTTTACGACCGATTTATATGCACATAAACTGGTGGTGTTTGAATTTAAAACGCCTTATAATATGCATTTACTGACGTATACGGTAAAAATACGAGGTAATTCAAA
Organism: Dynastes maya; assembly: GCA_029619315.2. NCBI lineage: Eukaryota > Metazoa > Arthropoda > Insecta > Coleoptera > Scarabaeidae > Dynastes > Dynastes maya. Next base: position 51,242,650 of record JAROYE020000003.1, on the reverse strand, counting down.
ACCGCAGTGGAAGTTAAAGGAAATCGGAGGCACGTAGTTAGTATTGGATAAACCGTATATATCCGCCGTTATTGGGAAAAATAACATTCTGCGCTTCTTTAAAATGCGATTTCTTTACCATTTCGTTTTGTAATTTTATCGTTTTCGACGTTAGTTATAAGACAAAGGTGTTAAACGCTTTTTTATCGTTTTCTTTTTAAACCACAAATGACTATCGTCAGATGTGCTCGCGGATTTTATACTTTACTGTATATATGCTTGTTTCTTTTCCTCTTAATTTACCAGTTTACTAAATTGCCAACTTAGCTGTAAAAGATCCAAATTGGGCAATTTTGTGAGTACTTATAACATTTTCAATTGCATTCCGTTAAGCAAGCATATCTTGTATAGCTTGAACCTTGTTGCAGCCCTGCAAAATGGTTGGTTTTAAATCTTAAACTATTCCTATTTAACGTAATATAAATAAAATTAATATGCAAAAGCTTTCTGGAAAATACATTGCAATAGGGATGTTCATAATGCAATAGATTTTGTTCCTCTTTACTGATTGAACTATGCAATGAACTGGGAATGAAAATCATGTGTTTATTTGTGTTTTAAGTATGTCGGTTGATCATTTGTCTAAGAAATGTAGCAAATATTGCCAAAAAATAGTAATATACGCATCAGACAACCTGTAGTAAAAATACAATAGAAAAAATTGTTGCTAACATCTTTGTATAAATTGTAAAACAACTTACTAACAAGGAAACACAGGTAAGTGCATTTCACCGATTTAAATGAAACTTTGTGGGTTTATAGACCGATTTAGTGTAAGAACAACGGTGACTGTCTTGGCTGCCCAACTGCCCACTGACGGGGTGTAAAGCACCCCAAGCTCAACGCTACCCTTCGCTGTTTGCTTCAATAGCTCAGAAACTATGGGAGATATCAAAAAAAAGTTAGGACAAGATTTAAACTGTTTTACATACTCTTAATTATGATGTAAATATTTTCTCTATAACGAAAATTTATTTAGGGAAACAACCTCTTACCCCATTTTTTTTTTTGCAAATCTCGTAGAAGGTTTGTTACCCATGCATTCCCAAAGGGGATATTACACGAGCAAAAACACTCAATTTGAGAGGCAAAAATCTACAGCAATTTTGATACCACGATGATGTCTCATCAGTAGGTGTTAGGAATATTGAAATCGTTTGTGAATAATGGCAACACATTTGCGTAGAATGTCGTCTCCAAACTTTCGTGGCATAGATGACGGAGTGGATCTTTAGGTTTTACTAGTTTGTGTAAGGGTATTTCGTCTCGGAATACTGGAAGATTTGCCTTCCAGTATTCCGAGACACCCTTTGCTGAATGATAGCACTGTTTTGCTGTCTTTGGCGAGCCTGATATGAAGCTTGATTTTATCCGTGTGTGTGGTGTAAGTGGCTTTTCTGTAGACTGCCATAAGGGTTTGGTCCAATAAAAGGCAGATTCGCTGCTTCTTTGGCTAGTTTATCCGTCTTTTCATTTTCCTCGGTGGCTAGGGATCTACCGTAACATAACGTGATTTATATTTTACGTCCCAACTGCCTTAGAGTCTATGTACATTCATGTGTCGAATGGTGAGTTGGATAGATTCGCTAAAGTGTTGAATGGACATATTTTTAGTTGAATGACATATAAATGTGCAACACTTCGTTGTTTGTGGGATGAACCAATTCCTTTCTTTCAATGCAGTTGGTACAAACATTAGCTTATTTATTTCAGCACACCGTGGATTAGTTATTTTTCTGGTGCTGGTAAATCTCCTAAAGCAGAGAGTTGAAGCAGTCGATCTTGACGTTTCGCAGTTTTTTCGAGCTCCTTTGTCTGGATAGCAATTATGACAGCCCTCTTCTCTCCTTGTATGGTAGTGACAAGGTACTACTTCAACTTTTCAACTTTTAACTGCGGCGTGAGGAAAAAGTGTGTTTACATGCAGAAAACGAACATTCTACATCTAGTGACGTTATATTTGCGTAATTAAAATCTTTGGAACAACTTAATGGTCTTGTTGACTCACCTTCACAAATTTGTCTTAATGTGTCAAAATCAGAATCTTTCTCTAAAACACTTTCAAACCTTTTTAGAACACAAACATTTTTTGCGTCTTCTACCTCGTATAGCTGTGCGTGAACATGTTGCACCATTTGCAGAGATTCCATTAACGACACCGAAGGATTTTGTAATTTTTTTATTGCCTCCTCTAGTCCGAAATAATTGTTCTGAATACGGGCTTTCCTTGATAGCCGCAGCTTCTTTTGGATAGAATTGTAAAACCACATTCTTAATGTTCTCAAAATATTTATGATAATAAAACGCGGCCTGTAACCATGTTCCCCAACGTGTAAGAATAGGATCTGAGGCATACGGGAGCACAGTCTGTGAAATTTGCGAATACGTTTTGGGGATTTGACAAACACTGCTTTTATATGCGTTATTAAAGCGTCTACCTCAGGATAACATTTTCTAATACTATCCGCCACATGACTAAAAGCATGAATTTTACACGTAATATGTAACAAGTTAGCACAATGTTTTTTAAGAGACCGGCCTACAGAAAGCCTGTTTGCGGCACCATCACTCATAAACATCAACAGTTGGTTTGTTGAAAGTTCAAACTTTTCCAATGTATTTAACATTAACTTTGAAATTACTTCGGCAGTACATTGTTGTACTGGTCTGGAAGCTAGTAGAATTGAAGGTGACGATTGATGTGGTTCCATTGTACGTACCATTACATTAACCACATAATGTTTTTTACGATCTGTTGTTTCGTCCACACATAACCACAGTTTTTTATCTTTCAACTTCGATTTAATTATTTTTTCAACATGTTCGCGAGCAGATGGCACAATTCTTTGTAACGATGCCCGACTTGGTAATTTGCAGTCCGAATATTTATTCCAAAAGAAGACATATGCTTCTTTGTCTAGTAAATTAAACGGTAGATTACATGCAATAAAGGTAACACATAAATTAAATTTAAATTTGTCATAGTGTCGTGTGCAATTTTTTTTTAAGAACATTGAACACATTAAAGGGATATTACAAACTACACATTGTATTTTAACGCCATCATAATTTAGGTCAGGCATTTCTGCTATAAATCCTGTAACTTTGTCCAACATTGGTCGTTTTCGCGACGTAGGTAACATTTTTAAAACAAACGTAGAACTACGAAATAGTATTTACGGCAGCGTACATGTATACACAACAGATCTGGTTGAGACTCGCAGTTATACTGAGGGTTGTATCGAACCACCGCCACTGCCCGTTGGCACTAGTGAGCAACTCTACTTATTAAACATGCTTTAGTTCATAACAAATAGCATATATTAGTTATGGTACATAGAGTATGTTCTTAAAATGGATACTCCTTTATTATAGCTATATCTTTAAGATAGCTAGCAACTTGGTGTAGATTCTCTTAATACTCAGATTTAATTTATAACAGACAGACAAAACATGCAATTTATTGTGAGCTGTCATAAAGTTGCAACATTAATAGCTTTTTGCGAGAAGTTAGATATATTTAATTCTACTTTATGCTTCTATAAAGGATATTGTTTCTAGTTTAACTTTAGAGGTGCGATTGCCTCGCAGATACATTGGACATTCAAATTGTGTATTTGAATTGTAATATAAAGGTGCGTATGTCACGCTAATTTATACCTATTAATATACTAGGGAGTATTTATAACCAATTGTATGTAGATGTGAACATGCGTGACGCGATGGGTGGTTCGCGAGTAATGATACTATGTTTTACCTATAATTTCCAGATTGATGATAACGTAAAAGCCTATAGGTAAGCAAGCATTCTTAGCATACATATCTTTCTAAATGGGCGCTGTATCCTCCAGCAAAAATTTGCGTTATTACTTATTACGATAATGGCTCAAATGGATCCTACAAGGAAACTTAATAGGCGTTATGGTTTCCTCATAACAGAACGGTTAGCGTGGATTGATGTTTTTTGTCACAACTAACAAGTGATTTACTGAAAATTCATTTTAAGTAATTTATTATGAGAGCTGCGATAGTAAACAGAAAATATGTGCATAATGTTATTGCATTATTATATTGGTTTTCCAAATAAAATAAAGTAAAGCCAGTATAGATGCAATTAAAGCTTTGAAAAAGGGAAATGCAAGCACTAGAAAAAACAAAGCACAATACAGTGAAATCGCTAAAACTGATGCTTTCTTAAACGGACATTTCTCTTCAGCGGGCATTTTTTATTGATTCAAGCTGGATTATTATTTTTAATTTGTATCAAAAGTCTTCTAAGTACTGCACAGTTAAATACACTGTTTAAATGCACAGTAGAGAGTTACCGGGTAATTTCGTTTCTGGAATTAGCATCTTGGTAAATTTATATACATATTGTGGTTTGTTCCTATTAATAAGTTGATTTCAGCAGTTAAAAATTGATGATCAGTTGGCAATATACGTATTGTAATATCATTTTATTACAACGTCGAAGGTAGCTGTCATTACCGCCATGTGGAGTGACCCCACCCAAGTGTAGTCCATTCAAGTGATCCTTTTTCTGACCTATTTTCAATTTTTCAGCGGCTTTTGTATCCGTGAGGCTCCCCTCTCTCCGGGTTACAGGTTTTATTAAGTAAATCTATCTCCAGTCAACGACAATTCCGAGGAAAGGGCTAGTGTAACATTTTCCTACATGTATACGGAATAAATTCCATTTCATCTTTATTATAATATTGCATATTAAATATCAATTTGTAAGAAGACGTCAAGGTTGATAGAAAATATCCGCATTGTACAGTTGCCGATATTCATTGTGAAACAGTTGGAAATTAGATCGCGAACCCGTATGGCATATTACAGGCTGCAATATGGTATTTTTAAAGAGAAGAAATTTTAGTTGAAATTATATTGTAAGAATTTAAAATGTTATCTACTTGAAATGCGTATCGTAATTGGCCCTGAATTTTGACAAATGCTATCGGGAACAAAGGACCGAAGGGACGTGATGACAATCTGCCTCTTTAGTTCGAGTTGCATTTAAGTGTTGTAGTGTTCAAATTTTACTTCAAGTAGAAGTTGAATTCAAGTTTAATTATTCAAAAGAACGCGGCGTTTTTATGTGACGCGTTACCAGAAAGAGCGCGTTAACGTCAAGTTTTGGGGTTAGTTACTATTCTATCAATTTAATTTTTGCAAAATGTTATTATTTGCAATTTATTTTTCTTAAATTGCCGAAAGAGTGTCTAGGTGACACTCCCGGATCTATCGACCGTGAAAATTATAAAGAAAATGAATTATCAAAATAGGTTTTATTATAGACTGTTTCCAATAAATATTTTATTTGTGTTTCGTATTATGTTAGCAGTATATCATTACAGCGAGTGTGAATGCTACCATTAATAACTTATGAAGAAATTTTTGAATAAAATGGAAGGAGGTGGTCTTCTGAAAATTATACATACCAATTATAGCTAACTAAGTCATTAAATAAGTGTTTGCTCAAGAGTGGTTTACGCAAATAAGTAATATAACACAAATAGAAATCTTAGTGAATAAACTGAATTACTGGAAAACAAATGCGAAATTGTAAATCACTCATGCATTTTTCTAAATCAAAGAACAATGTTTCTAAGTATTCTGCTGAATCTCGTTTAGTCAATTTTGCCGAACAGTAACGTTACTTATAAAAATTTCAACGTTCCACAAACATCTCTTCGTTTTCACCAGGGATTTGTACGAAATTCAAAATATCTTCATTGCCGTCACTGCCATGACCTGTCATCCGTTTTAATAACATCTACCTTGTCTAGGTAAATAAAGGCTACCTTGTTAGTACAGTCGCTTGGAAAATGAATTCAATTTTTTTTAAATAACTCAACGGAAAAGTGGGTAGATACAGGAAATATAATATGATTTCTGTACGACATTGTTGGTACTTTAATAAATTCGTTCTTTATGTCATTCATAAAAGTTTCAAAAATCTTTTCATAGCAAATACAAAGAACAGATATTCCAATATAATGCAATGAATATAGTTTTAAGAAATAGATCTTTATCCATAATATTGTTTACCAAATTTTCCCTACTTTCAGAGATAGTTCTAATATATCTGATCCTGGATTGTGCCAAAAAGTACTTCAAAAATATCACTTTATTTCCCGCAAATACTTGGTGTCCGGTGTGTACAAGACATCCCTAAATGTTTTCAACACAAAAAATGTTTACTGAAATACTTGGGAGAATGTATTTGATTTAAGTGGTGTTTGCCGTGTTTGTTGCACTAATGTTATATCTAAAGATCATGTTTAGCGAACCGTCAAGTATACATTAGTGCAACAAACACAGCAAAACCCAAAATACACTACTTCGATGGAAAGTAAGCGCGAAGACTGCAGTTTTATAAAATGTAGTTATTCCATTTTTATCTTAAAAGTTTTAAGCGAAAGATCGATTATTAATATTATATCTGTATTCCAAATGAACCTATCAAAAAAAAATATTGCATTTTGCTTACAGCAAAGACGTTCCTCTAGAGTAGAAGGCACAGCGATTTTGCCTAATAATAATACTGAAAGTACTTTGGTTACGTACTTAAAGTGAAACATGTGAACAGAATAACATTGAGATCATACACTCAAGAAAATAGGTATTACCTCAGCTATGAGAAATACGATTTATTATACCTTTTATTATCTCAGGGACAGCCAAACTTTTTTAATAAGTATTTTAAAATGAAGCAAAATCGCAAAAATATGTGATATATTAGTAGAGTGTCTCGGCCAATACCGGAACCTCCTCCTTGACCTTGCATCTGCATAGGTTAAGGTCAATGAGAAGGTTCCAGGATCGGCTGAGACCGGTCAAGGTCAACCCTGATGTCAAGGTTAATGCCAGTCCCAATGTCAAAACCAACCCTAAGGTCAAGGGTCATCACCAGGGTCAAGGCCTTGAAAGAATAAGCTAGGTCAAGGTCAATGAGGAGGTAGTAGAATGTGGAGATTTCACAATGTAAAGGTTTTGCTATTAGTTGGGAGGTATCAAGGTCAGAAGTTATATCACTCCTCCAGGCTAAGACTGCATTTCAAGGTTGATGATTGTGTATAAAAGGGTTGCGGTAGCGAATAGATGTTAGTATTAAAAGTGGTAACCATGGACAGCAGATATAGTGACGGAAGAGAAACTTGTGAATGTTATCATAAGAATAAAGAAAGTGTATCCAATAACGTAAATGTTGATGAAGGTAATTCTTCGGAAGATCCTGATACAGAACCATTTGAATTAGGTAAGTCGAGCAATTTTTGATATAAAGTAAATTTATATATGGAGACGTTTCTGCGAGAACAATGGAATATACCATTGTTAGGAAAGGGAATATATTTAGTAAATAAAAGCCATTCCAAATGGATATGTGTTGGTTTGTCTGCAGATATGAATTTTGAACCGCCTGTATAGATCGTAAGAGTAAAGAAGCAATGTTTGTCTTTTTGTGAGTGTGAGTGGAATCACTTTTTAATGGAGAGCAAGAAGCTGAAAAGATATTTTAAATATTGTGGTGGAGCATTTACAGCTGTTACTAGTCTCAATTTGCTGATATCTAGCAAATGTTTCGATGGAGTTACTAGAATACTTAAAATGGGAAAAACTGGAGACTGCGTATATTTACCATACGAAGGTTTGTTGGAGCTGCTTCGTTTGGAAGATGTTGTGGAATTCCGTTTAGCGCTTTTATAAAGTTTAAAGTATGAAGAATTTTATAAGGGAATGGTGGATTATTTAGTTGGAAGTCATATTGGCGCAGTAGATTTAAGTGCAAAATTAGAGGAAATGTTGAATGGAGTGGTGTTCGAATGTGAATAGAAATTATTAAACAAGAAATGGCTCATAATAAAGTGTATCAAAATCACACTATTACTTTGTGTACTATCTTTTTTAGAGTGTGATAAAATCATTAAATAATTTCAAATTTTCTTTGCTTAATAATCTAATACCATAAAATTTTGTCAGTGGTATAGAATACATTTGGTATTAAGTTCTTCCTTAAAGCAGTTTCCAATTCAACACCCGCTAAATTTCGTCAACAAGTTTCGTGTCTGTGGAAGTAACTTTTGAATTTGTTACTTGAACTTAAAATTAGACAAACTAGTAAAAGTAAAAATAGAGAAGTGCGTCGTAATTTCCGTAGATCTATGTGCGATTTGGCTGATTGGATTTGTGGTTGTGATGTAAGTAATGCGTTTTATTGCTTCGTGTGCATTATATTTTCAAACGATTCCAAAGGAACGAAGAATTGCTCTGAAGTTTATATCTATCTAGGGTAAGACATACATTTACTTTTTTGCCACTCCGTAAATTTGATCACGAGCCGCCATTGTCTATTACATTCAAATCTTGCATTAATTGTGTATTAATGGAAAAATAATGGTAATAGTTACTAATGTGATTCATACCTTTATGGAAACGTATAATACAATGTTGCGAAGACCCCTACTGCAAGTACATAAATACAAAATTAAAGTAAACTAATAACAGCTACTTCGTTATAGAACTGGCGTATCTATACCGAGAAGAACGTGATTGCTTTTCGAGACCGAAAGCGAAATCTATGTAACTGAAGTATTCGTTGTACGCATACCATGGATTGATGCGTGCATAATGGCTACTCACGTTGTAATAATAGAATATCGTCGTCCGTACATGCCTTACACGCTAACAAAAAAGTAAATACACAAGTACTTATAAAGAGTTACGGCGGCTTACCTATCTCTCTGAAGGCTGGAAGCTGCTGCCAACAGGTTATCAGCGAACAAGATCCAGACACACCGTGACATTTGCAGGTCACTTTAGATTTCTTTATTACCGCCTGAAAAACAGAATAGAGATTCGTGTTAGTACAAGGGGCCGTACTTAAATGTTTTTATTAGCGTTTATAGAATTTTATTGATGTTGCAATGTCGGACGTAAGATAACAGAATTATGAAGAAAGTATGTGTTCCGGATAAGTATAAAATAAATGTTTATGAATAACTATCATCAATTATGTGGAGGCATTCAATCAGTGGCGGCGCAAGCATCTTTGGTGCCACCCCGCAGTTATCTAGCGTTGAGCCTCACCCCCTTACAGCTACAATGTTATAATAAAATAAAAAAAGAATTATTGCTTTTCACGAATTCCATTTTTACCTTATCGCACATGTTTCTTTTCGTCGAGCCTAGTGCACGAGTTAAGATGGCTTCCCCCTTGTAATTTTTTTTGATACTAAATTGCTAGTAAATTTATCTCTTCTTTGAGTAGAATGTTACTTCGTAGTATTTGCAATTAAAGGTTTATTTTAAAAGCTTTATACATTTAACAATTTTTTTTCTTTGGCAAATTACTGAAGATCCTTTTCTCTCTTTATTTGAATGAATTTTTAGATTCTATATTAAATTACTAGTGAAATAAATTCCTTCTCATTTTTTTTCTTTTCGATATTTATTGAACACAAATACGTTTTCACTTCATTCTTTCCCTGATTTCGCTCACCTTAGTTTCCGTTTTTGCTGTTTTTTTTTCTTGTACTTCTAGGTACTTATAAACCCAAGAACAATTATTCTAACTGTGGTAGCAAATCCTTAGCAAGTTACGACCTAAGAAGCGGTACCATGTGTTAGGAAAGAGCTATCCACCTGCCCGGAAACGACGCCCAGGAGCCAGGTTTTTAGACAAGAACACCTAGAGTAACAGCAATACTATTTTGATTTTTATATGAAAAACCACACATAACTAAAATTCGATTATCTTTTTTATTGTTAAATAATTTTTTTTGTTCAAATAAAATCGTTGTTAAAATTTCAAAATCCACGTCTCATAAATATTTCCACACATCAAGGAGAGGTGCAACAAAGTTTTTGGCGCTTTTCTTAAAAAAGCCCCTGGCGCCCTTATTTGTGCATATCATTTACCTCAACTTTGATGGACCTCTGCCATACCTCGCGCTGAGCCCTGTCCTAGCTGGAGGCACAGTAAAACCAACCTTTTTGGGGTGGTTATAATTGCTTCATGTTAGTAAATTCATTGAATTAGGCTTAGATTCTCATTGTTAGTATAAGGTTTCAGTCTTTATTTTGGGTCTTTTATGGAAATTATGAATATTCATGTATCTTTAGTAATCAGGTCCATATTACGTTAATATTGCTATCAAAGGAATGTAAGCAAGCCTAAATCGGATGTTATGTAATACCATATAAACATTAGCTGTAAAACTTGTCTAAAATAAACGGAGATGCGGCCAAACACAAACATTGTTTAATTAATTAATTCTTATTGAAATAAAGACGCTAACGCTTTGACAAGCCAAATTTCATATACGGCGATGTCGTCTTTAACTTGCAATAAATAACCTAATCGGTAGTATAGCCGCTTCAAACCATTAATCTTTTGTTTGGGAAAGAACGTACCTACGTAAACGTGTTTAATATTCTCATACCGCGGTGTAACACTATGTTAAAAAGAATGGTGGGTTACACAACAACCGTAAATTCATTAATGATTTCGGTGAGATGGATGGTTTTATAGCGTGAAGAGTGACAACAGTAATATTAATGGTCGTTGAACATTTATGTTCTGTGAAATCTCAACAACTATTTGTTTTTGTTTCACAGATGTTTTGTTACAAGTTTCAAGTGTTAGTTTATGTTATACAAAATCATTTTTACTATTAAAAGATGTAGTATTGAAAGAGTGATTTTATTGTGTGTAGGTACTTCTGTCATCGTGATAAATTATGTGTGTACACACAACTAGTTTACACAATCTCACAGTTGCAAAGTAAATTTACTATTGTCTCTAAGTGGGTAAGAAATGTATGTTTGACGTTTGTAATCGTTCTTTCATTCTTCATCATTGCACTAGCAACAGATTTTAAAAAATGTTTTTGCACTTGTTTACCATAAAATAAGGAAATAGACATGGGCAATTGTGCACGTGAAGCAGTTTGTAGAAGCTTGGCGACTGCGATAGTTAAAAAAAGTCAGAACGACGTTTAGGTGTTAAGGATAATGAAACAACAAAGATTAACACACAACGATCTCTACATTCAATGAAAGATAGGCAGCAGTAAACAGCCGAAGAAATCGCCCATTTTATTTGTCTATAAACTTCCTACAGGAAGTTACTGCTGTAAAATTGTTGAATTATAAAAAATTGCGCCAAAACAACTGCCAGTTTCTTTCTTGAAAAATCATTTAAAACTTCTTTAAGCGTAAACTTTCTCTAAAATTATTTTCCTTAAAAAACTCATTTTATAATCATGTATACCTTCCTAAGGTCACACAGAATAACATAAAATTATTAAAGTATGACGATGTGGACTTATTATTATGATTAAAATGAAATGCAGACCAGTACATGTTGCAACATGTAAAGTTAAGAAGCAAATGAATTTTTGTATTTACTGTCTTTTAAACATTACATGTCGTGAGTAGAGATAGAAACGTTGCTTTTTTTCGACAATAAAATCAATTCCGGAACGTATATAGAGTGTCACGAGGAACTGCATCGATCGATCGAGTATACGTTGGAAAATTCTGAAAACTTCGTAATATACTAAAGCCTACATGTACTACTCAACTGAAATATTTTCAATTATCTAAGATTTCTGGTTGTACCGGAAGTAGCTGTCTACTTTGTGATTTTAAATAAAACATCTACACACACTGGTCCAGGTCCCACCGGGGTGTGAGATACATTGTACGTAGCGCGATCTGGCATACTTGCATTTATCCCCAGCGGCCAGCCTCGCCGCGCGCAACTATCGTAGCTCTGAGCTGCCCATCTGACACACTCTTTGTCTATCTATGCGCTCGCAAGGTTCTAACTAGTGATCGTGGAGGAGAGAGAAGTGAGGGTTTGTTCGTTGATTGAAATGAGCGAACCTTGCTCTAGCCGGCAAATTGCAGACGAAATCGGTGTTAATAGTACTGTGAAACGTATTTTGAAACGCAACAAATACAAAAGTTACAAAGTTCAAAATTGCCAGGAGATTTTTCTTCTTAGTAAAGTAACATTGTTAGAATTTCAATTTATTTCGTATAATTATCGAAGTTATTTTTCTTTAGTTTAATTTTATAGGAATCGTTGTTTATTTTCCTACTTAGGGTTACTTTTTCGTCCTGCTACATCGCATAGCAGCAACAAAATTAATATAAGAAACTGTAATTTCTAACATAATCTGAGAATACAGAAAAATTAGGCAGTAATTCTGTATCAACACATTTTGTCGAAAGGCGCTGAATTATAATATTACGTGATTGAGCGGACATGCGTGTTTATAATATGCGTGCGTATCGCTGCTCGCTTTATGAAATACTACGACTGGATAGGATCTCTCAGCGAGACTCGAATGCTCTGTTGTCATTCACAGTGGCAAGCCCCCGTTCGTTCAATTTTAAGGTTTACTTGATAAAATAGCTATGTTGCTATTTCTAACCATATTCGAAATATTAGCATTTTATGAAAATTTTGGATAGATGGACTAGTGCATGCGAACATTTATAACGGTCAAAGTGTTTAACTTAGAAAATTAAAATTTTCTAGAACTGTATAGGGCAGGATTAGAAACCGAATGAATCTTTCGAAAACGTTCTGCAGCTTGTCCGACAATTACGATTAAACTTTCAAATGGAAAAAGTGTCAAAACTTAATCTTTTTAAATACAACTACTTATTTTTCTTTGTCTTATCAAACTGCTGTTATAAAGAAACAAAATAAGTGTAATATTCATGACACATCTAAAATGGAAATTGTTTTATATACTACCTGGTGCCGTGTTTCCCATGACTCGAGCCAGCTGTAGCTGGTTGGAAACTATTCTAGAAATTACATTTTAAAATAAGTAATATTTCAAAGTAACGTAATTTAATGTATTTCTTGTCAGTGTTGAAAAATAAACCATTTTCTTCACAAAACTACCACTTATTCCTTCATAAGTTTGAATACTATCAAATAACTGAAACCTTTTAGGAAAAAATGTTATAATTTGAGATATTACATGCCTTAAAGTGTAATTTCTAGAATAACTTCCTTTCATGTCCTAATTCACCGAGCAGATGAACAAAATGCACCAAAAATATGTGAATTTTTCACGTAATTTTCAATAATTCTTGATAACAACTCAAAACACCCGAGGAGTGCCACTAATTCCCGTTTTTTATTAGTTATATCAATTACGAATACTTTAAGTGGATTAGATGTTGTAAATGTGAAGTGATCCTGAAAAAAAGACAAATTCTTTATTTTTAAGATAGGACAGTGATTTCATATTTGAGTGTATCTGATAACTTTAAACAACTTTTCATACTATTTTCCTCTATTTTGAAAAATAAGGGTACTTTACTCTTGAACCTATTCCAATTTTAAATGCTCACCCTGTATACGGTAGAAGATAAATTGCGTTTAATGGGTGTCAAGTTGGTTTTAAAAGGTGCTTAAACTTTCTGCATTACTACAATTTTATAAAAGTCTATACAAAAAAAGTCCCATATGGTGCGTACTTTTTGATACACGTTGTATATCAAGATGTTGCTTCATTTCTTCAAAAATGGTTTTCTAAAGTATTTTTCTTTCTATTTGTACCCTTTTAACTTCTTTCAAAGTCTAGCACAAATCAATTTTCGGTTATACGTACTAATCCGAAATCATAACGATACCCAATCATTTCCGCAAATCATATCGAACTGGAAATTTTGTCTTATTTTTACTAGATGCATGCTTTACCGATTAATTTATTAAGATATTGAGAATGCTACCATAAAAAAATAAGTAAGATAATTTGTACGGATCACAATAGCCATACTCCTCTTGTAATTCTTTTATAATTTTATCTTATACATTGTTAGGTTGCCTCTTCATCGGTATTTTATTATTATTTATTATTATTGTTATTATATAATCTTAATTTTTATGACTTAAAATTTGTGGAATATAAGTTAACGCACTCTAATTTCTTTTAAATAAAAGCAATACACCATAATTAAAAAAAATAAGAGTCGAAAAATATAAAAAAGCAAGTTTGAACAAATGTAATCCCATCGAAACGTTTTAAGGAAAACTATTCCGAAATACTTTCTTGAACAGCTCATCTCTTCCATACACACTTAAAAGGTTAAAAAACTACAAACAAATGTATTATTTACAAATTCTCACCCTAAGAAAAAATATTTACGACTACACGTCAAACGCACGTAATGTATCTCCTTCACGCTAACGTTGCGATAACGCAGCACTAACACGCTCCAATATGTGATTAGACATTCCAGATATATCAGTTCCTGGGGGAAAGAAATCATGATAAATCTATAGAGGGCACTAGAAATATTTTACAAACGTGTTGAAAATTAGACAAAGGACTGCAATGTACAGAATTATTTTTGTTACCATTATTACTACTGACCATCTAAAAAACCCGTTTCATACTCGTAAATAGTAACTTTCTGTGGCGCGAATTTTTAAAATGCGAATGACGTCACCGATCTATTTTAATTACACAAGAAAGGTAGTTCTGTATTTTAATTTAATTATGTAGGTATAATTAATACATTATAAATGCTGCAAATTATAGATATATTTTATTAGTGTAGTTTTCCAAGTTAAGCAAGCAACAATTGCAGATTAAGAAAAGTAGTGCAAAACAAAATAACACAGAAGAAATGAATTTAAAATAATCGAAAAATTAAAACATTTTTATTTAAGATGATAATGAAGCATCGCTCAAACTGTCCGAGTCACAATCGCCATCTGGCTCAGTTGAAATTATGAGTTCCTCCATATCATCAATCAGCCCGTCCAACGCCCACATCTTTTCTTCTTCTTTTAATATATGCTCAACACATTTCTTCCAATTGCTGTTTGTCACGTTTTTAATAACATCTAACAACAATTGTTTTACTTCTGTCATTTTAAATGTCGTGTTTTTTGCAGTAACTTCATTCTTTATTTGAGCCCAGATCAGTTCTATTGGGTTAAGTTCGCAATGATACGGAGGCAGTCTTAAAACCAATTTTTTGGCAGCTGATGCCATTTCATCAACAACATATTTTTTATGGGCTCAATATTCTTCAATCGTAGCCAATTGTTGTAACATTTTGGCAAACCACTCTTTAAAAACATTACTGTTTATTTCCCCATGATAATCGGAGGTTTTCTTCAAACACTAACAATCCGTCAGCAACAAACCTATCTTCCGATCCAATATGGAGAATTATTAAACGGCGTCCTTTTCCAGCAGGATGTTTCAAACCGGATGAAACCCCTTCTATAAATGCATGCCTGTGACTTGTGATGCTTGTATCAACCCAGATCTTTCCTCTTGCATGACCTTGGTTCGGCCATGTTTCATCCAAATAATATACTTTTTTTCCTTTTGAATAATAGTCTTTAGATATGTTCGCCTCCATCGAACAATCTCCTCTTTTTCAATAAGGAAGCTCTTTCTGTCTTTTTTCATATACCTGTAAAACCATACAATATGTATTTATAACGTTATTCAAATATATAAAAGTCACCTAAAGTTAATATTTAAAAAAAGTCTATACAAAGATGAACGACTCATTCTTGGAATGTCATCACGATCTTTGATGCCCCCTAAAACCCCATCGATAGTAGGTGCTTCATTCTTGTAAAAAAAAACAATGCACTAGTTGTCGTGTTGCAGTCTTCGTATTTTTATCAAATGTGGCAAGCAAGGAGGGTCGACCATCGCTATGTTTTGGAGAAGACACCTTCCCTTTGATTTTATATTCTTTAATTATGTTGTAGACACTAGCTCTACAAATTCCTGTAAACAAGCATAGCTGCATTGGATAATACATATATGTACAAGTATTATATGTATCCTACCCATAACACTTTTAATATGTGATACAATCGCTCTCGTAGACTTATATTGTTTATCCAAAATGCAATTCCTGTATGTACATGTTTATAATAGTATCCTTCTCAGTTAGAGAAAAGTATCTGTATGACAAAGGCGTTTTTTAGGGGGGAACTAATAAGTCTCGTGATACCCATTTCTTTTACAATATCCCACATTGTTCTTTCACCTAGCCCAAGCTGTATTGCGGTCAGTTTGACAGCTGCCGACTTGGAATTGTACTGCTTAAGGTCCAGATACGAATTATAAGCCATAAACCTTTGCTTACTGCTAACAGGCTTTCCCGGAGGATTTTTTGATGGCCCTGCTGGTGGGTTAAGTACCTCTTTATCAGCCATACCAAAACTGTTGTAATAAATACTGTTATCAGTATCATTTTATATAATTATTGCAAGAATACCTTCAAATGTTCAATAGTAGCAAGTAGAGCTCTAAAAAGAACTATTTTGCGACATTTTGCTTATAAAAACACACCGAACGACAATAAAAAGCAATAAATACAAAACCAAAGCCAACAAAGATGTTTGACAAATGACTTTAGATATCGGTGATGTTTCGTTTTATCCAACTTAATTTCATTTACAGAATATCACTGAATACAATGCTTTTTGTGTATGTGAATTTGCCTCGTCTAGTAGCCAATCACAAGCCAGGAATTTTTGGCCTATCTATTTTATCGCTGCAGTCTTACAATGAATGAAATATAGTTAGCCTAATTTCATATGAAAGTCACTGCTTTCGATAAGACCAGTTTAAAATTGATGTTGAACAAAACTTCAAGATGGCAGCTTTTGAGATACTCGAATCAACTTTCTTAAGTTAAATGGACGCCATATTGGATTTTTAGGTTGCTGAATAGAATTTTTTATTCTCTTTTCAACGATGTAAGATAGCATATAACTGAATAAAAGATACCAGTGAAATTAATTGTTTTTACATTTTAATCAAGTAGGTTTGTGCCTTCTTAAAATTCGCGATGCATATTCCTATCTAGTTTAAACGCTTTGACATTTGGTTGTTTTCTTTCCGGAAAATTAGTTAAATAAGTTTGGGTAATAAGATGGGAATTTTTATAACACTTGATAAATGCGCAGAATATATCGTAGCTTTCAATAATTGGAAAATTCGCCATAATTTTTAAAATTTGTAATCCAAATAACTGCAGATAACACTCTAGCTTAGGTACCTGCTTTTTGACAGATTATAATAAACTTTATTATTGTTTTTCATCATAGCTACATACTTACCTACTTGATTGGACATTAAAAAAGTAATGTCGTGATGTTTTTCGTGGATCAAGTACTTAATACTTGTAAAAATAATTAATTTTATTGGTATTCCTTATTCAATCATACGTTATCTTACATCGTTGAAAAGAGAAAAAAAATCTATTTAGCAGCCTAAAAATCCAATATGGCGTCTATTTAACTTAAGAAAGTTGCTACGAGTATCTTAAAAGCCGCCATCTTGAATTTTTGTTCAACATCAATTTTAAATTGGTCTCATCGAAAACAGTGACATTCATGTAAAACTCTTTTTCGCACTTCTTATACTTCTTATACTATACGAAGATATTTGACATGCAAGAAAATTACATTTTTAATTATTTTGAAATAACTTCTGGCAGGTTCGACATTTTGAACTTTTTCAAACAGATTTTAAATCAACACATAAAACTGCAAAACATTGCCCATTTAACCAAAAATCCATCTTCAATGATAAGAAAGTTACCCATGTAATCCCACTCGATCTGGGCAGCCTGTATACCCACGTATTCGGTTTCCCGGTTGGAAAATACGTTGACTTGACCACCTTAATTATGGGTTTTTAACAATTGTGAAGCTTAACATGCATCTGGTCTCATCAACAATAGCTTGGTTAGGAGCACCTATGAAATCGTATCGTTTCCTACTCGTTTAAAATTCTTAAGGTCACTATCGCTGATCGGTATAAGCAACACGTTGTTACGTTTTCGCAACGTTGGCGTTGGCGTCAAATATTGTCCTTGGGATGCCCGAGACATGTGACCAAGACTGTACAAATTTATTTTAAAATTAGTCTCTATACTTCTTAAGAAAGTATTTAAAACGTTTCGTCGTGGTCTGTAACGTAGGAGTCGCTTATCATACTGCTATTGCGGAGAAGGAAATAGAAGAGATACATAAGGGCACCGACAAAGTCTACTTAAACATATTACTTCGCTTTGGAATATCTAGTAGCATGCTGCCATAAATGTATCCAGGATTTTATCGTCAGACGAAATCTTAATATGTATCTTACAGGACGTAAAATACGATTTGAAAAAATAAACCACTGATCTCTTTACTTATGCCGGTGCGACGTTAGGTCGCGCGGATCGGCACTCACGAATGACGGAGCACCGAGGAAAATCGGTTAAACCGTTACTCCTAAAGCTTACGACGAAATAATTAATATTAATGCGAAAAACTCATCGCGATGAAGGATATATTGAGCATTATCAACTCCAAAGGAGATTTGTTCGCTGTATTATTTACAATCCTCCACAAATGCTAGAATTACAGCAGATTAACGTGATGTAAATGTACAATTAGTGTTGCGGAGCGTGGAATTTAAAAGTGGACAGATTCAGTTCAATTAATGCGGCTTGCATACAAAGTTGCAGTAATGTAAAGCTTGCCCCAAATTCGTGGGCTACTATGGGAATTTCGCTTATTGTAAGAGATAGAGCGTAAGATTAAATTTGGCAAAGTTGTTGAATTTTATTCTGACCGCTAATCAAACAAAAAGTTTCGATTAATTTCAGAGCCTATTCAGTTATACAGTGAGGTCCTAAAGTGTTCCCCCGCGCTAACTTTTGAACGATAGCAGTTAGCGTTTTCAACAAGAATAGGTCGATTTCTATTTTTTGTGAATTAACTTTTGCCGTTATCGGCAGTTTAATTGCATTTTTGGTGTCACCGGAAGTGACATCAACTTTCCTATTTTAAATAGAATACCCTGTATATTTTGACGTTTTTGAGAATGCAATCGAAAGACGAATCCAACGATATCACACATATTACACTTTAACTTAAACAATATGACAATATGCAGCGATAAACGTTTGGGTAATCTGTTTTTGTTGTTACGCAAAGTTGGATATTGTTGATATCCCAAAGCGTACTGGGTAGTTCAAAACAGAAAATTCGTTTTCGTCTAAATGTATGTCCAACTATTGCTTTCGAAACACTGAAATAAAAACTAAATACATCCATCACGTTCTACATAAAAAGTTTCTACAATAATGCGAAACGTATTTTTGAATACTTCCAAAGGTTTTGAATATAATTGAAATTTTTTATTTGGCTGTCAGCGCAAAAATCAGCAACTTTGCTAACATTAAACGGGCTCTATCTTAATTTACAGTAAACCTGATCATACTTGGCCGAAAAATGTCGCAAATTTGTTTTCCAAATTCTCCATCCGATTTAGTGTTCTATAATCTATGTATATTTATTAAAAAAGGTAATATCGATTTCAAAAGAAAATTATTTATTTCGCTATCTTAACTTTTGTAGATAACCATTTAGAGGTAAAATTATAATTTTTTCTACAGTAAATTCTATTATTGTGTGTAGAGATCAGACACTTGCAGCAATCATAAGTACCGTTGGATTTAATCCCAGAAAACGTAGTTATTCGAGGTAGTTTCTTGCAAATCTATTACCGTTTACGCTATCGTTATATAATTCGGAGCTAAGGTTAACTTTCTTTTCGTTCAAATTATATACAGCGGAAGGTGAAATGATACTTTTTTCAAAAATAGATTCACTTCTAGGTTCTCGCATTTTAAATTACGAGGATTGTTCAAGAGGAACACGTTTAGAGGCAGCAAAGCAATTTTATTCAATGAATTGAAAAAAAATCTCCATTAACGTAAAGGCATGAGTTCTATTAATGCGTTATTGGTACAGTTGGCCACGCGCGCCAACGGGCAGCGGTGCTGTTTCGATTAGGCCTCGGGTTCCACTAGAGCTATTGTGTGTAGATGTTTGCTGTCGTAAATACTTTCGCGTAGTTGTTAAATAAAACTAAAATAATGCGTGCTCAAACACTTACCATTTTAAGAGTCCTCCGTGAAATCGCAAAGTGAATAATGTCTGTTAAATATCTGCTAGATAATGTTTCAAAAGTTGTTTCGACAGACCGAGTGCGGCGCGAGGAAAAAATGTGTTTATATGCAGAGAACGAACGTTCTACATCTAGTGACGTTATATTTGCGTAATTAAAATATTCTTTGAAACAACATAACGGTTCTCTCTCGCACCTTCACAAATGTGTCTTAATGTGCTAAAATCAGAATCTTTCTCTAAACACTTTCAAATTCTGCTAGAACACTAACATTTTTTGCGTCTTCTATTGCGCATAGCTGTGAGTGAACATGTTGCACTATTTGCACAGATTCCACTAACGACACCGAAGGATCTTGTAACTTTTCTATTGCCCCGCTAGTCCGAAGTAATTGTTGTGAATAATTTTTAAATCCGTTTTAACCCGACTATCTTGAAATTTCGACTGGCTTTTCTTGATAGCGGCAGCTTCCTTTGGATCGAATTGTAAAACCACGTTCTTAATATTCTCATAATATTTATGATAATAAAATGCAGCAAGTTTCCCAACGTGTAAGAACAGGTTTTGGTGGCTCAGGTATACGGGGGCATAGTCTGTGAAATTCGCGAATACGTTTCGGGGATTTGACAAACACTGCTTATGTATGCGTTATTAAAGCGTCTACCTCAGGATAACATTTTCTGATACCATCTGCCACAAGATTGAGAGCATGAATTTTACATGTAATGTGTAACAAGTTAACAGAATGCTCTTTAAGAGACCGGCCTACAGAAACCATGTTTGCGGCACCATCACTCATAAACATCGACAGTTGGTTTGTTGAAAGTTCAA
The DNA here is from genome assembly GCA_029619315.2 of Dynastes maya. Lineage (NCBI taxonomy): Eukaryota > Metazoa > Arthropoda > Insecta > Coleoptera > Scarabaeidae > Dynastes > Dynastes maya. Next base: position 51,221,798 of record JAROYE020000003.1, on the reverse strand, counting down.
ACTTTTCCAATGTATTTAACACTAACTTTACAATTACTTCGGCAGTACATTGTTGTATTCGTCTGGAAGCTAATAGAATTGAAGGTGACGATTAATGCGGTTCCATTTTACGTGCCATTATATAAACGACCAAATGTTTTTTAAGATCTGTCGTTTCGTCCACACATAACCGCATTTTTTTTCTTTCAACTCCGATTTAATTCTTTTTTAACATATTCATGAGCAGATGGCACTATCCTTCGTGACAATGTCCGACTTGGTAATTTGTACTCCGAATAGTTATTCCAAAAGAAGACATATGCTTCCTTGTCTAGTAAATTAAACGGTATATTACATACAATAAAAGTAACACATAAATTAAATATAAATTTGTTATAGTCTCGTGTGCAAGTTTTTTTTGAAGCATGCCGTTCACTGTTTATGTGCCGTTGACAGTCCCTTTTGGACCAACTCATTAACGGGACATTACATACTACACATTCAGTTTTAGCGCCATCATATGTTAAGTCAGGAATTTCGGCTAAAAAGTTTCTAACTTGGTCCGCCTTGGGTCGTTTGCGCGACGTACGCAACATTTCTAAACAACACGTACCACAACAGGTACCCGCAGGTCGAAGCTACACTGAGGCTTGTATGTAACCGTACAGATACGACGCAGCTGCCTGTTGGCGCGCGTGGCCAACTCTAGTTATTAGACTTTCTACTAGTAGACTAGCTATGAATCGTAATATTACTTATTTAAGGTGAGGTAGTTTGGGTCATCTTTTCTAATTATGAGGTTGTGGTAATCGAAACTCTTAGATAATTGTTATTCCGTCAATCTAACTCGTCGTTTTGGCAAGACCTTTCGGCGTTCAGATTTGGACCTTTCAGGAACTTTCGTTTTCACCTTTTCCAGGATTTGGAGGTTGGGAGGCATCGCAACACATGAAACTACCGTGTCGTACATCATTTTGGGCGTTAGGACGGATACCAAGAATTGTATTTTCTGCCTTATGTCCATTCCATGTTTATTCTGACCACTGGATCCGTTCATCCCCGAGAAACAGGTTACCGATCGGCGGTATTGGATGTCGAAGAACAGTATCAATATGGTCTCGCGTCTACCAAATTTCTCCAATATGTCACCTGCCACCCGCAGAGTTTGGAAATCGGTTGATAGCCTAGAGCTAAATCCAAACTGGGTTTCCGGTATGATCTTCGCTCCGTCTACTTTAAATTTTAATCTGTTCAATATATGTAGCAGCCCTGGCTATACCTTTGAAAGACTGGAAAGTAAACTGATTAACCTGTTGCTATGCGAGAGGTTTAAATCCGCTCTTAATTTGGGACTCATTTTATTATCAAAATCTTCAATCCTATTAACAACTTGAATTCAAGGATTGAGATTGTAATTCGATTAAATGGTGCATGAAGAAGGTCGGCAATGCTTTGGCGACTTCGTTCGTGACACTTGCTGGTGAAATTGAACCTGGAATACAGCAGGCTAGGTCGAGACTGCATGGTGGACGTTTTAAAAATTCCTAACGCATCCGAACAGCAAATTAAATTGCTTAGGTTCCATTCTTTTTGCAATGTTTTCACGACGTTTATTGTTGATGCTGGCACGTAAATACTTTAGTGTGCACATTGTTCAACACTGTTTAAGTTTAAGAGCAGTGCATCTTGAGATCGTCACTTTTGGGTTGCATACTTTAGCATTTGGAGTTTGATTCGCAGTAAGAGCATTAAAATGAAATACCGGCAGCAATCTACTGTAAATGTTCATTGACTAATGTCCTTCAACTGCTAAAAATGGAATAACATCCCCTAGATTTTTTTATTATAAATATCTTTTTTCCGATTTAGTTACAAGACTTACAAGTAAACTGACAGAACTGTGACTCTCCGATTTCGATAAAACTTGGTATATTGGTAGACCATCAAAAAGTAAAGGACACGTATTTTTTTTCAGCGGCCCATATTCACATTAAGGGGGTGTAGGGTGCGTCTAAAATTACCCCCAAGAACGCATTTTTCATCATAACTTCGGGGCCGCGCAAGCTATCGGGATGAATTCAAAACCAAAATGTTCTACTTCAAAGGGGCACAATCTACATTCAGATCACGTGCACATGGAAGTCAAGTTAAACATCGTAGAAATATAGAAGGCGTTGAATTGGTAATTGTCGATTTGCGGCTCGATACTTATCGATCATAAGATCTTTACAAAATTAAGTACCAAATAACGTGACTACATTATTTGAGTAAAAGGATTCAGGAAAACGTTAAACGATTGAGATTACGTGCACTTGCACAATAGGTGCTTATTTGTATGGAAGTAATTTCAGGACTCTATATCAAGAAGTTTACTCGAATACAAAAAGTCAACCGAACGTATGGATTGTACGCATTTTTATTATTTGTACACACAGAAAAGTATTTACTAATTGCAAGGAGGAATATCTACTACGCGGAATACAATGGTTAGTCTTTGCGGTAGTAAACTCTTTCTTACAATATTTCTTGGGCCAAGAAAAGAATTTCTTATATCAAAACACAACCTACCTTAGGCATAATAATTTGGTATTTGAAAGATCAAAATTATGTGATTGGTTGCTTAAAGTGTAGTAGGACAGATTTTACAGAAATTTCTAGATGTTTCTAAATGTTATTTCACTTTGAAACGTGCTAGTGGCAGAACGAGTGAAAATAGTATTGATGAGCACAAATAATCTTAGTGCATACAATTAGAACTACTTATTTTGTCCACTAATTCCAATTGTTGGTCCATAGCCTACACCTATAGCAAAGCAAAATATTTGCGTAGAATAGGAAAAATTACTTCTTCTAACAATGTGCTTATTAGAAGAAAGGAATTTTATCTTGGTGCAAGAATAAACAGTTTTGTATTATCAAGAAATTAAAATATTACTTTGGAAACAATATTTTCTCGCTTACTTATATGTGTATATAGGGTCATTCACCACGATGGCCTATTAAAAGTGTCTCTGGAAATAATTGAAGTGTCTTTTTGAAATTTTGAAGGACGATATTATGGATAATGATCTATTTCCTAAAGATATTTTTAACTTCATGTCACTCTTGATTAAACCAGAAACGGATATCAACTTTGTTATTTCAAATGATATATCTGTATATGATGGATCTTTTAGACATACCTTTCAAAGATATGTTCAAGAATATACAATACCATAGATGTAGGACGTACCACCTTGGAGATATTCAATTTTTTTCTGAAAACTTTGACAAACGCGAAGTTTAACTTACACATCAATATCTTCTATTCGATATTACCCATGTAAACCAGTATTGAGATTTCTATTGGCAACGTAAATTCCTTTTTACTGCTGCAAATACATATAAAAATGTTATACAGAGCGTTTCGAAAACTTTGTCCAAACACTATGATATTCAACTAAAAAAAAAATCATTTTTTTTAAATGGCAACCCCTATGTTTGAGAAAACCTACCTTGTCAATTCTGGTTGTTGAGCGAATGTAACTATAGGAAGGAAAATATGTTTTACCCGCATTTGTTCGAGTAGAATGCTTAGACATACTCAAAAATAGGGGTTACTACTTAAAAAATGATTTATTTTCGTTGGATATGTTAGTGTGTGGACAAGGTTTTTGGAACACTCCGTATAACATTTTTGATAAGTATTTACAGCAATAAAGAGGAATTTATGTCGCTAATAAAAATCTCAGTACTGGTTTAATGGGTTTAATGGGTAATATCTAGAGCGGGCCAAGAGCGCCACGCGCCAGGTTCGCAATCAGGCTGCCGGGCGCATATATGTATGTAAACATAGGTAATTTAAATATGTAATTATTAGGACGAGGACCAAAACCACTGTCTATTACGTCGTGAAGACGCGCAAATATACACCTGCAGTTTGGGTGTTCGTTGATAAATAGGGCGTTGTTCACAGTGGGCCACTACAAAAAAAAAGTTCATTCATCGACCGCTACGAACTAACAGCGCGCTTATTCATTTACGGATGACGCGCTCTTTCATCAACAAATGACGAGTCTGCAGATGTTACGTTTGCACCACTTCGTGGCATACTAGAAACAAGCGTCGGTGTGCTCGCTTTAGTGATTATGTCTAACGTAACTATTAAAAATAAACGGCCATTACCTACGAAAGTTAATAAATTTCTTAGTGAATTTGTGGATTTACACTACAATGGGAGTACAATTTTCTGTAAAGTTTGTAAAAAGAAACTACTGTGCTGGAGCAAACGTGATTGTGAAAGACATATAAATAGCGCACACCACAGAAATAAAAGAAATGGTGTGTCACAACAACGTCAATTTCAATTAGAATTGCTTTTAACGTTTATGGTATGTGGTCTACCACTTCGTATACTTGATAAAAAAGCATTTCGAAAATTCTGGGGTACATACAATACCGAGTGGATACTACCATCTCGGACAGCGTTACGGAGAGATATTCCACGAATACGTGAGGACATTGAAAATCGAATTAAAGCCGAATTAAAAGATAAACAGCTGTGGCTATGTCTTGATGAGACGACAGATTGCAAAAAAAATTCTATTTTGAATATAATAGTGCGCGTATTAGATCCTATTAAACCAAATTTTGCAATTCTATTAGCCAGCAGAAGATTAAAACAGTGTACTAGTAAAGCAATTACGGCCGTAGTTCTCGAAACGTTACAAAAATTTCAAGTGTCAACCAGTCAACTGTTGTTGTTCATGAGCGATGGTGCAGCAACAATGTGTAGTGTAGGCCGTTCCCTTAAAGAAAAGTGTGAAGGACTTTTACATGTTACGTGTAAAGTCCATGCTTTACATCTTGTGGCACAAACTATTCGAGAGTGTTACCCGGTGGTGGATGCATTAATAGCAAACACAAAAAAAGTGTTTCTCAAAAGTCCTAAGAGGACTAGAGCATTCCACAGGTTATGCCCTGGTATTCGAGAACCACCACAGCCCATTCTTACGCGTTGGGGAACGTGGTTAAAAGCCGCTTTTTATTATAATGAACATTTTCAAGAAGTCAAATCCGTTATTTTGCAATTCGTCCCTGCCGAAGCTAGAGCTATTAGGATGAGCCAGAAGGGATTTCTCGATATTTCTGTTGAAACACATCTAAAGAATATTAGCAACAATTACAAAGGGTTAGTAGACGCGATAGAAAATTTGCAAAATTCTGGATTGTCGTTGGTAGAATCAGTGCAAGTCGTGGACGAAGTTAGTACATTGTTACACAGTATAAACGATGCAACAAGTGGACGAGTTTTAGCTAAGTTCGATAGTGTTTTAAAAAAGAATCCGGACTACACGAGATTAAGACAAATGTGCGATGGGGCATCTGCAGATTCCTTGACTAAGTCTAAAGATTATTTTAATTACGCCTGTCTTACTTCGGTAGACGTGGAACGGTCGTTTTCGAAATATAAGAACATTTTTTCGTCTCGGCGAACATCCTTCACCGCGGCAAATGTGGAAACTTATCTGATGGTGCAACTTTTTAAACAAGCCTATCCGCATTATTAAGAAGGATAGAATTTATTTATTATATCTTTATTTACAGTTACATTATTAAGTACAACAGAATAAAAAAAGCGTTCAGTTTCTCAGTTATTTCCTTATTACATCCCATTTACAACGCATACCGTTTTCAATCAAATAAAAAATCATAATGAAAATAAAAGCACCTCAGCGTGTACATATATCCGCTCTAATTACTAAACATTATTATTGCGTCAGCTTTTATTTTTTTACTCTTGTGTATTAATTTCGAAATATCACATATCTGCTGTGACTCACATATACGCTATTTACAATAAGCGGCCGTTGCGCCTGATTCCGATTCTGTTGGATGGCGCAATTTGGCCCGCTCTAGTAATATCGAATAGAAGATACTCATGTTTAAGATAAACTCTGGGTTTGTCAGTTTTCAGAAAAAAATGAATATCTTAAAGGTAGTACGTCCTATATTTGTGATATTGTGTACCGTTGAACTTGCCTTTGAAAGGTCTATCTGAAGGATCCATGATATACAGGGTATATACAATTTGAAATAAGAAGGTTGATATCCATTTCCGGTTTAATCCGGTTCAATAAAGTTGAAAATACGGGAGTTACTTAAATTTAGTGTGTTACTTCACAGTAGAAAATACTATTCTGTGTGTAGCAGCTCAAATTTGGCGATTTTAATACTCTTAAGTAGGCTTTTTTCAAAACCATTAGTTTATTTACTTCATTATTATAATGCAACGAAAACTGGAACCTTATAAGCCAAATACCACCTGTATAAGAAAATTTTCCAAGTAGATACAAGTAAAGTAGTAAACGTTTGTACATTTCGTATGGTTTTGTTGAATTTAAACTAACAATAAGGCCTATTTATTCTAATCAAATACGTTCTGACGGCAGAAAAAACTTATTTTATTAAGGTAGTCTGAATTTCAAATTTCGAAGAAAAAAATACTATTTGAATGTTAGTAGCGGTTCTTCTAATTTAATTAAATGTTTCCTAGTAACCTCAATTATTCTTCGTTGAACATAATAATTAGTTTCATGCAATGCTTTAAGAAGAAAATGAGAATATACGGTTACCGTTTTTTTCTTGAAAATTATCGGAAGAAATTAGATTGCATAATCATCGGTTTCGGTTAAATTACAGCTCATAAACATACATACATGCATAGCTGAACGTGGGTCGGCGTATAACTTAAAATCAATTTAAAAGTAAGAAATTTCGAAATTGCGGTACGTGTTAAACTAAGACAATAATTATACGAAAACCTGTTCGTTTAATTTAGGGTTTGGAGGTAATCGGCTTTTTGTATCCACACTAAAGCTGTGATAACTTTTTACTTGATAGAGTAGCAGTCAGTAATTATACTTTAGTGAGTATAATATCAATCTGCATATTATTATTCAAATATGAGTGAAACATTCGATCATTACATAAAAAGGAGATGCTTTTTTTTATACGATATACATACATGCATATGTTATATTAAGAAATGGCTTATTTAAAGAGGTACGTACAGTCACTGTCAGATGTACTGAAACGAAACGCCATAGACCGCAGTAAAACATATACCCATACCGACAGTTCCATGCATGGTTCTGGACGTCTACATCGCTGGGCGATTATACGAAAGCCTATTTAAATGCATATACAGATATAATAATTAGCTCTTTTCTTAGACGTGAACGGTTTGTCAAGTTTTAAACATAGGAAGGTTACTTTAAAAATGTATAATGATTTTAATATTACTTACGCTAATGCACCTGATTGAAAACCGAAATCGAAAACACTCAGTTTACTAGTTAATTACCTAATTATTCCTTTTTTGGAAATTTGTAATACCTCTTGGATATACGTATATACCGAAACTATTGGACCGAGATGTATATATCGGTGAGTCACCATAGGTGTACGGACGAACAAAATGTCAAGTGGAGAAAATCTGGCTATCCCTACAGGCATAAAAGGTATAATAAATGATAAAAAATGGTCTTATATTTCTTATTGTTGGTGAAATCTTCTTTTTTGAGTGTGTGCGGCAACTGCCACTACAACGTTGTTCTGACGCTGAATGTGACGATCCATTAGCTTCTGTATATATGCCTCCTTTCTGATCCTCTATCATTGTACCCGGGGGTCTATTAATATATCCACAGCAGACAATAATCTTGGTGAAACGGAGAGAAAAGTTGTCTTAATGACATATTCATTCGGTTCATAATTTGAAAATATAATGTAAATATAATACGCAAAACAAGTATAAGTACATAATGATCCATTCTGCTCTAAGATAACATTTTTCTAAATTAAATATGTATACTTAATAAGCAATTGAGTTCGCTAGGGAACTTAATGTTTGGAGGTTGCAGATACACAGCGATGGCACTTGGATGACTAGCCCTAGAATATAGCGCAGAAAGAAATTTATAAACAACATTATTTATGTAAATCGATTTACTTTTTTAAAATAATTTTGTTTAAATATTTCTAAAATTATGAGACGTCAGCTATTCCAGTAGTAAATCACGCCGAGAATGAGCTCAGTTAAAAAGTGAATTTATTTGTGAGCATTTAAATCCAATCTTTAAGGTTGAAGTTTTTTTTTAATTTGTAATTGATTTTGGTAAATTTTTTTCGTTCATAATTGTTAAACTAAGGTAAGAGTATCAACGAAATATGCAAATATTCTTCCGTTATGAAATGATTTACTATTAAACCCAAGTGTCGAAAATACTTTCTTCCAACAAATAAATCTTGTGTGGTACAATAGTCTAAATTCTACGACCATGCCTCTATTATTTGCACTACAAGAAGACTTATTAGAACATCAACATCGACTACAAAGTCTTAGTACTTTATGTACGATTATTGAGGGTGTGGTATAGCATTTAATACTTTATTTCCTACAGTATATCTTGTTTGAAGCTAGGGAGAATATTTCCCATTTACTCTTAGACATGAATCACCCCTAAGAATGCGCCAAAGATTTCATTTTCTAGGTTATGTCTAGAGCCCGGTAACAGGGAGCCGTGCCATAGCCGTACCTGCCTAGTATACAAAAACAATTGTAAGGAAATAGAAAAAAAAATAACAGAACTAATACATAATTATAATATGTGAAAAGTAGTGAAACACTCACCCTTTTAAACAGCCTTGGCTACGGAACAGTAAAATTAGAAGCACCATTATTAGTATTAACATCATATGGATAAGAGTGGCAAAAAGTTGACACCATTAGATGTGTTTCCACAGTTGTCTTGGTGAGCGATGTTCGCCGTGGTGGGAAAATGAGTTTATATTTTGAAAAAGAGCGTTCAACATCTACCGATGTTATACATGCATGATTAAAATACTCTTTGTACTTAGTCAGTGGATTATTCGATACACCATCACAAATTTGTTTTAGTATGCTAAAATCGGGATCTTTCTGTAGCACACTCTCGAACTTTTCTAAAACGCGATTATATCTTGCTTCATGTATAGTCAGTAGCTGTGTATGCACTCCGTCCATAATTTGCAGAAACTCCAATAATGATAACGATCTATTTTGTAATTGGTCTATTGCGTCAACTAATCCTTTATAGTAGCTACGAATATTTTTTAAATCTGTTTCAACGGAAATATCTTGAAATTTTGACTGGCTCTCCTTAATAGCTGCAGGTTCGGCAGGATTGAATTGTGCAACAACAGCTTTTACTATCTTGCAGTGTTCATCATAATAAAAAGCTGCCCGCAACCATGTTCTCCAACGTGTAAGAATTGGCTCCGGTGGTTGACGAATACCAGGACACTCTGTGTGAAATGATTTTAAGCGTTTGGGAGATTTCAAAAATACTTTTTTTGTGCTTGCTATAAGTGCATCTACCTCGGGAGAGCATTGTCGAATGGTTTCTGCCACAAGATGTAAAGCATGCACTTTACACGTAACATGTAAACACTTGCAGCCATGTTCAAAAAGAGATCGGCCTATCGAACGCATTATCGCTGCGCCATTGCTCATAAACATCAACACTTTTGAAATCCGAAATTTTTCCAACGTACTAAGTACAACCTTCGTAATTGCTGCAGCAGTACACTCTTGTAGTCTTCGGCTAGCTAGTAAGAGTGGTAATGTAGGTTTACTAGGGGTTAGTATGCGTACCATAATATTTACAATTGAACTTTTTTACAGTCTGTTGTCTCGTCAACACAACCAAAGAAACTGTTTTTTAAATATGCGTTTCATTTTCTTTTCCACGTACAAATGCAAGATGCTTACGTGCCGTTTTCTCCGTTGGCAACCGCAACTCGGGATTGTATTTGTCCCAAAAGTCCTTAAACGGTTGTTTATCGAGTAAGCCTATTGGCAAATTATAGTTTATCGACATAAGAATTACATTAAAAAAATGCACTTCTCGGTGGCATGCCCAATTTTCGTTTTCTATGCTGAGCGGAATTTACGTGTCTTGTACAGTTCCACTTCTTATTTGACATCAAATGTATTTTGCACACTTTACAAACTATCTTACTCCCGTTGTAAAACAAATCGGGAAAGTCAGAAATAAACTTATTTACTATGTCTTGAAAGAGTCGTTTTTTAACCTTCGACATGTTCACTAAAAACTACAATTAATAACTACGTCTATATCAATAAAATCAACACGCCCTATCCGCTATCCAATGCTAAACTGAATTGAGTGATGATGATTTGTCGTGTCGTATCATAATAGACCAGCCCTCCCCGCCCACCTAAACACAGTCACACCGCTGCTGCGATTGCTCGCCAGTTACCGGGCTCTAGTGATGTCTCCGTCGTTATTTTAGATAGAGTAATCTGCAGATGTTTAAAATTTCGAATTACTATTGCCAAAAGTGCAGTTCTAACACTCGTGTAGTAGAAGCAAGTAATACATAAATGCGCTGTAGTTCATTACGTGTGTATAACTGCTTTGTTAAGCATGCACTAGACCGTATTTTCAATAAAAAATATTCCTAATTGTTTTAATAAAGCAAGACCACCATACCAAAATTAAATTTGTATCCTATTTTAAACTGTCGTTCTTTATTATCCTGTTAACGACCTGCATAAAACTAGCAGGTAATTGTGTAAATATATTATATTTCGGTGCGGTGTTGGTGATGTTTGATGTAGATAGCAGTCATCTGCGTTTCAATAAAATGTTAAATCTTGGAGAAGGCTGGTAACTACCAGTACCAGTAAGACAAGTTAATTTAAAAATCTACGTTGGCGTTCATAATTTCTTATGAAATTACGAAGTGCTTAGAGGAAGAACATCATTACTCGATGAAAGCGAAAATATTTTAGAGGGAACATAATTCGTTTTTAAATTACTTGGCTGGGTAGGTTGGACAACGACCACACAGACTCGGATATAAAGTAACTAGTAAATTAATTGCTTGGGGTTTGTTCACTCTACGTTTATTAAGCTAATTTATGTAATACAACTGTATTTATTGCATGTAATTAAGATCGTTGTTTTTTCAGTTCGATTAAAATAACTAATTAATTAACGGGAGACGGAGATATACCCGCAGCAACTACATATCTATGAGTGTATAAATAACTAGTTAGCAGTTTTTCACTTGATGCGGGTCAGTGCACTTTAATTGCGATGATCAATGTTTTACCACTTCATTAATTACTTAAGATGTATTTGCATTGTAAATGTTTGTAAATAATAAGCAGTACACGTTCACTAGTTTTACTACTTTATTTAGGACATCATCTAGCGAGTAGAAAATGTACCTACAATTTATTTAATTAGAGGAATAAACAAGGTACATATGTACCTGCCTTCTAGTTATGCTACAAGTTATTCCAAAAGAGGTATTACATACATTATCTTAGTCAACCGTACTTGTCAGCCCACTACAAAGCTTCTTGTCAAGAATATTTCAACTTCAAAAAAATTATACTAACTATAATTTTTTCACACTTTCTGGGGGATCTGGAAGAACTTTAAGAAGTATACATTTTGTACATGAGGGCTTTAACGTAAAACAATGATAAGCTGCAAAACTGAAAAGTTAACATTAAGATTTAGAAAACAACTTGATATACGAGGGTGCATTGAAATGTTCGCGAAATGAAAGGGAAAATGAGAAATTTTTTTTTTGAAATACGTTTTATTTTTCTACATAATCTCCTTTAAGTTGAATGCACTTCATCCAACGATGTTCCAGAGCCATTACACCATCACGAAAGTGCGATTCTTCAAGTCCTCTAAAATAGTCGTCGACAGCTGCTTTTACTTCTTCTTCTGTGGAAAATCTTTTTCCTCCGAGAAAAATTTTTAGTCGTGGGAAAAAATGGAAGTCAGAAGGAGCCAAATCAGGCGAATAAGGTGGATGTCGCAGCAGATGGTACTTCAGTTCATTCGATTTTCTCATTGCTATCGCACTTGTATGGAGACGTGCATTGTCCTGATGGAAAATGATCTTCTTCTAACGCAAGTCAGGTCTTTTTTCATGAATTTTTTTATTCATTTGGTCTAGAAGATTAGCGTAATATTCACCGTTTATTGTTTGGCCCTTGGGAAGATATTCAATTAGTAATATTCCCTTAACATCCCAAAAGACTGACGCCATAATTTTTACAGCCGATTTCACGGATATTGCTTTCTTTGGTGGTGGAGAACCTCTATGCCTCCATTGTTTTGACTGTTGCTTAGTTTCAGGGGTATAATAATGAACCCAAGTTTCGTTTGTTGTAACAAATCGCCGGATGAAATCGGTTTTATTTGAGTTAAAACGGTCTACACTTTCTTGACAAATTCTCATTCTCTGAAGGTTTTGATCCATTGTCGATATGCGCGGTACCCATCTTGCCGAAAGCTTTTTCATCCCTAATTCCACAGTTAGGTCATGAAATGTTCTTTCATCTGAGTTGCGTATAGCAATTTCGGAGACCTTTAATCGACGATCCTGCATAACCATATCGTGGACTTTTTCGAATATTTCAGGCGTCGTAGCAGTTTTTGGTCGTCGACTGCGCGGGTCATCTTCTAGGCTCTCACGACTATGTTTAAATTCCGTCACCAACTTATGCACATCTCCTAAAGTATCCTGCATATCTTTATGAATTTTTGTTGCCTTCGAACCCTTTTTTACAAAATATTTGATAACAGCGCGCGTTTCAGTTTTATCCATTTTGTAAAATTCACACAACTAGCTTTATTTACAACGGCACAAAATTGATACTACTTGACAGAACAACATCATATTTGACATTTGTGCACAAAACAATCGGCGCCATCCGTTGCGTATGTTTTAATTGAACTGATGCTGCTATCTGTGCTTCATTTCGCGAACATTTCAAAGCACCCTCGTACAATAATTACTATTGCTACCTTCCTTATTATTGGCCTACGAAATCGGTTAAGTTGGTAAATTCCTAGTGTATTTGCTGTTGGTTAATATGCAGTTAATAGAAAAATAATTTGATCCAATAACACATTTCTGTGAAAAAACAAAATTGCTATTTATTAAAATAGAATACCCTCAATAGTTTTCAAAGAGTTTCTGATATAAGAACTTTAGAGACTATTGTTCTATATGAATAAAAGTAATAATAGAAAGTTACAGTGGCTTTTAGTTTTTATTACAGATGTACGTTTGAAGTTTAATATTTGTAGTGGACTGCTGTAACTCTATGCGAAAACTAATAGTTTACACCATAACTGTCAAAGGGTTACATACTATAGTGAATACTAAAGTGAATTCCAGCGAGCAAAAAACTATTAAAATATCGCAAAAGCCTTCAAGGATAATTTCTAATACGCAGGAAAATATAAAAAATAAATGTAGGGGAATTTGAAACTGTAGATGTAAACAATATTCAAAATAAAAATGAATCCTGGAATATTGTAACCAAAAGAGTACAAAAAAACGAAAATACGTAATACTATTCGCGGATTTGATACAAGTGCGTTAATTAAAGGCATTGTTAGCTATAATCATCTTCATGTCTACAATTTAGATCCAAATCTAACTAATGATGACGTATGCAATTGTATGAAAACAAAGAAAATTGATGGAGTTCAATGCGATTCGCTAAAAAGTAAACATCCAGACAGATACTTATCCTTTAAGATATCTTATCCATGTAAATACCACCAAGAAGTCAATAAGTCAGAACTCTGGTCGGAAAACGCTTGTATTAACTGTTTTTTATTTCGTCTAATACAGAAACAAAAACATTCTTAAAATTAAGCATAATGCATGCACCAAAATATACGTTGTTTAAGAAATAAAATTCTTGAATTACAAGTAATTTTAGAAGAACATAACATTAACGTCCTATTACTTAGTGAACACTGGCAAACTGAAGAGCAAATTAAGTTAATTGCATTAAATAACTATCAGTTAGCCGCTTTCCCATGTCGTGATGTCAATAAGCACGGAGATTTACGGTAATAGCAGTACGTATTTTCAAGAAAAGCATAATGTTTTGAATTTTAATGTGATTAACGTTTTTGAAGTGTGCGCAATAGAACCTAGGTCATGTGTGGACATTGTTGTGGTTGTTCTTCATCGTTGGCCCAACTTGGATTTCAATATATTTATGGAGAAGTTATCTAGTGTACTTGATCTTCTTAATTGCGAAGAAAAATTAGTAGTCGTAAGTGGTGACTTCAACATTGATTTTCTACTTCCTTCTTCAACGCAGCAACAAATCAGTGACTTATGTGCGACATACAATCTCCATTATGTAATCAATCAACCTACTCGTGTTGTTACTAACTCATTAGCATGCTTAGATAATTTTTTTCTTAATTTAACAAATGAAAACTATTGTGTTTCTTGTATGGAGAAATTGTTAAAACAACAATACTGTTTTAGGTCGTTGTTGCTGATCAATACGTACACAAGTACAAATACTGTCAAAGTTTGTTACACCCTAATTTACAAATTTCTTAAATTTATACTTAAAATACTTCAAACATTTCATTTTGCGCCGATTCCTCTATTGCAATATATATGTATAACGAAACTGAACACTTGCAAAGGATGACATCACCGCGTCTACAAGGCGTAGTATTTGTGTGTAAATGTTTTAGTTAAAATCATTCCCCTAATTTATCCTACGTTTTGATCTTTATCATTTAATAAAACCATTAATATTAATCCTTTCAAAATTCTATACCGCCAATAATCTTTATTTTGAACTCTACTTGCCTATGATAACAATAAATTTGAGTTATATTCTTAAACTGAGATATTTAATAATTAACTGTTTAGGAACCAGTCATTCCCGTTTCTTTCAATTCTTTAAGCCCCGTAACTTCTTTGTTTATCAAGGAACATAAATGAAATTTTGTCAACAAATAGTTTAACTTCCGCTTTACATTTTGGTATTAGTTAAATTAGATTTCATCCGTAGCTAATTGTTGTAATTAGCAATTATCCAGCTCAATACACGCACAAATACGTCGCTAAACACCTATCTCGCATACGTCATCATATCTTTGCTTCCGCATTGGTTGAATCAGATCTCGCGATCCCCCATTGGATTTTCGTAAAACACATAAATAGAGGCGTTCTGACGCCAAGGATTTATGAAGAAATAGTCATGAGACCGAAGTTACACAGTAGTTGGCAGCAGCAGTTAGTGTGGCCATAAGTGGCCAAATGTGTTAGAAACCTGGTTTCCTCCGAGGTACCACAATTTGTGGTTTGACATAACCCTACTAGGGGATATATGGTGCCCGAGGTCCTGTTTTTCCAACAACTTTTGTTTTGCGTTTACATTTGTCGAATTGAGTCGTACGGAACATCGCATAAGTTGCGGATCTTAAGCTATGGTTTCTCCACCTGGATTGTGTCTGCCCGCTGGTTGTCAACCACCGTTTCCTCGATCTGCGAGCCCGGCGCCCGTTCTTTCAACTTCACCGCCGCTAGAATACCTGTACCACCGTATCTTGCGGACAAACCTCCTTCCCTCTCCGAACCCAGTCTTATGTAAGTTAATTTAAGATATTTTATGTAACGTTGCGAAACAATTCACATTTCATTTTGATTAAACTATTTGGCGCATTTAATAGTCATTCTTTTGGTTAATTATGATTCGTACTTGAGATTTAAGAACTGCGCTTAACGTTATTACTACTGCCTTCTTTAGATTAGTATTAATTTTTAAATATTTTCTTTGACGCTTTTATTCATTTCTGTAACTTTGTTAATATTTATAGTAATTGTTTTGACCCTGAGATATTAGTCTTTTTGTAACATTTTGTCTATCTTTTTTTTTTTTCATTCAATATACAGTTTGTTCAAATATTTGCTACGTTTCGAATTTTCTTTTGGTATACTCCTTTCCTTCCTTCCCGAAAACTTTGAATGGTTTTTTAAAGGAAGTATCGACCATCAGCCAGGCGACGAAGCTAAGCAGGACATTCAGTGGCGCCCCAATTAACATCGGAATTCTTGCTAAGGAATTCCAGCACCGGGTCGTCGTCTCGGCGAGTAAATACAAAGAACCTTCGGCTTCCGCAACAAAAATTAAATTTTGAACGCCGTTGCATTTTTATCTCACTCCTTGACTCCTCTCCTTGTAACTCTACGTTAAATAGCAAACTGAGCAGCACCATTCTTTAAATCTCTCTCTTTCTCATTATTTTCATTATTTTTTTTTGTTTAACCGTAACAAGTTCTCTAAATAATTTGAATAACCTATTAGCCAAAGAAACGTGTCTCTATTTATGAATGTGATTGTCCTGATATCGCATTTACAATTTTTCTAAACATTTTTATGTGCTACCATAATGTTTCTTTTCTATTCCTAAAATGTAAAGTAAATAAATTGAATAGCAATCCATTAATCTGAAATTTTGCAAATGAAAAATACTTTACTACAGTAGAGCCTCGGTTATTCGAAATAATATGGACCCAAGTGATTTCGGATAATCGAAATTTCGGTTAAAACCGAGCTTTTGGATAAATAATAACACACTCATAATTGGTTAAAGAAATTTAATTAAACATTATTATTTTAGGAATATGTCGTATGATTTACATGTAATGTACATAGGTAAATGTATATACATAATTAATCATTGGGGAGTTAAAAAATGACCTTATTTTTTCTTGTACCCGGTTGGCACTGACTCTATTTTTTGGAGCAATGTCTTTCCAACGTCTGATAAGTAAAACATCAATTGCTGTTGCATTTTCCTGTTGTTCTACAAACATTAAGGCTTTCTGTAAAGCTTCCAGTCCGTCTGAGTGAGAAATTTTCCTAGCGAGATCGTTAATTGCTTCTAGCTGATCATTTTCAACATCCAAATCTATTCTGTCATCATTATTACTAACAATTTTTATAAGGTCAGCATTTGTTAATTCTTCGTTCAAATCATCACTACTAAGCCATTCCTCGACATCTTCAGGAGTAACATCCTCGCATTCTGATAATTGTGTTATAATTTCATGTAAACTTTCATTAGTATTTTCAGCGTCTGTGTCGGGTGCTCTCTCTTGTTCAATTACTTTTGACCAAGATTTTTGCAGAGTAGAACTTCTTACTTGAATCCATGTTTCTGCTACCCAATACATCACATCCTTCAGATTGATTTTCTTTAAATGTTAACTAGATTACCGCCATTACCAACTTGTTCCAAAAGAAATTCCGATAATAAGCGTCTGTAATTTCGTTTTAAATTTTCCAACACACCTTGGTTCATCGGCTGAATTGAAGAAGTAACGTTAGGGGGCAGAAACTTGACTAGTATATTTCCACTTTTGAGCTGATCTTCACTTGGGTGGAAAGGTGCATTGTCTAATAACAGAATAGCTTTTCTAGGGAACCCTTCTTTTCTCAAAAATCGTTCTACTCTAGGAATAAAATCTTCAAAAAAACACTTTTTAAATATGATCGCGTCCATCCGCGCACTTTTCTGGTTTTTATACACAACAGGAAAGGCGTTGGAACGAATGTGTTTAAAGGCTCTAGGTTTTGCTGATTTGTCGACACACAATAAGGGAAGTTTGTGTGTACCGGAGGAATTACTGCATGCAAGAATAGTTACATGTTCCTTGCTATGTTTGTTGAAATTTCTTTTAAACTCTGTTACAGAAGATTCGTCGGCGGATAACATTTTACCACAAACTTTTAGCTGACGTATACCGTGCCGTTTCTTCCATCTATGTAACCAACCTCCATTTGCTGTAAAAGTGTCAGGTGCTTCCGTAATCGGCAAATCTTCGCTTAAACTTATTGCCTTTTGTTGCAAAATTGGACCAAAAACTGGCATTCCACGTTTTCGCTGCTGTGTGAACCGTAGGTATAAGGCATCATCCACTTTTGGATATTCCGCCGTTTTCATAGGTTTTCGCGAAGGTGCAGGTGATGTCAAAACACTAGACCACTTTTCAATTATATTACGATTTCTTTTCCAGTCTGCAACAGTACTTATGCCTACACCTGTATCACTGGCTACTTGCTTTAACATTTCACCTTTATCTAAACGTTTAATTGCTTTAAGTTTCTGTTCAATCGTAATAACAACGCGTTTATGCTTAATACGGAGACATTCCATGTTGGGATACTTCATGCACAACATCATGTGCATAGGCGATCTATATTAGGAGAAATACCTTGTTGTACAATACATGTAAATGATCTAATGTCAGGGAAGTACCGTATTAATTTAAAAAATATTTTGGTTTTCTAAGAGAATAACACGCCCTAATTTTATTATGTAATTTAAAAACATTATGTTATGTTTTTAAACACGAAGAATTTTCGTTTTATAATTATTCCCACGATTATGCTACATGCGCTAATAATCACCTTCCACCACCCCCACACAGAAAAGCGATTTTCCAAAAGAGTCCCTACTATTTAGGGTGTAAACTTTATAATCATCTTCCTAGAAACATAAAACAAGCTTTGAACTTGTTAAAAATATTGCTCAAGAAATATTTGTTAAATATATCCTGTTATAGCATAAATGATTTTTGGTCTGCATAATTTGATTGATTGATTGATTGATTTTCTACCAGAGCAGGGCTGGTCTTTACATCCCTAACACTGAAGCTTAGTAGCTTATTGTATTATTCCTGCTTCGGTTTTGTTTTACTTAAACAAGTTAGTTCCCGCAATCAGGTTTAACAGCCTATGTAGTAAATCTTTCTCCATTGGTAGTTCAATTGTGCTTCGCATAGCGAATCTGCGTTGAGCTAACGCTGCACATTCGAAAATAATATGAGAGGCTGTTTCCTCCTCCTCATTGCAAAGTCTACATAAGGGCTCATCTTTGTAGATCCCCATCTTATGCAACTGGCCTCTCAAACAGCCATGTCCTGTTAATAGACATGTTGCTGCTCTAAGCTGTATCTTGTTTAATTCAAGCAGGTCAGCAGTCAGATGTTGCGACGGTCTTCCCATCATCCGTTTGCTGTGCTTTTGTCCAGCTGCATGTTTCCAATTTAATTGGTGTTGTGTTATAATCCACTCATTAATTGCACCACGCACTGCACTCTTGGTAATACCTAGACCCGGTTCAGGGCCTATATAATTCATTTTTGAACCTTCCCTCGCTAGCTGGTCTGCAATTTCATTGCCCGCTATGCCCCTGTGCCCTGGCACCCACACCAGTGTGACCTTGTTGTGTTTAGACAGAGCCATTAGGGTTTGCAGGCACTCCCATACTAGTTTGGAGGTTATGCGATAAGATGCTAGTGCCTTTAAGGCTGCCTGACTGTCAGAGAGAATGCACATCGTCTCACCCTGCGGTCGCCGACGCAAACTCTCCCACGCGCAGGTTTGTATAGCATATGTTTCTGTTTGAAATACCGTGGTGTATCGCCCAAGTGATACACATACTTTGTATCCCTGGTTTTTCTCCTGCATAATATTATATCACGTAAATTGTAATGTATACATACACATATATACCAGGTGATTCATTTATCTTGAGACGACTGAGTAACTCGGAAACCATTTATTTAATAAAAAAAAAATTAGATAAAAATTTTATCATATCAAGGGGGAAAGTATATAGTAAGGTCCACTTTTAATTTTAGAAGTGCTATCAATATCTTTCGAGTGTTAATTTCCTTTTTTCAAATGGAAACCTATATTTTTTTAATAAGTGTGTTACTATCCAGGAAAAAACAAATAACTTTTATCTGAAACTTTTTTTTATTTAAAAACTATTTACAGATATAAACACCAATAAAATAATGAAGACAAGCAGAAGAGAACAAGTAGGCTTCGCTTATTATTAGCGACATTCAGTCCTAAGTTGCGGAGTTACGAAATTAAAATGGAAAAGATTGGCTATTTCATACTTCTACTTATTCGTAAACACGAAGTTCAACAAATAATATTTTTATTCTGTTTCTGTTAAGACTTCGGCAATTCATTTTTGGTGCTGCAATATTATACAGGGCGTTAAAAATATTTTTTTCAATATGGACAACTTCACGGCTATTTTTCTCAATCACTTCAAATCAATTAGTGTAAGGGTTCCTTATACCTATCTGCCGTCGTTTTAGAGATATTTAACAAAACTCCTTTAATTATATAAAAAAAAATATTTTATTCAAAAAGTCGGTAAATAATAATAAATAAATTTAATGATAACCAGAACACGCAACCAGCATCATGTACAAGACTAAACACAAAAGGAGAAAAATAATAGGGCGCTACAAAACCTTTTTAAATAACGCAAACTGAATAACAAATAAAATTACGAAGTAAGGATGAAAAGTAAGTAAAAAAAAACAGGAGAAAATTATAACGAATATTCGAAATATTGCCCATTCTTTTCCAAACATATATCTATGCTATCCAGAAGTTCTCTTTGGACCCTATGAAGCATCTCCGCTGTTACACTTCGAAAGGCATTGACAATAGTAATAACATCAACAGAATTATATATTATATTTGTCAAAGTAACAGCATATTTTAAACCACAGAAATATTTTGTTAAGAAAATACATATTTAGCTAACCTTAAATGGCGAACGTTCCCAAAATTAGAATATACTAAAAACATTTTTATTGAATTAATCGTATTATTTTTATAATTACATTTATATTTGAAAACATATAAAAATGTTATGTAAATAATATGATTAATTCAATAAAAATTAGATTTTTTAGTATGTTTCCATTTTGGGAACGTTCGCCATTAACAAGTGAAGTCAAATAAATGGTAAAGAAAAGTATATTTGTTTCAAACTGACGAAGTTCTTTAAAATAAAGAACTGTATTGTTGAATCAAACGTATTACGTATATTAAAACAGATATATTTTCAAATCAAACTTGAGGTTATTTGTTTCAAGAGATCATATTTTTGAATCAAATAACGGTGCCAACAAAAATATTTCTTTGAATTAAAAAAATATATCTTTGCCGTCATTTAAAATTACGATTTGGTTGACTGATTGTATGTGTCAAGAACTTTTTTTTTCTGTGTATGCTTGCATATGCTTCCGTTGAGTTTGCCTTTGGTAACAGCAATGACAATGCTTTTATTAAATGTTCAAGATGAAACAAACTTTTATGTTTTCAACATATTTATGTAAACCATCATTACCATGATGAATGAATTTATAGCATGTGGATATGCACATCTTTGAGTATTCAATAAGAAACATGCAATAAAAAAACGTGTAATGCACATCAAAATATTGTCATTTTGTAAGGTCAATGATGGTGCTAAAGCAAAAGTGCATACATTTGCTTAGAATGGTATGCCAAAGTGAATATAACAGATTCACACACTTTTGGACATAGGGATGGGGATAAGCGTCACCCTAATTAAGCCTCTATTGCATCAAGTTTAATATAATTCGATAGCCTTTTAAAAACGTTAAACACCTATATACAGTACCGTTCATGGAAGTTCGGGCAAGCTGACAAATTATATTAATTGTTTAGGAAAAATTTTTAAAATTATATAATATACATTTCTGTGAGGATTTATTAAAACTAACCTTTTCTGGAAGCCTTTTACCAATTTCCAGGTAGTATTTGTCTATTATAAGACCGTTATCATAAAATATATAATTATGTTGGAAATCCCCAATAATTACAGTGACAATAAAGCTTTATCATAATCTCTAGGGGGGTTAGCTGATTCACTCGTGTTACCTGGAAATATTCGTATACCCTTTATAAAGTATTATAACATTTGTAAACGCAGTAGTTCTGAAGAGATTGTTATTGTGAAAGTATCTGTGGTTGTGCAAGTGAAAATAAAATAATTTCGGTTTGACTGCTTAAAATGCCCCGTGAAAAGCCTCTAGCTGTTTCAAAACGATCTGCTATTATTACCTTGCATCAGGAAGGGTACGAAGAAAGACGGATTGCGGATAAATTAAAAATAAAAAAATTTACAGTACATGATACTATAGTTCGATTTAAGACAACCGGTGACGTGCAAGATCGTAATCGGCCAGGACCGCCAAGAAAAACGACTCCTGTGGAAGATTTACGAATAAAAATAATTAGTAAGCGCAATAGAAGACTAACAGCATTAGAAATTGCTGCAGAATTCAATAATGAGCGAGATTCCAAAGTTTCTGTGAGTACTGTGAAACGTCGGCTGATAGAGGCTGGGTTGCATGGGCGAGTGGCTTGTCGAAAACCGTTACTTCGAAAAGGAAATAGGCTGAAACGACTGAAATGGGCACAAGCTCATAGAGATTGGACAGTTGACGATTTTAAACACGTTTTGTGGACTGACGAATCTAAGTTTGAGGTTTTTGTAAATAGACGGAGAGTTTTCGTACGCAGATCAAGAGGGGAAAGAATGTTACGGGAGTGTATAGTTCCTACGGTGAAGCATGGAGGCGGATCTGTAATGGTTTGGGGTTGTTTTTCCTTAATCGGAACAGGGGACTTGCTCAAAATTGAGGGCCTAATGAAAAAAGAAGAATATCGGAAAATCCTGGAGGAAAATGCCACACCGTCAGGAGTCCGATTAATTGGTCGTGGATATGAATTTATGCAGGACAATGACCCCAAACATACATCTAAATTGTGCACAGATTACCTGCAGCAAGAAGAAAATGAAAACCATAAAAATTATGGAATGGCCGCCACAGTCCTCATATTTGAACCCGATAGAGTTGTTATGGGAAGAATTAGACCGATGTGTTAGGAAAAAGTGTCCAAAATCGAAGGAACATTTGTGAACCATTCTCCAGGAGGTATGGACATGCTTGCCCAATGAAACATTAGCAAAATTAGAGAATCGGATGCCGAGAATAGTGGCAGCAGTCCTAAAGGCAAAAGGTGGATTTTTCGATGAAAATCGGATTTAAATTATTTGTATTACATTAACTTTTTCTTTTTAATAAATTTGTGTTTGAAAATATGTAAAATCATGTAAGTAAGTATTAAATACATGGCCATTTAATATTTCTCTTATTTTCTTTGACTTCCGTACATTTTTTTTGCTTGCCCGAACTTCCATGAACGGTAGTGTATATCGATCATTTTTATGAACATCTAATAGAATAGAATAATTAACGAGAAACAGAGAAACCTTCGATTTTCAAAACTCAATTTCACTCTCCAAAATCGTTTTTCAGACGAAACGGAAACGGATATTTTACATAGTCCTATAAGGTTTACAAACCAAACAAGTTTCATTAAATTCCGGAAGGACAGGTTAGATACCTTTCCTTGTTAGACGTAAGCCATTTGATTTATTTATATCTTTACTACATGTATCAAAAGTACGAATAAATAATAGCGAAGAATGAATCTAATAACAATTTCACCAGCGTTTATTTTGCTATTTGACAATTTTAATTAAATTCGAAATTTCTCATATATAAGGGCACGAATAAAGGTACTCAATCGTAAGTAAATCAACGTTTAATAAAAATAAGATATAACCCAGTCTACAGGCTATTTTGGAGAGGAAATAAAGCGTACGAAAGAATTATTGTTCACGTTAAAATGCCATACCGAACGTCACATTGTAGAAAGAGACAAAATACCTTGACAACCGTAGGTTAGTTTATTATATATCATTACTACCATTAGTCCTTAAAACATGTAAAAAGGAACCAAGTTAAATACCACAGTTTATTAAATTTGATATGCTCAATGTCATGGAATTCATAGTTTGAATAGTTAAAACAACACCAAGAACGTAAATTTATTGTTTTCGTTAGTTTTTACTAATGGTGCGTGCACATGAATATAGGAATAGTAACAATAATGTGTCTACAAAATTTTAATCAGTCCTAAAAAGCGATAACATTGTTCTATACCCATTTACCTACTTTCTATACGCATGCACTCGTTTATTTATATTTTATCTCGCTAAAATATTTCTGCTTGCATTTCCAGGGACTCGGTGTTCTATCAAAAGATAATATTTGTAATGCACATCTGCTGTGTATGTATTTCTAGTCTTGAAAGCTGTTTTCCGATCGACTTCTTTGAAGCCTCTTGCAAAAATATTGCATCTAACAGAAGATGTCTATAAATCAGTCGAGGCTGTTACTTTTACTTCCGTTTAATTATTTCCAAACACTCAGTCTTTTCTAGCGGCATATGTTCTATAAAATTGTGTTAGTCTCAGATGTTTTCAGTAAAGATAATCTTAACTGCAGTCAAAATCGATATTTAGGCGATGCTGTGACTGGGTAATTGGGTGTCTGATTTAACTATTTTGCATTTATTATGCTTTTTACGAGGATGCAATGTGGGCCAGAAATGGAAAAACGCGGACAAAATACCACTTGCATGAATGTCTAAAAATAACTCAAAGTTGCATTAACCTTGAGAGAAATGTTTGTTTACCAATGATTAAGGGCTGGTTGAACGGTAAACTTGTTTTGATGTAATTAGTCAACTGTTGTTGCTTCACCGTTGCACAGTGCTTCTTACGAATTAATATTTAATGATTTGCGTGCATTGTGTTTGAGTGATTAAAACTTTATAAAACAATAATTCTTTTAATTGTTCTAATGGCCAATAAATCTGAAGGTAACTACTTTCCAATGATAAGATTTCTTTTGTTTTAATAACCAATAATTGAATTTCATAATAGAATGTTTTTGTAATTAAACAAACATGCATCAATAAATTCGAAAATAATTATACTTATTGAAAAGTAATGCCATCACCTATCCACCATCTATGGACGCGCGTTTCGATGTTATACATCTCGTCGGCATAGCTTTGTGGAAGGTAATGGCATTTCAATATTTTAAATCGTATATATACGAAGTAGATGTTTACATGTACGCATGAGGAAATCTAATTAGATATTCTCATTTGTACGTTTTTGTCGAGTAAATTACTGCAAACGCCTCTACAGAACTGAACAAATCGTATTGCTACTAATTCTGACGCGACAGTAGTCTCAACTACTGGCTTAAACCGCCATAGGTTAATTAATTGAAAAGTAATGCCATCACCTATCCACCATCTATGGACGCGCGTTTCGATGTTATACATCTCGTCGGCATAGCTTTGTGGAAGGTAATGGCATTTCAATATTTTAAATTTTAATATTAATTAATTAACCTATGGCGGTTTAAGCCAGTAGTTGAGACTACTGTCGCGTCAGAATTAGTAGCAATACGATTTGTTCAGTTCTGTAGAGGCGTTTGCAGTAATTTACTCGACAAAAACGTACAAATGAGAATATCTAATTAGATTTCCTCATGCGTACATGTAAACATCTACTTCGTATATATACGATTTAAAATATTGAAATGCCATTACCTTCCACAAAGCTATGCCGACGAGATGTATAACATCGAAACGCGCGTCCATAGATGGTGGATAGGTGATGGCATTACTTTTCAATTAATTAACCTATGGCGGTTTAAGCCAGTAGTTGAGACTACTGTCGCGTCAGAATTAGTAGCAATACGATTTGTTCAGTTCTGTAGAGGCGTTTGCAGTAATTTACTCGACAAAAACGTACAAATGAGAATATCTAATTAGATTTCCTCATGCGTACATGTAAACAATTATACTTATGTTCCCAACAAGTCCCATTCGTAAATTTTAGTTTATATTGTAGATCAAACTTTAGTCTATTTTAAAAAAGAAAATACTGCGGAAAGTTGCGGTTGCATTCACAGCAATTTTTTTTCAGCGAAGTGCAGCTATACGCGGCAGGAATTCTTCGACTCGTGGCTGTCTCAACCGGGCAGAGGTTTTGTTGAGAAAAATAATAATTTAAAACAGATGATTGTAGTAACATTTGCTGATGAGCCAAGGGTTGACATCAAACTCGTTACAAAAAAATTATCAAGATTTTTCAGCGAATTATCGAAAAGATGGAATGGTAGTTTTAGAAAATCTGACAGGTTTTTTATTTTAAATAAGAAATGGTTAACGCAAACAATTGTGTTGCATTCTCAATTAGAGGTCGAAGATTGTGCTGCTGCAAGTACAAGTCATGCGCACGTTGGATGTCCTTCAAAGTCATTTGAGGACGTATCAGAAAAATCTAAAAGACGCAAAACCAAGGAACTGCGAGACACATTTTCAACGGCAGAGCTAACTTATGCGGTACTTATGAATAAGCTTGACAAATTAGTTGACCAAACAATTGATCCAGCGATGTATAGATTTGGGTTGTCAATATTATTACAATTACATACTTGGATGAGGTTCTTCGAGTGCTTATTACATATTTCTAATAGGCTTACTTTTAAAATATGTCAAGTACGAGGTGAGAATAAAATCCAAACGGATGCACGTAAAAAATTAATTCAAAATCGCTTTCGGCAAGAAATGGGATTACTCGTAGACCAAGTTAGACCAGGTGGAAATGGCACAACTAATGATGGGAATACAGCACGACGATTCTTTCGTAAGCCAGAGAAGTCTCCAAATATTACGAGGTTTAATGTTGCATTTATTCAACGGTTTTCCGTCATTTTAGCAGCGATTTCGTCGGGGTACTAAATGAATAAACAAAAATTTGAAGAATACATCAAAAATTTTGCTCGGTTATTTGTTCAAAAATATAAATGGTTTTACATGCCCGCTTCTGTGCATAAGATTTTAATTCATGGAGCAGACGTTATTGATTCTGCTTTTCTACCAATAAGCCAGTTGTCTGAAGTTGTCTGAAGAAGCTCAAGAATGTCGAAATAAGGATTTGAAGATGTATCGACGAGCACATACCCGAAAGATAAGTCATATGAACACAAATGAAGATCTCCTGCTTGCTTGTGTCTTCAGATCCATATATTACCGGTTCGCTATTTGCCAAAAAAATCTATATCTGCGCTTCTCACAGAAGTTCTAGAATTGCTAGAAGCCCCTTCTATAGAAACAAATTTCCCCCCAACCGGTTTGCCTTTGCCTCTAGAAGACAGTAGTTTAAGCTAGGAAATCGATGACTTCGACGAAGAAATGTACAATCATTAATAATATTTAATAAAATTTAGACTTAATTACCTTTACTTCGTTTTTCTATTTATAATTAAAAAGCAAAGAAGCCATATTTACTTGAAAAATAATTTTGTCCACGTTTTCTAATTTCTGGCCCACTGTGGGATGATTTGAAAAGTTCATGTAATCAGAGAGGTGGCACCACTGATGCCTATCAACTTATTGTCAGTTAGTAACACCTCTTGGAGGAACTCACAAAATTTCAGCCGTATGGATTTACTACTCTGTGTTTAGCGTTGGTTTGAATTGTGGAAGTCAAGTGGTTTCCAAAAATGGATGAGAGCTTCGTGATAAAACCTGAGAGGCAAATCGTCTCACGAGACCAAAGCGAAGCTTGATAAATATTATGGTGACTCTGCACCTTCGATTAGAACGTTTTACAAGTGGTTTCAACATTTTCGGTGTGACCATGTGAGCACAAGTGACGCTGAACGTTCTGGACGCCCTGTTGAAGCTACTACTTCAGAAAACATTGATAAATGTAATGATCTCTGTTGGTGGGTGATAGAAGAATGAAGGTAAGATTGCCAGTGCTGTGGGCATCTCGAAGGAACGGGTATGTAATATTTCGCACCAACATTTGAACATGAGAAAACTGTCCGCAAGATCGGTGTCTCGATTTCTCACAGTTGATGAAAAATGAAATCGTGTGATGTGCTCCAAGGGCGATTTACAGCTGTTCTAGGGGAATACACAGTGCTTTAGGCATCATTTCGTCACTGTGGACGAAACATGAGTAAACCACTACACGGAGACCCAAGGGCAGTACAAACAATGAGTTGTCAGGGGACAATCTGCGCCAAATGAGGCGAACACCGTTCCTTCAGCTGGGAAGGTTATGGCGACTGTTTTGTGGAATTGTCAAGGAATAATCTTTATCGACTATTTGGAAGAGACTAAAATTATTTGCTCACAAAAAAGTCCTTTTCCATCACGACAACGCATCAACTCATTCCTTTGGAGCTGTGGTCGCGAAATTGGTTCAGTTAGGATTCTAATTCGTTCCACATCTCCAGACTTGGTTACGTTAAAAATTAAAAATGGCTTATTCCAAAGAAAGTACTTTTCATACAAAAAATAAATCTGTTATAAATCAATTTCTCTATAAACGAATACCAAAAACTGTAAGAATAGGAATTCATTATATAAAAACTTATTAATAATGTCAAATACTGTGGGGTAGTGTAGCAAACGCTAAAGGTATCGGCACACTCCGCACCAGATAAATTATTTGATTAATTCGGAGCATATGCTTCAGAAATTCATGTGTTTCCATTGTAAATTTTCTCTTTACCTAAAAAGCTAAACACATTTTAAGAAAACAATCAAATATTGGCCATAAACGGTAATTTTTTACTACCACATTTGGGACAATGTACCATTGCTGGGACAACTCATATGAATTCTTTTTGACGTTTTTTGAAACTTGCGACAATGTCTTGTATATTTACGATTAACACTGACAGACAATTTCACATTAAATTGCCATGTTTTACAAGACATTTAAAATGGCTAATGTCATAGTAGTATAGCTTGTCTCAGATCTTTTCGATACAATTTACGCTACTTCATTCTGCATATAGTTGTTAAGGTGGATTCTCGCTCATACGTATGTAATTGCGAATAATGTCACTTTAATGTTACGTTTGTATCTAACTAGGCGAACTGAGGCGTCCCCCTTTTACGAAATAACTATTAAGTGATTATAAACTGCAATGACTTGCAAGTGATTACAATCTGAATTTATTCAGTATCTTAGCAATGCACCGAAACTGAATATTTGTAAATGGAACGCTAAGTGATTATATGGTGATTTTGAATCAACAAATATTCAGTAAATAGGGTAAAAGGAGGCTGCCTCTGTTCTTACAAGTACTTGTTAACGAAATGCAGTACTGCTGTTAACTACATTGGCTCACGAACAAGGGTTATTATTACCGAACGTTAAGAAACATATAAACACTTGACATTTACTTGACATACGTTGGCTAAGGGATCCTGATCGAGCAATGCCGGTGGAAGATGTGCCGTTAAGGCTAGTTTCGCCGCGGGAAGTAAAGGCAACTACTTCAATGCTACATACTGGTAAGGCTCCTGGTAGGGACGGCATTACCAACAAAGCCTTGAAGTTCCTCCCTACTAGGGCCATCGCATTATTTGCGTATTTGGCTAATGTCATGCTGCGTCTGCGGTACTATCCATCGCAGTGGAAGATTGCAGATATGGTACTTCTTCCGAAGTCTGGGCAGGCGAGGAAGTGGTCTCAGAATTATCGAACCATTAGCCTACTTCCCGTGCTAGGCAAGCTTACTGAACGGTTAATTCTCATCTGAAGTTGAAGATCTGTCCAACATTCCGGATGAACAGTTTAGCTTTCGTAGCGAACATAGTACCACCTTGCAGATACTTAGGGTGGCGGAATACACTAAACAAGGATTCTGTCTGCCTCAATACACAGGAGCAGTATTTTTGGACGTTGCGAAAGCCTTCGATAAAGTCTGGCACGAGGGTTTTCTCTTTAAAATGCAAATTGCAGGAATGTCCACCGGCATAATTAGGATGATATCGTCGTTCCTCTCAGACCGGAAGTTTCGAGTGCGAATGGATGGGCAACGCTCTTCAGCAAGAGGACTCGTAGCTGGGGTACCACAGGGCTCTATGCTATCGCCGATTCTCTTTTCAATCTTTATGAACGACATCTCGACAGACGTCTCGGTAGGTTCCGCCTTATATGCCGATGACGTCTGCATCTTCACGAGATCGGCGAGTGTGCGTGTAGTGGACGCTAGACTGCAAGACTTCCTGCAGGCCCTGGAGGAGTGGTACTCCAGATGAAGAATCTCCATCAATGCGGCCAAGAGCTCGGCCGTGTTATTCACTAGATCCGGCCCCCGTAAGAAAAGAGATGGTGATCCGGCAGATCTGATCATCCTGGGCGAAGCAATACCATGGAGCAGGCAAGTGAAGTACCTCGGGGTCATCCTGGATAGTAAGTTAATTTGGGACAAACATATTGACCACGTCGTTAATAAAGCCCGACAAGCTATGTGGGCTTTAAATCCGATTATGAATCGTCGAAGCAAGCTCTCCCCTATTAGTAAAATCCACCTCCACCTTTCGATGATCCGTCCCACTTTAACCTACGCGGCAGCAGTCTGGGCAATCGCTGCTAAATACCACATTGCCAAACTTCAAGTCATCCAGAACCGGGTACTTCGAATAGCTGTGGACGCACCCTGGTACGTGAGGAACGCGACGCTCCACAACGACCTGGGGATTCTCTATATCATGGATTACATCCGAGAGGCAGCATCAAAGACCCTTATTCCGCTCTAAACTACGACAGAAATATTGTCTGTCCATATAAAAGGCCACTAATGATCTTAAATAATTAATCCATCAACATCAGCGTAGGTTTTTAAAAACAACTTATGCCCACCATTGTTGTGGTCTCAAAATAACTTAAAAGAGAAGGAAGAAAAAAAATAGCAATGACTGAGATAAGGATCAAATCCAGGTGCTCAAAAGCCAATGCATTGACCATTTGACCATTTGCACATTTATACAGCCAACTGCGTCACGAAGTTTAACGTACGAGTTAGAACTGACATATCTGTTTCTTTTGGTTGAACATTTGCGTCATCGACCATTCTATCTACGAGCGAGAATCCGCCTTTAATATGAGGCTAGCGTCTTAAGCTTCTACAAAGGGCCACTAAATAGCGCTATTGAGGTTTGGCCTTACTACTTTCGTAATGTTTGACATTTGTTATTATTGAAGCTGTGACAGTACAGAAATAGGCCGAGTAGTTTGTTTACAGTGAGTGTTTATTTTTTACGGTTTTAGTAAAGAACTAACACAACAACAGGGCCTCGAATCGCTTCGTTCAACTTTGGGTAATGAGGCACCATCAGAAAAGACTGTTTACAACTGGTTTACAGAATTTCGTTGTGGTCGTGCTTCCGTTAGCGATGAGTTTCGTGAAGGTCGACCAGAATCGCTTGTTGTTCCAAAAAACATTGATGATGTGCGCAGCATGTTTGAAGAGGATCAGCATGTGAGTTACCGTGAGATTAAGGCGTCCTTAGGCATGACGAAGACTGGAGTACGTTCGATTTTTCATGCAAATTTAAGTGTGAAAAACATCTGTTCCCGATCGATTTTGCATAATTTGACTGAAGTACAAAAAAGGCTAGTGTCAATCGATGTAAGGAAATGTTCAAAAAAGTCGGCAGAAGAACTTCAAAATCCGTATACATCATAACAGGTGACGAAACTTGGATATATCCACACGAACCGGAAACTAAGCGCTGTTTGAATGTTCCCAGATGAACCGAATCCAACAAAAGTCGATCGTTAACGAAGTACCTCCAAGAAGATCATTGCTTGTTTCTCTCGTTGTACTGGAATATGTTCAGCACAACGCAAACATTGCTTTGGAGGATTGAAGAACAGTTCATGTTGAATGTTATACAACAATTTGTTTGCCAGAAGTCGTCAATGAAATCAGGAAAAACAATCGACAACGTCGTATCATCTTTCATCATGATTCCACATCTCACACAGCATGTCAAACAATTGATTATTTGAAAGAGAAGAACATCGAATTAATGTCTCAGGGTCGTACTCACCTGATTTACGTATTTTTGTTCCCGAATGTCACAATCTAACAATCTAAACTAGAAAATAGCTGCCATAAATACATATCTGTTAGATGTGTAACGTAGCCATTATACTGTTCACTTCTATTTTTCGATAAATTTTTAAAATAATTTCATATAAATGCAAAAACGAAAATATCAGGCAAAATGGAATTTAATGGACGTTATTTTTAAACGATCTTCTGTTCTGGTATTAAATTTTCGTATTTTCAGCTTATGTATAAACGCTACACAAAAATCTCGCTTCCTGCAATAAAGAAAGTTAATATCAGTCAGCCATACCAGTATATCTACGTGCAAGCCAATCAGCAAGGCTTAAGCCATCCATTTAATAAATATGGAATGTCGATAAGGATTGTAAACGATTGCCTGCATTTTAATCAAATTTGCGTAGTGTTGCGTTGCTTATCTCCCAATCAATTTAATTGTTACGTCGCTGGTACATCCACCACGGCTTACATGGTTGTACGCATATTACAAAGATGACTAATCGGGTACGTAAATAGGAAACAGTTTGCATGTTGCCGACATTGATGGTTATTAATTCGTAGGTTTATCGCGCTTTATCTGTAATTGAATGGTGCAGTAAAGATAATGAATACGTACGGTTGTAGTTAACTAGAAACCAGTTACAGCTATTGACGATTTTCATAGGATATAAAGTAATATTTATTATCTTCGTGTTATAAGATTACTACTAGAATTCCAGTTTCTGTTTGTGTTGATATTTGAGCTATTTCATCCATGAATATAAATATGTACTAAAAAAGATGATATTCTGTATAATACAGTAGATAAAGAACTTCATGTGCTCTAGTACACGCAGAGAAACGTTTACTTGTATCAAAGCTGTCCACCTTAATTCAAGAAAAAAAAATATTTTCTTAGAGCTTCTTTCCCCGCTTAAGAGAAGTATACACTTGTAATGAAATAACTGTATTTCTTTGTTTAAGACATTTGTTAACTTTATTCAAGAAAATCAAGAAAATTTGAAGAAAGCGATTCTTAGTATAAGTAAATGGCCATTATAACACAGAATAATATTTTCTTAAGGATAGTAAATAGTTTTCTTAATTCCAGAAAGCGTTTAGGTATTGTTCATAAATCAATAGCTTCATTTTCTTAAAATAAAGCATTTTTTACTTAGAATTCTTGAAATGCATATTATTTATATGCACATTATTAAATGTGCTTACCTTGTTTAAAACAGTACAACATATTCGTACACAATGCAGTAAATTATTCACATTGCTTGTGATTTTAAAAGGTTTAAAAGTAGAGGTTATCTACAGGATAATGTTCAAACAAAAGTGAACTTAATGTAGCCACAACAATAACAACCGAACATGACAAACATTTTACATCTAACCTCTTCTGTAAGCTGGTATAACGAATATATCATCATTTACGTTATGTCGTCGAATGTGTGACACGTAGTTTTGTGGCCTCTTAATATTTCGTAGTATTCGGTGTTCATAATTTGTGCTTTTGTGCGAGTGTAAGTACATAGAGTTGCTCGGTGATCAAGTGCCGAAATAATTGATTTAATCAAACACACACTTTCAATGTGTTGAAAGAAGATCTGACAAGGACAATCTCGAACGATGTCAATAAGAAACTTGAACAAAAAATTACCGATATTTTAGTCGCATATGAAAATAAAATATGGCTCTTAGAAATTGAGAACTCTACGTTACTTGACAGGTTGGATTAGCTTGAGCAATACACCCGCACAAACTCCGTTAGAAAGTAACTTAATAAGGATACAGCCAGGGTAATTAAAACCTTAAGTACTGACATACAGTATCCGGGACATAGTCACTGACGCGTCGTCTGCCACACTACTCCCACAGAAATTGTTGTTACAGCAGTTATTAAATTATTTTTTGTTTATATATTTTAGCTATAGATTCCAAACAATCTCACAATATAGCAATATGTAAAAAAAGTAGAATAAAACACTTTTATATAAAAAAAATGTGTTTATTCATTTGGAACAAAGGGCAATATTAAATAAACCTGACATCACATTACAACAAAGTAAAATTAAAACAAAAGAACAAAAGCAAATATTATTATCTGTGGTGGTAATAGAAGTTCAAATACACATATTGAGCATAAGAAACAAAAATTAATAATAATCTAAAATAAGGTAGAACATTACAAATTTTCTGTAGATCGAATACAAACCTTTCTTATACATTGGAGACAAATAGGCTTTATACGCGTATGGCATATATATTTAGTCATTCTTCTTTTTCTAGACAGACAAATATGGACCATTTCCTATACTTTTGTAAGTTTTTGGAAAATAAATAAAATAAATAAACAACATAATTTTTGGTAATATTGACTTTGTTGAGAACAAATAAGTAAACTTGACGTTTCGACAACGTTATTGTCTTTATTAGAAGCACTTGTTGATGGAAATCACAGTACTATGGTCACAAAGTGCAGAAATGCAAAAGTCGTTTATTACATATTTTGTGAAATTTTAAAATAAATTTACGTGAAAAATTTCATGAGCAAGCATGAATGTCACTCCGCTGCATTTTTGTATCTAAACGTGAGTGAATTACTGATTTAATTAGTATTTTTATTAGTTTCTTAAAGGCAGAATTTGGTTTTGTATTCATAAAGTTATACAGTGCAGACCTAAAGTGCCCCCCCTCGCGTTTTTAGAAAAAATTGTTCGACTTCTATTTTTTATGAACTAACTTTCCCCGTTATCGGCAGTTCAATTGTATTTCCGGTGTCACCGGAAGTGACGTCAACTTTCTTATTTTAAATAGAACATCCTGTACATTTTTACATTTATGGAAAGGTAATCGAAAGGCGAATCCAACGATACCACATATGTTATACTTTAACTTAAGAAATATGACAATATGCAGCAATAAAAATTTTGGTAATCTGTTTTTGTTGTTACGCAAAGTTGTCTAGGAAAGAGTGCCAAATTGTTTCTTATGACGCCAGACTAATCTAAAGAGTTCGTTGCTAAGCAAAGTAATTACAGCAGACGCTCGATAATGTGAACTAATTCAAACCAAGTGTGGTTCACATTATCGAAATGTTTACACTAGCGAACGTGATTTAAATAATAAATGATTTATTAAAAGAAACGTTTAATACATACATATTTATAACAAAATAAACAAATATTCTAACAGCGATAAGTATTTTTTAATTAGAAGAAAAATAGTTAACAATTTTAGTCTGCGTAAATTTGCGCTTAGCATTGTCTTCCAATGCCTACGCCCGTAATTTACGAAGAACTAAAATATTCGTGTATGATACTTTTTTTCTTTCAGCCCAATCTAAAGCTTGGTTAAAAACTTGTATAGCTTGCGCGTCGGTCACTACACTTCTGACTTCAATGGGATCGTCCTCATCGTTCTCACTGTCCATATCTTCCTCCTTATTAGCATCATTCGTCTGCTTATCTTCGTTCCAAAAATTAATATCAGTTGGAGTACAAACAATGTTGGGATTCACTATTTTCAATAAATCAACAACATCCAATGACGCACTAATAACAATATCAACGTTGGATCGCAAACGTCCTCTAATTACGCTTAAGGGAACATCGTCTTCTTCATCATCTTCATCATTGGTACAAAAGAGATTGTTCCAACATTTTTGAATAGTTTGCTGATTAAGTTCATTCCAGGCCATATGTAAATCTAAAACAGCTTCTCGTAATGTTACTTTTTTTAAAGCCTCAGATATGTTTTAAGGATTCTTTGATAAGACACACGAAAGTAGAAACTTTCGATAATATAGTTTGGTGAGTCTTATTATATTCTGATCCATGGGTTGAATTAATGATGTTACGTTGGGCGGCATGTACATGACAAAAATTGACCCATCCCTGCTCCTCAGTTGTTGCTCTGGACGATGACTTGGTGCATTATCCAATAGTAACAACGCTTTTATTGGAAGCTTCTGTTGTTTTAGACAACTTTTTACCTACAAATTGAAAACATCTTCAAATTATGAATAGAGCATTTGTGATAATTGATTGTCATACCTAAGGGACAAAGCGCTTGTGGAACCATTTCAGGAATATACTGCTAGTCATCCAAGCGGTTTTTGAACAGTCTTAATCAACAGGAATATTAAAATTTTTAAATGAGCGCGGATTTTTTGCTTTTCCAATTACCAATGGCTTTATTTTGTGTGAACCATTAGCATTAGTGCAGGCTAGAAGCGTTATTCGTTGTTTCTCCGGCTTTCTGCCCGGAGCAGATTTTTCAAATGATGCAGTATAGGTTTTCTCTGGTAACATTTTCCAATAAAGACCACTTTCATCTGTGTTGTAAATTTGTTCCATTCTTAAATCTAGCTCTTTAATTGTTTTCATCAATTTTTCTTTGAATGGTTGTACTAATTGTGGTTGTGCTGATAATTTCTCACCAGATATAGACAGCAGTCGAATTCCATATCTTGTTTTGAATCGTTGTAGCCAGCCATCACTAGCTACGAAATTTTCAGTTTCTTTCAGTTTTTCATTTAACAGTCTAGCCCTCTCTTTAAGTATTTCGCCACTAATTGGGACATGATTTTCCCGTTGTTTTAAAAATCTCTTATACAGGGAACTTTCCATTTTAGGCGCCTTCTCATTTTTTTAAGTTTTTCTATTTCCCGGACCTCCAAATGTATTGCACGTTCTTTGTAAAATTTGTGTTTTCATACGCTTCATTTTACAAATTGTTGCTTTCGATACTCCATATTTTTTTGCTAACTGTGTCACTCGCGCACCTAGTGCAACTTCGTCTATGATTTTTACTTTCTCACTCAATTTTAAACACTTTCTTTTATAGGATGTGGATGCCATAGTCGTAAAAATGTATCAACGCGTGCAATGTATTCGCTTAAGTCCAAAAATGAAATACGTACGTATAAACATATCCTAAACCCTCATACGACTCACCGAGTTTGTCGTACTTTATCGCAGAGGGGAATCCCCTACATAAATCGGCAACTCCCCGACATAAATCGGGGCTTCACCGTCGCCAAGAGTTGTTTACGTCATCGAGCGTACACATTGTTTACGTTATCGAGCGTTTCGTTTGATCCTATAGAACGAAGTTTGTGTTTACATTGGTGCAATGTTTTCATTATCCCGTATTTACGTTATCGAACGTCTGCTGTATAACAATTGCCAAAGTGTCAAATCTCAGTTCCAAAAGCGCAAATTATTTTTATTATTTGTTGTTATTATAACCTGCATTTGTAATACTTTCCTTCTTTGTGCTCGTTATTATTTTAACTTGTTTTGTTAATTGTTGTTTCTCCTTTACTTTATCGAATTTGATTATAATTAATTAATTGTGGTAGGTTTGTTTAAATTTGTTAGTTTTTGATAGGCTATATGCTTATGTTTTTTAT
The DNA here is from genome assembly GCA_029619315.2 of Dynastes maya. Lineage (NCBI taxonomy): Eukaryota > Metazoa > Arthropoda > Insecta > Coleoptera > Scarabaeidae > Dynastes > Dynastes maya. Next base: position 51,184,843 of record JAROYE020000003.1, on the reverse strand, counting down.
GTTGTTGATTTTACAATGGCCTCCGCATGGACCACGTAAGATAAACATCAAGTACTTAATTGGAATTTTAATTGAGATTTGACAGTTTGGCGATTGTTATGATTACTTTGCTTAGCAACGAGCTCTTCAGATCAGTCTGACGTCACAAGAAACAATTTGGCGCTGTTTCCTAGCCAACTTTGCCTGACAACAAAAACAGATTACCAAAACTGTTATTGCTGCATATCGTCATATTTCTTAAGTTAAAGTGTATACGTGGTATCTTTGGATTCACCTTCTGATTACCTTTCCAGAAATGTAAAAATATACAGGGTATTCTATTTAAAATAAGAAAGTTGACGTCACTTCCGGCGACACCGGAAATACAATTGAACTGCCGATAACGGCAAAAGTTAGTTCAGAAAGAATAGAAGTCGGCAATTTTCTTTTTAAACTGCTAGCTTCTGTCGTTCAAAAGTTAGCATGAGAGGAGGACACTTTAGGTCCGCAGTGTATAATTCAAATGAATAGACTTATTTGAACCTGGGATTCATAGTTTCTTGTTCTCTCAGGTGCGATGGATTAAAAGCAAATGCACATACAAATATTACCCAATCGAGTTGTCTGTTTCATGGTATATGTAGAATTATATGTACAAAACACTTTTTCAATACAAGTGCTTTGTAATTCCTTGTTTAGCACTATACCGTACAACCCGTGAAAGAGATCTTTTCTAGTATCTTGATAATTATAATCCGTGGTTTATGTCTTGTGTAATGCCCATACAAGAAAACGTTTTTCACATTCATTCCATATTTCATAACTCTATATGCGTATAATTAAATGAGAAACTGTAAGGCGTTACACGTCACCGAAAATACCAGAAACCAAATTAATTTCTCAATTTACGACGCTCACAAATCATAAAAAAGGCAGATAAAAAATTGACGTGTCTGTGTGTCTTTACCGTTTAATTGGATTCGTAATGACCGGTACGCTTATCATTGAGGAAACGACCCAATTACTACTTGAAATAAACAATGACAATCGTTCGTTAAGTAAAGAACGGTACGTTTATTAAAACATGTCCGCGTTCGGTGCTGGCCGAGTTCGTTTACGGAGAAGAAAATATTAAATATCGTTATGTAAATTTAAGAAGGAATGTTGAAGATGCCGCAGGTGTTTAAATATACCAGAAACCTGAAATGTGCAATTTGAAAGTTTTAAGAAAAAGCTTTGTTAATGCGTATACCGCAAAACCGGTTATTAAGAAGGGTAATGTAGTAACTTGACGCCTTTGGTATAGTAAGGTAAGCGCTGTAACGATAATGACATAGAAGTACCCAAAAGTGCGAATCGTTACTATCTTCCTTAAATTTACTGAAAATGTCGTGCATACTTTATATGTTATATATTGTAATGTTATAAATATAAGAAATTGGTTTTCTAAATAAATTAATTAATTTTTACGGTCGGTAGGTTCGGGAGTGTTCCCTAGACACTCTTGCGGTAGTATGAATAAAATAGCACGTTTTGTGAAAATCAAATTGAAAAAATAAGAACTAACGTCGAACTTTCACGTTTATCGCGCGCGCTTTAGTAACATGTTACGTAAGGCGAAACCCTGCGTACTTTTTAATACCCAAAATTTGAATTAACCTTCTATTGGAAGTAAAATTTAATCACTACACACTTGAATTTGCTTGGAAAATTGAACCCTTAGCCAAATGCATCCTCTCACAAAGGCGACTCGCACTAAAGTGAAAGATTGTTGTCTTGCCCCTTCAGTCCTTTATTCCTGAAAGCATTTGCCAAATATCACGGCCAATTACAATACCAATTTCATAATATACAATATTTCATACTCTCTCAATTAAGTTTCAATGAAATTTTCTTTCTCTAAAAATACCATATTACAGCCTGTAATATGTCGTATAAGTTCGTGGTTTAGCGTTTAACATAACCGAAAATCGACAACCGTTGAGTATAGACATTTCCTACCGAACTTGTTCACTTCTTACCAAAAGATTATTGTAAAGAAATAGGATTTATTCTGTACATGTTTCTAGAAAAATGGTACATTAAAGGCGAACTTTAATAACGCGAAGAAAATAGAGCAAAGACGATTAATATTACCTTTCCCCGGGAATTATTGCTAAATGGAGATATATATATCTTGTATATATACAGTGTGTCCCCGGATGGACTGAACAAGAGGGAAAAATTTTTTATTTGTAACTTAACGCAAAAATGTAATTCTTTATAAAATTTTTTACTTGTCTCAAAACCACCAATTCTGAAACAAAAATCAGAATATTCTTTTTAGCAGCTGAAAAAATTACAAAAACACAAAAATTTTTGTGCTTTTTATTAAATCAGATTATCCTGTTATTTTCCATGATAACGTAATAAGTAAATCAAGTTACGTGTTATTTGTCAATGTCATTCCGTATTTGTGTTGGTAAGAAATTATCTGCAAGTACATTTTGGAAACAGATGGATAGGTCGTTACAGACCCGTCAATTGGCCGGCTCGTTCCCCTGATTTAAGCCCATTGAATTTCTTCTTATGGGGATATGTTAAGCAGCATGTTTATAATACTAATTTGGATAACAACATCGAAATTTTAAAACAAAAAATTAATTCTGTTACTGAAGATATGATCCACAATGTTTATAAAAAATTTGTACTTAGAGCTGAAAAGTGTGTAGAGGTTGGAAGATACCACATTAATAAAATAATATGTTTTTCTTCAGCTCAAGTTTGTTTTTGTAATTTTCTCAGCTGCTAAAAAGCATATTCTGGTTTTTGTTTCAGAATTGGTGGTTTTGAGACAAGCAAAAATTTTTATAAAGAATGACATTTTTGCGTTCCAAATAAATTTTTTTTCCCTCTTGTTCAGTCCATCCGGGGACAGACTGTATATATATATATATACTCTGTTTAAATACACACCACAGGAACTGCCTGTTCTGGATATTTAACAGTATTTACTTCTCTGATAATGACTTTGAATACACAACGTACACTTATCTTTGGATTGGATTCACGACAAACTTTGATTCAACCAAGGCCGAATAAAGATTGATGATAATTTTAGGGCGTCGTTCCTCTTTCATTTATTTTAAATCGCGAAAGACCGGCGATTGTTTTCTTTCACAGCCAATTTTGATAATTTACCCAAATAAAAACTAACTTTTCGATGATCAAATGATATTAGTATGCGAGAACGAATGCAGTGACTTAACCGGGAGGTTGTTTGTTGATGATTCTGTGATACGAATTGTCACCAACAAGCTTTAAAATAGAAAATCCACTGCTAATTTATAGAAACCTTTCAGATAAAGATTTAATTGATGAAATAATATCTGTTGTGCTTTGTCATTTACGCTTAGTTTATTTCAGACGATTTTTACATTAATTTGGAAGAAATAATTGAATAGAAAACTTAATAAACGAGTAGATTTGTCCATGATACCCCACACTCGTCATTATCTAGACTTATAATTAAATTCTACCGTCCTCGCCTCAAGGACAGTTGGCTAAGGGGGGAATGGTAACGCAAAAATTACCAATTATCCCCGCAAGAGGGGTATTTGGTTGCCAACGAGTGGCCAGCCTGACATTTGGTCAGTACCGATATGACAACCAAGAGAAGTTGTTGTCGTCGTAAATACAACGTTGAACATAACATAACAGTATATACTTCACATGTGTTCAGTGTTAAACGGCAAAATAGCATTTCAAATAATTGATATTGGCCGACAGTTAATATATCCTGGCAGTACAGTAGACTTAAATTAATAAATAAATGTACTAATAATTAACTGCAAACATTTGTATAAAAATATAATATCAGAGTTTATTTATAATCTACATATGTATAACAGTCGGCATTAGATTTATTAATTGATTTTCTAGATTTAATGATACAGCCAAGTGCATCTAAACCATGTAGAGGATAATTCAGATTTCTCTCGTATTGTAATTATTTTAATTGAATGAATTCTCTCCTCACGTTTGCAATTAATTATAGACACTTACCTACCTTACGCCGACAGCCGATAGAGGATTAATCGGTTTTAATTAATTTTGAGTTGATTAAACCAACTTAAGCTATCAAGCTTTAAAGGTAAGGTAGGTGTCATTCTTAAACACGTTGTTCACCTGCACGTAAAAATAGAAATTTGCTCGATTGCGCTACATGTTGATGGTTATTAATATCAGTGCGTGCAAGATTATAGGGAGTTTTTACTGCTTTCTAAATAGGCCAGTATTAATTTCCATTCTCGTAAGTATAGTGCGGTCATATGTGGCATGTATGCACTGTTATAGATTAATCTCGCCTTACACAAGTTATGAATAAACAGGTTAAGGTATAGGTGAAGCAGATCATGAAATTGAAGGAGACTAAGAAAATAATAGAGTGGTATTCTTTCCTAATTGCGAAATGTCGAGGAAACAGATTATAATAGTCTTACTGTTAAGCACTACACGTACTGTTAAGCTAAATTAATCTATAACCTTCGTTTATTACAGTTAAGTATACATCTACATAATTTTTTAATGCAGAACAGGCAAATTAGCATTATGAGACTGGGATGCTGAAGTCTCATCATAATAAAATTATCATCGGAATGGTATAGGAATAATAGTGGAGAAATTGGTGCATCTCACATATACGAGGTAGGCGTCATAAATTCTCGGACTGACAGGCTTATACAGGTTTGAGCATGTTCAAACTCCGTTGCGTCATAGTTGCACATGCGCGAGGCCTACACTATATATATTACGGTTCGAAGAGTAGTAGTTTCTAGTAGCCATCCAGATAACGTGACTAATGCATGAAAATGTCTCAGGTAACGAAAATTGAGTACCGCGCCGTCATTAAATTTTTAACAAAAGAAGGGCATATACCTCATCACACTAAACAACGTTTATACGGAGTTTATGGTGATTTATCTCCTTCATATTCCACTGTAAACAAGTGAGCAAAATGTTTCCGTTTGGAGTAAGAATCCCTTGAAGATGATGATCGCCCCGATCGGCCAATTGAACTGATAACGCTTCAAAACATTTCAATTATTGAAGAAATGGTATTAGCAGATCGCCGTTTGAAAGTGAAGGAATTAGCAGTTATGTCTAACATTTCTGAAACAAGTATTCGCCCTGCTCTCCAACGTGAACGTCGGGTCGTACGCGCTCGTTTTTAAACATGTGTGGAGATGACCGGAAACCGATTTTGGAGTCTGCTGTCACAGGAGATGAAACATTGGTTCTTGGTTCTGTATTATGATTCTCTATCCAAAAAGGAATCGATGCAATGGCGGTGACCCGATGATCCCAGTGATTAGGGTATATTTAATTATATACTCTCATCCATACTAGTTATCTTCATATAGTATATTAATTTAGCTCATAAATTCTGCTGATTCATTTTTTAACTTCACCATGGTGATCTCCCTTATTATTGCAAATAGAGGGTAGGTTTAAATTTGGTAAAGTTGCCAAATTTTGTGTTTGTTATGGACTCGAAGAGAAAGATTACAAAAAAGCGAAAAAAGCCCGTTTCCTTCTCCTTTCATCCTTTACCTCTAGCACCTTTATTTGGCCTTTCAGAGAAAAACTAAAAACACATTCTCAGGCCAATCTCGATCTTCTCTCTAATGGTGTAATTGAAGTATTTATATGACATTTCAGTTCTTTCTGACCTTCATCAACTTCTTTATCTCTTATCGGCGCCATATTGGACTATGATACCATCAGAAAGTCTTCTTTCTGATTTCAATGATATATAACATGTTGACAAAAATTTTCAACATTATGCTTTAATTGATGAAGAACACATTTAAGATTTAATAAGGTAGCAATGAAATTTCAAACCGTCAAAACATTTCAATTATCGTTCATTAATAATAGAAAAATATCGTACACCAACAAAGAGAAATGAGATATATTAAGTATTTCTTAGTTATCAAACCGAAATACAACAATAGCGATTATAAGATATTTATAATAGTATCCAGAACGACGACAGCCACATCGTACAGTTTTTCTAGGTCTTGATAGAATCTTGCAACTGGATTGGATTCTGTGGTGTATACGGGATATTTTGCAAAGGGTAAACTAAAGGTGTGTTTTTGCAAAGTTTATGTAAATTTTGCACCTTACTCGTAACAATAAATGAAAATAGTAATAGTAATAATAATAGAAAACGAAACAATAAACCAACGATTGCAGTAAATGTTAAAATAACTGGCCATTTTCATTAATGCACTATTGCGCACGCTTTCCGATATTTGTTGCCACCATAAATGCTGGAATTTTGTTATCTAAGAAGCTAGATACGTATGTACGAAGAAAGTTTAAATATCTTTCCTCATTTAATGTTTCTTCATACTAAACTGGTCCTATAAGACGATTTTCCAAAATGTCCATCCAAGCGTTTAATCCAAACGATGTTGTGATTTCCTTGCTCTATTTTCTCTGCGATTTTGTACTCCCCAATTGTGTTCCCTATTTCTGTTAAAGATTCCAGGATTGGTAAATTTTGATTCATTTGGCCAGATGATTTTGTTTAAAAAGTCGTCTTTTTCTAATTTCCCCAGTAGCTAATTGTCGTCCTCTAGTAGGCCTAAATTATCACTAGGTAATAAACAAGTGGAAAGATACAGTAGCTTCTTATTGAAGCGGTGAAACCCCGCAGGGGTCTGAACCACTCTATTAATATATTGAAATATTTTTCTCATGGGATTTTGGGAAAATTGTTAAATTTTCTAACTTGAATTAAATTTTTCAATTCTTAGTGGGTTCGGGAGTATCCCTGGATACCCTTGCGGCAATTTTATAACGAATTTCCAAATTAATAAAACGAAATTAACGAATTTTAAAATTACAAATGTAACTAACCTTGAAATTTGAACGATGCCAATGTTATATAAACTCTCTGTTTATATAACCTCTGCAGGAAATTGCCCGTACTGGAAATTTAACCCTTTCCTCTTCAAATAAATACTTTGATTTCACAATCGAGCACTTTAAATTGGGATCGGAGTTAAGAAACACTTCAATTCAACGAAAGCTGAATAAAGATTGATGAAAAATTATGGCGTCGCTCATCTTTTTTTTATTTTAAATCGTGAAAGACCGGCGATTGTTTTATTCCACAGCCAGTTTTGATAATTTAACCCAAATAGAAACTTTTACGATGAATTTCGATCAAATGAAATTATTTTTGCAAATGCATACGAGAACGAATGCAGTAACGAAACTAGGAAGTTGTATTTCGAGGATTCTATGATAAAAAATGTTACTGACAAGTTTTAAACGTAAAAATTCTCCAACAATTTACTTAAACCTTTCAGATAAAGATTTAATTGATGAAATATTATTTAAAATACCTTTCAATTTACGCTGTTGCTTATTTTAGACGATTTCTACATGAATTTGGACGAATTACGTGAATAGGAAAATTAACTAACGAGTAGATTTGTCCATGCTACCCCACACTCGTCGTTATCTGGACTTATATTTAATATTTAACATCAACGCGCCAAGGCCGGTTGGCTGGGAGGAAATGGTAACGAGGAAATTTCAATTTTTCTCCGCAAGATGGATATTTAGTTACCAGCGAGTGGCTAACCTGACATTTAGTCATTCAGAAGTGATAGCTGAGGCTGTTGTTGTTGTACATACAACGTTGAACAGAACAATATACATAGTAAACTGTAACTAACATGAATTTTACTTCGATGTAAAGTTCTCCATACCCGAGTCTGGGGCAAATTTAATTCTGACGCTACTTCACGTGTAGATTATTATTTATCTGGAAAATATAAGATTTACATAAACTTTCCAGAAACACACATATAATTTACCATTTCTTTTCATTCAAATTCCCGTTAATATAAACATTACGCGGCTGGGTAGACGATAAATTTTCAAGGTGTTATCCTTATTTTATCCTTTTTATCAAGATCTAGAAAAATTGTGCGATGTGGTTGTTGTAGTTCTGGATATAATTTTATATATTCTGTGCTCACTACTGTTGTATTTCGGTTTGATGAATAAAAATTACTTAACGTGTCTGGTTTCTCTTCGTTGGTGTACATTTTTACATTACTGGTGAGCAATAATTGAAACGTTTGACAGTTTAAAATTTCATGGCTACCTCATGTAATCTTAACATGTATTTTGCGTCAATTAAAGCATAATATCAAAAACTTCTGACTCTTTCTGACTGTGTCAAAATCTAATATGGCGCTGATAAGAAATAAGAATGTTGATGATGGCCAGAAGAAACCGAAACGTCATATAAAAATTTCGATTACACCATTAGATAGAAGATCGAAAGTGGCTTTGAGAATTTGTTTTCGGTTTTTCTCTGGAAGGCCAAATAAAGGTACTAGAGGTAAAAGAAGAAGATGAGCTTTTTTCGTTTTTCTTTTAAATCTCGAACGTCATTTGTCACCGGTCCACTTTCTCTTCGGGTTCATAACAAATATAAAATTTAGCAACTTTCCCGAATTTAAATCTACCCTCTACCTCCAATAATAAGCGAGATCCCCGTAGTGAGGGTCGAAAGTGAAAGTCTGTATACAATTATTAGCAGAAATATTTTTATGATAATCATTAGAGTTTGTTAAAAAGGTGGTACCGGATGTCAGTAGCGTAGCAGTTTCGGCGTGGGTAGGGGTAATTTTCAACTCGTAGTCGATCTCGACAGTACCGCGAGAGAGTTCAATGCAACAGTACATTGCACGCTGCACGCCAAATAATACCCGGAGATGGGACGCCCAAAGGGTGTAACGTTCCCTTCGAATGTGAATAAATATCTCAGGCATTTCCCTGAATTAGAATATAGAAGTCCGCATATTTATTTCACAATATGCAGTAGCGGATTGCTAAGTAGCGATAGGTTTGAATGTAGAAAATATTGTAAAGGTAAACGTCATGTATTGAATTTAAGAAACAGTATTCCATACTGGTAATTTTTATATGATTCTATTTTTATGTTAAGTGTGTGCAACATCCCACAACATCTAGTATCTAATGAACACTTTCGTCTTTTTTGGATTAAGTACGTTCCTTCATAGAAGCTGCCAACATCTATGCAATTACGATACAATTTGCCACGTGTGCAAGGTACAGTAAAGGAATGTATAAAAGACGAGTTGAGAAATAAGAAAATCTGCCTATGTGTGGGTGAACCAACTAATGCTCAGAAACACAGCGTCATTCATGTTGTAGCGCGTACTTTAAAACGTGATGGTCCACCAGCTTCATTGTAGTTATACAGCAAAAGGATTCAGAAAACTAATGCAGAAACCGTTGTCAAGATAATCAACGATTCGTTGAGAGAATTTTGTATCACAGGAACCCAAGTCACAATGTTCGTTACTGACGGGGCTGCAACAATGCTGAGAGTTGGTAGGATGTTGAAAATATGCTTTTCGACTCTTCTTCACATAACATGCCTCATACACGCATGCCACCTCGTAGCAGAAACCATTCGAAAGAAGTATGCAATGGTGGATAAGTTTTTAGCATCTACCAAAAAAGTGTCCATCAAATCTCCCAAACACATCCGTGTATTCAAACACTTGTGTCCGAAATTTTCTTTCTTCTTTCTTCTAATTCGGATGTTCAACAACAAATAGATGAAATTTCCATGAACTATTCTGATGTTGCACAAGCTATTGAGCAATTAGAAAACAGTCATTTATCTGCACGAGACGCATTAAATTGCGTAAACAATTTACAAGCCGCTCTAGAAAACTTGACGAATACTATAGAAGTCGATGTTGCTCAAAAATTTGGTGCACTTTTTAACGAGAAATCCCGATTTACAAAAGATTCGGTCTATAACTGAAAATCAAGAGTGCCCAGATGAGGAGAAGGAATATCTGACATTTGCAAATCTTACTTCACTGGATGTCGAACGATCATTTTCGAAGTATACGACAACGTATTCACAACACCGTCGACGGTTGAATAAATCGACAATGGAAGCGTTGCTGATGCAATTCTACGCAGCTTACCAGGGCGGTTGCCAATTGCCACAGTGGACATCAAGACAACACGAAAAGGTAGCAATATTATTTTTCACCAATATTGTATATTACGTACCTACCTTTAAGCGGTGCGCCACTGCCGGTACCACCTTTTAACAAACTCAAATAATCACTAACGAAGCCTCATAAACTATCTCCATAAATCAGTAAGTTTCTAATATTTCTAATTTTAATAAGTTGTACATCATCTAACAAGCTTTTTTGTTGGCAACATTTAACTGATAATTTAATAATATCTACACTTATAAATATATTTTTAACCATGCATAAAAACTACGTATATAGTGGTGCGCACAGTTTGACTACACGTTGGCTCCGATATTAGCATCGTAAACCCAGCTGGCGGTCCAAAATATAAGGAGCTTCAATTCTTTTTCGAATATAGTCTGTTAATAAATACATTTGCCACTTGTCGATAAAAATGATCTCTACAAAATTAAAAGTTGTGCAAGTACATAATGTCATATAAGCGCGAATATAAATTTACTTTACTTTATTGATTGTACAGAAAACGTCTAAAGGTGAAAGCGTATATGTATGTATATACATATATTAAATCAAACGAAACGTGTAAATTGTAGCGCTCTATATCTACCAGGCAGAAGTATTAAATTACTGACTTGATAACATATCACGCGATTTTCTCTAATTAATTTCAACGTTTCACAGAGACGTGAAACATTTAACAAGGAATTTTGTGCAACATGATAGAAGAATTTACACGTTAGTTTGCTATCTATTATCATTTCAATGCATACAGTTCCCTTTAACAGAATACCGATCTCCGTTTTATAGGTATTTGTAACACTGAATCGTATCTTGTGCAAACGAACATATACTTACGTACCTTCATATGTATGTATGGATACTGCCGCTTAGCTCTGATGTCAGGAATTTGATCTCTCAGAACGGCGTAATGCAATGTAAAACTGATCAACTATCCTGTGTTTTAAGAAATTCAGTGATATTTTAAAGGTGACACTTTGTGATATTAATCATATGTTGTACATACCTGGATCTCCCCTTTTGTATCAATAATAGTAGAAAATAAATACTCGTTAATAGTTTGTTACATCCTAATTTGCGAATTCAGTTAAATTCATATTTAAAATACTTCAAACATTTCATTTCGCGCCAATTCTTCTATTTTAATATATAACGCTTTACATTTTGGTATTAGTTAAATTAAATTTCATCCGTAGCTAATTGTTGGAATTAGCAAGTGCTCCGTTTGGTAAACGCACGAATACGTCATCATATCTTTGCTTCCGCATTGGTCCTGCAGATCTCACAATCCCACTGGATTCTCGTAAAATACATAAATAGAGGCATTTTCCCTATCAAAGAGATGAGTAATGAGTCGTTTGGCAGAAGTTAACGTATCAACTAGTAAGGCTGTCAGTGGTCCAGTGAGTGAAACAATGTCATCCTGGAGTACCAAGACATTTGTCGTCGGACATAACCCCTGCTGGGTGATCTTCCTTGGTGTCCATGGTCTACGTTCCCGGCGATTATATGGTTTTGCGATTTAGTGGCCTTTGAGCAAATCATCGGGAATAACGCTCTATGCGGATCTGGACGTTGATCTCCTCCATGGAGTTCCGATTTTGGAAATTGGCTTCTTCCGTAGAGTTGCGGGATCAGGAAATCGATTTCTTCTGTCGAGCTGCGTTCATCCGTTGTCTGCTGTCCAATGCTCATCACACATCACCCCATTTCCTCGGTTTATCAGCGCGGCGTCCTTTCTGAATCAACGCCGTCGAGAAAGTTCTACCACCGTAACTAGCCGACCAACCTCCTCCTTTCGGCGTGTCTACCTGAACCTTTTTTATGTTCATTTTGGTTGAGCTATTTGGTGCATTTAATGGTCATTCTTTTGGTTAATTATAATTCGTATTTTATGATTTAAGAACTGCGCTTCACGCAAATGTTGCTGCCTATTTTGAAATTTGGTAAATCACTTTAACTTTGTTGTTTAAATTAGTATTAATCTTTGAATATTTCTTTGACGCTTTTATTCATTTCTTTGTAAATTTTGTCAATATTTATAGTTATTGTTTTGGCCTTGAGCTATTAATGGTCTTTTTTGTAACCTTTTTGGTCATTATCGTTTTAATAGTGCTCTTTCATTCAATATACAGTTTGTTTAAATATTTGCTAATTTATTTTGCTACATGTTTTGAATTTCTTTTGTACTCATTTCTTCCTTCTTCTCGAAAACCCTGAATGGTTTCCGGCGGAAATATCGACCAGCAGGGAGGCGACTAAGTTAAACAAAACATTCAGTGGCGTCCTATGAACATCGGAATTCTTACCCAAGAGTTCAAATACCGGGTCGTCGTCTCGGCGAAGAAATACAAAGAACCTTCACTCCGTTGTATTGTTACACTCCTTGACTCCTCTCCTTCTAACACTACGTTTAAATAGCAAAACTGAGCACCATTCTTTAATTATTTTTTTCCTTTTTTTTAACCGTAACAAGTTTCTTAGGGTATTTAAATATTTCTTAATAGTCTCTTAGGGTATTTATAAGTGCTAGGATTTGGTGTATGTCTGTAACAATTTTGAAACCAGCAAACAATGTTCAAAATGAAAGATAAGAAACTAATTGTATAAAATGCATGATTGTTGAAATAATTATAATTAAAAAAACGGTCATAGAATTTTTATGAAAATTATTTTCCGCAATTATAAAGACCCCACGAGATATTTGAACCAAATGCATAAAACCGAACTGTGATAAAATACATACAATGAACATAAAATATAAATAATATATACAGGCCGTCCCAACCTTCTGGAATTATAGAATTGCGCCCATTGTGAAAATAGTAGGGAGCTAAATTTTTTTGATATATACAAAAATATTTCCATATAATACGATAAGTAGCAAACAAAGCATCTACTTTGTTTGTTTTAAATGGAATGCCTGTATGTTATCATGTTACTGTTTTCTCCATCTATAAACAGGCCAATATAATATGGGTTTCATATGTTTATTTCTAACAGATTTTGAGATATTTATAGTTTCGTCCTCAATCGCCTAAATTTAAATATATCTATTTCCGTCAAAAAATCCGAAATGCAAATATATTCAAATATAAATTTTTAGGAGATTCAATTGCATACTTGCCTCAAGCTAGACATGGTACTAGAATGTCTTAGAAAAACACAAAGGGTTTAATATTAAACACAAATGGCCCTTGTTGTTGCCAAATACAACCACTAAAAACGTCATTTGTTTAAATGGCACCATATATTTTTTCTGTATTCACCCTATAGGAAATTAACCAACGTTTTTGTGTAATGATGTATATGTCTAACATTGAAAATAAAAGAAATATTTATACTTCAGCGCGAATCCTACAATTGGATATTGCATTCAAGAGGTTTCTGGTGCTAGGACTGTTCGGTTACAATGACAACAGTAAACAAAACATACTGGCATTGATGTTTTGATTCAAAAAAGTGTTGTCCCAACGTCTAAACAGAGTCAAGTAGGCAATTTAATTTTGTAAAAATTTACGGGATTCGGGAGTGTACTTACACTTTTTTGGCAATTTTAAACGAATTTCCATATCAGTAAATGAAATGTACAAAAATTAAAACGGAAAAATGCAAACTAACCTGGACTTCCAAGACGATGTCATATACATGGGATTCACGGGGAACTACCAATTCTCAAACTCCAATCTTCACTTCTACTTCGAAATTTTACTATGATTTGAATATTACACACTTTGAAACTTGGCACGCAATCAAAATACGAGTTGCCTCGACGAAAGCTTGACTAAATGTAATCAAACTAATTGGCGTCCCTTCACTCCATTATTTTAATCGCGATGGCGATTGTTTTGTCCATAGCAAATTTTGATGATATTCTACAAATATAATTTGGTGTAAAATTTCCATTTGGTGTAAAATTTCCAATAAATAAAGTTATTTATAAAGGAACATGTAGTAGCGCGACTGGATGACTCAATTCATGCTATTCTGTGATACAGAATAGCATCCACAACTAAACAATACTAAGTCTTACTGACGTTCTACTTAATAACTTTATGATAGATATTTAACTTATAAAACCCTGTTAGAAATACTTCTGTATTTATTTGTTGTAGGAACAATTTTCATTAATTGAAGAGTTACAAAAATAGGAAGATGAACTAAAGAAGAATAACTTCACTGTTCCTCCACGTTTGTCGTTATCTGGACTTAAAACAAATATTTAGTACCCCCACTCCGTAAATCGGAGGCTCGGGGGGAAAGGAGGTCTCCGAAAAAAGAACTAATATCCGCCAGAGGGAATTTCACATCGACCGTGTGGCCATACTGAATACACTATACGTGCATGAATGAGAGCTGCTTTGGACGATGTAAGTATACAACACTACACTATAAATATATTTTATTGAAGTTGGTTACCATATGGAACACAGGCAATTTGGCTAATATATTTATATTGTGGGCATTCCAATGAAAACAACAAAATAATGGCCGCGTTCGCTACTTAACGATCACTCTGTATATACGGAAATGTTTTTGCAAGATATATGGTGACTATTACATTATCTAAAAATGTTGATCTCCTTCTGTTTAGACAGCAGATACGGCTTCAGAGGATTGGGACACTCTCTATACATTACTAAGCTTTATTAAAAACAATTTATAACATTTTAGGAAAACAATAAAAATAACAAGGAAAAAGAGTAACGTTCCAATAATCGAAAAATATAGAGAACAGAATAAGCTAAAAGTAAGTCAATCTATAGTTCTATAAAAATACTGCAGTAAAAATAAAATAAATATAAAACAAAATTTAAGCAATATTTAATTGCAATAACAAAAATAGTAAGTGTGTGAAAACAAATAAATAAATATAAAGAAAATTAATTAGGTATTTGGTCTATTTCTTGGCATTTTGTAAACTATTCATGCAATTTTTGTAGTTTCATGCAATTCTTGTAGTATGAATTGGACTGTTGTCGTGTACGAACATTACATTATCGTAGTTTGTGTATGTCAAAGATCATATTTGATTACTTAGTAATTGTATATTATACATATTTGCCACCAGTTTCTATCAATTCTCCCATCCCCAATAGCCCTTCCTTGTGATAATGGCTACTTAACAGCCTGAGCCAAAACAGTTTCATTTGAGCAAAAAATGTTTCGTCACAACAAACGACTTTTGTCCAGTCTTTGTCTAAAGTTAACGCAGATTATTTTTGAAACTATAAAACCAATCCATTAATTCGGAATATCTACGGCGCTTATATTTTTAGTTCCCTACATTTCCGCATATTAAATTGATTCACTACAGTCAATCAGTTTTATATTGCATATAGCGTGCTTTGAGTGAGAGAGAGAGATCTACGAGATTTCTGACATCAGAGTTGAACGGCAGTGTATGTACCTGCCGGCAATGCAATGTTTTAAACCTGTTCGCTAAACCATTTTTTAAAGTTGCGCGCTGTGAATTATGTTGAAATATCTATAAGAAGTAAGTAACTACTTACTTAGTGTTAGAAATTCGTTTATAAAATAACGCTAGTTTGTAATCCGCCTATAAATTTCAATGGATATCTTCTCATAAGATTGGATATTTAGTTGAACTGTTTTGTAACTGTAAAATTATTTATCACGATTCTCTGCGTACGTATGCAGGAACCGTGTAGGTCGTGATTTTTCGCAATTAAGCTAAGCTGGAAATATCTCTGTCAGAGGATTTCCGTTTAGTAGTCCACGCACGCTCAAATAGATATATGTACATAAGATTCTTTTGAAGAATTGTTCTAAAAGGAATACTATTTTTACCCGTGTTCGGAGGCAGATGGCGCTTTCATCAAAATCTGCATTATCGTCTGAGTACTTCTTTAGTCGATGTTTGTCAAAATTTCAGAGATTCATCGAGTAGCGTTGTTTTGAGAGCTGTTGAAAATGAAATTGTGAAAACATGGAAAATGAAAAATATCGGTCGATTTCCTTTTTTGGATGAGAAAACGTGTGCAGAAATCAAAGAGAAGTTAGACGCAGTTTATAAAGACCTTGCATCTTTTATGACTAGTATCAGATACTGGCTTAATGAGTTTAAGCGTAGCCGAACATCCGTCTTTGATGAGGAGTGGCCAGGTCGTCCCATTGAGATGACTACGCACGAAATGATCAATAAAGTTCATGATATCGTGTTAGTAGACCGCCGGGTGAAGATTACAGAGATTGCTAATACAGTAAACATCTCAATTGAACGTGTGCAAAATATCCTTCACGAAAAATTCGGTATGAGAAAGCTATCGGCGAGATGGGTTGCGGCGTCTGCTGACGATTGATAAACGGAATCGCGTGATAACTTCACAACAAGGTTTGGGCATGCTTAAGCGCTATACGAGTGAGTTTCTGCGGCGTTATAAGACTGTAGATGAGATATGGATACATCACTACACGCCAGAAACCAAAGGACAGTCGACAAAATGGGTTTTTCCCGACGAACGTGTACCAAAGGAGGCGATGATTTCATCAGCCAGAAAAGTTATGGCGACGATTTTTTGAGATTTGTAAGGCATAATCTTAATTAAAGAGAAAAGACCACCTAGCGAAGAAGAAAATTCTCTACCATCATGATAACGTTCTGTCCCACTCATCGGTGGTTGCGATAGCAAAACTAGTCCAGATTTGACTTCCTGTGACTTTTGCAACTATTAAGGATTTGATTGGTGTCATATTACAAATTTTTATGAATTACTACACCTAATAAATATTCTATTGCAGCAACAGAAACTACAGCAAGCTCTTAGTTGACTATGTCTTTACACGATTCATTGGTATATCACAACACACTAGTTTGGAAAACTACAATGACGCAGTATTTTCTAAGGGTGTGTTAGTAGTGAAGCTGTGATACTCGACAAGAGCGACGATACTAACTAACTAAAAGCCATAAAAGCGTCGAAAAATATAATTTATGAAAGTTCGACAAGCGTGTTACTTTGACAGTTGTCAAAATATTTTCATTGCATTCTTTTTTGGTTTTGGTCCTTTTTGTCTGGTAATCTTTCCTTAACAAACTTGTTGAATGTTTTTAAGTTCAAATGCCGTGAAATATTATATTAGTAAAGGCATTCGGCGACGTAAATATGCTGTACATCCTTTCATTACTGAAAGATGTACGTTTGGAGTATTTCACGGCCTACATTTAAAATTAAGAATACCCAACAAAGTTCCGTAAATATATGCGAACGTAGAAACTTTTCATTATATTCTATTATATATTGGTAACGAAATTGAAATAGATTGCTGTAATGACTATCACAGTCCAATTATTTCTGAGGAGCGGTAATCTACTCCTGTTCTCTCTGGACGAAACTTAGAAACTTCAACACGTCGAACGTGAAGCAACAAAATTTGTCGGACGCTTGCTTAGTCAACTTATTCTGGAGTTTTAAATAATTTGCAGATAAACTGTTTGCTACAAGCTTTCCTTTACTTTAAATGATATATTCTTACACTTATCGACGAGAGAAATCCTATATCATTGGCTTTATAATATAGTTACAACTTCGACTACAGGATGTCACCACGCGCACCATGAATGCTTACTCATCGAATAAAATCAGCTGTCGAGAAATAAGTAATCACTGTGTTTTTACTAATTGGGGAAACAAAAGTTGTTTGCGGACTCAGTGACTAAGAAAAAGTGTGTTACTTGTGATCTTAATCAAGGACGGCGTACATTGACGAATTCTACTGAATGATATGCTCTTGTGTCCAGAGGTTCATCAAAGAAAAAAGTAAGTAACATTAACCAAATTTATTTACTTCTTATAAAACAAAATAAAATTCTTTAAAATAGTAAAATAACATATATCTCTCGGGTTCTTAACAAAACGAAAATAACATCAGAATTGTCAATATTTACAACGGTTCTAGTCAGAAATAGAAGATACAGAATATAGCCCTGGCATTTACATAGGAAGCATTACAAATTGACATAAACTCTAAAATATTTACACGGACTTTGTTTATAAAATCAAAAAAAAAATAAATAATCTATCATCGGTTGCCGGCTTTTTTCTGCTTTTCACGAAATTACAGAAGAGAAGACGCGTCGCGTATTACGGACTTGATTTCGTATGATTTCGAGTGTCTGGCAAACAGGGATACGGACTTATGCGTAAATTGGATATTGTTACTTCACAAAAACCAGTTTAAAACCGCGGAATTGTGAGACACCGACGTTATCTCGCCCAAACGCAAAAGCCAATAAATACAGACAATTGCGTAGTGCGGACGGAGGGTCCTTCTGCTCAGCTAAAAGGCCGGACAGTAAAGGCAAAGCTGAGCATGATTTCGGGTGTGACGCGGTACTTTTTGTCAAAGACGTACTTCGACCTTGTACGTGAAGTAGTTTACGAGCACGCCGTTGCACAAACCCCACAATTATTGAACTTACATAATAAGTACATTAACGCTCAACACAAACAGTAACATAAACAAGGTACACTCTCGCTCAAAATAATCGGTTCTGGTTTGAAAAATGAATTAATAGAATGAAATAAAAGTTTACAAATTTACACAGGATTTAATGGCTGATTATAAAAGGTGAAAAATAAAATATGATTTTATGTCCAGATTTAACAGTCGTTAAATCTGACAATGGTTCGTCACAATCCTAGTTCAAAAAAAGGATAGCTACTGCTATATACAAAACAATATGAACTAATAAAACTTTTATTCCATAAAACCCAATACCTCAATTTCAAGATGGAGTACACATATTTATTACAATATTTCGATATATCAAATATTTACCATAAGGCGTGTCTAATTTTTGTCTTAATCAAGTATAATACCTTGTACTTGTGACTATTGTTTACAATGTTTTCTTTTGAATATAAATATATTATTATTTTTATATGATCTAAAAAAATGTTCGCGGAAACAGTAACAGGATATAGCCGAGGATGGCGATAACAAGAATCTCTACGCTATGTGCCTTGTATGTATCCTCCATGGCTACTGCCTCCTATAGAAGCGGAAAAGTTAAAGACCAAACATCGTGCGGGCCCGAGCGTTGCATTGCACAATCGTGATATTTCGTGACGGTATTCCGATGAAGGTTTGGTACTCCGATAAAGACACGTATATGTGATTGTCTGTTTAATACTCGACCGCGGTGGTTCTCTGTTTAGCATACGCCCTATCTCAAGATTTGCAATATAATAGCGTGCCGAAATTACGATTATTTGATTTAATAGCATTTCACGTCGACTTTTACTTTGTATACGAATGATTCTGTTACATTTGTGTATATTAAATGAGTGTAAGTTAGTTTTTGAGATAAATAGGCACAAATACAATATTTGAAATGAATATAAATACAATATATATGAGTTTATGAGAACTAAAACAAATAGAATTATGAATTTACACGTAAAACGGATGAAATATTAAATTAAATTAAAATAAAAAGAATTATAGCTTTACAAAGCACAATAGGTAAACTAAAGAATATGTTAGCATAAAAAACATGAATTAAAATGTTAAGAAGCCCTGATAGGTACTTTAAATATGTTCTTTAGCTTTTTTGCTATTTGAGATTGAGTTGCTGGCATGAGTGGTACTATTTATGTTGTTGCGGGTTTACCTTAGCATTTATTCTGCAAGCCGGAAAATCAAATGGAGCAACCTAGAGAAAGTTTCATACAATTGTGAATGGAACGTTGGCAGACCCTGCAATTTCGATGTAGTTCGAAATAATGAAATAAATTTTAATAAACCTTTGTTTTCATTTCCACTTACAGTTAACCCCCACCAAGAATCACAGTATATACACACATTATGCAAATGTTGTATATTAAACATAAATACAACACCAGACCACAAAATCGACTGCTGCATATAAATAGAATACACATACTTTAAAAAAGGTTCTATTTTCTGAACAAAAGTTTGAACTAAAGTTTCTGCGTCGACCCATATTGTAGCCACCGCGGTTAGTTTATTGTTTTAGTTTCCGCTACGGAACTATCTCGATTGGTAATAAAGGCACTATGCCTCGAGAATTTATTGAAAAAACTCTTAATCCTCTGGTGCGTGGGTGGTCTGTGACCATCAGTTCATTTATGTGGACCGTATGTAGTAGAATGTTACGCGTGTTGATTGACATGCTTCAACAATTAACAATTGCTTGATACATGTAATAAATTTTAAATTGTATACATTTCCTTTCATTTCCTCTTTCAGATATTTCAATGGGTAACGAAAATAACTGCGAAAATAGGAAAAATAACGAAATATATCATAAAGTAATCTGTCTCGTTGGTGGGATTACTAATCCGAGGTAATTTTTTGCAGAAGTAGTATACACAAGGTGAATTAATAACCAAATTGAAACAATACCTTAAAATTGCAGCCAAACAAAATAAATAAGTATAATATTTCACCAATTTTCCGATATTAAATAATAAAGTTTTCATTTTTTTATTGGGCCCCCTCACATTCTAATACTTTTTTTACCTTCAATTTCACGCTAGTCAAATTCGCGTTGATGGGGCAATTATCGTTTTATCCTTACTTACTGAGTACGGTACAGTAGGTATACGTTACTAGATTTTTAGTGGGAGAATGGTACATACATATGTAGGTGTCATTTGACTTGTTATTTTTAGATAATACTTTAAATCAATGAGGCGCACGCCACACAAAAGCTATAAAAGGCAAAATATTGTTAGTTTTAAAGATCACAGAAATATAAATACGGGTTAACTTTTGGACCCGGAAAGAGAAAAAATAATGTTTCTTAATGTATTTATGCGCACTGAATTCAAATCAGTTGTTTGCTTTTCGCTAGGTCGTCAGATTTCTGAGATTTTATTGCAGCATTGCGCGGTGAAAAAAAAAGATTCGACACTTCGAGAGCAATATTCACCAGGAAAACAATCCACATACATAAAACTTCTTCCCCCAAAATAAGAGAATGGATGTTTGTCGGACCTGATATTAAGAAATTTGGTGGAGGAGGACAAGTTTACGCAGTTTATTGACCGCAAAATCCGCAGAATGGGCATCGTTCAAAAGCGTCGTTAGTAATTTCTTCGGTAAACCTAAAGGTACTAATTGCTGCTCGCATGTCGTTGAAAATTCATTTTCTCAATTCCCATTTTGACGAGCAGGACGAACGGCTTCACAAAGTTTGGAGAGAGTCGAGAAGAGCTTCTGACGTTTTTGGGACCAAAACAACGCAAACGACGTAGTAACACCGCAACACACTTCTGAATTTGATTTTTTATTAAATAAAATGGCCCTTTATGGTAGAAAATAACAAAAGAGTTTGCCATTTCGTGCACCTAAAAAAACTCGACAACATAGGAATAAACGGACTGCGGATTTGGCACAGCGTCGAAAATTATCTTGGAAACACTTTTTGGGTGCTCAGATTCAAAAATGAGTATTATCATTTTCCAATCACAATAACCACATTTGCTGTTAGGCCACTCACTTTGTCACTTTATTAAGCAAATTGATTTATACTTACTTTATAAATTACATACAAGCAATACAAACTGTAATATTAGTTTCATTTGTATTACATAAGTATGACGTATTTAAATAAACGGGTAAAATTATTATTAACATTTTGAGAAACACAAGTTTAATTTTCCAGTTATATGTGCGGTAAATAACAACATTTGCGTGCTTTAACATTTGAAAGAACAGTGCAAGTTGGTTTCGGTGTAGCGGTATGGCGAAAAAAAACCCTCAATCTCAAATATCTCAAAAACGGTACAAGCACAAAACGCTATTAACAAATCTTTAAAAATCGAAAAATTGTTCTCGCATATCTTGTTTCTCGATTATCTCGAGAAGGAGATGAATACAAAACGGGCACAAAACGACAGCGTGGTTATTTGAAAAATAGAAGTGCGGAGGCAGCGTGAAGTTAGCTCCCACTTTTCAATCTCAAATATCTCGAAAACGGAATGAGCACAAAATTATTTTTTTACGGCATAAATCGGCATAAACCGACGGTGCGGTCAATTTTTTAAAAAAGTGAAATTTCGCGAATAGCCTGAAGTTGGCCCCCACTTTTCAATCTCGAAAATTCTAAAAATGGGACTGATGGGCCTGGTTATAGTCGGCCGCGCTTTAAGTTGCTTCAACAGGTTCTGGTAATCTGCACCATGCAATCTGGCTATGGAAGGCTGACTGTTCATTAGTCTGTAGGTTGTTAATTTAGTCTCCCTTTGAGTGTGGATATGTAGTGGTTCTAGATTAAGAATGCCTTCCAGGGCAGCTGTCAGCGTGGTTTTCATGGCACCTGTGACACGCCGTATGTTATTTGGTCTGATAACCCCCATATATAGCTCTAACATCATGTTTGGACTTGAGCCCCGGTTCCCCTACAAAATCTTCTACATCTGCCCAGAGTAATTGTAGATTTGTTGATGGTTTTATTGATATCAGAGTTCCATATAAGTTTTTGATCGAACAATACTCCCAGGTACTTCGTTTCCTTAACATATGGGGTCCCTACTGCTCCCTGCATAATTGGTTTTAGGCTACCAATACGAGGGGAGATTTTTATATTATCTATCGAACAAAGAAAAAGATTTAGGAAACATAAAAAAATAGTTTTCAACATATGTTCCACTAACGGTCACATACTTATTCCAACGTTTTTCTAATAAACCTATACCCTCAAAAAAATCTTTCGGTAGGTCAGAAAACTTCCACCGCCATATCAAGCACTCATCCGAAGAGAAATGCCGTCCTGTCATGTTTTCTTTTTAAGTTTGGGTAAGAAATAGTAGTCGCGCAGTGCCATGTCCGGACTGTAAGGTGGATGTCTCATCTCTATAAAACCGCAGTCGTTGATTACCTTTTGGATTTTTGGGTTTGTGGACTCTGGCATCGTTAGAAAGCAGCATAATTTTTCGCTCACAATTTTGAGGTCTCTTTTGCTGAATAGCAGTTTTCGATTCTTTAATTGTCTCCTTATAGACTTTCCTTGTTATTGGAGTGCCTTTTTCCATATATTCAATTAATAATATCCCTTTTGGACTCCGAAACACCATGGCCTTCAGTTTTCCCAATGAAGACTGCGTGCAAAAGTAGTGCAAAAGTGTAAATATCTTTCGAGTATAACATTTCTTTGGTGAAAGGTGAAATACTTTTTGATTCATTAATAATTTAATACAATTATTTTAATCAAAATTATTTTGACTAATGTTTTGTAATGTTGGTTGAGTGGTGTGTAGTTGGATCCCTGTCTAGCCCACTGTTTGATTAGCTGTTATGTATTGCATAATTTTTTTATACTCTAAACATCAGTAACTTTATTCTACTAGTTAACTGCTACACTCTTTTTTGTAACTTTAATAGTAATTCTTAATTTAGTGTTTCACCTTGGACTCGAGCAGTTTCAGTGAGCTTAAGTATGAATGCAGCAGCTCCATAACTCTTCAATAGGCAGTTATCGGCAGCTAAACTCTATATCAATTATAATCCTCAATATCTAGGCTACACACAAGTAAACTAGAAAAGGTTGCAGGAAGTCGCGTAAAAGATACACGTTAAAAACTAATGCAACTTGAACTTTTTTACTTATGTTTCCCTTCGAAGTCATTAGATTAATATAAAAACATTTGAAAGAAACATTTGAAGCTGTTCTTATAGTTCAAGGAATGTATTTTCCAATATAATAAACAGCATTTTCTGAAAACTAAAAATTATATGTAATAAATAAAGATAATTGTTCGTCACGCCATAGGCGTGCGGTTTCTTCAATATTTATAATACCGGAAAAGAAGTAATAAAGCGAATAATAATAAAAAAACTAATCAAAAATTATAATATCTGTAAGGCTGTGAAACACTCACCCTCTTAAGCAGCGTAATCAAGTAGGTTGGCGGATTGCATTAGAATTGCTGAACATGAGAAGTGGAAGCACTATCATCAGTATTATAACCCAGTGGATAAGAATCGTAAAAAATTGATGTTTCAATAGTTGCCTCGCGGAACTGTGTACGCAGTGGTGAAAAAATGTGTTTATATTTCTCCAACTTTTTTAAAACGCGAATATTTTTTGCGTCATCTATAGTGCGTAGCAGAGTATGTACTTCGTCCACTATTTGCAGTGACTTCACTAACGACAACGCTCTATTTTGTAATTGTTCCAGTGCATCATGTAAGCATTCATAGTAGCTATGAATACTTTGTAAATCTGTTTCAACAGAAGTATCTTGAAATTTTGACTGGCTTTCCTTAATAGCTGCAGCTTCAGCAGGATTGAATTGCAGAATAACAGCTTTTACTTTTTTGAAATGTTCAGCATAATAAAAAGCTGCCTGCAACCACGATCATTTTCGAAATATACGACAACGTATTCACAACACCGTCAACGGCTGAATGAATTGACAATGGAGGCGTTGCAATTCTACGCAGCTTACCAGGGCGGTTGTCAATTGCCATAGTGGACATCAAGACGACAGGAAAAGGTAACAATATTATTTTTCACTAATATTGTATATTACGTACCTACTTGTATGCGGTGCGCTCATGCCGATACCACCTTTTTAACAAATTCTAGTTATTATTTATCATCTATGCCCACAAAAGAAAACGTACAAATGCATTGAGCATTATTTTTTTTATTATTGCAATCTGCAGTTATATTTTGCGCAAAACTGCGTCATCATTCCGCTAACAATAAAAACGAAAAAAATCATTCTCATCTAGTACCTATTAAGTGTTACTAAACGGATTCTCCGCAATGTACAGGCGTACCAAGTACATTCGAGGTGTGTTAGTGCTAAAGTGATCAGAAGCCAGCAGAAATTTCTTAGGGACGTGTCAACAAACAACGTATAAATGGTCTGGCACTTTATATCGTCAAATTGCATCTCCGATTGCAGTTATTAATTGCGCTGACAGAGAAATTGACATTTCTGACACGTAAAATAAACCTCTTGATTATCTTTGATTTACACATTCCCCATAAGTGCATGGTCATTAAGATTTTTTACAGACGCTTAAAACGTTATTGTTACTAATCATTTTTGACGATGCACGTCGTATTCTGTGTTTGTTTTTTAATATTTGTGTAATTGCTACTACTTGGAGATTGTGGTTTACATTATTATGGCCGAGCTGAATGACGCCTTCTGATATACTGCTACATAAAAAGGCAATGAGTTAAACACATTTTTCTGTTTGGTCAAACGGTGGCTTACCGACATACGAGGATGGTATGATAAATACCTGTGTTAAGGAGGACAACGCAACGGTTTTGAATTTAGTAAATTTTCATTTCAACCACTTTTTGCCAAGCCATTTTTTCAAGTTTGAAGAAAATAAGAAGTCACAGGGGGCCAAATCTGGCGAATATTGCGGATGGGGGACCAATTTGTACCGTAACTCGTCGTATATTACAATGACTTCAAAGAAATGTGTACTTACATTAAAAAGGAAAAATGGAAATAGCGAATTTGTTAGACAAAGTGAAAGTCAGTGCGTGATATTGCAAAACTTGTTAATATTGGAAAAACAGAAGCGGTCAAAATAGCAAGAAGCAAAGAAGATATTCGAAACAAAATGGCTATATGAAATTATGGAATTAATATAAACATGAAGAAGAGTTTGGTCTGTAGGTTTCCGTGGTCGTCAATAATACTATTCTCTTGGTTTCCGGGTTGGAACCGCGTCGTTGTCGTAGCTTTAGCCGACGTTTCGTATGAAGAAGAGTTATTTGAGTGCTGAAGGTTCAAAGATTGGTGAAGTCTGTTTTGAATGATTTGTAGAAGTTAGAAGTCAAAACATTTCTCTGTCAGGGCCATTGGTAAGGCCGAAGCTAGGGAAATAGAAAAATTTGGCATTAACACATTTCAAGTTTCTGATGGATGGTTGCAAAAGTGGCGTGTAGGGCATAATGCTAGTTTGAAGTACGCCTGCTGTCAAGCAGCTAATGTTATTGAAGAGAACATTGGCCAATTTATAAAAAAACTTCTGACCGTGTTGCCTGGTTGCAAACCAGGGGACATCTTCAGCGCAAATGGAAGTTCACTTTTCTTCCACGCGTTATCGGACAAAACCTTATTGCTGAAATCAGAAAAGTGTACAGGTAGTGAACTGTCTAAGGAGAGATTAATCATTTTGTTTTGTGTAAATATGGTGGACCAAAAAGACGATTTGTTGGTGATTGGGAAAGCGGCGCGTCGACGAGCTTTGAAAGAATCTAAAGCCAAAGATTTACCAGCCACGTGTAAACCAAACAGAAAGGCATGAAATGATACGTGAGATTATTACCGAGTGGTTAATTGAGTTGGACAAAAAGATGAGTAATAGAAAAAAATATGTTATTTTTTGATGGCACTGGATTATATCCTCGTGAATTAAACTTAAAGAACACAAAAATTTTATTTTTGCCTCCATATGCAACTTTAGTATGTCAACCGTTGGAACAGGGTGTCATACGTAAATTTAAATTTTATTACCGCGACTTAATCTTGAAGTACATTTCATCAAAAATGAATTGCGTTCAATCGGTGTTTAAACTGTCAAAATCTGTTGATGTGTTAGACACCTACTTCATTAAAACTGCGTGGTACAAATCCTGATACAATTAAGAACTGCTTTACAAAGGCAGGCTTACAGAAAGATCAAATTGAATACGAACCTGAAGATCAGCTTCACTGTCAGTGCTAGTCGATTTATTTAAATTTGGTAAAGGATTAGAAGCAGAAGATTCAAAAAGAGCGAAAGAGTTTTGAGCTATAGATAAAATCGTCCAGACAGAAGATAGGCTTACAGAAAGTTCAAATTGAATACGAACCTGAAAATCAGCTTCACTGTCGGTGCTAGTTGATTTATTTAAATTTGGTAAAGGATTAGAAGCAGAAGATTCAAAAAGAGCGAAAGAGTTTTGAGCTATAGATAAAATCGTCCAGACAGAAGATAGCAATGGGAATATTGAACCTTTTAAATTTGGCACGGAAACAAAAGTTTTTTAGAGTGAATCGGGAGATGAGCTTCAAGTATTAGGACAGGATTGTAATTCCATAGCTTTCTATAATGAAGCCTGGGATGTCATTTCCGAACTGAAAGAATTTGCTGAGAATGATTTTATTGCAGGGAAAAGCTAGATTACATCAATCAAGTATTTTAGATATTAAAAAATTTATAGTGACTCTGTGTGAGGTGTTCATATTGAAGGATGGCAGTAAGAGAGGTTCTTTCCTCACAAAATTCGAATATATTTGGTAATCAAAGAATGCGACCGGTTTCGTACGTTGTGCACATCATTAGGCCAGATTTTTTAACATTGTAACAAAAACTTTCTACTGGAATACATAATTCTGGCCCGAGGATGTGCGCAACGCGCGAAACCGGTCGTATTCTAACCAAATATGTTTTGTGCGGAAAGGATCCCTTTTATTTCCACCCTTTATTATTTTTGATATTGTTGAAACAAACATTAATGAATAGAAAATCTGTAATTGTCCTTGGAATTTCCGACATAATTAATTACTGAAATTAAAATTATATCCACGGCAAGGAATCGAACCTCGCATCTCCTGCTTGTCGAGTAGGCGTGTTAACCACTACACCACACGGACTATGCGAGGATCGTTCACTCTTTAATACCTAGTAATTTTAATTTCATTAATTAACTACGTTAGAAATTCCAAGGAAAATTATAGATTTCATAATTCACCGATGGAAGCCAAAATATATTAATTGTGCCAGTATTTCGATGTATATATTATCGCCCAAGTTCGAAACTGAACATTAACAGGATTGACTGGCCCGTA
This sequence comes from Dynastes maya, assembly GCA_029619315.2. NCBI lineage: Eukaryota > Metazoa > Arthropoda > Insecta > Coleoptera > Scarabaeidae > Dynastes > Dynastes maya. Next base: position 51,156,984 of record JAROYE020000003.1, on the reverse strand, counting down.
CCCGAAATAGCCAAATCACATTGTCAATACCCGAAATTATTTTGTCGAAAGCCTTATTTCGAGTTTTGGCCGGTCACCATGACTATTATTGGAAGTAGACATTTTAGTGCACGTGGTGCAGTTTTGCGTACTGATTAACAGAACTGACTATAAAATAGAGGAAATTAATGAAAACTTCAATAGAAATATAGACATACGTTTGTCTAAAAAAGGTAGATTTTTATATAGTACATATTTTAATAGTATTACCATAATACGAGGTATGCGCCAGAAGTTCTCGGCCTGACAGGCCTATACAGGTTCGAGGCTGTTCAAACTCCGTTTCGTCATAGTTGCACATGTGCGAGAAATACACTATATATATTACGGCTCGAAGAGTAGTAGTTTTTAGTAGCCAGCCACACAACGTGACTAGTTCATGAAAATATCTCAGCTAACGAAATTTGAGTACCGCGCGGTCATTAAATTTCCAAAGGTTCCAAACTGCCGAATTTACCTGAAGCAAAATTTCCACCAATCAGTATAGGAGACACAGATTCGAGTAACGTTGTAGGTGCTGTTTTAGAATTACAGGAAGGATTTCACAAAATTGGTACAGATAAGGGATTTTTGACAACTATATTGCAGAACTGAATTAACAGTCTGCTCAGAAAAGCTTCTTGCAGTGGCTTTTGTTCCAAGTAATGACATTTCGTTGCGTTAGGCATCCTCCGCCCAGAGTTTAACGAGTGGACAAGGATATATACGATGTTATGGTACCCAGAAATATAAATCAAATAGATATAAGTGCAGAGTCAAATTTCTTCTTTGTACTTCTAAACGTCATAAATCTACAGATTGCTTCCCCCACCCTGAGCTCGATGGGCACGGTTGTAGGTCGCTCAGTCTCGCTGTAGCAATCGTTCGTTTAAGTCCTTACGCTAGCGTCGCATCGGAAAAATGCAGAGTGTTCAGATCGAGCAACGAGTTAACCTCAAGTTTCTTGTGAAACACGGGGTTCTAACTACCCTTCGTGAACGAGTGAGAAGACGAAAACCCGATTTGTGGAAAAGCAAATCCTAGATGCTCCACCAAGACAATGCGCCAATCGTGTTGGACCACCCATCGTACTCGCCCGACCTGACCCCCTGTGACTTTTTTTTATTTCCTAAGGTAAAATCGGAGCTTACGGGGACAAGATTTGACAGTGTGGAAGCGGTGAAAGCGAAAGCGACGGAGGTTCTCAACAAGCTGACAGAAACGGACTTCCAGCACTGCTTTCGACAGTGGAAAATTCGTATGGAGCGTTGTAGGTATCGGCAAGGAGAGTACATTGAAGGGGATAAACTTTGTAATGTAATTGGTGATCAATAAAATGTTTTATAGCACCAGTCCGGTTATTTAATTGCCACACCTCGTATATTTACTTTGGACATATTAGGTTAAACGCTGGGATATAGAAAATGCTGTTTTATAATCAAACGCGTTTACAGCTATTGTTTATATATTGATAATTTCACTTTAGCGTGCATCGCTTTATAAAAATTTACACCAATTATTGCAAAATGTCTCCTACACAAAACATCTTTATTATCCAACGATCTGTTGTTTTGGCTACAGAAAAGTACCTTTCATCGCTAGTGATGATACTGATGATAGTTATATACAACCCTGTGAACTTAATGTTTCGTTTTCGATACTTTGGCATAATCTATGAAGTAAAACTGCACGAATATTTTTATTCTTCTTTACTAAGCGATTCTGTGGTGTATTTTAGTTGTATTAGCGATTAGATATCGGGAAACGTATTTGCTTACCGTGTTTGTAGTGAAAATTTTTAAGTTTATTGCTATTTGAGACATTTTTTCAGAATGAGGTATGTATGAGTATCTAATTATTTAGTTCGTTTGTTACCTCCTCTTTAAAAAAAAATACGTTTTTTGTGTAGACTTATGAAATGAAAAGACTTCTTTCTATTCGGAATCGGAGGCTATTTTAGAAAATATGTCTGGTATAGACGATGAAACCGATGTAGTAGGTGGTCCTCCGCCAGTAGACGAAGACGATACAAATGATACTCTCCTTATGGAGCAACAAAATATGGTAGATGTGCAACACTTGAAATACACTCATACAAGAAATTTGGTAGTATAGAGACATTTATTGAAAATGTACTTCAACCAAGTAGAAACTGAAAAGGAAAGGCCAAAATTGAAACGAAACATTCGGTTCCCTGTTGGTCGAAAATATTTACAATTCGGTAGACTTTCCTATAATTTGTCTATCAATGAGCAGATATTGGGCGCATTCAGCGGAGACAACTGTTATGGAACAGTTGAGTAAAACAGCAATAGGAATGTGTGACTTTGGATTTTCATTGATTATTCACTCAACTGTTCCACAACAGTTGCGTCCGTTAAATACGACCATTGTATTCTGGTAAGCATTCGGCAAAAATGTTCATCTAACGACAGCGTGTGCGGTTTGGATTTAAAATTTGGTGCCTTTTCTTACCTCTATCAATTTCTGCCTTATGGAGGAGTATCTGCTAAAGTACATAAATCTCAATATCCTTTAGCCACCACAGTTGAATAGTGAGATTTATTGGCTGCAGTTCCAAATTCGTCGCAATACAGGCCATTTTTTGATCACTTTTTCTCTAACTACATTTTCTTTGGTTTTTGAAGAGTTGGGAATTTCAGCCTATAACGCAACTGAATGGCGACTGTTTATCGATAGCTCAAAGCGGAGCTTGAAGTGTGTTCTCCTCCACAATGGAAATTTATTTGGTTTAGTCACGATAGGCCATTCAGTTCGTTTGAGTGAAGAATATGAAGACATAAAGAGAGTCATTGATTTGTTGCAATACCACATGCACCAATAGATCATTTGTGTTGACCTTAAAATGGTTAGCTTCCTTCTTGGCCAGCAACGCGGATATGCCAAGTATCCCTGCTTTTTGTGTATGTAGAACAGCAGAGCTCGTGAGAAGCATTTGGTGCAGTCGAATTGGCTGCCACGATCTGACCTGAAACCTGGTGATCCAAACATTGTACATTAGCCATTTGTCGACAGAAAGAACATTATGTTTCCACCTCTGCATATAAAACTGGGTTTCATGAAGCAATTCGTTCAAGGTTCAAGGTTTGCCAATTGAAGTCTTTCAAGTATTTCATTTCGGCATTTCCTAGCCTGTCATTTGAAAAGATAAAGGCTGGTATTTTTATGGTCCACAGATCCGGTAGCTTGTTAAAGATGAACATTTCATCGGAACAATGTCAGAAATTGAAAAGAATGCTTGGTTGGCATTCAAAAACATTGTTAAAGACTATTTTGGAAATACACGAGCACAGAATTACGCCAAAATTGCCCAGCAACTCTTGGAGAGCTTCAAACTGCTAGGTTGCAACATGAGCACCAAATTGCATTTTTTACATAGCCATCTTGCTAACTTCCCAGAAAATCTTGGTGGAGTCAGTGATGAGCAGGGTGAGCGATTTCACCAGGATTTGAAGGTCATGGAGGCACGGTATCAAGGAAGATGGGATGTACATATGATGGCTGACTATTATTATAAACATTCCAGAAAAAGCTATAAGCGAAAATTTTTGCCGTAATATGTAATTACCGTTCGATAAAAAAACAACTATTTGTATGAACACAATTTAACTTGCAGTAACTATTATAGCCTTTGTATGAATAAAATTATTCTTTATAAACAGTATATGTGGTAAGTTTTACTTTATTTTCCTTTATGGGCGCGAGCCTAGCGATTTAATGGCCGAGGATGGGGCTACAGTGAGTGTTGTAGTAAATTACATTACTGGGGATGAGGTCTTGATGGCTTTAAAAAAATCTAAGAACAGTTTATTAATGGGATTTGATGGAATCCCTGGCTTACTTCTTCGGGATTGTGCTGCGATATTTGTTGGTCCATTGTGTCATATTTACAACCTGATGCTCACGGAATGCAAATTCCCAGAAATATGGAAAATATCGAAAGGATGTTCTGTGTTTAAAAGTGGGGATGCTGCTGATGTGGGAAATTACCGTCCTATCTCGATTTTGTGCAATTTTTCGAAGGCGTTTGAGTCAATACTATGCAATCACATACATGCATCCGTGAAAACGGTACTGTCTCCAAGCCAGCATGGTTTCATTCGTGGTAGATCAACGACCACAAATCTAAGCTGTTTCTCGCAATACGTTTCCGGAGCTGTTGATGGTCAGGGTCAAGTAGACGTAATATATACCGATTTTCACAAAGCCTTCGATCAAATAGATCATTGCGTTCTTTTGGCCAAACTGGCGCAAATGGGATTTTCACGGAGTCTATGCAACCTTTTTAAATCTTACCTTACAGACAGACAATACTATGTGAAGTATCATGGTGCCGCTTCTAATACCTACATCTCTACTCGGGCGTCGTCCAAGGATCTAATCTGGGTCCCATTTTGTTCCTGATTTTTATAAATAACATCGTCGACTGTTTGCGTTGTGAATATCTTCTATTTGCTGATGATTTAAAGATCTTCTATAGAATAAACAGCAGAAGTGATTGTTCTTTACTTCAAAACGATCTTAACAGCATAGGAACCTGGTGTCAAAAAAATTATTTATACCTTAATGTTAGTAAATGTAAAATTACAACATACACAAAGAAGTTGAAACCATTGCACTTTTACTATGTTTTCGAGGGGGAGGCGCTTGCGAGATGCAGTGAAGTGAAAGATCTTGGAGTTACATTTGATAGCAAACTTACATTCATCTCTCACATCAACAACATGGTTGCGTCAGCTTACCGCATGTATGGTTTTATATATAGAAATTGTCGCGACTTCAGGAATATGGGTTGCTTGATTTCATTGTATAACGCTTTTATACGATCCAAACTAGAGTATGGAGCATTAATATGGTACCCGATCTATCAAACGCACATAAGAAATATTGAGAATATTCAGAGGCGGTACTTGAAGTTTTTGATTTTTCTATCAGACGGTACATATCCGGAGAGAGGCTATGACTATGCAATTATGCTAAATCGTTTCGACATGGTATCTCTGCAGCTACGAAGGAAGGTCATAAGCATAAAATTTCTTCATGGCATCTTGAATAATCAAATTGATTGCCCTTTGCTGCTTAATCAAATAAGTTTCAACATACCCCGTCTGGAATCGCGGAATCACTCTACCTTCTATGTTCAAGCAAGTAGAACTAATATAATGCTAAAATCACCCATAAACATTATGTGTACAAATTATAATTCTATTTCTGTCAGTGCTGATATAAATTTTGATTCCTTAACAGATATACTCTCGCAACTGAAATAGCGGAAGAGGTGGTACCAAGAATATCTTATCTATTTAGTTATTTTTTTCCTTTTCATTGTTTTACACGTTTATACGTTTATTTGTTTTCTTTTTTATTTGCATACATTAAACAATTATAAAATTTTCTGTACTTGGGTTCATCCTGTAGAAAATAAAGTATTATTATTATTATTATTATTATTATTTATATGCACAATTCCTGTAGCTTAAAAAGTTGACGTGATTGACAAAAACTGCGGTTATTTTTGGATCCAGAGGCCAAAAGTTAGTTGAAAACAAGTCACAGATTTAAGACAACGAAAGTATCGTTTTCGAAACATTATTTTTCACCAAGTTGCAACTATTTTACTTATTTGAAATATATAAAATATTATTTAAATAGAGCATATTAGAAGAGATATAAACGAATATTCAATTTTTTTCTACTATTTTTGAGCTTGACCATTAATGGGTTAACAGTTTAACGCTACCAAATATCAAATCTAAATAATATGTTACTGTTTGCACGTTATTCCACTTGCTGCAAAACTTTATATACACCTTGTATAATTAGTTGCATTTCATTTTTACCTTTTATTCATTTAAGTTAATAATCGAAACTTCGGCCTTTATGGAAGTATTAGCTTCAGCCGTAATTATATTCGTGGTAGGTATAACTTCGTTACATCCTTACTTACTACTTGTTGCATGTCTGTGCGTTTTGTACTAATTACGTGGCGTTGGTCAGCAATGTATAAAGCTATCAATTATGTTGAAAGTAAATAAGTGGATGTCAAACAAAAACTCTCGGGGCACTGGAGGATTTGTCAGATGCAAATATAGTTGCTCAATTATTGGACCCCTTTCTAACAAATTAGTTATTTAAATATTAAAACCTATATGAAGTGGACGCGAGAGGTGTTTGTCTGCATATTGGTGTGATTTTGTATTTTGTACGAATTAATTATTAAAAGCACTTTTATTCTGTATTTTTTGTATGCGTGGTGAACAATCCAAAGGGACTACAAGTTACTAGCCTGTCTCAACTAAATAACTAAATGTAAAATTTTAGAAATGCTACGGTCTAAAAAATCATACTGCATCATAATATTACCTTGACAGGAATTATTCCATTGGTTTTTATCGCTTTATCCTCATTGTAAATATGCTAAGTTGGTCGAAAATTATCGAAAACTTTGGGGTCTGAAACAGGATTGTAAAATGAAAATTCTCTTTCAGTGTTTTGAAATTCTTTTTTAGTGTTTTTGAGTTAAATAGTGTTAAAGTATATTAGAATAGAATAATTGTTATACTAGTACCTTCAGATTTGCTTAAATATATAATTTCTCTTGATTGACACCTTCAGAATTACATTCTGTAAAATTTAATGAAATTTTTAGCGAGATAGATAATTCCAAGAATACATTTTTGCAACCAGGAATGAAGAGTCAGGAACTACATTTTTGGTTAAGTGACAAGAACAGTTCACTTGGTGCAACATCTAGAAAGAAAGATGTCCAGCAGAAGGAAAAAAATTAAAAAACGGCGCTCAAGAGCTGAAGGAAAGATCTCACACAGGCACTAAAATAGTGGTTCTCTAAGTGTGCGTCGCGATACCCCGATGCGCCGTAGAGGGTAAACAGGGGCGCCGCGAGGCACTCCTGCGAACGCGGGTAGACATAGCGGTTTGGAACATTCTAGAACGAACATTTCGAAACGGCTTCGAAGCTAATGGAACTTTCAAGAAAATCTAGACTAAATCGTTCCCGCAGTTTGTAAATTTTCTAGAAAGATATGGGACATTCTCGAACCACATAGAATATTTCAGAAAGGTATGGAACTTTCGTGAAGTTCATAGAGCTTTCTAGTAGACTTCTATAGCATACTACCGGACATTGTCGAAGTTTCGCGAAAGTTCTATGTCTAAGTTTTAAGACTCCCGCTACCAGAGGAGCGCCCGCTTTGTCCCGCTGTGTGTCGCTCTGTATTGTCGTAAAGTAGTAGGAAAATGGAAAGATTTTTATTAAATAAGCAAGTGGACAGTTCAAGTGAGAGTGTCTAACCACAAATTTTTCGCAAGGCTATGTTAGTGATAAAGCTCCGTCTACTCGCGATGAAGCTAATAATGTCCACAACGAACATGTTGTTTTAACTTTCTGGTATATGCTCAAAATACTTGTATTTTCCCATGAAACATTCTGTATAATGTGAAAGAGAAATATGAATGATTACATACAACAAGTTTTAATTCCAAGAATAGAAACCACAAATAAGTAAAATTATATTTGGTAAAATCGACAGAGTGAGGGGAGTGTCTGCGTGAAGGTTAGAGTATTTCGAGTATCTAAACCTGACAAGAGTCAGCTTGAGTGCGTCCACATGGAATTAGCATACATTATTTTAAAAAAAGTGTGTGTGGTATATTCTTCGGCACTTTTATCGTTGATCAGTAAGACGAGAAACTGAAGTTTAATGATCGGCCGATTGAAGATTCGAAAACCTATTAAAATGCAAAATAGTTTACATTCCGGTTCTGATTGGTATATAAAGCGAGTAGTACGGTTTGGTCTTTTAGCTAGGTTAGTCATTTCGTTAATTCGACGAACGGACGGTAAACTTGGAGTGATAACATAGAATTATCATAATCTTTTGTATCCGTTCACGATAACATACAGAATCGAATCTTAGAGGAGTTTCACATACTTAGTAGTTATTACATCCCCTTTCGTAGATGAAGCCATCCTCGCTTGTTTAGTCTATTGACGATATTTACGTGTTCAAACGCATATACGTGGCAATCCTGAAAAGTATTTAGTTTAAAATACAAGGAAGTATATTTTCGGTAAAATTCGGATTACGTATTCTTCAATATAATTTCGTTTTCCACCGAGCTGGTTCGGTGTGTGAATATTTTTCATAGCAACTATCAAAGTATGGAGCTGCTTACCAGAGTACGGAATGGGACAACTCTCCATGGCCATCTCGCCGGAGGGACATCTCGCCGCGGGGGCAACTCGCAACAGTAATGACTATGCTTATCTTTTTGACAAAATGTCGAAAGATGGTTCTACAGAATTTTGGCGATGTGAAAGAAGGAGACAGTGTGAAGGAAGAGTTTATATGCGTGAAGAAAGTGTCATTCGAATTGTGACTGAACATAATCATGAAGCGTCTGCGACTAAAATGGAAGCAGATAAAGTAATTGGAGCTCTTAAACGACGAACTGCTTCAACTGAAGAGAGTACCTCACAAGTCGTCAATGCCTGTACCCAAGGGTTGACAGTCGCTTGCCAAGGAGCATTACCAAGTTAAGGAGCTATGAAAAAAAAAACATCAGGAGAAAACGCGACGAAATCATGTCTACTCCTACCAATCCAACTGATTTGATGACACTGGAAATACGCAAGGCGTACAAAACATTTGAAAGAAAACTTTTTACTGTTTGATAGTGGACCCGGACTGGAAAGAATTTTAATTTTTAGCAAGGAGACAAATCTCCAATTATTTAAAAAATTGTGATACCTTTTTTTGGATGGCACCTTTAAAGTAGCATCCTCCTTATTTTATCAAGTTTATGTTATACTTTCTAAGAAGTACGATGGTCCAATGATCCAATGGTTTACGCACTACTACCCAACACACAGCGTGCAACATATGACAAACTATTTGGCGCAATAAAAAGTCTAGTATCAGAATTACAACCTGTAACTATTTCCTGCGATTAAGAATTATCGGCTGGTAAAAGTCTTTTGGAAGTATTTCCGAGTGCTAACGTATAAGGATGTTTTCTTCATTTGACACGAAACATGAAAAAGCATTTATCTTCACTACATTTAACTCAAACATATAATACAAATGCCGATTTCGTTTTGTGGACTCGAATGATTCCAGCATTAACGTTTGTTCCTATTCATGACATTAACGAAGCAGTTAATGTACTCAGTGATGCAATTCCAGAAGAACTTTGTTTATTATTGGACTGGTTTGAAGACAATTACATTGGACGCCTAAATAGACGTAACCAAGGACGACGTCCTCTGTTATTTGCACCAGAAATGTGGAACGTTTGTATTAGAGGTTAAAATTGTCAGGGCAGGACCAAACCATCGGCGGTTACAGATCGAACTGGGAATGGAGCATCCAACTATTTGGAAGTTTATTGAAGCTCTTAGAAGAATTGAGCATGGAAGGGATTTGTTTTATGAACAGTTAGTAGCTGGGCATAATCCACCCCAAAAATTGAAACGTTACAGAGAGGTTGACTCGAGAATACTAAAAACAATGTTTAGTATAGTCACAAATAATTATGATAATCGAAATATTATCGAGTATTTGAGAGGAATTGCTCATTTTTGAAATGGAAAATTAAATTTATATGTAAAATTGATTCACTTGTAGATAATATGTAAATAGTAAGTTTCTCCAATATGATCTAATCCTAGCACTGGCTGTACTTTACCCAAACGAAGACGATCCTGATATCCGGAATGATACTCTTTGGTATTAACAAGATGGCGCACCGCCACATTATACGCTTCCTGTTCGTAATTTTCTGCATACTGAATCATTTCCTATCACATTTTTTGTTATACAACCTTAAGATTTATTTGCATGATCATAAAGGGAATACAAATCACTATCAGATTCCACTACTAAAAGTCTATGTTGCCATTTGAAATTTTTGATGATGACGTCATAACAACAAAAACAAATGAAAGTCGGAAGGTGAATCGCACATATTAATGTGTATTTTTAAAAATTACAATCGTTGTGTTTCAGCGTTTTTGAAAAGAACGGTTCGGTTCGCTTTTTTTTCGATACTTTACATATATTATTTGTATACTTTAATACTGACAAGGATATTTCCACAACCGCTTTAGATGTACCACTTAAACTGGTTGTGTTTTTAAGTGATCAGTTTTCCTTGTGCTATAAGGCGACATTGTTGGTTTCATCTTTCTCAGGTTTCTGGCGGCGAGTTGTTCCCGCGGCGAGATGTCCCTGCGGCGAGATGGCCGCGGAGAGTCGGCGGCGGCGAGTTATTCTAGACCGAACACAGCAGCAATTCTTTTTCCTCAAATGCGGCTGTTCTTTCCAATTTCACTCGCAGTTTAAGTAATAAATGAAAATATTAGGTAATTGCTTAGCGATTGCTTTATCTTATTCACCGATTATTTCAACGTTCCACAACATTCACCATTTTTGTTTTCTCTGGGACAGGTTGGCATTGGTTTTGCCTAAATCGTTCTAATGAAATCTTGGAAAAGTTTATTCAAATATGTCTGGACTAAAGTAAACACGCAAGCATGGTAGTCAATGAAATTTATGTTAGCTTAAAGCAGCATGGAGATACTAAATTATAGATGTTTTGCTTTCAGTTCTATTAAAATCTCAACAATCTGGAAATGGGGGCGACAGGTTTATAACGTAATATACCGGGTGTCCCATTTTAACCTTAACAGAGGAATATCTCGAGAAATATGAATCCTACGAAAAAGTTCATCATACCATTGTTTGTTCGTCTCATCGGGGGCCACAAAATAACAATTTTAGTTTCAACGTATATGGCGCTGTACTTGGTGAAAATAGGGTAGCTTTATTTCTTAAATGGAAGCCCCTATTTTTCATTACATATTGTAATTCTACTCTAAAAAGTAAGTAATTCTACTCTAAGAAGTAAGTAATTCTTGTCTCAAATATTCTTTTGTTACTTGTGAAATGCTAAATGCTTTTTATTAGAACAGTTGAAAGGAGAAAGTTTGCAGCAAGTACAAAAATTCGAATATTTAGGACGTGTTATAAAACGAGAAGGAAGAATGGTCGAAGAAATTAGAGAAATAATAGCAAAAAGAGAAGGTTATTTAACAGCATCAAACGTACTTTCATGGGAAAGAAAGAAATACCGAAGGAAGTAAAAGTAGAAATACATAAGAAAGTGGTGGTCCCGTCTTTGATATACGCTTCAGGTATTGGGAGATTAATAGAAAAGCAGAAAGAAAATAGAAGCCATCGAGATGATATTCTCATGAAAGGTATAAAATAATACGAGAATGCACAAAATAAAAATACAACACACAGAGACAACTTAAAGGTGAAATTAATAGATAATAAAATATAAGGAGGAATGCTAATTGTAAGATGGGTTAGACATATAAAACGGATGGACAAGACAAGATTAACAAAAAAGCTTTTCTAAGCAAGAAGCACTAGAACGAGAATAAGAAGCAGATCGAGAAAAGAGTGACGAAAAGGAGTTAAACAAGCTCTGGACAGAAGAGGACTGAAATGGGAGGAGATGGGAAATGTGGTACAAGACAGAAGGGCATGGAGGAAGGTATAGATATAGAAGGTATAGATTAAATAAGTTAATTTACAATTAGTGAATTTCTATACCTTTATCCCACATATACAGTCACACATACAGTATATCACCAATATCATTTTCTGTCGGTTTTTTGATCGTTTTGGGTACGCAGATTGTTTACTATTTACGAAACCCAAGAACGATGGAAGAGTTTGCGAAAGACTATATTGTTATATGATGATCGAAAGGAGGAGGTATCAGTTTCTTCAAACGGCTAGCAGTAGCTATCCGCAGTCAAAGATGAGTCTTGCACTTAGAAATTTGGCATCCAAATGGTTTCAGGTGTTAATATAATTTGGTTGCCATGACAACAGTAAGCAAAACATACTGATATTGACGATCCTAGACGGTTGATTCAAAATTTCGAGGCTAGGTATAGAAGAATTCCAGTAATAACTATAATTTATGTATTAGGAAAAAGTAAAAGAGATGGTGTACTTTAGCTAGTAGGATGTATAAGCTACTCTATCCTGACTGACAATATTTACAACTGAAAATACACGTATGAAATCCATATTATGTTGGTTTATTTCTAGAAGAAGAAATCAAGTTCGTAATAATATTCCATTTAAAATAATAATGTAAATACCTGGTTCTATATGGTAGAAAACAGTTTTGACACAATGTCACAAATAAGTATATAGGTGGATAAAGTTTATGTGGAGGGGTGGGAAGCACAGGCTTATTGTATATAACAGTACATAGCTATTATACCCCTACCAATTGACTAGCATAATGCAAAGATAACGCTCACTGCTAGTATTTTCTTTAAAAATAAATAAAGGTGAAGTAAAGCTAACATTTGCCAGTACGAATAATATATTCAAAGTAAGAGAAAAAGCCATGTTCACTATGGAAAAATGTGCAAATTTGACAAATATAATAAAAAAAAAAACACAGTGCAGTTTGCTATAGTAAGAAAAAGCACTATATTTGCTGCTTTAAATTTAAACAACAGAAACAAATTGCGAGGTCAACATTTATCCATATTCATTGTTTCATTAATAAAAGAAATCTGATATGATGTGGGCTTCATGTATAACTCTGTATAATACGACCATTGACAATCTCGACTGCTTCACTTTATTGATTTAATAAGAAACAATTATAAATAAATAGACTGGAACGAAAGAATAAATTCGTAATAGGTTTGGTTATTTATAAATAAGAATAAATAATGGGCCAATTACAATACGCAGTCTGCTGCATCACAATACCGTATGACTGATGATTTTACGGAGAAAGTAATGTCCATTTATTTAATAAAAACCGCACTTACTAATTTCCATCAGCTCAAACCAATTTAAAACCATACACTCCAGTTTTATTAATGAGGACAGAGAATGTTCCCAATTAAAAAAAGCTGAAGCAGAATCGCGAAAGTACTGACATGGCTATGTAACGTTCATAATAAGGTTTATGTTATCTTCCAGTTGCCTTTATTTTATGGAAACTGTAGTTATAAACCCCTTGTTGAAAACTTCCTTTATTATATATTAGTGCATGTCCTATTTTTTTTCCAAATTAAACCCGGCGGTAATATCATGTATCTACGCTGTATACTTACTCTTCTACCAGCTTCATTGTTATGTAGATTCATTAAGCTACGTCCCTGTTCCCTGGAGCCTTTTCTGTATTTCCTTTCTCTATCTCTCACATCCACGAACTTCTGAGTAAACCTGTAACAAAGAAAGCGTATCGGTAACTCTCCGAAGCTATTACTGCGTGGTATAGATGATTTAAATTGCCTCGTGGTCATTGTTGAACGGAAAATAACTCATCTTACCGTGTTGTTTTTGTGCTCCTCTTGCACAAAAGTGCAATCTCCCATTTTACGCTAAGTTACTTTCAAATTGAAGATATTCGATTTTCTGCTTTTTCATTGTTAAGGATTTTTAGTACGAGGGTAGTCCCAAAAATAAGGTCTCCATTTTTTTTCAGAATACAAAAATCCGTTTATTTTCTATAATACATACATCATTTTAAAGTTTGAACATTTATCTATTTTTCTACTTAATTGCCATTTCGGTCGATGCATTTTTGTAGACGCTGTGACAGTTTTTGTATGCCCATATCATACCAGCTCGTCGCCATGTCCTTGAAAAAGCGTTGAACCTCTTCTCTCTTCTCTTCTTTTACCTCGTCGTCGCGTTCCGGCCAAATGTTCTTTCAACTTAGGGAAGAAGTGGTAGTCACTGGGTGCCAAGTCCGGACTATAGGGTGGGTGGGTGATGATGTTCCATTTAAACTGTTGCAGGAGAGCGACGGTTTGACGGGCGACGTGTGGGCGAGCGTTGTCGTGGAGAATGCTTACGCCCTTGCTCAGCATTCCTTTTCTCTGATTCTGAATTGGCACCCAGCGACTACCAGCTGTTCCCTAAATTGAAAGAACATTTGGCCGGAACGCGATTCAGCTCCGACGACGAGGTGAAAGAAGAGGTTCAACGCTTTCTCAAGGACATAGCGAGCTGGTATGACATGGGCATACAAAAACTGGCACAGCGCCTACAAAAATGCATCGACCGAAATGGCGATTATGTAGAAAAATAGATAAATGTTCAAACTTTGAAATGATGTATATATTATAGAAAACAAATGGATTTTTGTATTCTAAAAAAAATTGGGGACCTTATTTTTGGGACTACCCTCGTACAATAATTAATGTCGCAGTGTGGTTTAGAATTGGAAAGACGTGATCAAATTTTATATCTTTTCAAGTAATTGTCAAATACTTCCCAATGTCTATATGTGGGAATTTGACATACGGTACGAAAGTAGCGTCTTAAGTTTTTACAAATGACCACTGGATTGAGATGTGACATTATTAATTTGGTAAAATTTGACATTTGTAATTGTTGAAGCACAATCTTCAGCCGAGTAGTTTGTTTACACTGAACGTTTAAAAAACGCAATTTTGTAAAAAAAGTGAACATTTCAGTTGAAGGTTGTCGTTGGATGACCTTTTACGATTTTAGTAAATGCCTAACAAAACAACAATGCCACGAATCGGTTAGTTTAATTTTTAATAATGAAGTTCCATCAGAAAGATGCCAGCATAATCTCAGAACCAATGCAGAGAGCATTAAAAACGGTGGAGGTATGGTGCAAGAAGGAGAACCTTAAAGTATAAAAGTAAAATTACACTTGTACCCTTCCACAAGAGAAGGAAATTGGACGGTCTATGAGCGCCTTTGCAATGAAGTAGTACAGATCAGTCAGGGGGCTAAGTTCTTAGGTGTAACCTTGGACCCTAAACTGAATTGGAACTTACATTTACAAAAAACTTACCAACAAATGTAAGAGGGTGTTGATGACAACCCGTAGAACAGTTGGTTAAACATGGGGACTCAAACCACATATGACGTATTGGCTGTACACTACGGCGATAACTTATGGCTGCCTAGTCTCTCGAAAATTCGGAGACTGACATGGAGTTATTAAAAGCGCTCCAACAGCTGCTGCGGAAACCATGCTAAACCTATCTCCTCTTGAGATCTGTATCAAGGGAGAAGTCAGAATGGGAGCGTACAGATTGAAAAACACTAGTAACTGGAGGACCCACAGTGGGTCCGGGCACACTAGAATAGAAACAGCAGTAACAAACCTTATCTTTAATATGGGTAGCGATACAACAATCTCCAAGATCTCCTGTGACAAACCTTTCAAAGTTTTCTTGAAATGGGAAGAATGGAGAGATGGAGAGGGGAGAAAATCGAAAACCCAAATCTGGTACACAGATACGTCAAAAACGGGCACTAATTCTGACGTTGGTGTTTATGAGGAAAACCAGGGATACAAAGTATGTGCATCACTTGGGCGATACATCAAACAGAAATATACGCTATACAAATCTACGTGTGGGAGAGTCGGCGACCGCAGGGTGGGACGGTTTGCATTCTCTCTGACAGTTAGGTAGCCTTAAAGGCACTAGCATCTTATCATATAGTCTCAAAACTAGTATGGGAGTGCCTGCGAAATCTAATGGTTTTGTCTAAATACAAGACACTAGTGCCAGGACACAGGGGTATAGCGGGCAATGAAATTGCAGACCAGCTAGCGAGGCTCAAACATGAGTTATATAGGCCCTGGGCCGAGTCTAGGTATTACCAAGAGTGCAGTGCGTGGTGCAATCAATGAGTGGATCGTAACACCGACCACAAGGGTACGAGTTGGCAATTACATCCTTAGGCCAACTACAAGAGTATCCAATAAGAGAAAATTACAATAATGGAAAAACCTAATGTAAATAATTAAAAATAGGAGCAAGTGTACTAATGAGATATTTTTATGTTACAATGTAATGAAAATATTATTACTTACAATAACAAAGAAGTGATTGCAATTAGTAATTACTAGCTTATTTCCTCATCCATATTTGCTGTTCTTAGAACCAGACACTTTGACAAGCAAAATTAATTGGAAATATTCGGAAATGCGATTATTTCTATTTCCCGGAATTTGGTTATATGGAGAGAGGAAATGAACGTAATACGACTGACGTTTGAATGCTATTTACGCCAGAATATCGCCACTTATTGCATTTTTGCACCTGGATAATAAGTTGTATTGGAAAATTTCTATATACGCAAATTTTTATACATATATGAATATTTTTATACAGTGTGTAAAGCGATGGGGTATACAAGAGGGAAAATTTGTTTAATATTGATTTTTGAAAAAAAATTATTCTTCATGATATTTTTTGCTTGCTTTGAAAGTACCAGTAATGTTTCGAAAATATAAAATTTATTTCTAGTAATCTGTAAAAATTAAAAATTTTTTTATTGTAAGTTATCATTCTACATTATAATGATGATAGCGATGATAAATTGTTTTCCTCAAACCCACGTTTATTGCTGTCAAACTGACGTTGCAAAAATGCTAACGTTACAGCAAAGAATTTATTTTGTTAAATTTGTTTCATCAAAAGTATCCAGATGTAGCTGTAACAAAAATGGCTCTTAAAACATTAATTGCAAAATTCGACGAAACAGGATCGGTGGTCGACAAAGAGAAGATAAGAAAGATGTACAATGAGGATGATGCGGTAACTATTATGGCATTGTAATCCGTTGAAGACAATCCACGTTTATCATTAAGACGGAAGGCAGCGGAGCTTAATGTCAGTCACAGTATTACAAACAGTTTTTAAAAGAAATAAAATTTTTCCATTTAAGCCAAAATTTAGACATACCCTTGAAATTCACGATCGTGCTTTTAGACTGGATTTCTGCTTATGGATTGGAGAGAAGCTTATGGAAAACAGAAACTTTCATAAACGCGTATTGTTTTCCGATGAATGTACCTTTTCCACAAACGATGTTTTGTCTTCACGAAATTGCAGATTTTGGTCACGACACAAGCCCAATTTTTACATCAACACGAGAAATCAGCGTTATGGAAAAGTTAATGTTTGGTGCAGAATGTTAATTAATAAAATTATTGGGCCCTACTTTTTTGACGAAAATTTGAATCAACATAGTTATTTAAGTATGCTACGAAATTTTATGATCCCATTACTACAAGACGTGAACTTAGAGAACATTTATTATCAACAAGATGGATGTCTAGCTCATAGCACTTTATTAGTTCGCACATTGTTAGACCAGCAATTTCCTAGGAATTGAATTGGACGTTATGGTCCAATACATTGGCCTGCCAGATCGCCAGATTTATCTCTCATGGACTTCTTCTTCTGGGGATATCTTAAACAATAAGTATACTAAGAACCTGTAGGAAACAATATAAAAATATTAACAAGGAATAATTTCAGCGGTTAGAGAAGTTGGAGAGAACTTGGAAACTTTAGGAAATGTTTATAAGGAATTCAGGAATAGAGCGGAAAGGTATGTAGAAAACGGAGGAGATTATGTAGAATGACAGTTTATAATAAATAAAATAGTTTTTTATTTTTTAGTTTTATTTATTTATTTATTATTTATTATTTATTTACTATTTATTATATGAAATTTTGGATTTTCCAAACATTACCGGTACTTTCAAAGCAAGCAAAAAATATCATGTAGAATAATTTTTTTTCAAAAATCGATATTAAAAAAAATTTCTTTCTTGTATACCCCATCCCTTTACACACTGTCAAAGAATACAAAGGTCAGGGTGCTATATTTGTTGACTTTTACTATTCTAACCTATACTTTCTCCGGACTATTTAAGATTAAAAATATTTTTGCATGAATTATTAACCAAAGTTTCCTGTAATAGCTTTCTTATTGGATCTCAATCAATTCACAGCGTACATATAGGAACTAGTCTAACTAGGAAGCTATACAACAAATCCTATCGTCAACTAAGAAGCATGTAAAAAAACTAAGGAGAAAGTTTCTCTTAAGCATATATTTGCACACGTATATTTCTGTTGGTTGTTACAAAATAAGATTATCGTTCGCAAAGAAAATAAATATACAGCGTATCCCACTAAGGGTGGGGACCGGTGATATCTTGGAAACTACAGTAGCTATAGTGATAGGAAAAAAAAATTCATAACTAAAGTGGCAAAGGAAAATTTAATGAAAATATTTTTAAATTCCAAACATGACCCCTAGAGGGCCCAGTTGCCAGGGTCAACGTTAAATTTTAAATTAGCTGGTAAGAGTCCCAGAATTAACAATAATTTTAATTGCTTCATTAAAATGCTTAGTTAATTGGACACCACCTTTTTTAAAGACGATTTGTCATATTGTGAGTAAGTGTAGTAGGCGTTGCTGAATCATGTAAAACTAAACCTGCTATAATTTCTGCAGTTTTTACTCGTATTGAAGAAACGTGGACTTGTTTGAAAGGGCATTCAGCCCTGTTTCAAACGTCACAATTTACCCGTTAATGTACAAGAAATGTACTAGATGGCGTTATCCCCAACTGTACTAGTTTTTCTCAACTATCTCTAAAAATTCGAATACAACAATATGCTTTTCTTATGTTGTGTTTGAAGAGTTTTGACAGGCTAAAGTAGTGGTGAAAACCGAATAGTGATATATTTTCCCTTTTTTCAGATAATAACGAAAACGGCCTATTATCAGTAATAATTTCATCATCAGTTACAAATGCCTACTTCATAATATCGAAACCTCTCTTAGTTGGCCATGAAACAAAGGAATGATAATAACAATATGTAGCGGTTTTAATATTCAAATTGTAATGTCTGATCAAATCGCCAAATAAACAAATAGATGACAACAATACTTAAAACGAATACAGTACCAGTAGTACATAAGTATTATTAGAAATGAATATAAACAATAATTTAAATTTATTTTAAATGTTTAAATTGTTTGCGGTCATTATTTATACACAGATTCAGTCTGCGACGAGTGCTGCTAACTGCTGCTTCAACTTCTACTATTGGTAGGCTTGCGATAGCATTATGAATCCGTTGAATCATATCAGCTCTCGTTATAGGACGTGTTTGGTAAATCAGATCTTTTATCCATCCCCATAAATAAAAGTCAACCACAGTCGGATCTGGCGATCTAGCTGGTCATGGAAAAACAGATTCTTTTCCAATCCACCGATATGGAGACGTATTATGAAGATAGTCGCGGACGAATCCACAGTGTTCTTCGAGTTTCCAACGAAACATATTCTAAAAGTGTAATTCGTTACGCAAAAAGTTTAAGTTGCCATCAAAAATAAATGGTACAATAACCTTATTAGCCAAAATGCCACTCCATACATTTATGCTCCAACTATGTTGATTATCAACCTCTCTCTTCTAATGAGAATTTTATGCAAATTTACCTGCTCATTATCAGCAAAAGTAGCTTCATCAGTCCACAACACGCGGTGTAGGAAGGCAGTATCTTCGTAGCAAATATCTTTTAACCAGTTACAATAATGAGTCTATGGTTCAAATTTGTATCCGAAAGGACTTGATGTATTACCACATGGTATGGGTGTAACGTGTTATCTATTAAGATGCGATGAATTGATCACTTACTTTTACTTAGACCGGAAGACTCTAGTGCTTGTGATTTCTATCAGGTTGAACATATCCTGTGTCACGTAATCGTGTCGCCAAACATTTGAATACTTCTCGGCTGAAATGTTTTCTTTCCGGATACTTAACGGCATATTTCCCTAGAAAACGAACTTATCCTAAATGGTATACACCTGAAATAATAAATAACATCAAATTGAAATCTAATTTCCTCCGTCAGTTGCATTCCTGGTAGTATGGTTCTAGACAATACACATCTTAATAATCCCCAGGAAATCGTCGACGCGTTTAGGACATACCTCAGTGGTGTTTTCACCGATCCTTCATCTGCCAACATTCTTCAAGTTGGGTTTAATGGTTCATTTTGCATAAACATTACTGAATTTTCTAAGAATTCTATTTTGCTTTTCATAAATAAGCTAAAGAATAGTCACAGTTCTAGACATGATCAAATTTCCTCGTTTTTTATTAAAGATTGCAAACACCTATTGGTACATCCTCTCTTCAAAATCTTTAATTTAGTCTTGAAAACTTCACTTTTTCCCGATTTATGGATGGTTGCACGCATTGTACCCATATTTAAATCCGGAGACGCGGCTGACATATCCAACTATCGCCCAATAGCTATTTTATTGAATTTTACCAAAGTGTTTGAACAATGCTTATACACTGCTATTTATCCTTGCGTTAAAAACAGCATTTCTTCTTGCCAACACGGCTTTACTGAGAAAAGATCTACTGTAACTAATCTATGTCAGTTCACTCAGTTTTTATCACATGCTATAGATTCTCGCGTGCAAGTTGATGTCTTATATACCGATTTTGCCAAAGCATTTAATCGCCTTGACCATTCTTTAATTCCATATAAGCTTATGTCTTTTGGGTTTAGTAATTCGCTTGTGCACCTGTTTCAATCATATTTGTTCGATAGACTTCAATATGTTTTTTTTATAATGGCTTCTGCTCTCGTCAATACATTGCCTCTTCGGGAGTCCCTCAAGGGTCTAATCTTGGACCTTTGATTTTCAACTTATTCATTAACGATATAAGTACATGTGTATCGTCTAATGCATTACTATTCGCTGACGATTTGAAGCTATATCGTAAGGTATCCTGTTCCGAGGATTGTTATTTCTTGCAGAGCGATCTTACGAATATTTCTAAATGGTGTACATCAAATAATCTACCTCTGAATATCAGCAAATGTAAAGTTATTTCCTTCACACGTGCATCTACGCCAATTACTTTCAACTATGAGCTTAATCAAGTTAACATCGAACGTGTCGAACTAATTAAGGATCTAGGGATTTTGTTTGACAGCAAACTCACTTTTGCGCAACACATTATCAGTATTTGCAGAGAGTTTACCAATGAGGTAGCCTTGAAATCTTTGTACTACGCTCTTGTTAGATCCCGTCTGGAATACGCGTCTATCATATAGTGCCCTTACTATGTAACGCATAAACGCCAATTGGAATTGGTTCAACACAGATTTGCTAAACTCCTCTGGTTCCGGTAAGACGGAGTGTACCCACCGAGAGGCGTTGATCATATGTTACTGTTGTTCCGTTTTAATTTACCCTCTCTTAACTTTCGGTGCATATCCTCCGGTTTGGTGTTTCTCTGGAAATTGTGTAATAGCTGCATTGACTGCTCTGCACTACTTCAAAGATTACAATTTATAATCCCACGCTTTGGTGTCCGGTATTCGCATACGTTTTATCTACCGTTTCCTCGAACAAATGCTCTTTTAAAATCACCTATTTGTGTGACTTGTACAAACTTTAACCTCATATCTTCGCAATGTGATATTTTTCACGATACTTTACATACAATAAAGATCTGCTCTTTTCTTTAATAATTTTTTGTAACTTGTTACTCTTACTTGTTTTTTGTACTCGTTTTGTAATTTGTTTAATTAATTACTTGTCCAGTAATTGGAATTTTTTCTGTTGGGCAATAAAGCTTATCATTATTATTATTATTGTTATTATTATATTCACGTTCAGCCATACACGCGTTTTCAAAACATTGAAAACAGACTGCAAGCATATTGTATGCCCCCGCATTGGAAAACGACATTTGTTATCATTCGACGGCTAAGCAGCAATCTTGAAAGGCCAGTGCGTAGTAAAATTCTATGTATTTGTCACAATTATTAAACACGTAATTGTTTCCATAGCATGCTAAATTCTGCTAGTGTATCCAAATCATATTAGATTTTGATACCTTTATTTGAGAAGTGATCAAAAACAAATAATCATATTAAACTAATACCGATACAATTTTGTGTGTAAAAGAGTAAAAGTTATCATTCCTTTGTTTCACGGCCAACTAAGATAGCTTTCGATACTATAAAGTAGGTAAACGGATACTCTAAAACTGTGGCACTGGAACACTGAAACAGTTCACTAAAACCCTTACCACAACACTTAATTCGTACTGGACGCACGTTTCGACAGCCAAGACTTCAGTTTTGCTGCATAATGGTACACGCCGCGGCCATATAGAATAAAAAAGTTACAACAATTTGAAAATCATTATAGGTACTTGCTAAGTTAGCCCATAAGTAAGTGTCAGCATTAATTACTACTGCATAAATTCTTACTTATGTCGTGAATATATCTGAAAAATCAAGTTTGTTACTTTTACTATCACTTAGAGATGTAAGAAAGTCGTTGTTGTCTTCCATGACATTAGCAATTCATAATAAGACAATTTATTACTAAATATACATATATGAATCGGCTAAAGAAAAATATAATATGACACTTAGCCTATAAGTACTTTTGCATCTATTGTAAACATCTGTATTATTGTATACAACATCCTCGACCGCAAAACTGCAGTTATGTCTCTTGTGACGTAAATAACTATTCCTAGTATCGACTACGTAAGTCAGTAAGTCAGAAATTGGCAACTTTGACAATTATATAGATAAATAAACAAATGACAAATATTTTCATAAAACGTAGTTTTTTCGAAATTTTTGGCCATAATATGATAAGTTCTTGTACGGTCTCGGATGTATTGTATTGCAGACCTTGGCCTCGCTTCGATCTGCAAACAACGTCCTTGACCGCAAAACTGCTCTTACGTCCCTTATGACTAGAGTAAGATAATCGTTCGTCGCGCCATAGGCGTGCGGTTTTTTCAATATTTATAATACCGAAAAAGAAGTAATAAAGCGAATAATAATAAAAAAAAAACTAATTAAGAATTATAATATCTGTAAGGCTGTGGACACTCACCCTCTTAAGCAGCGTAATCAAGTAGGCTGGCGGATTGCATTGGAATTACTGAACATGAGAAGTAGAAGCACCATCATCAGTATTATAACCCAGTGGATAAGAACGTAAAAGATTGGTAGCATTAGATATGTTTCAATGGTTGTCTCGTGGAACCGTGTTCGCCGTGGTGAAAAACTGTGTTTATATTTGGAAAAAGATCGTTCAACATCTACCGATGTAATACATGTATGATTAAAATAATCTTTGAACTCAATTAACGGATAAGTCGAAGAACCATTACAAATTTGTTGTATTGTGATAAAATTGGAATCTTTCTCTAACACACTCTCCAACTTTTTTAAAACGTGAATATTTTTTGCGTCATCTATAGTGCGTAGCAGAGTATGTACTTCGTCCGCTATTTGCAGTGACTTCACTAACGACAACGGTCTATTTTGTAATTGTTCCAGTGCGTCATGTACGCATTTATAGTAGCTATGAATACTTTGTAAATCTGTTTCAACAGAAGTATCTTGAAATTTTGACTGGCTCTCCTTAATACCTTCGGCGGGATTGAATTGTACAATAACAGCTTTTACTTTTTTGAAATGTTCAGCATAATAAAAAGCTGCCTGCAACCAGGTTCCCCAATGTGTAAGAATCGGCCGTGGTGGTTCACGAACACCGGGACACTGTGCGTGGAATGTTCGAAGACGTTTTGGAGATTTGAGAAACACCTTTTTTGTACTTGATATTAGTGCATCTACCTCGGGATAACATTGGCTAATAGTTTGTGCCACAAGATGTAAAGCATGCACTTTACAAGTTCCATGTAAACAGTCGCAACTGTGTTCAAGAAGAGAACGGCCTACCGCACGCATTGTCGCTGCGCCATCGCTCATAAACATCAACACTTGACGTGTTGAGACTTGAAAGTTTTTTAACGTAGTAAGTATCACAGTCGTAATTGCTGCACTAGTACACCCTTGTAATCTTTTGCTAGCTAGTAACAGTGGAAATGTCGGTTTATGATGATCCAGTACACGAACTATAACATGTATAATACAATTTTTTTACAATCTGTTGTCTCGTCAACACACAACCAAAGCAACTGATTTTTTAATGTAGATTTGATTTTATTTTCCACCTCTTTGCGTACAAATAAAACATCCTTACGTGCTGTTGCCGTAGTAGGCAACTTCAACTCCGGGTTGTATTTGTTCCAAAAGTTCTTAAACGATTTCTTATCCAGTATGTTAAGTGACAGAATTACATGTTATCATCATGACAAGTAAATCGAAAATAAAGTCATTTCTATTTGATGCGCCGTTTTTTCTATTTCTGTGTTTTGCACTATTTACATGCTTCCTACAGTCGTTCTTTTGCCAGCACATCAAAGTTTTCTGGCACACTTTACAAACCATTTTAGCACCGTCGCACAACAAATCTGGAAACTCACAGATAAAGACACGATTATCTTACCTTACTTATGACATAAACAACTTTTGGAAGGTATCGAGAAGTTTTTACATATACTTCTCATAATTGGTATTATTTATTTTAAGTGTGCTAAACGCATATCGGTGTTTACAAAAACTAGTTGAACAATGGTCATAAGAAGATGCGAAATTTGTAAATTTTATAACGTTCCTTGTCAATCAATAATTTCTTTATGTTATTGTTGGTACTACCTACAGGTAGTGAATTCTAAATAGTGTCGAGAGCAACATGTGCAGCCTTCATTGCAGTACAGTAAACAAAACTAAATGTGTTCGCCGCTTTTTCTCGAGATATTTTAGATAATGGAAATAAAGTTTACTCAATTTGAAACACATAAATTTACATCAGTTATCTAATCGGCCCATTAACAGCAAGTTAATGAAATCCAACAAATCTAAGAAAAATAAGTATTCACGCACCTCTATTTCACATCCGCTGGCAGAAAGTAACCCAGCGAGCTGTAAATCTTGGAATATCGCGATAGAAATATCTCTATTACGAAGAGATGTTTTCTAAACAAGAATTTATCATGACAGCCATTGCATGAAGATTACTGCTTTTTGAAAGCGTAAGAAACGTCAACGAGGTAAATTGCCAATGTAAATTTATAATGCAACTTCTTAGAAATATCATACGTAGAAATATTTAATGATTAAGAACAAGTTACCTTCAATTTGCTTGTTTTTAAGGGGATACTAAATAAGAAAACTAATGTTAAATACCGACACTTATTGTTTTTTGTACTCAAAATGTCTTTTAATATTTTACAATTAAAGCGAAAAGAAATAAAGAAGAGCAATTCCTAGAATGTTAACATGAATAAGTAGTGTAATGCTAATGAAAATTTCTACATAATTTAGAAGAATACTGAAATTTAACTTATGTTCAATAATAAATAAAAAATAACTTTGACTCACTATTCACTCCTAAAATTACTTTTAACGAAAACTTTTTTCTAAACAGGTTTATCTTCTACAACAACGCCATATAAAGTCCCCGATTGCCTTGCGTCCCTTCGTTCATTTATTTTTTTATTTTTTATTTTATTTTTATTTTATTATTCAATTTGGATATAAACGGGGCGAACCCACAAACAGTATCCTATAGCATAACCTATAATGTAATGTGAATAGATACTGAAATATCTTTCTCGGTTTTTTTTTTAATTTTGTTAAATTTTCTTATTTTAATTTGAATAAACGATTCTTGTAAGTTCGGCAATTTTAGAATGAATTTCCAACTCAGTAAAATGAAATTAACGAATTTTAGGATTTGAAAAGTAACTAACCTTTAAATTTTTGAACGAAGCCAATGTATATAAACCCTCTATTTATATACCCACTACAGGAAACTGCCTGCTCTGGATATTTAACCCTTTTCTCTCCTAATAAAGATTTTGATTTCACAATCGAGCACTTATATGGGGACCGGAGTTAAGACACACTTTGATTCAACTAAGGCCGAATAAAGATTGATGACAAATTATGGCGTCGTTCATCTTTCTTTTATTTTAAATCGCGAAAGACCGGCGATTGTTTTATTTCACAGCCAATTTTGATAATTTAACCCAAATAGAAACTTTTCGATGACTATCGATCAAATGATATTATTTCTGCAAACAGCATACGGGAACGAATGCAGTGACTTAACTAGTATGTATGTTGATGATTCTGTGATCCAAGCTGTCACCAACAAGCTTCAAACGAGAAAATCCACTGCTAATTTACAGAAACCTTTCAGATAAAGATTTAATTGATGAAATAGTATTTGTTGTACCTTTCAATTTACGCTGTTGCTTATTCCAGACGATTTCTACATTAATTTGGACGAAATAAGTGAATAGAAAAATTAACTAACGAGTAGATTTGTCCATGCTACCCCACACTCGTCATTATCTGGACTTATAATTAAATTATAATGTCCTCGTTCCAAGGACGGTTGGCTGAGCGGGCATGGTAACGAAGAAATTTACAATTTTTCCCGCAAGAGGGATATTTAGTTACCAACGAGTGGCCAGCCTGACATTTAGTCAGTACCGAAGTGACAACTGAGAGAAGCTGTTGTTGTCGTAGATTCAACGTTGAACATAACAATACATAAACAAAAGAAGAAAGAATACTACCTACTGTGCAATTATGAAAAAGTAATCATAATTACAAAAAAGCAAAATGTATAAATATATACTCGAAAAAATACAGATAATAGATATACTGAAGTGTGTTTCTCAGGGTAAATTTGTGAAACATTTGAATTTTCTAAATTTAATTAAAATTGTAAATTCTTTGTGGGATCGGGAGTATTCCTGGATACCCTTTTGGGCAATTTTTATGGCTTTTGAAATTAACGAATTTTAGAATTAAAAATACAAACTAACGTTGGATTCGAATGAAGCTGATGTCATATAAAAATTATGTTTATAGGACGTTTGCAGGAAATCTGCTTGTTCCAACTTCTAATCTTTCCTTCTTTGAAATTATACTTTAATTTCACTGTCGAACACTTGAAAATCGAGACCGTAGTCAAACACTAGTTAACTTAACGAAAATCTAACCAGAATTGATGAAATTTCTGGCGACCCACACTCCTTTATTTAATCACGATGGCGATTGTTTACTTCCACAGCTAATTTTGATGAATTTTGTGCAAATATAAAATTTCTAATGCATTTCGATGAAAGGAACTTTTTATGGAAATAGCACAAAAGAATGAATGCAGTGACGTTACCAGCTGACTGAATTTAGAGGACTCTATGCTTAACAGAACTACTGAAAGCGTTATACTAGAAATATTGTGAGAATGAGAGCTCTTAAATATTTCTTTCAAAACCCTTTTATCGAAATTCCCATGCAAAAAACTTTGATTTTGGGAATAAAGTGTACTTTTGAAGTCATTTCGACCACATGTATATTAAAAGGATCCACAACATAGTTGATCTCCGTTTGCGGTTTAATCAAGAATGCCACGACGTTGAAAATACAATCTCCATAATATTTCCACTAAACTTTCAAAACGGTATTTTAATTATTTTTAAAGGTATTTTTAATAAGACGTTGTCGTGAATGACCCTGAATACATATTTACATACCTTACTGCAACGCTTATATAAAAACGAAACAAATCTCCAAAAACAGATTGGAATTTGTAGCCGACGTTAAGATAAGAATCAAATGCACTTGTACTTTAAAAGGTAGCAAAGTGTTCGTCTCTATTGCAACCACCTGCATTCCCTCTATCTCGCAGACGTTTTATATGAAAAACACGTGTAACTTTTTAATAAGTTTCGCAATTTCAAGTACCGAGAATCATTATTACTGGTTATAGAGATTTCTTTCGTTAAGCATAATTACACTAGCAAAATTAAACGTCTCGTGTAGCTGTAATTCAGTAATTGCAATAACGTAGTCGTAAAACTTAAGTCGTAAAAACTGTATCTTTCAATATTTCTTACACTTGTGGTTGGTACTCGAAAGTTAGGCATGTTTGATTCGGTAACAGCGATGCAAGTTGGCAGTTATGAAGCGTTATCTTTACCATTAAGATTTCAAAATGGGTGGTCTTTGTGCAGCTTAATTGAGCAATATTCCTTATGCCGTCGGCGAAATAATTACAACTGTATAGTAGAGAATCTTTCATTGCTTTTCTCTAGAGGCTCCTTAGCTTACGATAGATAATATTAATAAAATACAGACTGACGCGCTTAACTAACCTGAATTATAATCTGTTTAGGAGATTAATTACACAATCTTTATTTCAAACTACTCCTTTGCTAAAGATAATAGCCATCTAATATACAGAACAAGAACAGGAACAAATGATAATTTACCAAGTGCATTACTACTTTACATGTTTAATAAAGTGTATAATTTAAAAACATGTTAAAACTATTTAAATATACTCTAACGGTAAATTAAGTTAAATTATCTCTCTCTCAGGAAAAATCGAAAAACAAAACAGAAAGAAACAAAAATTATGTGACGAAACAAAATTAGGTGCTAAAAAGAGTATAAACTATAATAAATAAAAGTGAAACCTTCTCCTCCTCTCGTCCTGAGGATACTGTATAACCTGCTCCAAATTAATACGTTCAACATTTCTAATTCTGTAGTTCCAATTTAGATTCTACAATTCCTTTGTACGTATAAAAATATGAATAATACATAATAGTAATAATTTTGACAGATCTATTTCAGTCAAAAGGTTTTATCGATCTTTTTTCTCGCTTGGTTTCATCAACTTACAATGTACTATAATCTACATCCCCCGGCCGCTTTCCCCAATTACAGAGGGCATCGGCTGGCCATGAGTACGCTTGCGCCCCCAGAGCATCTTAAGATATTCATCTTCAGCATTGGCTAAATTTGGAGAAAGGAAAACTACGAAAAACTATGGAAAACCTTCCTCTGAGAGATGCGAGCCCGGTATTCGAACCCGGTACCCCAAGATTGATAACCGAGCGCGTTAACCACTGCACCACCAGTCCCGTTAAAAACCGCTTTGGATGCTCCCTCTCTGGACTATGCGTTGGATTTAGGAAAACTTCAGCATTTGTGAAATATAAAAACATAATTTTGCTAAATATTTTCTCAACTACGATAGTTTACTTTGTAATTGTAAATTGTAAGATAGTAAATTGTTCTTTTCCTTTTGTAAAATAACTTAATTTCTGATGTTAATAGAGATTCTATATTAGCGGCCTTAAATAATAACAGAGGTTTAGTTGCGCTTGCTCGCAGATGTCGCTGCAAGCGACAAACAAGTGCTTCTTTACTTTTATGAGATTAATCGGAAAATCGTAGTGAAGCTTAGTTTGATTACGTAATTAGTTTCCTTTGTCCTTTCTATTACATATAACATACCGGCTATCTGAATCAACCTTTTCGAGGCTCAAAATCATTTCAATAATTTTGTTGTTCTGATTTGTGTCAGTGTCAGTTTAGTATGACAGTGATTTAACGTTTATTTTCGAGTTTATACATGATTACTTTATTAGAAAATGCCACACTTAAATTTAGTTTGGTTGCGGTGGTCCTATTAGTTGGCATCCAAGATCCCACTCAGTCTCAAATGTCACGGCAACTCAATCGTCCTCTTCTTTTTTCAATGTCATCTTCCACAACTTTGTAATCAGCTAAAAAGTATTGTGTTAAGGAATTGTTTTAGTTTTAGGGAATCAAACACGGCATATCTGCGTAAATGATCATTATAAAAAGAATACCATTAGGCACCAGTACCAATTTGGTACTGATTTGGAATCAAGTTGTTGTGCTAACTCTCTGACAGTTTCCTCAAATGCAATAAATTTCCATTGACTTCGTTCCACGTCACTTGGTGAATGGACATATTTAAATACCTTTATTATATTTTCTGTTGATTGATGTTCTAATCCTTCTTTCCTCATAGATTTTAACTTGTTTTTTAAGATACTTATTTTCTAATTTTTTTCGTTTGCACTTGGGCTGACCGTTATTAAAACGCATACTGGAGAATTCTGCTTCATGTTTAAGACTGAAGATGGTAATGTTTTATAGAAACTTAAACATTTCCGTTACGCCAACCTCATTTCCGTCACGTTTCATTATTTTGCGAGCGTGACGGAAATGACAATTTGGTAAATAATAATGACTTATATCAAAATATAAACAACAAGATAAACAAAGTTGACAAGTGGGTTTAAATTCCCAAATTTGTGAACTCGGTGAAAAGTGATTATATGATAAAAACTTCAGAAAACGTCGTTGAATCCTCTCAACTGGAAGCTGTTGAGATGTGTAAAAAGGAAACCAAACTATACAAGCGTATTCTAATTTACTGACGATATAAGCATAAAAAAGTGTTTTTAGTAGTCGGATATCATTAAAGTGTCGTGAAGTTCTCATGAGAAATTTGAGCATTTTTGAAGCGGACTCTATATGGTTAGAGAAGTATAAAGTTGGATCAAAAGTTAGGAGATGGATAAAGTTGGATCAAAATAAAGATAAAACATACAAATAGCAACGTTTTATTGTACATTCTAGGCCTGGGGAAGGGTTCTGCCCGAAACCGGTCGCATGAGAAAAATTTTATAAAATATTAAAGCAATTATTTCAAACACCTAATTATGGACATAACCATTATAAATATGTAGTATTTATGATTTAAAATATTAAATCCCATTAAAATCTACTGTATGTCCACTGGGACACTTCTTAATTATGCGATATGAAGTCCATGCTGTTTATTCTTCGTCTTAAGTTGTTAACCCGTATAGTAAATGTATTAAAATTACTTATTTGTATTTTAATACAATAATAATTATGACGTATAGGTACATACGATCAAAATGCGACCCTTTACCTTTCAAAGTTATTAATAAAGGTATACTTAGGCATAATTTTATGTTGTGCAGAACTTGTCTCCGAATATTTTTTATTTGAAAACTTTTTTTTTTCTTGATTGCCCAAGAAAGGAATTATCTTCTGCCCATGCACTGGGGGACACGCTGTACATATTTTTTTACACTGTGACTATCACTACTGAAATGCTTGTAAGCGCAAAGAAGATATTCCTAAATACAAGATTTCTATTGTACCATCTCGTCTACTGCTGAAACAGTAATAATTACTTCCAATATTAGCGATAAAATAAAATTAAAATAAATGAAAGTCAAGTTTATTTATTTTTATAACAACTCATTGATGTATGGCATTTCTTCTTTGTTAAATTTTTCTTCGCACCGTATGAGGTTTCCGAAAAGGTTTATTGGAGAATTAAATATGAAAGCTATATGCTACAGTTTTCATCCTAAACCCATTATCATTCACCCGATTCCCCTGATCACGGCGACTTTGGAAGACAATGGACAAGAATTTTGCGCGTTAGCGACCAATTCGACACGCGGCATTGCCTCGTATCTCTTTCAATAATAAACGGCACGACCACCCCGAACGATCCGTCATCCCGGGTACCGCGTCGAATTCTTTTAATCCCATAGTTGCATGCCCCCGACATAAATAACTGCTTACGAGAGGGGTGCGTAGGTTGTTCTACCGAAAACGTTCGTTCGTCAATCGTAGAAGGTAAGATTTATATAGGAATTTGTAGTGGGTATTTAGTGTCGCAGATGCGTTTCGACTCCTCTATGTCAATTTGTCGTCATCTGTCTTCATGGCATAATAGTGATCCTGTTTAGTAAACGGATACATCGCAGCGTGGAATGTGGAAGGAAACCATAAATATTTTGTGTGGAAATAGCTAGCGAGAATGCGACTAGACGCGATATTTTAACATGCTTTAGTATAAAATTTAAACGTTTTAGAACAGTGGTTCCGAACCAGTGTTCCGCAAGCATTGCGCGAAAATGTTTACATTCTCGCTCCGTACTCTGTTACTACTCACTCGTTTCCATTACTTTCAACGTTGTGAATTTATAAAATAAAACTCAACTGGCGTCATACATTTTTTTTTTATACATCATGAACAACATTGATTCTGCTTACTTGCTGTCACAGTTGAATGTACTGGTACCTAGACTTTTTGCCCGTTCAACCCCAACATTTTATATCCCAACAGTTACAACCAATACGACGTATCACTCTCCACTATTAACCATGACCCGAAATTTGAAAGCGGTTTCTCAGTTCTGTGACATAAATTATAATTCAATGAATGAAATTATCGATATTGCTAGGACACATTTGCAGTAGATCTTAGTTAGACTGCGTTTACTTTCGGAAGACGCCCAAGCTGCGCGAAAATTGTCAGCTGATATGTATTGACCGTCTTAAATATGTTGACCAAAATGCGCGCGCTTTTTAAAAGTATACGAGAAGGTTAAACGTGTATTAAATTGTATATAATTGTAATTTTTTATACAAAACAAATTTAGATTCTGATAGTATTAACAGTTTTATAATTTATAGTATTTAGTAATAGCATAAATCTTACTTATGTGTATATTCATGTATTTTTTCTTAATTTTTCATTTCACTTTATGTATTAAATAATTCCTTTAAAAGAAAAGTAGGAATATTCAGTGCTAAAAAAAAAAATAGGTGAGAAATGTTTGGTCTGTTGTTTATAATAATTCATATTTTTACTTAATAAAAAGAGTAATCGGAATGTAATTACATCTTTATTTATTATACATTTAAAGATAATATATATAGTTTATTTCAAATTATAAGAATATAACTGTAGACTTACAAGGCCTTTAATACTTTTATTGCACCTTCTGTGACGATAATAACCTGGCAATGCATATTGAATCTAGGAGCCGTATTGACTATAAATTACGGCCCTATAAGATAATTATATGTATATGTATATATATTTTACAAACAGTATAAATTTACGTAGTAAGCAATTCGATGTTACAAGTAATTAAAGAATTTACATATTAAATGAGATTTAAATGTACAAACAGGTAGTTACGCATATCGCAAATCATAATTCCATTTCTATTCAATTCACTTAAATTTTGTCATTACGGTCCTCAGCAGTTTGTTTACGTATCCAGGTAGTTATTACCGCAGGTGGTGCAATAACAGCATTTAAGCCGTTCAAAGTTATATTCTTATAATTTGAAATAAACTATACATATTTAAATTAACTATATCAAATATAACTATAATTTAATCATCATCAGAAGAAAAATCAAAATTGCTATCACTGTCATCATTAAGGTTTATAATAAGTTCATCGGTAAGCTTATCCATTATGTGTTCTTTTTGTATATAATTTTTCTCAATATTCACTGCATGCCGACAAACATGTGACCATTCATCTTTTATGATTTTTCCAAATTCTTCTTTAGTGAGTTCCTCGACATCATTTAGTTTAAAAGTTATATTTTTAGATGCTACTCTGCCCTTTAAAATTGCCCATATCTTTTCAATAGGGTTGAGTTCCGGATGATATGGGGGCAATCTCAACACTGCATGTCCATCTTTTGCAAATACAGAATCTATAGTGTAATTCTTTTAACTTGGTTTATGCATATGTACTAATCTATACAATTCAATTTTTGTCAAATTTTCATTAAATATGATGCCACGTTCACTTAGCCATTTTATCATTTCTGATTTTTTGCTGTTAGTAGTTGGATGTT
This sequence comes from Dynastes maya, assembly GCA_029619315.2. Classification (NCBI taxonomy): domain Eukaryota; kingdom Metazoa; phylum Arthropoda; class Insecta; order Coleoptera; family Scarabaeidae; genus Dynastes; species Dynastes maya. The sequence goes on along the minus strand of JAROYE020000003.1, from coordinate 51,123,563 downwards.
TAACTGAGAGAACGTTGTGGTAGCTTGCATTATCCATCACAACAACAGATTTAGGTGGCAAATTTGGAATCAACTGTTTTTCTAACCACCTTTTATAATTTATGAAGTTCATATCGTCATGACACATGCTAAAAATTTTAGAAGAAATTTTACTAATGTACCTGCATGTACAATTATTAAACGGTTTCCTTTTGATAAATATATTAATTACTAAAATAATAATAAATTTGAATATTAGTACGTACCTAAATCCTAATTTTAATATTAACTTTCTTAAAGAGCTGCGCTTGCCTACAAAACCAATGGTATCATCTGACTATATTTTATTATATACAGCATTTAATGTAGGCCTCTGTTTGTCAGTTATGTGAAAATTGTGAATAACCTGACGTAAAACTACTTCCCCAGCATTATCCACAGTAGATTTTGGTGAATGTCTTACAACGTTGTCTTTTGAAGAACTGCCACTTTGCTCTGCTTCAACAGAATTACTCTTTCGGATAATTCTGACAACAGTACTTTTAGATATTCCCGTAGCTTCACTAACAATATCTAAAATGTTACCTGTAAACAAACATAATGACTTCACTGATATATGAATATGTAGTATTAGAAATACTTAAAAAAATATTATCATACCTTCTGTCTTATATTTTTTAAAATAATTGTAGACATTAAAAACGATGTTTCGTGATTGCTCATGCAAAACTTGTCTCTTCTTAGCGATGTTCGATGATTCGGACATTCTCACCTGTAACTTAATTATTTAATACAACTTAATTAAAATCTGTTTAAAACAAAATACTTACAGTAGAATATTACCCCTAATTCAAAATAGTTTTGAGAAAAACCGATTTTTTAATAAATAGTACGCCAATAACAATATTAAAAGTAGAGAGCACGAAACGAATTCAACGACAACACATCAACAACTGACGCCGAAATGAGGTAAATGTTTGTTGCACCAACTTTTCTTTCTAATCCTAAAACGCGTCTTTGCGCTGGTGTCTTCCGAAAGTAAACGGACTCTAATGTCTAGTTAATGTTTTGTTTATGTTTAATTATTGTTATTGTCAATGTTGTCGAGTGTTTTGGAACTTGTTTGCAACAATGTTTTTCTTTTTCTTTTGAATTTTTATCTTAAGGTGTCTGTAATTGAATTAAATTTTTGTCCTTTGTTTGGATCTTGTAATCTGCTGGACAATAAAGTTGTAGTATTATTATTATTATTATTATCATACAATAGACTCTTCAAGTGTGATGTCAATCCGCCATTTTTGTTAAATTAGGTCAGGTTTAATACGCACATCATGTGCCTGCCCAAGAGGACAATATCTCTGTAACCATGTAGCTGCTGTATGCATTTATGCACATCATAATATTTCACCCACCGATGTTGAATGTTAGTGGTCTATAAAAAAGACAAAAGAGGAAGCACCACAATGTATAGAAGATATATGCCAACCTAAGAGCCATAGATCAACAAATCGTAATTTAAATAATGAAGAAATAAACCTCTTACGACAGCAGCTTCAAGCATTAGGAACACCTGTCGGATTTACCTGGATATTGCAGGATGAACCATCACCGCAAGTAAATGCTGTAGTTGAAGGAATCTTATTTTCTTTAGGATATATTAATGTGGAGGATAAAATGATAGCGTTTTTGAATGCAGTGAAGGTATCAGCAGATCTGGTCAAAAATGTAGTCGATTTGGTCATTGGACAATCACAAAATTTTAATTAGCTGACATTTAGAAAAAACAGGCTAACAACCAGGAATTTTGGTGTGGTGTTGTTAGCAGTTGGATGAAAGAGATATCCATCTTCAATATTTGAACGGCTTTCAGGTATCTACATAATTTTGAACTAAATTTTAAATCAAGATAGATATTAAGGGTACCTATTTAATTAAACACTGACAACTTGGAACACGTTAAAGCGGTCCAGTGGGGCTTCTTAAATCAGAGCGTAGCTATTACAGACTTTTGCCAAGCCACAGGATTAGAAGTTGTGAAGACAGGACTATGGCTACATGAATGTGAATTTTTGGGCTGCAGTCCTGATTGTTTAATCGGAGAAGATGAAATTATTGAAATAAAGTGTCCTTTCAAATACAAAAAAATTATCTAAAGATAAGTCATATATAATTTATTTTAATGAAGAATCAGAAGCTGTAGTCAATAAGTCACACGAGTATTAACACCAAATTCAGGCGAACCTGGTAATTACTCAAAGGACCAAATGTCATCTGATTTTATGAACATCAATTGATTGGATCCGTGTTGCAATCTTTCGAGATCCTGAATGGCGATTCAATTTAGACGAACTACAGACAACGGAATATTCCACTAAATGGGTACTCTAAAACTGTGGCACTGGAACACTGAAACAAGCAAGACTGAACTGTTCAGTCTTGCTGCTGATGATGATAGCTTGGCTATCGAAACGTGCGTCCAGTACGAATTAAGTGTTGTGGTAAGGGTTTTAGTGAATTGTTTCAACGGTATATTCCATTTTTGACAACGGTATATTCCATTTTTATTAGGCTATGAATTTGCACATAACTGTAATACATCTACGTATTATTTTGCCTGTTTTTGCGGTTTTTTTATTTATATCGAAAGCAAGTGTTAAGTATTGAATTTTCGTAAATTTTTTTAACATATTGGAACAAAAATACATTAGCAGTTACATTGTTTTAGTAAATTAAACAAATTAAATTAGATAGTATAAATATATATAATCAATATCTATAAACAATACGTAATCATGTATTTTTAATTTTGTGGCAATTTGAATAGGGTTTTAAGTGTTCTGATGAAGATAAATATATTTTTTGAAATGTCAGAATGTTCTTTGAATCATATTAAATAAAACATTAAGTTAAGAATACAGCCGCTACACCAAGAAATACGAAGGATCTTCATTAAATTATTAATACGGCTAAGAAGAAATTGAAAATGTTCTTTATATGCAACTAAAAGTTGATCTAAATTATATATTTACATAATATTAATAAAATGCAATAATAAATTAATAATCATATAGCTTTTCGACTTCCTTAATAAGAGGAAATTGTAAATTTGTTAAAGCAGCACATATGTACTTGGAATACCGCCGATGAATACGGTATATCAGAAAGGACGACACCAGAAATCACTTTAACGGAATTAATATTTACTTCGAACGTTTGACTTCGACCTGGCAACAAGGAATTGTAGAAATTTCTATTGATGGGGCCCAGTCAAAGGATGTGTTACATTCGCAAAGCAGCGAAATAATGAAATTTATTTAAATCACTGCTTCTTATATAGGGATATCATTAACGCTGGCCACGAGCGGTACCGCGCATCGGCGTAGAATCAGTTCGGACCGAGAGGAACGGTAGTATTACTTCGTCTGCGGAGCAGTACGGACATTTTCGCTGCCGGTCATTTGCGCAATTGTTTATCTGTCCTAGAAAAATTATGATTTCGTCAGCAAAACGACCGCGGTCGGACAAACTTCGAAAATTTATTGCAGGAATTCCAGACTTAATATATGAAGGTGCTAAAATTAAATGTGTAATCTGTAAAATCCCGTTAATGTGTTGGTCCAGACAACATTGTCTACGACACGTAAATAGTGAAAAGCATGTCTCAAAAAGAAATTGCGCACGAGACAATGAAAAATTTATATTTAATTTATGCGTTACGTTTATCGCATGTAATATACCGTTTAATTTACTAGACAAGGAACCATTTATCTGCTTTTGGAATAACTATTCGGAGTGCAAATTACCAAGTCGAACATCGTTACGAAGAATTGTGCCATCTGCGCGCGAACATATTGAACAAAAAATAAAATCGGAGTTGAAAGATCAAAAATTGTGGTTATGTGTCGACGAAACAACAGGTCGGAAGAAAGATTCTGTTCTTAATGTAATGGCACGCAAATTGGAACCTCATCAATCGGCACCTTCAATTCTATGAGTCTCCAAACGAATACAACAGTGTACTGCCAAAGTAATTTCAAAGTTAGTCTTAAATACATTGGACAAGTTTGAACTTTCAACAAAGCAACTCTTGATGTTAGTGAGTGATGGTGCTGCAAACATGCTTTCTGTAGGCCGGTCTCTTAAAAAGCATTCTGCTAATTTGTTACACATTACGTGTAAAATTCATGCTCTCAATCTTGTGGCTGATAGTATCAGAAAATGTTATCCTGAGGTAGACGCTTTAATAGCGCATACCAAAGCAGTATTTGTCAAATCACCGAAACGTATTCGCGAATTTCACAGACTGTGCCCCCGTATACCAGAGCCACCAGAACCTATTCTAACTCGTTGGGGAACATGTTTTATTATCATAAATATTTTGACAATATTAAGAACGTGGTTTTACAATTCGATACAAAGGAAACTGCCGCTATCCAGAAAAGCCAGACGAAATCTCAAGATAGTCAGGTTAGGATAGTCAGGTTGGATTTAAAAATCATTCACGATAATTACTTCGGGCTAGCAGATGCAATAGAAAAATTACAAAATCCTGCGGTGCCGTTAGAAGAATCTCTACAAATAGTGCAGCATCTTCACGCACAGCTATGCGCGATTGAAGACGCAAAAAATGTTTCTGTTCTAGAAAAATTTGAAAGTGTTTTTGAGAAAAATTCTGATTTTGACACATTTGTGAAGGTGCGTCAACAGAATCGTTAAGTTATTTGAAAGATTATTTTACTTACGCAAATATTTCGTCACTAGATGTAGAACGTTCGTTCTCTGCATATAAACGCATTTTTTCCTAATGCCGTACTAGTTTTGCCGAAACAACAGTTGAAACATATCTATGTATGTTGCAGATATTTAACTGGCATTATTCACTTTGTGATTTCACGGAGGACTCTTAAAATGGTAAGTGTTTGAGCATGTGTTATTTAATTTTTATTTAAAAGATGAGCGAAATTATTTGCGGCAGCAAACATCTCTATTAGCAGAATAACTCTAGTGGAACGCGAGGCCTGGTCGACTCTACGCTACTGCGCGGTACCGCTCGTGGCCAGCTTTAGATATCGCTCAACTTTATATTTATGTGAAGAAGAAATGAGGATATAGTCTTGTCTATTGTAGGCCTCAGGTTAGAAGAAATATGTAAAAAACGTCATTCACAAGTTTCGCTTTAAAGGAATTACATATCTTTTTCTAATTTTTTAATACATATTACAACATAAGAATAAATATTAATTCCAAATTGTAACCGTCTAATTTTACTAAAAGAACTGATGACAAACGTATTCCATTTCAACTTATATAAGTGCTCTGCTCAAAAATTGTCTTCGCATCAATATTTCGTACTCTAGAAGAGATTGGGAACCAATGCTTTAGAATGTCATGAACGTATAGTTCGTTACCGAGTTGCTTTAACTCTTAATAGAACAAAATGTAACTATGTTGTCAAAGACTGCAATTATAGGATATGGCCGTTAGCTAGTAAAATGACTAAATTTATCAGCGAATTTCCGGATTTAAACTACAATGGAACCAAAATATTGTGTAGAGTTTGTAAAATACCGTTAATGTGCTGGAACAAACGCGACTGTAAAGGACATATTAATAGTGTACAGCACGAAAATAAGAAAAATGGCGTGCCACCTCAAACCCAATTTCAGTTGGATTTACTTTTAATGTTTATTGTATGTGGTCTACCACTTCGCGTACTCAATAAAGAAGTGTTTCGACAGTTTTGGCGTACATGCAATCCCGAGTGGAACTTACCATCACAGCGTTACGGAGAGATCTACCACGTATACGTAAGGATATCGAAGATGGGATCAAAGCAAAATTAAAAGATAAACAGCTGTAGCTATGTCTTGATGAGACGACAGATTGCAAAAAAATCTATTTTGAATATTATAGTACGAGTACTAGATCCCGTTAACCCGAAATTTACAATTTTATTAGCTAGCAAACGACTAAAAGAGTGTACTGGTGAAGCAATTACGGCCGTAGTGCTCGATACGTTACAACAATTCCAAGTGTCAACTAATCAACTGTTGATGAAGAAAAGTGTGAGCGACTTTTACATGTTGCTTTACATCTTGTGGCACAAACTATTCGAGAATGTTACCCGGAGGTGGATGCATTAATAGCAAATACAAAAAAAGTGTTTCTCAAAAGTCCTAAATGCCACAGCCTATTCCTACGCGTTGGGGAACGTGGTTGCAAGCCGCTTTTTATTATTCTCCACATTTCCAAGAAGTCAAATCTGTGATTTTGCAATTCGACCCTGCCGAAGCTACAGCTATTAAGGAGAGCTAGAAAGGATTTCTAGATCCTTCTGTTGAAACAGATTTAAAAAGTATTAACAACAATTATAAAGGGTTAGCAGACGCAATAGAAAAATTGCAAAATACTGGATTGTCGTTGGTAGAGTCAGTGCAAAATGGTGGACGAAGTTAATACATTGCTACACGGTATAAACGAATAAGTGGCCGCGTTTTAGCTAAGTTCGACAGTGTTTTAAAAAAGAATTCCGATTACACGAGATTAAGACAAATATGTTGTGGGGCATCTGCAGATTCCTTAACTAACTCTAAAGATTATTTTAATTATGCCTGTCTTACTTCGGTAGATGTGGAACGGTCTTTCTCGAAATATAAGTACATTTTTTCATCGCGGCGAACATCCCTCACCGAGGCAAATGTGGAAACATACCTGATGGTGCAACTTTTTCAACAAGCCTATCCGCTTTATTAAGAAGCTCCGTTTATTTTTTATATTATTATTTATTGTTACGTTATTAAGTACAACAGATTTTTGAATAACTACTTTGGTTACTTTTTGCAGTTATTACATCACATTTACAACACATACCGTTTAAAAAAAAAAAATAATGATAATAAAAACACCTCAGCGTGTGCATGTATTCGCTCTATTTACCAAACATTATTATTGCGTCGGCTTCAATTTTTTACTCTGCTGTATTGATTTCAAAATATCACATGCCTGGTGTGAGTCACATATAAGCTATTTATAATAAGCGGCCCATGCGTCTGATTCCGATTCTGTTGCGGGGACCGATTTGGCCCGCTCTAATTCAATTGCCAATGAATTCCCCATTGGGTGAATTTTACGACAGTAAACGGTATGATATTTGATTAGGTAGGTAGTCTTAGATCCCAGAAACGGTATTCCAACAAGGTGGCGACAAAATAAGTGCTACTTGTATCTCCGAAACTACATACGTCCTTCTAAGCACGCAGCTAAACAAAGACCCTCTCGAAAACTAACATTAATATTACGTGATTGCAACAGGTGGAAGTGGGGATATGAAAGATTGTTTCGGTACTTTACTTAGGGATTTTTTTAAAACTAAAAATGCTCAATAAAAATAAACAAATTGAAATTTAGCTTATAACGATAGCAAAATGTTTTAATAGGGTATTGAAATAATAAATGCAAATATTCGCTCAGAAAATGGTGTCATCTAACGGGATAAACATTAGATAGAACGATATTTAGCGGACTAGCTTATAGGGGGGATGATCGTAAAATAAAGTTCCCATATTTTTAAAAAAATAGACAGCATTCTTTATTTCCTTAATATTACACATCGTTTTAAAGGCAAAAACTTAAGCTATTTTTCGACTAAATCGCCATTTCTATCCAAGCATTTTTGCAGACGGTGCTCCAACTTTTGAATCCCCATATCGTAAAATTCTGCAGCCAGTCCTTTCAAGAATCGAATAACCTCTTCTTTGACCTCATCGTCGGAAATCTCAGGAATCCGAAGAGCGAGTTGACGATTGGTGACCCTCCGATCTTCAAGCGGTATGTTTTCGACCTTTTCAACGATTTCCTCTGAAACTGATGGTCTTCCGCTCCGCTCTTCATCGTGAATTTCCATCCAACCTCCAGCGAATTCCCTACACCATTTGCGGACGTGTTGAACAGCTATACACTTTTTTTCATAAACTTCGGTTAATTGACGATGAATGTTTATAGGTGAAACCCCTTTCGCGTTTAAAAAACGTATCACAGCGCGAATTTCGCACCTGGCGGTAACGGCGATCGGGAGTTCCATCTCGGACGGCTGCTTAGCTAACACTGAGCGGCGTAGCGAGACGGGTGTGGTACGTATATAGAGTGGGAGAGCTCCTGCACACGCCAATGTTGTCGGATGTCGCCTAACACGTCTTATTGCTGCTGTAGGGCTTTGGGAACCTTATTTTACGATCATCCCTCGTAGATACACAGTGGGGATTTTACACCGTAACAATACATCAAAATGGTTTTGTATCTGACAAAACTACTCTTGTGGAAGTATTCGAATATGCCGAGTATATTTTGGAGGAATTTAAAACAAACAGGTTTAAGGGAATTGTTCTTGAATCTGACCACGGCATTCCATAAAATAAGATTTTTACGACACAAATCAGTACAAAACGTGGGTGTTTTCAAATTTTAAAAATTTAGCGGATGCAACTTCACGGACCCGCTAGATCCATTTGCTATGACTTTAGGATCTTTATCAAAATATGTAATTTTTGTTTTATTTACCTAATGTTTCATAAACAATTTGTCAAGTAGTTTTATATTATAAATTCAACATAATCTGCGTTGTAATGTTGGTATTTAGAGAAAATTCAAGGGATTATTTCAAGGAAAGTTATTTCCTTAAAAGCCTAGTAGCTGAAATAAACTAATGATTAACCATGCTATCAGAATTTTCGGTTTTTTACAAGTCGATAAGTCAGTTGTGGACAGTTGTTTATTGCATTATGTTGCTGAACGCTGATTGTTTAATGTACAAGAGATATTAGTTGACATTCGTAAATTAACAACTAATTTAATATCATTATTGTTCAATGTCTTAGTCACATATGTATACTTCAACTACTTAATCTGTTGGTGTAGTTGATTAACAAGTATGTGTAGCAGGGAAGTTTCAATCCATTTGCATTAAATTAAAACAGAACGCGTATTTTAAGCAAATACATGCAGGCTTAATGTAGACAGATTTAGTGTGTAATAATATTTCAAAGTTAATTACAAGTAATTCAGGTAGTAAGTGTACTTAATCTAAGAGCCACTGGCCTTTATGCTCTTACTTTGCTCTCTATGTACACATAATAAATGCCTTAAAGGTATATACACTATATACATAATATAAATACATCTTTACAGATAGCTAACCTGTTACATTGCCAATTCACGCAATCTGTCTGTGACATTTGCAATTGCTTGAATAACATTAGAGAAAAATAGTGGATAAGAACATGTTTGCAGAATTTTAATTTGCTTTGCGGATGTGACAAAAAGAGCATTTACAGAACGCAAACCATGTTTATGCAACAAGTAGTCATATGTAAACGTCACACTTTGTACTTAGAAGAAGATCGTACAGTGTGTGGGCTTGCTGCTCGTAAAAGATATTCCTTATTACAACGAGTAGGAATGTATACATTAATTATTAGGAATCTGAAGAAAATACCTTCATCGCAAGAACTAAGAATAATTGTTTATTAAATTAAATATATCTCGGATTAATTTAGATGTTACAGCAATTTAATTGACATTTCCTTATTGAGAATCTTTTATTTTATGTTATCGTAAATTCCTTACAAGTGCACTTCGCTGTCAGTCTTGTAGATTGAAATAATTGCGAAAATGCGATTTTTTTTTTTAATTTAATTAATGGTACGACACTGTATTTATTACGTTGATGTTTGCATGAATGGGTATGTTTTTAAGTATACTTACTTATATCCATACTCTAAATTGTCACCACAGCCACCCCATATCCACTCCTTACGAAGATTTTTGGGTCTTCTGCCTCGCGCACATCCACATGATGAAAGCTGACTATCTTTACATGCTCTTGCTACCGAATATGTGACTCCTGCAGATGCTAGCGCGTACGCGAACGCCGTCTCCCTACTTGCTGAAAAAGAGAAATACTTGAAAAAATGAATATAAAGCAATGCGAAGGATAATTATTATCAGACCTTACAATATGTGAATAAGGAGTTTGAGAGTATCCAGGAATTCGGATGTTTGGGAATTGGTTTTATTAATTTTTGCGTTTAAAACAATAGAAATTGAAATCTGATTGAAAATGGAGGAAAATTATTTTAAATAAAATCTGCCCTACAATTATCCTATCTGTGAGGCTATTTACGCGTTTGACATAGGAATTATTTTAAATCTGTCTATGTATATCTAAATTTTGCTGATCACATGCTGCGTATTACATGCCATGATTATAAGTTTCGTACAAGTACCATGTAGTTTTTGAATTGTCTACTTTTATCAATTACCTACGAGGTAGGCACATAAACTCTGGCTTATACAGGTTTTGTAGCAATTGTTTAATGCTACAATTGTTTTTAATGTTTATCCCACTTTGCATTCAATCCAATTGTTCTGCATAACCTCGATTTAGTTGTATGTATTTAAGGGATACTCAAATATTCAATGCTTATGAATATTATTATTTGAATTTCAGTTTACAGTAAGTGATAGCCCTAGCGGATCCTTTATTTATCTCTTTCCGTTATTGCTCTCGAAGTTGTCGTGCTCTTGTTATTTCCCTTCTCGCTTCAGAAGCGTCAGTCCTCTCTCTCGTGATTCGTTTCAGTTTTACATTCAATATTTGAGATTTTGGTCCCCGATTTCTTACCGTAATTTTTGCGTCTGTTTTTTGTCATGGACTTCGTGTTCGAAGTTGTTGTGGGAGAGAATTCATGATTTGAAAGACAGAAAAGTGCACGAGTGGTAGTGAATACCTTTAAATTATCATGTTTTAGCGTTCTTAGTCAAGCGGAAATAGAGTTTTTCGCTAAGTTATTAGTTGAGTGAAATCCCAGAAATTATTCGGGGTAAGCTTGTTTTTCTTAATATTTGATCGCGTCTACTTATCTTCCTTTTTTTTTTGTTCTTTCCAGATTTTAGTTTTGACCCTTCCCTGCTATTTATTTCCTCAGAAAACATTAATAGTCCGAAATTGAATTATTCTTACGTTCCTGTTCTCTTGTTGAACAATATATAGAGGCACCCCTACCCGCTTCCGCAGATATTTTTTTGGACGCTTGAGCCGGAATTAGCTTGAAAAATCCTAGTTCGAAGCTTGCCGGAAAACGAAACAAACGAAATCCGAGCCGAGACCCAAGGATTCCCTATCTGTTTCAATAAAAATCGAATCGGATCCGCTAGGCGCACATGGCGACCACGAGGTGTCTCCTGGCCGTTCTTTAACCTTCGATGAGTATTGAATTAATATAACATTTCATTTATCGATTTACAAAGCAATAAGCATTAAATTTTAAGCATTAAATTTTAAGCTAGGAATTTTCTTGTGTTTTTTAATATAAGATACCGCCTAGTAGCGCTTTACAGTAAACCTTTTTTTATGATTGTATCTACCTGCTTTAGTCCGTCAATTATATGGTATACAGTACTCAATTTCCTGAGTTTTTTTTATGTACCATCAGTTTTTTTGTCTATCACCCTACTGACTAGGGGTGATAACAACTTGATTACACCGTTTTATTAGTCAGTGGCGCCCAATACTAATAATTTTTTTTTGTATATTGCGATCTGTATTTAATATTTTTAATAATCCACGACTCGCTCTCCCTGGTAAGAAAAACAGAGCTGCCAAAAAGTCGTGTGAACGTCACAGTTTGAGCGTTCAAACTTTGTTGCGTCATAGTTACACATGTGCGAAGGCTACACTATATATATTACGGCTCGAAGAGTAGTAGTTTTTAGTAACCAGCTAGGCAACGTGACTAGTGCATGACAAGTCTCAAGTAACGAAAATGGAGTACCGCGCGATCATTAAATTTTTAACAAAAGAAGGGCATACACCCAATCACATTAAACAACGTTTAGACGGCGTTTATGGTGATTTATCTCCTTTATATTCCACTGTAGAAAAGTAAGCAAAAGGCTTCCGTTTGGGGCAAGAGTCCCTTAATAATAATGAGCACCCCGATCAGCCAATTGAACTGATATCTAGAGTTGCTCACTAGCGCCAACGGGCAGTGGCGGAGGTTCGATACAACCCTCAGTATAACTGCGAGTCTCAACCAGATCTGTTGGGTATATATGTACGCTGCCGTAAATACTATTTCGTAGTTCTACGTTTGTTTCAAAAATGTTGCCTACGTCGAGAAAACGACCAATGTTGGACAAAGTTACAGAATTTATAGCAGAAATGGCAGACCTAAATTATGATGGCGTTAAAATTCAATGTGTAGTTTGTAATATCCCTTTAATGTGTTGCTCCAAAAGGGATTGTCTACGTCACGTAAATAGTAAACAGCATTCTTAAAAAAAATTGCACGACACTATGACAAATTTAAATTTAATTTATGTGTTACCTTTATTGCATGTAATCTACCGATAAATTTACTAGACAAGGAAGCATATGTCTTCTTTTGGAATAAATATTCGGACTGCAAATTACTAAGTCGGGCGTCGTTACAAAGAATTGTGCCATCTGCCCCTGAACATGTTGAAAAAAGAATTAAATTGGAGTTGAAAGATAAAAAACTGTGTTTATCTGTGGACGAAACAACAGATCGTAAAAAAACGTTCTGTGGTTAATGTAATGGTACGTACAATGGAACCACATCAATCGTCACCTTCAATTCTATTGGCTTCCAGGCGAATACAACAACGTACTGCCGAAGTAATTTCAAACTTAGTGTTAAATACATTGGAAAAGTTTGAACCTTCAACAAACCAACTGCTGATGTTTATGAGTGATGGTGCCGCAAACATGCTTGCTGTAGGCCGGTCTCTTAAAAAACATTGTGCTAACTTGTTACATACTACATGTAAAATTCATGCTTTCAGTCATGTGGCAGATAGTATTAGAAAATGTTATATTGAGGTAGACGCTTTAATAGTGCATACAAAAGCAGTGTTTGTCAAATTCCCAAAACGTATTCGCAAATTTCACAGACTGTGTCCTCGTATGCCTGAGCCACCAGAACCTATTCTTACACATTGGGGAACATGGTTACAGCCCGCGTTTTATTATCATAAATATTTTGAGAATATTAAGAATTTCAAGATAGTCAGGTTAAAACGGATTTAAAAACTATTCAGAACAATTACTTCGGACTAGTGAACGCAATAAAAAGATTACAAAATCCTTCGGTGTCGTTAATAGAATCTCTGCAAATAGTGCAACATGGTCACGTACAAGTATGCGCGGTAGAAGACGCAAAAAATGTTTGTATTCTAGAGAGGTTTGAGAGTGGTTTAGAGAGAGATTCTGATTTTGGCACATTAAGACAAATTTGTGAAGGTGCGTCAACAGAACCGTTAAGTTGTTTCAAAAATTATTTTAGTTACGCAAATATAACGTCACTAGATGTAGAACGTTCGTTTTCTGCGTATAAACACACTTTTTCCTCACGCCGCACTCGGTTTGCCGAAAGAACTGTGGAAACATATCTAATGTTGCAGATATTTAACATTATTCACTTTGTGATTTCACGGAAGACTTTTAAGATGGTAAGTGTTTGAGCACGTATTATATTTTATTTCTGACCGTTTATTTTGTATAAACTCTACTGATAACGCCTCAAAACATTTCAATTATAGAAGAAATAGTATTAGCAGATCGCCGTTAGAAAATTAAGGAATTAACAGTAATGTCTAACATTTCTTTCTGAGACAACTATTCGCCCTACTCTCCAACGGACATCGGGTCGAATGTGCGCGCTCGTTTTTAAACATGTGTGGAGACGACCTGGAACCGATTTTGGAGTCCATTGTCACAGAAGATGAAACAATGGTTCTGTATTATCTATCCAAAAAGGAATCGTTGGAGCCGCGGCGGCCCGAAGAACCCCGTCCCAGAATGCTGTAATACAACATTTTGAGGGAAAAACTTTAGATTATTTTTACAAGGGTATAGACTTATTAATTGATTGTTGTTGTTGTTAATAAATGTATTGAAGTTAGGGAAGGTTACATCGAAAAGTAAAAATTGTTACATTTTACCAAGTTTATTTTTTTATATCAGGTCAGTTTGCAGTCCAAACCACTAAACAAATAAATCCTTTTCTTCGGTTTCATATCCGCTGCTTTCACCTCTCTTAAGAATCGCCGTTGGTTCTTATCATATCTGCTGTGAAGCACCCCATAAAAACAAAAGGAAGACTCGTTTCATTCAATACATAATGGTTTCCTGTTATGTTCGGTAAACTAAAAATTTTAAATTTTTCAAAATTTGAGAATGGTTTAAGATTTAAAATGGAATTATTAATTCTAAATAAAAAAGAGATCTGTAAATACTTTGGCAAATTTATATACAGGACGTTCTGTCTTAAAATATATTGCTATAACTGATTGATTTATTATTCATTTAAATCGCATATGACGTATTGGTTATATACTGCATTGATAGGATTCACGATATCTTACAGTTGCTTGGTCTGGTGGTTTAAGACTACACAAAAACATGCTATAGCAAAACTCTGGAGAATTCAGAGATTCGCTTATCTATTGTAATGTTAAAATTAGGAGAAATTGATTTTTAAATTTAATTAATTGATTTTCCACGGTCAGTAGGCGCGGGAATGTTCTCTAGACACTCTTTTGTCAGTTTAAATAAAAATTAATAACGAATAATAACGTTTTACGAGAATTTGTTTGAAAGGAGAAACACTAATCTCAAAAACTTGACTTTTCGTGAACTCTATGGTCACGGCTTACGTAGTCAAAACTCCGCGTACTTAAATTTTACTTTAGTCTTGAACACCTAGATTCGCTTGGAAAATAAGACACTTAGCCAAATACATGTTTACACATCGGTAATTCTAACTAAACTGAACGATTGTTTAGCGTCCCTTGGCTGCTTTGTTTCCGATAGTATTCGTCCAATTCACGGCCAATTAGGATACATATTTCGAAGATATCATATTTTAACTAAATTTCAAGATTTTCTTTCTTTAAAAATACCATATGAGTATTCAACCCTCGAATGTTGACTTTTACTACTGACGACTTCTTACCAAGTAATATTTAATTTGTAAAATTATGATAAAGATACAATTGTATTTATACTGTACATTCAGATTTCGACATAAGGAAAATGGGAAGAAGACAAGTTATTCAGTGGTTCCCCCGGGGTTATCATTGCAGGGAGATAAGTTTAACAAATAAAATGCCAGTGACTGGGAGAGAGGAACCCGAGGCCGGAAACATCGAGAAAGAGGTCAGAATGTCTTTGAAGTTGTCGAATGGACATAGGTATTCGAACCGCCGTTGGCTGAACGATACTGTACATGTTGCTAAGGATGGCTATCTTCGATGTTGTAATTTTTAATATAACAGTGTTACTGAGGCAATAAAAATCTCTCTAACGGCTGCTATGGAAACCATCTACCTATCTTTGATATCTACATGAAGGGTAGGGCAAGGATAGGAGCATGCAGATTGAACAACACTTGCAACTCACAGCAATTGAGGACATACCCGAAGGGAAATAATAACAGCAAATCCTATCTTTGATATAGACTGGCAAATAATACTCTTTCAGATTTCCTATGATGAACCCCTCAAGATACTCTTGGGTTGGGAAGAATGTAGAAGTGGGTAGGGAAGAAGACCGAAGAGCCAAATCTGACATACAGCGAGTCAGAAAGAGAATGGTAATATGAAGACCAACCACCACTCTTTATCATGATACTCCAAACATAAATATATATTAACTTATGTTGGCACATAGCCTCCAAATTACCATGGGAATGCCGTGGGAAAGCTAACAGTACTGGCTATGTCGAGGAACAAAGACATAGCGAGCAAAGTTCTGAATTGATATTTGCAAGTGTAGAACCAGGTTTAAGTACAATTAAAATTGCAGCGCATGATGCAATTAGCGAGTGGATTGCAAGGCAACACCAACTGCATTGAAACAAAACGATTGGACAGCGACATAGTACATAAATGGTCCCAATATTTAACTACTAACATACTCGCATTAAACTGAAGAAAACTGATGGGACACAGCTGTCTGAGAGGACACCCACACAAAGTAGAGGTATTTAATAACGAACCACCATACAGACTTTGTAACAAAGAAGAAGGAACAGCTTTTTATATTATATATCGAATACGCAGCGTCAATGTAGCCACGCTCTGCTAAGCACCGGGGATGCTACAGGAATATGATTTACTGCGCATGCTATTAAACATGATCAGGAGAATAAACTTGTTCGTGTAAAACTGAAAGCAAATACAGGGTTAATGCAATAGGCCCTTAGGGCCGCAGTGTTAAAGATTACACGACATTACATATGGCTGAAATTAATGAATTTATCAGGTATAGCTTGTAAAGGAAGTATTTAAAGTATTCATCTGTAAACTGTATTGTGATCTAGAGACAGCATTAAAGCATGATTATTAGATGGAAAACCAAACAATTGTTGTACAAATCAATGGTTTTTATTTGCATACGCAAACAGATATTATATAGTTTTAAAATTCTAGGAATATCGTACGAACTTTTGCCACACGTTTAATATTAGTAATCGACACGTCACCTGTAGGTAATTCCATTGACGTACACCCTTACTTGGGTTTACATCCTGCATGATGTCATACTTATATTATAAGTCATGTATTTAGTTTTACATAGTACATTCTTGTAATGTCCATCCGAGATATGTTAGAGTAATATATAGACAGGCAGATTGATTTTACCATTGCTAATAACAAACCATTCGATAATAAAGTACAATTGAAGGTACGTTTCAACAAATGTTTTGTAGGGTTTATAATTTGTATTAAATATGCAATCTTCATATGAAAAGTACTGACAAATTTTGGGAAAATTGTCATACTTCGGAACTGAACGGAACTGAAGCTCACATACATACGAGTACGTCAATAAGGCTACGCATCTAATTTAATACCTAGTTAGTTGTAAACGCTGTTGGCATAAAGTAACATATTCAGAAGAAATCCTTGATATTATGACTTTCTAATGAATATGTACAATAAGCTTGATAAGAGCTAAATAATTTTAGTAGGGTTATCCACTGTAAATTAGAATTTGCAGCTGCGTTTGTAAGAAATTGGATACACATCCATGCACAACGTATGTGATTTCCCAGTAGGATTTAAATGCAAGATATTAATTCATACACACTTAACTTAGAAGTAAGGATTTTGAGAAAAAGTATTAAAAAAAGAGCTTCATTTTGTAATTCTCTGTCGGTAATTTTTAGACAGATCCAGTATAAATATGTATTATATATATACTGTTACGTTGAAAAAACCCCATGTCGCAGTTATTACCACCTCGAGCAATGATGTTCAGCCAATTGCGCTCCGGCAACAACTGTCAGAGTTAAGCGTTTGTGATTCTGTTTTCGATTCTGCAGCGGTTCGTATAGCACCTGCCCTCGCTTTCCTATTCCTCGGGGTTTTATTAAGTTAACACTAGATTTACGAAACCCGCCAATTTGAAGGGTTTCAGGTTTCGTATTGTCGCGAATAAGCGCTTTGCTTCTACTTTTAGAAAAGACGCTAACTGGACTTTCGCTGCTTTGCGTTCATCGACTATGTTTTTTGTATTGTAGTCATTCTTCGATCGGTGACCGGTGTCATCGAGCTGACTGAACGTCTGGACAATCGCTTCGTAAGATTATGATCTCTCGGTCAATTCGAGGACATCGGACTTTGATGTTCCCGATCAAGCGCCGGAAGGACAGTTAGTAGAAGGGATCACTTAAGTAATTTGTAATTACGGGGGACTCTGGAAGAGTCTCTATAGAGCTGTATTGATTTGTTGATTGGTATACTTTCTATTTTGTAAATAAAGAGCGTGAAGTGGAGTTGCTTGCTTTTTGGAGTTTATGTACCTCATTAGTACCCCCTTCTACCAGGTAGGTGAATATTCGGCTGATTTCTGTGCTGTCACTGTTGCCACAAAAACAAATGTAAAATTTTACGAAAATGGTAATGTCAAATCTTAATAGCGCCATCTAGTGCTCGTTTCTAAAAACTTAAAGAGTTACCCTCGTATATGTGTAAAAGTGAATTCAGGAACATTTGTTATCCGTTATCGTCAACACAGAGTAAGTCCGATTTACCAAATCGGACATCGTAGAAAAAATAGAACTACCAATATTTGTTTGACAAGTAAAAAGCATATTTATGGTAAATGCACACAAAAAAAATGAAGGATGTGTGAAAAAATGTAATGAATATGTCGAAAAAATTCTATTCTTCCAAAATTAAATAAACTATTAAATATATTAATCTGTTTTTTTTGTAGAACATTATTTTTTCGAACTAATTTTGCTAAAAAGATGCATTTTAATGTATCCGTCAATATGACGGGTTTCAGTGAGAACAGGTATGTAATTTTGTCTATAAATCTAGTATTAATATATTTCCAGCCAACGATAATTCTAGGAAAACAACTAATTTAATGAAAAAATAGAAAATAAATTCTATTTAGTCTTTAAAGTAATTTCACAAATTAAACATTTTGTAGTAAGTCGTCAAATCTGTTAGAAAATGTCCATATTTTACGATTACTGATATTCGCTGGTGTCAGTTCGTTAGGCGTCAGTTCGTATCGCGAACTCGTATAGCATATTACAGGCTGTAATATCACTTTGATAAAGAAAAGACATTTAGTTGATTGTAGATTAAATTGTGAGAGTGTAAAATATTGTCACTATGAAATGTATCGGCGAAGATTAATATTTAACAAAGGCTATCGGTAACAAATGATCGAACAGACGTTAAGACAAGGGAGGCTATTTAGCCCGAGTCGCCTTTTGAGAGAAGACGTATTTCGCTGTACGGTGTATTTTCAAAGTAATTTCAAGTGTTATGGTATTCCAAATTTATTTGAAATTCAAGGTTATCTCATGTTTCGTGATTTGAAAGAATGCAGGCTCTTTTTACGTGACGCGCTAGCATAAAGAGGGCAAGTAAACGTCAAAGTTTTGAGACTAGTTTTTTCTTTATTTATTAATTCATATTTTGTAGACGTTATTACCTCCAATTTACTCATTTAAGCTGCCAAAAGAGTATCTTCGACGAAAATTATGTTCGCATCTTTTAATTAGGTTTTTCAAATTATATGAACATAGCCAACATAGTTATACAGTACCGCTCATGGAAGTTCGGGCAAGCTGACAAATTATATTAACTGTTTAGGAAAAAATTTTAAAATTATATAATATACATTTCTGTGAGGAATTATTAAAACTAACCTTTTCTGGAAGCCTTTTACCAATTTCCAGGTAGTATTTGTCTATTATGAGACCGTTATCATAAAATATATAATTATGTTGAAAACCCTCAATAATTATACTGACAATAAAGCTTTATAATAATCCCTAGGAGGGTTAGCTGATTCACTCGTGTTGCCTGGAAATATTCGTATACCCTTTATAAAGTATTATAACATTTGTAAACGCAGTAGTTCTGAAGAGATTGTTATTGTGAAAGTATCTGTGGTTGTGCAAGTGAAAAATAAAATAATTTCGGTTTGACTGCTTAAAATGCCCGTGGAAAGCCTCTAGCTGTTTCAAAACGATCTGCTATTATTACCTTGCATCAGGAAGGGTACGCAGAAAGACGGATTGCGGATAAATTAAAAATAAAAAAATCTACAGTACGTGATACTATAGTTCGATTTAAGACAACCGGTGACGTGCAAGACCGTAATTGGCCAGGACCGTCAAGAAAAACGACTCATGCGGAAGATTTACGAAAGGCTGGGTTGCATGAGCGAGTGGCTTGTTGAAAACCGTTACTCCGAAGGGGAAATAGGCTGAAACGACTGAAATGGGCGCAAGCTCATAGAGATTGGACAGTGGACGATTTTAAAAACGTTTTGTAGACTGACGAATCCAAGTTTGAGGTTTTTGGAAATAGACGGAGAGTCTTCGCACGCAGATCAAGAGGGGAAAGAATGTTACGGGAGTGTATAGTTCCTACGGTGAAGCATGGAGGCAGATCTGTAATGGTTTGGGGTTGCTTTTCCTTAATCGGAACGGGGGATTTGCCCAAAATTGAGGGCATAATGAAAAAAGAAGAATATCGGAAAATCCTGGAGGAAAATGCCATATCGTCAGGAGTCCGATTAATTGGTCGTGGATTTGAATTTATGCAGGACAATGACCCCAAACATAAATCTAAATTATGCACAGATTACCTGCAGCAAAAAGAAAATTAAAGAACTCTAAAAATTATGGAATGGCCGCCACAGTCCCCCGATCTGAACCCGATAGAGTTGTTATGAATTAGACCGATGTGTTAGGAAAAAGTGTCCAAAATCTAAGGAACATTTGTAGACCATTCTCCAGGAGGTATGGACAAGCTTACCCAATGAAACATTAGCAAAATTAGTGAATCGGATGCCGAGAATAGTAGCAGCAGTCCTAAAGGCAAAAAGTGGATTTTTCGATGAAAATCGGATTTAAATTATTTGTATTACATTAACTTTTTCTTTTTAATAAATTTGTGTTTGAAAATATGTAAAATCATGAAAGTAAGCACTAAATACATGGCCATTTAATATTTCTCTTATTTTCTTTGACTTCCGTACATTTTTTTGCTTGCCCAAACTTCCATGAACGGTAGTGTATTTTATGTTTCACGTAGTTACTTCATACACCACACATTCTAAACGATGATAGTTCAGTGATACAAATTGATTATGCTAGAATATTAACGAAGTTTCACGTAGAAATTCAAACTTT
Source organism: Dynastes maya (assembly GCA_029619315.2). Lineage (NCBI taxonomy): Eukaryota > Metazoa > Arthropoda > Insecta > Coleoptera > Scarabaeidae > Dynastes > Dynastes maya. The sequence goes on along the minus strand of JAROYE020000003.1, from coordinate 51,102,837 downwards.
TGATTTTATGGAACAAACAGCAAATATAAATGCTATTTTTCAAGCTGGCCAACATTGCGAAAATTATTACAGTTAGTTGCTTAAAAATAACAGCAAAACTTAAAAATACGTCTTTTAAAAAATAAATTTTGTAATGAAGTAATGAAAAATTGACAAAACTAACAGTATAACGGTTGTGAGAAGGAGGAGACATTAAATTGCTGAGACAACATACATACATATATCTATAACCATAATTTCTCACCTACCGAATACAATGGTTTTATAAATACCGCTAAGAGTCGCGTTAAATTACAGACTACTTGCATATCTTTGGGATCATAACTATAGTACTTATTTACATTATACGTACTTTTAACGTATAACTGTTTAAAGATACCCGGTTACGTAATCAGTAATCATATAATTTTCTTCTTAATAACGCCTGACGTTGCCGGTGCATATTAACATCCAATACATTTTATATGTACCCATATGTACGTATTATACGAAGGCTACAGCGACACTACTATCAAGCTTCTACTGTATTTTACGTCTGTAAAGTGGTTAGGTAGAATAAAGCGCGCGATGGTTTCATAAAAGAGCTTATGCAGCATCCTATTTGCATAATGACGCGTGACTAATCACACAGTGGGCTGTGATTTGTTTGCCGCATGATTCGATTAGTCGGTCGAGGTGGTGTTGCTACATGCGAAGGGTAAATTGCATTGGACATTTTGAAAGAACGAATTCGTACGCATATATGTATATATATGTAATTGTGGGAAAATTTAGTTATAGATTCTAATTCAGCATTGTATGCTATTGTTTTAGCTCCGCTTATCTTGTACTCGAGAATTTCTAACTTCAATCAAACATAGAGGCATACAAATTTTGCAACAACTTGGTTGGAATGATTTATGAGCTACTAGTCGGTTTCATTTCCAAATATACAGGGTATTTCACGAAACTCGTTAGAAGTTTTAATGTTATTATGACAGGAACTCAAAAATTTTGAAATAGGTAGTTATGGGATCGGACCTATTAATTTAAAATATCTCCGGTAGAATCGGAAGTGATTACAAACATCCTTATTTTAAATACAATGGCATACTTTTTATCAGCTCAATCAATTGCCCACATCGCATAAAATAATTTGTATTAGGGCTCCTTAATCCGAAAATCAACTGTTTTTGAGATATTTACGATCATGTTGAAATTTTAGTATTTGCACCGCTCTTCCTGAGATGAAATATTTGAGAATGTAATGAAGATTGAGGTATTTGCTTTTGTGGAACGAAATAGAAGCTAATGGGCACCACACTTTTGCCGTTAGCGTTACTAAATTTTACACAGGATGTTCATAAACTATTTCCAAATATAGATATCTTCAAATTAAAAAGTTCCTTCCTTCCAAATGGACCATGGTATCTCCAACCATACTATTGGATTGGAAAGAAAATTCCACATCGATTCATATTAGGGTATGATATACCTACAGTCCTTGGCCATGGAAATAGGATCACTTGAGAAACATTAAATTTATGAGAATATTTATTAAATATAATTTTAATTTCGGCAATCTATAAAAGCATAATCGTTATTTGAGTAATACCCTAATACATTATGGCCACAGATAATTGCTGGTTATAAAAATAATGCTTAGGGGTGCAATAAACCGATTATCCTCCTGCTATGAATCACGCCTCTTGCCATTCGTACCTAAAATAATTATGTTTAGTTTGAATTATGTCGTTCACTAGTTCGTTAATATTCTTGCAAATATAAATAAAAACAGTATTTTTACCGATTTTCCAAAGAGTTTTAATTTTTTTTGTGTGCGTCTACTTTCGCGGTCAATTATTATTAACGCTGGCCACGAGCGGTACCGCGCATTGGCGTAGAATCAGTTCGGGCCGAGAGGAACGGTAGTATTACTTCGTCTGCGGAGCAGTCGGGACATTTTCGGTGCCGGTCATTTGCGCAATTGTTTATCTGTCCTAGAAAAATTATGATTTCGTCAGCAAAACGACCGCGGTCGGACAAACTTGCAGAAATTCCAGACTTAATATATGAAGGTGCTAAAATTAAATGAGTAATCTGTAAAATCCCGTTAATGTGTTGGTCCAGACAACATTGTCTACGACACGTAAATAGTGAAAAGCATGTCTCAAAAAGAAATTGCGCACGAGACAATGAAAAATTTATATTTAATTTATGCGTTACGTTTATCGCATGTAATATATCGTTTAATTTATTAGACAAGGAACCATTCATCTGCTTTTGGAATAACTATTCGGAGTGCAAATTACCAAGTCGAACATCGTTACGAAGAATTGTGCCATCTGCGCGCGAACATATTGAACAAGAAATAAAATCGGAGTTGAAAGATCAAAAATTGTGGTTATGTGTCGACGAAACAACAGATCGGAAGAAACATTCTGTTCTTAATGTAATGGCACGCAAATTGGAACCTCATCAATCGGCACCTTCAATTCTATTAGTCTCCAAACGAATACAACAGTGTACTGCCGAAGTAATTTCAAAGTTAGTGTTAAATACATTGGACAACTTTCAACAAAGCAACTCTTGATGTTAGTGAGTGATGGTGCTGCAAACATGCTTTTTGTAGGTCGGTCTCTTAAAAAACATTGTGCTAACTTGTTACATACTACATGTAAAATTTATGCTTTTAGTCATGTGGCAGATAGTATTAGAAAATGTTATCTTGAGATAGATGCTTTAATAGCGCATACAAAAGCAGTGTTTGTCAAATCCCCAAAAACGTATTCGCAAATTTCACAGACTGTGCCCCCGTATGCCTGAGCCACCAGAACGTATTCTTACACGTTGGGGAACATGGTTACAGGCCACGTTTTATTATCGTAAATACTTTGAGAATATTAAGAACGTGGTTTTACAATTCGATCCAAAGGAAGCTGCTGCTATCAAGGAAAGCCAGTCGAAATTTCAAGATAGTCGGCTTAAAACGGATTTAGAAACTATTCAGAATAATTACTTAGGAATAATGGGGGCAATAGAAAAATTACAAAATCCTTCGGTGTCGTTAGTGGAATCTCTGCAAATAGTACAACATGTTCACGCACAGCTATGCGCGGTAGAAGACGCAAAAAATGTTTGTGTTCTAGAAAGGTTTGAAAGTGTTTTAGAGAAAGATTCTGATTTTGGCACATTAAGACAAATTTGTGAAGGTGCGTCAACAGAATCGTTAAGTTATTTGAAAGATTATTTTACTTACGCAAATATTACGTCACTAGATGTAGAACGTTCGTTCTCTGCATATAAACGCATTTTTTCCTCATGCCGTACTAGTTTTGCCGAAACAGGTGAAACATATCTAATGTTACAGATATTTAACAGACATTATTCACTTTGTGATTTCACGGAAGACTCTTAAGACGGTAAGTGTTTGAGCACGTATTATATTTTATTTCTGACCATTTATTTTGTGTAAATTTTTATGCGCCTGCGGTTGTTGGCGCAAATTGAGCAACTCTAATCATCAAACATGTCCGTCAATTCCCGATTGACATTGAAAGAAGAGTGTGCAACTGCACCGCCTACATGGTACCAGCAATCCCTAAGTTCTTTAAAGGGTAGGTCATCTAAGGATGATGACACTGTTCCTCTTGAGATTTGCAAACAGTGGTCGCCCCTTAAAATTATTTTTGATAAGATTGTTTTGATTTGTAATTTAAAATATAAAAAAGTGTAAAAGTTTACACACGGGTGCTTTACAGAATTCGCATTGATATTATTGGTACTAAGTATTTCTGTAGGCAACAATCGAAGCGAAATGTAAATTCTTCTGTAAAGTTATGCATTATCTTTTTTGATATTTACACTGTTCGATGTTAAACTATTTTGTCATTATGGCAATAATCTTTATGTAACTAAACATACTGAATATGTTTACTTCTATATGACGTGATTTGTTTCAGATATCACGCTCCCCTTTTGTTAGATCAACAAGCATTACGTAATTAATTACAGAATCCACTAATAGTAAAACCGAACCGGTCTTAACGTCATCCGTCAATGGAGCTCTCCTAGCTCCTAAATCATTTTTGGTGGTCTCACTCAATTTTAAAGAAAATCTATCCTGCCATCATCGCTTGAGTGCACATGTTCACGAGTGTTCGAATACCGCATGATCACCTAGAATACAACGTTTATTTAATCAAGCGTAAATAATGAATTGACCGCTTTGAGAGAAGGGCATTAAAAAGATGGCGCTTCATTACGTGTACGCTTTGCTTTTTCGAATTGTGGGCGCTAGTCGTAATACCCTATCAAATTCGATTGATCTTTACTAATCATAAAGAAATTTTATATATACATCGTACTGTTTCTCCTTGAGATGTAATCTGGGAAGGAATTTTAAAGTAGATTCATAAGAACTAGAAAGCTTGAAAGATATAAGGTTTTATGTTTATGCTAAATACGTATTTTAACGGTAAATTTACAGTTATGGAGCACAATTCCTATTGAAACTAAATTATTTTTTTTTACCTACTTTACAAATAACTAGAGTAACCTAAACTTGTGGACTCGCATAGGCGTCGGTATTGCGGATTAATATAAGAATACGAAAAATTCATAAATAAACTAAACCGGTAGAGAAGCAGGCATGTAGTGTCGACCTTGAATATAAATCATGTTAAACCGCGCTGAGAGAGATTTCGTTTTAGTACCGGTTGAGCTGTTGCAGAGATTAGTCGAACGGTCAAGGTTATGTACTTACGTGTCGCTTTTCAAAATATAGCTGGTGTTTTTTGTGTGTTGTAGTATTATACCAAGTATATAATTAGTGTATCGTTTCATATAGAACTAATATTTACATACCTTAGAAAACAATGCCTCGTAATAGATTTGCTACTAATGTACATAAGTATGTGTCACTTTTTCCCCATTTAAAATATGACGGTAGTGCAGTTTTTTGCTTAATATGCAATGTTCGTTTGGCTGCATTGGACAGAACTGATTGCCAGAGGCATGTCAATGGTATTAAGCATATGAGAAATGCAAGAACTGAAATACCTTATACACTATTCCTCATACATTTATTAATTATGTTTACCTCTTGTAATCTTCCGTTGTCGTTGGTGAGAAAAGCAGCATTTAAAACATCGCTCACCGAGACAACTGTGGAAACACATCTAATGGTGTCAACTTTTTGCCACTCTTATCCATATGATGATAATACTGATAATGGTGCTTCTAGTTTTACTGTTCCGTAGCCAAGGCTGCTTAAAAGGGTGAGTGTTTCACTACTTTTCACATATTATGTATTAGTTCTGTTATTTTTTTTTAATTTTCTTACTATTGTTTTTGTATACTAGACAGGTGCGGCTATGGCATGGCTCCCTGTTACCGGGCTCTACTAATAAGTTATGGAAAAAAAGGCGCAAAATCACATACTTCAGCTGTCTGCTTAATAATTCACAAAATTAAGTGATTAGTGTCAATAACCGGCGGAGTGCCTAGGATATTTAGCTAGGGAATTTGTGAAACGGCCTGTATATCTAACGTTTAAGAAAAACTCTGGAATATCCTACATACATCATGTTCGCTATATCTTTCATTCTCACTAATAAAGTGTATCTGCTTTGAATGCGTATGCGACCATACGCATTTATAGCCGAACAACTATGAGTTATTGCTTCTGTATTTTCAATAAGCGGCAATAACTCAAGGTGCGTTTGTTCGATTAACAGTGGGTGATAAATTGAAAGCCCGTGGGATACTCCAAGAATGAACTAAAGATGAAAAAAGGGCTATGACCAATAGAAAAAGTGTAAAACAAATCATAAAAGCGAGTTGAATATATTAACGCACATAATTAAATATTTTACACTCATAAAGGAAGATTTATAGTATACATAATTCGGTTTTATAATGGCGATTGAGACACGCTGGACTTTCTCGATAGGACCTTGTCATCTATACGCTGCAGTTAACTCTGTAGCTGGTAAAATTTGTATACGTGCGGTTGGTACACATGTATGTGGTAAACTACACTGTCACCTGTGGCTCACTTTTGATATGTATGTAGTAGGTAAGTAAACGTTGTTTATGTCATAGTGAAATAGTGAATTAATTAACATATGATGATGTAGCCGTTATGTACTACGTGTACACAAAGAAACGAATGTAGTATATCTTAAGCTAATTTTTATTATGACATCCGTGATATGCGAGCATAAGTGTAATAGAAAATATTATGTAGGCGTAATTAAAGTTGGTACATAAATAATTAAGCTTGTAACACGTAACTTGTGGTTTAACAGCGCCACTTCATGCTATAAAAATATTTACAAACGCATACAAATCTTATACACAAACTGACATACAAGTAGTCATCTTCAGTAGTTACGATTGCGACATGAGTTTTAATTCTTACGTAATAAAAAAACCCTTGGCTTTAGTAGCAATGCTTAGTTCTTTACCTTTATTAAATGATTTTTCCTAGTACTAATGCCTAGAGTTCAAGGAATTCTTCGAATTTCAAATTTCTCTTTTCTACTTACCATATCCAATAGATATTTCTGTGATCTTTGATCTACGGAACTAGTTTTCTAACCTCCACTTAAATGTTAATAATAATAGTGTGTATTTATTTTCAAGAGGTATATACACTACCGTTCATGGAAGTTCGGGCAAGCAAAAAAATGTACGGAAGTCATAGAAAATAAGAGAAATATTAAATGGCCATGTATTTAATACTTACTTACATGACTTTACATATTTTCAAACACAAATTTATTAAAAAGAAAAAGTTAATGTAATACAAATAATTTAAATCCGATTTTCATCGAAAAATCCACCTTTTGCCTTTAGGACTGCTGCCACTATTCTCGGCATCCGATTCACTAATTTTGCTAATGTTTCATTGGGCAAGCTTGTCCATACCTCCTGGAGAATGGTCCACAAATGTTCCTTCGATTTTGGACACTTTTTCCTAACACATTGGTCTAATTCTTCCCATAACAACTCTATCGGGTACAGATCGGGGGACTGTGGCGGCCATTCCATAATTTTTAGGGTTCTTTCATTTTCTTCTTGCTGCAGGTAATCTGTGCACAATTTAGATGTATGTTTGGGGTCATTGTCCTGCATAAATTCATATCCACGACCAATTAATCGGACTCCTGACGGTATGGCATTTTCCTCCAGGATTTTCCGATATTCTTCTTTTTTCATTATGCCCTCAATTTTGAGCAAGTCCCTTGTTTCGATTAAGGAGAAACGACCCCAAACACGAGTGAATCAGCTAACCCTCCTAGGGATTATTATAAAGCTTTATTGTCACTGTAATTATTGGGGTTTCCAACATAATTACATATTTTATGATAACGGTCTTATAATAGACAAATACTACATGGAAATTGGTAAAAGGCTTCCAGAAAAGGTTAGTTTTAATAATTGCTCACAGAAATGTATATTATATAATTTTAAAATTTTTTCCTAAACAGTTAATATAATTTGTCAGATTGCCCGAACTTCCATGAACGGTACTGTATATACCCAGTTACAGTTACAGTTAAATATAAGGTGAAAAAGAAACAAAGCAAACACAAAGTACATCAAACTATAGATACATTACACTTTATTACAAGTATCATGAAAAAACAACAAAGAAAGAAGATCTACTACAACTATTGAATTTAACATTACATTCCTGGGTGGTAAACAGAGGAAAGTTATGTGAATAATACCCTACGAAGCAAGGCAGCATCGATAACAGACATAAATGGGCCGGCGTTATTATCACAATGATCCGAGATCCTGTTGAAGTAGTTACACATTAGGAACTGAGGATCCAACTAAGACACTTATCCGAGCAGGACTATATAACGACCTAGAGTTAACTCTCGGCATAAGATAGTTGCAACCACGAATAATCGATCTTATTATGTACTAAAGAAAATAGGAACTTTAAGAGTGAAATAATTCTTCTGATGGAGAGAGATGTAAAATTAAATTTATGTATATAGCGGAGCACTATTACAATTACTGCAACAGTATAGCCGGCTGCGTGGCTTAATTCATCCATCTATATCGACCAATAAGGTCTATTGTAGGCCGGCAATGTAATTTTAGAATAGACCTATCCTTCCGGCGAATTCCAGAACTTCAAAAACCTCATCAAACAGTGAAAATCTGATTCTGCAGACGGCAGGACAACAGCAGAAAATATGCACAACTGTTTCCACCTGTTCCAAACATAGACGGCACTCCTCTTGAGCGAGCCCCATTCTGTGTAGGTATTTCCTTCAAGCATAACCAGTAAGGATTCCGGTTACAGCCCTTATGACAGACTTCCTGTCAAGTTCTATAAGTTTCCCGGCTCTGTCTCTGTTGGGCAACATAAATGCCTTCGCATAAGATAGAACTATGAAGTTACCCCAGGTTTAAATTACTTCTTGTTTGGCCAAATAGGTAACATGTGTTCTGGCAATATTAACAGATATACCAACTAAAGGTTCTGGACTCAGCGTAGTGTGCTCAGCTCCCTAGCAGGGTAATCGGCTGCCTGAATGCCACTAATGCCAGTGTAGCCTCATATCCAGATGGAAGTAACCTTGTTGTTCCTACCCAGAATAATATTTCTGCAGTCAGCTACGAGTTTGGAGGAAGTCTTTCTCCCCTAGAGAGTTCGCAGTGCAGTCTGGCTGTCACAAAAAAAATTATCGATCAGTGTCTGACACATCTAATCAAGAGTATCCTGACATCCGTATCGATAGTAAATATTTCTGCTTGAAAGACTTGCATATATGTATGTCCAGACTACATGTCCGTTCGATTAATGATTTGCGAAAGTAGATTCCTGTACTGATTCCTGTGTGTATTCCGGAACCATCGGTGTGAAAGCTAATGTCAGCCTTAATCAAGGAGTCGCAGTTACCACTCCAACAGTCTCTGGTGGGGTAACATACATCGAAGGCATTCTTCAATAGCTTCAGTAGCACACAGCATGTCTAAAGTCATAGACAGAACCCTGTCACTAAGTACCTTATCTAGGATTTTTGTCCGAGCGCAGGCCATGTTTTATGGCAGTTGTACCACAAGATGCCAGTATCTGCAAACAACTGTCCTAGCTTTCCTTTCCAAATGTGTGTGGGGTGGTATAAGATCCAGGAGAATTGCAGGAGCCCGTCCAGGTGTGGTACTTAACGCACGAGTCTTCGTTAAGCTGGACCATAATCATTTGTTGGGGGAAATTCACAATGGCGTATTTAGAAAACAAATAAATTAATAGTAGACACAATCGATTTTTGCCCGAGGTATATAAACGAGACTTCGATAATTATTCCAAACGTAAAGCGTAGTATTTAAGCGCTTTGTCATCTTCAACGTGGCGTTAAGTTGCTTTGTCCAACATATTACAATTTCCAAGATGGGTAGAATTGTCCATCCATCTACATCGACCAATAAGATAGAATGTAGACCGGCTGTGTACCTAATTCTAAAGTTCGCCGAGTAGAACCATCCTTTGAATAAATTGTAGAAGCTCATTCAGCGAAGTCTTCCGCAGACTTATAGCCGTTACAAAAGTGGCAAAATATGTGCCCAACTATCTCCTTCTCTTTCAAGCGCAGACGGCATTCCTTCACTTGAGCGAACCCCATTTTGTAGGTGTTTCCATAATCGAGCATAACCAGTGCGGATTCCGGTTACAGTTCTGACAGACTTCCTGTCAAATTCTATAAGCTTCCTAGCTCTGTCTCGGTTGAGCAACATAAATGCCCTCGCATGAGATAGACCTGCGGATTCACTCCAGGTTCAAAAAACTTCTTGTTTAGCCCAGCGGATAACATGCGCTTTAAAAGTTTCTGGACCTGACGGAGTGTGCTCAGCCCTACTAAAGTCAATGTTTACTTACACCATAGCGTACACCAGATCTGCAGAGGTTGATTAGAATTATGAAAAATGAATTTATTTGGAAACAATTAAAAAAAAAACTAAAATTGTACTAGAATATCGAAAATTTGGAAGATGGCAAAAACATAAAAAAGTTCTTTTCTTAAAAGATATAAAAAAAATTGGTGACATGTTATTTGACATCGATTTTTAGGCGAAAACAAATGGTAAAGCAAAATTTTGCATATACGAAGCACGTCCAGGAAATAAGTTCCGTTTGTATTTATTGCCGCGGCAACGCTGCAATCGCCGTTCGGCGCATGCGCGGTAGTTGCTCTATGTTAAGGAGAAGGAGATGACACCATTTCGGGATCGCTGTTTGTTGTTTACAGTTTATAGTGCTTAGTTAGAAAGGCAAAGTTAATTGAAAATCCCGCCACTTGTGAGATTCGATCTATAATTTGTTTTCTGAATGCGAAAAACATTAAGGCAGTCGACATTTATCGACAAATTTGCGACGTTTACGGAGAAAATGCGATGAGTAATTCAATGGCAAGGAGATGGGTCCGACAGTTCAATGAGGGACGTGATCAAGTGCACGATAATGAACGAAGTGGGTGTCTAACTTTGGTTAATGAAGAATTGGTTCGTGCAGTTGAAGAACTCGTAAAAGAATATCGTAAGATTACAATATCGGATCTTTCTACGAAATTTCCGCAAATTTGAAGAGCACTTCTTCATGAAATTGTTTCTGAAAAATTGAATTTTCGAAAACTGTATGTTCGTTGGGTGCCGAAAGCACTTACAGAGCAACACAAAAAAGCGCCAGGGCCGTGCACTTGATTTTTTGACACGTTACAACAAAGATCTTTTTTTATTAGCACTTATACAAGTAACTATAAAATTTTACACTATTTTATCGTGTACACTACCGCACTGTACTCGGCTTTTCTGTGAACTCACTTCACTGCACTAACTCATGAGGCTTGGTCTTCTTGAGTCGCCTCACTTGGTTCGTGAAGTCCAGGAGCTGGAGGGCCTCGACGTTCACGTGTTGATGGAGCTTTTCTTCATGGTTCCGAGCATACTTAGCGATGGTTTGTTTAACAGTATCAATTTCCAGATCTTTGTGGATGTTACTGTTCTTGACATACCAAGGAGCATCAACGATATTTCTTAGCGCAACAAAGATGATGATGATTTTCTAAGCAAGATAGTGACCGAGGATGAGACTTGGGTTTCTTATGAAACCTCTGAATCGAAACGACAATCAATGAAATGGAGGCACATATCGTCACCAGCAAAGAGTAAAGCCAAGCAAATCTTGACACCTCGAAAAATCATGTGCACAGTCATTTGGGATACACTGATGCATTTTTTACTGCGAGATAAAGCAATCAATGCAAATGTTTACTGTGAGACGCTTAGGAAACCGTGTTGCGCAATACAGAATAAGCGCCGAGGAATGCTCACAAACAGTATTGTTTTGATTCACGACAATGCCCAATCTCACATTGCGAACAAGAAACAATAACTCTTACAGGACTTTGGCTGGACCCAGTTTGACTACCCTCAGTACAGCCCTGACCTCGCACCTGGCGACTTCCATCTCTTTTTTGGCACCTGGAAACGTTCCTGGGTGGTCAAAAATCCAACAACGATGGAGACCTTAAAGAACGTGTTACCACATGGTTGATAACACAGGCGGCAACGTTTTATGAGGAAGGCTTACAGAAACTTGTGCTACGTCATGACAGGTGGCTACAAAATGGTGAGAGTTATATAGAAAGATAGTTTAAGGTTTGTAGTTTTTTTACAATAAATAGTTTTTCTGTATCTGTACTCGTTTTGTTTTTATTACCAAACGAAGCTTAGTTTCTGGATGTTCCTCGTATATTGATTAATAAAAGAGTTTCCCGGATGCTGTAGACTTTATGGGAGTTCATGGACGTATATCTGAAAGACGGGGTGGTAGGTTAGTCGGCTTGGAAAATACCATCATACAAAGTGTCACGGTTTCTGAGATACAATCAACCCAGTAATTTAATTAAATTAAACGATTTTTGCTACTATGAATTTTGATTAGACACTATTGCAAGTTTTTAATTCCTTTATTTTAATAGTCTTTGACATCTACATATTCAGTCAAAAGAAATTATTTCACTCACTCTACATGTGATAAAAACATTTGGGGTCGATTAAAGTTCAAAAATGTATTTTATTTTTATATCAAACTTTGATTTAGTAAGCCATCAATGAAAAATGTGGTCAACACCGGTTGATATAGATCAATGTAGCATAATTTATTTGAAGAAGACAGTACAGACGATGACTTTTACGATAAATCTTCAAATAGTGAGAGTGATATAGATATGAGCGCTTCATCACTAGGGGAAACGAGACATGAAAGTAGAGTTTTACTAAAGTGTAAAAACTATGTAACCTATGTAATGTACAATTTTGACGACACTATCGAGTGTCGGCATTCTGTATCTGTTTAGAAATGAATATCCACGACGCACGTGAAGAAAATTGAGCGAGCACGAGTAATACTGCTGTTCCCCTGGGAGGGCTGGGGTTAGGATTACCTAATAAAACCCCAGGGAGCAGGAGAAGGGGATCCGGGGGCATATAAACCGCTGAAAAGATGTTAGTCGAGCGGCAGGAGGGCCGGCAACCGATAGGCGATTTGTTTCTGCAGTGGGTGAGGCTGCAATGGTCGGAGCAGGCTGAACATCTAGGTCTCTTCCTAGACAGAAAACTGCTGTGGTGCGAGCATTTCCGACAGATCAGGACCAAATACTACAGAGCTATCGGGACGATATATCCATTAATATGCCGGAATAATAGCCTTGATATGTGGCAGAAAAGAAGGTTATATATATAAGACCCAAGATCACCTACGGGTCAAGTGTCTGGTGCGCTGCGGCGCCAACGAACATCGAAATCCTAGAGAAGATCCAAACAAAAGCACTCAGGATAATAACTAAGGCGCCGCCATACGTGAGTGTCCAGACGCTTAGAAGGGATCTGAATCTGCCAAGTGTCAAGGAACTGATCGTCTCGATTGCTCGCGCCACCTGGGCCTGAGCCGAAGGTTGTCCAAACCCAACTCTGCAATTCACTCGCAGGCAGAACCCGGGCTAAGCCTCGAAAATAACAGTCAGGAAGTCCAGGCTCATCGTGGACGCGGGCCACTAGAACCCGAGATTTGACTTCTGGGAGCTGAATATCTATCTGGGAAGACTGAGTTATCGCGGGGCCACTGAACACCCCCGATCAGCAATCGATGAGAGGGTCAAAGGGCGTTGTCTCGCCCAACCTTAGAACAACATTACGGCTCATGGTGGTCGAACGGAATCTAGATGATTCGACAGTCCACGTGGCGCTATTGACAGCAACATTCGACGCTATAATTTTTAATACTGCAGCATATTTAATTTCTAAATATAAAACGGTTTTATCATCCTATCCAGACAAAGAACGAACAATGCATCACTTCGAAAAGATATCTCCGTGTTTCACTTTTGAATCATTGACAAGTAGCATGTCGGAAGATACATGCAGGCAGAATTAGCAAATAGGTGCATATACATACTTCCGTGTAGTAGTTACCGTGTTATAGATAATAGTTTATTGCGGTGTCTCATCATTATAACAACATTGAATAGCTATAAAGCATTTTTGAAAACTCTGTTGAAATACATTTCACGTACCACTGATCTCAATTTCGTGATTTCCTATCCAGATTTATGTTTGGTTGGAATACATACTTGGAAGAATTTTATGTTGCTTCTGTTAATTTATTACTGCATAGGAAACATTCTTATTTAAATATTCATAAGCTAAGCTGCAAACCATTTCTTATATTCAACCAGAGTAAAATAAACAAGATTTTCATGTTACCTTTATAGTCCGATGGCAACACGTATAAATCGCACGTATTAACGTTTAACGCTGCGACTTAATTCGACTGCAAACAGCAAAAATATCCTTCTGTCCCTCGGCAAATATTGGCGCCTACCACGCATATGCGTGTATGTACGTACGGATGGTACGTTTACATTCGTGGATTTACCTAAAAAAACCCGGCAAGGTACATACATTTACACGTTTCTCAGTGATATGTAAACGCACCTGTAACCACCTTAGATAAATAACATCCTCTAAATTTGTTGCTGTGATCTCTAATAGCTATATTCATATTTTAGACACGCATATGTATATGTATTTCAGTGCAACATCTTCCAGTAAGTTGTTCACATATTTTAACCCGTGACATAACGAGGTAGAGGAAAGTGAATGACACTATTTCCTTGCCAAATGTGAAATAAGTTCAAAAATAGAAATCCGAAACTGACGCGTATAATTAAAATAGTATAGGAAGGCTAGTCGTAAGAATTGGGTAAATCAAACTTATACTTCAGAATATAAAACTCTCTTTTTCAAATGATAGTTATCTCAAATCCATCAAACACTATAAGATCTCGCGTATTGCAAGAGATTGAGTTCAAATTTCACAAAGTTGCTAAATTTGAATCTAAAAAATATTAAATAATGGATTTAACTTATTTTTAAAGGTTTCTGAATGATATCGAATAATTCGAAAACAAATTACATATACAGTGTGTCCCTGGATTAACGCTTGAGTAGGTAAGACAGACAGGAAATTATTGAGTTGAATTTTAATCTTTTTGGGACCATGCTTACACGCTAAGTACTAGCATAACTTATTACCTTGAATATTGTCTTTTTAATAACGCTTTTATCGTATTGCCCACAGAAAATGCGTTTTACTAATTGAAAAAATCCCTCTTTTGTAGAATTTCCAAGATATACTTGATTTTTCGGCAATAAAATTATGGCATAAATTACTTACTATTCAAGCATGACTAACCCTAAAAGATGAAATTTTAACTCAATAATTTTCTGTCTGCCTTACCTATCCATGCGTTAATTCGGGGACACGCTGTATATTACGATCGCAACTTTGCACAGCATACTGGATATGTCTATTTTTTAATGCAACATTTGGAAAATGGCAAACATCGTGAAGTTAATTTTTTTGATAAATTTACTGTTTTTACATTAAATAGATGATTTTTTCAGATAACAGTTATATAACACGCATGGGCTATTAATGGAGTGGCTGGGGAGATATTTAGAAAAATAGGATACTTTCTATTTCGAAATACCAAGTAGGCTTTCGAATATCGGCCGCTTCTTTTATTAGAATTATAATTTTTTTATTCAATTTATAATTCTTTGTTTCATTATATTACTAGTTAGAGGTGCGAATGGGCTGGGCGAGCCCATCTTGGCCCTGCCTTGCCGGATCGATCTGGAATGTTTCATATGCGGGCCGGTCCGGGCTTTTTTAAAATGGAACAGGCGACCCGTTAAACCAGGTCGGTCAGCCAAGTCTGTTTGGTCCGCCAAGTTCGTTCGCTGGTAATTTTGAACACCCTTTTTTGACATTCAAACTCATTCTTTCCAAACTTTTGCTTTGAGAAAACGTATGTACGTATAAATACCTTAGTATTTGCATACTTTTAAATTTAATAATGGGTGAGTTAAGTACATTCATAACTTGATACCGAAAAATAAAAAAAATAAGATATAATTGATATGCTCATTTAGAAGGACAAATACTTCACATTTAAGGTAGCAGAAGATTTCTTATTTTCTCTGTTTTACTATTTCTTATTATTGGGCAACATGTTTGCTAGTATTAGTTGCTACAGAAGATGATTGTATCAGTACCGATACCAGTCATAAAAGTTCAAGGAATAATATTGAAATGTTTTCAAATTTTGCAATAAAAACACTTGAAAGCATTATAAATTCATTATAGATAATTTCATAGAAAAAAATGCAATTCATAAAATTAAAACATTGTTGTCATAAAGAACGAAAAAATATATTGAACACCTAATCCGTTTCCCCACTAACAGTTGTGTATATTTTTTTGGCAAGCTTTTGTTCAATTTATCTTTTGAGAAATTTTGGAATAATAGTCATTTAGTAGTATACCGCGTTAGTAAGTTCCGCAGTAAAGTGAACCGCTAAAATATATAGACAGTGTTACAACGTTTGCCCGCTATGAAAGTATAAGGTGGGGAGCCGCACGAAGCGAATCAGGGACGCTCCTAGCACAAGCGACAACATTGCGCCTATAAATAAATCCTTACGTACCCTAGTATATAAAGCGCGGGTTCTGGGCCAGATTTTATTTGCTGCAATTTCAAGGATGTTTTAATAATTTTTCCTATCAAATTGGCAACATTTCATATTTTTTGAAAATCCACTTTTCATCGTTGAATTTTTTAAATACAGAGTTTTTTAATCAAAATTTATAATTTTTTAATGAAAAATCAACTATTTCACTACATAGTGCACCACTACAATAAAAATTAATTATTATTTCTATAAAATTGGTTAAATTTCGTTATCGACCTTTAAATTCATGATTTAGTGGCAACTATCGAAGCCAGTAAAAAGTACCCTATTATTGTAATTTTTCGAAGTGGCTGTCTATACTTCATATTATATATAGTAAAAATAGTGTTCCAAAATTATAGTAAACAACTCTATAAAATTATAGTAAAAAAGTACTACAAAATTGTGGGTAAATTACCATACACTTGCAGTAAAATTGTTGATTAAAAATATTTATTTAATACAAATAAAATTTCATGAAAATTATTTTCTTATATTAAATATTTCTGTATTTTTGAAATAAAAATATTTCCTTGAAGAGACTGATTTTTGCGAGAAAATCTAATTTATTGGTGTAAGAAACCATTTCTCTGCATGCACAATATTCTAGCAAACACTTTTTTATCTGTATCTACAAATTATTATTCCGGTTTCTTGGTTAAATAATGAATAGAGCCCGGTAACAGGGAGCCATGCCATAGCCGTACCTGTCTAGTGTACAAAAACAATAGTAAGAAAATAGAAAAAAATAACAGAACTAATACATAATTATAAATACTTTTTTTGTGCTTGCTATTAATGCATCTACCTCGGGAGAGAATTGTCGAATGGTTTCTGCCACAAGATGTAAAGCATGCACTTTACACGTAACATGTAAACACTTGCAACCATGTTCAAGAAGAGAATGGCCTACTGAACGCATTATCGCTGCGCCATCTCTCATAAACATCAACACTTTATCTTTTGAAATTTGAAATTTTTTCAACGTACTAAGTACAACCTTCGGCTAGCTAGTAATAGTGGTAATGTAGGTTTACTAGGGTCTAGTATGCGTACCACAATATTTACAATAGAATTTTTTTTACAGTCGTCAACACATAACCAAAGAAACTGTTTCTTCAATATGAGTTTCATTTTCTTTTCCATGTCATCGCGTACAAATGCAACATGCTTAGGTGCCGTTTTCTCCGTTGGCAACCGCAACTCGGGATTGTATTTGTCCCAAAAGTCCTTAAACAATTGTTTATCGAGTAAGACTAGTGGCAAATTATAGTTTATCAACATAAGAATTACATACAAAAAAAATGCACTTCTCGGTGGCATGCCCAATTTTCGTTTTCTATGCTATGCGGAATTTATGTGTCTTGTACAGTTCCACTTCTTATTTGACATCAAATGTATTTTGCACACTTTACAAATTATCTTACTCCCGTTGTAAAACAAATCGGAAAAGTGAGAAATAAACTTATTTACTATCTTGAAAGGGTCGCTTTTTAGCCTTCGACATGTTCACTAAAAACTACAATTAATAACTACGTCTGTATCAATAAAATCAAAACGTACTTCACTAAATAATAACTACAATTAATAACTGCGTCTATATCAATAAAATCAACACGCCCTATCCGCTATCAAATGCTAAACTGAACTGAGTGATGATTAAAGCTGGCCACGAGCGGTACCGCGCAGTAGCGTAGAGTCGACCAGGCATCGCGTTCCACTAGAGTTATTCTGCTAATAGAGATGTTTGCTGCCACAAATAATTTCGCTCATCTTTTAAATAAAAATTAAATAGCACGTGCTCAAACACTTGCCATTTTAAGAGTCCTCCGTGAAATCACAAAGTGAATAATGTCTGTTAAATATCTGCAACATTAGATATGTTGCAACTGTTGTTTCGGCAAAACTAGTACGGCATGAGGAAAAAATGCGTTTATATGCAGAGAACGAACGTTCTACATCTAGTGACGTAATATTTGCGTAAGTAAAATAATCTTTCAAATAACTTAACGATTCTGTTGACGCACCTTCACAAATGTGTCTTAATGTGCCAAAATCAGAATTTTTCTCAAAAACACTTTCAAATTTTTCTAGAACAGAAACACTTTTTGCGTCTTCAATCGCCCATAGCTGTGCGTGAACATGTTGCACTATTTGTAGAGATTCTTCTAACGGCACCGCAGGATTTTGTAATTTTTCTATTGCATCTGCTAGCCCGAAGTAATTGTCGTGAATGATTTTTAAATCCATTTTAACCTGACTATCTTGAAATTTCGACTGGCTTTTCTGGATAGCGGCAGCTTCCTTTGTATCGAATTGTAAAACCACGTTCTTAATATTGTCAAAATATTTATGATAATAAAACGCGGCCTGCAACCATGTTCCCCAACGAGTTAGAATAGGTTCTGGTGGCTCTGGTATACGGGGGCACAGTCTGTGAAATTCGCGAATACGTTTCGGTGATTTGACAAATACTGCTTTGGTATGCGCTATTAAAGCGTCTACCTCAGGATAACATTTTCTGATACTATCCGCCACAAGATTGAGAGCATGAATTTTACACGTAATGTGTAACAAATTAGCAAAATGCTTTTTAAGAGACCGGCCTACAGAAAGCATGTTTGCAGCACCATCACTCACTAACATCAAGAGTTGGTTTGCGTGCCATTACATTAAGAACAGAATGTTTCTTCCGATCTGTTGTTTCGTCGACACATAATCACAATTTTTGATCTTTCAACTCCGATTTTATTTTTTGTTCAATATGTTCGCGCGCAGATGGCACAATTCTTCGTAACGATGTTCGACTTGGTAATTTGCTTGGTAATATGCACTCCATTATTCCAAAAGTAGATATATGGTTCCTTGTCTAGTAAATTAAACGGTATATTACATGCGATAAACGTAACGCATAAATTAAATATAAATTTTTCATTGTCTCGTGCGCAATTTCTTTTTGAGACATGCTTTTCACTATTTACGTGTCGTAGACAATGTTGTCTGGACCAACACAGTAACGGGATTTTACAGATTACTCATTTCATTTTAGCACCTTCATATATTAAGTCTGGAATTTCTGCAATAAATTTTCGAAGTTTGTCCGACCGCGGTCGTTTTGCTGACGAAATCATAATTTTTCTAGGACAGACAAACAATTGCGCAAATGACCGGCAGCGAAAATGTCCGTACTGCTCCGCAGACGAAGTAATACTACCGTTCCTCTCGGTCTGAACTGATTCTACGCCGATGGGCGGTACCGCTCGTGGCCAGCGTTACTGATGTATCATTCAATGCTGTGAAATTTACTGCGAAAAGCAGGCTAGATGAATATAAATTCAACTCAATACAAGGTAAAGGTTTATTTCAATAGTTACCTGCTAAAATCTCGGAAATGTAATTAACAAGAATTAAAATGTCATTAATCTGCTTGTTTCCAATTAAGCCAATAAGATTCTGAAATTTGCCAACAATTTTATACTGGATCTTATTTCATAAACTCCCACCTTTTCGTAAATTTCGTCACGTGCACTTTCTGTAGTCATTTATTAAAAAATATTTTAAGTCTTGACAGCGATTACATAAATAACAACTTAAAATGTTGCACAAGAATGAAGTAAGTGAAGATGCACGCGTAGATGCAGTTTTTTTTATTTCACTATAGCGAAAACGTGACGAGAATTTAAAAAAGAAGAACATAATTCAGAAGACTTACTGGTTTAGTACCTGGTTCTCACGCAGAATTTTATCAAATACGTTACAATCTTAGGAACGTTAAAATATTTTAGTGTTGTGACATGATGAAATAATTTTGGTGCATTCTTAGATTTCTTGCTGAGAATGCTTTTGGGAGTGTCAATTTTGTGTAAGAAAAGCTATATAGGCTGTCCCGGTTAGTGTGTTCAGCTTATCGATCTTGTGGGAAAAGTAATAGGGAATTGGCTGTTTGGTATTATACATTTTTAATCCTCATTACTCATTTAGGACTGTACGTTAAGACAAGCGTATTTACGAAGATTTTTTTTGCCGGATCAAATTTCCATTACTTGAAGTATTTAGAGAATATTGGTACTTAGTTTTTTCGTTTTGCATATTTGAAAATTCTAGTTACTTCTCGGGTACCTGGATGCCTACAACTTTTTAGCTGGCAGGAAGCAGCGAAACTACCTTTATTGTAAACACGAGGTAGGCGCCATAATTTCTCGAGCTTGGGTTCGAGCTTGTTCAAACTCCATTACGTTATAGTTGCACATGTGCGAGGCGTCCAGTATATATATTACGGCTCGAAGAGTAGTAGTTTTTAGTAGCCAGCCAGAGAATGTGACTAGTGTATGAAAATGTCTCAGGTAACGAAAATTGAGTACCGCGCGGTCATTAAATTTTTAACAGAAAACGACGTTTATGGTGATTTATCTCCTTCATACTCCACTGTAAAAAAAGTAGGCAAAATGTCTCCGTTTGGGGCAAGAATCCCTTGAAGATGACGAGCGCCCCAGTCGGCCAATTGAACTGATATCGCCTCAAAACTTTTCAATTATTGAAAAAATTGTATTAGCGGATCGCCGTTTGGAGGTGAAGGAATTAGTAGTGATGTCTAACATTTCTGAAACAAGTATTCGCCCTGTTCTCCAACGTGAACGTCTGGTCGAATGTGCGCGCTCGTCTTTAAACATGTGTGGAGACGATCGGAAACTGATTTTGGAGCCCATTGTCACAGGAGATGAAACAATGGTTCTTTATTATGATTCTCTATCCAAAAAGGAGTTGATGGAATGGCGGTGACCCGATGAACCTTGTCTCAGAAAGGCATTTTGAGGGAAAATCTTTAGATTATTTTTAGTAGGGTATAGAATTATTAATTGATCGTTGTAATAAATGTATTGAAGGGGAGATTACGAGGGCTGTCTAAAAAGTGTCCGACCTTTGGCCGGGAAAAATATATTACTTATATCACGGGATTGGGAGCTAATCCTCTTGAAAATAGGCCCCTTGCGCCTCCACAGACAGATCCTTCCATTGCCGATAATACTTCTGGAAGGCTTCTTTTGGAATGGTGTTCGTCTCCCTCTTCGCGTTTTGCATTATCTCTTCTCTACTCTCAAAACGAGATCCTTTCAAGGGCGTCTTCAATTTCGGAAACAACCAGAAATCGCAAGGAGCCATATCTGGAGAGTAGGGAGGTTGGGAGACGACTGGAATTCCATGTTTTGCCAAGAAAGTCTTGATCAGATGCGATGAATGAGCCGGACCATTGTCATGATGCAACTGCCAGTTTTGCGCTGTCCAGAGGTGTGGTCTCTTGCGCCGAACAGCATCACGGAGTCGGCGCAGAACTTCTTGATAGTATTCTTTTGTCACTATGGTGCACAATTCCATGGATATCAAAGGACACAGTTAGCATCACCTCGATTTTGCTTTGCACCTGTCGCGTTTTCTTCGGCCTTGGGGACCCGGGACGCTCCCAATGCGACGACTGTGATTTTGTTTACATGTAACATATGAAGGATTACTGTTCTGCTAGTAGTGGACAATTTGCACAAATTGTAAATGTAGATGAATGTTCGTCACAGACAGGCTTTTGTGCACATAACTTGCGAGGGTTTCTTTTTTGCTTTTGGGGGATCCCTGGCAAATATGACAAGAATCAACTAGAATTTTTCAACCGTTGTTAAGTCGATCATGGTGCAGTTAGCGTAAAAGTAGCTACAGTAGCACAGTTGAAGTTTCAGCCCACGCTTGCATCATCCTCTAGGCTTTTCTGATCTTCTTCCCCTTCTTCGCTTTTTTCAATTGCAATCAACTGAAAGTATTATTGTAGTTTCTGTTAAAATGCGCAACATTGCATATGAGGAAAGGAAAGATATTCCACTACTGGATCATGAAGTAGAAGCCATTATTGAAATAAATAATATGCCACCAATTGGGGATGACTAAAGTATACCGTTCAGTAATTAAGCAAAACAGCATTTAGTAACAAATTATTTTCAAAATGTGATACATGCATAACGTTTATATATACATACTGAAATATCTTTCTCGGGGGTTTTACTCAAATTTTGTTAAATTTTCTAATTTAACTCTGATAAATGATTTTTGTAGGTTCGGGGGTATCCCTAGATACCCTTGCGGCAATTTTAGAATGAATTTCCAACTTAGTAAAATCAAATTAACGAATTTTAAGATTTTTAAATTAACTAACCTTTAAACTTTCGAACGAAGCCAATGTATATAAACCGTCTGTTTATATACCCACCACAGGAACTACCTGCTCTGGATATTCAACCCTATTTACTTCTCTAATAATGACTTTGAATACACAACGAACACTTATCTTTGGATTGGATTCAAGACAAACTTTGATTCAACCAAGGCCGAATAAAGACCGGCGATTGTTTTCTTTCACAGCCAATTTTGATAATTTACCAAAATAGAAACTAACTTTTCGATGACTTTCAATCAAATGATATTAGCACACGAGAACGAATGCAGTGACTTAACCAGGAGGTTGTTTGTTGATGATTCTGTGGTCCGAATTGTCACCAACAAGCTTTAAAATAGAAAATCCACTGCTAATTTAAAGAAACCTTTCAGATAAAGATTTTAATTGATGAAATATTATCTGTTGTGCTTTGCAATTTACGCTGTTGCTTATTCCAGACGATTTTTACATTAATTTGGAAGAAATAAGTGAATAGAAAATTAATAAACGAGTAGATTAGTCCATGATACCCCACACTCGTCATTATGTGGACCTATAATTAAATTCTACTGTCCTCGCCCCAAGGACGGTTGGCTGAGGGGGGAATGGTAACGAAGAATTTTCCAATTATCCCCGCAAGAGGGATATTTGGTTGCCAACGAGTGGCCATACTGACATTTGGTCAGTACCGAAGTGACAACCGAGAGAAGTTGTTGTTGTCGTAAATACAACGTTGAACATAACATAACAATACATAAAAATAAAGAACGAATTATTATATCCGCCTAAATTTATTTTTGGGTTTATCATGAGATATTTTCTAAAGATGTTTGTTTTATTTTTTTTTTAATTCATTTTTTAATTTTTTCGGAGCTTCTTTGAGCTAACCTCATCTTTTAAAATACTGAGTTTCATTCCATGCTCACTGCAGATGTATTCCAGATGCTGCATTTTTACATTCTATAGTAAATCTTCTACATGAAATGAGTCAGACGGTAACATTTACATTATCAATTTTTAGCTTTCTCCCTATTAGTTTTTTAGTTCGAGTGTTTTTGTTTATAAAATTGGATCCTGATGTCATGCACACTGCGTCTTACATTAACCAACCCCTATTTGCAACCGTTTGAAAGGTCCCAATGGTGTAATAGCAGATATTCTGCTTAGCTGCAATTAATTAATTACATCTGTTTATATTGATCAAACTGTTATTGGTGGTATTTGGGTGCTTTCTTTGTTGACAAACCCAAAAGTTATAATTTATATCATTAATTAAACCTTGAATATTTTTATATATTTATTTTGAACAGTTTATAAAAATACAAAGTTTATATAATACTTTTATTTACCAGTGCATTACATGAATCTTATCAAATACCCTCCTTTGCGATAATCTAGTCGGGGTACATACGTTTTACAAAGAACCACCCCCTCCTACAAGAAAAGAATAAACAGGCATAGCAATCTGTCTGGCGTCGGTAAAAATTAAAGAATTTCCATCATTCTGTGAACAAATCAGAGACTTGTTTAGTGAGTGTAAACATCCACGTTATGTTTGTATTTGTAGGCGCACTATTGGTGTAAGATGTCGGTGCTGACTGTGTGGGTTATACCCTACTAAATTCTTAGTCACTTCCCTTTCTGTATGATATGAGCATAATGTATTCGATGTACGAGGATGGTGTAAAAAGTCGGTGGGACGAAAATAAAAGACCGAACTTTGCAATTTGGAATTATTGTTTAATTTTTGTAATATAGTCCTGTGGCGCCTCGATAGATTTGCGAAGGCGCGGATTCAAAATTTGCCCATCGTTGTGTGTTACACAGTTTCTACTAATTTTTTACATTGATTCAGTAGACATTATTGGTTGTAAATTTACCTTTAAATATGATGTATTGTGTGTATTCGTGTTATATATACCTCATGATCTAGGTTATCAGGACTTCGAGACATTCTTCGATGAATTTGAGCAGTTTCTTTCCAACTTCTCCAATATTTTCCTTGTTGGGGATTTCAACTGTGCCTATTTCTGCACCAACGAGATTAATGATTTCAAGTCCAATGTAACTAATAATTTACTTAGCTTCTGTGACTTGGTTCAGCACAACTCTGTACATAACAATTTAAATCGGCTACTTGATCTTGTTATTGCTAATGTCCCCTGCGACGTTGTAAGAGATTTCTCGCCTCTAGTGTCCGAGGATACTTACCATCCCGCTCTTTTGATAGATATATCTACTGGCTTTGCCTTACCGTCGAACTTCCCTAAGAATACTTCATGGACGTATAACTTTAGAAAAGCGAATTTTCCATGTTTATATCAAGCAATGTGCGATGTGAATTGGTCCGTTTTAGACAGCTGCTCCGATGTAAATACCGCATACGACATGTTTTACACAACCCTTTATTCTTTACTTGATATCCATGTTCTCATATTTTTCCCTAGAAAACGAACTTATCCTAAATGGTATACACCTGAAATAATAAATAACATCAAATTGAAATCTAATTTCCTCCGTCAGTACCGACGTTTCGGGTGCGCTGCTTCATTGCGGCAGTTTAGAGAACTTCGTAGTGTTATAAAAGGACAAGCAGCAGAAGCCTATTCCAACTATCTTAATAACGTTCAACGTGATATTCCTAACAATCCTACGAATTTCTGGTTATTTAGTCGCGATAAAAAGCAAAGGAGTCGCATTCCAGGTAATATGGTTCTAGACAATACACACCTCAATAATTACCAGGAAATCGTCGACGCGTTTAGGACATACTTCAGTGGTGTTTTCACCGATCCTTCATCTGCCAACATTCCTCAAGTTGGATTTAATGGTTCATTTTGCATAAACATTACTGAATTTTCTGAGAATTCTATTTTGCTTTCCATAAATAAGCTAAAGAATAGTCACAGTTCTGGACATGATCAAATTCCCTCGTTTTTTATTAAAGATTGTAAACACCTATTGGTACATCCTCTTTTCAAAATCTTTAATTTAGTCTTGAAAACTTCACTTTTTCCCGATTTATGGAAGGTTGCACGCATTGTACCCATATTTAAATCCGGAGACGCGGCTGACATATCCAACTATCGCCCAATAACTATTTTATCGAATTTTGCCAAAGTGTTTGAACAATGCTTATACACTGCTATTTATCCTTGCGTTAAAAACAGCATTTCTTGCCAACACGGCTTTACTGAGAAAAGATCTACTACAACTAATCTATGTCGGTTCACTCAGTTTTTATCTCATGCTATAGATTCTCGCGTGCAAGTTGATGTCTTATATACCGATTTTGCCAAAGCATTTGACCGCCTTGACCATTCTTTAATTCCATATAAGCTTATGTCTTTTGGGTTTAGTGAATCGCTTGTGCACCTGTTTCAATCATTTTTGTTCAATAGACTTCAATATGTTTTTTATAATGGCTTCTGCTCTCGTCAATACATTGCCTCTTCGGGAGTCCCTCAAGGGTCTAATCTTGGACCTTTGATTTTCAACTTATTCATTAACGATATAAGTACATGTGTATCGTCTAGTGCATTACTATTCGCTGACGATTTGAAGCTATATCGTAAGGTGTCCTGTTCCGAGGATTGTTACTTCTTGCAGAGCGATCTTAGGAATATTTCTAAAGGGTGTACATCAAACAATCTACCTCTGAATATCAGCAAATGTAAAGTTATTTCCTTCACACGTGCATCTACGTCAATTACTTTCAACTATGAGCTTAATCAAGTTAACATCGAACGTGTCGAACTAATTAAGGATCTAGGGATTTTGTTTGATAGCAAACTCACTTTTGCGCAACACATTATCAGTATCTCCCATGCGGCTAGAAGATCTCTTGGCTTTATTGTTCGAAATTGCAGATAATTTACCAATGAGATAGCTTTGAAATCTTTGTACTACGCTCTTGTTAAATCCCGTCTGGAATACGCGTCCATCATATGGTGCCCTTACTATTTAACGCATAAACGCCAATTGGAATTGGTCCAACGCAGATTTGCTAAACTCCTCTGGTTCCGGCAAGACGGAGTGTACCCACCGAGAGGCGTTGATCATATCTTACCGGTTTGGTGTTTCTCTGGAAATTGTGTAATAGCATTGACTGCTCTGCACTACTTCAAAAATTACAATTTATAATCCCACGCTCTGGTGTCCGGTATTCGAATACGTTTTATCTACCGTTTCCTCGAACAAATGCTCTTTTAAAATCATCTATTTATGTGACTTGTACAAACTTTAATCTCATATCTTCGCAATGTGATATTTTTCACGATACTTTACATACAATAAAGATTTTTTGTAACTTGTTACTCTTACTTGTTTTTTGTACTCGTTTTGTAATTTGTTTAATTAATTACTTGTCCAGTAATTGGAATTTTCTCTATTGGGCAATAAAGCTTATTATTATTATTATTATTATTATTAAAAGATTCGCGTAGTATTCAACTCTGATGCCATGCAAATGAAACAATCACCGTTTTTTCTAAAGGAAAAGAGCCACTGTGTCGTCACGGTTAGACATTGTTTCATTTGTTGAGATAAATCAATGCTTAAAATCAATCTTGTTTTACTTAAAAACATTCTAAATACTAACCACTTAAATCTAAAAACTACTTTCGAGAGGTTATTAATAAATCTTTTTTTGATACTAAATGCATACTTTGCTTAAGTTTGTCGTGGATTTCATGGTTTGTTACATTGTTAAGGAATTTAATTTTCTTATAAAAGAAATTGCATTAAAAATTAATAAATAGCAGGACAACATTTGGCTTAATATCGCCATTTCATTCTCAATACATCCTGGTTAGAGGGTTTACCATGTACCAGGGGTCACGCTGGAAAAACACACCAGGATAGGGTCAGACAAAGGCAATTCTATCAACTTCTCCAACACTATCTCCCAGCAGATAAGCTTTCAGGATACTAGCAAAGCTACTAGTAGGAAATGCAACTCTAGAACTTTACTTATACATATAAACTAGCAACAGTCGAACATCAACTCTCCTGTCTAGGTTGAGAAGATCTAGAGACGGAACATGCGTAAGTACGATCATAAAGTTCTATGCAGTCGTGAGCGGAACTCGACCTAAAAGGCGTTATTTCTTTCCAGGTATAACATAAGGCCTCACAATAAGCAGATGTTTATAATATAAACACATGTATTGTAATGCTATAAAACGAGCAGTAATTTGATTTATAGAAATTAATTAATTAAATTTTCCGGTCGTAAGGTCCGGGAGTGTCCCTAGACATTCTTTCGTCAGTTTAAATTAAAAATAAATACCAAATATTTACGTTTTAGACCTTCTAGACCTGGAAGGGGTTGATGCGCAGGTAGCCTGTACCGTTAGGGAGAGGGGAGAACCGACCGCAATTCTCTCGGGTCCCTTTAGTATCAAAAGAAACCATGAGAGAGAAAGAAGTGCATGTCTTCGTGGAGCAGCGAATTATTATTAAGTTTTTGGCCAAGGAGGGGGTGAACCCAACCGAAATTTTGCGGCAATTACAAACATAGTTCGGGGACAACACCCTGTCAAGAACCCGTGTGTTTGCATGGCATAACAAATTTTCTGGAGGGCGTGAAAAGGTCGAGAACGAGAGTCAAGATCGCCGCCAAAGGACAAGTGTGACCGAATCCAACATCGAGGCGGTCCGAAACATTATAGAGGGAAATCGGCACATAACTGGAACTACTGGATGCCGCGAAATTGTCATTTTGAAGGAAAAGGAAGAGGCAATCGGCCAGAAGTGTCATTCTTCTGCATGACAACGCCAGGCCTCATGTAGCTAACGCCACGATGCAAAAAGTGGATGGATTAGGATGGAAAACGCTGGAACATCCACCCTATAGTCCAGACTTGTTACCTTGTGACTTCGATCTCCTCGACTCCTCAAACAAGCGCTTGGAGGCCAGCGTTTCGACGACAACGAAGTGGTGGAAGCGATTGTGCTCCAATGGCTGTGTGAAATGATAGTATAAACTGTCCTCTACCCACTGATATAATCACTTTTCCACATAATTGCCATTAACAGCAATATATTTACGCCAACGTACTACGAGTTGCACAAATCTGCCACGGAAAAAGTCTGAAGTCTTCGCACGGCACCATTTCCGCACATCCGTTATCACCTCTGCATCCGAAGAAAAATGTTTGCCCTTGAGATGTTCCTTAAACTTCGGAAGGAGGAAAAGTCACAAGGCGCAAGATCTGGGCTATAAGGTGGATGAGGTAAAACGTCATGAAACTCAAGCTTCAGATTTGTTAGCGTGTTAACATATCCTTCGGAGTTGACAGTACAGCCACGCTCCAAAAATTCAATATGAACGATGCCATCGCAATCCCAGAAAACGGTAATCATGACTTTCCCGGCAGATGGAAGAAGCTTTGAATTTTTTCGGTTGTGGCCAACCCTTATGACTGTACTCCATGGGCTGACGTTTCATTTCAAGGTCGTAATGATGTGCCCACGACTCGTCGCCGGTCACAATTCTGTGGAAAAAAGCATCACCTTCTGCCTAATATCGAATTAAGACTTGTTCGCAAATTTCGATACACCTCGGCGGTAAGTCTTCCTGGTAGAAATACCGGTCCAATTAGCCAGTCACCCACAATTCCTAACCAAACGTTCAACGAAAACTGATGTTGAAAACGATCTTCAAGTACCTCATGTGGATTTTCTTCAGCCCACACATGGTTATTGTGAAAATTCCTTATTGCATTTCTTGAGAAATTCGCTTCATCGGTAAAAAAAATCAGTGTCAGTAGTTGAGGGATTTGAATCAATGTGTGTAAAAGTCACTGACAGAATGCAATCCGTGGAGGAAAATCAGCAGGAAGAAGTGCCTGAACGCGTTGTATGTGGTATGGGTACAACAAATACTCCCTAAGAATTTTCCAAACGGTCCCATTACTTACATTCAAAGTATTTGCAATTTTTCGAGTAGAAGTACCTGGATCTTCCTCTATCATATCCAGCACATTCCCTTCTATTTCTACCGTTCTTACTGTCATTGGCCTTCCTAGTCCTCCACTTCGTTTTTACAATTTTTTTAATATTCGGTAAGTCCAGTGTTGTACGCCATATTTTTATTTCGGCTACATTAATAATTTCAAAAATATTAAAATTGGTTTTGTCGAAAATTTTCCTCGCCCTGTATCTTCAAAACAAAGGGGCTTTTCATAAGTCATAAAAGTACAAAATATTCTTGGAATAGTTCATGGAATAACCTCTTGAATTTTTGCCGTATGTTTAATAAACACCCTGTATATTAAAGGTACTGATGTTGAAACCTGCAATCGTAATATCGACTAATAAGAATTGTTAAAAATTTAATAACTCGAGCCAAACCACCTTCTTAATAAATGAAATTTATTCCTTATGGGAAAAAATATTTTGGTCAACGTTTTTAACTCTCTCTGAGCAGTTGCGGCACCCACTTCGCGGATAACTTGTTCGTGGTCAATTCATTATTCAACACACATTCATTCGAAATGCTTACAATCTATCTTTAATTTATGGTTTAGTGACAGATGGCAGGCATTCAGTATAATGAACGCCTGAAATCTACCACTGAAACGAACGCCAAGGAATGCACTCTGCAGAGTGGCGCTTATAGAGTCATATCTGAATATGTGAACCTATTTATTTAACAGTGGTAAACGAAGATGCCGAATCTGTTAGACTGTCCTTCATCCCATTATGAACACTGGTCTTTGATAAGTTTTTTAAAAGAAAGAGCTGCTTAATGATAGCAGGAATTTCAACACTATCCATTTTGTTAAATGCTCCGACATTTGAATTCTTTTGTGTTTTATTGAAGACCTGTTAATTACTAAGTAATTTGTCATCATTATCATTCTTAATCGGGGAAAATTATTTATTTCTACGTATTTATGGGTTATTACTAAGGAAAATGTAATACGATAAATACAGCTAACCAATTCACATTCTCCGAAGCACATGAACTCATTCGTTACGGTGATTGTTAGTGTTTTTATTACTACGCATTTAGTAGTTAATAAACATTTAAAGTACGCAATGTTACGTTCTCCAGACGACACCTGGCTCTGACAGATATCCAGATAATGAATGCTTAACCGTAAAGATGCAATAAAATTCAGAACAATAGCTGTACCATTCCCAGGTTCTTGACGATTACATATACCGACGTTTCTTTTCATCATTCGCATACCATCGCACAGCATAATGTAATAATTAACTTGTTCGATGAAAAATTGTTTGCAATTAACAACCTGAAAGTCTACAAGCTCCTTTAGTTGGTTAATGTCATGTAAATTAATGACTAACTTGTATGTCTTATGTTAATGGAGAAAGTACACCAAGTGATTGGCGGTCGCATATATTTCTTACTTTAAATTTTAAACAATTCCAAGATCCCATCTGTTGCTCAGACTTCTGTAGGCATCATCGATAAGCCAACGAAAACATTGATTTAAAACGTATTTTATAGTATTATATTATATAGGTGACAATGAAAAAAGTACAATGCATTGTACTGTACGATAGCTAAGCTCAAAATAAGAAACCATCATCTATAAACATGGGTGTAAAGGTTTCTGAGTTATCAGATGTTTGTGGTCCTTTCCTGTTTTGTTAAAGGGTTTTATTGTTTAGTTTTTGATTTGTTTCGTATTAGAATGGTGCTATACACTTTTCTAAAGTGCAGGGACATGACATGTGTTATGGCGGGGCTCGCTTAAATTCCAGCGAAGCTTAGACACTTTATAGAGAAAAGTATCCTTGACAGCCAATTCCAAGTGTAAGAACATTTATTGATGTTTACCGACGATTGGGAAAAGATGGCTGCTTTAAAAAAAGGGAAGTTGACAGTGGGGTCCAAAGAACTGTCAGCTACTTTGCACTTGGTTCATAATATCCAAGAATTAGGACTGAGAAAATAAGCTCAACTATGCAAACCGTAAGCCGTGAGTCTGTAAGGCAAGCCCTGAGAGAACAGATTCTTATTGTGGTAAGCAGCTCTCCCGTCCTGAGTTTTTCACTCATAGAGATTTTAGAATTGTTGATTAAAACAATTTAGATAATACGTTTTACATTCATAACATTAACCTAAAGAGTTTATTTTTTAATTCTCTTCTTACATCCACTTTTAATATTCATCATCCCATTAGAACGACCAAACGTAGAAGACCTCACGCTTTGTGGTTAACTGAAAACATCAACAAAGTTCCTTATTTCCTTGAGAGATATGGCAACATCTAAATACAAGAAAACTGGTATGCCGAAGTATTGGGAATATTATAAGGAGCTTGAAGAAAAAGCATTTTACAAGTATTAGTTTAACAGATCAAATACTTCTGCTTTGTGGAAGATTCGAAGATCTTTGAATGTGGCAAATCCAAGAAAGCCTTTTTTACCACCTAAATTATTAGATGCCAATTAAATTAATGAGTTTCTTGCTACATCTATTCCGCAGAATACTATTGTTGACGATGTTCTTATAAGTTTTTTAATTCCTACACTAGAAACTCTAAGGAAGACTTTTTCAGATTTTTTCTTATATATATAGAAACTATGACTAGAATTATTAGCTGTCTGAGTAGTAGGTCATGCCGTTCGGAGAAGACTAGCATTAATATACTTGCCGCCCATTTATTATTAAGTACATATTACATATATTACATATATTACATATATTAAACTCTTATCTGCTTACTGGTGAGGTACCTGACGTCTGGAACATGCTCTGGTAGTGCCTCTTCTAAAAAATAAGGATCTGAAAAGCTATTCTAATCTAAGACTAATCAGTATTCAATCAGGCTTCTCTCGCTAAAGTTCTGGAAAAGATGATATATCTAACTTCAGGACTATATGCAGAAATCAAACATTTTGCCTAACCATGAATAGGCATCGCCGCTGTGAGACTGCTCTCCTGGCGACATATTAGAGGCTACCGACTGGGGTGAGCTGAGTATCCTTGGTTTGCTTGATTTTAGCATACATAGAAAAAGAAGTTCTTAAATCAAACAAATATATAATCTTTAAAATTATTTAATTAATTCAACAAAGGTTTATTTGACTGAAAGCATAATTTTTAAGAACAACAAATTAAATTTGTTTGAATGCAGAAATGTTTTTATTTGACATAATTTTGTTGAGGCAAAAAAATATGTTAGAATCGTGCGCTTCACGCGTCGTCGGCAATTTCCGTTGCGTAAACGCAATCGTAGTTCTAGTTTAGATTATGTGAGATGGTGGTTCCCAAGCGGTGAGATGTAAATGAAGAAAATAATAAGTAAGATAGTGGATTTATACGTTTTTATCATTGGATAACTAACGTTAAAATTTCTATATAAAAAAAATAACAAGATAGTTGCCACAGATTGGTAAATATCAGAGTTCCTTTTTGTATTAGAGATTAGCGAAAATTACAAAAATCTCGCCGATATCTTTTTCAAGGCCAGTAACACCAATGTTAGCAGCTTAAATAAATTGCGATTTAACTCACCACACATTTAACAATGCTTTGATTTTTTCGTTTTCATATTTTGTAACTAATTGTTGGTATATTTCCTCCTTTTTTTTTGATTTAATATTGTTAAAACCAGGTTACAACTTCGACATCGAGACCTAACCTAACCTGACCTGATTTACTTTACAGGTTCCTGGGAAATGTGAGTAATCTGGAAGAAACTTTAAGGAAATATGTAAGATTTGTGACTCATCGTTTTTGTTTGCGACCACGTAGATCTTTAGTAAGGCCTCGATACCACCTTAACGTAATGGTGGAAGTTAATGATATTTTAAGGAGCTGAGGCTTATTTACAAGAATAAAAGCACCATGTCACTACAAAATGAAGATTAATTTTCGGCATTGTACTTGTTCGGTTTTAATAGTAAAATAAAACCAAATTTAAACAAAAAAAAACCTTCTGTCTACTCGACGTGCAAGGCGCAGATCAGGAGAGTCGAGTTGTGGATCTCGTGGGATCACGTTGTTACTGGCGTTCCGCTTTACGAGTTTTTGGCAAGATACACATGTGGAAGAGGGCCCTCTCGTCGTAGCTCGACTTCATGCGGTGAGTTAAACAGAAGTAATTTAATTACATGTTTTGCGGTTCATAAATACCGAAATTTTTATTTCATACAGTCCACTATATTGTGCACACACAGTACCTATTCTTTATGTACTTTTGCTAGTTTATCCAAAATGTTAATAAAGGTTTTCGAAAGATTGTGTATTTTTAATACATTGTTACCTTATGTGCTCATAAATGGATGCTTTCTTCCCAAAAAGAAGAAAGCATCTGTCGTATTAACTAACTGACTAATTCTAGTAAAGTAATAATACAAACAGAATAATATATTGGTCAAAGTAACAGCATGCTTTAAACCACAGAAATATTTTGTTAAGCAAATACATATTTATCTAACCTTTTAGTGGCAAACGTTGCCAAAATGGGAACTTACTAAAAAATCGATTTTTTATTGAATTAATAATATTATTTGCATACATTTTTTGTAGTTAACAATCAGACAAGTTTTCATCTATGTATATTTTAAAACATATCAAAGTTTTATGCATATAACATGATTAATTCAATAAAAAATAGATTTTTTAGTATGTTCCCATTTTGGGAAAGTTCGCCATTAAAACAATATTTGTTTCAAACTGACGAAATTCCTTAAAAGAAAGAACTGTATTGTTGAATTAAACACATTACATATATTAAATCAAACAGGTATATTTTCAAGACAAACTTGAGGTTATTTGTTTCAAGAGATCATATGTTTGAATCAAACAACGATGTGAAAAAAATATTTCTTTAAATTAAAAAAATACATCTTTGTCGCCATTTAAAATTACGATTTAGTTGACTGAATGCGTATTTGTTTGAGTCAAGAACTTTTTTTTCTCTGTGCAGAGCGTTGGTACTGAACCATGAGGTGTTGATCGCGATACTGGGCTATGTCCGCCTGGACTATACAGTCATAAATTTATTTTGCAGCTTCTTAACTGACAGATCTCAGTCTATAGCGCTATGTGGCAGCCTTTCTGAAAGTATTGGCACAGGTAGGGGCGTTCCTCAGGTCCCTTCTCTTAGCGCCCCTTCCTTTATACACCTGTAGGTTGTTCAATAATATCAAATTTGATAAAATCACAATGTACGCCGACGACTCTCAACTGTTATTTTCATTCTTTTCAAAAGATTTCGCTGAGGCCATGGAGAGGCTTCAAGAGAATTTAAGGTTAGTGTTAGACCTCATTTATATATTAGCGAGAGTAAGAGTGCCGTGATGCTTTTTGGGAGGCGTGGATTGGTGGGCTTATTTCGCGATCTTGTACATATGTCTTTGAGCAATACTGTATTATTTTTAGATAATTCTTTTCGATTTCGTTAGCAAGTTTTTACAAAGCGCTTACATTGCCTTGAAACTCTTGTATCCGCATCGCGCATATACGTATAAAGGAAGAAAATGTCTAGCTATACGAAAAAGCGTACATGCGACAACGGTAAACGCGAATAGGTAATTCATCACAAGTGGAGGGGTTAGCGGCAATCGACGGCTTATTAGTTTCGTTTAAGCTTCGTAGCAACAACAAAATAAATATGCGAAACTCTCATTTCCAGGCAATCATAACTTCAAATTATTACGTGCGTTCTTGCACACACTACATCCCAACATTGTCAGAAGCGTACTAGCGCGACCCACATAGAATTGATCGGGTTCCACTCAATCCCCTCGTCGCTCTCTCGCCGGACATATATAAATACAAGTAATTTCACATTTTCCTAATGTGTATACATACCTCACGAAATTAAATTTATTCTATGTAATTCTCTCGTGCTCTCACAGTTTTCTCAGCGTGTTACAGTTTATTGGCTATGTTTAGACACAATATCAAGAATTTTACCATATTTCTGCCACTCTTACTAACTCAAGACAGTTGAATATGCATAACCGCTATTAGCTTCATACTGCCTCCTTCAGTCACTCCATTATTATCTCCAGTATCTTCCCAGTTACCTGCATCGCAAAATTGTATTTCGTTGTGATATACGCAAAACAAATATTCGTAGCAGGGGTTTGATCACACCACTTCAACATTCCACCGCCCAATTTGAAAGAGCTTTCTTGTTTTTGATACATTGTACACAAAGGTGTACAATGAGATTCCTGAACATCTGGAATCAGTACCTTTAACTAGTTTTAAAACCTTAAGTTTATACGTGCATGATTGTATATGTTTACTTCCATATGTACGTCACAGAATTAGACTTGGTTAGTGTTTAGGCATTTTTCAGCAATACTTCGCAATTGCATTTTTCTTTAAATTTTTGCATTCAAGGTTTCCAGCGGAAGAATGGAGATAGGTTCACTTGACCCAAACTGCGCCTTGAGATATCTCCTTGCTTTTGTTCTATATTCGCTGTTTGCAATTGTATATAGAGTGCGACCTCGATAATCCGAATCTTCATTAAATCGGATTCTTTGATAATCCGGCCAAGCACTTCAATTACATTGCTGAGTTCATATAAGTAGTGTGTGCCTTTGCTTTGACTGCTACATATCGTGTCTAAGGATTATGTAATTGTTTAGCTGTTTTTGTTACATAGTATGTACATACGTGTTATCTTGTGCTACATAAGTAAATGTACATAAATACATATAAACATTTTTTTACATACATATATTAAAATGCCTCCTCCTAAAAGAAAACATACTGCGCTGTCAAAAATCCGATATAATAGAAAGACTAGTCCGTGGTGAAAGTGGAAAAGTGTTGGCAAATTAATACGGGGTAGGAACATCGACAATTTCGGACACAAAAAAGAACAAAGACAAAATCAAAGGGTATGATATATTTTAAAGGCCATTGTGAACTTTTACTATCTAGTGTAATTTCTTTTAGATTTATTGCCAAATGTGATTCCGTTCTCGACCTCAGAAAAACATTACGAAAAGCCGAATACCCAAAAATGGAAACTCGTTTGTATGCATGGTTTTGTACACAACGATTTCCTTAGACATTTTATCTACCAAATCACCGCAGTTTTATTCTGAAATCTATGGAAATGATAATTTTAGAGCTAGCAGGGGTTGGATTTCTAATTTCAGAAAAAGGCATGGCCTGCGTTCTTTAAAAGTGTGTGGCGAAATACTATCTAATGATCAAAGTGCTGTCGATTCCTTCCTAAGTGCATTTGCAGAGAAGATTAAACAATTAAATCTCGCACCTACTCAAATATACAACGTACATGAATCTTTGTATTGGAAAAACACAAAAATTAAAGCTGTTGGTGAAAGGAAAGGCAAAAAATCCTAGGGCATTTAAAAATGTGAACATACCTGTTGAATACAAATCATCTACCAATGCATGGATGACTACGGCAATTTTTTTAGATTGGTTTGATTGTTCATTTATTCGTCAAGTTAGAAGTCATTTAAGAAGTCTCAATTTAACTGAAAGAGCCCTGTTAATCGTCGATAACTCCTCGAGCCATGGAACCATAGAAAATTTGACTAGTAAGGATGGACAATTTACAACGTTATTTCTTCCACCTAATTGTACAGCACGTTTGCAACCTCTAGATCAAAATGCCATTGGACTGATCAGATTATTTTATTGGGAAAGTCTTTTAGCCCAGATTTTTTGAGGGACGGTGTATGTCTACTATACAATACTTGGGAAAAAGTCTCCCCCGAAGTCTTGCAGAAGTGCTGGCACAAAATTATGGCTCATGTAGCAAATAACAACCCAGACACTGAATATGATGCTGAAGATCTAATTCCTCTGAGTGAATTGCGGCTTTCCTTGGCTGAAGAGGTAACAGATGTTTCGGATATGCTCAATATTCTCACTGAGCAATATATCACGAACGCAGAAATACGTAACTGGCTTGAAAATGATGAAGATTTATTACCACTGGAAGGCATAGACGCTACAGATGAACGCCATGATAGTAGTGACAGTGAAGGTTCAGAGTTAAATAATACAAACCAGACTGTTAAAAATGACGAGGCAGTTCAAAGCTTCAATGTGTGCATAAAGTGGGTAGAAGAAGGTAATACCCCACTACATGATGTTCTTGTACTTCAAAGATTAAAAGAAAGGGCTTTTATAATGAACCAGAAAAACATTAAGCAAACAAAAATTAAATTACTTCACAAAACAATATAAAATTTAATAAGCATGCTTCTGTTTTACATATTTTTTTGTTTATGTACTATTTTCTAGTTGTTTTGTATTAAATGTTTCAATTTTCAATAAACGACTGTCCTGTTTCTGTAATCCGAATCATTTACTAAAAAAAAATAAAGTATTATTATTATTATTATTATTATTACGTCTTATAAACAACTTCTGCCATTACTACTTCTCCTCTCTCCCCCTACCGTTTGCTAGATTTTCTATCCCTCAATCCCACACTCCTAGACTCGACATATCAGGGCATTATTTAGTATCCTATACATTAGAAACAGACAAAACAATCTTTTAAAAAGTTTAGTTATCGTTCGGCAAACAATTACGTTACTAATATTTATAGCAAATTGAGAATAAAAAAACGGCAGCTTAAATTAGTTTAGTTTTTCGTAGAACATACTGATTAAAATTCAAACTCAATTCTATCTTTGAAATAGCCAATTTTCGGTCCTATGTTCACTTTGTGTAATATTTTCTACATACATACATATGTAATAGTATTCTAACTAAACTGGATAGAAAATGATATACGTATGCTTCGCGAATTACGAAGCAAAATGGAATAGGTGCGAACACCTCTACCGGTTGCGTTGAAAATCTGTCTTTGATACTTACCAATTTGAACAACTGGACCGAAGACGTTCACGTTATCTTCGAGCGAGCAGTTCCATCGCATATGTTGGAACTGATGTTTGCATTCGATGAGTGCTTGTTGCGCTCCTATAGCGACGACATGCATGTGATCTTGATACAAGTGACAGAGACGACTCTGTCCCGAGCTCAGCCCCGGAATGAACTCGCAGCCTGGCGTCCGATCTGTATGCATCAGTTCATTTAGCATTCCCATTCGTCTGGAAAAGAAGAGAAAGAAATGAAAACATATCGCCAACATTACGCGTTGTATATCTCTCCGAGTTTCATTAATATCACGCGCATCATCTATTCGTCCGACGCTAATTAGATGCGGAAACTGACAAATAAGTAGATTAAGATTATAATCAAAGGACGGGTTGCGGTTCTAATGACGAGGAATGAAATAATTTAACTAAATCTATAGGCCGCGATATGTTCCTACACACATTCATACATATGTATGCCTCTGGAAGATTAAAGGCTGAATTAAATAGATACATACATGATTAATATCAATCAACGATCGACACTGAATAAGAAATACTGCGACGAATAATTTGCTACTTCCCTCGTTTGCAACAAGATTTATTAAAATCGCTAATTATAGAAATATCTACAGCAAAAACAGATTAACAATCTTGTATACTTTCATGAAACGTATTTACTTATACGAGGTAACTTAAGTACTACAACTCTAAAGAAAGCTTGCAACGCTTTTTTGAAAGAAAGAGTCTCTATCTATAGGCAAGATTTAGTAGTAACTACAATTCTACACGTTCAACAGGCTTTCCAGAATATTTTGATGAAAAAAGTGCATAGTAAAAAGTTCCTAGTTAACTTTATAATTGCAGCAAAGCTGTGGTGACTAAAAAATATCAGTCTATTTTTATAAATTAAAGTATTGTTGAAATGAAATAATTGTCAAAACCTTGAAACAATAACAACTTTGCCTTCTACATGAATCTAAACTACTGAAAAAAAAATGAAGGAGTCAACATTTTCAAAATTAATAAATTATATGAATCAAAAAACCTGCTGTCAAATATGATAATATTTGTTGAATTTTCTCCATTTGTTTTAAGACGGTGCAGTAGTGAAGCTGCTTTATATAAAAATCAAAGTGGATTTTAAGATCAAAGGCTTAATGTTTTTGTGTGTTCTGTGACATTTTGCTGTGTATTCGTTTTTACTTGATATTGATTATATTGAAAAATAAGATGAGACGTCACTTAACAGAGAGTGAAGCAATTCAAGCAGCTACCTTACTCAAAGACAGCAGAATTCAGCGTTAGGTTGGTGAACGCCTTAATGTTGCATCAGGTGTAATTTGGAGACTGTGGAAACGATATCGCGAGACTGGACTTGTTACGAGAAGACGTGGACATGGCCACCCAAATTCTTCTCAATCATACATCAACAGCACGGGCTCTGCAAAATGACCACTCTGTAGCAAGGGGTGTACATGTTTCAGACCAAACTGAGAAATCGGTTGCGAGAGGCCAATCTACGCAGCAGAAGGTCAGTTAAAAGAACAAAGCTTACAAGAAACCATCGAGATGCGAGAATGGTGTTTGCTCGAGAACATC
The DNA here is from genome assembly GCA_029619315.2 of Dynastes maya. Classification (NCBI taxonomy): domain Eukaryota; kingdom Metazoa; phylum Arthropoda; class Insecta; order Coleoptera; family Scarabaeidae; genus Dynastes; species Dynastes maya. The sequence goes on along the minus strand of JAROYE020000003.1, from coordinate 51,063,143 downwards.
AACGTCGGCAATTAAGGCACTGGAGTCAAATAATATTTTCAGACGAACCCCGGTTTAAACTATGGGTAAATGATGGACGGATTAGAATATGTTGAAGGCCCCATGAATGATATGTACCATCCACAATTCAAGAAACCGTTGCTTTTGGTGGTAGATCGGTAATTGTGTGCGGAGGCATCCCCTATAGACAACCGTACTAACATTATCATCGTCAGAAATGGATCTTTGACGGCATAGAGATACATCGATGATATTTGGGAGCCTCACGTCCGACCTCTGGGAGATGTTGATAGAGAGAATTACTTTATTTGTCCAGGATAATGTTTGACCACATGTGGCACAAGGGGTAAGGGATTATTGTATGCTTCACAATATTACCAATACAACATGGCTAGCGCACAGCGCGGACTTAAGCCCTATATAACATCTATGGTATCAACTGGGACGAGTTACTAGAAACCGCTTTAATCCTCCTAGTACCCTCCGAGAACCAGAAGATGCTCTTGTCGGAGAATGGAACTACAAATACCACAAAACAACATCCGCAGACTCATAAGAAGTATGAGTTCAATTATTTTAAATTTATTGTGTGTGGTGCAAAAAGATAACCTGCTAGAGTAAAATTACTCTTAAGAAAATAGGAGTTGGATAACTTTTGACTCCTTAATTATTTTGAGTAGTTTATTTTTAACGTTTTCCATATAAAATCACAAATCGTACTAGTACATCTTTTTAATAATTACCTCCTTCTTATACCCATTGGGTAAAATACAAAATACCTCTAAAAATATTTTCGCTCCATTTAAAACACATTAAAAGACAAAAGGGTAGCAAGTACGTAAGATATCTACCATGTTGTGACGGTAAATTTTCATGCTGGTGTCCATTCGTCGTATTTCCTTTGATTAGCAGTTATTTTCCCTTGGTTTCTCGTAGGTACTGCCCTCTCTGTGTGCTATTCCTGTTTATCATACGGTGTTACGTTGGTTGGTTGGTTGCGGTTAGGCGTTCGTCGTGTCTTTAGAGCCATGTGTTTGAGATTCTACTTTTAATTTGCAATAATTCGATTTTATTATAGCCGTTGTTACTGTTTCTTTGATGTATTACATTTATTGCTAATTGCTGAAGTGCAAGATATACGAGTTCCGTTTTGAAGAGAATAAATGCGTTATTTCTTCGCTGGTTAGCAGATTGAACACGTGGTATGCTGCCTTCGTTATGTGTACTTATATACTTTCCTCAGTACACGGAGACTGTTCTAGTACTACGGTGCACTCGTAGACCTATTTTCTCAGCACCTTCGAGTCAATTAAGAGAAAGACAAGCATTAGAAGCTTGCCAGGAATTCTTATTTGAAATGGAATAATCCCAGCGTAGCTCGTTCTTCCCCAATATATTCGATTTTGCATCAACATTTAGGTGTGAAAAAGATCTGCGCAAGGGAATGCTCAAAAAATTCGGCAGAGAAACTTCAAAATCCGTATACAACATCGTAACAGATGACGAAACTTGAATATATTCGTACTGGCCGGAAACTAAGCAACAATCAACAGTTTGGGTGTTCCCAGATGAACCGAATCCAACAAAAGTTGTTCGTTCACGAAGCACTCCCAAGTAAATGATTGCTTGTTTTTTTTGTTGTATTGGAGATGTCGCAAGCATTGCTTTGAAGAATCGAGAAACGGTTAATGCTGAATGGTACACAATAATTTGTTTGCCAAAAGTCATCGACGAAATGAGGAAAAACAATCGACAATGTTGAATCATCCATCATCATGACAATACCAGCTTTGACATAGAACCTCAAACAATAGCTTATTTGAAGGAGACAAACATCGAATTACCCCTATTCACCTGATTTATCGCTTAACGACCAAGGGCGCTACTGAAAATGCTGACGTAATCCGTTTTTTCCCCTGTCAGCAGAACCAAGCCTCATGTACAATCGTCCTTCTGGAAGTCTCTTCCGGATGGACAAAGTATTGTACAATCTAAGGTTAACTGTTAACAAGCCTTTAAAGCCTGTTTCTCCCGAATAAAATATTTCCTCATTGTTCTAGTTTCCGTAGCTTATCTTCACATATTTATTAAAGAAGCATTACAAATTTGCACTAACTCCGGAAGCACTAACAATTAAGTAACAAGTGACTATGACAGTGGACTATAGTTTCCTGGAATTGCGGTTCTATCTTTATTCTTAAAAATATCCACCGCAACTATGTGGAATTCAAACTGCAATGGACGCATACACCACTATAAATGATATAACTCTCCGTAACTCATGTTTCTACTGCGTAATAAATATGTCAACACATACATCTGCGTCTAACATTCGTACCGCCTAAATTTACTACCATTTCCTTCTACTCTTCACACTTTGTTTGCTATTTCTTCGTCATCTTAATATGTGTATAACTCATTTTATTAGTTTATTATTGTAATTGATTGGGTAACCCAATCAGTATTCGTGTCAATAAAATTTGAAATTATTATTACGAAGTCGAGTGAAAAACAAAATCAGTGAAATTTATGGCCGTCAACAAAGTTACGTTGCAACATATCTAGGGGCAGTAAACACCGGCTAAATGACCGATCTATGCAAATGAGTGAAATTTTCTAATAGGAATTCGTCACAAATAACTGTTAGGTATAAATAAGTAGATAAAAGATTTTTAATTAATGCCCGAGTAATATATATGTATTTGTTGATGTGACGAAAATTATGAGTGAACTCCATCAAAGCAAACTTTTTATTGCGTAAGTGTTTATATGTACTAGTTGTTGTCAAGGTTTGAAACGTATAAAATTACAAATATCACTTCTTATATATAAACGTGTAATTTACATACATTATAAAGCGGTCTTTTGAGTAGTACATTATAGTGGATAAAACTATAGGCTTTTAAAAGAAATATAAAATAATTATAACCTGGCTGTTCATTGTACTTTTCCTATCTCAACGGTTTAGATCTTTTAATAAAAAATATAAAGCTAAGATGCCAGAAAATAACTGATTAAGTAATGATTATATTCGTAAACTACTAAACTCGACTTGTAGTACGTGTAATGACACTGTGACGATATACGAGCCCTAACAGCTATATATTGGGACAAAATAAATCAGATACACTACCGGCCATAATTATTTGAGTGCTAACTGAAAAACGAATTGTAGTTTTGCATTTAATAAAATACTCTTAAAACAAAGAAATTGATAGTCTCTATTCAATTATAAAATTTTTTGACAGAAAAGAATTAAATCTTCGTTTCGTCGAAATGTCCACCTCGACTATTAATAATTGCGACACTCATTTGCGGCATTCTCTCTATCAATTTCGTCAGAGTAGCGGGTTCTATTTTAACCCAGGCTTCTTGTAGTTGTTTCCACAACGATTCTTTGGAAATTGGAGGACTTATTTTCACCTGCCTCTCGAGTTTCTTCCACAAAAGCTCTATGGGATTAGCATATGGGCTTTGAGGAGGCCATTTCATTATCGCGATATTGCTTTCGCGTTCCACCGACTCTAAATATTCGCAGCACAGTTGAGAGCTGTGTTTCGGATAATTATCATGTTGAAATATAAAATAGTCTTCGATTATTCTCATTCCAGATGGTATTGTATATGTTTCCAAAATGTTCCGGCAGAGCTCTCTTCTTAAAATTCCATCTGTTTTAACCAAGTCTCCTGCGGGTACGGCGCCAAGACAATCCCAAACCATTACCGATCCGCCCCCATGCTTGACTGTAGGTACTACACACGATTCTGCTACTCGTTCTTCTTTCGACCTTCGAACGGATGTTCTTCTCTTGAAACCAAAGAGTTTAAATTTGGATTCATCGGTCTACAAAACATTTTTCCACTCATCTGTCCAATGTTCATGCTCTCTAACCCATTGCAGCCGTTTTATTCTATTTTGCTTGCGTAAGAGTGGTTTACGCAACGCTATTCGGTTAAATAAACCACCCTCTCTTAACCTCTTTTTCACGGTGGGTAAACTGATTCGTTTTTCATGCCCAATATTTATTTCAGCCGTTATTTCGTCTATTCCGTTTACTCGTCATGATTATTCGGCGATCTTCCGCTGGTGTTGTCACTTTGCGTCATTCTCTTCGTTCTCTATTTAATAATGTGCTAGCCTCTTGATATTTTTTAGTGTTATAGCCAACAGTTCGGCGTCTTAATTTCAATTTCCTTGCGATATCTCTGTTACTTTGGCCAAGATCATGTTGTTGCTTCACATGATCATTGTACGGATTTCTAGAGGCAACTCTCTTGTTTTCGGCATTTTAATACTAATGTTAGATAATTTTATTAACGATATTTATTGTTTAAAAGAACAATAACTACTAAATCTAAATTCACAATTCTAGTTCGGGTAAATAGGTAATTGTCATCTAAGACTCATCTTTACTTCCACTACATTACTTTGTTAGTGAAGAATAATTGTCTTATACTTCGGGTCTTTTTATGGTCCTACCTATGGACACCTATGGAGATTCAATCGACAACTAAGTATAAGAGGAGTATCTTGCGGAATTATTTAATGTGATATCGTTCTTTTACCTATCGGTAAATAGTTATATCCCCAAAGTAATAATAAAGAAACAATTTTCTAAAATACAAGCGAAAATGTAGGTGGGCAAATAATTATGGCCGGCAATGTACATTATAAAAATGCTATGGTACGATGAAGGTGCCTCTATTAGGCAAAAAGAACATGTGCAGAAAATTGAGTTTGTAAAAAATGACATTGAGTAAAGTGCAGGAAAATTGCGAAACTTTAGGCGAAGTATTGCAGCGATAAATTTTCATTTCATTCATTTGGATATTTTGTCCAATGTTATGGTGCTATGTTCAAATTATAACATATAAGTTATTTGGCGGATTCAACAACACAATAATCCTAAGTATTTTTCTAAGTGTGTTAAATAATGGCTTTAAGAAAAGGAGAAGGTATGAATTTAAATTAGCCTTGATCTAAATCTCATCAAAATCCTTTGGAAGTATTTAATAAATCAAATGCTTGGACATAATTCAAAATAAAGAAATCACTACCAAATTTTAGTTAAAAATTATATTCACACCAATTATTTTGTCCATATCAATATCACATTGTTTCGTTATACACGTCGGTCCAGATACGAACGGGATATTGCCTTTGTGAATGGCGACAGAGCATTCAAGTCTCACTGATAGATCGCATCCAATCGCAGTATATCATAAACCGAGTAGCGGTACGCACGCTTGTTTGCTCAATCACGTAATATTACGAGGCTCATCCGGAAACTAGTACCCATTTGCCAATTAAATCGCAACGAATAGAGATATCTGAACAAACTTTTTATTAGACATATACATGTACTATACATTACTTTTCTACAAAATCACCTCGTAAATTAAGACACTTGTGATATCGTGGGATGAGATTTTTTATGCCGACGTCGTAATCCGCTACCGCCAGTGTGGCGAGAAATGTAGTGATCGCTGCTTTGAGGGCGTCATCGCTGCGGAAATGTTTTCCGCCCAGAAAATCTTTCAATTTTGTAAAAAGGTGGTAATCTGACGGTGCTAGATCTGGGCTGTAGGGTGGGTGATCGAAGACTTCCTAGTGAAACTGCTGGAGCAATTGGCGTGTTGTTGCAGCAACATGGCGACGGGCATTGTCGTGCAGCAACACAATGCCCGACGATAACAGGCCTCGCCGCCGATTTTGAATTGCTCGCCGCAACTTCTGTAGCGTGGTACAATATGCTTCCAAAAGACGAAAGATTCAAATTGAAAGAGGTAAAGTATATAATAATATAGGGATATAATAATATTAGGACTTAAAATTCAATTTTTTACTTACTTAAAAGATGAGCTTTGTTTTTGAATTGTAAGTTTGTATGTAATATGTATGTATGTATTATGTATGTATGTATTATGTATGTATGTATGTATGTACATATAGTTTATTTCAAATTATAAGAATATAACTTTGAACGGCGTAAATGCTGTTATTGCACCACCTGCGGTAATAACTACCTGGATACGCAAACAAACTGCTGAGAACCGTAATGACAAAATTTAAGTGAATTGAATAGAAATGGAATTATGATTTGCGATATGCGTAACTACCTGTTTGTACATTTAAATCTCATGTAATATGTAAATTCTTTACTTACTTGTAACATCGAATTGCTTACTACGTAAATTTATACTGTTTGTAAAATATATATACAGAAACATATAATTACCTTATAGGGCCGTAATTTATAGTCAATACGGCCCCTAGATTCAATATGCATTGCCAGGTTATTATCGTCACAGAAGGTGCAATAAAAGTATTAAAGGCCTTGTAAGTCTACAGTTATATTCTTATAATTTGAAATAAACTATATGTATGTATGTAATTATGTATGTATGTATGTGTGCGTGTATGCATGTACAGTTGCTAAATGATACCTAAAAATTTAGTGGGATATAGGTTTGTAAATTGCCATATATTTTCTGACTATTTTTTGTACAGGATATATGACAGTCTTTCAAACCTGCTGGTTTTAATGTTGTGGCTCTTTGAATTGTCACACATTATTAAATTTGGCGGATACTATACTTATTATGTACGGGATTGTTTTAAAAATTCGACTTAAATTATGGATCTATATATAAAGAGCACTTTTTTGTTATTTTTCAGTTTTCTTACCTTCAGCCACCGTTCCCTTCTTAAGTGCCACAAGTGAGTGCAGTTCAAGTATAGAAAATTTTTCAGCTGCATACAGCAGTGGCGTCCTCTGCTAATATTGAAAGACTTTTTTCCTCATATGGTTTTATACATTCAAAACTTAGAAACAGGTTAGGCAACGAGAAAGCATTAAAATTGGTTTCGATATTTAACGAACTTAATAGTAATAATGGCTTCGAACGATATGGTTAAAATAATGTTTTTGTTTGTTTTTTTTTTTTGTTTTACAAACATGAATAAGACCACTCGCTGGTAATTTTGTTCGCTTAGAAAATATTTAAAATAATGTTTCTGTTTGAATAATTTCTATTGTATTATGCAATATAATAAAGAAAATGACAAAAAAACTTGTTTACTGTTTCATTTTGAATATGAGTTATCTAAATGAGTAGCATCAAACTATTAAAAACGTGATACAAAAATTATTGTTTTAAACGTGTTTTAAACAGTTTTAAACAAAAGAATGTTTTAAACATTCAACAGAGTTTAAAACATGTTTAAAACATTTATTTAAAAGTAACTGTTTAAAACACAACAACCCTGCCAGAGTCCGTTTACTTTCGGAAGAGGCCAGCGCAAAGACGCATTTTAGGATTAGAAAGAGAAGTTGGTGCTAACCGAGAGAAATAGCTATGTATTTCTTACCTACAGTAAGACTAACAAACATTTACCTCATTTCGGCGTCAGTTGTTGATGTGTTGTCGTTGAATTCGTTTCGTGCTCTCTACTTTTAATATTGTTATTGGCGTACTATTTATTAAAAAATCAGTTTTTCCCTCAAAACTATTTTGAATTAGGGGTAATATTCTACTGTAAGTATTTTGTTTTAAACAGATTTTAATTAAGTTGTATTAAATAATTAAGTTACAGGTGAGAATGTCTGAATCATCGAACATCGCTAAGAAGAGACAAGTTTTGCATGAGCAATCACGAAACATTGTTTTTAATGTCTACAACTATTTAAAAAAATATAAGACAGAAGGTTTGATAATATTTTTTTTTTAGTATTTTTAATACTATTTCTACATATTCATATATCAGTGGCGTCATTATGTTTGTTTACATGTAATATTTTAGACACTGTTAGTGAAGCTACGGGAATATCTAAAAGTACTGTTGTCAGAATTATTCGAAAGATTAATTCTGTTGAAGCAGAGCAAAGTGACAGTTCTTTCTAAGACAATGTTGTAAGACATTCACCAAAATCTACTGTGGATAATGCTGGGGAAGCAGTTTTACGTCAGGTTATTCACAATTTTCACATAACTGACAAACAGAGGCCTACATTAAATGCTGTATATAATAAAATACAGTCAGATGATACCATTGGTTTTGTAGGCAAGCGCAGCTCTTTAAGAAAGTTAATATTAAAATTAGGATTTAGGTACGTACTAATATTCAAATTTATTATTATTTTATAACTTTAACAATGGACTTAAGTGCCCTATACCAAAAGGGAAGCGTTTAATAATTGTACATGCAGGTACATTAGTAAAATTTCTTCTAAAATTTTTAGCATGTACTGTATATTTATTGTTTTAGGTAGTGAACATGTATTTATTGATAATGCCTTGTTGATCTATAAATCCGGCCAAAAAAGTGGAGATTATCATGACGATATGAACTTCATAAATTATAAAAGGTGGTTAGAAAAACAGTTGATTCCAAATTTGCCACTTAAATCTGTTGTTGTGATGGATAATGCAAGCTACCACAACGTTCTCTCAGTTAAACATCCAACTACTAACAGCAAAAAATCAGAAATGATAAAATGGCTAAGTGAACGTGGCATCATATTTAATGAAAATTTGACAAAAGTTGAATTGTATAGATTAGTACATATGCATAAACCAAGTTACAAGAATTACACTATAGATTCTATATTTGCTAATGATGGACATACAGTGTTGAGATTGCCCCCATATCACCCGGAACTCAACCCTATTGAAAAGATATGGGCAATTTTAAAGGGCAGAGAAGCATCTAAAAATATAACTTTTAAACTAAATGATGTCGAGGAACTCGCTAAAGAAGAATTTGGAAAAATCACAAAAGATGAATGGTCACATATTTGTCGGCATGCAGTGAATATTGAGGAAAATTATATACAAAAAGAACACATAATGGATAAGCTTACCGATGAACTTATTATAAACCTTGATGATGACAGTGACAGTGATTTTGATTTTTCTTCTGTTGATGATTAAATTAAAATTATATTTGATATAGTTAATTTAAATATGTATATATTATCTTTAAATGTATAATAAATAAAGGTGTAATTACATTCCGATTACTCTTTTTTATTAAGTAAAAATATTAATTGTTATAAACAACAGACCAAACATTTCTCACCTATTTTTTTTTTGAGCACTGAATATTCTTACTTTTCTTTTAAAGAAATTATTTAATACATAAAGTGAAATGAGAAATTAAGAAAAAATACATTAATATACACATAAGTAAGATTTATGGTATTACTAAATACTATAAATTATAAAACTGTTAATACTATCAGAATCTAAATTTGTTTTGTATAAAAAATTACAATTATATACAATTTAATACACGTTTAACCTTCTCGTGTACTTTTAAAAAGCGCGCGTATTTTGGTCAACATATTTAAGACGGTCAATAGATATCAGCTGACAATTTTCGCGCAGCTTGGGTGTCTTCCGAAAGTAAACGCAGTCTACATACTACGGTTAAATTTTGTATAGGAGCAAAAAAAAAATAAATGGAAATCTTTAACATTCAAAATTCAAATTATAATTTAACAACCATGTAGTTTGTTATATTTTGAAAATCGGATCTCTATCTTGTACATATTATTCATGTTAATTTATGTAACCTTTACAGTTACTTTGTGTGCATTTCTTCCATTTTATGCAAAAGTGCACCTAGAGGCATGTATGTATCTACAACGTCCGTTTGCCCAAGCATGTACATACACAAGCGCATTTCATTGTATCTACAACGACAACGATAAATAATTTCTGTTAAAGTGAACTGACGACGCAAGTATGTAGTACACTTCATCCTGTATGTTGACAATAACTGTTTGCTTGAGGTTACATATCGTAATATAAATAGCAAATCAGCGACTTCAGCTGTCAAGTGCTGATTTTGACGTTTCCGACACCGCAAGTCATTAACATGTGTAAGCATGTACTCCTGTGTAGCAATTATTTATCGATGTGAAATATAATTTTTTATCGTTCATAGTAATAGTGTTTCTTGTTTTTCGTTTGGTCTAAACAGTAGCTTTTAGATTTTTATATAGAAGTGATAATTAATAAGCAGTGTATGGCATCTAATTGCTATAATATTTCTAAACCGGCTAAACTACTTTAAATTCCAATCGTAATTATTCAAGTAAACGGTTAGATATTGGTTCGGTCAGTATAATTACTACACTCCACGATATTCTTCTAGACAGGTGTTTAATTTATAATTTAGCAAAAATTACTAACTTCTAATAGCTACAATATTAGCTGGCGTTAGTTGTCAGAGTATTCGTTAATTTATAACCCGAATATGTTTATTAAAAAGGAATCGATATCAGTTGCTTTTACTCTCCCACTAAGGTAATAAAGCCGAAACGGCATGGTTCGACCGCAGGGTCCGTGATGATGCAAGACGCTCGTTGAAATTGTTCCGCCTTCTGCATCGCTTCACCGCGGGCATTGTATTAAGCAATAAATCAAGTAATTATCTCAATTACTGAAATCGGAGTTGGCCAAAGTGAATTTATTTGTCGTTTGACTAGGGAGAAATCGCTAGTTATTATCCGGATTAATTTGATTTATAGTGATATATAGTTTCGATTATCTACGTTAAGGACCCACAAAATAAATTGTATGCCTCACATAACACAAAAATACATATACAGTCACTAACGAAAGTACACCTATCGAAAAAGCGTTTTCTTGCAAAATAAATGTTTCTCTTGGTACAAAAAACATATTTATTAGATAAGGTATGAAAAAATTATTAAGAATTCTCCCAAAAAAAAATCGTATTTCAAAATTGAGTTCATTCAAATGAATAAAAACGACAAAAAGTAATAATAGAATCTCACAAAAGTAAACGTACACTAATAAAAAAATTGAAATAACATGAACTAAACAAGAGTATTATATTTTGTAGGGCCTCCTTTAGCTTCAAGGACAGCAGCTAACCTTAGTGACATGGAAAATACTAACTTATCTGTAAAGTTTGCTGGAATTTGATCCCATTCTTCTATTAGTACTCGTTTTAAGGATTCTCGACTTGTTATAGCACGATTTTGTAATTTCCTTTTTAGATAATCTCACACTTGCTCGATGGGATTCAAATCTGGCGACTGGGGCGGAGAATTAAGCTATTGGGGCACATTATACAATAGCCATTCACGCACGATGAATGCCGTATGCTGAGGATCTTGATCTTGTTGGAATATCCATCGTTTTCCTAATTGCAGTTTTTCAACATCAGAAATGGGCTTTCAAAATGTTTAAATATGGTTTCTTATCCATAATACCTTCAATAAACACTAGACTCCCCACTCCAGTCGCTGACATGGATCCCCAAACCATAACGGCTCCTCCACCATGTTTCACAGTAGGCACAGTATTTTTAATATCAAATGCTTACATAGTTTTCGCTAGACCTTCCCTCTCCAATCTGAAGTAAAAATGGTGAATTTACTTTCATCTGTAAGTATACACCGTTGCCAAAACTCCATGCCTTTATTTTGGTGCTCTTCAGCAAACTGTACTCTTTTGAGTTGATTAGTAGCACTAACTAGGGGTTTCATGCGAGGAACTCGGCCATTATAGCCACGTTTTCTTAATATTCTTCTTATACGCTCTGCATTAGCACGTTGTCCTTAATTTTCTCTACTTGTGGAGCTATGTTTGGAGCACTTGTTCTCGGATGTTTATGAATTATCTGCAAAACACTTCTTTCGTCGCGGCGTGTTAATTTCTTTGGACGCCCTGTTCGGGGTATATTTTGAATATTTCCGGTGCTATTAAATTTATTTATAATGGCTTGCACTGTAGAATGTGCTTTGCCAATAATATGACCAATTTCTCTCAAAGATTTATTTTCTTTGTAGAGTTTCACCACTAATTCACGAATTTCTTTAGGCGTTTCTTTTGCAACTATGTATAAATGCTTCTAAAAAGTTGTCTGATATGTGGGATGACACGCACAGGGTATTCATCAGTTATAAATGGAGCAATTACAGATTTATATTTCTATTTTATTACTGTACGTTCACTTTTGTGAGATTCTATTATTACGTTTTCTCGTTTTTATTAATTTGAATGGACTCCATTGTGAAATGAGATTTATTTTTGGTAGAATTCTTACTAATTTTTTATGCTTTTTCTAATGTATATGTTTCCGTACCGACAGTAATGTTTATATTGCAAAAAGCGCATTTTCGATAGGTGTACGATGACTTTCGTGAGTGACTGTACATTTACAGTGAGGTCTCTAGCGTTTTGAGGAAAAAGCGGGTCGATTTCTATTTATGGTCTCATCGCAAGTGATGCTAGTCTTTTTATCTTAAAAAGAATATCTTCTATATTTTTACGATTTTAGAAATACAGGCTGTTTCAGGAGGAAAGGTAAATATTTTAGTGGTTGATAGTGTAGATTAATTCGAATAAAAGATTCCATATAACATGTGTCCAATTTTTATTGGTTACTGAGATACAGCAGTTTGAATGTAACCCAAACTACTGCACTCACAGTAAAAAAAGCCAAATGCAAAAACAAAAAGTATTAAGCAAAGGCAAATGATTAAGTTAAAGTTTATTTTCAAAATTTCCACTTCCGACTTCAATGCACTTTCGAATTCTGTTGACAACACTACATGTAGCTTTTCTGAGGTTGTCTTGGCGTTCTTTTATGAAGGCAGCACCATTCATGATCCGAACGATCAATTCATCTCTTGTGTTTACTTTTTCTTTGTAGACTTTGCCTTTCAACCATCCCCACAGGTAAAAATCTAAAGGGGTAAGATCCGGTGACCTTGGTGACCAAGAAACGGGACCATTTCTGCCGATCCATCTTCCGGGGAATGTTATGTTTAGCTGCTGTGTCACTAGATGACTAAAATGAGCAGGGGCCTCGTCATGCTGAAAGAACATACTCATCCTTGTAGCCAAGGGAACATCTTCCAATAATGCTGGTAGCTCGTTTTCAAGAAAGTTTAGATAACGAGGAACTATAAGAGTATGCGGTAAGATAACAGGCCCAAGAAACTGATTGTCTATCATACAACACCATACATTTACAGAGAAACGTTCTTGAAAATGTGTCTCCACAAAGGCATGTGGGTTTTCGTCGGACCACCGATGTGAGTTACGAGTGCTATTGATACCGTCACGAGTGAAAGTAGCTTCATTAGTAAACAGTATTAATGGGATTACTCGACGATTTGCAATTAGCCAACGACAAAATTCCAATCATCTACCTTCATCTCCCTCTCGAAGGTGTTGATTCCGCTGTAAATGATAAGGATGAAAGCTGTGCACATTTAATGTCCGCCAAACTTCTTCGTGTGCTTGTTGAAGGACTACGTTCTACCGACTGAATGTCTTCTACTTCATTCACATTTTGTTCATTTGCACGTTCAGATGAAATATGACTGCTGGGCACTGCACCAGTCCCGCAATTTACTGAAAACACGACTAAACACTCTTGAATCGGGTACTCTGCGGTTCGGAAATCGTCTACCGTATTCTTTACAAGCAGCAACAGCGTTACCATTATAAAATCCGTACACAAATACCATATCGGCGTACTCAGCATTTATAAATGCGCGGCATGCTTAAACAGTACCGTAGTTTGTTGCTTAAACGATACACGTTTATCACAGTTAAAAAATTCAATGTAAACTCAAGCACAACCTCACAACTTGAACTTCAAAACAAAACTGACAATCGATATCCGTAGCAACTAGGAGACTACCAACACGCGAAATGAAAACTTTTCTCTGTAAACAGCTGTATCTCAGTAACCAATACAAATGGACACATGTTATATGGAACTTTTTATTCGAATTAATCTACACTATCACCCGTTAAAATATTTACCTTTCCTCCTGAAACAGCCGGTATAATAGAAAAGCGAATCCGACAATCAATATGTACCGAGTTCTCTTTTTTTATTACACATATATACATGTTTCCTATGTGTAACTTGAAAAAGGAAATTGTCAATGCATTTGTGGCATAGTAGGCAACCATTTATACACCAGTAATGGATTTACCTCTAATTTTTTTTGAACTAATGAAGTTGCAATGGAGGGGAAAAACAATTTTTTTTATGTCAAATATCTCTTTAATAATTTATTCATGTATCAATCTCAAATTAAATACATTTTATTGAACAGCAGAAAATTTATTGAAACTATGAACAGGTTTAACAAAGAGGAAAATGTAGCAATGATAACGTGGTACCAACCAAGATGGTTGGGTTCTAAATACCCACAAAAAAGAAATAAAACCAATCACGTTTTAACGGAACACATGAAACTGAATATCCTGTCAAGTAGAAGAATTAAAAAAAGTAAAAAGAACAGAAAACAATTTTCTAAAATTATAAATGTAACTAACCTTGAAATTCGAACGATGCCAATGTTATATAAACTCTCTGTTTGTAATAACCTGTGCAGGAAACTGCCTGTTCTGGAATTTAACCCTTTTTCTCTTTGAATAAATACTTTGATTTCACAATCGAACACTTTAAATTGGGATCGGAGTTAAGATACACTTTAATTCAACGAAGGCTGAATAAAGAATTAATGAAAATATTTACGTCGCTCACCTTTCTTTTATTTTAAATCGCGAAAGACCAGCGATTGTTTCATTTCACAGCAAATTTTGATAATTTAACCCAAATAGAAATGTTTACGATGAATTTCGATGAAATAAAGTTATTTGTAAAAAAAGTATCATGGAAGAAACGCATGCAGGAACTCTACAGCTGACAGTAGGCAATATCTATGACCTACAGCTGGCTGACAAGTATTAAACGTGAAATATCTCTAACGATTTTCTTAAAACGTTCAGATAAAGGTTTAATTGATGAAATAATGTTTAAAATACCTTTCAATCTACGCTTGTTTTAGACGACTTCTACATGAATTTGGACGAATTACGTGAATAGGAAAATTATCTGAAGAGTAGATTTGTCCATGTTACCCTACGATCGTCGTTATCTGGACTTATATTTTCAATATAATGTCCTCGCTCCACAGCCACTTTGCTGGAGGGGTGATGGTGACTGGGAAATTTCCATTTTTCCCCGGGTATACTTAACGGTCCATCTTCAGTAACTCTATTTATTTTATTCTGTAAATTTTGAAAAGACAGCGATAATTACCACCGAATTCAGCGATATATCTCTTGAAACTGACCCAGAAGCGCTCTATAGGGCGCAGCTACGGTATATTGGATGGATTTTCATCTTTGGTACATATTTTACGTTTAACTTTTGAAGTTTAATTTAACATAATGACAGCTTGCTCCAACAGACCAGAACATATATCGCCCAGAAGCATAATTATCATAATAAATGGTTTTAGCCGACGTTCTATGCATCGATGCATATACTTATATTATATATAAGTTTTATTTATTTATTATATATATATAATATATATATTATATTATACAACGAACAAACCATCATTTTTCTTTCCTTCTGCTCGGGAGGCATTAACGGGATTTGAGGTTGTTCGTCTATTTGTTGGCATTTACGGCAATTCCCGGCCACGCAGCCAAATTTCCTAAACGCTTTGATGATCCTTTCAATCGTTCGAATGCGAAGGAATAGGACGATCCACGTACTCTACGGCAAATAGATGGGCCGCGCTGTGGTAGGAATTTCCGGCAAGATACCATATAATTTGTACCTGTACCGTATAATTTGTACCTTCTCTACGGTTATAAAACTAGTGTCGTGTATCCGAAATCCACGATCTCTTGTTAGAACCTTGCGAGCGCATAGATAGATAAAGAGTGCGTCATATAGGCCTCTCAGAGCTACGGCAGTCGCGCACGGCGTAGCTGGCCGGCGAGGATAAATGCAAGTA
The DNA here is from genome assembly GCA_029619315.2 of Dynastes maya. NCBI lineage: Eukaryota > Metazoa > Arthropoda > Insecta > Coleoptera > Scarabaeidae > Dynastes > Dynastes maya. The sequence continues at coordinate 51,047,323 of JAROYE020000003.1, read as the reverse complement.
TGCCAGATCGCGCTACGTACAATATATCTCGCACCCCAGTGAGGCCTAAGCCAACGTGTATATGCAATTCTAATAGTTATCAAACTTTTAATCGGTAGATAAAACACTTCAATTTTTATTTGAAGCATTTTTTTTTTGTATTTGCAATGGTACCGGAAATAAGTAGTAGTCAAAATATAATGAAAACCTGTACATATGTATTTACGCGCTACTTTATAGATGTTTCGAAGCTATTGGGCACGTTTTTAACGTGCTCCAAATTTTACAAAATTTGATTTACCGATGCTCTGTGATGAAACGAAAAAGAATAGAATGCATGCGTTTAAATTTTTTTTACTTTCAAAAATAAGGGTCATCCTAATCTCTGTGTCTCAGCCTTTATAGATAATAGTTCTTACAATTGTCTAGAACTTGGTGTTCGTAAACCTTAGTTTTCTTCAATTTACCAGCTCAACATTCCATTGTGTTGTGACAAATAGTTGTTCGCTATTGAATTTATACCAGTGGAAGCACAGTTTCTCAATGATTTACACCTTCTTGGAAAAGCAAGAAATACCTAGACATTGTAAAACCGCATTTGTTGTTCATTTTATTGTATTCAATGATTATGGCTTCATTTATCTTTACACATTGCGCTGTTAATGTATCATAACCTCGTCCATAAAAACTTACTGTTGCCTTTAAAATAATAGCTTAAATAACTTCGCTTGTGTAATATATTTAACCTCATAATTGTATTAGCCATGCTAAAAGTGTGTTTGGAAATTTTAATGTTTTAAATCCGTCTACTTCAAATTTTATTATTACAGACATCAATAATAAGCATTCGAAATCTTTACAAAGTCCGGTTCTTGTTCACACAAACATGCAAGTGGACTGGGTTGGCTGTGAGTGCTGGATGCATTTTTGCAGCTGGAATTTGGAGCGATAAATGCAACGTGAAATTATCAAAGGCAAGCATTTTAATAACCTTAAATATAGCGGATTCAAAGTTGCCGCAACCCTTACCACATGCCGAGTGTGTTTTTATCTTGCCTTTAGTTTCTTTTTCACCTTCTAAAGAGCGGACACGCCGTAACGTTATATCAGTTGCTGTTATCTGTATTAGATTAACATATTACATGGGTATTAACTTGCTATCATTAATGAAAATAAACGTGACTTTCGAGCAACTGTGGGCAATTGCGCGATGCAAAATGTGATTCTATAAATTTTACATGGTCTAGAAATAGATAGCGCTCTAATAAAAAAGATAGTAAACTTTTAATAAGTGAATTTTGTGAATCAGTCTGAGTATCATGCAGTCGCAGTATGTGCTAAGTACTTATGTTAGGTTAATATGAATTATTATTTAATACTTCCTCTATATGAATGTATCATAATAAGTGAGCCATCTTCGATTTTTACATTTTCAACATTTTCAAAAATAAGTGACTCGTTTAGGAAAGAAAAACATTTATTCCAACATTTCTTGTACAGTATTTCTTTAGCTTATAAATTGAACCTAAAACTAAATACTAGTACTAAGTGATAAAATATTAATATAAACGAATAGAACGCAAGGGATTCTCCCTACGCAGCTTTGGCTTGCTAATATGTTGAAGCTTATAATTATTGTTTCCGTTACAATCTCTAAAATTTCATAACTATTTGCAAAACTTATGAAACACGTTATCTGATGTATGTCTAGTCTCCGCTTCGAAAGATTCTTCGACAACTTTTATTAAATCGTCCATATTGCCCGGTAAACGCTGGTGTTGTAAGGATTGAATAGACGCAAAGAAGCCATGATCGAGCACATTCAAATTGGGACTATTAGCCGGTGAAAAATAAACGGAATCTTTCAACCGTCCCTCCCACACTCTGCCCTTAGTTGCTCATCTTCAATATTGCAATGTGGCCTTGCATTATCATGCTGTATGATTATATTTTTGGAGGAGCTCCTTGGCCACTTTTCTTTAATTGCCGGTATCTATTTATCAATTGCACTTCTAGGTCGATTTTTGCTATTTCGCGAGGCTGGTTCCTGTACTATAAATGGCCATATTCCAATTTTGCTATTAAAGTGTTGGTTACGGTAATGATCGTACCCGCGGTTGGGTAACAGCTGCTAAAAACATCACTTGGGTCATGTTTGATTTATTTTGAACTTGACGACATGGTTCAACTTCATCAGCCAGGAGATAAATTTTCTGGTTCCCTTTAGTGATATAAAACCACTTTTCATCAATGTGAATGTAACTCATTAAATCCTCAAACTCGTCATTCTCTTTCACAAGCGACAAACAATAATCCAAACGTGCTACTTTATTGTCCTCCTTTAAAAGCGGTTTCAAGGAATTGGAGTGTCTCTTAATTTCACCATTTTTTAGCAACCTCCATAGCGAGGTAGGCGAAATTTCAAATGCACATGATAATGACCGTAGTGTCACTCATTTATAATCAACTAGCCGCATATTAGCAATTTTTTCTGTTCTGTGGTCTTTTTTCCGACTACACTTTCCCTGTTTTTTAGAATTACCATTCATAGGCTCATTCTCATCAAAACCCACGGACAGAATCCTGACCTTGTTTCCATATTCTTTTTATAGTGATTCTTGATGTTCTGAATTTTTCAATTGCCACAATTGCCGCTCCCTTCTTCAGCCGCCCATTTGTTTGATTTTTTAATAAAAAGTGAACTATAGCCGTTCGCTTTTCGTTTATTAAATTCGGTTTTCTCATCGTTTTAATACTTTCGATGTTTAAACACTTTAACTTAAATATTCGACTTTTAATTGCTGCTTGTGACATCTTAAGCTGGCAAATATTTTGAAGGTTTTGGCACATGTGATTAAGAATTTGGAATAGTAGGAATATGAAAAATGAAATTAAAAAAATACGTGTGTCAATAAGTTTAAAATAAAACGTAAATTATGAAACAGAGGAAGTGGTATTTAAATAAATACTATTGTAATTGGGAATCCACAATTTTCTTTAGTTTATGGACTTGCAATCGAGATTTATTTATATCTTTCTGCCTTATGTATAACAATTACATTTTAATGACTTGAATAATCTTTATCAGTATTTTTTATTCCATTATTAAACAGATTGCATCTAATTCTATCTCTTTTAATATATATTTTAATGAACTTTCAAATGCAGTTGCTTTACCAACGAATCCTATGATTTGAAAGATACTTAGAGAGCGCCAGCAGATGCTAACTACATTTTTAACTACAAGTTCGCTTCCCAACGATGTCATCGGTGTACGATTAATATGTTACGACGTTTTCCGGCACCGATCCGAACGCGTTCCACTTAAATTTCTTTCAGATCTTTTAATGAATGGAAAACTACGCGAAAAGCTATATATTGAGTGAGCATTAATTAAATCGTTACCTTACATCCAGCGCAAGTAAAATTTTCTCAAACAGTGAGTGTGCATTCTAAATATTTCTGATTAAATTAATCAAAAATGCAAAGTGAGTGTTAGCACCCTAGACAAATAAACAACGCAAATTAGAAATCGTCACGAAGAATTCTTGGAAGAGATAATATATTCATTGACCCGAATCAAATTTCGATTTAATTCCTTACATTTAGTAGGTAATGGATTATTCTAAAAACTTTCTCCCTATCCTAGCAAATAGTAGCAAGTTCCCAAGCTTTGCAAAAGTATTCCAGCAATAATCTTCTATACGTTACGCACTACGGCTTACACGACAGAATAAGATTGGTGTTGTTATTGTCCAATCGTTTCCAGTTAAATACAGAACAGCTGTATTCAAAATATAAATACGTACAAAAATAAAAGCAAATAAACAGGAAATAGAATACGAAAAGAATATTCAGAAATCGTTAATTCTGTTGTGGGACATAATAACCACGTTAAGTATATCAGCTACTCGGCACATGGAAGTAAGGGAGAAAAGGATTGCAGATTATTGAAGTGTGGGTGGGGGAAAAGTAGGAGGAAAACATGAAGAAATGTGGGAACTAGAAAGCCTATGCTTACACTAGATTCGATTTGAGAAGAAAATTTTAACGCTTTTTTAACATTTCATAGTTACAAAAATCTAAAATAATGCTAATATAGTCATGGTATTGGTGGAATCATTCCCGACAAAAACAATGCGAGCAGAGAAAAGCAGCACCAACACACGGACATGTTTCTGCTTACTCGGCGTCATCAGCGTGGTTACGAGCACTCCTCTTGGTGCCTGCACTGCGTTTACCTTCAGTTATGCCCCCAATCTCCAAAATAGCACTGAAAAATTTCCCAGCGCTACCTAGCGCAAGAGACACGCCATCCTAAAACGTAGCGACACAGTACAGTTTCCCGCCACCTATCGAGCAGCTCATGTGGTTTTGAGAAATATTTTATTTAATGCTTATGCTTTCTTGCATGTTATAGGTTTTGTGAATCGGCTCTATCTTGAAACTGAGCGAGGCATTCGTAGTGATCCCTGACTTACTCGCAAGCTTGTCTGGTACTGATCATAATGCGAGATGAAGGAAAAGAAGTATACAAATATGAATATGTATGTAAACAGTTCAAAGACCTGAAGTTGGATGGTTAAAAATTGTGGAAGAATAAAATAGATAGTCTCTCCCTCAGGGAAAAAAACAAGTTTATTGAAACCAAAGTTGTTTAAACAATGCACACAAGTTTTAAAACATCCATATAAAATAGTATCTAGCGACAGCTAAAGTTATGAATTAAAATGGTGACTTTTTTTAAATTCTAAAATATGGTAAAAACAAACAATATTTAAAAACAAAACAAAAAAATCTTTTTGTCTTCCCACCCGAGAATGTTATGTGGTTTGCTCTTTAAAACTATAGGTTCTAATTTTCTTCATAATAGCTTAACATTTTAATTTGCAATTTTTAAATTTTAAACTAATTGTAAATTAAGGCATACCATAATCCTTTCAGACGGTAGAAAATATGAATAAGATTTGAAAAATAATATTTTATCATTAATATTCCCAGTTAAAGCACTTTTCTAAATCACCCTTATCCCTCGTTTCTTTATTCCATCCAACATATGCTTTCAATTTAGTTGACTATGTGAAATATTTTAAATATTTCTTTAATATAGTCACTATTTATTTTCAAGAATTTATCTTTTAATAATAATTTCTGTCAAAAACACACAAAATCATGCAAAATATAATCTATATTCATAATGTCGTTTGTAACAACAAATACGTTCATCTGTAAGTCGAGCATTAAAATATTGAAGCCTTTGGACAGATATACAATCTGTGGAGATGGGTAAACAAACAGACACAAAGAGTAATTTTGGCAGAGAATAATTTTTTTGAAAAAAGTATTTGGAAATTAATTTAAAACACATATTAAGTATTTAAATTATAAACAACATCAAGCAAAAAATAAAAACCATTTGAAAGAAAGAAAAGGAAAATTTAGCCAAGAACATCTAAGGAGGACGAGTTAAAAAGACATTACATCAAAATATTGATCGAAAAGGACCTACAACATTCAGAGAGGAATGGAAGAGGATCTTATCGAGGATTTTACACATACACGAAGAATTAACAGCTGCAAGTAAATTTACTGAGTTTTTTTAAGCAGATTCTTGAAGATAAAAGGACTTGCGATTTTCCTAATTTTCATCTCGGCATATTAAAAAGCACGAATATATATGAGAAAGTAACGTAATAAAATTGTAATAAAACTTATTAACATTATAATAAAGGTTATTAACATGGTGGTAAAGGTAATTAACTTACCTTTATTGTCTACGTTTTATATTCTGTTTTTTCAATGGTACGCAAGAAAACGAAAACTAGAAAAATCGGTAAACAAAAACTTTTCTCAAAATGTCAAACAAACTACAATCATAGCAGCAGTTTTTGGAGTTTCAGAAACAAATTACCTAATTTTCTTTAAAAGCCCATGGCAAATCTGTGGCCAGTTAGCGAACAATTCGGTAACGGACAGCCTTGGAATAGATTATGTTCGTTAACCGGTCACCCAGACGAGGATGGTATGAGAAATACCCGTGTTTGGAGACGATGGCGCTTTGTGTCAAAATCTGCATTATCAACTGTGAGTACTATTCTTTAGTCGACGTCTACCAAAATTTCGGAAAGGATTCATCGAGTAGTCTTATTGAGATCTGTTGGAAGTGAGCAAGTGTATGCATTTGTGGAATCATAGAAAAAGAATAATACGGTCAGTGATTCGATTTCATTTTTTGGATAGGAAAATATGTATAGGAATCAAAGAGAAGTTGGATCCAGTTTATAAGGACCATGCACGTGACTACCGATGACTACCATCAGATAGTGGTATGGTTTAATGAATTTAAGCGTTACTAAATATTCGTCTTTCATGAAGAAACGGCCAGGTCGTCCCAATGAGGTGACTACGACGATATGATCAGTAATGTTCATGATAGCGTGTTACCAGACCGACCGGGGGAAGATTAGAGAGATTGCCAATTTGATAAACACCTCAATTGAGCGTGTGCCAAAGATCCTTCATGAAAATTGAGTATGAGGAAGCTATTGGCAAGATGGGAGCCGTGCCTGCTGACGATTGATCACAAACGAAATCGCGTGATGACTTCAAAGCAATGTTTGGGCATGTTAAGCGCATATGATTGAGTTTCTGCGTCGTTATGTAACTGTAGATGAGACATGGATACATCACGGCACGCCAGAAACCAAAGGTCAATCGGCAAAATGTTTTTTTTTTTCGGCGAACGTGCACCAAAGAGGGCGAAAAACGATTTCATCAGCCGGAAAAGTTATGGTGACGGTTTTTTGGGATTCGCATCTTAACTGATTATTTGGAGAAGGGAAGGACAACCACTGGACAGTACTATGCTGACGGACTATGAATGGACCGATTCGACGCTGAACTAAAGAGCAAAAGGCCTCACCTAGCGAAGAAAAAATTCCTTGTCATCATGATAACGGCCCGGTCCACTCATCCGCCGGTACGAACTGGTGCCCCATCCACCATATTCGCCAGATTTGGCCCCCGTGACTCCTTTTTTTTTCCAAACTTGAAAAAAATGGCTTAGCGGAGAACGATTCACGCCAAATGCAGAGGTCGTTGCCAAAATGGAGACCTATTTTGCAGAGGCAAATACTATTATTTAGATGGCTTGAAAAAGTTGAAAACTTCGCTGGACTAATGTAAGTGTATAAAGCCTCAAGGAGATTATATCGAGAAATAAAATTTACTAAATGCAAAACAATTACGGTTGTCTTCCTTAGCACAGGTATTTATCATACCATCTTCGTAAACACTTACACTTTTTTAAAATCATGTTGCATTCATTTTATCATATCTTACTACTAATTAAATCTTAATAAAAGGGCAATCAATATTTATACTTACTTCATAATAACAAGTGTTTGGTAGTATTGTACTTATACAATAACACAATTTGCAACTTGTAATCTTAAGTCCCAACTACTAATTGCACTAAAATGCTACATGCTGTACATTGTACGTCAATTAACGAGCTTGATTAATAAGCATCAGGCACTTACAATTGCAGCATGTATAGCAAGAGAGTTTGAATGGAAGAAAAACTCCACTCGAGGTATTTTCAGGGTAATTAGTGTCTGGTGTTATATTTAAAGTATGAAGTATGTAGCTCTCTTGAAAAGCGTTAAGAGCCACGTAGTGCAGGATGTATTAGCCTTATTTAGCATAGGAGATATAAAATGTGAGGCACCCTTTTAAACCTACTCTCGTCGTGAACTTACGTAGAAAATGCGTTGAAACAGCCGTTCAAAAATACATATGTAATTAGTTAGCACTCTAGTGGGCACGTGACATACAAATGTAATCCGCCTAGCATTTCAAAAAGTATGCTCCGTAAGTACCTAATGCACGTCCTCCTCGGAATTTATTAGTTTCTTTTCGTGTCGACTCCGAAATAAGTTTAAATGGATGTTGTAAATTTGGAAGTTCCAGTTTGAAAAGTATGAGTGGTAATGGAAGAAGCCGGGTTTTACGTTGCATTTGAATTTTACCAAAAATTTAGGAAATAATTAAAGTTAATAGCACAGCTTCACGTTAAAAAACATATAATATCGCAGTGTCTATTTAAATCTAGTTCTTAGTTATGAAGCTAATTTTGACTCAAACAAGAACTAAATTATCGGTGTACTGTAATAAATAATGTAACATTTTTATTAAATGAAAAGGTGTAATAAACGATAAATTTGGTTTTTGGAATTTCAACTGCAATTTATTTTTTAATTATTTTTTTTAAGCATTCTTTTGTTTGATAGTTTTGATATAATGTAATTTTCAATAAGCTTACATATATTCAGGTACTGTACGACCTCGATAATCCGGATTAATTAAAACCGCGGTGATCCGGATTAATAAATAATTCGGATTACTGAAACAGGACATTTTTTTATTGAAAACGGAAACATTTAATACAAAACAACTAGAAAATAGTACATAAACAAAAAAATGTGTGAAACAGAAGCATGATTATTAAATTTTATATTATTTTGTGAAGTAATTTGTAATTTTTGTTTGCTTAATCTTTTTCCGGTTCATTATAAAAGCTGTTTCTTATAATCTTTGAAGTAGAGCACTGCGCGGGCCTATTTTTCACGGCCCGCCCCGCCCGTGGCCCGTTACAGTATGAAGTGGGCCCGCCCGTTGCTTTCATTATCTCGGCAGAAGGTCCGCCCGGCCCGCCCATTAGGAAATTTATAATGAGTAGAATGAAACATTTATTTTGTTTGTTTTTGTATACTATATTGTATGAAACCAAAAGAAAATGTAACATAACATTGCATACATTAAAATTGTTAATACAAACGATAGCGTAAAAACTAAACAGCATTTACTGCATACGTTATATTCATTCGATGTATTTAATAAAACATTCTCGGCCCGTTAGGTCCATACGATTTTAGGCCCGGCCCGCAATGAAAAGAAACGAGGCCGGCCCGAGGCCGCTCGCGGGCCCGGGCGGGCAGGACTTTTCCTAGCTCGTGCAGTGCTCTACTTTGAAGTACAAAAACCTCATGTAGTGGGATATTACTTTCTTCTGTCCACTTTATGCACACATTGAAACTTTACTGCCTCGTCATTCTTAACAGTCTGGTTTGTATTATTTAACTCCGAACCTTCACTGTCACTACTATCATGGTGTTCATCTGTAGCGTCTATGTCTTCCCGTAGTAACAAATCTTCATCACTTTCAAGCCGGTTACGTATTTCCGCGTTCATGATATATTACTCAGTAAGAACATTGAGCATATCCGAAACATCTGTTATTTCTTCAGCCAAGGAAAGCCGCAATTCACTCAGAGGAATTAGATCTTCAGCATCATATTCAGTGTCTGGGTCGTTATTTGCTACATGAGCCATAACTTTGTACTAGGATTTCTGCAAGACTTCGGGGGAGACTTTTTCCCAAGCATTGTATAGTAGGCATACAGTATTCCTGGTCCATGGTTTGTAATAACTTAACAACGTTCTCTTCGTTATTAGATAAAATCTGGTCAGTCTGATGGCATTTTGATCTAGAGGTTGCAAAGTGCTGTACAATTAGGTGGAAGAAATAATATTGTAAATTGTTCATCCTCACTAGTCAGCTCTTCTATGGTTCCATGGCTCGAGGAGTTGTCGACGATTAACAGGGCTCTTTCAGTTAAATTGAGACTTCTTAAATGACTTCTAACTTGACAAATAAATGAACAATGAAGCCAATCTAAAAAAATTGCCGTAGCCATCCATGCGTTGGTAGATGATTTGCATTCAGCAGGTATGTTCACATTTTTAAATGCCCTTGGATTTTTTGCCTTTCCTTTCACCAACAACTTTAATTTTTGTGAACCATCAGCATTGCAACATGCTAGAAATGTAACGCGTTCTTTGTTTATTTTTCGACCTGGTGCGGTCTTTTCCTGAGCACGAACCGGTGTTTTTTCAGGCAACATTTTCCAATATAGAGCAGATTCATCTGCACTGTATGTTTGAGTAGGTGCAAGGTTTGATTGTTTAATCCTCTCTGCAAAAGCACTTAGGAAAGGATCGGTACTTTGATCATTGGATAGTATTTCGCCACATACTTTTAAAGAACGCAGGCGACGCCTTTTTCTAAAATTAGAAATCCAGCCCCTGCTAGCTCTAAAATTATCATTTCCATAGATTTCAGAATAAAACTGTTGTGCTTTAGTAGTAAAATGTCATAGGAAATTGGAACGTATCTTGATCGTTGTGTACAAAACCATGCCTACAAACGAGTTTCCATTTTTGGATATTCGGCTTTTCGTAATATTTTTCTGAGGTCGGGAACGGAATCACATTTGCCAATAAATCTAAAAGAAATTACACTACATAGTAAAAGTTCACAATGGTCTTTAAAATATATCATACCTTTTGATTTTGTCTTTGTTCTTTCTTATATCCGAAATTGTTGATGTTCCTACCCCGTATTCATTTGCCAACACTTTTCCACTTTCATCACGGACTAGTCTTTCTATTATATCGGATTTTTATTTTATTGACAATGTAGTATGTCTTCTTTTAGGAGGCATTTTAATATATCTATGTAAAAAAATGTTTATATGTATGTATGTACATATACTTATATAGCACAAGATAACACGTATGAACATACTATGTAACAAGAAACAGCTAAACACTTTCATAATCCCGAGACACGATGTGGCAGATAAAGCAAAGGCACACACTGCTTATATGAACTCCCAGATATCAGAACCCGCCGAATTTAGAAAATTAGGGGAATCCCTCACGATCGATTTCGTCTAAAAACGCAGGTCCGGATTACCGAGTACTATCAAATCCGGATTATAAAGTACACAATGCAATTGAAATGCTTGGCCGGATTATCGAAAAATCCGATTTAGTGAAGATTCGGATTATCGAGGTCGCACTGTAGTAAATTTAATTAGTCTTTTTATTATTGTACAAACTGTATCCGTCGTGGCTACAATCCCACATCGCAATCACTTTGGGACTCAGCTCTAAGGGGGAATGTTATTGCGAAATTCTTTTATGCAATAAATCTTATCTGTACAAATTTTACGATTGGTAATATTCCCAACATCTATTAAACTAAAATTTTTGGGTAACTTTTCTTACAACTTTTTATTTTACGTTAATTTAATTTACTAAACTTAGTGACAAATTATTTCAAGTTAATTGTTGGATTAAAATTTAAATGACACAATTTTATAGTATTTAAAAATATTGGAAAAGTTTTAACATAATTGCGTTAGTCACAACCTTTTAGGAAGCTTTTTGTGTTGGGTAGCTCAAGAATAGGTTATCGCATATAAAAAAATGCAAAATTGGTTGAATATCACATAAATACATGTGAAACGTTAGCGCTGTGTAAATAGTTGTAGAATGAATTGTCCTAGGACAATTTTGGCAACAAATGTAAGGGTTGTTTTGGAGAAGAAGTCATTATTTAGACACCGCCATTCTGGATTCTCCATCATAGGCGTATACGAGCGAGTAGCTTCTAGCCGTCGCTAGGTATCGCTAGGTATCTAGTACTTGAGCAGCTGTTGTGTGAAGCTGACTTATTTACGAATACGCGTACGCATAATTCGAATCGAATGCATTGAAAGTGTGGAAAGTTCCTCAAAATGCATCAAGCCGCCTGTTTGCTAACGGTGTAGAAAAATTTTATGGCATTTCCCAGACTTAAAATATAATGGTAAGGAAGTGGTGTGTTCAGTTTGTGACAAGAGTTTATTATGTTGGAAAATACAAAAGTTAGTTGTTAGAAAATATGTAAATAGTGCAACACACAAATTTAAATTAAAAAAAAAAACTGGAGAAAGACCGAATAATGCATTTCTACTTGATTTAACTTTGATGTTAAGTGCATGTAATATAATAATAATAAATGGCTTAGACACCCCTCCTGGGGATTTCGCCGCTTTAGATGAAGGTTTCTAGATCCCTTATTAAGGGGAGGATCAGTCCCTGTTCCTTCCTATTCCACTCTTCCACATATCCTTCTCCACTCCGTTCTATCTTTAGCTTTTTCTTTTGCCTTATCGATCCCTATCCTCCTCAAGTCTTCCCTCACTTCACTCATCCAGCTAGATCTAGGTCTTCCCCTCCTTCTTTTTCCCGATGGCTTCCAATTTATTATATTTAATATCTTGTTGTCTCCCACTCTCCACATACGCCCCAACCACTTTGCTCTTTGCTGTTTTATCTTCTTAACTATATCTTCTCCACATTCTTTCGCTACTTCCCCATTTGTTCATATGCTATATTCCAAATTTTTCATTCTAACTGGTCCAATATTGATCTCAGTATTCTTCTCTCCGCGACTCTTAAATTTTCTTCATCCCTTTTTGTCATTGTCAGTGTTTCCGCTGCGTACATTATCACTGGTCTTATGGTTGTTCTATAAATTGTTATCTTTGTATTCGTTGAAAGATTTTTGCTTCTTAATAGGTGTTTATTTATATGTAGAGCTTTGTTGGCTGCCATTGTTTTCTCCTTTATTTCCATTTTTCTATTACCATCATTTGTAATGGTGACTCCCAAATATTTGAACTTGTCTACTTCCTCAAAAGTATACTTCCCCACTCTAATTTTTCTGTTGCTCAGCTCTTTTTCTATTCTCATTATTTTTGTCTTGTTCTCATTTATTTTCAATCCCGTCCTCTTACCTTCATCTACTATTTCTTTGTCATCAGCGTACGCTACTAATTGTCCCCCTTTTGTTCTTACTGTACCCTTATTGACTCTCCTGGTGATGTACTCCAGTACTATATTAAATATGCGTTCAAAAACTTTGTATCGTGTTGCTGTAAATGAAACGACGTAACTACGGGTAGGTAAACAATGCAAGATTTCGTAAGATTTTATGTAAATGGACGGATTTAATTATAAGTTGATGCAATGTTAGTAAAATAATTTTATGTTAGTTCTTTAAATTATTTTTCTTTAAATTTTGTTTTTTTTTACTTTTATTTTGCTATTTCATTTTTTACATCACTGTTACTTTTGAGCAATAGTGACTTGCCAATCGATCGTTCTAGAGTTTGTGTAATATTTTGTTACGAAATTGTTTTCATTTTCATACGTCGTATACAAGAAACGATACGTCACCTGAATTTTAGGTATAAAGCAGTTCTCTCCAATTCTTCTGGTATAGCGTGTTTCGTTAGAGAAAAGTATATATAGATCATACTCTGCGGAGAGACTTGCGTTTCAGAGTTTCTGTGACTAAGCAGCAGATACATCATAGGCGGGCGTATTGCTTCATCGAGGTTGCAATTGTATGCGGCGTTGAGGCTTGTGCCTCGCATTTGTTGGTTTCATTCCCTTTTGAATAGTCATGTTTCAATGACGTAAGGCGCTTTTCTCTAAGGAAATGCACTATATCTTCCTATGCACGGCAGATGGCTCGCGCTGTCCTGGGTAAGATCCAACAATATTCCGCAAGCTGGCGGCCTGAACTGTCCTGCGTTGTTCCTTGTCTATTTCCCAAACGGCCCAAGTTGCCTCTGCTAGGTATTCTGATGACCGACACTCCGCAAGAGAACGTTTTACTCATTTCTGGACGTTTATTTTGATATACAGGGTGAGTCGGGAGGAACGGACCAAACTCCAGGAGTGTATCGTACACGCAAAAGTAATATAAAGAAACTCACATGTTCTTATCCAATTTTCATTTGTTTTTAAGTTATAGCATAATTAAAAAGAATTAACCATTTGCAAGCGTTCTTGTAAATGGTCCAAATTTTCGCTTGTTTTTGAGTTAATACTGTTTTCTTTTCTTATACATAAACTTTGGGCATTTCCCGAAATAGATTTTATTCTATTTTAAGAATTTTTTAGATTTGATTGTTTTACTTTTATTTTTGTTTCGTTTGCAAATAAAATTGGCTGTCGTAACTTACCGTTTTATTTCAAAGAACTCTGGACAGTAGCTATCCCAGAACGTTGATGAGCGCTGTGCTCAACGCCACCGTAAATCACTTTTCACTGGGTCCGCCATCAACAAAATGAATTATCACCTACATGGTGACTATTTAATCATACCAGATTTTTGACTTTTCTCAATATTAATTTTCTTAAAACAAAAAAAAAATACCCGTGGCGACATCTAGTAGCGAGAAGCGCAACTACTTATATATATTTTGCTAAGACCGCTAATAAAGAGTTCCTGTTATTATTGAGAATAAGAATATTTTACAGAAAGTAAAGAAAGCAATTCATAATCAATATATTTTCGTGCTGCCTACAAATGCAAAGTAAGTTTATTAATAACATAATTAATGAAATTGTTTCTTCGTATTTCGAGAACATTGACGTTTTCAGAAGCAGATATATCTAATCCAGCGTTACAATATTAATTATGCACTCTCTACTTTCGTAATTTGCTGAAAAATCCATTCAGTTTATTAAATTAAGTGACTCCCTTTTTTTATTTTTCTAGTCAAGAAAAAATACAATATGTCTAAAGGTCATACATTTCCAACAAAATTAGAATAGTAAGAAATTGATTGATTGATTAGTTAGTCATGACCATAGCGAGAAATTATTTACGTTAATAAACAACTGCAGAATGCATTACAATGCAAAGAGGATGCGGCAGTTACCGTTTCTATCACAGAAAAATACTGCAATATAGTACTACAGTGATTGTTATCCAACAGTTCTTTATTTATCACCACTTAATGCTAGTTAATACTATGTACAATATGGTAAATATCTTTCTACCATCCTTTTATGTTATCTTAGCACGCGTGAAATGCTACAGCAATAAATTGTAAATTCTATCCTTCTAGAAATACTAAGCTAACAATAACATATTGTAAATAAACGACTTGTTGGTTAGTAAAACATACAGCTCAAGCAGTATAACTAACATTCTACTTCTGTTGTTCAAATAAAATTAGAATGAATCTGAGACGCTACTACAATATATTTTAGCAATTTTTAAGAGAAATAATAAATGTAATCATTTGTTTGTATTTTTTCTGTAGGTAGATATTAAAGAAAGCTATATAATTTTAATAAATTGTTCATAACCTGTCAAAAATAAATTAACATTCTATAAAACACGATTGGACTATGTTGAACGGAGTAATTTAGATTTAGACGTGTACACATGCACTTTTATGGTCTTACTAGATAATAAATTTGAAGGTAATTCTTGCACTGATAAAATATTAAGCAGCGCATGTCGTATTTTAAAATAATGACGCCGTTAATCTGCAGGTTTTTAATCAATATTAAAATATCTTCTGCGAAGAAATCGCTTCACCACACACTACGCTTGAATAGCTAAAAGCATAAAATAAACTGATAAACATATATTGCCTATTAAACTTGTTTTAATTAACTACACCTTTCACAATAACATTTTATTAATCGCTACATCACTGTCTTTGCCAATTTCATACATTACTTGGTAGACGTATGTACGATGCACTTAGGATGCCTTATCGAATATTCGAGCTATCGTAGCCATCGTCTTACGATCGTCCATGCTATTTATCTCATTCGGTACTGGAAAATTATGTGCATATGTATGTGCGTGCGTATATAAAACCAGAGTCAATGAGCTATTCCTCTGTCACCTAAAATGGTAAAGAATTCTTTTCCAGTAGCCCTCGCTCTGCTTAAATCCATACGCGTATTTTATATAGATGTATTTTTATCAAAGCTGGACGGCAATTGTCTCCAGTAAAAAAAAGAAAGACGCTTTAACAAGCAGGGATTCCGATTGATGAGTCATCGAAGAGATTCGTTGTCTGCACATGAATTACTGGACTATACGATTTTGGTCAAGGAATTATTCCATTATTGATCGCTAATGAGATTCTCTTTGAGTTCGGTACCCACTAAATAAATTTATTGAAGAAAGATACATGTTTCACAGTGGGACAGAATGTGCGAAAAATTAAAGAAGAATTTTTAACTAACTAAAATGAGGTATATCTAGAATTTTTGGACCATAGAACTCAAACCTGATGTCGTTTTTGCTTAACAATTTTACTTCGTTGCCCGATTACCATGGAAAAATTGAAATAATAAGCTGTAATCATAAAAGTACGAGGCACGTCCAGGAAATAAATTCCTCTTGTATTTATTGTTGCGCCAACGCTGCAATCGCAATTCGGCGCATGCGCGGTAGTTGCTCTGAGTTAAGGAGAAGGAGATGACGCCATTTCGATATCGCTGTTTGTTGTTTACAGTTTACAGTGCTTGTTAGAATGGCGAAGTTGATTAAAAATCCTGCCGCATGTGAGATTAGATCTGTAATTAGTTTTCTGAATGCAAAGAACACTAACGCAGTCGACATTCGTCGACAAATTTGCGAGGTTTACGGAGAAAACGCGATGAGTGAGTCAATGGTAAGGAGTTCAATGAAGGTCATGATCAAGTGCACGATAACGAACGAAGTGGGCGTCCAAGTTTGGTTAAAGAGGAATTGGTTCGTGTAGTTGAAGAACTCGTAAAGGAGAACCGTAAGATTACAATATCTTATCTTTCTACGAAATTTCCACAAATTTCAAGAGCACTTCTTCATGAAATTGTTCCTGAAAAACTGAAGTTTCGGAAACTGTGTGCTCGTTGGATGCCGAAAGCTCTTACTGGGCAACACAAAAAACAGTGTTAGGGCAGTGCACTTGATTTTTTGACACGTTATAACAAAGATGGTGATGATTTTCTAAGCAAAATAGTGACCAGGAATAAGACTTGGGTCGCTTATGAAGCCTTTGAATCGAAACGACAATCAATGGAATGGAGGCACACTTTGTCACCAGGAAAGACAAGGAAATCTTGACACCTCGAAAAATCATGTGCACAGTCTTTTTGGATAGATACGACATTCTACTGGTGCATTTTTTATCGCGCGATGAAACAATCAATGCAAATGTTTACTGTAAAACGCTTAGGGAACTGCGTCGCGCAATACGGAGTAAGCGCCGAGGAATGCTCACAAACGGTATTGTTTTAATTTATGACAATGCCCGACCTCACACTGCGAACAAGACACAACAACTCTTTCAATGTTGGACTCAGTTGGATCACCCTCCGTACAGCCCTGACCTCGCTCTTAGCGATTTCCATCTCATTTTGCACCTGGAAACATTCCTTGGTGGTCAAAAATTCAACAACGATGAAGAGCTCAAAGAACATATTACGATATGGTTGACAACACAGGCGGCAACGTTTTATGAGGAAGGCATATAAAAACTTGTGCCACGCTATGACAAGTGCCTACAGAATGGTGGGAGCTATGTTGAAAGATAGTTTAAGGTTTGTAGCTTTTCTTTGCAATAAATACTTTCTGGACGTGCCTCATATAATAGCAAAAATTATAATAAATGTAAGAAAGAACTACAATATTAAAAAAATGTATTTACAATAAATCTATATACAGATTACGCATATTTGCAACCTGTAAGATACATTTATATTTTATAAGTACTTAGAAAAGTTACAAAAGTAACGTTCTGGCTATTTCACTCAAAGCAGGAGCTTTCTTTTTGGGCAATGGCCTAATATGATTAATGATCGGGTCGTTTGAAATCATGATCACGTTAAAAGCATCTTCGTTTGTTGCAGTACGAGATACCTTCCTGGAACGGTTACTTCTATAGTATTTATAATCCTTATTCCGGGATTCTTACGCTTCTTCCGAAAGAACGTCGACGGACAAGGCAATGTTCTTTATTATATGCGCACCATGGAAGAGAATTTTATGTACTACATCAAAAAGGTAGTTCCACGGATACAGAGAAACAGCTAATTTAGCAGCATCTTCAAAATCTTGTAGAGTTAATAGGAGACTACAACAAATTACTTGTAATATTGTCGCCAGCCTCTGAATGAAAACCGAATCCACTTTGATTATTTCGGCAGCAATGACCGGATCTTCAAAAAACCCTCGAGACGTATTCTCCTCGTTAGTCGTACCGGTTCGTTGTTTAACTACGTCGACTACTAATCCTGGTTTACCTTCAAATTCATTCTGAATTTGTTTTTTAGTCTCCTCTTTCAATCCCTTTGTCGCTGCTGAAGTTCTCTAAGATTTGAAATCAAGATCGTAACCTATTCTTAAAATTAACTTCATAAAGCGGATGCGAGCATGTAAGGGAGACATACATACCTAACTTGCAAGCCTCTTCATTTGATGGTCTACCACCGAATTTTGTCAAGGTATTTAATTGCGAAGGCTTTGTTCCACAAATCGTGCAATTGCTCGCTGAAGAAGTTTTGGTTACAACATGGGCAATCCTTTCACAATCACAGTAAAATCTTATTTTTGTAATTTTTATTTTGTAATTATCTGAACAGTTATTGAGCGTTCATAGTGGACAACTATACATACTATTTTGGAGGTATTTCATTATCAATTCGATGTTTTTGGGCTTTAATTAATTCAGGAGTTTCTCGTCTTGAATTGTAAAACTCTACAATAGTCGATGAAGGACGAGGACTTTTCCAAAAACACACTTCACCCTTACTATGTATTGTCAACTTCAATGGAAGCAGATGTGTCATAAAGAGGTGAGAATTTGAAATTTCCTCGCGGCATTCCGAAAATTTTTGCTACTTTGGCTGGATGCCCCATCGCAACCCCATTTTGTGTAATGGACTAACTTTAGTTCCGCTAAATTTTTATGTCGGGTTCGGTTTTGGTTTCAATAGTTCGTTTAGCGGTGTGATCTAGTAAATTTTATAATGGAACTGTCACAGAAGTCTCGGTAATTTCCACGTTTTCAGGATAGCACTGTTTTTTAGTTTCCTGAACCTTTTTAAAGCTGGGAAAAAAAGATCACGAATTGCTTTTCTAATGAT
This sequence comes from Dynastes maya, assembly GCA_029619315.2. Classification (NCBI taxonomy): domain Eukaryota; kingdom Metazoa; phylum Arthropoda; class Insecta; order Coleoptera; family Scarabaeidae; genus Dynastes; species Dynastes maya. The sequence continues at coordinate 51,028,501 of JAROYE020000003.1, read as the reverse complement.
TTAATGTTGGTACCTACATAACTTAGCTTGAATGATCAAAGGTAAAGCAGCAGTGGGGTCAAGGGCGGTGGGTTGGCGTGCATCACTAGGAAGTGAAGTAACAGCGTTTATAAGAGCTTATGCCTTAAAACTCTTTTCAGGCTTGCCTCTTCGTCTACTTAGTGTTGACGAAAATTTTCGATCAGCGTTCGGGATAGTATCAGGTAGCCAAATACGTTCGTGCGGTTTTTGATGGTAAAATATTTATTAAGAAACAATAATACACTATTATTCAAGGAAGTAATTACCATCACAGACATTGACCTTTTGCTAACTTGACACCGATTTTGAATCAAAGAATTGATGGACTGCATTTATTATATCAACTCGAGCTTGGTATTACCTATGCCTCATACATTTGTTAAAAGATAAGAAAAGGTGATAATCACTTGGAGAAATGTTAGGAGAATAAGGAGGGTGCGGTAATGTTTTCCAGTCAAGTTCAGAAATTTTTTCCCGATTCACTCTTGCGGTATAAGTCTGACGTTGTCCTGTAAAAATAGCATTTTCTTTCGATTGATCAGAAAAGGCTGTTTCTGGATGAGTGCTACTTGTACTCGCTGAAGCTGTTCACAATACAAATTAGTAGTGATGGTTTGACCGGTTTCCAGAAACTTATAATGGACAATTCCGGCTGCTGTCCACCAAACACACAATAAAATCTTTTTTGGGCGCAAGGAAACCTTGGGAGTGTGTGGTATTGGATCAGTTAACGACAACCAATAATACGAACGCTTAGAATTTGAGTACAATTTTCATTTTTCGTCGCAAGTTAACAACCCTCCAAGAAAAGATTGAGTATCGTTGCGTGAAATGTTTGCCGAACAAATGGTAAGACGACCGAATTTCTTATCATCTGACAGTTCATGTGGGACCCATTTACTTAATTGCTACGTCACCTGACAAATAGGAACTCATTTTTAACCAATCGCTATACTTTTTGAGAAAATTTTCTTTATTGTACCTAATGAACTTCCTTCAATTTTTTTTTTGAAATGAAGATTGAATCTCTTTGCTGTTTGTAGTTTCAGTGATTTCAGGTGTTCGTCCTCAAGTCTTTTTCGCTTAAATAACGGTCAGGATCCGTCCCACTAAAGAATATATCACGTGAATCACTGTAAGCTGTTTTGAATAGTAGCTAGTAAAGAACGGGTTAAATAGAAGTTCCCACACTTATTTATAGTCCATCAATACAACCCTTGAGTAAACGATAGACGTTTATTTTCTTTTTACGCGAAGAAAGGGATTTTTTAAGAAAAATAATTTTAAATACTAAAACACACCTGTCAGTGAGGAATAAATACGATGAAGAGGTAAATATGTAATTTCTGGAACATTTCAAAAACACCTCAATTTTTTTATTTTCAACGTTTTTCGATGTAGCATCTAAAATATAAAGATTCATGTAGGCGTGATGACGTCATTGTATTTTTTACATGGCAGCTGTCACCTTTTTTTTTGATAGTTTGATGCCTCATCTACATAGTTGTCGAAATAGCAGTATAAATATTTTGATGGCTTACATAAATAAATTTTTTAAGAAAAATTGCATTAAATACTGGAAATTGTATAATAATAAAAAAATTCTTTATTTGAGGTAACAAAATATTTGTACAGTTACTTCGACAACTAGGTGGGGAACCAAAATATCGGAAAAAAATTAGGAGTTGTTATTTAAAAAAGACATGATATTTACATAAATCACATTTTATTTTCAGATGCTACATTGAAAAACGTAGAATTGAAAACAAAGATTGACGTGTTTTTGCTCACTTTATGCTCACACTATGATGTACTGCGTCCAGATTTGGTTGAATCTGAGTGTGAAGCTCACAGGACATCTTAATTACTATTAGAGCTTTAGGAAAAAGGTTGGGCGAGACCGGAGGAAGGCGGACTTTTCTTGAATTCTATCATACTTCGGAATTACGCAAGAAATCCATCATCGCAAAACTATTAATATATGCAGCTTCTATGAGGAAACTACTGTAAGAATCAACCACCAGATCAATGAAATATTTATCTTTAAGATTTTTCGTCTCGGCCCCACTATGCGCCGTGCGCATCCCCTCAGAAATTCACAAGGATAATATGAGAAGTACCCGTGTTTGGTGACAGATGGCGCTTGGTGTCAAAATTTGCATTACCGATTGTGAGTACTATTCTTTAGTCGGAAGGATTCATCGAGTAGTATTGGTTTGAGAGCTGTTGAAAGTAAGCAAGTTTATGTATTTGTGGAATCATGGAAGAGGAACACCACCGGTCAGTGATTCGATTTCTCTTTTTGGGTGGGAAAACCAATGCAGAAATCAAAGGGAAGTTGGATGCAATTTATAAGGACCATGCACCTTCGATGATAATCATCAAGCACTGGTTTAATGAATTTAAACGTGGCCGAATATCCGTCTTTGACGAGGAGCGGCCATGTCGTCCCATTGAGCTGACTATGGACGAGATAATCAATAAAGTTCATGATATCGTGTTAGACCGACAGGTGATGATTACAGAGATTGCTGATTTGGTAAACATTTCAATTGAGCGTGTGCAAAACATTCTCCACGAAAAAATAAGTATGAGAATGCTATCGGCGAGATGGGTGCCGCATCTGCTGACCATGGATCAAAAACGGAATCGCGTGATAATTTCAAAGCAATGTTTGGACATGTTTAAGCGCAATACTAGTGACGCGTGACGACGTTATGTGACTGTCGATGAGACATGGGTACATCATTACACGCCAGAAACTAAAGGTCAGTCAGCAAAATGAGTTTTTCTCGGCGAACATGTGCGACCATCTTTTAGAATTCGCAAGACATAATATAAATTGGTTATTTGGAGAAGGAAAGTACAATCACGGGACAGCATTATACTGATTTATTGGTTTCGACGCCGAATTAAAGAGAAAAAGGCCCCGCCTAGCGAAGAGAAAAATTCTCTACCATCATAATAACGCCCCGGCCCACACATAGGCAGTTACAACAACAAAACTAGTCCAGTTATGGTACGAATTGGTACCCCATCTACTATATTTGCCAGTTTTGGCCACCTGTGACTCCTTTCTTTTTCCAAACTTGAAAGAGTGACTTGGCGGAAAGCGGTTCACGTCAAATGAGGTCATCGTCGAAACGAAGGCCTATTTTGCAGAGTTTGACAAATCTTAATATTGGGATGGCTTAAAAAAGTTGAAACATCGCGTTAAGTGTATGGAGCTATAAGGAGATTATGCCGAGAAATAAATTTACTAAGTATAAAACAATTGCGTTGTCTTTCTTAACATAAGTATTTATCATATCATCCTCGTATACGATAAAATTGTTTTTGTTTTAAACTTTTAAATATTGTAAATATTATATAACGAATCGTCAGCTAGCGAAAACATTTAACATTCAGCAGATGCTACGTTTTCTTTCGTACATGTGGTTTCTTAATATGACTTTTCGAAGTACATAAATAAAGCTGCTTCAAACGTAAAGCACGTTCACTCCTATAAAAAGATTACTCGGACGATACCATCTACGTCATCATGTGAAAGATATCGAAGGAAACGATGGGATAGTAGGTACAAGGTACAAAGCAAGGTATAAATGGAAGTCACGAAAGGAATACTGGTGGTCTCTCACAATAAGAAGCTCTTAAAATAATAGATAGATTAATTACAATACTTTAAGTGATACATTTTTCCTTTTAAAATCATAAATTATCAGTGATACGTAGTATTGGAGTATGTTAATATTAATTATGCATTCACTAAGAACTAGAATTAAAATGGATCAGCTTAAGAGGACTTAATCAAACATATGAGAAATGGGTCCGTGGCAACTGCGGTCATGGTAGATGCGATAAAATTGTTTTTCGCGGATTTTCGTGGCGTTTGCGATCAGGTACACTTTCGTTTCCAGCTTCTTGGTGCAGATGAGGTAACCTTCAACTCATTAATTAAACTATAATACCCAGTACATAATTGTAGCTCCATGAATTAGCACAAGCTTTAACGTCCCTTTACACTTTATCAAGGTTTAGGATTGGTAGTTGAATACTGGCATGTCTAAAAGTTGGTGTTATATGCCGTTGTCAAAATTCACAGTAATCAATTATTCAATCGACTAATTTACTATGCACGTTTGTTCAAATTTTGTTACGTAGGATAATGTTTCCAAGTCTTTTTTAGTATCATGAATCTGTTCCAAAACCCTTGCGTTTCTTGAATGGTGAAGAATGGTTGGTCTCTGATTATAGCTGTTTATGATCGGATTTTCAAGCCAGTGACTCACGAAGTAGGCACAAAATAATAGTATTTCACCGTTCGCTCGAGTGGTCTCTTAAATTCAAACCCAAGCACCGTCAGTGTATTGCTAAGGTAGAATAATGCCTCACACATTCGAAAAACCAGGCCTACTGCCTGTATTTTTCTTCATAAAGCTTGTGGTAGTGGAAGTTGAATCCTTGTATTTTCAGTATGCAAAGTGGGTCTTTTCTAATCCGAAATTTCATTGTCCCTTTCCTTAATTACCGTAATTCCAGGCGATTCTATTTGTCATGAGGAACTAAAAGTTAAAGTATGCCTGACCGCAAACGCCACTAAAATCCGGGGTATACAACTTTGAGGCCACGGTCAAAGGTTTCGCTGCCAGGACGATGGGTATCCAGGGCTATCTAGTTTCAATTCAATGGATGTCGGAGTTGAGGGTTGATTGTAACAATATTCGGAAATTGTATCTATTATAGTATTGTATTTATAGTGAACTCGTATTGTTGGATATTTGTTTAAATGAGTGTTATGTGAAATGTTTTAAGCCAAATACGCGTTGCCTCGATGAAAGCTTGACCCAAAGTCAGCAAATTTAGTCGCCGTCCTTCTACTGCTTTATTTTAATCGCGATGGCGATTGTTTTATCCACAGCAAATTTTGATAATTCCTTTCCAAATACAAATTGACAATCAATTTTTGATGAACAAACCCATTTATAAAAGTAACAACCGAATGGATGTAGTGATGCGACTAATCGATTGAAATTATACTATTCTATGGCCTAAAATACCACAGACAACTTTTAAATGATAAAACTTGCTGACTTTCTAGATAAAAACATGACGAAACATATTTAGTTCACGAAATAATGCTAGAAATACATCTGAATTTACACTGTTATTTGTTGTAAGATGATATTCCACTAATTTTGAAGAGTTACGAAAATAAGAAAATGAACTGAAGAAGAATAACTTCACCGTTCCACCACATTTATTATTGCCTGAAGTTAAAATAATTATTTGGTACCTTCGCTCCAAACTGTTTGAAAAGTATATCAGGGAAAACTTCTCTAATAGAAAGGCCATTACATCCCAATCAGCATGCCTATCAAGTAGGTAAATCATGTGAAAGTGTCATGCATCAACTCGTGTCGTGGGTGGAAGCATCTTTAGACAATTAAGAAATTGCATTAGCTGCACTTCTTGACACAGAAGGTGCGTTTGATAATCACTATTCCAGACTGCAAACAGCCACGGAGTAGAGAGCACTGTCTGTAGGTGGGTGGGAGCCATACTCTATGGCAGACAAGTAGAGGCAGCGTTGGTAGATGAATCGATGCAGGTGTCTATTGCCAGAGGATGCCCACATCCCCTCTATTGTGGGATATGGTGATAGATGAACTGCTGGTCTTGCTAAACAATGCTGGCTACTATACACAGGGATACGCTGATGACATGATAATATTCACCAGTGGGAGAAATGCTAGCATAATCTGAGAACTAATGTAGAGAATTTGAAACGGTAGAAGTATGGTGCAAGAAGAAGAACCTTAGAGTAAACCTTGGAAAAATTGCACTTGTGCCCTTCACCAAGAGAAGGAAATTGGACGGTCTAAGAGCGCCAACTCTTTGCAATGAAGTAGTGCACATCAGTCAGAAGGCTAGGTTCTTAGGTGTAACCTTGGACTTTAAACTGAACTGGAACTCACATTTACAGAAAATGACCGACAAATGCAAGAGGGTATTGATGACAATCCGTAGAACAGTTGGGTAAACATGGGGACTCAAACTACATATGACGTACTGGCTGTACATTACGGTGGTAAGACCCATGATAATTTATGGCTGCCTGGTTTGGTGGCCTAAGATCACACAGAAGCATGCGATAACCAGTCTCTCGAAAATTTAGAGACTAGCATGTCTATGTATAACAGGAGCTATTAGAGGCACCCCAACAGCTGCTATGGAAACCATGCTAAATCTACCTCCTCTTGAGATCTACATCAAGGGAGAAGCTAGAATGGGAGCATACAGACTGAAAAACACTAGTAACTAGAGAACCCACAGTGGGTCTGGGCTCACCAGAATAGAAACAGCAGTAACAAACCCTATCTTTGATATGGGTAGCGTCACAACAATCTCCAGGATCTCCCGTGACAAACCTCTCAAAGTTTTCTTGAATTAGGAAGAATGGACGGACGGAGAGGGGCGAAAACCGAAAACCCAAATCTGGTATACAGATGGGTCAAAGACGGGCAGTACTTCTGGCGTTGGTGTGCATCACTTGGGCGATACACCCCGGTATTTCAAACAGAAATACTTATATGCTATACAAATTTGCATCGGCGACCGCAGGGTAAGACGATTTACATTCCCTCTTACAATCAAGCAGCCTTAAAGGTACTAGCATCTTATCATATAGCCTCTAAACTAGTATGGGAGTGCCTGCAAAACCTAATGGTTCTGTCTAAACACAACAAGATCACTCTAGTGTGGGTACCAGGACACAGGGGTATAGCGGGCAATGAAATTGCGGACCAGCTAGCGAGGGAAGGCTCAAAAATGAATTATATAGGCCTTGAGCCGAGTCTAGGTATTACCAAGAGTGCAGTACGTGGTGCAATTAATGGGTGGATCGTAACACAACACCAATTAAATTGGAATCATGCAGCTGGACAAAAGCACAGCAAACGGGTGATGGAAAGACCGTCGCAATATCTGACTGCTGACCTGCTTGAATTAAGCAAGATACAGCTTAGGGCAGCAGCATGTCTACTAACAGGAAACAGCCCCTCATATTATTTTCGCTAGTTCAACGGAGACTTGCTATGCGAAGCGCAATTGATCTACCAATGGAGAAAAATTTACTACATAGGCTCTTAAACCTGATCGAGGGAACTAACCCGTTGAAGTAAAACGAAACCGAAGCAGGAATAATACAATAGGCTGCTAAGCCTCAGTGTTAAGGATGCAAAGACTAACCCTGCTTTGGTAAAAATTAAATCAATCACACCCGCTCCAAAGATCGGAGGCTGGAGGAGGAGTAGGAGCTATTGAAAAGGAACTAATAACTGCCAGAAGAAATTTGCCACTGAATGAGTGGCCATACTGAATACACTATACGTGCTGGAATGGCAGCTGCGTTCGACGATGTAAAATTTAGAACACTTCAATATATTACATGGTTTTCTTTCTTTTAACAAATATATTCTTTCGGTTATTTCTTTTCGACATTTTTTTAGTATATGAAGTCTTAATCATGATATTTTAATGTGTATGTGTATGTGCTCCACTGTATATAATATCTATTCTATGTAGGTAGATCCCTTTTTAAGTCGTTTGCGTTTCTGACCATTTGAAAATGAGATTTATGTTTTTCTATTGTTTAGATACTCTTTGTATACATACTTGCTTCCCTTAAAATTCACTTGTGATACTGTTGCATTTCACATTCTTTCTAATTTTCGTTAAATTCATGACTGCAACTGCTCTGATAGAAGTATATGAAATAAAAAATCTAGATATATCATCGTTGTTATGGCTGTGATTACACTGGGGAACAATTTGTAACACAATTTCCTACTCAATTAGTTAATTAGGCATGCTGTAGTTAGTTTTCTTCTACCACGTCAAGTTTTATCTCTACACCTTATGGAAATGTGACCACTCTCCGCGAAATCACGCATGGATCATAGGAAGCACTATTGCTTTCCTATTGGCTGACACAAACCTTCTCCGATGGGCGCCAGGTGAATGACGCATAGGAGAACAGCGAGAGGTTTATACTTGTCTGGACTTGTTCAGTTACGCCTGAGATATTGTAGTGAGACGTTGTGTGTCGCTCTGAAACGGTGCAGCCCATTCCGACGTGGGGTTTGAGTTCTTGTTTATATACAAGGTTAGCAGTGTTTAGTGTTTATTTATATATGAACTGAAACTTTTCCTTATGTCTACATCTGCTAGTTCACGTCGTAAGTGTTTAAACAGCCCCGATTCGTTTTGTATGTGGCAGTTTTGTATGTGGCGGTTTTACCGTTCCCAGTCAAAGGACAAACATCAGTGCATTTGTCAGGAAAGTCTGTTTTGCCTATGTTGAAGTGAAAACTGGTGATCAAGATAAATCATGGGCCCCTCACAAAGTGTGTAAGCAGTGTGTTGAGGGTTTACGGATGTGGACCAAGGGAACACGTGATAAACTTCCATTTGGTATACCTATGATTTGGCGAGAGCCCAGAGATCATTCAAGTGATTGTTACTTTTGTATAGTGAAAACGTCAGGATATAACAAGAAAGACAAATGTAAAATAGAGTATCCTAGTTTACCATCAGCTGTACGCCCAGTGCCTCATTCAGCCGAAATTCCAGTGCTAGTTTTCAGTGAATTACCCTCTTTGGAAATACGGGAATACGAGTCTGGTGAAGATCAAATTGACCCCAACGGTGAAGATTTTGAAATTAAAGATGATGCCGTTCGTAATGGATTTGACCAGCATGAGTTGAATGATTTGGTATGAGATTTGGGACTATCCAAAAAAGCTTCAGAGCTCTTAGCATCAAGACTGCACGAGAAAAACTTGCTTGAAAAGGGAGTTAAGGTATTCTGTTTTCGATCAAGAGAAAGTGCGTTTCTACAATACTTTCGAAGTGATGATGGATTTGTGTATTACCATAACGTACATGGTTTAATGGAAGAGTTGGGAATTTCAGCCTATAACGCAACTGAATGGCGACTGTTTATCAGCTTGAACATGAGCCACTTGTCGACAGAAAGAACATTATATTTCCACCTCTGCATATAAAATTGGGTCTCATGAAGCAATTCGTTAAAGCTTTGCCAATTGAAGGAGACTGTTTCAAGTATCTCATTTCGGCATTTCCTAGCCTGTCATTTGAAAAGATAAAGGCCGGTGTTTTTGATGGTCCAGAGATTCGGCAGCTTGTTAAAGATGAACATTTCATCGGAACAATGTCAGGAATGGAAAAGAATGCTTGGTTGGCATTCAAAAATATTGTTAAAGACTATCTTGGAAATACACGAGCACAGAATTACGCCAAAATTGTCCAGCAACACTTGGAGAGCTTCAAACTGCTAAGTTGCAACATGAGCACCAAATTGCATTTTTTACATAGCCATCTTGCTAAATTCCCGGAAAATCTTGGTGCAGTCAGTGATGAGCAGGGTGAGCGATTTCACCAGGATTCGAAGGTCATGGAGGCACGGTATCAAGGTAGATGGGATGTACGTATGATGGCTGACTATTGTTGGAGCATCAAGCGAGAATGTCCACAGATTAAACATTCCAGAAAAAGGTATAAGCGAAAATTTTTGCCTTAATATGTAATTACCGTTCGATAAAAAAACAACTATTTGTATGAACACAATTTAATTTGCAGTAACTATTATAGCCTTTGTATGAATAAAATTATTCTTTATAAACAGTATATTTGGTAAGTTTTTGCTTTATTTTCCTTTATATGCACAATTTGTATGACTTTTGAGGGTATCCTGTACCTTAAAAAGTTGACGTGATTGACAAAAACTGCGGTTATTTTTGGATTCAGAGGCCAAAAGTTAGTTGAAAATAAGTCACAGATTTAAGACAACGAAATTGCTGTTCCCCAGTGATATCAAAACAGCGTATTCTTTTACTCAAACATTAAGAATTAGACTACCTTTTTTCGCTAGTTTTAAAGTATATTTTACTACAATAAAATTATTCCACAATTACGTGAATTTTCAATACAAAATCACCTACATACCTCGTTGCAATTATCTTCACAGGACTTTTTCTGTGTAGATTTTTAAAATTTCGTGTTCGCTGTGCGCCGTCATTGTTGATTTCCTTGAGCGAAAGCCATGCTTTGCATTACTGAATACTGGAAAGTTTATTTTTCTCAAAAGGCTAATCAATCTCTTCTTTCTAGCCGCCTCGAAAACCTTTCATAGTACCAGTAGAATCAAAAGTTGACCCATAGAGATTGCATATGTTTAGGTTTAGCACGATCCAACAATCCTTAACTCCTTTGGAAATTTTAGAAATATTTGTTTACTAGATGCAATTGTGGATGCCAAAGCAAGCGATATTCTTTTTACTGACACAGCGGAGAAACCATGCACATCAGCTGTAGTGTTTGTAGGTAACCTGCGGTGTGCTGATAGAAGCTGTGTGCAATATGTTAAGTGGATGACTATTTTGGTTTTATGTTAATTTGAGACGTAGTAGTCACAAGGGAAACGGTTAAAACTTCAAATATCTGCGTGTATACGTTCCTAGTAGTTTAACGTTGCTTTTTTATACATGCAGACAAAATTACGTACTTAGTGCATGCACTTTATATGAATAATTATATGCGCTACATAGTTATTTGCTTTGAAGTTCCTCGGGCTGCTTAACTAATAGCATCAACGAATATCGGAACGAACTCATTTGCGCAAAAAAGGTTAGCGTAAAACGTGTTTAACACCAGTGTTTCCGTATTCTAATTAACGTGTAAATCATTACTCTTACTTTCATCGCATGTCTTTCTTCATCCAGATACTCGTATGCTTCACTTTTATTTATTTCTCGAACGTAAGTACAAACCTTATGCGGACACATAATTGCGAATTGATGTAGGTATTACGTTGACGTTGCGTTGGTATATTATTTGTGCATTATCTGAATGTGTTATGCATATGTTTGAAAACGTTCACATAGTTAAAACGCAATAAATCATACGTTCTGAATATTCTACACTTAATCAGCAGTCTTGGCTCGTAATTACGGTAATTTTGAATTTATTGTGCAAACAAAACGTTTATCACTTGATGCAGAGCGCGGAAAATACATACGTCATCATGATATATGCATATGCATTCGCGTTATTAATAGCCGATTGAAGATAATCGCAAAATAAAGAAGAAGGTGTCCGTTTGATCGAACTACCTTGAATGTCGTATTCTCGGGCGCACGTAGTTATTTTTACTCTATTACAAGCGGGGTAACTAGCAGGACAAAACAAAAACGTTACATGACAGGACTAGTGAATCTTCCCATTCAACAGGTGGTCAATAAATCTTCGCTTTGGACACATTTTCCACGCCGAGCTCAATAGGTGCCGAATCGTGTTAAAATTTTTAGAGTAGATTATTGAAAGTGAAAGTTCTGTATTTACAGAAAATAAATAATAATGTAAATTATGCAAGTGATTATGGAGGATTTGACAGAGGATCTATTTCTCTGTTATACGTATCATATAGTATTATTTAAAAGAAAGCTACATTTTCGTATTTAGCTATATCTGTTCCTTTTACTTCTTCTCGAAGCCTTCACGGAAAAAAAAAAGTTTTTGAATCAAATAAACATATATATCTTTGAGATTATTTATATAAATCAACAAAGGTTTATTTGAGTGAAAGCACATTTTTTAAGAACAACAGATTGAATTTGAATGTACAAACGCTTTTATGTGACATAATTTTGTTGAGTCGAACAAATATATGTTAGAATCGTGCGCTTCGCGTGTCGTCGGCAATTTCCGTTGCGTGAACGCAAGCAATCGCAGTCGTAGTCCTAGTTTAGATTATATGAGATGGTGGTTCGTAAGCGGTGAGATGTAAATGAAGAAAATAATATGTAAGTAGGATAATGGATTTGTATATTTTTACCACTGGATAACTAACGTTAACATTTCTGTATAAAAAGAAATAATAAAATAGTTGCCACAGACTGGTGAATATTAGAATTCCTGTTTGTATTAGGGATTAGCGAAAATTACAAGAATCTCGCCGATATCGTTTTCAACGCCAGTAACACCACTGTTAGCAGTTTAAATAAATTGCGATTCAATTCACCACACATTTAACAATGCTTTGATCTTTCCGTTTTTATATTTTGTAACTAATTGTTAGTATATTTCCTTCTTTTTTGATACAACAGATATTTCAACGAAGGCAAGTGATAAGTAGAGCAACGCAAACTGCGCTGAAAGCCAGTGGTTGACGCATAAAAGTTTACACAAAATAAACACGGCCGGGACAATTCGGTATAAGCGTCAGTATAACTGCGACTCGAAAGCCGATCTGTTGTGTATGCATCTACGCTGCCGTATACTATATCGTAGTTCTACGTCTGTTTTGAAAATGTTTCCGACGTCGCGAAAACGACCAAAGTTGGACACAATAAGAGAATTTATTGCAGAAATGCCTGATTTAAAGTGTGATGGCGCTAAAATTCAATGTGTAGTGTGTAAAATAGATTTAATGTGTTGGTCGAAAAGTGATTGTCTACTGCACGTAAATAGTGCAGGGCATGTTTCAAAAAAAAATTCCACACGAGATTATGACAAATTTAAATTTAATTTATGTGTTTATTGCATGTAATTTACCATTTCATTTACTAAGGAAGAAAGCATACGTCTCGTTTTGGAATGAATATTCGGACTTTAAGTTACCAAGTGAGAGAACATTACAGAGAGTTGTGCCGTCTGCTCGTGAGCATGTCGAGAAACGAATTAAATCGGAGTTGCAAGATAAAAAACTGTGGTTATGTGTGGGCGAAACAACAGATCGTAAAAAACATTTTGTGGTTAATGTAATGGTACGTACAATGGAACCACATCGACCGTCACCCTCAATTTTACTAGCTTCCAGACGAATACAACAATGCACTGCCGAAGTAATTTCAATGTTGGTGTTAAATACATTGGAAAAGTTTGAACTTTCAACAAATCAACTGTTGATGTTTATGAGTGATGGTGCCGCAAACATGCTTGCTGTAGGTCGATCTCTTAAAAAACATTGTGCTAACTTGTTGCATATTACATGTAAAATTCATACTCTCAGTCTCGTAGCAGATAGTATCAGAAAATGTTATCCCGAGGTAGACGCTCTAATAGCACATACAAAAGTTGTGTTTGTAAAATCCCCAAAACGTATTCGGGAATTTCATAAACTATGCCCCGGTATTCCTGAACCACCACAACCTATTCTTACTCGTTGCGGAACATGGTTAGAGGCTGCATTTTATTATCTTAAATATTTTGAGAATATAAAGAAGGTGATTTTAGAATTCGACCCAAAGGAAGCTGCGGCTGTCAAGGTAAGCCGCTTGAAATTTCAGGATAGTTAAGTTAAAACAGATTTGGAAATTATTCAGAACAATTACGTGGGACTAGCGGATGCGATAGAAAAACTACAAAATTCTTCGGTGTCGTTACTGGAATCTTTGCAAATAGTGCAACATGTTCACGCGCAGCTATGCGCGGTAGAAGACGCAAGAAATGTTTGTGTTTTAGAAAGTTTTGAAAGTGTTTTAGATAAAGACTCTGATTTTGGCACATTAAGACAAATTTGTGAAGGTGCGTCAACAGAACCGTTAAGTTACTTGAAAGATTATTTTACTTACGCAAATATAACGTCACTAGATGTAGAACGTTCGTTTTCAGCATACAAAAACACTTTTTCTTCACGCCGTACCCACTTTGCCGAAACAACTTTGGAAACATATCTAATGTTACAAATATTAAATAGACATTATCCACTTTGTGATTTCACGGAGGACTCTTAAAACGGTAAGTGTTTAAGCACGTATCACATTTAATTTATTTTGTGTAAACTTATATGCGTCCGCCACTGGCTTTCAGCGCAGTTGCGTTGCTCTAGCGATAAGAGATGCTTGCATGCGTAAGTCCGTTGAGGTATCTGCTGTTCTATATATCTCCTACCCTTTTTGTCATAATACCTAGCACTTTAATCTGTATGTATCTGTAGACACAACATATAAGTTATTTTGTGGTTATGTCATCTTCATCGAAATAATTTCGTACGTATACAATTACAAAATTACGAATATATGGATAATTATTGTTTTTGTAGATACTTATATAAAAGTGCGTACCTTTTAACAACTTTTTTGTCGATGTATTTTTGTAGCTATATATAATTTGGACATACTACAGTCTGTTTAAAGTTATCGGCACTCTATACCTACCTTTGATGTTATTAATATTGTTAAAATCAGGTTACAACTTCCAGATATCGAGACCTAACCTAATTGGGTTCACTTTACCGGTTCCTGGGGTATAGGAGTAATCTCGAAGAAACTTGTAAGATTTAAGGTTCACCGATTCTTGTTTGCGACCACGTAGATCTTAGGGAAATCGTTGATATCACCTTAAGGTAATTGAGGAAGTTAATGGTATTTTAGGGAGCTGGGGTTTATTTACATTTTTGATAGTTTATCCACATTAATTTATGTCCAGATAACGACGTTCTTAGTGGAATAAGGACAAATCCACTCTTCTTTTTATTATGTTCCCATTTTGGGAACGTTCGCCATTAAAAGGTGAAGTCAAATAAATGGTAAAGAAAAATATATTTGTTTCAAATTGACGAAGTTCTTTAAAAGAGAGAACTGTATCGTTGAATCAAACATATTACGTATATTATATATTTTCAATCAAACTTGAGATTATTTGTTGCAAGAGATCATATGTTTGAATCAAATAATGATGTCAAAAAAATTGTTTCTTTACATTAAAAAAATATATCTTTGCCGCCATTTAAAATTACGATTTGGTCGACTGAATGCATATTTGTTTGAGTCAAGAACTTTTTTTTCTCTGTGTTTTCATATCCTATCAAGTGTCGAATGTTCGTTCAAAAGAGCTATCAAAAGATAGCTCCATTCTTTTTAATCTTTCTGGCCTTCTGCTAGTTTCCTTCCTTCCTCTAAGGTCTTACCACTTCTGTTTCTGCTCTCTTCTATTCTCCCTATCATCTTGGTCTTCCTTTACGTTTTTTATCGATTGTTTCTGTATCTAATGCCCCTTTAATTATATTTTTACTATTATTCTTACTACGTATTTTACGCTATATGAGCGAGTATACCCTCTCTTTGATTTGCTATTTGCCTTATTATTTCATATCTTTCCTATCCAATGGTTTCCGTAATTTGCTCTATAAATTTCATCTCTATAGCTGCCATGCACTTCTCATTTTCTATCTGAATTGTGCACGAGTCACTTGCCTACGTTATTGTTGACCGTACCACCATGCTGCACTATGGTCGAAATACCTTCAAAAATGCACTTTATCAAAAATTCTCGCCACTTTTCACTATGCGGTAAGTACGGAAAGTGGCGGAAACTTTTGATACAACCTAATATTAAAAGATATATAAATAGAATCGCACCACATTGTAACTAGCATTAAAATGTTATTTCGTGTATAATGAGATATAGAAGTTTTTCAACTTAAAAAAAATCTAAAGCTCTATGGAGAAGTTTTTAACAAACTAATAAATTCATAGTAAAACAAAACTTTTATAAAGCTTAAGAAATAGTACATCTGCACTTAGCAATTCATTAGGAATAGCAATTTCTCCTATATTAGCATTCCTCAACTAGCTTGCTGCTTTTACAACAAGCAATTCCAAAAACAACAGCAAATGTTTCAACAATTGTCACAAGTGAATTAAAAGTAAGCAAGCGATGTAGAACATTGAAGAATCAATATTATGTTGAAATTGTAAAGAATATTTAACAATACATATTATTTCCGGCTGTTGAACACTAGAACCATAAAGACTGATAGAAGTAGGTATACTAGTTTACGCCAAATCCGACACAGATGAACAGGGGACTTTACGAATTGTAACAAAAACATCCTCGATATATATTTATGAATAAGGTATAAAATCAAATAACCCTATTACAGTATTATTTACTTATAGTTAAGGTTACAACCTTTAAAGTAATAAAGTATATCTAGACTTGTACTTATAGATACAATTCCTCATATTTTCCAAAGTAGTTAACAGCGGTTCTTGGTATTTGTACATAATAATCTACGAAGCATCCCTAAGAAGTGTTGTAAATATCTCCGCGTACTTCGACGTACATTTTTTTAAAATCCTCGAAAACGTTGTACGGACACGTATTTTCGCTTCTTACACATAATATACAAATAACTCTATCAACTCCTTCTACAAAATAAAATTCAAGCAATAATAATGTATGCTACACTTTAGTAGCAAATATTTTAGTCGGTAGTTTTTATATAAAAATTTTATATAAAAAATATAACTATGAGAACAATCATCAATTTTTAGTCAAATTTGTGAAAAGTATCTTTCTTCACCTTGTCTAGCCCTAAAAAGTAACTAAAGCTCGGGATACACTAGAAATATTGTGGGAATGAGAGCTTTTAAATATTTCCTTCAAAACCCTTTCATTGAAATTCCCATGCAAAAAACTTTGATTTTGGGAATAAAGTGCACTTTTCAAGTCATTTCGACCACAGCGCGTTGCATACTTTAATTTTCATGATATTCCTAATTTCATTCTTTCCAAATATTGTTTTATTCGAGGAATAATAAAGGTTTAATGTGCCATTTTTCGTCGCCACGCAGTCTAAACATTCATAAGTTGTAACTTTTTCTTTTATTTTGGTGATTTTACTGTCTTTGTCATAATATCTGCTGTCTGTTATTTATCGCCACCATTTTGCTGCTAGTTCTCGCATCTTGGGTATTTTTCTACAGTTAAGACCATACCATTCGTATACATTAAATTATTTACTTTACTTGGCAGGGGGTCATTTTATTCTACTAGGGTTCAGAAGCCTTTTGATCTTCCCCTTATGTTCCTTATCCCTCTATCTATCATCATTACAGACATTCTACGGACTGAAATTGCCTCCTTGATCTACTCCTTTTCCGAGACCTAATTTCTTAAATCTCTTTCATGAGTCAATTAAAAAAAAAACGTTTACTTTCAGTTTTCGGTTTGCTTAATATTTGTGATGGTAATATGTACTTGTATTTTTTACTGCTAACTAAAGCGTTGTCAAATGTGGTGGCACATTGCTAGGTTTCCACTGCTGAATAGCTGAAGAAGTTAATACGAATTTAGATACAACGGAATATTTTGTTTATCTATACGTTATCAACTTTCGCTTTCCTGATAGGAGTGTTAGTTACAAAAAAGCAAGGCGCTGTTCCTACACCTCTTACTGCACTAAACGGCCATGATCAAACATTACGCGGTCGTTCATTACCAACTCCATATTCAAATAGAGCCGTAAAATAGGTAATATTGTTACGTCTATAACAGATGCTTTCCATAAATTTACATGCTGCTCCGTTCATAACGAAAAGAAAGTAAAATATGTATGTTAATGTCGCGTTTTACGTTTAGTTCCATGTTTAAAAGACGATTTGTATACAAAAGGAAACAAAGGAATAGGAAAGAACAGAAAGGAGAAAACAAACGATGACCACGGCGACAAAAGAAAGAACCTAGCGAGCACGGCTTAGTAGTAAAGGTGTATGTGTTGTACGTATGGATGTATATGTATAATCGTTCGCACTCTGCGGGAGCACAGGTTTTTGTCGCCGTATATAGTTAGCCAATAGGAATTCGTGGCTATCGGTTACGTTAAATAGGCTGTAGTCTTTCGAAGACTGTAGATGGTATATTGAATATTCCTTGTTATGTTAGCAGGAAGTAAACGAATAATCATGTGATTGAAAAATAATGGTTTAACATCTGCTTTATTTAATATATGGAAACTATAACAACATTAGCAGGATAATACTGGGAAAATATATTTTAAATGGTAGCATCTGGTGTATTTTCCATACCTCGTGATACAATTCAGATATTAAAACTGTTTTTTAAATTCTAGTTCTACCATTATAACCCGACCAGTAATCATGTCAAATACTGATTGATTGTGGAATAGACATAATCTACAAGGTGAGTCGAGAGGAACGGACCAAATTCCAGGAGTGTATTGTACACGTGAAAATAATGTAAAAAAAATTCATGTTCTTATAAAACTGCGCCTATTGTATAAGTAGCAGAAAGCTAACAGTTTCTGATGACGTAATAGAATATCTTCCGAATATATTTCCGTACATACGGGGTGATCGATAAGCAGCGAAACAAGCCATTTACTTTATTATTTTAAATGGAATACCTTGTATATTATTACGTATTTGGTTTTTCCATCTATATCTATATCTGTCTCTAAGATTTCGAGATGTTCATAATTTTGTCCCGAATCGCCTAAATTTATATTCATCTGTTTTCTTCCAAAAAATGCAAATACATGTTGGCGTAAATTTTTACAAGATAAAATTACATACTTGTCTCTACCTAGTTATTGCACTAGAACGCCTTCGAAATATACAGGCAGTTCAGTATTAAACAACAAATTTTACTAAATTCAAACACCAGAAACGACATTTTTTTAAATAGCGCCTTATATTTTTTCTGTATCCACCGTATATCTGTTAGATAATGATACATACGACTAACATTGAAGGCAAAGGAAATATTCACGGTATTAAGGGCGAGTTCGGCAACTGGGTATTTCATCCAAGTGGTTTTTAGTGTTAGTACTGTTCGGTTATCATGACAATTAGTAATAAACAAAAGATACTACGAGGGACGTTCAGTAATTAACGAGACAAACTGCATTAGCGGGAAAACTGCCGAATATTATTAGATGAAACTTTCTGTGGATTAAGCTGGCAACCTTGGGGACAAATTAAGTCAGCTGTTTGAAAGAAATAAAAGCAAACATAACCTCTTTTGTTCATTTCAAAATGTCGGCTCCTCTCGAAACGCGTACGGTGGAAGAGCAACGTTCAGTGATAAGATTTTTGTTATCCGAGGGTGTGAAGCCGGCCGAAATTTACTCGAGAATGTTGAAACAGTATAGTGAAAAGTGTTTAAGCCGTAGAAACGCGTATATGTGGATTGAACAGTTTAAATCGGGCAGAACAAGTGTCACCGATATTCATCGCTTCAGACGGCTGGTTGAAGTATCGATCGACGCGCTATAAAATCTCATAAATGACCTTATTCTCGATGACAGGCGTATAAAAATCGTAAGAATAACTGATTGGTGTAATGTTAGTGTTGGAACTGTGTATTCAATCACTGATGACAAGTTGAATTATCGCAAAACGTGTTCGAGATGGGTTCCAAGACAGTTGACTCAAGCCCATAAAGACACCCGTGTTTGCGTTGGATTGGGAGGTGTTGTCACATCTCCCTTACACTCCCGACCTGGCACCGTCCGATTTTCATCTGTTCGGCCCGCTCAAAGAGTTTTTACGTGGCACCAAGTTCGAAGACAACGAAGCGGTCAAACAAGCTGTACACAAGTGGCTCGGACACCAAGGTCAAGAATTCCTCAGCACTGGAATTAGAAAGCTCACAAAGCGGTGGGAGAAGTGCTTAAATGTTGATGGAGACTACATTGAAAAGTAGTATAAATTTCATTGTCATTGAATAAATTGTTTTTTTCCACAGCCATTTGTCTCGTTAATTACTGAACGTCTCTCGTAACGTTGTTAAACCTTTGATTCAACATTTTGAGTCAGGTAATAGGTATAATTTATATATTAGGAAAAAGCGAAAGAAACTGTATTTTAGCTAGTAGAGTGTAGAAGCTGTTATTCTGACTCGCGATGTCCGCCACCATTTGTCAAATCAAAGCTAAGATTTGATGCTACTGAAAACATTCATTCTATCGATGTAGAAATAAGTAAAAACAATTATGATGCTAATGTATTTTCATAGGGAAAATGGACAAGGGAAACAATATTTTAGTAAAAGTTCATACAGGCTAACAACAAGTGACGTAAACATACATTTGTTAGCATCAATTTGAACTTAAAACCAAAAATTAAAAAGACGGTAACGGCTAACACTATGAACTAACTTAATAACCTTTATTCAAATTTTTCCGGCCCGATACACTTGCGCAATCACTTGTAAAAGCTGCTCTGCACTTTTCATAGAACATCAAATGTTTCACTTAAGAATGCCTGTGTTATCTTATCTTCATACATAAACCATATGTAACAACTCTTTTAAGTGCTTCATTTCGTAAGTAGTTATTTAAAATTTTGAGCTTAAAATTTTGAATCAGCAGTTAAGAACGATCAGTATATTTTGCTTACTGCTGTTATAGTAACCAAACAATACTAACACCAGAAATCACTGGGATGCAATATCCAAATGCAGGACTCGCGTTTAGCTGTAAATATCTGTTTTTCTTTCAGTGTATATGAAATATATGGTGCTACTTTAAAAATTTACGCTTTTTTCAAAGAGGAAGGTACGAAAACCAAAACACAAAGAGAAGCAACAGACGCAATCAACAAATACTTTACCACAATAGGGAAACAATTAGCAGAAGACCAAATTCGAAAAGGCACCACTCCACCACAAACCACAATAACAAAAAACCAATACCCACCTACAAACTTCCAAAAAGCAACGGAAGAAGAAATAAGAGAAATTATACCAAAATTAAAACTCACCAAAGCACCAGGATTTGACGCAATCACCAACAAGATCTTAAAAGAAAACAAAGAAAAACTCACCCCGATTTTAGTAAATATAATAAACAAGATATTTCAAAATGGCATTTACCCAGACTACATCAAACAAACTATCATCAGACCCATACTCAAAAACGGAGACAAAGAAAATGCAGAAAATTACAGGCCAATAGGACTACTATCAACTTTAAACAAAATCCTAGAAAAATGTATACAAACTAGAATATCCGCACACCTTGCATAAAACCAAATAATTAACGAACAACAATATACCTTCCAAAAAAATTCCGGAAAAACATCAGGAGCCTTAGATATGATCAATGAAGTGAGACTCAATTTAGAAAAAAAAAAGAGACAGTAACAGCAATCTACATTGTCATGAAAAAAGTTTTCGACACAATCTCCAAAACCAACCTAATCCAAAAATAAAGAGCTAACACTAATAGAAACCTATATAAAAAACAGAAGCCAAACGACACAAATAAACGGCGAAAAAAGCAACCCGCTCACCACTAAATACGGAATACCTCAAGGCGGAAACCTACCACCAATATTATATATCCTATACATAAACGACCTCTTAGAAATAGCACTCAACGGAAAAATTTTCTCGCATGCAGATGACATATGCCTAATATTCACAGGAACAAAACAAAAGACTCTACAAAACAACATAAACGAAGACATCAAGAAAATAGAAGATTGGTGCTACAACATCCTACTAACGATAAACCAAGACAAAACTAAATACATGATCTTTACACCAACAAAACAAAGACACAAATTCAACATAAAGATCAAAGACCAAGAAATAGATGAAGTATAACACATCAAATATCTGGGAATAACAATACAAAACAACCTAAAATGGGACAAGCACATAACCAATTAGTAAAGACCAACACAAAAACCATAGCAGCACTAAATAAACTACGGAACATCCTCCTAAAAAACATGAGAAAACCAGTATACCACGCAATATTCACATCAAGAAATAACTATCTAATTTGAGATACAAGAAAACTACAAGTCTTTTTACGAAAATGATTTTATTTATGTTCAAAATAATCTCCGCCAGCACTTTTGTAACCGAAGTTTCCACAACGTAAAAGCGTGAAGCCAGTCATCTCTTGGAATGCTCTCAAAAAATAGATGAATTGCTTCATCTATCTCATCCTCCGTCGTGAAACGTCGACCACGTAAATGTTTCTTTAGGTTGAAGAACAACCAGAAATCACACATGGCCAAATCAGGCGAATAGGGAGGATGTCAATTACTTTTACCTTATTTTCGCGTAAAAATTCAACTGTCTGCTGTGCACTGTGTGACCATGCATTGTCGTAATGCAACATTAACCCGCGAATGTTGGCTGACTCAAGAACTGCAAGTAAACATTTTGTGGTGTACCAGTTTGCTGACACTGTACGTTGATTTTCCAGCTTCATTGCTTTTACTAATCCGGTACTACGGAAGAAAACTGCGTATATAACTTTCTTGATAGCTCTTTGCCTTTTTGCCATTGTTGAGTAAGTTTCATCACCTGTTACTATCTTTGATAGAATGCGATGTCCACCATTATTTAACATTTCCAATGTTTCCCGAGCGATTCTTACTCGCTCTGCTTTTTGGAAATCGGTAAGCGTGTGTGGCACCTAACGAGTAACAATTTTTTTCATCCGAAGATGATCATGTAAAATTGAATTGACTGTTGCGGATCCAACACCAAGAGTTGCCTCAATCACTTGATAGGTGCATCTTGGATCTTCGTCGATCATACATCTCACACTCTCAATGTTTCCAGTGGTAACTGAAGAACAGGGCCTACCGGTACGTTCCTCATCACCAAGCGATATCCGTCCTCTTTTAAATTCGCTATACCAGCGAAACACAGTTGCACGTGAAGGACTTTCATCACCAAAATGCGAGTTGCAATCGTTCAAGACTTTGTTGTTCACTTAAACCGACCTTAAAATCGTAGTAAATCATTGCGCGTACATGTTCTCTTGACAAGTGCATGTTTCGATGACAAATCGTACCTACCATGTTTACTCTATGACAGCAGCGACTCAACTGACAGTCAGAGTTTACTACTTAAGGATGGTGGTATTTAGAAATGCAGTGTTGCCAGCACTCAAAATATATAGCGTACCAATAAAGTATACAACAAGACACAAAAACCTAACATACAACAAATGATAACAATAAATAACTTACTCTTATTATACAAAATAAAGAACAAACTAATAAAAACCAATATCAAATTCTCAATAAGAAAACAAATCCACACACACAACACCAGACAACATTTGCACCTAAGAACAGAAAGAACAAGACAGAAGAAATGCACACTAAACCTGACAACAGAAACAATAAGACAATACAACAAAATAGAATCAGAGATAAAAAACAAAATCTACATCAACTTCAAAAAAAAACATAAAACAAAGGATTTTAAAAAACAACATCTAAATATAAAACACGAACGCGAACATAAGAAAGAAAAAAATCAACCAAGAAGAGTGACATAGAAAAATCAACCGAACAGCCCTCGATACCAAAAACACGAGACGGACAACAACCCACTCTCGAAGCGAAGACAGAGGGCACAGCAATATTATATGTAAAAAGTATACATATGTAAAAATACGTATATTATGTAGACATATATTTCAAAAATAAAAATCTATTTCAAATCAAAAAGTACAAATGTTCCATATAAAATAACAAAGTACGTGTCTGGTTCGCTATTTATCGATCAACCTGTATATACGGAAATAATTTTGGAAGATACTCTGTGATACCTAGGTATTATGTCATCAGAAAATGTAACTTCCTACTGTTTACATAATAGGCGCAATTTTACAATCCCAGAAGGTTGGAACGCCCTGTATGTAGGTATGTACATTCACTGCCAACATGTAGAAGAATCGTAAATATTCATTCTATAATAATAAGAAAGTTCTGCAGTAGTATTCAACGGCATGCTCAAATTAAATATCATCTTACGTTCATTTAAATTGTCCCATTAATTTCGTGAAATGTAACGACATGATTTGTACCGCGATGTATAGACTACGCTTAGAAATGATGTGAATTCGTGCGTATCCAGAGGAGCAGTGGAGATGATGCGATGCCGATATAAAATAAACGCGCGGATCTAATTGATTTTCAGATAAATAAATATAATTTTTTGATACGCTCGGATTGCTCGCGGGAAAAGAGTTTCTCCTTTGTTCTATGAATTTTTTATTGGCGAAGGTACATTTGTTGGATTCACGTTGAAGGTGTGTGTACTTAAAACGTACGCTGCGCGATTCGAGAATTGCATTTTTCGAAACGGAAACCATATTTTTGGGAATCAAATCAGTGTCTGAAATCGTACTGAGAGAATTTGAAAAAATTTTAGGGTAGGTATTGCCTCGCCCGTAGAAATTTCAAATTTATATATTCCAATACCATTACGCCAATTTGTATTGTAACATTTTTGACGTGAGTGCGACAATTTTTTCTCCTTTTTGATTATTCGATTTCTGGAAATGTTGCGCGGTAACAGAAATTCAGATTTTTATAGAAAGTGAGAAATTCCTTGTTTCCAGTTCTCAGTTTCGAATTCTCAAATTTTAAATGCAAATAAGTATAATGTAAGAAAGATAAACTTTCCTTTTTATCTGCAATTCAATGTCCTTTCCTCTGGAAGCGGAAACAGTACAGAAAAGTGATACAAGAATACTAGAGTTAAATACAGTTCCCTATTGTACTTATATTTTTGTATGCAAATATGAAGTGAGAAAAATATATATATTTTTTTCTGAATAACCAATAGGTAATGTAGTGTGAGAATCATATCCTTAAAAGTATAAGAAATCAATCATTACTTTATGAATAAAAATTATTATTGCACTACTAAAATATTGATTACACAGAAAAGAAATGTTGCAATTATTTCTACAATTGGACCAAGTGCCACTCCAAACAGTTATGGGATCCGTGACGCCCACAATTTGCGGCCATTAGTGAAACAATATTGTAGGAAACAACAGTGGCACAAAAGTTGTATCTCATTTATTGAGATACTAATCTAACGAATTTTGACAGTGCTCACGTAAACCACAAGATAATTGTAAAGAAAATTGCAACAATTATTTGAATAATTAAAACATTCTATATTAACCACTGTCACTTCCTGCAGTATACTTATGGTAAACAAAATATCAATAACTAATCTACGTTTTTGCATATCCAATAGCTTTCGTCATTTACAGGGTGCATTGACCCGCCATTAGAATATTACGCTGCGCTCGTAGAGCGTGTTAGGGTGTTCAACTCTCAAGCGTTCGTCAGAATTTGGACAATTAATGTTAAACTATGGAGACCTTACACTGAGAGAGTTGCGAGCCCGGGGCTCGAATTCAGAACTCGCAAAGAAAGGTACCCAACCTGCACTTCCAAATTTTAATGAAACTTGGGTAATTTGTAGACTTTATGAAGACCTATGTAAAATATTCGTCTTCGCTTCGGCTGAGAAATGGTTTTGGAGGGTGAATTCGGAGATTTCTGCTTTTCTCGTTAATTTTACATTTCCATGTTCATAAAAATTATCGATACATATAGGTGTTTAGAATTTTTGAAGGGTTATTGAAATACACTAAACCTGACACAATAGGGGCTTAAGTCCTCGATCCTGTTTAACTACTCTGTCGACTCTGACGTGCTGGCTCGTTGTACCAAAGTTAGGGATCTTGGAATATTGTTTGATGCCCAGCTCACTTTTGTCGAACACATTAAAGAAATCATTTCCTCCGCCGCAAAAACCATGGGTTTCGTATTGCGTAACATCAGAATGTTTACAAATCTATCTTCGATCAAGACGCTGCACTTTTCCTTGGTGCGCCCAAAACTTGAATACGCGGCAGTGATATGATGTCCTTATTATAATCTGCATAAGAAAGAGATTGAATGTGTGCAGGAACGTTTTATAAAGTACCTTTGGTCCAGGAAAAATAACACTTACCCCTGCAAAGGGTTTCCGTACGACACTTTATTAAACACCTTTTCTGTAACATCTTTAGAGCTAAGACGCAGTAACGCTTGCCTTTCGTTCTTACATAAATTACTTAATAATAAAGTCGATTCCCCTTTTCTGTTGTGTAAACTGAATTTTCTTGTTCCACGGTCAACTGCGCGAAATACTCTTACTTTTTACACGCTATTGGCACGCACCAATTTAATGTTTAAGTCGCTTATTACGCGAATGTGCAGTGATTACAATCGTATATGTGTCGATTGTGATATTTTTTATTTGAAACAGTTATTAGACGTTAACGCTGGTAGATTTATTTAATATGTTTGGTGTAGATGCGTGTATAAACATTTGATATGTGAGGGAATCGCGTGTTTTTTTTTTCTTTTTTTTGGGTTAGATTCATAATAAATATACTTGTTGGACACTCGCGATTTCAGTCATTGAATGTATATTTATTTGTTTCTGATCGAATTTTTTTTTTTATGTTAAATGTATTTTCTATACACGATCTTGTTTGTTTTACATTGTCCTTAACTTGGTATTAACTGTTGGGCAATAAACATTGTTATTATTAATGGGCGTGACTCCCATCTCCCACCTCTATGTTGTGGAATATTATACAATTATTAATTATAACATAGGGTTATCGAGGAGTGCCACTCCCAAGCAGGCAAGAGCATGAACTTCACGATGCTATAAAAACATTAGATTAATGTATGTATAAAGGGCACGTTTGAATTTGAGGCAACGTATGGATTGGAATATTTGGATGAACGTCGACTAGTTGCGCCAGAAATAGTGGAAGAGGATGTTGACGTTTTTTTAATCTTGTGACAATGATTTGTCTATTTACGATTGACACTGACAGACAATTTGACATATTTTTTCATATTTTACAAAAGACATGTTTAAAATGGATAATGTCATAATAGTATAGCTTGTCTCAGATTTTTATGAAAGCAATAGTAATGATAGAAGAAGAATTTAAAATTGAGTACCTTTCCATATCAGAACCCGATAACTGTGCGCACTACGCATTACATTACTAGTGACATTAATTATGAAAACGATTTGACTATATAAACAGATTTTCAATTAGGAAAGAATGAAGTTTTTGTTGCGACATCTGTTGGTGAATAACCAATACTATGTGGGTCTAGTCCTAAGGAAACGTTCAGTTCATGCATTTAGGTACGCTTCGATAATGAAATCGTCTGTACAGATAAATGATTTACTTATACAAATTCACACATTTACTACTAATTACCTTAAGATATTAGGAAAATAAATCCACGTTACTCCAACCTCTACGATGCGGCGTAGTGTGATGCAATATTCTATTCCCAAATTTTCCTTCCATTTTACACATCTTTAAAAATATTACGCAGAAATACAGGGAAGATATAATAATTCAGTTAACTTGTTTGGCTCTCCAAACAATTGTTTGAATCAGTACAATGTGGAATAGCAACATTCTTAATTTTTGTTAAATAAACTTATTTAATTTTTATTAAATATCAAAACAGTACATTCAAGCATATTCTTTTACTTAAGTATCGGAAGTTAGACTAGCTTTTGTGAATTCCTTCCTCCAATTATATGAATTTGTAATACAGAATCATTCCTACAACGTTGTTGCAATTATCTTTAAAGGATTTCTTCTGTGTTTTTGTTAGGTTCTGGAATATTAAGCAAAGTCTGACAGAAGCTAAGCACCATTTTTGTAATTTTTATATTCTAAAAGATTTAAGGTAATTATAGTGGCAACTGGTCTGCCATATAACTGAAATAAAATATTTCTTCACGAATTAAGTGAAGTGTTAACGAAAGTGGCCTAGAAATAGAGGAACCCTAGATTAGTCAGGAAAAGAACTACTTTTCAAAACCTTTGGATCCGCTGCACAAATATGAAATACAACAGATTTTTTATTTCATATTTGTGGCTAATTGAAACATCAGATTAACTCAATATTAAACTGCCGTCTACATTAACTCAAATACCAAGAGGATTTACATTAAAAACATTAATTTACATCATATTCTAACGTCCACCAAGTACTTTAAAATACAAATTAGGTATAAGCATCTCATCAGTTAGTCTTTTAATACCTCATGTACACTACCGGCCATAATTATTTGCCCACCTGCCAAGACCCGAAATGTAATACAATTATCCTTCACTAATAAATATTTAATTGAATTAAT
Source organism: Dynastes maya (assembly GCA_029619315.2). NCBI lineage: Eukaryota > Metazoa > Arthropoda > Insecta > Coleoptera > Scarabaeidae > Dynastes > Dynastes maya. The sequence goes on along the minus strand of JAROYE020000003.1, from coordinate 51,000,643 downwards.
TGACCTTTTTTAATATGTTGTGTCCGTTCCGATTTACAAGATTTTAAATTCATTGACTCTAATTATCACACAAGTAGTTCATTGATTGTTATATAGAATGTGTAGTAGTTTTTATTTTTATTTATGGATTTGTCAATTTCCTACTATTATTTTAACTCCAGCCTGAAACCGGTCGCTCTTTTCCATTAAACTGAGTTATTGTGAGAAAGTGGACTTTTCTTTCAACCACCTTTACGATAAATATTTAATGTAGTGTAGGTAAAGATATATTAAAATGCCTAAAACAAGAGAGTTGCCTTCAGAAATCCGCACAATGGTTGTTGCTTCACATAATCTTGGCCGAAGTAACAGAGATATCACAAGAAAATTGAAATTAAGTCGCCGAACTGCACAGGACGACGGAAAGTGACAATACCAGCGGAAGATCGCCGAATAATTATGACGGGTAAACGGAATAGACGAAAAATTACAGCTGAAGTAACGGCTGAAATAAATATTGAGCGTGAGAAATGAGTTAGTTTAACCACCGGAGGGAAGGAGTTAAGAGAGGGTGGTTTATTTGACCGAATATCGTTGCGTAAACCACTCTTAGGCAAGCAAAATGTAATAAAACGGCTGCAGTGGGCTAGAGTGCATCAACATTGGACAGTTAATGAGTGGAAAAATGTTTTCTAAACCGATGAGAACGAATTTGAACTCTTCGGTTCCAAGAGAAAAACGTTCGTTCGAAGGTCGAGATGGGAACGAGCAGCAGAATCGTGTGTAGTTAGTACCTACAATCAAGCATCGGGGCGGATCGGTAATGGTTTGGGGTTGTTTTGGCGTATCCGTAGGAGACTTGGTTAGAATAGAAGGAATTTTAAGAAAAGAGCGCTACCGGGAAATTTTAGAAACAAATGCTATACTACCTGGAATGAGAATAATCGGCAACTATTTTATATTTCAACATGATAATGATTCGAAACACACCTCTAAATTATACCGCAAATATTTAGAATCGGTGGAACGCGAAAGCAATATCAAAATAATGAAATGACCTCCTCAAAGCCCAGATGGTAATCCCATACAGCTTTTGTGGGAGGAATTCGAGAGGCAGGTGAAAATAAATCCTCCAACTTCCAAGGAATCGTTGTGGAAGCAACTACAAGAAGCCTATGTTAAAATAGAACCCGCTACTCTGACGAAATTGATAGAGAGAATGTGTGCCGCAATTATTAATAGTCGAAGTGGACATTTCGATGAAACGAAGATTTAATTGTTTTGTGTCAAATACATTTTATAACTGAATAAAAACTATGAATTTCTTTGCTTTAAGAGTATTTTATTAAATGCAAAACTAAAATTTCTTTTTGGTTTAGCACTTCCTTTATTTATGCGTATTTCTTTGGGTCAGCAAATAATTATGGCGTGTATATTACGTCATTTTATTCTGACAAAAGAGTTATTCGGTTAGAAAACTTGATACTATGGTGTTTCCGAAATATCAGTATAAAAAAAATATTATTTGCTTACCACAGATTCGTTAACTTTTTATAAATTCTGTTGCTGTTGAACAAACATCTCCGCAGTTAATCAGAAAAATGTTAGCGGTTCAGTATTTAATTAGGGAGGTAAGATATAAATCATTAGCGAATGTTAAACGCTAACGTGTACGGTTTACCTCTGGATGAACTTAATAAATTCTTAATGAGCCGGGCAAACATTCCGCATAAAAGCGTTAAAAGCATAAAAATGTGAAATGAGATGATCTAACGACTTGGTTTTCTCATTTAGTGGGTATCATATAAAACTTATATGTGTCTAATTGAATTTCTTTAAATAGTCGACAAACTGCCCAGGCAACAAATATAATGTATTAGAAGAATGTTTATAGAGAAAACCGGTAATCATTAACGTCGAATAATATATAAAATATGATATTTATTGACACTAAGTGAAGTAGAAATTTTAATTAAATCCGAAGGCACCAGGATTCTTTTCATTTCGTCATTTTACCTTCATTTGGGAAAAGAAATCTTAGAAAGACAAATGTGTTACTAATGCTGTTTGGTTATGAGAAAATATTTGGTGTCATTTCATTGGAAATCTAATGTTCAAATTTATTATAACCGGAATGATATTTTTTTTTATCCTTAAAACATGTTGGATATTTTAATACGGGAGGATCAAACATATACTTCAAAAGTTTATTATGTTTCCAAGTTATTGCTACTTTAGGAGATTAGTACTTTGTATTTGGAATTTGATATGTATGTAAAGAGTGCTAAAGAGAATATGTGCATTAATGTACCCTTCTTTATTTCGCAAAGATGCGAAATATTGTATATTTGCAGATTTTATTTGTCATGAATTATAGGTTAGCTGTTTCGACGAGAATTTAAACGAGAAAGCTATTTTGGCTCCTCTCGTAGAAACACCGTAAATTAACCTATATCTATCTCTTTCATAACTGGTTTGTAACTAGGGTTTCAAAGTTTGTAAAATATAAAGAGTACATTTTTACAAGTTTTACTTAAATAAGTCACATCGTTTATTAGCCGCCCTGGACAAAGTATACATCGGCGCTCGTCATATTCTGGGTTGAAGCGAAGGCTATATTTCGGAGCGTTCTTTTAGGATCTTGACCTTTGCAGGGCTTAAAACGACTGTTAGATAGATTTCACCGAAGAGAAAATCATTAAATACGTTAATAAATTTAGAATTATTTTAGGTAAAGTTGGATGATCTTCAGATTGCATACTATCAAAACATATTTTCTCTATTACATTTGTAACGATTAAGTCTCGAAGATTATTGTTTAGGCACTCTCAAATTAATTCTTCGATGATGAGGATAGCAGATTTCTGGAAAATGTCCATAAACTTTGTTGTTGGTAGCAATAAACATTGCTCATTATATCTCGCAGCAATAATTAATTTGTGTTGTTCTTCGTCATCAGTTGTTGTTAAATTCTCTAAGCATGTAGTGCATTTTCCTATTTGTTCATAAACTTTCTTAGCAAGGTATTCACAAATATAATTTTGTAAATATTCATGAACTGGTGGTATAATTATATCTACATTCAGGACGATATTTTCTATACAGCAAGCCGGGCGGGTTGATTTGTTTCCATTAAGAAACCTCTAAAATTAGTTAACAATTTTTCTGATAAATCATCTTCACAGTTTGTTTCAACAGATTTGGAAAACGATAAATTATTAACTGTTAAACTTTTGAAAGAATTGATGAATTCATCGCATATTGGATTCACATTCCTCACTCCATGGCTCCTGATGCAAGAAAAGAAGTTTTCAATTGCATCATGGTTCAGTCGCCGTGGAATAATAAATGAAAATCCCATTTGGGACATATTTCTTCATAAATATTCTAGGCCATTAATAGTGTGAATCCAATTTTGGATCGAGGGGGGCTTAGAGATCTTCTTTGAGATCTTTTTAAGTATATCCAGCTAATTATAACATCCTTATTTGGAAATCATTTTTATTTATCCAACAGTGGTCTTTTTGTTAATACTGATTGCATATCTTAGACTTTGTGCAAATTAACATTTCTCTAATGTATAACAGGTGTGGAGAAATATACGATTTTCTTCAGTTGTTATGCATTCGTTGAAATGTTTTGAATAGAAGCTTTAATACTTGGTAACAATTTCAATATTTGAGAGTACCGCATATTTAGTTCATCGTTTATATTGCCGTATTCTGTAATATCTCCAGTAGTTGTGCATCCATTGGTAAGATGGCAGGATTGATTTCGTGCTAATTTTCAATAAAGAGAGAGACCATTCTATACTATCTCTTTTCTATGTGTTTAATTTTGGGTGTTTGTTTGTATTATGGTCTGTATTAGTCAGTGAATTATAATGGATTTCTTCATTTCGTACTCGTTTAGTTCTGTTGCTTGAACTTTTCGTTTAAAAATCAGTTCTTTCAAAGCTGTCTGTACGGACAAATTTAACAATTACAAGTATTAGAACTACAGCAATAGGTGCGTTTATTGTTTATGGTATTTGTAAATTATGTTACTTAAAAATATGTTTATTTGTAGTACTATCGCCACAGACCCCAATTTAATGAGCTAGCAAATTTTTTAGCCTTCTACGGAAATTCGCAATGCAATATTTTTGCTTTAACGTGCATAATGTATTTTCTCTATTGAAAAACGCACTACATCGAAGGGCACCCATGCACCCTATAAGTACTGTGTCATATCTAGTCTATGCAAATGAAAACTTATGTTTTGTGCTTTAATATTTGTATTAAGTACAGAATTTGACAAAAATTGAAGAAAATTTAAAATAAGTAGACCGCGTATTCTGCTGGTAGTTTCCGGTATGTCTACGAGAGGCCCCAAAATACGGGACCACATCCATGGCTATACGCCATATGGTTATCGCCTTGCCGGTTGCCGTGTTATTTATTGCTTCTTTCTTATCGTTAATAGTATTTAAAATATATAAGACAAAATACACCCAATATAAGCGATATTAAAAGCCGCAAGGAAACTTAGACGATAAGCAGTGGTAGACGGCAACCATTCACTGCTTCACTGAAAAGTTACATATGTTTGACATAATAGCCGTTTGCGAAAATTGCATCGTAAGTTACTTGATTGCAAGTTTACTATCAGTAAACATCTGTTACATACAGTAGATGGATTAGGTAGTAGGTAGTTATTTATGTCACAAGGCAATTTTGCGGTCGAGGATTTCTTCGAGACCGCAAAAGCACTTACGGCCCGAGTAGCACATATTAATTTATTTTACTACCGGTCTAAAATTTCGGAGAAGCTAATATTTTACGCAAATATTTGAACTCGCTTATATACTTCCATAATTGTCAAAGCTGTAAATTTCTATTATGTTTTTGCACCCTATTGCTATACAGAGTCTTTCGCAACTACCACGGCAACGCTTAATATATGAAAGTACGTGCTACAAATAACGGTCTAGCTAAATAAATACCAAAACTAGATAAAGAAAAAAAAATTTTGTTTAATTTTTTTTTTTACCTTTGTTTTGGGTGCGCTGGCGACTAAGGAGATACAACTATTTGTTCGTCAAACATCTGGCGATGACGCTAGCAGTGCGGTGTTATTGACCTTCGCACGCAATTAATCTTATCTACGAGCCGAGACACTTAGAACAATACGTCCCTTTAAAACTTACCTACGACACACACCACACAGGCAGATTTTATTGCAATGTAGACACAATTCATTGCATTAAATAGTCAATACCAGCAGTTCCCAAACGGTTTTCTACAAAACTTCAAAAATTATTCTTTCATTTGTCTTTGCCTTGAAGGGATTGTTTCTCTATAATTATAGCTTCAATTTCATGTGAACTTTCACCCGTCCAAATGTGTCGTGCTAGTTCCGAAAGATCCTGTATTAATGTATTATAACTTACGTCCCTAGGAACCTAAATTCCATTACATTCAGCTGTCAAGGGTACCAAAGTAAATAATCCGTTATTCGTATGTACATACATGCATACGTCTTTCCAATCAAAGCAGTAATGATTGACTTATGTAGCCGGTAGCAATAAAGTGGATACGGCAACTCTGGTGCAAGAAATTAGGAGATTTGAGTGTGGGTAATATGACAAAATTGTTAAACTTGCCCACAGGAATGAGGTTAGGTCCCAGAAACTGTAAAAGTAGAAATAGCGTGTGTGGTGTGCGCCAGGATAACTATTGATAACTATTAGAACAGAAACCATTGGAAATACTTAACATTCATATACCGCGTTAGTAAGTTCCGTAGTAAAGTGAACCGCGACAGTGTTACAACGTTTGCCCGCTATGAAAGTATAAGGTGGGGAGTCGGGCGAAGCAATCTATCTGTATCAGTATGAATCCAATCGCTGTTAGGAGATCATCGCGCTAGACTCTAGACATGCATTACACTCGTAGTTTATTTCTTTAATTGATCGTCCTTGCCTTTCAACTTTTCTCCTTGGTTATTTTGGATTTGCTTTGTTTGTGCCTTGAAATTATACTGTGTAATACTTGTCTTTTTAATTACGTTCTTATAAACTAAGAAGTCATGCAATAGTACCTACCACATTAGGGATAGCACTGGAAATGACTGCTTATTTGAACATCTCTTATAATAATAGGTTTAACTGAATTTTTACACATACAAATACGATACGTTTTGACATAAAATTCCATTAATTAGATTTAGAAAACATGTTTTCGTTTTGGAATTTGCCTTTAAAAGTTGATGTGTCTGTTAGGCACTTACTATCATTTAAACATTTAATACATTGGATATTTGAAAATGCAAAAATGTAATCTAGTTATTTTATAATGAGAGGTTCTATTTAGTTTTGGAATTCGTAATTTTTCCTTTTAAATTAAGAAATTCTTTGTTTCATATACGACAATATTACATTTAAGTATTTATTTAGAAATAATTAACGATTAAAGTCCATCAATAGGATAAAAATTAAATAAGATCATTACGTGTTTCCATAAATCTGTGTCGAGCAGATACCTCGAGCACGTACGCTAGGCTAGGACTTCCGACTGTGGGGGATTGTCTAGGGACAGAGGAGTGAATAGGGCGTTCTGAGCACAAGCGGCAACATTATTCGCTAGATGTTTGGGACCAGCGCTTATAAATAAATCCTTACTTACCCTAGTATGTTTGGTAGATACTTGACGTATGTACCATTGCTTCCCTAAAAATCTGGGACAACTCATGAGCTCATTTTGACATTTGTTGCGTGTTGTGATGACTGCACGAAATTTTTGCGCGACATCTAGTCCTATAGGATCCGTCAAGCTTTCTAGAGCGGTTGCTAAATAGTTGATGTTATTTAACAAGTTTTGTATAGATAAGTGAGTATTTTCTAACTGAAAAATAGTTTGTGTCACTACAGAATAGTTTATGGAAATGTCATCTATTTCTTTTTGAACGTCCGAATCGGAAAAAAGTTGCTGACTCTCGCGAACCGCTTGAGAATTAGAAGAAGTTTGAAAATGACATCTTTCTCTTGGAAATAATATTTGCGATAGTAAGATACTGCCTCGATCCATGTTCCCCATTTGCGGATACAATTGCTTGAATACGCGGATACGTTTGGGAGATTTCACAAACACTTTTTTGGTAGATGATATTAATTAGGATACTTGCTTCGAATTGTGTTTGCTACGAGATGACATGCGTGTGTAAGGCATGTTATGTGAAGAAGAGTTGGAAAGCATACTTTTAACATCCTACCAGCTTTCAGCATTGTTGTGGCTCCGTCAGAAACTAACATGGTGATTTGGGCTCCTACGATACAAAAATATTTTTTATTAGGTTTACAACGGTTTCGGCATCAGTTCTTTCAATCCTTTTACTGGCTAACAACAAGGAAGCTGCTGGACCATTACGTTTTAAAGAATGCGCCACAATATGAACTACGCTGTGTTTCTGAGCATCAGTAGTTTCGTCCACAGTGAGCCAGATTTTTTTATTTCTCAACTCGTCTTTTATACAGTCTTTTATTGTACTTTGCACATGTTGTAAATTGTACCGCAATTGTCTTTTTGTTGGTAGCTTCCATGATGGAACATATTTATACCAAAAAAGGACCAAAGTTTTCATTATCTACTAGGTGTTGTGGGATGTTGCACGTGCTGAACATGAAAATAAAGTCATACAAAAATTGCTAGTACGGAATATTCTTTCTTAAATTCAATACATGACGTTTAGTTTTAATCTGACTTCTACATTCAAATGTCGCGCGTCCTAGCAACCCTATACTGCAAAATTTGCAACGAATGTGCGAACCTGTAAATTCTAAACCAGGGAAACACCAAATATATTTCTTCACATGCGATGCAAGAGGTACACCAGGCTCACATCCCATGTTTTCAAAAACACACAATGAGAATCCGATAAATAACCGAACGACGTTATATTCGTATAACTGTTTGCTTTTAGTAAAAAATATATCAACAATTATTTTTAAGAATAAACATTTTTATTGAAAACCATATTACATTGATGAGGCAGTACTATTATATACTTCAATAATTAACTACTGCACAACACTTGCCTATTTACGATTGACACTGAAAGACAATTTGATTTTTATAAAAGCTGTGCTGGTACATACATACATACATGTGGTAAGAGACGACTTGAGCGGGTACGTACAATATTTATATGGGCATCCACTTTGTAGTCACTTCCGAAAGAACCAAGCTTAAAACAACGTTTGCATTAATAAACTGTCATTCTCAGGTTCAATAAACAAGTAACCTTCTTTATTCGAAATAAATCACTTTACAGCTGGAATAACTAACATCTACGTTCAATGCAGGGAGCGATGCCAGGTAGCACTAGTAGCAATACGATCAGTGAAGTCGGTACAATTTCTAGCGATTGGTATCGCTTTCCAGAAAGAGCGACCGTAGTAAATCGACGCTACTTCAGCTACCGATACCTAGTAGTATGTTACATGCAACATAGCCTAAAAAATATAAACACAGACAATAAATAGATCATGATAGCATACCGGGTGGCCCATCGGGTACGCCGGATTTAAATTTCCCACATTTTTTTTATATTTAAGTTGACAACCCTAACATTTGACATGTGTCATCTGTAGTCATTGATGTATTAAAAATGAATCGCTACGCAAAAGAACAACGTATTGTTATTGTTAAAACACATTACAAATTTGGCGAAAGTTTTGCGGAGACTGTTCGAAAAGTTCGTGGAATTGTTGGTATCCATATTTCACCTAATGAGTACACTGTTCGAAGATTAATTAAAAAATTTGAGGAATCTGGTTCGGTTATTAACAAACAAACTCTACCGCGTCCTTCTCAGCAGAACCAGTTTGCAATAAATTCTCACTAAAAACCTTCACCTCCAGCCTTATAAAATTCAATTAACTCAGGAGCTCAAGCCATGAAACCATTTGCAACGGAGACAAATCGCTAATTGGGTGGTGGAAAACCAAACGGTGATTGACAATTTTTTTAAAAACATCATCTTTAGCGATGAAGCTCATTTTCATTTGGATGGTTTTGTTAATAAGCAGAATTGTCGGATTTGGGGCAATGAAAATCCTCGTGCTATACTTGAAAAACCGATACAACCACAAAGAGCCTCTGTTCTTTTTTGAGAATGTGTTTGGTCAAGCTTTAACTGTAAACGGAGTACGATATCGTGACATGATGTCGAACTTTTTGTGGAATCAATTGGACGATACGGACCTCGAAGCAATGTGGTTTCAATAGGATGGTGCCACATGCCATTTGGCAAACCATCGATTTGTTAATAGAACGTTTTCCTAGTCGTTTGATTTCCAGAAATGTTGACGTTAATTGGCCGCGCAAATCTTGCGACTTGACGCCATGCGATTTTTTCCTCTGGGGTTTTGTAAAGTCCAAGGTCTATACTAACAAACCGTAAACAATTCCTTAACTGAAAGCAGAAATCCAACGCGTTATTACTGAAATTGAGTCAACTGACTTGAAAAATGTCTTCGAAAATTTGATCAAAAGAGTCAGGGTATGTCAGCACAGCCGCGGTGACCATTTGGCCGATATCATGTTCCATAATTAATCTCAACATGTCTACTTTATAAATTAATAAAAATTGCCCAATTAAGTAATAACCACCGATTACAAGTGATTTATTTAAGATTTAAATACATATATTTTTTCATAAAACGATTAAATAATGCTGTATTATTATTATCAGAACGAAATATATTTGAAATAAGACAAATTCGTGATAATATAATAAAAAATATGGGATCCCTACTTTTTGGATCACAATATTTGGTAACGTACCATACATTGAACACATCTAATGTTTTTTATAAATGAATAAAAACTCAACAATTCAATCAATCAATAGTTCGGGTAATACTCCTTTTTGCTGACTCACATTTCGATGAAAAAATGTTGCACTCAACTGTAGCATTCGGGTTGTTTCTGACCGGCTGGTATTTAGTTTGAAAGTTGCAAAACCATGATACCAATGCAAAACTACCGTCAGGATAGCGTTACTGTCATGTCTATGCCAGTACCAGTACCAGTCCCTTGTAAGCGGCGGGAAAAGACTAACAAGTGTCAAAAATGTCAAATGTCAAAATCCTGAAACTACGCGCATTTCTCAAATTTTGGGTTATGTGTAATGGGATATTTCCATTTGCCGATCGTGAATAAATTGAAAATTGGCTATTATTAATAATTATTCTTTTACTTTCTTTACATCCCTATATATTTTAATTATTTTAATGACTGTATTTGATGACATCGTTGCTTATGTGATATATGGGATTGGCGTTCCTATGACGACGAGATAAACAACAAGGTAGATATTAAAATTTTTTGACAACAAACCTTTCGGTGAAAATTATTTAGAAATTCAATTTAAAAGTAATATTCAAAGTATGATGCTTACTTAAAAACAGTCAAAAGCGTTTAGAAGAAAATAACAAAAAATGAACCGAAGGTGCTAAAAAAAGCAATTGAAGGAGATTTGACAACAGAAGAATCAACTAGAAACGAAGAAGAAAGGATTTTAAAGAATAGTTTTAAAGAAAACTCACACACAACACTCTTACAGCTGTAACTGGTTCAAAATTAAAAGATTTGTGATTATTTTGTAATTTGATATTTAATTTGGAACATTTCAAATTTGGCGATCCTGCCAGGATATTTCGATTAATATAATAAAAAAAATTATTAATATTTAATGGAAGTCACACCAGTATTCCATTTTTCTCATTAGTGGTATCTAAATTTGCGTCGTCTGGGGGTAGTCTGTTGCTTAAAGATATTTAAAATGGCGTTAACTGGAAAACAAGTTAAGCTATCGCTACTTTATTAGCCATAACACTCCTGGGTCCTAACACCTTTGCTTTAAATTAAGTCTTTTGTGAAGTTTGCTTTTTATGTTTCATAAACACTCGCATTCTCGGTATTTTTTAATAAAATCGACAAGCTGTTGCCCATGAAATTTGGTTTCCGCAATTTTTAGTTTGGTAACATGCTTAATAGCTGTCTTGATCCTGTCATGAAAATGTTCATGACAGCCAATGACACAACGTTGTCACGCCAGCGCTTATTGAAGAACAGTAGGCGTTTACACAAGAAAGTATACCGACACTGGCGCAGACACGATAGTGAACCGAAGTCACTGTGCTGTGTAAACGCCTGCTGCTCTTCTACAATCGCTGACGTGACCGTTGTCTCATCGGCCTCATCGCTTGTCGTGAACATTTTCATGACAGCACTTAAGACGGATATTGAGCTTGTTATCAAAATAAAAATTGTGGAAATCAAATATCGTCGACAATATCTGGTTGATTTTATTTAAAAAATACCGAGAATGTGAGTGTTTATGGAACATAAAAAGACTTGATTTAAAGCAACAATGGCTTAACTTTTCCAGCTAAAGCCATTTTAAAAATCTTTAGGTTGACAGTTGCAGTAAACACAATGCAAAAAGTACTGTCAGGACAGCGTCTCTGCCAGTACCAGTAATACTTTTCTGTGTAAACGTCGGATTACTATCGCGGCTGAGCCAATGTCAGTAATACATCCATGTGTAAATGCCGCAACCATTAAACACTTCCAGTTTAACAACTATTATCAAACTTACAAGTGTTATATTGAGTAAATTGAATGATGTCTAATGGTATTTAACTCTACGAGTCTAAAATGTTTCACAATAACCACTAGATCGCTTATCGTTATTTGGATTTGAGCACAAGAAGTATTAGATTTTATTAAAATCTAGTTGTTGGTGTATGTAAAACAAAATAGAAAACATTATCGTTGTGTTTGGCGACATAGCTCTGTGTGTCACAGGCAGGGACGCGATACATCCGTATGTAGTAACCTTTAGATGTCATCAGATCAGTCATCCCTAACAGATCGAACAGATCAATTGTCACTATGAAATTTCAAGCATAATTTATGCTTAGATACATTGAAATAAAAAGTGTAAGGTTATACAATCGTAATTTTAGTTTTAATTAAATGCGTTTTCGCTTGTAAATACAATTTTCTTGTATTCTAATATTATGCAAGTGTTGTTAGTGAAGTTAAACGTAAGTAAAACATTCAGATAGTATGAATTAACGACAACCTCACGCTCTCTAACTTCTACACACAGGTGCACGTCCACATATGATTTATGTTATTTCTTTACCATATGAGACGGTTATAAATAAGCATCAGCAGGAAATGCGACATTTAAATAAATATAAATCAATTATGCAACCATCTTTTACTTACATCCATGTTCCGTTGGGTGGTTTCCGTGTGCCAGCGTACGTTTCTTGCAGAAAATGCGCCACCAAAAAACAAAGAAGCACTCGTAGCATGTCAATGGTGCTTCGAAAGAACTTCATGTTGCTGAAACAATAAAGAGCGCTCTTTAATACTAACATATATCCGAACGTAATTTTCTTTATTAGATATGAACATAAAATTAAGTGAAGCAATAAAATGCGTCTTAACTACGAATGAAAAAAGAAAGCGTACCGATCGAATAGGTTTCTATTTTTATTGCTCTCATTAACCACATAAATTATAAAGAGAAGTGGTTTGTTAGATGTCGGATTTACTTTGAGAAATTAAGTCGGAGTTGTGTTTTCTGCTTTAAGAACTACCGCAATTCTTTCCTCGAACGGTCGAAATTGCTTTAGACCAATTTCTATATAAAAGAAGATTATTCCAGTGAACTTCGACTAAAGTGGGATACCAAGATTAATTGAAACGATTCAAATTACAGAGAAAATAACGATAATGAAAGCGAATGACCAGACGATTTCACCTTCTATTGTACTTCAAGTAATCATGTCAATCTCCCGTGTATTTGTAGACAATCTGATAATTTCGCACTAAGTACTTAACTATTGGATTATTATAATTCCAAAATGAAACCAGTTTACACTGCTTTATAGCCTTGATTTGTATTAAGGGAAATCATAAACTTGAGACCGTCTCGGTGGCGGAGTACAGCAAAAAAATAAGGCCTTTCACAGCATCGAATATATTCATGTTAGTGAATAAATAAAAAGAGTCAATGTGTTTGCATTATTTATTCAACAACGAGTTACAAAGGGTTACTAGAAAAATAATTTGATATTTTGATTTGAGCTTTTTTGATAGGTAAGTTTAACAAAATTATTGTTTCTTCAACTCGTTTTAATGTAAGAATATCTTCCGTGCTCAATTCAGTATTTTATGCTCATTTCAAAGTCAAATCTAATGCTATAATGGCATCTGAGTGTGTTTCATTTACTTGAACAGTTTGAGTATTAAGTAGTTCGTCATCATCGTTGCCATATTCGCCTTCTTTGGTTTTGTTTACTTGGGTTAGGGTATCTTTATTCCATTCCTCAACATCAATTTTAGAAAACCCTAAGGTTTTAAAACGCTTAGAAGAGAATTATATTCAATGCCAAATGCTGTATTATTAGATAATATATTTTTCCAGCATATCTTGATGATCGTTCTAATTTATTCCATGCAGCTGAGACAGTTAGTACGGGATCTTTTAATGTTAAACTCTTCTGGGGCTTCTGCAATATTGTCTCCTCTAGAAATGTTGTTAACAGTTTCTGTAATAAAGTTTAGTTAATCTAAGCACATTTTAGGCCATGGATTGGATTATTGGCGTGACGTTTCGAGGCATAAACATTGCTTCTGACGAAGGGTGAGATGGCGCGTCGTTAAGAAGCAAAATGGCATCCTGAGGAAGGTTTTTATATTTCAAAAATGCTGTAACCTACAAAATAAACACAATAAAGATTAAAGTGTGTAGAATAGCGTTTTAAAAAATTATATTGCATATTTCAGGAATCAAATGTTTAAAAAACCACTCTTTGAAAATTACTTTTGGACAAGGTTGTGTAGGAAGAGGCGGAGCTGCATTGTGGCCTGCAAGATGGTCTGATTTAAACCCATCTGGTTTCTTACTTTGGAGATACTAAAGATACTAAACTGTAAATGACCTCAAGGACACCACCGAATCCAACCCAATGTAGGGATTTTCGAAAGAGTTCGAGGGTCCTTGCGGCAAAGATATCGTGGTTACTGTGACATAGATGAAGGGCGCTTTAAATTTTTGCGTTTGCTGTTTGTTCATAAATTACGTTGTTTGTTTCGTATCTCCGAAACCGTCTTTTGCAATAGTTTATTTGAAATATTGGTATGGAATAGATTTGCACATCACTCACACGGCGAATAACCTTGTGCATTCAGGAAGGAGGTGATATCTTTGAACACCGGCTGTTATAGTGAATGTGGAGAACTTGCCGACGTGGAATTTGCGGACGACGAAAACATCGGAGATTTTGCGGACAATACTTGAAAACAAAAATGAGGCTGGTGGAATTATCCACACATAGTAATAGCAGCTAGTGCGGTCAGCGATTATTAAAAGCTGGACTTTGGCAAGCAGGTAAAATTCATGAAACATCATTTACTTCAACACCACATTATTATTCATATTATTTTGCCTATACAGCTAACTTTTGCTAACCATATAATACCGCATCTACTTACTACGTATGTACATACGTAAATATGTATGTCACTACGATACATATTTCGTTAGGAGTCCTCTCTACTTCAACTATGTATATGTGGCTGCTTTTTAGTAGTAAGATAAACTGCGCTCGCTTTCCGAGAAGCGTCGTGATTAGAATCTAGGTAGGTACTTAATTCTCGTTTCATGCATAATTGCGTCGTTGAAATGTGATGAACTTAGAAAGATATCAATATCTTAACAGAACCTTGGCTTACTTTTTTTATATCTGTAATGTTTAGAAGCTGGTTAGGTATGTTGCAGCTCACTTGTATGATTTATGAAGCTACGTGTTACGCGATTTTCTAGTTAGCAGACCAATTACGCAAAATTAATCACCGTCATTAATCAATAAACTAGTAGATAAAATATACCTATAGGTTGATCATCACTACGGGGATCTTACTTATTATTGGAGATGGATGGTAGGTTTAAATTTGGAAAAGTGTCTAAATTTTGTGTTTATTATAAACCCGAAGAGAAAATGAACTTGTAACAAATGACGTTCGAGATTAAAAAAAAGGAAGATGTTCATTTTCTTCTTTTACCTCTAGCACCTTTGGCCTTGCAGATAAAAAATAAAACCATATTTTGAAGGCCACTTTCGATCTTCTATCCAATGGTGTACTCGAAACGTTTCGGTTCTTTCTGGCCATCATCAACTTTCATTTCGTATCGGCGCTATATTGGATTTTCTTTCTTTTTTCTGATTTCAACCATACACGACATGTTGACAAGAGTTTTCGATATTTTGCTTTAATTGACGAAGAAGACATTTTAAGATTAAATAAGGTAGCCATGAAATTTCAAACTGTCAAACACTTCAATTGTCTTTCATTAGTAATAGAAAAATGTCCTACATCAACGAACAGAAACGAGATATGTTAAGTATGTTTTATTCATCGAACCGAAATATAACAATAGCAAGACATTTACAATTGTATCTAGGACGACAGCCGTATCATTTTTCTAGGTCTTGGTAGAAACTTGGTTGAAAATAGATCGTCTACCAAGCCGCCTAATGTTTATGTTAACGGAATTTGAATGAAAACCATCGGGGTATTTTGTAAATGGCAAATTGAAGGTGCGTTTTTGCAAAGTTCAAATAAATTTTGCACCTTATTTGTAACAATAACGGTAATAATAATAGAAATCAATAATAAACCAACAATTACAGTAAATGTTTAAATAACTCGCTATTTGGATAAATGCATAACTGCGCACGCTTCCCAGCATGTTGAACTGCCCTTTGTACGATTTTTCTATGAATTACATCGAATGCATTCTGGAGTCAACCTCGAAATTCAATTCAGTTTTGTGGCACATCAACTTTATATTCTCCAATTACTCATAAAAAATCCTGCCATTCAACAGCTCACTATTTCCAATCCAACGGTTTGGAAACTCTTGACTTAAGTAATTTCCCACAATTTCCGCATTGTAAGCCGGTGCGCCGTCTTGCGAAGATGGTTTATGTATCTTTCCCCATTTACTGTTTCTTCATACATAACTGGTCCTGTATGAGACGATTTCCCAAAGTTTAGTTCAGAACATAACATCATTTTGAATTGGTTGCCCTATTCTGTCTGGGATTCTGTTGCCTAATATGTTTTCGTTTTTCCGTTAAAGATTCCAAAATTGGTAAACATTGATTCATCTAACCATCTGATTCTGATTTTGTTTAAAAGAAATTCGTCGTCTTCTAATCTTCCTACCAACTAGTTGCAATACTCCAGTCGTCTTAAATTATCATGAGGCTGTGGCTAACATGAATCTTATATGATTTCAACTTAACTAGGGCAAAGTTAATTCTGACGCCATTTCGCTTGTAGCTATTAGTGGATTATCATTTATCTAAATAATACAAGATTTGCATAAACGTTGCAAAAACACACATTTAATTTGTTAAATATTCCGTTGATTTTCATTCAAATTCCTGTTGACATAAACATTACGCAGTTCGGTAAATGATCTATAAAGATCTAGAAAAACGATACAACCTGGCTGTTGTCGTTCTGGATACAATGTAAATATCTTGTACTCGCTATTGTTGTCTTGGTTTAAACTTAGATTGTTTGTTCAGTTTTACTGCTGAAGAAACGTACGTCCAGTATTGATGCGTTTCTAAGGTTTTCGGCAATGCATCTAAATTTTTTTTTATATCAATTAGATTCTATAAGATGGTCAGTGAAGTAGCTACCATGCTTCATTCATGCTATTTCATTTTTTTTTAATTTTTTAAATAGGACATAAATGTAACACAAATAATATTTTTAATAAATATGTCTCTATACGTAAAATACGACACAATTTACATTTTCTCTAGTAAATTAAATATGAGGCTATGAGGATGAGCTTTTCGTTTAAGAACGTAGTGTTGGGACGAAATACTCTACATTTTTGTTTCGCGAAAGATATTCATTAAACCCAATGGGTAAACTTTCCAGCATCTACCCGAAGTAATCATAATTTTTCTACATACTGTCTAGCAAGTTAATAAGCACGTAAAATAAAGAAATAAGGGAAATGAGCATACAAATGTTGATTAGAGTTCAGCGTGAACCGAATAACTTTATTTATGGCATCACACACTAAGTTTTTTCAGCAGTAACAAATATAATAAGAACGTACTGAAAGTTATGTAAAAGAATGCAATTTAGCTATTTAGCTAAATTTCTATTTAGAAATGTTTATGGAAAAGCCTTCTGGATGATTTTTTTAGGGCAATACGTAACATGGACACTTCCCAAAATTTTACTCCTGAAATTTTCAAGAAAATGCAAGTAACCGCATTACAATTTGTGTCAAAATGGTGCTCAATTCAGATAGATGTTGAAATTGTACGCATGTGTTAAATTTTACAACAAATATCTTCAGAAAAACAAAGGCTTATAGTATTTCGCCTCAGCACACCTTTGAGAAGAAAAACTTATCTGTTTAGCTTCATATTTAATTTGCTAAAGAACCACATATTTTAGGTATAGACTTATGTTTGTGACAAAAATTTTAGGACAATTTATCTATCAGATTCTTGAAAATATACAGGATGTTTTACTTAAATAAAATAAAATATTAATTAAGTAATTAATTAGATATGTTAACAATTTCGGTGGCCTTTTTGTAGCCTTTAGTTGATATAAAAAAATTATCGATATACTGCCGAATGCTTCAGAAAATACTCAATCGAATAAAATTTGAATCGCCGCTCTACCACGTGAGGCTTTTAAAACATCTGCCGTTAATGAAACAGCGACATTTTGCAAGAATCTTAAAATATCTCAAAAACTAAGGCAGACAACGTATAGGGAATGTTGAAAAAGTTGACATGAATTAGCGAAAGGCATGCAAATACGTAATAATTTACAGGATTTTCCGTTAAAAGCAATGAATTTGTATCTGCCGCTACGGAAATTGTATTTCTTCGAACATTTTTTATCTGAAAAGTTTCTCTCTAAATTGCTTAGTAGAGGAATAATCTTACGTTCACGCACCAGGTGGACACTTTGTAATTATAAACCGACGACTAACTATTAGCATTAGTTTTACAAGAAAGATTTAATGATTATACAGGTTGACAACCAAAGTTGATTTAATAGTTTAATAGTCGAAATATATAACAGAGAAAAAAATATTGTGTTGGGGATATAGGGTAGTACCATCTACTATGCGGTGTATATGAAATATGCTCTTCTGTATTATACAGTGCGGTCCTAAAGTGTCCCCCACCCATGCTAACTTTTGAACGACAGAAGCTAGCGTTTCTAGATAAAATAGGTCGATTTCTATTTTTTGTGAACTAACTTTTGCCCTTATTAACATTTCAATTGTATTTCCGGTTTCACCGAAAGTGACGTCAACTTTATTTTTTTAAATAGAATGCCCTG
The DNA here is from genome assembly GCA_029619315.2 of Dynastes maya. Classification (NCBI taxonomy): domain Eukaryota; kingdom Metazoa; phylum Arthropoda; class Insecta; order Coleoptera; family Scarabaeidae; genus Dynastes; species Dynastes maya. The sequence continues at coordinate 50,982,200 of JAROYE020000003.1, read as the reverse complement.
TACATTTTTACTTTTTTTGGGAAGGCAACCGAACGACGAATCCAACGATATTACATATATTATACTTTAACTTAAGAAATATGACGATATGCAGCAATAAAGGTTTTGATAATCTGTTTTCGTTGTTACGCAAAGTTGGCTCGAAAAGAGTACCAAATTGTTTCTTGTGACACCAGACTGATCTAAAGAGCTCGTTGCTAAGCAAAGTAATCATAACAATTACCAAACTGCCAAATCTCAATTCCAAAAGCCTAAGTTATTCTTGTTGTTTATTATTATTATATTGTCATACATTCCTTCTTTGTTCTCGTTATTATTTTCTCTCATTTTAACTTGTTTTCTTGGTTGTTATTTCTTTACTTCATCGAATTTTATTGTAATTAATTAATTTGTAAATAAAATATGTTAGTGTTTAATAGACAATATGTCTGTCTTTTATGCTTTTTGTGTTGTTACTTTTACGATGGCCTCGGCACGAACCATGCAAAATTGCTGCTTCAATTTTAATATTATGTAAATCTGGCGACAATTATCACCTTATTTGCCATGGTTGCGCAAGAAATTGTCCAATTATTTAAATCATATCTTCTGTTAAAGCAAAGTTCGTCCTGTAAATTTTATACTATCTATGCTTACTTAGCACAAAATTAAAATAGTGACCATTATGTTCCACTTTGTGGTAATTGTTGTCAAATTTACCAAAAATTAAAATTAAGCACTTGATGGTTATCTTAGTGGTCCATGCGGAGGCCATTGTAAAATCAACAACATAAAAAACTGAATCTTAGGCACACTGTCTATTAAAAAATAACAAATTTAAACAAACTTACAACAATTAATCAATTATAATAAAGTTCTATAAAATAAAGAAGAAATAACAATTAACAAAACAGGTTAAAATGACAAAGTAATAACGGGCACAAAGGACGAAAGTATGACAAATGCGGGTTATAATAATAATAAATAACAAGAATAATTTACGCTTTTGGAATTGAGATTTGACAGTTTGGCAATTGTTATGATTACTTTGCTCAACGAGCTCTGTAGATCAGCCTGGCGTCACAAAAAACAATTTGGCGCTCTTTCCTAGCCAACTTTGCGTAACAACAAAACAGATTACAGATATTTCTTAAGTTAAAGTATAACATATGTGGTATCGTTGGATTCGCCTTTCGATTACCTTTCCAAGGGCGTAAAAATATACAGGCTGTTCTATTAAAAAAAAGAAAGTTGACGGTACTTCCGGTAAAACCGGAGATACAACTGAATGTTGATAACCGCGAAAGTTAGTTTACAAAAAAATAGAAATCGACCTATTTTTTCTAAAAACACTGGCTTCTGTCATTCAAAAGTCAGCATGGGGGGCACTGTATACATACACTTAGCACAATTTTTAAGCTTTCTGGTTGCTACAATATCCTGCGTAAGACCAAATATACAGTCTGGTCCTAAAGTCCCTCCCCCCATACTAACAGTTTCATCATTATTGACTTAGATTACTTAATGCGGTAATCTAAGTCAATAATAACAGAGCTAGCAAAATAAAAAAATATTCCTAGTAAACGTAAAAGAATTTAGCAAACAATTATAGTAAATGCTCAAAGTGAGCTCCTTTGGTTTCAATACAAATCCTTACTCTCGGTCTCAAAGCTCTCGGTCAACTCAGTCGTTTAGGGTGAAATTGCGCGACTACCTCCAACATCTTTTTTATTCTGTGAAAGAATTTTTTGATCTGGCTTAGTGTTATTATTGTGTTTCAGTGGTGGGCTGATTCTCTTTCATTTAGTATTGTCTGTTAAAAAAGAATAAAACTTTGTTTCTACTTTATTTTTATTTTTTTTTTCATTCTGTTATATAATTTAGCTATATGTTATTACATAAGTATATTATTCTCAGTTTAACCTTTTGTATTTTTTTTCTGTTTTTCACTCTTGTACTTTTTGATTAATAGTACATTTTCCTTTTCTTTGTTGTTATATTAATTTCTGCTTATTTTTGACGTTTATATATACACTAGTTGTTATATAAATAAATATACTTACTTACTTACCTACTCGTTGCTTCATGTAGTCAAAAGAGCTGACAAGGCGTGAAGGATTTATCGTATCACAAATATTTTTAATTGTTTTTAAGTATGGAAAAATAAGATAATCTAAAATAGTTAGAATCATTTACGCTTCAAATAGAAACTTATTTGCATCATTACTGTCAGATATGTCAAACGTAATTTGATGTTTCAGCCTTGATATGATTTAAGCAAGATTTAAATGTTAGATGTAGATGTAACTAATATGAAAAAGAATTAAAAGAAGCATGGCCCTCTCGATTACGTTTCTTTATGATTATATTGTATTACAACAGTTACAACCACTGGCGTGAATACCATAGTTTGTATTAAATAGAAGCTGTTTAATAATATCGGTCGATTTTACATCATTGGGCTATACCAGCTATTCGAGTATCGAAAGAGTCAGAAAATCATTTTTGGAAGTTAAAAAATCATATACAAGTTGTTTGTTTAAAAACAATACGTCGGAGGTATTTATTAACAAATTTAAAGGTTTAAAGAAAAACCCTAGGAGCCTGGTAATTTAAACTTTTCATAGAACCACTATTAACTGCGATACTTAAATACAATTATCTAATTTACACTTTTACACAGAATTAGGCGCAGATCACGTGGGACAGATCGATTAAAGAAATTATAATTAACAGCAGAAATAAAATTAATACTGTAACATATAATAGTAACCGCTTAGAAGATAATGAAAATTCTCGCATTTCAATTACGCCATTCCGACTTTTAAAAGATGTTAAAAGTTTTCCGCTTCGTCCAGTTTCCATTTTGGTCTACTAATCACTAATATGATGCCAATAGCAATACATAAGTAATAATAATACTAAAATAATAGTGAATACTGAGAAAACCGACCAGCTTACTTTAAAATTTCAAATCATTGAAGTCATTACGTAATATGTGAATTTCAAATCGCATAAAATGGGGATTTTCATTTGTATTCGTCTCAGACTTTTTCGTTTTTTATTTCTTGTACAAGATTATCAGATGTGCATATTCCAGTCACGTTTGAAGTTTCACAATTTATAGGATATTTCGAGTTTTCGCGACTATATAATATCGAATGTAAACGGCAATTAACTTTATCTTTTGTTCTTGTATTTGTTCCAATAACAGTAAATCAGGCTTTGGACTAACAATTGGTCTGATACTGTGTTTTGTTCTGTATTACATATTATTTCGTTACAATTCAGAATTTTAGACATAAAGCAGTAAAACAGCGTTAAAAATGCTACTGCACAACATAACGTCATCAATATAATAATTCTTACAATTAAAGGTACCCATCTTGCACATAGGATAAACAATGTGTTAAAAATACACAATCTTTTGAAAAATTTTATTAACATTGTGGATAAACTAACAAAAGTACATAAAGAATAAGTACAATGCCGAAAATTAATCTCCATCTTGTAGTGACGTGGTGCTTTTATTCTTGTAAATAAACCCCAGCTCCCTAAAACTTCCTCCATTACGTTAAGATCTACGTGGTCGCAAACAAAAACCGTGAACCTCAAATCTTACTTTCAAGTTTCTTCGAGATTACTCACATTTCGCAGGAACCTGTAAAGTGGGTTTGGTTAGGTTAGGTTAGGTCTCAATGTCGAAGTTGTAACCTGATTTTAACAATATTAATAACATCGAAGTTGAATATAGTGCGCCCATAACTTTAAACAGATGTAGTATGTCCAAATTGTTATGTATAGCTATAAAAATACGCCGACAAAAAATTTGTTAAAAGGTATGCACTTTTATGGTATCTATGAAAACAATAATTATCCATTTACGTATACATGGATTTTGTAATTGTATACGTACAAAATTATTTCGATGAAAATGACATAACCACAAAATAACTTGTGTTGTGTGACAGATACACAAAGATTGAAGTGATACTTGTACTACTTTTGCTTGCAAATAATATTACAAAACTTACTGCGTCGGTAATCTCGTAGGAATCCTGAGAATTGGGGACGAGTGACGGAGATAAATGTATGGTTAGGTGCTAGGAGGGTGCTTAGCTATTATAACAAAAAGGGTAGGAGATAGAACAGCAGATACCTCAACGGATTTATGCATTCAAGCATGTCTTATCACATGTCAAGCATGTCTTATCACATGCCTTTGCTGAAATACCTGTTATATCAAAAAGAAGAGGAAATATAATAACAATTAGTTAAAAAATATGGAAACGGTAACATCAAAGCATTGTTAAATGTGTGATGAGTTGAATCGCAATTTATTTAAACTGTTAACATTGGTGTTATTGTCCTTGAAAACGATATGGGCGAGATTTTTGTAATTTTCTAATTCCTAATACAAATAGGAATTCTGATATTTACCAATCTGTGACAACTACTTTATTATTTTTTTATACAGAAGTGCAGCATTCATTATCCAATGGTAAAAATAAAAATCCAATGGTAAACTAGGACTATGATTGCGATTGCTCTGCGTTCACGCAACGGAAATTGCCGACGACGGGCGAAGGGCAGGATTTGTTTGACTCAACAAAATTATGTCAAACAAAGACGTTTGTACATTCGAACAAATTCAATCTGTTGCTCTTAAAAATGTGTTTTCACTCAAACAAACCTTTGTTGAATTAAATAAATAAAGATATATATTCATTTATATATTTGTTTGATTCAAGAACTGATTTTTCTCTGTGTAGGTCTGTTTTGAATAGTACCCGCAAGTGAATATAATCACCACAAAATCAGATACACACCCTTCTGTACATAGAGGCGGTGGGTGGGGGACATGTCCATTAAGCTCCTATTGCATCAGGTTTAGTGCATTTCGATAGCTCTTTAAAGATGCTTGACGCATGTACGAGGGTTGCCTTTTATATTTCGGGACTGGACTATCCTGGTGCTGCCATTTACCAGCCGACGTCCCTATCGTAAAGTTCGAGTTTTTGTCGGTATACTTTACTCAGATCATTTTGATGTACTGGCGTCATGTGTGTTGTTTAAGGCGAGTTGAAAAATTAATCTCGGTAACATTTGCGGTAATATTTGCGTGCGATAATTTTTTACAACTTTCGACGTGGATTATCGCAACAACAGTGCATCGGTGAACTGAATTCGACTTTTGGTGACGAAGCACCATTAAAAACCACCACACATCGGTGGTATACGGAATCCAATCGTGGCAGTGGTTCGCTCAGTGACGAATTTCATGAAGGTCGTCCTAAATCGGTTGTTCCAGAAAACATCGATGCTGTGCGTGAACTCATACTCCAGGATCGTCATGTGACTTACCGTGAGATAGAGGCATCCTTGGGCATTAGTGGGACTAGCATACATTCAATATTGCATGAACATTTGGCCACCAGAAACATTTGTTCGCGTTGGATACCACCTAATTTGACACCCGCACAAAAAAGGGCTCGTGTTGTCGAATGGTCGAAAGAAATGCTCAAGAAATACGTGTTTCCAAACACGTCTATGATATCGTTACAGGTGACAAATCATGGAGCCCGAGACTAAACAGCAGTCGAAAGTATGGGTCTTCAGAGAGGAGCCGAATCCAACAAAAGTTGCTCGTGCACGAAGCACTTCGAATCAAATGGTCGCCTGTTTTTTCGGAAAAACCGGACATGTGGGAACTGTACCGTTAGTGCAACGTCGGACGGTCAATTCTGAATGGTACACAACCATTTGTTTGTCAGCAATCTTCGAGAAAATGAGAGAAACCAACCGCCGAAGACGCATCGTTCTCCACCAGGACAACGCGACTTCTCACACATCGGCTCAAACAAGAGTGTTTTTAAGGACCGAAAAAGTCGAATTGATGAGTCATTCGCCGTACGGTCCTGACTGAGCACCCAATGACTTCTTCTTATTCCCGCACATCAAAAATAAATCAAGAGGTCAAAGTTTTTCAACGCCAGTCACAGTGCAGGTGGCGCTAAAATGAATTTAGCAATCGTTTAACGCCATGTCAGTTAACAAGTTTGTGTCAATTTCTATGCATACTTTTGAGGTTATGATATGCTCTTTTTTGAACTTTTAATTTCCCACAGTACCCATATCGTACAAGTGGATTCCGAAACTAGAATGGTCACAGAAGCCTATCAAGACGATTCAAAAATATTTGACAGCAAGGTGCAGGAGAGTGCAGGCGCGGAAGCGAGAGTAAGATAGATTACATAAGAATTTTACTGTGAGTCAATTGTATTTTACTAAATCAGAAATTTCTCGTGAAGGTTTTCCTTGAATGATTTTTTACGATTTTAGCATACGCCTAACATAACAACATGCGATGCCTCCAACCGCTTCGTTCAACTTTTCGTAATGAAGCAGCATCAGAAAAGACTGTTTACAACGGGTTTGCAGAATTTCGTCGTGGTCGCGCTTCCGTCGGTGAAAAATTTCGTGAAAGGCAGCCAAAATTGGTTGTTGTTCCAAAAAACATCGCAACATGATTGACTTACCGTGAGATTGAGGGAAGCTTAGGCATATCGAAGACTGTAGTACATTTGATTTTGCATAAACACTTAGATGTGAAAAAAATGTGCTCCGTATAATTTGACCCAAGCACAGGAAAAGGCTCGTGTCAATTCGTGCAAGGGAATGCTCCAAAAATTCGACAAAGGAATTTCAAAATCCACATACAACATTTAACAGGTCACGAAACTTGGATGTTGTTCAAACGAGCCGGAAATTAAGCAAAATCAGCTGTTTGGGTGTTTCCAGATGAATCGAATCCAACAAAAGTTGTTCATTCACGAATCACTTTAAAGAAAATGATTGCTTGTTTTTTTCGTTGTACTGGACATGTCACTGCTTTGGAGGATCGAAGAACAGTTAATTCTGAATGGTATACAACAATTTGTTTGCCAGAAGTCATCGATGAAATCAGGAAAAACAGTCAACAACGTCGCGTCATCCTTCATCATGACAATACCAGCTCTCACACAGGTTCATATTTAGTTTACTAAAAAAAGACGCATTTTGGATATAGGGAAATATTTACAAAAAGAAATTCGAGAAGAGTTTCTCTATCAGATTCTGGAAAGATGTACAGGGTGTTCCATTAAAAAAAATTAAGGGACCATGAATCAAGTTTGGCAACCATTGCGATAGCCATTTTGCAGAATCTTGTTGATATAATTGTTTCTTCAGCGTGCAACTGAAAATCTCAAGAAATGCTCAATCGAATAAAATTTGAATCGCCATTGCAACATGTATGACGTTTAAAATATCGAGCGATAGAGAAACAACATTATTTCGCAGAAATCTTAAATCATCTCTTTTATCTCAGAAACTAACCTAAATAGGTCTAGTAAATATTGAAGGAAGTTGACATGACTTGAAGAGAGACATCAAAAAACGTAATAATATATCTCGGATATTCTATTTAGAAAACCAAACTTGCATAATGTTCAGCAGAAGCTGAACATCCTGTATACTTGAATATAATTTTGTGCTATGTAGAACTTGTCTCTTAATAATTTTTATTTACATATCTGTCTAAATTACTCAGGGAAGGAATTATCTTCCGCCCACGTACTAGGTGGACACGCTGTATAATACATTATGGATCAATGAGCGATTTCGATCATTTCAGGTCTGATATAACAAACCTTGTATAAACTAGTGTTGTTGTTGTCATTCACGACAATTATTTGACTCGTAACTATGTCAAATCACAGTACAGGATTTGGCAATACATCGGTTTATTAATACTAAGAACTATGCCATAGTAACTACATTCGAAAAGAAATGTATGCACAAGAAATGGAAACGGATATAATTTTGAGATTGAAATCGTGCTTTGTACGAACGTTAAATAAAGTTATTATTGATATACTTACAGCTATTCTGGATTCTTATATTGATAAATTTTGCATAAATCTATATACATATATTTATGTAGCAATGCACAACCAGAATTACATTTGTGTATGCTTACGTTTACCGCTGACAAACAGGAAACCTAGAAATAGAAATAAACGGCTACCAATTTATAGAGTATGCTTAATAATATATTTCCTTGTATTCTCGATAGGTATATTCCGAATACGTACTGCAGGCTTTGGCCATGGAAATAGGACGATTTGACAAATATTAAATTTATAAGACTATTTACTAAATATAATTTTAATTTTGAAAACCTATAAAAGCATAATTGTTGTTTGAGTAATGCCCTAATTGCCACAGATAACAGGTATAAAAATAATACTTAAGGGTGCAATAAACCGATTATTGCCATTCGTATGTACAATGTTTAGTTTGTCATTCATTAATTCGTTAGTATCATTGCAAATATAAATAAAGACAGTATTTTCACAGATTTCCCAAAGAACTTATATTTCAAAGAATTTTAATTATATAATCACAGAGAAAAAAGCACGAATTTCTGCTCTTCTAGAGACGGAAGAGTTATCGCAACGTGAAGTTGCACAAAAAGAGGGTGTATCACATTAAACTTTTCTGAGAATCGTGAGATTAATTAAGGAAAATATTCCTAGTACAAGTAGTAGCAAAAGATACTGTGCTAGCAAACGCAAAACAACTGTAAGAGATGTTCGTTGTATAGTAAACGTTGCTACAAAATATCGTTTTTTATCCACTAAAGGTGTTCATAAAATTCTTAGTGGAGAAGGTATATAAATATCAGCCCAAACAGTCCGTAGACGTTGAGGTTTGAAATGCAGACGTCCGGAAAAGAAGCCAAGACTAACATTTAACATGAAAGTGACACGATTTCAATGGGCTAAAGAATATAAAAAATATAGAGTTGAAGATTGGAGAAAGGTAAGTTTCAAATTCATCCTCATAGTTCGCTTAACGGTTCTCTACATTTTTTACTTTTCCCTAGATTATTTATAGCAGCGAATCACGGCTAGAAATGGTAACTGAGTAAAACTTATTTATACGAAGACGTCCTTCAGGGCGTTATAAAGAAGCATGTACGATCAAATCTATTAAACACCCCCATATCTAATGGTTTGGTCGTGTATTACGACAGAAGGACCGGGGCCACTATATTTCGTTAACGGAACAATGGAACGAAAGCAATATAAAAAAGTTTTACAAAACTATTTAATAACTTATATTGGTTCATTGGATCCGACTCAAGGACCATATACTGTCATGCAAGACAATGCACCGTGTCATAAGGCAAAAAGTGTAACGCGATACCTTGAATCCAAAAATCTGCGTTACTACTTTGGCCAGGCAATTCGCCGGACATAAATCCAATTGAAAATGTGTGGAATGTCTTGAAAAACATCGTGAGTACACGAAACTCAACTACAAAGGAAGAATTACAACAACATATTGAAGATGTATGACATAATAGCGACGAAATTTAAAAAATCAATAAAAAGCTGCATTAGCCAAAAGCTGTAGACCAAAAAGGATTGAAGAAATAATAAAACACAGAGGAGGAACAAGCAAATATTAGTAAATATATGTTCAAATTATACTTGCATGTTCTATGTAATGAAATAATAATATTGCCAACATTACCTGTTTTTTTTTATTTTACCCCAAAATCATAAAATTTTTACGTGGTACTAGTTAGATGGGCAGGGAATGTATGCTTACTGTGAGAAATGACAGTCAAACAACATTATATTCTAGATTTGTTTTAATTCAGTCAAACTCATTGACAAGCTACAAAATCCAAAAGATTTTTGACAAGAGCGTATAGTTGTTGTTCCAGTGTTTCACCTTGCTCTTCCTTCTGAAGCTATAAGAATGATGGCTAGTAAACATTTTCTGTGGCTTTGCTGAAAAATTGCGGAAATCTAAAATTTACTTCTCTTCTATAAATTCGAATACCTCCAAAATTTTTCATCAAACTTCAGAACAGTGACCAAACGCATGTTATGAGATAATAGTATACAGTGTGTAAAGTGATGGGGTATACAAGAGGGGAAATTTTTTAATATTTTTTTTGAAAGTACCAGTAATGTTTCGAAAATCTAAAATTTATTTCTAGTAATCTGTAAAAATAAAAAACTAAATTTTTTTATTGTAAGTTATCATTGTAAGTTATCATTCTACGTTATAATGAAGATAGCGATGATAAATTGTTTTCCTCAAACTCACGTTTATTGCTGTCAAACTGACGTTGCAAAAATGCTAACGTTACAGCAAAGAATTTATTTATTTAAATGTTACGGTATTGGCGATGTATCATACCAGTATCCAGATGTAGCTGTAACAAAAATGTCTCTTAAGAAATGAATTGCAAAATTCGACGGAACAGGATCGGTGGTCGACAAAAAGATAAAAATGTACAATGAGGATGGTGCGGTAACTATTATGGCATCGCAGTCCGTTGAAGACAATCCACGTTTATCTTTAAGACGGAGGGCAGTGGAGCTTAATGTCAGTCACACCTTATTACAAACAATTTTTAAGAGAAATAAAATTTTTCCATTTAAGCCAAAATTTAGACATACCCTTGAAAGTCACGATCATGCTTTTAGACTGGATTTCTGCTTATGGATTGGTGAGAAGCTTATGGAAAACAGAAACTTTCATAAACGCGTATTGTTTTCCGATGAATGTACCTTTTCCACAAACGGTGTTGTGTCTTCACAAAATTGCAGATTTTGGTCACGACACAATCCCAATTTTAAAATCAACACGAGAAATCAGCGTTATGGAAAAGTTAGTGTTTGGTGCGGAATGTTAATTAATAAAATTATTGGGCCCTACTTTTTTGACGAAAATTTGAATCAACATAGTATGCTACGAAATTTTATGATTCCGTCACTACAAGACGTGAACTTAGAGAACATTCATTTTCAACAAGATGGATGTCCAGCTCACAGCACTTTATTAGTTCGCACATTGTTAGACCAGCAATTTCCTGGGAAGTGGATTGGACGTTATGGTCCAATACATTGGCCTGCCAGATCGCCAGATTTATCTCCCATTGACTTCTTCTCCTGGGGATATCTTAAACAAAAAGTATACCAAGAACCTGTAGGAAACAATGCAGAAATATTAAAACAACTAATAACTTCAGCAGTTAGAGAAGTTAGCTTGGAAACTTTAGGGAATGTTTATAAGGAATTCAGGAATAGAGCGGAAAGGTGTGTAGAAAACGAAGGAGATTATGTAGAATAATAAATAAAATAGTTTTTTATTTTTTAGTTTTTTTTATTTATTTATTTATCATCGCTATCTTCATTATAATGTAGAATGATAACTTACAATAAAAAAAATATTTTTTTTTTGCAGATTACTAGAAATAAATTTTAGATTTTCGAAACATTACTGGTACTTTCAAAGCAAGCAAAAAATATGAAGAATAAATTTTTACACACGCTTTACACACTGTATATGTATTAGTTACTAATGTACTGCTATTCTAACGTTGTATTAAGTAATTTGGTCTCTAAAAGGTGGTTTATCAGGTTTACATTAAACAAGGGCTTGATGCAAAGAAATAAACACATTATTTTAAACTGTAAAACTGTTAATGCATATTGAAAAAAACGAAATTACATATGTAAAAATAATGTAAATTTACATTAAAAGAAAAATACTGCATAAAATATGGTTGAACTAAAACACCAATTATCAAGGTTTAACATGATACTTAATACTATAATACCATCTTTGCAGAATGTGCATATTGCATTTTGATCAAGACTATAATCAAACACAGTATTTTTGTAGCCAATATACAGATGTATGCAGCGTGTCCATCTAGTGCGCGGAGATCATGATCATCTCTTTGGGCCATTTAGAGAAAGAGTTTTTAAATAAAAGTTATTCGAAGACAAGTCCTGTGTAATATAAAATTATATGTAAGTGCACAGGGTGTTTGGTTTCCGCTGCATACGACACAAATTTGGTTTGTTAGGTAGAACAGCCATTATACTACAGTGTTTTTGGATATCTTCAATTCTCGACCATTTGCTTCAATATTTCCCAAACCCACCTATCTTCGTTCATGAGATAATTTGAAATCTTTGCGAAATACCGTTAGTTCTTTAACGCCCGATATCTTAAACGCCTTACATGCTAAAATGGTGACTCAAATTTTATTCGTTTAGGTATTTTTTGAAGATTTTAGAGGTGCATCAACTAGATTCTATAAGATAACCATCGAAATCATTGCCAAATTTGATTAAACGTTATATAAAATTTTTGGAATGAAGCACTCTCTATATTTTTCCACGGTCAAATGGAGAAATTTTTTATAAATATTTCCCTAAAGTAAGTAGGTACTTCTTTAATAGATTAAACATGAAACTATGCAAAAAAACTTTTGTTTTTCTGAAGATGTTCATTAAAAATAATATGTAAAAGTTATTTTATTCGTGTGGGAACAGGGGAGAGTTGCTATGAATGGTCTTGTCCTTTTCACGGACGGATCCAAAACTCAATTCGGAGCAGGCGCGGAATATGTGGAGCGGATAGATTGAAGGGGGGCATCTCTGTCAATCTCGGGAAACTCTCAAGCGTACTTCAAGAAGAAATTTATGCAGTCGTATTATGTGCTCGGAAACTATTGGAAACCTTGGTCGGAAAGAACAGGATGTTTATAGTAACCGTGAGCCAAGCAACTTGAAAAGCACCTATGTAGTGCTTTCGAAACAATATCAGGAATGGTACAGGATATATATATATACCAGGAAATGAAAAGGCAGACCGGCAAGCAAAGAGCGGCAGTGCACTTCCGCTGACCGGCCCTCAACCTTCCTTTGGGATCCTTTTGAAGAAGGCTAAGGCGAAGATCAAAAAACGGCTACATCAGTGGCATAAAAACAGTGGAGAGAAGAACCAAGAAACGTACATTTGAAGCACCCCAAAAGAAAAGACAGTGAAATTCCTGGCTATGAGCAGATCCGATATTAGAATGTGGATGGGCACCGTAATTGGTCAAAGTCCACTAAATTTTAAAAAAGCATCTATACATAAGATGGGACTAGTCTCTGAACCAGTATGAAGGGGATTCGACGAAGAAAAGGAAACTCCTTTATACCTCATTTTGAAGCGTACAGCAGCATCAGACACAGCACGGTCCTTATAAACTGCATCCTCCTTTGATTTCTGCACACGTTTTCCCATCAAAAAAAAAAAAAGAAATCGAATCACTGACCGGTATTGTCTTTTTCCATGATTCCACAAATACATAAACTTGCTCACTTGCAATAGCTTTCAAAACAATACTACTCGATGAATCTTCCCGAAATGTTGACAGACGGCGACTCCCTATCCGTAATGCAGATTTTGACACAAAGCGCCATCTGTCTCTAAATTCGGGTACTTCCCATACCATCTTTGTAGGTGTCAATAAATTCTACTTTGTGCTTCCTGATCATATTAACTAAACAAGCAATAACCAAGTGCAGGAGATACAAAATTTATTGAAATAATCTTTTATTGTTATTCAACATTCTATGAAACGGTATGAAGAGCGTTGTATTCGGCAATTTTAGTGGGTTTTTTTGAAATCGCCGTCCCCACCTTTCCAGGAAGTGTAAACTTTTAAATTCGTTTGGTGTCCGGTTTCGCAAGAATTCTTTTAGTCGTTTTTAATGCGTGTCATTGGAAACAATAATAATTGCCGTACCGGAACCGAGGCTGGCAATTATGAGATCGCAACTCTTTGATAATTACGCTTACACAGAATCATTCGTAATAATCAGTGTCACCTGACGACCAACGTCGACTGTCCCCGACACCTTACTGTCTCTTGAGTTACCGTAAGTGGTGCGGTTGTCGTTTACTTTGCACACCTGGAGAATCGCGTGGGACCATTAGCGAGATAGTTGGGAAGCAAAAATACTCGAACGACAATAATGCCACCGACATATGAGCCTAATTAGCTGATATGTGCGTGCGTTAATTAACAGATAAAAAGAAGTCCGTGTAGATAAGTTAAAAGTATCTAAGTAGGTTAGCGAGCACTATACGTTGGAGAATGCGTGGAATTGGAATATTATGTGACATGCATGTTCACATAAAATTCCAATTCCAATTGATTTATTAGCCGACTAATTTACAAAACTAATACCAAATGATTTGCATTTGCTTATTGGTCTCGGTAAAGTTTGTACGTAGCAACAAACGTAAAAAAAATTGTTTAGGCAATACGAAAGCTGCATTTAATTCATAGAACCATGTCTATTATAGGTTTGTTTCTGCAGCCGATTTGTGATAGTTTGATCAGAGGCTAATTTGGATTAATCTACGCATGCGCAAACTAAAACTGATTTGAAAGCGATTTAACAATTTAACTGCACGAACGCTTTTTTTACAAATATCAGGCGATATATAAGTTACAAGCGTATTTAATAGACTTAAGAGAGACAATATACTCAAATATGCAGATGAAAACAATAGATTTATCTTACATTCAAATATTACACAAAGAGGTAAGCGAAAAGAGAAATAAACGTGAAATGTTTAGACAGACTTACAAACTTAAAGGAACTGTTAATTCCCAACAAAACCACCGACATGAATAAAACACGCGTGAAGTGTGAACATATACAAAAAAACCTATAACACAACTTTTCACTTCACAATATAACAATGCGCATGCGTCTGATGGATCACTGGACGATAAACTTCAAACTGGAACAACTATCAGCAAACGGTTAGAAATTAATTTGGGGATATGCACAAACGCCAAATTACGTCAAACTTACTGTACGAACACTATTTTTGTAATGCGCATGCTCTAACGATTTCAAACGATTTTAAATCGCTGCAGAAACAAACCTTATAGCGGTCGGCATACAACGAAAACTCAAAATGGACAATTGTGAAATAAAAATAAACAATATTTTTTAGTTATAGAAGGAATTCATGACAATAAGCGTCAGTCTTAATGTGCATTACCGCTAATAAGCTTAATCGAGTAGTTCAAAAATGTAAGAAAACCGTAAAATAAAACAAGTGGGTTAATATTAATGATGTTGCAACAATTCCTCAACTCGAATCGGTTTGCGGGATAACAATTCCCAAACACGATTTTACAACTCGAGTCCAACTAGGATGGGTTGGTAGTCGGTTTCGTTTCGAATTACATCTACGAGTCAACCAACTAACATAAGTCGATCTTCAAGTGTAAAAATATATATGGAATTGCTTTTAACTTCTTTTAAATAAACGATTAACATCCTAATAATGGCTCTTTAGTGAAAGAATGTATATTTTAAAAATATTGTTAAGTACGAATACATAATTAAACAAAATTAAAATGCATTGAATAAAAAAGAAAAATAAGTCACAAAGTGAACGGCTAGAAACATTACGATAAATACTAAACGAAATGAGAGCGTAGGGAAATAAATAATTGGAAATATTAATTAATAACAACAGTAATTAATTATCGTAGTAGGTAGTAATACTAAAACAACTTTTTTAGGCCGGTTTTTTAACCTTACTGAAATTGAATGTTATATTAATACACCCCTCAATGGGAAGCAAAAAATACGCCTATTATCCGTTTATCTATTTTTACATACGAGTAATAAAATAAATATGTAAATGATTCACTTTACAGCACACAATTCATTGTTATTATACTATAGTATTAAAACTTAAATTAAATAAAAATCGTAGCATTTTTGATAAAATGTATAACTTGCAAAAGGTAACTGAATGAAACGAAGCAAATTGAGCTTAACTGAGAGAAAATATTCAAAAAATACGCCGAAAATAAGATATATATTACTATACTCTTGGTTTCCCGGTTGAAACCACGTCGTTGTCGTAGCTTTGGCCGACGTTTCGTCCCTTGTGGGACATCTTCATAGATTAATTTCTTTAATGGATATCGGATACAGTATCCATTATTACAGAGTTCCTCATCTCCAATGACCAACCGGATGATCTATCTGACTTGTTTGAAGCTTGTCTTTCTTTTACATATTTCCAGTTTCGGGATAAATACTACGAGCAAGTCTCAGGCGCAGCTATGGAATCTCCTGTCATCGCCAACATCTTTATGGAAGCGTTCGAACAACGAGCCCTATTATCTTACAACCATAAGCCTAAGTGTTGGTACAGGTACGTTGGTGACAGCTTTCTAATCTGGCCCCATAGACACGAATCTTTAAACAATTCCCTATCGTTTTTGAATTCTCAACATGATTCCATACGCCTCACCATGGAGATCGGATCGGACGGTTGCCCTCCTTTCCTAGATGTTCTTGTACACCGGCGTACTGACGGTGCACTGGGACATTTCGTTTACCGAAAACCCACGCACACGGATAGATATCTCAATGGTCTCTTACACCACCATCCAGCCAAAAAACGCGGAGTTATCAATTCTCTTATTCAAAGGACCATTTCCATATCTGAATCCAATTCGCTTTCTCAAGAACTGAACCATATCACTGAAACTTTGATCCGCAATAACTATCCAGTAAAGATATTCAAACTACCATTAACCATTACAGCAACCCTCCTGCACAGCAACTTCCCTCATCTAACCCTAGTTTTCATAAGCAAGCGTATCTGCCCTACATTCATGGTGTCACCGATCGCATCAGCAAGATTCTCTTTAGGAACAACATAAAAACCATCTTCAAATCCAATTTCAAGCTCTCAGATTCCTTTCTGAAAGCCCTTGGTATCTACCAGATTCCATGTTCGTGCGGTAGTCTGTACATTGGTGAAACAAAACGATCAGTCGGCACTCGGTACGAGCGTTGTACGCGGTTGTTGCGTGTAACCGGGTCTGCATTGGCTGAGCATAGACTGGAAACTGGCTACCAAATCTAATTTAACTCTACTCGCATCTTATCTTGCAATCGTCACAATTATAGTAGAAAATCCGTTAAACAATAGAAATCTTCAAATATCCCAAAATTTAAATTGCGAAGATGGCTACCCATTACATCACACGTGGAAATTCCAATTGATTAAACCACCTAGTAACCGCCACGCTTCATCGATGCGTAATATTTCCGCTTTTTTGATGCATAACATTTCCACTTTATCGACACATTTCCGCTTCATCAACGCATAACAGTTCCGCTTCATCGACGCACAACATTTCCGCTTCATCGACGCATAACATTTCCACTTTATCGACACATTTCCGCTTCATCAACGCATAACAGTTCCGCTTCATCGACGCACAACATTTCCGCTTCATCGACGCATAACATTTCCGCTTTATCCACGCGTAAAATTTCCGCTTCATTGGCCCAAAACAAGCCTTACATAAACCCTTCCGGAATGAATAAATCCCCAGTATGCAGTGACCCTGAAGCTGTTCCATAAGAGTATGGGCGAATCGTCGGCCAAAGCTACGACAACGACGCGGTTCCAATCCGGAAACCAGGAGTATATTATTATTGACGACCACGGAAGCCTACTTTCCTTGCTCCGCTTTTATAAAATACAACAATGTTTTCACTTATATCTCATTATGGTCGGTCTTGGAAAATTAAAAAGAAACTATAAAAATTTCCATCTATGCTCAAATAAAACTACTTCATTTCAATATTTCTTGAAAATAAGTGCAGATTTAGAATGTCTAGAACATCAATGTGGGATTATAAATATAGAGGTTGCCAAAAGCGAGGTGTATGAAGAAGCTTCGAGTATGTCGAGGAAATTGGCACGTTTACAAGTATAGCTAGTTTTTTAAAAGAAAATAAGAATTTGATGTGGAAATTATTCTCGATTCCACAGAAGAGAGGATAACTAGACGCAAAACTTATTAGTTTAAAACATTTTTAATAATGTTTGTTTATATTGCACAATTTGAATTCTTGAAGTTTTCTATATACATATTTCGTTTTACTCCGGAATCACCTTATATAGAAACGCGCGTCAGCATAAACAATTCCTTTTAGCTTAACTACCTCAATACCTACAACAAATATCAATAATGTAAAATTACAAAGTTAGGCTCGTATAATTGGATTTCTTTTTAAAAAACTGCAGAACTTTGCTATAACGCGACCGTTTTTTGCGTCGTTTGTACTGTGTAGCAATGTATTAACTTCGTCCGCGATTTGCGCTGATTCTACTAACGACAACTCAGTATTTTGCAATTTTTCTATTGCGTCTAGTAATCGTTTATAATTGTCGCTAATACTTTTTAAATCTGTCAGGGTCGAATTATAAAATCACAGATTTCACTTCTTGGAAATGTTCAGAATAATATAAAGCCACTTACAACTATGTTCTCCAACGCGTAAGAATTGTGAAACGCTCGAATCCGTTTGGGGAATTTCAGAAACACTTTTTTGTATTTGCTATTAATGCATCCATCAATAGTTTATGCCACAAAATGTAAAGCATTATCTTCACACGTAACATGTAAAAGTCCCTCACACTTTTCTTTAAAAGAACGACCTACACTATACGTTGTCGCTGCTCCATCACTCATAAACATTAACAGTTGATTTGTTGACACTTGAAATTGTTGTAACGTATCGAGCACTACGTCCGTAATTGCTTCGCCAGTACACTTTTTTAGTCTTTTGCTAGCTAATAAGATTGCAAATTTCGGTTTAACAGGATCTAGTACTCGTACTACTATAATATTCAAAATAGATTTTTTTTTACTGTCGTCTCATCAAGACATAGCTACAGCTTTTAATTCTGGCAACCTCACTTCTAACCTAGCGCGAAGCTCTCTGTGCCCGGCCCAGTTATTACATCCCAAAGTCAATAAAACGTATACCTGCGATATTTTAATATGCCAAATACACAGTATTTTTTTTTAATAATAAACCAGAAAGGCACTGCCTTAATAGCGAAAGTATGAAACTAATTAACGTATTGAAATATAATCAATTAGTCCACGTCATAAACTATTAAAGTTTAAAGATTACTTTTGAATACATTACCTACTAGGATCGTTTAAAATAGCACTAAGGTAAATACAGGAAGTGCGAAACATTTTCATATGTGAAAAACTAAATTGCTACATAATTAAGTAATAAATATATGACCGCTGTACAAATTTATGAGAAGACATTTGCCTGCGTTCTTATATTTCTTATTTGTTAGCTATAATTATAAATATGAGAGTAGGTTGTTTGTTGTTTATTAAACTCTTAAATAATAACAGTTAAAGTTTGCTATAGACATTGATCTGATGGATTTATTGCGTAACCGCTAAAAATTTGCATGTTTTATACTAAAGCGTATATATTTCAACATCATTATAGTACATATGAACAGGTGTATAAATGTTGGTGTATTCAACACCTACTTTCAAGAAATATTGCGTATTTTTATTGTGTTAATTATACCACATTACATATCATTTTATGAGATACACATTGATAGCAATGGAGTAACATAGCTCACATTGCAATGACTTTTTTATTTATTTATCATAATCAGTTCATAATACCTTGCATCAATTTCAATGGATTTATTAGCGTACGCAAAAACCGCCTGTTTTATTTAACAACAGTTATTACATTTCGCGTACTAGTCAATAGTACTAGATACTTAAATAATAACAAGCTACCTGTAAAAGTTTTGAAAACTCGCAGTTTAAAGTATCGCTTCTGTTAAACGGGGGAAATGCAAAATTTGTTCATGGGTCACTGTAACCTGTAGGCCTAGGCTAAAAGTTCACGATATGCATATTTCACTCTACACATATATAAACACACCGGCAAATTTAAAGGAACGGATATAAAATGGATTTTTTCTCTCCATAACTTTCTTTTCTTATAACAAATTTGAATGGAATTTTTTTTATTGGAAAAATTAATTAATGGCTAGCTGATTGCAGTTTGTTTTGTAAAGCTTCATGCCATTCTCAAGCCTCTTTAAAAACCTAATACCAAAAATTAAAATTTTTGCAGAAAATGAATTGTACATTTTGACTTGTTTTAAATATTTAATGTTGAAGAAAATTACATTTTTTTTCAATAACGGGTGTTTCCTCCGGGAGCTCTTACAACTGCGGTCATCCGTCTTCCCATACTTCTAATGACGTTGTTGATCATTTCTTGAGGCAAATCTTCCCATATTTCAATTAGAGCAGCTCTCACGTTTCCGGTGTTCCAGACTGCAAGAATTCTTGACCTAAGTCGTCTGCCTAGTATGTCCCAAACATGTTCAATTGGATTCAAATCCGGGGAACATGCAGGCCAGATCATTGTTGGTATTTGTACTTGATTTAAAAAGTCAGTTAGATAGTGAGCTATGTGAGGGCGAGCATTGTCGTGCATTAACATGAAATTTGGATCGATATATGGAGCGAAAGGTATCACATGGTCTTGCAGAACTTCCCTTACGTATCTATCGGCCGCCATCAATTATCACCAACTCTGTGCGTGCCCCTAAACATATTCCACCCCACACCATAATTGACCCTACACCGAAAGAGACTTTAGGAGTAAAATTAAATTGTTCATTTTGTTCTCCTGAACGTCGGTACAATCTATCCCTACCATCTATCGAATTTACGCAGAAATTGCTCTCATCCGTGAACAAAATTTGACCCCACTGATTATTCCAATTTTGGTGTTCTCGAGCAAAGGCTATTCGCGCTACTCGGTGATGTCTTTGGAGATTTTGGCTTGTACGACCCCAAACCAACTTATTTAAGTCTTCTTCTAGCTGGTTCACTCACTTATTCTGGTTCCAGTTCGTTTCGTGTTTGAATAGCCGTTTGACGCCTATTTCTGAGCGTTTGCAACGCTCTAAATCGATCATCAACAGGCAAAGTTGAGCGTTTTCTGCTTTGACCTCGTCTTCTCACATATTCTCCAGTTTGCCTCCATCGTGTAACATTGCGAAGGATCGTCGATTTTGATTTACCGAACATTTCAGCAATATCACTGTAAGATCGACCACTTACAATGATTGCTACAGCCCTAGCGACATCAGTCGGTGCTAAATCGCCCATTACGCCTTATTTCACAATCAACGTAGTGATAATTATAAAAACAAGCCAAATTTGAAGAATGGTTTAAGAAAAAAACAATAAACTTTTATGAAGAGAAAACATGCCTTTTATATTAAATGCAACAACTAACGGATGTTTACACTTTCACAATGAATCACACGACAAAAGTGTACGTAGTAAACGTCAAACATTATGGCTGTCTAGGCCTATGCAGCACCAAAAAGAAAAAGAAGAAAGAGGTAATTTTTTGAAATTTAACTCCGTTCCTTTAAATTTGTCGGTGTGTATATTTTAGGCCGGTAATGTAATTCCAAAGTTCTCTCTAGAAAGCCTCATCAAACTGAGAAAATCTCATTCTGCAGACAGGATAAAATATGTGCGCCACTATTTCCTCTTCTTCCAAGCATAGATATAATAGTCCTTCTGAACGAGTCTCATTCTGTGCAGATGTTTCCTTAATTGAGCCTGGCCGACAAGGATTGTCGTTAGTACCCTGACAGAGGTGGTGTTAAGTCCTATAAGTTCTCTGATTTTGTCTTGGCTGCACAACATAAATGCCCTCGCATGAGATAGAGTTGTGAAGTCACCTCAGGTTCGAAACACTTCTTGTTCGGCACAGTGGTTCGGCTAAACGATATGCCAACTAGAGTTTCTGCAATAACCAACGGAGTCTGATCAACTTTCGTTCTAGCAAGAGCATCAGCCACCACGTTGTCATCAATGCTAGTGTGTCTAGGTGTGCAGATAAGGGTAGCCTTATTATTTATATCTCTTTATATCCTATCCTATATGATATATGTGTAATGAGTGGATTTTATTTAGTGGTCCGCGAGATTTCAAGTTCTGAATTACTGGGAATTGCGGAAGGTTGGCGACCGCTGGTCTAAATGCAAACTAACTTAACTAAAGATGCTCATACAAATTGCCCATTTGATAGCAATGACCAATAATTTGGACATTACGACAATTCCTAGCAGTACACGGCAACCGCCCGAGCAAAGCAATTGTTAATCTATTGGTTACTGCCCAGCAGTGTTTCTTAACCTTTTATGTAGTGCTACCCCTTTTGCTTACCCGGAAGCAGTGGACAATTCCTTATCGTGTTTTATCGCTTCGCGAACAAGTCCACAGTATAAGCCCGTCAGTGTCGCGAATATTTCATTTATTTATCTAAAAAAATTAATAGCCCCATTACCCACACCAGATTGTCATTTCTTTTGGTTTCTGTTTGCTGCTTTCCGTATTGCAATGCGGTTTTCTAATGTTACGAACCCTTCCTGGTTAAATATACGGGACTCAGGGGCTTCTTTCTTCTTCCTTGTACTTCCTTGTACTTTTTCCCCATTTCTTAATTTGCTTCAATTATTTCTTCTATGTTAAATTCCTGCTCAATATTATCGGAACTAATTCACTCTACATCTTGTTCGGAGACCACTTCACAAACTTTTGTATTGCACATTAAGTCAAAAAGTAATTTTCCATTGAATCATCTTCTTGCAGTGCAATGGCAAATCCTCCTCGTTACCAATATTTGACTACAATTTCTTATTTTTACAACCTGCACAGTCCCAAGCTTGGCCAACCCAGTAAGACCCCATTTGTTAGTTTTTTTTTTTGCAAGTAACGTACAAGATCTTTATTTTCTGTAAATTGTAACAAATATTCTTCGTTTTCAAGAACACCTTGGTTTATGGTTTAGATAATGCTGTTACATTGGGCGGCAAAAACTTAACAACAATTTCACCAACACAGATGTTCTCTGGTTGTAATGAGGCATGATGCATAAAAAACATGGCTTTGACAAAAAGTCTGTTCCTCCTTAAGAATCTGGTACTGGCGGAACAAAGGCTTCTTTAAACCAGGGGTAGTTAGCTTTCCATTCATCCATGCATTCTTTTGATGTTGATAATACACTGGCAGGTCACACGTTTTCCAAAACTCTTGGATATGTCGACTTTCCTAAGGATGCATTAGCACACGTCATCATAGTCCTTACTTCTTTTATGTCAAGATGTAGTACTTTCCTCTTCATGCAAGTAGCACGGATAATACAAACTTCCTTGATTTGGATTGTTGGATATCAATACGAACTCAATGGGATTGGTTAATACGGAGCTGCATCACCCAGGACTAAATTTTTACAAACGACCACTAGATAGCGTTATTGAATACACTACTATTTTCGTAAAACTTTGTTATTGTTAAAGCAGTGACGGCACGGAAATCAGAAATCAGAACTGTTTCCAACTGGTGTGCAGAATTTCGTCGAGGTCTTGCTTCCCTCAGTGATGAATTTAGTGAAGATCGACCAAAATCGGTTGTTGTTCGAAAAGATATTGATGCTGTGCGCAACATGATTCAAGAGTATCGGCATGTAACTTACCATGAGATAGAGGCATCCTTGGGCATATTGAAGACTGCAGTATATTCGATTTTACATGAACATTTGGGTGTAAAAAAGATTTGGTGACGATGAATTCCGCATAATTTAACCCAGGCACAAAAAAGGCTTGTGTCAATTGGTATAAGGAAATTCTCCAAAAATTCGACAGATAAACTTCAAGTTGACCATTATGTTCTTTTGCGAAAGTTAAGATCCTTTGGATTCTCCGAACCACTGTTACGTCTTCCAACGTGTATAAAACCATATATATACACGTTGGTTCACATTTCACCGGGGTGCGAGAGATATTGTATGTAGCGCGATCTGGCATACTTGCATTTATCTCCGCCGACCAGCCTCGCCGCGCGCAACTACTGTAACCTATCTGACGCACTCTTTGTCTTTTTGTGCATTTGTAAGGTACGTGGAAGAGATCGTGGATTTTGAATACATTATGTTACTTTATACAACCGCAGAGATGGTACAGATCATTAAATGGTATTTTGGAAATTGCTGTAATTGCCAACAAATAGACGAACAGCCTCAAATCCCTCTAATCTCTAATGCATCCCGAACGGGAGGAGAGAGAAGTGAGTTTGTTCGTTAGTTGAAATGGGCGAACCTTGCTTTAGCCGGCAAATTTCAGACGAACTCGGTATTAGTAGAAGTATTGTGAAACGTATTTTGAAACGCAACAAATACAAAAGTTACAAAGTTCAATATTGCCGGGAGATTTTTCCCCTTAATAAAGTAACATTGTTAGAATTTCAATTTACTATATAACTATCGAATTTATTTTTCTTTAGTTTAATTTGATAAGAATCGTTGTTTATTTTCCTACTTAGAATTACTTTTCAGTTCTCCTTCATCGTATAGCAGCAACAAAATGAATATAAGAAACTGTACTTTCTAACATAATCTGAGAATACGCAGTAATTCTGTATTAGTACCTTTTGTCAGAAGGCGTTGAATTATAATATTACGTGATTGAGCAGACAAGCGTGCGTACCGCTGCTCGATCTATCAGTGGGACTCGAATATTTTTCACAGCCCGGTCCGCCCGTGGCCCGTTACAGTATGGAATGGACCCGCCCGGCCCGCCCGTTGCATTCATTACCTCGGCACAAGGCCCGCCCGTTAGGAAATTTAGGCCCGTTTGGCCCGTCTAAATTATTTACCTACAGCCTGTTCAAGTAATTATATCATTTTTTAATGACTACATTATAATGAGTAGAATGTATACTATATTGTATGAAACCAAAAGAAAACGTAACATAACATTGCATACATTAACGTTGTTAATACAAATAATAGCATAAAAACTAAACACCATACGTTATATCAATTCGATGTATTTAATAAAACATTCTCGGCTCATCAGCCCCGTAAGATTTTAGGCCCGTCCCGGCCTGGCCCGCAACTGCCGTGATTTTCATAACTTAAAAGCATTAACAACACTATTTTTTTCCTTAATTCGTTCTCGCCTTGAGTATGCAAGTCTGATATGGTTTCCTATTATAGAAAATTCTTAAAATTTATACATTTTCTTTTTGAAGGATCCCCACGATATTATCAATATAGACTTTTGTTAGCTGGGTTTAACCTCAATCCAATTCGTACCAGAAGAAACGTTGGTCTTATAAAATTTTTATATTCTTCGTTTAACAATAGGATTGACAGCTCTTGGCTATTAGGGAAACTTAACATTCTTGTTCCTAGACCTAACAGTCGACCTACATTCACATTTTATTGCCGCACTTCCAAGACTAACCCTGTTTTCACACACACGACATTTGTCGTGGTCGTGTACGACAACAATATCGTGAATAGTAGTTACGTATTGTATTAAATGCAAGCTTTCACACGACACGATTTTAATTCACGATACGACGCGACTGTCGTGGCATAGCAGCAAGAACACTGCCACGACATGATGTCGGAGTCGTACACGACAACAGTGGTATAAGGCCGTCGCACACTGTATCAACTCTATACCGACTTGATTCAAAGTAGAGCATTGAAATTTGAACTTTGTATCGTGTTTCCTACAGTACGATGCGTGGACCACGCGCCGTACACTTCACACCATCTCCGACCCGTATGCCGCTCGTTGAAAGTTGGAGTTGAGACGGTGTTGAAGTGGTATTGAATCGATTAGTGTGCGATGGCCCATAAGCAACTCTATTCATTGAAAAGTAATGCCATCACCTATCCACCATCTATGGACGCGCGTTTCGATGTTATACATCTCGTCGGCATAGCTTTGTGGAAGGTAATGGCATTTCAATATTTTAAATCGTATATATACGAAGTAGATGTTTACATGTACGCATGAGGAAATCTAATTAGATATCCTCATTTGTACGTTTTTGTCGAGTAAATTACTGCAAACGCTTCTACAGAACTGAACAAATCGTATTGCTACTAATTCTGATGCGACAGTAGTCTCAACTACTGGCTTAAACCGCCATAGGTTAATTAATTGAAAAGTAATGCCATCACCTATCCACCATCTATGGACGCGCGTTTCGATGTTATACATCTCGTCGGCATAGCTTTGTGGAAGGTAATGGCATTTCAATATTTTAAATCGTATATATACGGTTTAAGCCAGTAGTTGAGACTACTGTCGCATCAGAATTAGTAGCAATACGATTTGTTCAGTTCTGTAGAAGCGTTTGTAGTTATTTACTCGACAAAAACGTACAAATGAGGATATCTAATTAGATTTCCTCATGCGTACATGTAAACATCTACTTCGTATATATACGATTTAAAATATTGAAATGCCATTACCTTCCACAAAGCTATGCCGACGAGATGTATAACATCGAAACGCGCGTCCATAGATGGTGGATAGGTGATGGCATTACTTTTCAATTAATTAACCTATGGCGGTTTAAGCCAGTAGTTGAGACTACTGTCGCATCAGAATTAGTAGCAATACGATTTGTTCAGTTCTGTAGAAGCGTTTGCAGTAATTTACTCGACAAAAACGTACAAATGAGGATATCTAATTAGATTTCCTCATGCGTACATGTAAACTCTATTCATGTTTACACACCTGTCGTGCGTTGATATGACAAAATCAAAAACTTTAAAATTGAGTAGGTATATTTCTGTGAATAATATAGGCTGTCGAATAGAACATGGCTATCTACATAGATAGATTGGTATTGCCCTCTCGGAGATCGTGAAATAATGTAACAAATTCAGCCACTAAATGTCTGTCACTAAATGTTTTCAAGAAATGGATGAATACAGTATTTTCTAGTTTTTCTACGATAATGCAACACCATTACTAGCAATATTCGTCTTTTTCTTGCATCCATCGTAGTGCAGGCACCTGCCAAGCAAAATTCATTTAGTAATATAAACAACTTTTTTCACGACACGACCACGACAGAAAATCGTGCCGTGTGAATACAAATACACTTTTCTTCACGACATGATCACTGCACGACCACGACAAAATGTCATGAGTGTGAAAGTCCTTTTTTAACAGCATTTCAAATGCGTCCGATATAAATGCCGATTCACTTATTGTTATAGTGAATAAAGCTCTCCTATATTTCAATTCCACCATATAATTCTTTACTACTTCCTCTGTTCCTTAAACTTAAACGAATTTTTCCAATAACGAAAATAGTATTATTTGTAATATGTAATTGTTTAATTTTGTTGAGTTTAAACTCTTTTGTTTTCTTTCTTTAGCATAATACTTTTGAATATCCATTTATGTTGTACTCTCATGTATTTAGCTTATATTTATTGTTATGCGTTGTAATGTTTCCTGTAATTGGGTTATCCTCTTGGAAATATACATTTATTATTATTATTTAAAAAACGCTTCTAATGTATTACCATCTCTTTGGGAAAGTTGAAACTAAAATAATAGCTAACAAATTCCGTTGTTAATCTATGATACAGCGATGAATCCAGTAAAAGAGCGAATTAATAATAAATAAGTTACAATAATTGCAAAAAGTGTGTTTTCGGGACGAACAGATCCAAATATTTTATTCATTTTATTAGCATATTTTTTACGGCATATAGCACGTTCAGAGTGAGTGAGAGGTCTGCGGCTAACTCGACATGAGACTTGGATGTCACTGTACACATACTACTTACATATTGTCACGTAATGACTTGCTATACGTGTTTAGTTTCTATATGTATATTAGAACTTACCTTGCGAGAGGGTTTTTGGGGGTAGCTCTTACAATGATACTCCAAGACACCGTTCACTTATCTATTTCGCATGTCATCTATAATAATGCTGTTAATCGGAACGTTGTTACAAATTATCTAATTCCACATTACTCGCAGCACGCCTCAAATTAATTTTACAATTACGACCGTCCGGTAGGACAAACGTGCCATGTTCAATTGTAATACAATCTTTGTAACAGCACCCTTATTTAACGCAAGACAAAAATCTTTTAAAAACGTTGGGCACAAGACGTAGTCCTAGGTAACAGCTGTTTACACGTCGTCGACCTAGCACAATGTAAACTTCGAAAATTGTAGCTGCCGTGTTTATGTTAAGATGTCTTCTTAACCACGCAATTTATATGATATTCCTGAAAACACCCTGCATTTTAAAAATGACAATTGACAATAATTCATTAATTGAATTACAACCGGCTGAACCTATTTATGGAAAGTGTTCTCGTTACCACCATGTTAAATAGTCGCATGCCATCTGGATAAACAAATACACATTTCCGAAAAGGTACTGGGTTTTATTCCTTTTTTAAGAAATATGTTTCCATGATTATACGCTCTCGAAAGAGTTATGGTTTTATATACGTAAGTAATTTCTTCTTTTAGTTAGATAACATTAAACTTTATGGTAAATTTTCTTTGTGTTACATCCAGTATATCATCGTCATTCCTGGACATTACTTTAAGAATTCTGCTTGAATTATCTATGCGCCTTTTCAACGAAGAGTCCATGTGTTACGGGCCTTATAGAAAGCAGTATGTAGCCATGCAGAATATATGTATGTATGTAGATCTATTAACATGTCTATTTGTCTGCTCCAGCAAACTAAGAGGAAATTACGAAGATAAACTAACGTCACCGACTTTTATAGGACAATACATCTTCTCTATAATTACTTTCAGGTTCATAATGAAGATTGAGCAATGGTATTTTATACTTACATAAAGGCGACCAACATTTTTGATCTTTTATGTAAGCATAAAACGGCCAGTGACTTTAAATCAAATCTTACATGCACACGACTCTAGTAAAGCTTAATTTATTTGAAAACATTCGTCTACCGCATATACGTGCATACATAAAATACGTCAGAGTAAATTCGAAATCTATGTGTGTATATACTTCTAGATGAAGCATAAAATGTAAGGACTATGACTTTACAGCACTTGATGAAATTACTAGTCCGAAATGGAAATGAAAGCAAAGTAGAAAAACGTAAAATGCACTTCCTAATTCCAGCCAATTCTACTTAAAGGTTCTTACTTGTACGTTGTAGAAGACACAAAATCTTGGGCAGAAATGTTTATTGATGTTTTAAGCATAATCAAGAACAAACAGGGTACTCCGTGCTATTTAAACGTCATTGATGGAAAGCAATCTAAACTTAGGACAACAACCGGAGAGGTGGTATATTTACATTTCTTTTGCTACAGAATTAGTACATGCTTTGATATTTTAATATTTAAGGTACTAGGCTACAATAAACATATTTTATATAGTGTAATTGCAAAATTTATTACTTTAAATTAATTAGTTATGTAAACCAGAAAGACTCTAGCAAAGACCCAACAAAAATTTTTATATGATGTGCGCAGACAGTTTTTGAAAAATTCTGAAATATTAAGACAATTTGTTAGAAAATGTTGGGTCTACATTCTCTTGGTGGACCCATATTCCCTTAGTGGTATAGTATTTTTTTTCTTTTTTTTTCATTATTCTAACAGTCCATTTTCTATCTATTTATGAAATATGTACCGCATTTTTTTTCCACGCATTGACGCGTTTTTTTGTTATGATTGAACATAGAAGCGTTAAGCATGCCGAGTATCTGCTGGGATTATTACAGAAAATAAAATACAAATAATTAATAGTCATTTTTGTAGCTTGATCTCTGATGGTAATGCAGATCCCACTCTGATTGATTACTATAATAATAGCGTACCGGTTTCTGCATTAGTTTTCTGAATCCTTTTACTTGATAACAACAATGAAGCTGGTGGACCATCACGTTTTTAAAAACGTGATGGTCATTCAGCGTCACATGAATGACGTTGTGTTTCTGAGCATCAGTTGTTTCATCCACACATAAGCAGATTTTCTAATTTCTCAACTCGTCTTTTATACATTCCTTTACTGTACCTTGCACGCGTGGCAAATTTTATCGTAATTGCATAGATGGCAGCTTCCATGAGGGAATATACTTAGCCCAAAAAAGACGAAAGTGTTCATTAGATACTAGATGTTGTGGGATGTTGCACACACTTAACATAAAAATAAAATCATATAAAAATTGCCAGTATGGAATACTATTTGTTAAATTCAATACATGACGTTTACTTAGCAATCCGCTATTGCATATTGTGCAATAAATATGCGGACTTCTATATTCTAATCGAGGGAAATGCCTGAGATATTTATTCATATTCGAAGGGAACGTTACATCTTTTGGGCGTCCCATCCCCGCGTACCTATTTGGCGTGTAGCGTGCAACGTACTGTCGCTTTAAATTCTCTCGCAGTACTGTCGAGATCGACTACGAGTTGAAAATTACCGCTACCCACGCCGCTACCGCTACGCTACTGTCATCCGATACCACCTTTTTAACAAACTCTAGTTATTATCCATCTGATTAACACTTGCTTGTTGGAATGCGTCTTTCCAGACTGTTGGAAAATCAATATCGTTACTTCTTTACCTAAGAAGAACTCTCCGGCAATTGTGAGTGACTTAAGACATCTATTCTTCTTATGCTGTCGAAGGTCTTGGAGAAGGTTATTGACGCTGTTACCTGGATAAAAACAGCATAATACCTAACGAGCAGTCAGGGCTTAGGTCAGGGTTTAGCTGCGCTACAGCGTTAGCTAAGATAACAGATAACATTTTTGAGAGCATTGATGATAATATGGTTACTGTATTGGTTCTCCTTGATTACTCTAAGGCCTTCGACACTCTAGATCACTCTACCCTCTTGGCTTTTATGCATAATATCGGATTTGTGTTCAAGACAACAAATTTCTTCCACCGCTACTTATCTATTCGCTTCCAGCAGGTATGCTATGATGGTAACATCTCAATTTTGGTTACGTCAGGCGTAGCACAGGGCAGCATACTGGGTCCTCCTGTTTACACCATTTACACATGTAATATTATGAGATATCTTCGATACTGTAATTATCACATGTATGCTGATGATATGCAACTCTACTAGTCCTTCTTAACGATTAATGTGAGTGATGGTATTTTTAAAGTCAATCCTGATCTGGTCTCGATTGTGGCTGAATCTGCCTGACATTCTTTATTTATTAATCCGGGAAAATCTTCCGTTCTGGTGTTTGGTCTTAAGTATGTTATATTATTTGTTTTACACCTATTTTTATGTTTACACCTTTATTTATGTGTTCTTGTAACATACGAGGTGTGGCAATAAAATAACCGGACTGGTGCTACTATCGGCAAACAGCGAGCACGCCACGGCTGGTTTGAACATGTCTGTGCTTGTAGATGCTTCCCCCACCCTGAGCTCGATGGGCACGGTTGTACGTCGCTCAGTCTCGCTGTAGCAATCGTCCGTTGAAGTCCTTACGCTAGCGGGAGGACTAGGGCCGCTGTTCTAGACGACATTAAGATAATAATTAATAATGTTGATTTACCCCATTCCGACAGTGCTCGTAATTTAGGATTGATTTTGGATACGAGGTTACATTTTATGGAGCATGTATCTTTTGTTCTTGAAAAAGCATTTTGCACTCTAAAGTTGTTATATGGACGCAAAAACTGTTTGGACCTAAGATTGGGAAAGATATTGTGCGAGTCTCTTGTTCTCTTTCAGCTTAATTTTTGTCTACCTATTTATTATCATTACGTTGACAGTATTGATAGGATGCATTTACGGTGATTGCAAAATGCATGTCTTAGATTTATATATGGCATTTGTCGATTTAATCATGTCTCGCCTTCCCTTAGATGGGCTAACTGGATGACCATTTCATGCAAAGCAGACTATCTTTCAATAATTTTTTATTATAAAATAATTTATGGTAAGAAACCCGGATATCTGTATCGGATATTGGTCTTTAGGACACATGTGTATGCAATTAACATAAGATCTAAAGGATTGCTAACGCCTCCAATTCATATCCTCGAAATTTTCAAAAGATCTTTTTCTTACAATGTCGTTCGTTTGTTCAACGCCATCCCTGGCGCGTTGGCCGGGTTGTCCCCCATAGCATTGGCCGGTCGATTGCGTGGAAAGTTTAATAATTAAAATGTCGGATATTTTATAGGATTATTATTGCTTTTGATGATCGTGCGCTGACTCACATAATTTAATTCTTAGTCGGCTATGTAATTTATTTTTGTTGTTTTTCTGCTTTCCACTCAGTATAAATGTTAAATGTTATACATTGTGATGTTGAAAGGGAGGAACAGCAGCTTGCTTGCAAGTGGCTGATGTTAAACATTTCGGCTATACTCAATGTATTGTATAAGTTTATGTATTTCCTTATATATACAGTGCGAGCCAAAATAATGAATAATGAAATTTTCTTCTTTGTTGTCAGAATAATCGAAAAATAGTTTGACACGTCAAATTGATTTTTTACATTAGAACTAATTTGCGATTATTTTTAATTTTCCAACTCTGTCCGTTTTCCAGCAATGACGTCATCGATTTTAAGATCGGAAAAAGGTCTAGTTGTAAATTGACTCTTCACCAAATAAACAAATTTTTATTGCACTAACGATACTAATCTGAGTAAACAATGTAATGAGTAATAACTACTAGACTTAAATTAATTTCATTAAATTTAGTTGAGGTATACAGCAATATTTAGCGTTTACAACTAGACCTTTTTTCCGATCTTAGAACATTAATATCTCAAAAAGTATTGGTCCGAAGGGCATATATTGTTGTATTTTTTTAAATAGAATATGCTATATATTATTGCATTTTTGAAATCGTTAAATTCTGAGGCAAAACGTAATAAGGAGATGTAGTAATGGGATTAAACGAATCATTATTTGGTAGGCTCAGTCCCGAAGTAACAGAAAGTAAAAAAAAAGTTTTCTCCTAAAACATTCCTGTGATACGTTATAAGGCCTTTTTGTAACGAGATTCATAACTTTTAAGAGCACTTTCCTTTTTTCTCTTCATTATTCACTACTGGCAGATATCTCATGAAACGTCATTCGTTACGTGTTAAAAACTATTGCAGCCTCTGCTTTCCATCACATCAATCGTAATAATTATGATCACGCATCGCAAAGTCAGAAACATGTTTTTGCCGCAACGTCACTAGAGGGTTCTTCCAATGCACCTAATTAGCCATGATAAGCGGATATTAATCCGATAACTTCTAAGATAAGCCTGAATTCAATTTACATAGAGATATCGGTGGTCTACCTGTAGGCAAACTATCGACAAATCGTGAACATCGTGCAACGCTTACTATAGGTATTTGCGATTCGGCGGCTTACGTACTTTCTTCTCCGTTAATAAGAAACAGGCGGCCGGCTTCGTTTTATTAGTAGGAATGCGTACGGTCATATACAGGAGTTATGAATATTCAACAACGTTGCGTGCTTCGTAAGTGCAGCAAAGAAGTTTAAACTCGTTTGCTTATATATCCGCGTACATACATAGAGTTATTTATATGTACACAGATACACATAATTAGTTTATGCAAAAAATACGAACTCATTAAAGATTGAGTGTACAAGATCATAAATCTGTAATGAATTGCAGATGCTTAATGTAATAATTAGTTGATCAAACTCTATAGTTTGTGTTCTTTCTTTTGTTGAATATGGATGTTTATTCTTCCATTTAACGAGTCTGCCTCTCGGAATTAGTTGATATTCATATCTGGAACGTAGTAACAATTAAAAACATATAAACGCGTACTATCTTTGCTTTGGTTAAATAAAACGTTTCCATCCAACTTTTTTCCCAACTTTTCAGAATGCAGAAACAAGATAAATAAAGTAAATGGACGTATTTATATATATATTTATTTGAGTTCATGCTATAACTCCAATTTTTGTTAGGAGTATTTCAATAAGTTAGATTGAGAATTAGCATTTGTTCTTACTAAATATTAAATTATTTATAGATCATTCCTCCACTTTCAGTAAGAAGTACTATTCTTATGGACTATGGCTATCATCTTTTATTTGATACCTATTTGTATATTGCTATCCTTTTCTGTTAGAGGGGTTTCCAGATTGTTAGATGTTTGGTTTACTGCTCCTGTCATTTGTCAATTTTGGTTCATCCTTGTATGTCATTCTGCTTGTATTTCTCCCAGTTTCTATTTTCTCGTATCACATATTTAAATTCAATCAGTTTTTCTTAAAGCTACCATACCACCGATAGGATCACAGTATAACCAGTAAGGATATTTGCTTTATTTGACGGACCCGGATTTAAGTGCGCAGAATCCGGTTCGCCATTTTAAAAAACAGCGTTTGTTAGCTCAACATATTTGCTTCATGACGTTTAATTGATCAAAATTGGTTGTCAAACATGATTGTCGAGGAAATACCAGTGAAAATATCCATCTTAATAGATAGTAATTTAGTTTAATATATAAATATTTATAGCATAGTAGTTTAAGTGTATTGAGATGTTTTCTAAACAAAATATGAAATTAAAAGATAACCACAGGTCCTGTTTTTATTTTCAATACCCCCCTGACAAATTATGAACTACTTACACGCAGAGAAATGGTTTCTTGCATCAAGAAAATAGATTTGTTAGATTCGTTAGATTGTTTAATATAACAAGATAATTTTCTTGAAATTTTATTTGTATTAAATACATTTTTTAGGATTAGAAGATCAGGAAACTCCAAGACAGAAAAGTGTTTCTTCCAAGTAAATAATAATAATAATAACAATAATAATAATAATAATAATAATAATAATAATAATAATAATAATAATAATAATAATAATAGTAATAATAATAATAATTCAATAATGTAATTAAATAGGAGCTATTTTTACGTAGTTTAATATTTAATTCTATTTATCACTTTTTTAATTATTGTTATTATTATATATTTAAAAAAACTATAGTTAAATTAGTACACGTGGTAAATAGTAATAAAAATAAAAAAATATATTGCATTAACCGGTATCCTTTGAAAATGTTTATGAAACGTTGTACGTTAAAGGTTATATCATTGTATGGCATCTGTATTCCGGTTTCTGTGGCTATTATCTAGGACGGCATGATTATATCTCTTGCAAATAGGTGGCGCTAGGAAATATTTCAGTGCTGTTTTTGAAGATTAGCGGCATAAACTGAGAGATGAACAACAATGTGGGCAGGAGCAAAAAGCGTTAGTGATTTTCTCTTCTTACATTGTTTTTGCCGGGAGTGATTCCATCAATACCATGAGCTATTTATATTAAGGTTATCTTGGTTATTGTTTCTGTACACTTTTTATGTGCACTTCTAGATTAAGTTCACTTTTGTTTGAACATTATTCTGTAGATAACCACTAGCTTAGCCTTTTTGAAATCACAAGCAATAAGAATCATTTACTGCATTATGTACTGTTGTTATGTACTGTCGTACTGTTTTAAACAAGGTAAGTGCAATTAATAATGTGGATAAAAATAATATGCATTTTAAGAATTCTAAGTAAATATATGCTTTATTTTAAGAAACTGAAATTATTGATTTATGTACAATACCTAAAGGCTTTCTAGAATTAAGAAAACTATTTACTATCTTTAAGAAAATATTGTTTTGTGTTATAGCGGCCATTTACTTATACTAAGAATAGCTTTCTTCAAATTTTTTGCAAGATTTTGTTGGATCTAGTTAACAAATGTCTTAAACAAAGAAATACAATTATTTCATTTCAAGTATATACTTCTCTCAAGCGGAGAAAAATCGCCAAGAAAATACTTCTTTTCATTTAAAACAGTTATTATATTGTGGATAATTGAAACAGTAATTGTCTTGAATTGAGGCGGACAGTCTTGATACAAGTAAACGTCTTTCTGCGTATACATCGCGTATATATCCTTTACTCCAGAGAGGATACTGCATTAAGAACAGTAAATTTAAATATTATATTCATAATAACATTTTGGATATTCAGCATTACAATAATATAAAAAATTACCGGTTTATTCATATCACAGGTAGATGGAGAAAGAAAGAACACTACATATAGATTCATTTATCAGTTTATTACCACATTGCCCTTTTTTAATATGTTGTGTCCGTCCCAACTTTACAAGATTTTAAATTCATTGACTCTAATTATCACACAGGGAGTCCAACAGTTGTTGATTGTTATATAGAATGTGTAGTAGTTTTTATTTTTATTTATTGATTTGACAATTTCCTACTATTATTTTAACTGTAAGTACAATTGTTTCTATTAAATTTGCAACATATAGTGAAAAAATCAAGAAGAATTTGTACATTTACTATCTCTAAAAAGAATGACTGATTGGAGTCTTTATTTAGAAGTTTAGTACGGGGTCCTTCTTCCTGGTTTTCTTGTCTGTACCGTGAATGAACCCTGTGTATTAGAATATATTTTTATATACAGCTTGAAAAAAGAAAAAACATTTTTTATCAAATCTACTTAAATTTCATTCTTTGATAATAGTTAACGTAGGTTATGATGTATTATTTATTATCAAGTTAGTATCTATTAATGATATATTTTTACTACGTAATATCTCTTCGGATTCTTTCAGCGAGCCTGAAGATGGGACATTAGTCCCGAAATTGGTCGCTCTTTGCCATTAAATTGAGTTATTGTGAGAAAGTGGACTTTTCTTTCAACCGCCTTTACTATGTATTCCTCACACAGAGTCGCATTAGATCAAAAAATATTAAAATCTCCATTTGGAGATCTATATAAGGAAGCTATGATGCATTTTAATTTTACTAGATTTAAAGCTGCTATCTCTATATGCAAATCCTCAGACATTTTTTTATCACTCCTTTCGTAGAACTCAATACCGTGCTTTATTAGTATTAATGCAAGCATTAATTAATTAATGTAAGCATGTTATGAAAGGTATTGTATACTTTGTTCATATTTCTCACAATATTTTCACTTGTATCACTTAACGACTTTAAATGAAGAGGAGATGCAGGTGATTCAACGAGATTATCGTTAAAATGATATCGTCCTCATTATCACCTTGATCTTCCGAAGCTACAAATTAAAGTAGATTTTGTACTTCTGGTAATGTAATATAATAAGCAACGAAGTAAATATTAATTTGTGGTCAATCTGTTGAAATACTTGTCAATTCTAACGTTTACATACATATGTTTGCCTTTGCGTGTTTTATATTTTATTTATTTTGTATGCATCTTGTTAGAGGATTTTAGGTTTACCCCCGTAGTTTTTCTTTGACTAAAATAGTTCAGTAAGGTCTTTTTTGTATGATCGATAACTGCAATAATATACACATTTATAAATATTGAATTAACGAGAATCTCAAGACCTAGTAACCAAATTTTCGTATCTACAGTTACTAAAATAGCGGAAACCGCGTATTTTCCCAAAGAAATAAAGAAGATAGGGATGGCCGAAGCGCAATTGTAAATTTAATTTAACAATACGGAAGCATGAATGGACCAATATATTATTCAAATGAGTTCGCAAAAACTCACAATACACTACAGAGAGGCTTCAACAGTTGTTCTAATTAAATATTTACATGCAGAATGAGGCAAGCCGTTCTCTTTGTGCCCGCTTTCGTTTTTTTATATACTTGGAATGCCTGGCGAGCATTAAGCAGGATAACTTTGTAAAATGGCCGAGCAATTTGCCCAAAATAATCTCGGCGTACTTTGGTTTCGAACTGAAATTTAATTAATCTTTCGTTTTATTAGCGTGCTTCGAGAATAAGTAAATAAAGAAGATTGCGCTTATGATAAGTATAAATGAATTCTGAGTGTAGCAAAGCGAAGTGAATACGTCTTATACGGTTGAAGCTTAATTACAAAATATTTATACAAGAAGAAAAATTGGACAATAAAGGTCTGAATAAAGAATGCTGTATTTATACAGATACAGCCACATGTAAAGATGTAGTACAAGAGCCGCAAGGTAGTTTTCTGTTTAAAGTAAATATGGTCTGTTGTCACCACCAGTGGCGTACGCAATCTCAACTTATATTAGATGCTGTCAAGAAATATTACTGGATGCTCGTTTGATTTACACATCAACGTACATAGGTATGTATAAGCAACCACTTGCCATGGTTATTATATTGTTGTTTCTAATTCAATTTGCTACTAAATAAACATACCCCAAACAGATGATAATTATTAAAAAAGATTTGTCTTAATCTTTGGGTTATTTTTCCTATCTTTGAAGTAATTGTAGATTACATCACTACGTTAATACAGTTGCATGAATATCTTGCTCCATGTCCTATCCCAGTAAGCTTCAACATTCTGGAGGAAAGTATATATCGAGGTGAGCCAGATGCAGCATGGGCTTTGTGTAGCTACCCAGATTAAATAAAACGTACACAATTAAGCAAAAAGTTTGTAATACTACTTTCTGGAATATAATAGGATATGTTAAAATAAATCCATTCAAGAGCTTAAATATACCTTGTAATGTAAATAACTTGGGATCTATTTGCCTTGGAACTTTAATCTTGTGGACCAAAGTGAGAAAATTTTAACGCACAAGGCAGTTATACTAGATATATACGAGGAGCGCACTGTATATTTGTGAATATGGCAACACTGACAGTAATTGTCAAAAAGTTTGAGGTTAGTTTAATGTAACAAGTGTTTGTGAATAAGTCGCAGTTTATTTGAATTCGATATCTTTTTTCAAAAAGCTTACAGAATTTTTTGAAATGTTAAACGGTCAGTGTGAAATGGAAGTGACCCGAGAGCATTTTCGTGCAAAAATTTTGTATGATTTTCGTTCAAGTTTAACTTTTAATGAATCATTTGCTCGCTTGCAAAATGCGTTTCCTGGAGAAGCCCCAGGTCGGGCGACCGTGTTTGGCTGGTTCAAAGAATTCCAACGGGGAAGATCATCTCTTGAGGATGAAAATCGTGAAGGTCGTCCTGTTTCAGCAACAACTTCAAGTCACATTGATGCCGTTCGTCGCATGATTGAAGAAGATCGTCGGGTGACCTACAGTAAAATTCGGGCAACTCTTGGCATTGGAATGACTGCAATTCAGACAATTCTTCGCACACATTTAAATGTGAAAAAAGTGTGTTGTCGTTAGATACCACATTGTTTAACAGCTGATCGAAAAAAAGCAAAGGTCGACTGGTGCCTAGAAAACCTTGAACGTTATTATGAAGGTACGTCTAAGGCCGTTTATAATATCGTTACAGGTGATGAAACGTGGATCTACTACTATGATCCATTAACACAGCAGCAATCTACCCAATGGATGTTTTAAAATGAAATGCGACCCACAAAAACAAAGCAATCACGAAGTTGTGCTAAACAAATGATTGCCTCTTTCTTCAGCCGTACTGGTTACATTTGCTCTGTTTTTCTAGAGAATGGGAAAACAGTTAATGCAGAATGGGGGGGGGGGAGGTCTCCTGTCAATGTAGTACGTTACCTAAACCATATCGCCGTTTTACCCCAATAAGTCAAAAAGGCAAGAGTAATAAAGCGGTGCATTATCTCTATTCAACAGATTTGTGTTTCTTTTAATGTGAATAGCTTCGTACGCGTCTAATTTCCGCGGCGAATTCTTAATTAACATTCTTAATCAATTTCAGGTTTTCTAATTTAATGTTGTGTCCGATTTCGCTTATGTGTTGTTTCGTTTATCTAGTACCTATCGCTCGTTTTGTTTGACCAATATAGGCTTTACTACATCACATGCAATTTTATAAATTCCCGACCTTGCTTTCATGTCCGGTTTATCTTTCGGATTGCCAAGAAGGTTTTTGAGTGTACTACGTGAACTGAAACATACATTCATATCTTGTTCTCTAAAAACTTTGCTAATGCCTTTCGATATTCTGTGGAAGGGAAGTTTCACTAATTTCTTATCGCGGGTTTCTACCGGCATCAAGGTCGTGGAATTTCTTACATAATGCCTATGTTGGACTTTATTAAGAATGCGGTCGACATCTATGGAAGAGTAACCATTGTAAATAGCTACGTTTTTTATGAATTTAAGTTCTTTATTGTACTTACTTTTATTCAAAGGGAATAATTCACCAATCTATTAATTAAGACACTAATCGCGACCACAATTATTAGAATCGATCATATTGTACCTATTAGTGTTTGTTTCCTTTCTATAGATGTCTATTTTTAGTTTATTGTTGTTTCTAATTACCAAACTATCCAGGAACGGGAGTTAATTGTTCACTTCTTGTACTGTAAATTTAATAGTTTCGAATTTTGAATTAAGTGTCGCGAGGAAATCCGGAATAGTATTTTTCTTAATATCAGAAACCGCGAAAATATCGTCTACGTACCTAAGCCAAATTCTAGGGAAATATGCGGTGTCCTATTTCACACACGTTTCAAATTTACTCATGAACAAGTTGGCTATGAAACGGGCAAAGGATTGCCTATCGCCGTACCCTCTAGTTGTTCATAATACTTGCCCTCCAACAACAATCAAATATTCTACGGTTTCTGAAATTGGTACGCCTGGGAAGAGTGAACAAACGTCAAATGATACTAAAATTTCCACATCTTCTAATTCAATATCATTTACCTTATTTACAAAATATAGTGAATTTTCTACTTCTAAGCTATCTACTTTGATGGATAAATGTTTGTATTCGTTAACCAGTCATTTGGGTAATTTGTACGTAGGTGAGTTTATACCTGAAACTATTGGTGTCATAGATTTTCCCGGTTTGTTGATTTTTAGTAGACAATACATTTTTAGAATTGTCAGGTTAGGGACTGACAGTTTTAACTTAAGGTTCGCGTTAATAAGTTTTGGGCAATTCTTCAGAACGCCTTTTGCTTCTCTAATGCTTCTCCATTAAACCATGTAAGTTTTGCTTTAATTTAGCTCATTGACCTGCATTACTCACAGATAATGCAGATGCTTTTTTGTTTCAGTATTTCTACTCAGTAGAACACATTGAAACAAAATTATCAATCTTATTATCTGAAACGAAAGAGTTCAGTATGGTTGGTTAAATTTATCACCGTCTTTGATTTTCGTCCACCTTATCATGTGACAAGATGCCACAAGTGGTTGCAAAACATAGTCAAAACTATTTAAAAAATGCTCTTGTACAGTTTTGATGACTTCATGGATTTAAAGGCATAAATCTTACTAGGGTGCTTGAACTTCTAAACAGGATTCAAACCACGGCTTCACAAAGGTTGTAATAGTAAACAAGAATAATCCGTCAATGTTTTCTTGTCGCTATTAGTCTGTTTCCATTTAAAACATAGTAGGATTTTGTTTAGCGAATAACTAGTTCTAGCCATCATCGTGGTTAGTGCATAGCTCTAGGAGGAATACTTCTATACGTCTTGCAGTATTGAAAACTGACTAATAATAAATGCTTCTAATGGATAGCAACGGAATTTTTCTTAATTCTTTATAAAGTCCTGATAGCAAATTATTGAAGCGGTTGAAGTAATCCAGCTTATCCAAATTCTGTTCAACTTTCAAAACAACTTTTATTCTTGAAGCCTTTAATAGTCCTGAGATCACCTGTGTTATTTTTCAAACTTTTGGCATCGTTCAAGTTTCTCAAAATCTTAATTTTGCACATATACTCTCGTTGTGGCATCTAGGTTCCTAATTTGTTTTACATTTATTTTAAGTTTTTCACTTACAAAAATGAGATTTATCTGTTAAAATTACTTACAGTTAATGTTGTGATGGGTGTTTGATGTGTGTATAAAATCCTTATGGTTCCTCCTTTCCTCTTCTCAGCAATATTGATATCCGAAATCCTCTTGTTTTAGACCCCTTTTTATCGTCTTCTTAAATGAAATTTCGTTGGATTACTTCTTAAAATTTCTTGGTTGATGTAATTCTCTTGATAATTGTTCGTGGTCGTTTACATTTTACTTTAACAGCTTTTCAGTACATTTGAATTAATAATTTCGACGAGATTAGATCTTTATAATACAATTTCTAAAAATATCAGTCAAAAAGATGTATGTTTTTGTCAGAATGTTTACGTTGCTGTTTTTTTTGGTCGTCCCTGGCATTGCCAATCTAACGACTTGATATTTGATTTTGATGTTTTGATGATCGAACTCGGTGTCACAGGTGACGTAAGGGATTTTGACGGTTATTTCCAAATACATTGTGTTTTGTGTGTGCGTACGTGTCATTTTTACAAATAATGTTTTCAAAATGTAAATAACTTAAAATAACCTGGAATTTTGATTCTCCCCTGTAACATATCATCAACGGAGTCTCTTTTTTTTAGAATAAAAGGTTACTAATATAAATAATCAAATGTCAGAACTCAAATATTAATCGAAAATAATTCAAGTTCCGCATAAAACTCTATTGAAATCTAATATCAGCGAATTTTGATATAATATTGATTAGGATGAATTTAGTAACATACAAACATACGAATTTCACGTTGGAACATCCCATTACAATACATATTTCCACAGTCATCTTTAAATTTCGTTTTCTTGGAAATATCAACACACATATTTCTGTCATTTATTAATAGAGCAACGCAATGTGCGCTGAAAGCCAGTAGCTGACGTATAAAAGTTTACACAAAATAAACACGGCCGGGACAATTCGGTATAAGCGTCAGTATAACTGCGACTCGAAAGCCGATCTGTTGTGTATGCATCTACGCTGTGGTATACTATATCGTAGTTCTACGTTTGTTTTGAAAATGTTTCCTACGTCGCGAAAACGACCAAAGTTGGACCCAATAAGAGAATTTATTGCAGAAATGCCTGATTTAAAGTGTGTTGGCGCTAAAATTCAATGTGTAGTGTGTAAAATAGATTTAATGTGTTGGTCGAAAAGTGATTGTCTACGGCACGTAAATAGTGCAGGGCATGTTTCAAAAAAAAATTCCACACGAGATTATGACAAATTTAAATTTAATTTATGTGTTTATTGCATGTAATTTACCATTTCATTTTCTAAGGAAGAAATCATACGTCTCGTTTTGGAATGAATATTCGGACTTTAAGTTACCAAGTGAGAGAACACTGCTCGTGAGCATGTCGAGAAAAGAATTAAATCGAAGTTGCAAGATAAAAAACTGTGGTTATGTGTGGACGAAACAACGGATCGTAAAAAACATTCTGTGGTTAATGTAATGGTACGTACAATGGAACCACATCGACCGTCACCCTCAATTTTATTAGTTTCCAGATGAATACAACAATGCACTGACGAAGTAATTTCAATGTTGGTGTTAAATACATTGGAAAAGTTTGAACTTTCAACAAATCAACTGTTGATGTTTACGAGTGATGGTGTCGCAAACATGCTTGCTGTAGGTCGATCTCTTAAAAAACATTGTGCTAACTTGTTGCATATTACATGTAAAATTCATACTCTCAGTCTCGTAGCAGATAGTATCAGAAAATGTTATCCCGAGGTAGACGCTCTAATAGCACATACAAAAGCTGTGTTTGTAAAATCCCCAAAACGTATTCGGGAATTTTATAGACTATGCCCCGGTATTCCTGAACCACCACAAGCTATTCTTACTCGTTGTGGAACATGGTTAGAGGCTGCATTTTATTATCTTAAATATTTTGAGAATATAAAGAACGTGATTTTAGAATTCGACCCAAAGGAAGCTGCGGCTGTCAAGGTAGGCCCCTTGAAATTTCAGGATAGTCAAATTAAAACAGAGTTGGAAATTATTCAGAACAATTACGTGGGACTAGCGGATGCGATAGAAAAACTACAAAATTCTTCGGTGTCGTTAGCGGAATCTTTGCAAATAGTGCAACATGTTCACGCACAGCTATGCGCGATAGAAGACGCAAGAAATGTTTGTGTTTTAGAAAGGTTTGAAAGTGTTTTAGATAAAGACTCTGATTTTGGCACGTTAAGACAAATTTGTGAAGGTGCGTCAACAGAACCGTTAAGTTATTTGATAGATTATTTTACTTACGCAAATATAACGTCGCTAGATGTAGAACGTTCGTTTTCGGCATACAAAAACACTTTTTCTTCACGCCGCACTCACTTTGCCGAAACAACTTTGGAAACATATCTAACGTTACAAATATTAAATAGACTTAAAACGGTAAGTGTTTGAGCACGTATCACATTTAATTTATTTTGTGTAAACTTTTATGCGCCCGCCACTGGCTTTCAGCGCAGTTGCGTTGCTCTATTTATTAATTCCATTCTTTTGGTAGTACTGGTATGTATCTGTTCACGTGAATAGTGCAGCAATTTCTTACCAGCAGAAAGGTGTATATCATTGTGTTTGTTATAATTGAAATTTTTTAAAACTTCATATATAGTGTAAACTATTATAAGTAATACAATGTATAATGTGTTCGGTCAACTGCGTTATGTGTACCTATGTCCACTCGTTCAACTTCAAAGTATTTCTGACCTCTTTCTCTATGTCTCCGGCCGCTTTTACAGCCGGGTTCCTCTCTCAATGTCGCGAGCATTTTATAAGCAAAATATATCTTCTCTTAACGATGATCTCGGTGAAACGGGTAAATAACTTGTCTTCTCTCCATTTTTTACACGTTGAAAATCTTCGCTTCTAATGTAATATTTCTCTACAAAAATGAATACAATAAATTCAGTTGTACCTTTGTCATCATTTAACATATTAAATATTACTCGTTAAGAAGTCAAGTTTGATGGTAAAACACTGCATTAAAAAAAATGTAGCGGCTGGATCTTCTACGGGTATGACCACAGTGTATGCATGTCGATAGACTACATATTGCCCACACGAACTGTTATTTCTTAAACTTGCCTTTTTTATTTCTTTCTAAGGCTAAACCTAACAAAATGCGATAGATGTTTTCCGTAATAGAGACAAAGAAGCAGACCTATTTGCACATTATTTGAACTTCTTTTAAAATCATTAGTGATTTAGTAAATTTTGAAATTGTTGTTTACAGAGTAAACAAAAGGGCTTAAACACTAAAAATGGAAGTTACAACTTAAAAACAACTTCTCTTTGACAAAATCTTTTTCTTGGAAAATAACTGATAAAAAAATGCTTTTCCGTTTTCAAATATATATTTTCGTTGATCAGACATAAAAGTATTCTTTTGAATTAAATGTTTTCGAGTTCGTCG
Organism: Dynastes maya; assembly: GCA_029619315.2. Lineage (NCBI taxonomy): Eukaryota > Metazoa > Arthropoda > Insecta > Coleoptera > Scarabaeidae > Dynastes > Dynastes maya. The sequence goes on along the minus strand of JAROYE020000003.1, from coordinate 50,937,441 downwards.
CTAGTTGCATTAGTAACGGATCTGGATACCTCTAAAACAAAACAATATCAAAATTATTATATCTGCGACTGCGAAACAATAACAGGATCAAACAGATCTAAGCCGACAAAGGCGCTTCTTCCTCATGCGTAAAAACAGTAGCTATCTAACACCTGTTTCCCCCGAGCTTTAATTTTTTTAGGGAAATGCTTTGATATCGAAGAAGAACTCGTTCAAAGCCATCTATAAAGCAGTTAGCGTCGCGATTAAAAAATAAATTAGTGGCGTTTCCAAAAATTAACACTGCCATAAAAATATGCTTTATGAGAATTGTGTTCGTACGTCTTAATTAAAGATTTATATAGGCTTTGTTATTATATTCGTCATAAAATGGAAACGAGTTCGAGGGAAATGCACGAGGAGAAAATATATACGCTCTGAAGAGAAAATATACGCTTACAATTTTATCCATAAAAATTTTAGTGCAAACAACATCTAAATTATACGTTTGCCGTCATAAAAGGGCACTCTGTCTTAAAATACCCCATCTGTAATAACTCTGTTAATTAACAAAATACACGTTCTTTATTGGTCAGTCGCACATAATGGCGGCGGTGTAATAAAGAATGGTGAAAACGCGATACAGTTTACTGCTTCTCTTTTTCGAAGTGATAAAACTGGTGGATGCTCTTTCTCTCAGCAACACTAAAATTTTGCCATAACCAGAAGAGCGATCATTGTTTAAGGCCTCTAAAATCTAAACGTTAATGTCGATGAAAGTATCGCTGATGGAGCAACATTGTGAAAATTATAATGGATGTTGCCGTTGATGTTGCCGCTAGCGAAATGCAATATTTTATGCGTTTTTCCGGAAACCATTATAAAAATTCGGCTATTAGAGTCGACATAGTATGAGAATCATATGGGACTGGTATATTCAAAGAAGATAATAAAACTTAGAAAATAAAGTTTGTGTACCACAATTTTTTTACAACTGTATTAAAAGCTATGAAATATAATTTATAATTAATAATAAAGTATGTTTAAAAATAATGTTTTTGCGAGAATAGATGATTGTAGTAACTGTATGTTTTAAAGCTAACACAATATCGCATTTACTTTTCTATTCACTATAGTATGACAAATGTAATCTAACATCTAACATCTACGATGCAAAAGCAACGCCCATTAAAATCACAAAAAGTATGGAACCGCATTTCATTACAATCAATTTAGGCAACTCGAAACGTCTGTTTCCAGTTGTTCCCGTTTGTTACTAAAATTCAAATCGTTCGTAATACTCAAATCCAAATCAAGATCCTAGACATCTATGGCGATTTATCAAATACCTGGGTGCGATGTGTTACGACAATGTGGTACTTGACACATCAGCTATTATGAATGCGTTTGCAAGTTATTTTGAGAGTGAGTACCTGCAATCCGATGAGAGTTATACTGTAATATGCAAAATTTCACTACAGCTGTGTTAACTAACGTGGATATGTCCTGGAGATGTTGTTCTATGGGTGCGCTTATAATGAAGCTGCGATGCCCAATAAGAGCGACGATACTAGTTAGCGATAAAAGCGTCGAGAAATACAGTCCCTGGCCATCGAATTAGAACCACTTAAAAAAATTATGATTTTGGGGTAAAATTTAAAAAGACTGTTGGTAATGTTGGCAATATTATTATTTAATTAATATATAACATGCAAGTAAGTATAATTTGAACTTATATTTACTAATATTTGCTTGTTCCTCCTCTGTGTCTTATTTCCTCAATCCTTTTTGGCATACTGCCAATCCAGCTTTTTATTATTTTTTTAAAATTTCGTCGCTATTATGTCATACATCTTCAATATGTTGTTGTAATTCCTCCTTTGTAGTTGAGTTTCGTGTGCTTACGATGTTTTTTAAGACATTCCACACATTTTCAATTGCGTTTATGTCTGATGAATTGCCTGGCCAACGTAGTATACGCAGATTTTTAGATTCAAGGTATCGTATTACACTTTTTGCCTTATGACACGGTGCATTGTCTTGCATGAAAGTATAAGTGGTCCTTGAGTCGATTAATGAACCATATAAGGTATTAAATAGCTTTATAAAACTTTTTTATTGTGTTTTTTCCATTGTTCCGTTAACGAAATATAGTGATCCCGGTTCTTCTGTCCTAATACACGACCAAACCATTAAAGATGGGGGGTGTTTAATAGATTTGATCGTACATGCTTCTCTGTAACGCTCTGAAGGACGTCGACGAACAAATTGGTTTTTCTCAGTTAGCACTTCTATCCGTGATTCACTATAAATAATCTAGGAAAAAGTAAAAAATGCAGAGAACCATTAAGCGAACTATGAGGATCGATTTGACCAAAAATACAGATGATAAATGAAACTTACCTTTCCCCAATTTTCAACTGTAACTTTTTATTGAAAAGTAATGCCATCACCTATCCACCATCTATGGACGCGCGTTTCGATGTTATACATCTCGTCGGCATAGCTTTGTGGAAGGTAATGGCATTTCAATATTTTAAATCGTATATATACGAAGTAGATGTTCGTATATATACGATTTAAAATATTGAAATGCCATTACCTTCCACAAAGCTATGCCGACGAGATGTATAACATCGAAACGCGCGTCCATAGATGGTGGATAGGTGATGGCATTACTTTTCAATTAATTAACCTCTGGCGGTTTAAGCCAGTAGTTGAGACTACTGTCGCATCAGAATTAGTAGCAATACGATTTGTTCAGTTCTGTAGAAGCGTTTGCAGTAATTTACTCGACAAAAACGTACAAATGAGGATATCTAATTAGATTTCCTCATGCATACATGTAACTTTTTATATTTTTTAGCCCATTTAAGTCGTGTCACTTCCACGTCTGCATTTCAAGCCTGCTTCATGAAGACGTCTACGGACTGTTCGGGCTGATATTTGTATACATTCTCCTCTAAAAGTTTTATGAACACCTTGGGTGGATAAAAAACGATGTTCTGTAGCCACTTTTATTATACGACAATCATCTTTTATAGTTGTTTTGCGTTTGTCGACACAGTATGTTCTGCCACTACTTGTACTAGGAATATTCTCCTTAATTAATTTCGCGACTCTCAGAACAGTTTGTTGTGATACACTCTCTTTTTGTGCAACTTCACGCTGAGAGAACTCTCTCGTCTCTAGAAGAGGAGAAATTCGTGCTTTTTCTCTGTGGTTATATCCTTCTTCTTTCCTACTATGACAGTAATTGACCGCGAAAATAGACCCACACAAATAAAGTAAAACTCGTTGAAATATAGACTCTTTGGAAAATCAGTAAAAATACTGTTTTTATTTATATTTGCAATGATACTAACGAACTAATGAACGACACAATTCAAACTAAACATAATTATTGTACGTACGAATGGCAAGGGACGTGATTCATAGCAAGTGGATAATCGGTTTATTGCACCCCTAAGCATTATTTTTATAACTAGCAATTATCTACGGCCATAATGTACGAGGGTATTACACAAAGAACAATTATGCTTTTATAGATTTTCGAAATTAAAATTATATTTAATAAATATTCTTATAAGCTTAATATTTTCTAAGTGGCCAAGGACTGTATGCACCTTTATGAAACTTTGACAAGCGCATTACTTTGACAATTGTCAAAATATTTTCATTGCAGTCTTCCTTTTTTGGTGTTAATCTTATCGGTCTCATATTAGGGGCTTAAAGTAAATTTTGCTTATTAAATTCTCGATATCCATTAAAACTAGAGCTGATTGAAGCAGATAAAATTTGACAGTTCGATTTGGTCGCCACCGCTATCCACAGATGTCGCGTAACTTCAGCATAAACATCTGCAAATAAACGATGTATCTATCTGCTTCGCAAATATCGTCGCTCCTACCGAGCATTGTAGCTTCACTATAAACATACCCTAAGGGTAAGTTTACGCTGGTGCTGCAATCAACTATAAAAGCGACGAGTTGGCAAAACAGACCAGTCGGTTTTGCTGACTCGTCGCTCTTATCGTTTACTGCAGCTCCAACATAAACTTATCCTAAGACATACAGTTAAAGGTCCAAAGGCGGTTTCTTGAATGGTATTGACGCTATTCCTGGCCGGATTTTTGTGATTGTGTACGAGTACTTATTATTCCTCTATACTACGCTTTTAATCTGGTTTTAAAATCTTCTGCAATAGCAGATGTATGGAAAACTGCTGGCATGTGTCATGTTTTAAAGGGTGGAAACTTTACCAAGGTTTTCGATCCATACTCTGGGATAATATAGGTACAGGGAATTGTAGAATTATGCCTATTGTGTAATTGGTAGAATATCAAAATTTCAACAAACTCCAGGAGAGTATTGTACACATGAAAATATCCGATTTCCAGTTGTTTTCAAATTATAGCGTAATTACAAATAAACAAAATTTCATACTTTAACATTTTTAATCACAGCGTTCTTTCAATAAATGCCACCATTGACCTCTAAACATTTTGTACATCGTCTACGAAGGGCGCCTGTTGTTCTCTTGATTACTTCAGTTCTTTCTTTAATATCGGCTGCAGTATTTCTAATACGTCGAATTAGTGCATCCCGAGTGTTGAATTTTATCTTGTGAACTTTATTTTTTAACAAGCTCCATAAACAATAGTCTAGTGATCTGAGGTCTGGAGAATTTGGAGGCCAACTAGTAGGACTACCGTGACTAATCCAAAGGACTGCAAGCCTATCGTCCAAATGTTGTTTGACCTAACGAGCGAAATGTTCAAGAACTCCATCATGCTGATAATACATTTTCATTATCATGTTTAGAGGAACATCCTCCTGACTTCCTTGTAATTCATTTTGTAAAAAAATTAAGCGGTGCTCTCTTGTGAAGCGATTCTCCAAAATGAAAGGACCAACTAAATAACTATGGACCATGCTACACCAAGCCTTGCTCCTGGAGTGTGTTTATTACTCTTTTTTGTGGAATGCCCAATTTAGTATCAGTTCCTCGTAAGCTGGTCATTACATCTTCTTCTACTAAATCCAGAATGTTTTCTACTTTTTCTAAACGCTGTCGAGTAGCTTGTTCAGATGTTATGTTAGCACTGGGAAGCATTCAGGTCTCGTACAATTTGCTGAAAACTCTGATAAATACGTTTTTACCATGTTTTCTCTGATGTGGAAACCCTTGAAGATATTCTTCAACAGCAACTGTAGCATCCCCATTACAAAAGCCATAAACAAACATCATATTTGCATATTCTAAGTTTGAATAAGTGCGTGGCATTTTCTAACAAAATAATGTACAAATTCGAAAATAAACGTTAAGTCACTGTTATAATACATTGACACTGACACATATCAGAACAACAAAATTATTCAAATAATTTTGAGCCTCCAAAAGATTGATTCAGATAGTCGGTACGTCATATACGATAAGAAGCGAAAATGTCGAACGTATCTGACTTTTTATGAGTCACTGTAATGATTTTTTATTTTATTGAAGACGTATTAACTCAAAAACAAGGGAAAATTTGAATCATTTACAAGAACGCTAGTTAATTTTTTTTAATTACACTATGACTTGAAAACAAATGGAAATTGGATAAAAACAATTGTTTATATTATTTTCGCGTATACAATATACTCCTAAGAATCTCAAATGTAAGTACACTTTAGCGTAAATCTTCAATAATACTACATTTGGCTCTAGCTAGATATTGTATTAGAACGCCTTCAAGATTTACAAAATTGAATACCAAACTTTGCACTTTGTCATATGTCGGAAACCTCACTTTTTTGCACCAAATATTTTTTCTGTATCGGCTGTATAGGAAATTTATACCTCTAACGTTTTTGTATAATGGTGCATATGTTTAACGTCAAAAGTAAAATAGGTATTTACAGTTAATTGCGACTGATTTCTGGTGTTAGTATTGTTCAGTTACCATGACAGCAGTAAACAAAACATACTGATGTTCGTGTTCTTAATTATTGATTCAAAAAGTTAAGCATAAGTACTTATGAAATGAGGGGTCTATCCACCCTGACCAAGTCTAAAATAAACACAAATTCAAGATTTTTTTTAAATTAACTATTGCGTAGAATTAATTTAAATTTCAGGAGTACAAAATACAATATTTAAACTGCAAATTTATAAATTTTTAAAGAGATTGCATTAAAAACTATGACTGCAGAACAATTCCGGCGAAGCTCCTTTGCCGTGGCGAGATCAGACGGGTGGAATATTTCCGGAGAGGAGGGTGGTCTGAAATCAAAAAGCAACATATTTTCTTGTTAAGAGATGTAATAGCTATCGTGTAGCATAGGATTTTTCTTTTTTTTTAAATTGTGGAAAGGGCATCGATTTAAAAAAGTAAATAAATTTTACCTTAAAATACGATAACTTAAAAGATTTATTATAAACAAGCGAAGTAACATATCGAAAAAACCGTATGCAATAGGATAGAGAATCTTATTAAGAATATTCTTGCCAAAATTGAAGTTAATTGGACTATTAGTTTCGCCTTGAAAAACATGGTTTCGAGAAAAACGCAAAAGAAGATTCGAAATAATTTTTTTATATAATAAAATGGTCTTATCTCTAATCTGCTATCCCACCAACGTAAAGTTCGTCTCAGCTCACAATAACAAATATGACCCTCGATATGCGAGCTTATAAACAAACTAAGGCTGCTTCTCGCTCAGCATCCGTTAGTCACGCATTCGGCCCGCATGGGACGCACCCGATCAGCGATCAGTCTCCTTATACATTCGCTAAACTTGGGCAATTTTTGGAATTTCGACCTCGGACTTGGCTTAAAATATTCTTCAAAGTTCATACTTTCAGAAAATGCAACAAAACATCGACTTTTTTTGAAAATTTCTGGGTCGTTAGATCCCTTAATACATGTGATTTATGCATCAAGTTAAGGATAACGCATGCGTTCTGGAGTGCAACACTTAGTGCGCTAAGAAAAGTGCAGAACTGCTTTTACGTTTGTGCAAATGTATCGAGGCGGAAGAAGGAGCTTCGAGCATTCGCTGAGGATTTGAGCTTCCTACCATTTACACAATAGGCATAATTTTATAATTCACGAAGATGCTATTTAACGTATAAGTGTGCTTCATTAAATCCTGCCCTAATTTTTCTCTATCTAAGAGTTTATTATGATGAGTTCTTATTGGTTTGCGTCCATGTATTTTATTGTACTTCTGAATTATAACTTTTAATGTTATAAAGTATACTGGGTTTTTTTTTAAATAACAGTGCACTGTTTTCCATAAGTACCACATAATAAATGATATGACATTTAGTGATGAAAATAAGAAATACCCATTGTTTCCTTTTGATTATCTGCACATATTTTATTCCTAAATATTGATTTCTATATATGAAAAGACTAACTAAATAGTCAAGCAGCAAAGTATAGTGCTCATTAGTTTCCTTACGGCCTGAAGTATTGGGTAATATTTCTTTTATTTCTATAAACTAGGTGCTTACCAAGCAATTAGACGAGCTTAACTCACTTTAATTGTATTAAAATAACTTTACTGCCTTCTTCCTTTATGGGAAGCGCATTTAATTCTTAGCCGGAGGGGACTCTGTAATGGAAATGAAGGAAATGGCATCCATTAGAATTTTAATAGAGATCAACGTAAGAAATTCAAAATTACCTGGCTAACGCAGTATTCTATCCACAGCATTCTTTTAGTGTCTATATCACATTTTATGAGTAAATAGTTTCCTTATCTCTTCAACAGCAAGACATTTATGTGCTTGAAAATCAGTTATGGTCTTGTGTTATTATAGTATAATGTATGTATATGTTACCGTTACTTTGATAAATGTGTTAGTATGCATAATAACCGGGTATTATACATAATAACCAATAAAGGTGGTTAATGTAATAATATGTGTGCAATTTATTATTTTAACCGGTTATTTTACATAGAACCGAAACCCTCTTGGCTGAAGTGATAAATTACAATATTTAGGAAGTACGGAATTTTCATCAGTGCTTTACTCAACGAAAAAATGTTTTATTCTTACCATTTGTAAACAAACAACCTTTTACTTGTTAGAACATGGCAAACTGTCATGGCATTTCGAATTACAGAGTAACCGATGCTTCTCGGGGCTACATTTTCCTGAAAGACATTTTTCCTTACAGTTACATCTCTTGAAACCTTGACCACCTGTGATTAAAGATTTCCTGGTACACTCACGAAGAGTCACAATTACATCCAGAACTTCCTCTTATGAAATGAAATTCTTCTTACAAATGGCAAACTGATTCCTAGAATACTCTTGAGCCAATCGTCCTTCCTTAGTGCCAATCTCATACATCTGGCCATCAGCATCCATCTGCAGAATGACCCCAAGAATGTTCCTGGAGTCACTTCTACCCCTGTCGACATCAGGAACTCGTATTTTTACAGTATCTCCAATCTTGCCTCTTGGACACTTCAATTCAGACATTAACCCCATCTTTTTTGCATGGCACTGCAATTCACTTATGGCATTTTCCCTCTGCCATAATTTTGAGTATGTGTGTATGTTTAATATAAGGAAATGTAAGTACGAATTGATGTTGTAATATAACGTACATATAATGTGCAGGATATATAAACATAAATTCAAATAGGCAATAAAACACAATTCCCCGTTTATTTTGATTATCTCAATGGAATATCCTTTCTAGATACTTCCCGCTATGTTAGTAAGTTACAGACAAGTACAGGTTTATATAAATTTTTGTGAGTACAATAAATACCTTTTTGTTACTGTATTAATTGTTTATGACAAACGCGGCGAGCAAAGTGGGAAATTTAGAATGTTGAATACGCTCACCATCCATATTTGCTTCCTTCAATCGAGGAAAATTGTTGTGCAATTCGACGTTCTTCACGGACAATTAAGAAGACGAAAATCTGCTTTTTTGTGTTCTATGTATGTTTGTAACAAAAAATTCATCATGTGTGATAAGTGAGGTAATGACGGTTGAATGCGTAATATATTCTAATGCGTTGTGATATGAAGCCACATATGGAACTAGAGTAAATATTTGAAGAGGAGAATAGTTATTTATAACAGAAAAAAATGTAATAATTTTTTCTTATGGCATGCATTGGACAATATCTAAACATTTCTTTTTGGGATATAAAGCCCCTACGATGATATTTTGGAAAATAGCTGATTTACGAATTTTTAAAAACAATTCGGTACTGGATACATTTAAGTGCAGTTTTAGCTTTACTTCTTCGAGTTGAATATGTGCACGCAGAGAAACGTTTACTTGTATCAAAGCTGTCCGTCTTAATTCAAGACAATTACTGTTTCAATTATCTGCAATGCAATAACCGTCTTAAACCAAAAGAAATATTCTCTTAGCGTTTCTTTCTCCGCTTAAGAGAAGTATATACTTGTAATGAAACAATTATATTTCTTTGTTTAAGACATTTGTTAACTTCTTTCAAGAAAACTTTGCAGAAAATTCGAAGAAAGCGATTCTTAGTATCAGTAAATGGTCATTATAACACAAAACAATATTAGCAATATAGCACATAGTTTTCTTAATTCCAGAAAGCGTTTAGATATTGTTCATAAATCAAGCATATTTTACTTAGAATTCTTGAAATGCATATTATTTATATGCATGTTATTTACACCCACATTATTAATTGCTCTTACTTTTTTTTAAAACAGTACGACATATCCGTACATAATGCAGTAAATTACTCACATTTCTTGTGATTTTAAAAAAGCTAAAGTAGAGGTTATCTACAGGATTGATGGAATTACTACCGGCAAAAACTATAAGAGAAGAGCAAAGCATTAATGCTTCTTGCTCTTGGCCTCATTGCTCTTACATCTTTCAGTTTATGCCACTAATCTTCAAAAAGAGCAATTGAAATATTTCCTAGCGCCACCTAGTGACAGCAGTTATTGTCATGTCGTCCTATATAGCAGCGACGGCACCAGAGTACAGATACCATACTTTCTCATAAATGATACAACCTTTAATGTACAATGTTTCGCAAACATTTTTAAAAGATACCGCTTAATGTAATATTTTTTCTTTTTATTACCATTTACAACGTGTACTAATTTAACTATAGTTTTCTTAAATATATAATATATAATAATACTAATAAATGGGACAAATAAACTTAAACATTAAGTCATTCATTATTAAACTACATAGAAATAATCCCTATTTAATTACGTTATTAAAGGAATAATTTAATTATACTGTAACCTATAAAAAAACTTTTTCATTAGCTTATTCACTTACTCCTAATTTTAATTAACTTTAGGTTTCTTTTCCATTATTGTAGTTTTTCTTTTATTGGATATCCTTGTAGTTGGCCTGATGTTTTTGGAATACGAAACGTACAAATAGACGAGGCTGTTTAACGTCATCTAAATTCAAATGAGACATCCGTTAAATTCACTTGTTCTATCTGTGGTTATCTGCAGTTATTTATGTGTTCAGATAAGTTTGAATATGAACCCTTATGTGGCTTTGATTAAAGTACATATTTAACCACCTTTTTATCTTTTTACCACAACTTTATTATAAAAAAAATGTGGCCCACGCACTTAACCTACAAAAATTCAAAGGCGGGAAAGTGCGTACGTGTTCATTCTTGTTAGTACGCACTTCCTCGACAAGATCAATAATATGATTTTTGCAGGATGAAGAAAATGCGGACAAGTTTAGTCTACATTCATCCTCGGGCCAGGGCTCATTATCTGCACTTCTAAGGGGAAATGTAGAAGACCAGCAAGAGGTAGAAGAAGCATTTAGGTCTGTGATTAAAAAGCAAGTAGGAGACTGGGCAATAGTTAAATTCAGCACGAAAAAGACAGTAAAATATTCAGTGAGTAATCTTTTGCTATTATTTATGATTATTATTATTATTGTTACTATTATTATCTGAAGAGCATAATGTTATGCATTGCTGAAATTGGAATTCCATAATCTATCCAAAAATGCAAAAAATATTGGGGTTATCAATTTAAAAAAAAATATCGATGACGTCATTGCCCGAAAACAGACAGAGTTGGAAAATTAAAAATAATCGCAAATTGTTTCTAATGTAAAAAATCAATATAACATGTCAAACAGTTTTTCGATTATTCTGACAACAAAGAAGAAAATTTCATCATCCCATACTTTTGGCGCGCACTGTATGTATTGTTGCAGAAATGGGTAGAAATATACATTGTACCAGAGAACAGCGTGCAATCATTTTAAAATTGAGACAGGAAGGTAAAACTTATAAAGTTATTGCCCAAATTATAGGTTGCTCGTAAAATATGATAACCAATGTAATAAAATGGAAATTAGATCCTGAAAAACGAGGAAGACCCCGAAAAACAAGCGTACGAACAAATAGAAGTATACGAATATTAGTGCAGGCAAACCCATTTATCACTTCTAAGCAAATAAGACAAGCATTGAAACTTAACATTGACAGTTCGACGATTAGAAGACGTTACTGGAAGTAAATATGCATGCTCGAGTAGCAAGAAAAATACCTTTACTCAGTCGTCGCAATGTTTTGCGTAGGTTAGATTTTGCGAAAAGTCATATTACTTGGAAACCTCAAAAGTGGCACAATATCTTGTAGAGCGTCGAATCAAAAATATATTTATTCGGTTCAGATAAGATAAAAAGTTATGTACGACGACCAGTAGGAAAAGAATACGCGCCTCAGTAGACTATAAAAACCGTAAAGCACGGAGGTGGAAACATTATGGTATGGGGTTGCTTCTCTTGGTATGGGCTAGGTCCAATATTTTGGATAAAGGAAAAAATGACGCAAACGCACTACGTAAACATATTAAGCACTATCATGCTTCCTTACGCTGAGGAAGAAATGCCACTGCGCTGGACATTTCAACAGGATAACGATCCAAAACATACTCCAGAGCAGCGAAAGCGTGGTTTGCTGAGAATTCTGTAAATCCTATGACATGGCCGACCCAATCGCCGGACTTAAACTCCATAGAACATCTATGGGGTGATGTCAAAAAAGCAATAAACACCGTCAATCGGTCAAACCAAAAAGATTTATGGCAAGCAGTCCAAAATGCTTGGTTTTCAATACCTATTAAGAGATGTCAAGACTTAGTGGACTCTATGCCACGTCGTTGTGCCGCAGTTATCCAAAATTGTGGATATACTACTAATCTATTACTGTAGTGTATTTTTTTAATTTAATTTATAAAGTAGTCTTGGTTACACCTATTGCTTTGCACAATCTACTTTTCATAATTTATTTTATTTACAAATTTGTACAATAAAGTTCTTGGGTTTAACCTTTGGATATATGTGAGAAAGTAAAGTATATTAAAATATATGTATGTTTTTCATAGTATATTCATTTATTTGATTAATACACTTGATTTTCCTTAGATTATCATGCGCACCTATTTTTTGCACAGTAGTGTATATGTATATGAAAAATATAAAAAAAGTACAAAATAAGATCATACAAAAATATCGCGTGTATATATGTGTAAACGAAAAACACGAGAATAAATGCTTACCGTAAGTATGGAAATCATCAAAATATACCACAATGCAACAACAGCACTAGACACAACAATTAAACCAAAAAGATAATTAGGGATATGAAACAAACCACTAAAAAAATCAATTTAAACAGAGAGCGATATTTTATGTGTATATACCAGACCACCATACGAATATGAGGAAGCGGAAATAATATGCTGCAAGTAAAGCTTTCGACTCAGTAGATCACGTCACGGTCTTATCTAAGTTGGAGTACTATGGTATACGGGGTAACACCTTAAGCTTATTCAGGTCGTTTTTAACTGAAAGATTTGATTTTGCTAATGGAAAGGCAAAGTATCGAATACGACGTCTATACTGCCAGGAATGCCACAAGGCTAACTTCTGAGCCCTACTATGTGAATAAAGTATTGCAAAAACAGATAAACAAAATTAAGAAGTGCTACAGGACGGATTTATCCGTGCACGAAAATGTCTAAAAACACCTTATAGTGTACAGCTTTCAAACATAACCACGAGCTGGTTCTCGAAATTTCTCAAGCGTCATTCACGAGCCGTTCAGTGGGAAACTTTAGGTTGCTCACATGCATTTTAAGGAGAGATAAGGGCTCTGGCAGTGGACAAAAAGATTAGCAAGGCGGAACTTGAACAAAAAAAACTGAAACGAGTCTGACGTAATGGCAGTATGACGTCACCATTAGGTCGGTACTATGAATTCCCTATCAGGTGAATTTTACGGCAGTAAACGGTACGATACTTGATTAGGTAGGTAGCCTTAGTAGTAGTGGCGCACAACAAAGTGGCGACAAAATAATTGCTACAGTTTACCTTCCAAATACGCAGCTAAGCCAAGACTGCCTCGAAGACTAACGCTAATATCACGTGATTGCAACAGAGGGAAGTAGGGATATGAAAGATTGTTTCGGTACTTTAGTGGCGTCATCTATCTGGATAAACATTAGATATAACGATATTTAGAGGACTAACTTATACAGCTATACAGCGGATACGCGGATTTTACACCGTAACAGGTTGCAAATTAAATTGTAAGTATTTAAGATATTGTTTATACGTATTACATATGTATCGTAGTTAGCCGTGACTAATATTTAAGAAATGCTAACGATATCAAAAGAAGAAATGGATACCAAAACCATCGGCCTTTTTAGTTCGAGTCGCAAAGTGATTTATTAAAAAGTAATTTCAAGTGTGGTAGTGTTAAAATTTCATTTCAAAACCAAGGTTAATTCAGGTTCTATCATTTGAAAGAACGCGGAGTATTGTTACGTGACGCACTAGAAAAGAGAGGACGCGTACATTTCAAATGTTGAAGCTAGTTTTTTATTCCACCAATTTATCTCTCGTAAAGGATATTATTTTGTAATTTGCTCTTTTAAACTGCCGAGTGAGTATTTAGGTGATACTCCTGAATCTATGACCGAAAATGGTCTTTTAATTGGAAACTAATTTCAATATTTATAACACTATTCTATATACACGTCTTTTATTAATTATCGCTCAATAATATAGAATTTCGAAATGGTTTGCTGCAAATAACACCTGCTAACAAATTCAGGAATTTATTCTGATGTATGTACTTGTATAGCGGACTAACCTAAACACGTATTTTGTATAGAAGCATTGTAGATCGAAGGCCAGGCTTTATGCTCTAATTAAATTGTATCTACGATTGATTAAATCATCTATTTGGTCTTTAGAAATCATGCGGGTCGTAAATGGGTACAAACGGCAAATTGGTTCTCAAGGAAATGTATAATTAAAAGGTAAAGCGCTATGAATTAATAAGGTAGTAAGCAATAACAATATTTAAATTTCTGAATTAGAGATGGTAGAATAGATTACACTATAATCATACTGTGATTAACCTATATAATATAAAAAAATTATGTTAATTTGTCTTAGGTACTTATTTGTAATTTAAGTATAGCGTAGTGTGTAAAGTATAGTGTTTTGCTACCCACAAGCAAAGAACCTACATTCTCTGACTTAGAAAAAGCATTATTTTAACCGTGTACTCTTGGAACACCAATACCAAGGTTTTAATATAAGAATTTCTACTTGCGGAGAGAATGTAAACGCTAAGAAAATAACTGAAGAAATCATCAACAAGGTTGAAGATTTGACCGCCGAGTAAAGATATCAGTTATTGCTAGAGAAATAGAAATAACGGAAACGAATGTTTTTAAAATTCTGCACGAAGATTTGCGAATAAGCAAACTGTCGGCACGATGGATTCCCAGGCTCAGTGCCGAACAAAAACTGCACCAAGAAAATAGATTTTCTTGCAAAAATCAGTTTCTATTCAAGAAAATATTTTTATTTCAAGACTATAAAATGTATAATACAAGAAAATATTTTTCTTGAAATTTTATTTGGATTACATAAATATTTTCTTAAGGTTAGAAAATCAAGAAAATCCAAGATAGAAAAATGTTTCTTCCAAGTAAGTAATTTAGTTTTAAGTTAAGAAAATATTAATATTAAAGGTAGGAATGAAAAATTGGTCCAGATCTCACAAAGTTCTATTGAGAAATTAGGCGACCAGTTTCGTGTTCAAAAAACACGTTATCAGTTCAGCTACAAGGATATCCAATAAAAGAAAAATTACAATAATGAAAATAAAACCTGAAGTATATTTATGCTTTTTTTTATTATTATTTATTATATATTAAAAAAGTACACGTGGCAAATAGTAATAAAAAGAAAAAAAAATTATGTTAACCAGTATCTTCTGAAAATGTTTGTGAAACGTTGTACGTTAAAGATTATATCATCGTGCAAATTGCGGAAGGGAAGCACCTCTTTCACTGTACACCATTGCAAGGTTTAGAAGTAGGAGATCACGTCCAACGGATACAATTTTCGCAATTCCTATTACATGAGGACATTTAAAATATTTTTCAATGAACTTACACAATTTGCATTATTGGGCGAACAAAGGAGAGAATACTCACGTCAAGCATCAAACATCGTTTCAACACAAATTTAGTGTAAACGCGTGGGCCGGTGTAATACGTAATTCTTTCGTCGGCCCATATTATTTGCTTGACAATCTCAATGGAGAGACTTACCTACAATTTTTACAAAACGATCTGACAGAGATGGTACAGCACATGGTAAATGAAAGACGTTCTATATTTTTTCAAAATGATGGTTGTCCGGCTCACTATCGTTTAACCGTGAGAGATTTTTTAAACAACGCTTTTCCGAATGCATGGATTGGAAGAGATGGTCCCATTTCGTGGCCGCCACGCTCACCAGACTTGACTCCCTTCGATTTCTTTGCTTGGGAGCGTGCTAAGAGCCTTGTCTAGAACGAGGACATTCAAAATCTGGACCATCTAATTAGAAAAATCAATAGTGCTTTCGACAGAATGAGGGAAGAAATGAGACTGAAAATTACCAGAGTAAAGATGAGGAGAAGATTAAGATCTTGTATGGATGGCATGAAGGAGAACACTTCGGGCAAGATATTTAAATAAATTGACTATTAATTATTGCTGTTTTATTAGGTTTACACCTAACACTAATAAATACGCTTTGCATTTTTTTAGCGTTCTTTACTAACACAATATCTGATCACCCTTGTAACACTAATGACAAACCTGGGCAAATACGCGGTAACAGTCAGAGGCGTGGCGAGCGCATAAAAGTTTACACATAAAATAGAAGGTAAGAAATAAATTATAAAACGTGCTAAAACACTTACCATTTTAAAAGTCTTCCGTGAAATCACAAACTGGGTAACATCTGTTAAATATTTGAATCATTAGATATGTTTCCACAGCTGTTTCAATCAAGTGAGTACCACGTGTGGAATAAATGTTTTTTAATGCCGAAAACGACCGTTCGACATCTAGCGATGTTATATTTGCATGTTTAAAATAATCTTTGAAACAACTTAATGCATCTTCACACGCACCTTCACAAATTTGTCTTAATATAAGAAAATCGTCTTTCTCTAAAACACTTTCAAATTTTCGTATTACATACCAATTTGTTTCGCCTTCTACAGCGCATAATTGTGCGTGAACATCATTCACAATTTGAACAGAATCCACTAGCGACATCGAAACATTTTGTAATTTTTCTATTCCCTTCGCTAGTCTGAAGTAATTGTTGTGAATAATTTGTAAATCTCTTTTAACCTGACTATCTCGAAATATTTCCTGGCTTTTCTTGATTGCTGCAGCTTCTGTCGGACTGAATTTTAAAACTACCTTCTTTACTTGATTAAAATATTTGTTGTAGTAAAACGCAGCCTGCAACCATGTTCCCCCAAGGTAAATTAGGATACAGTTTGTGAAACAGTTGGATATGTTTCGGGGACTTTAGAAACACTGCCTTTGTACTAGCAATCAATGCATTTACGAGTGGAAAACATGTAGGAATCGTTTGTGCCGCAAGATTTAGAATATGGATTTTACATCTTACATGTAAGAAGTTACCACTGTGTTCTTTAAGAGATCGGCCCAAAGAACGCATGTTTGCGGCACCATCACTCATAAACATTAAAAGTTGCTTAGTTGAAACTTCAAATTTGTTCAATGAGTTTAACACCACCTTTAAAATCTCATCGGCAATACAATTTATAACTCTTTTGGAAACAAGTAAGAAGGAGGATGACGGTCGATGTGGTTTCCTTGTACGTACCATTACATTAACCACAAAATGTTTTTGACGATCTGTTGTTTCGTTCACACGTTTTCATTCTTTTTTCTATATATTCACGAGCAAATGGCACTACATTTCGTATTGATGTCCAACTAGGTAATTTACAGTCCACATATTTATTCCAGAAGGAGGCAAATGCCTCTTTGTCTAGTAAACGAAACGATAGATTACATAAAATAAGAGTAACACATAAATCAAATGTAAATTTTTCTTGGTCTCGTATGCCACTTTTTGCAGAAGAATGCTGTTTGCTTCCAATGTGACATTGATAATGGCTTCTGGACCAACACATTAAAGCGATTTTACAAACTAGACATTGAATTTTAGCGCCATAACAAATTAAGTCCGGCATGTCCACTATAAAGTTTTTAACTGTGTCTGCCATTGGTCGTTTGCGCGACATACCTAACTGCGACATTTTTAAAGCAAACATAAGCGTACAATTACGAAATAAGTTACGACAGCCTACATATACACAGAACTACTCGCATACAGCATCGATTTAGTACTGACGCTGTGAACGCGTGAAATAAATAATCGCCGACTCCGCACCACATATCTACTACACTGACTGTTACCGCTGTTTGCCCAGAGTGCTAATGACCATCTAATGCATGCCCCATTATTCGAAAGGGCATAAAGTAAGGAAATTTTTAAAGTAATTTTAACATACGAATTGTTTTATTTAAAAAGAAAAAAATCACAAGCTTGAGAATTATAAATTTTCTATCTCGTTAAGTGAGATATCTAAGCCTATATTTTTTTTCTAAATAACTTCGGACTTTAATTAATTGTCTCTTTTCAATAAAAGATGCATTAAACTTCTACAAAAAACAACTTTTAGCCTGATCCCACAAAAATAAGGAGAGTTATTAATGTGTAGGGGAGAGCAGGTAGGATTCGTACAGAGGCAGCATTCGTAGAGTAGTTGTATTTACACAACCAAATACGCTGATGCGTTCATATTTGTGTGCGTAACTCGCACTCATACGCATGCGCCAACCGCGGGACGGGGCGGCAGTTCGGTCGCCATCTTCGTCGCAACGAGTCGAGAGGTGTTTTCGCTCCGCGTAAGTAGTTTTTGGATTCACCTTTGAAAACGTTTTACTCTAATAAGTTTTTCTCAAATTGCATAAGTAATTTATTATGGTTTATGAACTAATGCCGTAGCTTGTTAAGTTAGCATTCATTTTGGGATAATCTTAACCATTAATTTTATTTCGAATTAATTTGTTGATTGTTTGGGTAGGGTTGCATTCGTACATTTATGAGTGGGGTAGATTCGTACTGTACGAATGTACCCCGCGCGAGTGCAGAAAGTTCGTTAACCAAGAATATTATTATGACAGAATCATGCCGCGAATATATATAAAAAAGGGGACTAGGACGGGAGAGGTAGATGAGGATGCAATGAATTCTGCGATGAAGGAAGTTTTAGATAAAACTTTATTTATTAGGAAATCCGCACAAAAATATGGCATCAAACCGACAACTCTTGCAAGTCGTTTAACCAATTGCCATAAAAAAGCTGCTTCCGTTAATGAAGATACCACCCCAGCGCGTGTTTTCCGTTCCAAATTTACGTCGAATCAAGTGTTCACTGCCGAAGAAGAGATTCTTTTGAACAAGTACATCACTGGCTGCTCTAAAATGCACTATAGATTGACAGTTACACAAGTGAGGAAACTGGCATACGAATTTGCGAAAGCGAATGAGCTGTATTATCCACCGTCCTGGGATCATAACAAAATGGTTCGAAAAGAATGGCTAGAGAGTTTTCGTAGGCGAAACGCAAATTTAAGCCTAAGAAAACCTGAAAATACCAGCGAGGCGAGATCTTATGGATTCAATCAGACGGCCGTAAATGGTTTCTTTGAGAACCTCGAAAAGGTTTTAAGAAAATATGAATTCTCTGCAAATCGGATTTATAATTTTGATGAGTCGGGGATATCCACAGTGATGAGCACGCCAAAGATATTGGCTGAGAAAAACCAAAAACAAATCGGTCAACTTGTTTCGGCAGAAAGAGGTGAACTTGTTACATTTGGAGGAATTATTTCAGCTAGTGGTAACACAGCTCCTGCACTGTTTATTTTTCCCAGGGTACATTTTCAAAATCACTTCATGCAGGGTGCTCCGGAAGGCAGTCTAGGAGTTGCTACAAAGAGTGGTTGGATAAATTCCACTATATTTTTGGAGATGCTGGAACACATTCAAAAGAAAACATCCTGCTCTAAAGATAACCCTATTCTGCTCCTGGTCGACAACCACGAAAGCCATATCACAATTGCAGCAGTGGACTATGCTCGTGATAACGGCATCATTTACCTTTCATTCCCACCCCACACAACACACCGTCTCCAGCCCTTGGATGTGGGTGTATTTGGACCTTTTAAGGCCAAACTGAAGACTGCGTTTAATGATTGGCATGTGAGTAACCCGGGAAAAACACTAAATATGTACAACATTCCGCAACTGACCAAAATTGCCTATTTTGAGTCGTTCAATTGCAAAAATATTACAAGCGCTTTCGAAAAAACTGGAATATGGCCATTCAACAAATTGGCTTTTAGTGACGATGATTTTGCACCCGTACAAGTTTACCATTCAGGTTCTATAGCAAGCCCAGATGTTGGGAAAACATGGGGACTCAAACCACATATGACGTACTGGCTGTACACTACGGTGGTAAGACCCATGATAACTTATGGCTGCCTGGTTTGGTGGCCTAAGATCACACAGAAGCATGCGATAACTAGTCTCTCGAAAATTCAGAGACTGGCATGTCTTTGTATAACAGGAGCTATTAAAAGCACTCCAACAGCTGCTATGGAAACCATGCTAAACCTACCTCCTCTTGAGATTTATATCAAGGGAGAAGCCAGAATGGGGGCATACAGACTGAAAAATACTAGCAACTGGAGATCCCACAGTGGATCTGGGCACACCAGAATAGAAGCAGTAGTAACAAACCCTATCTATGATATGGGTAGTGATACAACAATCTCCAGGATCTCCTATGACAAACCTTTCAAAGATTTCTTGAATTGGGAAGAATGGAGGGATGGAGAGGAGAGAAAACCAAGAACACTAGTCTGGTACACAGATGGGTCCAAAACGGCCACTACATCTGGCGTTGGTGTATATGAGGAAAACCAGGGATACAAAGTATGTGTATCACTTGGGCGATACACCACGGTATTTCAAACAGAAATATATGCTATACAAACCTGCGCGTGGGAGAGTCTGCGTCGGCGACCGCAGGGTGAGACGATGTGCATTCTCTCTGACAGTCAGGCAGCCTTAAAGGCACTAGCATCTTATCGCATAACCTCCAAACTAGTATGGGAGTGCCTGCAAACCCTAATGGCTCTGTCTAAACACGACAAGGTCACACTGGTGTGGGTGCCAGGGCACAGGGGCATAGCGGGCAATGAAATTGCAGACCAGCTAGCGAGGGAAGGTTCAAAAATGAATTATATAGGCCCTGAACCGGGTCTAGGTATTACCAAGAGTGCAGTGCGTGGTGCAATTAATGAGTGGATTATAACACAACACCAATTAAATTGGAAACATGCAGCTGGACAAAAGCACAGCAAACGGATGATGGGAAGACCGTCGCAACATCTGACTGCTGACCTGCTTGAATTAAACAAGATACAGCTTAGAGCAGCAACATGTCTATTAACAGGACATGGCTGTTTGAGAGGCCACTTGCATAAGATGGGGATCTACAAAGATGAGCTCTTATGTAGACTTTGCAATGAGGAGGAGGAAAGAGCCTCTCACATTATTTTCGAATGTGCAGCGTTAGCTCAACGCAGGTTCGCTATGCGAAGCACAATTGAACTAACAATGAAGAAAGATTTACTACATAGGCTGTTAAACCTGATTGCGGGAACTAACCTGTTTAAGTAAAACAAAACCGAAGCAGGAATAAAACAATAAGCTACTAAGCTTCAGTGTTAGGGATGTAAAGACCAGCCCTGCTCTGGTAGAAAATCAATCAATCAATCAATCAAGCCCAGATGTTAGAGTGCAACAAATCTTACCTGAACGTTCTGAAGACATAGATCCTACTCAACAAGGTATATCAGAGAGATCAGCGCCTGCATCACCTTCTTTGCTGTCGCAGCAGTTTGATTTACCATCAACATCAGCTGTAGGATTAATAACGCCAGAAATTATCCGACCCTACCCTAAGGTGGATAGAAATGCGTCCAAAAAGTCGAAGAAAGGAAAACTGCCCGGCAAATCGAGGATATGCACAGATACACCTGAAAAAAAGAGACTGGAAGAAATAGAAAAAGCAAAAGAGATGAAGAAGCAAGAGCAAGAGAGAAAGCAAAGGGCTAAGTAGATGAAGCGTGCGTTAAATTTACTAGCGGATACAAATATATAAACGAAACCAAAGAGACTGAAGAAAACTGTAAAGACTGATAGTGAGGAAGAGACTGATATAAGTTTGAGAGAAAGTTCTTCTTCTCCCATTGAAGAGGGATCTGATATCGAGAAAGAAACTCCAGTTCTGACGGAAAACATAAAAGAAGAAAGCTTTGTATTGGCGAAGTTCGAGAAGAAAAAGACCGCCTTAGTACATTATGTCGGACAGATTGTAACAAAATACAGCCCCATTGAATACAAAGTTTCACTTTTAAGAAAGAAGTCGGGTACCTGGAAATTTGTTTTTCCCAATACTAAAGATGATGGAACAGTAGACATATCAGACGTGGTGTGTATACTGCCGCAACCCAAATCTGCTTCTACATCACGAACAGCTAACACCTTTAGCTTTGCAAAAGATCTATCTATGTACAATGTGCAATAGTAGATCCACTACATAAGGTTATGACCTGTTACCCTAATGGTTAATTATAAGGTTGATTGATCGGTTCCTTTAAGGAAGATGAAAGTGTTATGAAAGAGTTTAATGTTATAACTAGTCGTTAAAAAAATAAATTATGTTAATTTTTTTCTGCATTTAAGGTTGATTCTGTGTTATTCGTAATTTTGATCTCAATAAATGTTTTTATTTTGTATAAATGGCATTTTATATCACTGTGTATGAAGGCTCCCCGCTATGTACGAATGTGCCCCACAGACTGTACGAAGCTACCCCACGTGTGGGGGACATTCGTACGTTTTCCATTTTTTAGGAAGATCACCATAGCCTGGTAATGTTGCATTGTATCAATACTGAACTATACTATTATCAAAACTGGATACTTAGGTTATATAACAGCATTGAAATTATTTTGAAATAGCTCTGAGTTTTTCTTTGAAAAGGCTGAGTAAAAAGTGTACGAATCCTACCTGCTGTCCTCTAATGGGGAATTTTTGCCGGAAAATCAAAATTTACTAAAAGTTCAAATATCTTAAAATCCATTGGACTTTGGACTAAAGTAAATGTGGTTAATGTGGTTCCTAAAGACTTCGTCTATCGGTTGTTCAAAACTTTACATCGTTGTGCCATGTATATATACAACGCCGTTGAAAAATAATTGACAGGAATAAAAATTAACAAAAGTGCAAAATAATTTAAAGAATTATATTCAAAATTATTCAGAAAATTTTCGATATTTTCTTGCCCTTAAAATTTTACGAACTGCAGTTCGTCACAAAGTTGTCCTATAAAATAAAATTTACATTTAGGCAGTTGTCATCGCAATCTTGAAAAACAGCAGAAAAATAAGATACATAATAAAACAGTAGGCCTGGAAGTGAATGTCTGTGTACGATACTACGACGAGTAAGTTATTGATGCAATATATTTGGTCACACGTTACACATTTCGCGAATATCGTATTTTTCGCTAACCCAATCTTTTGATCCAAGGAAATGGGATTGAAGCGTTAGATACCTCCTCCTGAATACATACTTGTTTGACAAAAGTATCTCCTGCACAAGTAGAATAATAAAATATCGTAATTGCCTCGAGTAGAGGCGTTATACATATTTGAAAATACTATCTATTGCGCCGTCTAATATAAGCATTATTTCAAAATAAGCATACGTACACATAGTTAAAGTGTCAAAGTTTACATTGTAGTATCGCGCGTTCTAAAAGCGTACACACTTCTACGTAAGAAAATCGTGTTCGTTGTTGAATATCTAAATTCGTTCTTAGGCACTGGAATCAAGAAAGGTTTAAATCTCGTGGATGACTTATTAGCGCTTTCAGCAAGATTTATCTATGACAGCGTGTAATTCTAAAGGTCTGCGCGCTGCACCGCCCCATCATCACTGTTACGATTTTTCTCGATTTCAAATTAATATTCTATTGTATGTATTTCCATCTGTTTTTGTATTCGTTTCATCATGTTGGTTTATGTTTCCCCATAAATCATATCTGCCATCTAGCTTATTGAATCCGTATGCATTGTGATGCCCCATTTTACATTAGTTGCTCTATAACCACCGCAACCTATCAATCACCTTTTAAGCCCCGTTAGATCCATAGAAATGTTATGTTGCATTATTTTGTAATTGAAACTCTGCTTTGTACTCGTAAAGAAGGATAGAATTAGAAAAATACGGGAATCTGGTGTGATATTGTTGCAGTAGCCTTAAAAGATCTAGGTGCAAATTAACATTTTTATATATAGTGTCCACCTAGTGCAGGCTTGGCTAACCTTTAAAGTGTACGGGGCCACATAATAGAGATGTAAAGTTTTCGCGGGCCACATCAAATTTTCGTACATAAATTTACCATAAAATTTAATCTGAAAATCGCTACTTTTATATTTACGTAAAACTGCTCATTAAAAAACGTTTCAAAATCGCCAATAGGATGGTAAGATTATACATTACTATTGATCTTCTCTTTACTAAATATTAATAAAATAAATTTTCACAAGAAATTCTCAAAACAAAAAAGTAAAGATTTATATCGATTAGATAGTTATGCCACTGACGGAAGTAAGAAGTAGATACCTACAAACGCATGAGAATCAAAAATTTGGAGCTTCCTGTCTCAATACATTGTTTAATACTATTCATGTTAGCCATAGCCTGGTGATAATTTAAGACGACTGGAGTACTGCAAGTTAGTGGGAAGATTAGAAGACGACGAATATTTTTATACAACAAAATCATCTGGTCAGATGAATCAAAATTTACCAATTCTGGAATTTTTAACAGAAAAACGAAGCATTATTGGACAGCACAAAAACCCACACAAAATAAGGCAAGGAAACCACAACATCGTTTTGGATTAAACGTTTCAATGAGCATTTTGGAAAGATACTTGAACTTTCTTCGCACATACGTATCGAACTTCCTAAATAACAATATTTCATTAATTCATTAAATCAACTACACCATTTATGGTGACAACAACACGGCGCACTGGTTCACTGGCTCACAATGCGGCAACTGTGAGGAATTATTTGTTGAGAGTTTCCAAGCAGTTTGATTAGAAATATGGCCGGCGAGATCTCCTGACTTAAGTCCTCTAGAACTTCGAGGTATGTAGATGCCAAAATGCCGATGTAATTCTTAGAAAAAACATACAAAATGCAGATCAAAATGCCGGAAAACGTGCGCAATTGTGCATTAATGAAAATGGCCAATTATTTGAACATTTACTGTAATTGTTGGTTTATTGTTTTGTCTTCTATTATTATTACTGTTATGGTTATTTTCATGCATTGTTACAAATAAGGTGAAAAATTTACATAAACTTTGCAAAAACACACCTTTAACTTACTATTTATAAAATATCCCGTTGGTTTTTATTCAAATTCCAGTTAACATAAACATTACGCGTCTTGGTAAACGATCCATTCCCAACCAAGTTTCTATCAAGATTAAGAGAAATGATACGATGTCGCTGTTGTTGCGGATACAATTGTAAATATCCAATCGCTATGGTTGTATTTCGGTTTGATGACTAAAAAATACTTAACATATCTCGTTTCTCTTCATTGGTGTACGACATTTTTCTATTACTAACAACAATTGAAGTGTTTGACCTTATTTAATCTTAAAATCCTTTTTTCGTCAATTAAAATATAATATTGAAAACTTTTGTCAACATGTTGTACATGGTTGAAATCAGGAAAAAAACTTTTTCTGATGGTGTCAAAATCCAATATGGCGACGATAAAAAATCAGGAAGTCGATGATGGTCGGAAAGAACCAAAATGTCATATAAAAATTTCGAGGACACCATTAGATAAAAGACCGAAAGTGGCTTTGAGAGTGTGTTTGCAGTTTTTCTCTGCAAGATCGAATAAAGGAACTAGAAGTAAAAGAAGAAAATTACCTTTTCTAATTTTTTTTCATCTCGAACGTTATCTGTCATAGGTCCATTTTCTCCTCGGGTTCATAACAAACACAAAATTTAACAACTCTGTCAAATTTAAATCTACCCTCTATCTCAAATTGTAAGCGAGAATCCCATAGTGAGGATTTAAATTGAATCAGCCTATTAAAAACTTTGTATACCTCCGATTAAGCGTGGGTATTTCTACGTCTTAAGGTTTTCCAAACTTCATTGTGTGATACCCTGTCAAGTGCCTTTTCTCAGTCTAAGTCTAAGAACACCAAGAAAACAGTTGAGTTTTTCATTTTTATTTTTTCATCTCTTTTATTGTGAAGACATGCTCTATATATGTCGATATGACAATACAACAATAAAGAATAGTCTCATGAACTTAATGTTCATAGTATTAGCCATTTACTCAAGCTTTACCACCTAACAATCCGAAAGGACGAATAGGTGAGACAAACACAAATGACACTAAAGTATCGACACACTCCGCACCGCACAAGTTATTATTAGATTAATCCTGAACAACTGTTTCCAGCATTCATGGATCCTCATTATCTACTGTACGACCGAATGATGTGAGAAAAAATTTGTAAGCACGCCTGTTCTATTCTTACTCTCGAGAAGGTGCAGCAATAAATCAATAAGACATGAGCAAGACACAGTGGGCCCTCTCATTGTCAAAAATGAAATAATCAGCTTTTAATCCACAGAAATATAGTTTCTGAGTAACTCACTGTGCACACACGACCATTAGAATGATTGCACATTTAAGTCCGTACTCACATAATTATTCATTATTCTCTTTACGAATGTGCTTAAAGAAGGCTGTTAAATATAAAATTTCAAGTGCAAGCGAACTGATTACTATGGAATTTGAAAAAGCAGGTATGGTTCTTCTATTGATTATTAAAATGATGGTTTGTATTGCTGAAAGCTTCGTTGGATATGGTTTCAAACTAACCGTTGCGCAAAATTGCTTTAAATTTTTCATATCTCAACTTCAAATTGAGATTTAAAACAAATACTTTATTATACTTTGAGTTTTTCATTTTAAATTAGAGTTTCTTTTATGTACTTTTAATCTATGTATGTCTCAACCATCGCAGACCACCGCAACAATATACTTTTGTTTTATGTATAGATGATATCACAACGATGAAAAATTGCGTCTTATTTGAAGTGTGGTTTAAATGCTCTGTTTCTGAGAAAGTCCAATGCATTAAAGACTTTATTAGTGTTTATTATCATTTAGATGACTGTCCCAGTTTCATAAATGGAGAAATTCAGAAGATGGCGCAATTCTTCTGCCTAAAAATGAACGACAAATGGTGGACTTGCGGTTCCAAATCTCGCTTTCTTAAGCGACAGGAATCATAGCTGAACAATTCTCTTTTGATACCTAAAAAAATAGCCTCCTATTTGTTAAAGCAAAACGAAGGGGCGTCTCAACCTGAGACTAACCGAGGAAGCCCTTTGAAAGAATTTGCTGTGTTCCGAGCGAGCAAAGAAACAACAGGTGCATTCTAACTGTTCTGATGAGTCCCTATCTTCAAATACTCTCAGTCCTGAAGAAACCCTTAGTTTATTTATTGATTTAGACCAAAAAAAAAGGAAATACAAGATCAGTTATGAATAATCTCAATAATAACACTTTTCCATCATATAAAAGAATTGTCCAAGCAAAAAACTCTTTTACTGAAGAATTTACGGATTACTGAGTCTTCGGCTGATGTTTATCTGCAGGATCTTTTAAATACAACTTCAAGAATTTTTAGTACATAGTTGTGACATTATTTCATCTTTCTCAATTCCAATAGGTCAACTTTCAGAGGAAGCACTAAAAGCACGACATAAAGAAATTAGATATAATCGACGGCACCATACTGGAAAAAATTTGCGAAAAAATAATATGAAAGGTTTAATTAATTTTTTTTATTGGTATCTTCTGATTCTTATACCCATAAGAAGCTTAAGACAAACTTCCACGAAATCTCAGTCAATTATTGATGACAAAATGAAAAAAATATATTATAGTCGGTGTCCCGATATTCCATCACAGGACATTTCATCACGCGACATCTCACCACGGACATTTTATCACGGCGACAATTCATCACTGTGACATTTCATCACGCAGCATCTCATCACTTCGCCAATCCACCATACACAATTTCATCACACTAATTAGTGAGATTGTTTAATAGGTTTTTATTGTTTATAAAATAACACAATTATGTGTTCTTTCACTGGAAGAAGTTGAGGATACATCTTTAGAAGTATCAGAGACGTTGCCAGATAACCTCAAGGATGATAAAGAATTAATCGCTTATTGTAAAATTACATTTACTCCTGGTCGCCGGTCATGTAAATGAAGGAGAAAAGTTGTGTTTCCAATGTAAATGTGGTATCAGCGGGATGTTGCTACTGAAGAGATTGCTTGAACCATAAATTGCGTTGTAGGATGGCATAATGGCTTGCAGTCAGTCTTTTAATGTGCACATCCTACAATGTGAACTTTCTTTGACGGCCTGGTGAAAGAAACCAAATTAACACACGCAACGTATATCTGGACAACGCGTTCCAATGAAGAGTAGGTACACACCTTTAAAACTATTACGAAACACGAAATAGACTCACTTTCCTTAGAGCGCCATATTTGTTTTAATTTGTTTAATATATTACATTTTGTATATTTAATATAATCAAGATATTTCATAAACATTAAAAACGATCTTACTAATTACTGTGATGAGATTGTGTGTGATGGGTTGGCGAAGTGATGAGATATCATGTGTTGAAGTGTAACAGTGATGAGTCGCCGTGTCCGTGACGAGATGTCGCGTGATGAAATGTCGTGTGATGGGGTGCCGTGAAACCATTATAGTCGAGTCTAACAGTGATTCCTTAGAAGACGGTGTTACTGAAACAATAAATTTTGCAGAATTTGGTGGGTGAAAATTTCCTTTATGTCACGGAGATTTTGGAGTGATATGTATATATATTCCTGACCTACTCTACGGATGTTAATGGAATATATAATTGCTTTACTGTATATTTTTAGTTTAATTGCCTTTGATAGTAAAACTATACTTGCATAATTTTATTATTTATTTTATTTCGCAATATTTTCACTCTTATAAAATAAAAATATTATAAACAAACATAGCACACAATAAAATTTAAAAAAATAAAAATTTAATCTACAAAATACAAATTTACTTTATTCAAAATAGATGTCAAAATGTAGACCTTTAAACCAACTATCGACTAAAAAAAATTGGTAAAATTGGACGAACAGTTTGAAAAATATGAATTTCGCCATTTCATCCATATAAAGGTGCCACTGTGGCAGCGGTCCGTTCTCTTTATTCATCAAATTTATGTTCATTTTCATGTAAATAGTTTCGTAAGCGTATAATTCCCGCGGCGAAGTTAAGTTCTTAATCAATTTTAGGTTTTCTAATTTAATATTATGCCCGGTTTCGTTTATGTGTTGTGCTGTACTTGACAATTCAATCTCTCCGTATCTGTAACACCTGATGTGCTCTTTAAATCGGATGCCTATCGCTCGTTTCGTTTGTCCAATGTGGACTTCATCACAGTCACTACATGCAATTTTATAAATTCCCAACTTTTGCTTCATGTCCGGTCGCCCAGGGTCGATCGGGTGACTGACACAGAAACAACACACAGGTAAACCACTTGGGAAAAAGGGATATACCCACACAGTTTAAGGAAACAAGGGGAACAAAGTCTAAACGTGTAACCTAATTTTTAGCAGGAAATTATGCAACTGCATAAATACATCAACGTTCTCCATAGATACCACATGATTGATGTTAAAAGGTGCATACACTCTTAATCTTATCATATCCTTTTACAGATTGTCGTTAAGCTCTCTGGTTTTGTTACACATACTCAACGTTTATAGTAGTATGTACACATATTATATTACTGTATACTTTTAGTGAGGACGTCAGCTTAAAGAGTAGTCATTGTTCTAGACTTTGTCACACTTAATTCAATATTTATATAGTCCTTTATAGTTCAGTTATTTTCCTTCTGCCATAACTGGTATATTACACTCTTGCGACTTTGTAATTATAAAGTTTCTTATCATTTTTAAGTCAATTAATTCTTTAGAAATATAGAAATTTTTTTATTTTTAATCAGTAGCATAGCTGCGTGTGTAGGTCTTTAAACTTTAAGAATGTTATCTGCTGCTTGTGTGTGCAATAAATGTTAGTATTAGTTCCCATGCTATAAACTTAAGCGATCGATTACTTGATTAAAACCTTAACCTCCACCAAAGTTATACGATATAAAGGAACATATAAAAATACTGTTACTTTGAAGCAGGCGGCGCGCATTGGTAGTAACAACCACGAAACCGTTGCGGTTAATTTCAAGACAACCTCGACGTCCGTGAATAAATCACTTTAGTGTATCGCTCGCAACGGAAAAGAAGAAACGGCTATCGCTACAGAGTTTCATTCGTAATTTAATTTTTATGGAGCGTCTTTACTACGAATTCGTATTTTATTGGCGTTTTTATTGCGCCGATGTAAAGTGTACGTTGCCTATATATGTAAACCGATAAAAAAGAACTAGTTAACAAAGGTTTTATTGGTTGTTTAATCTCGTGACATAGTAACATTTAGGGATCCCATAGGAGTGAAATTTTTATGGCGAGAAGGAAATTGAGTTGAGCTACATTTTATATGAATGTGCCGCGCCGGTCAACAACGGTGTCATTTGGACACATAATGCATATGACAGTTTGTCGGTTTCTAAAGTAAATGGTCGGCATCGATGAGTTTATTTCAAGATAATAACGTCCTACCTAATATTATTGTAGAACGAAAAATCACCGAATGTTACCACTTTTATCAACTTTCTCACAGATAAAATTTAAAACAGGAAGATACGAGGCAGGCACAATAAATTCTCGGCCTGACAGATTCGAGCGTGTTCAAAATCGCGTGTTCCACATCCGTTGTGTCATAGTTGCACATGTGCGAGGCCTACACTATATATATTACGGCTCGAAGAGTAGTAGTTTCTAGTAGCCAGCCAGACAACGTCACTAGTGCATGAAAATGTCTCAGCTAACGAAAATTGCGTACCGCGCGCTCATTAAATTTTTAACAAAAGAAGGGCATACGCCTAATCACATTAAGCAGCGTTTAGATGATGTTTATGGTGATTTATCTCTTTTATATTCCACTGTAAAAAAGTGGGCAAAATGTTTCCGTTTGGGGCAAGAATCTCTTGAAGATGATGAACGTCCCGGTCGGCCAATTGAACTGATAATGCCTCAAAACATTTCAATTATTAAAGAAATGGTATTAGCAGATCGCCGTTTAAAAGTGAACGAATTAGCAGTAATGCCTAGTATTTCCGAAACAAGAATTCGCCGAATTCTCCATAACTATTTGGATATGAATAAGATTAGTGCAAAATAGGTACCGCATCTTCTTTCTTTTCTCCAAAGTGAACGTTGGGTCGAATATGCGCCCTCGTTTTTAAACATGTGTGGAGACAACCCGAAATCGATTTTGGAGTCCATTGTCACGGGAGGTGAAACAATGATTATTATTTATTTTCTTATTTAAAGAAAGACCTTAGGGGATGTCATTTTAAGGACGATAGTGAGTTACAAGCAGCTGTAATACAAAATGTTGAGGGAAAAACTTTAGATTATTTTGTACATGGGTATAAAATTGTTAATTGATCTTTGTAATAAATGTATTGAAATTAGGGGAGATTATATTAAAAAATAAAAATTGTTATATATATATACTAAGTTTATTTTTTCTATATTAGGCCGAGAATTTATGGCGTCTACCTCGTACTTGCTTTCATTTCTTTATGTGACACTTACCAATTTAAATCGGATTATGATCTCGAACAGCAGGAACATGCGTGCGTCACTCTAAAAAAACAGGTGAATTTGACCCAACTAGAAGCGAAAAATTCATCCAAATTATGAAGAAACTTCATCTCTTGTGAGAGAGCACAGAAAGTGAGGTAACTTTATCTAAAGCATCCGAATCTAGGGTAAAATTCACCCAAATGTTGCGCAATTCGTAGAAACATGGAACACTCTAGGCATGCGCATGGCGTGGTTACTGTACATCATCACCATTCGTGACCGCCATTGTATAATAATCTGGCATTTTTACTGATGATAAACAAATTGCAAAATGCATAAACTTTAATTCAAAAGATAAGTAAAGAAGCTGTGAGTTAATAATCAACCAATCAGCAAGTGAGTGATCGTAGGCATGAGTAATAAGTAACCTGGGCAAATATGCGGTAACAGCCAGAGGCGTGGCTAGCGCATAAAAGTTTACACATAAAATAGAATAGAAATAAATTATAAAACGTGCTGAAGCACTTACCGTTCTAAAAGTCTTCCGTGAAATCACAAACTGGGTAACATCTCTTAAATATTTGAGTCATTAGATATGTTTCCCCAGTTGTTTCAGTCAAGTGAGTACGACGTGTGGAATAAATGTTTTTAATGCCGAAAACGACCGTTCGACATCTAGCGATGTTATATTTGCATATTTAAAATAATCTTTGAAACAACTTAATGCATCTTCACACGCACCTTCACAAATTTGTCTTAATATAAGAAAATCGGAGTCTTTCTCTAAAACACTTTCAAATTTTCGTGTTACACATCAATTTGTTTCGCCTTCTACAGCGCATAACTGTACGTGAACATCATTCACAATTCGAACAGAATCCACTAGCGACATCGAAAGATTTTGTAATTTTTCTATTCCTTCCGCTAGTCCCAAGTAATTGTTGTGAATAGTTTGTAAATCTCTTTTAACCTGACTATCTTGAAATATTTCCGGGCTTTTCTTGATTGCGGCAGTTTCTGTCGGATTGAATTTTAAAACTACCTTCTGTACTTGATCAAAATATTTGTTGTAGTAAAACGCAGCCTGCAGCTATGTTCTCCAACGTGTAACAATCGGCTGTGGTGGTTCAGGTAAATCAGGACACAGTTTGTGAAATAGTCGGGTACGTTTCGGGAACTTTAGAAACACTGCCTTTGTACTAGCAATCAATGCATTTACTAGAGGAAAACATGTAGAAATCGTTTGTGCCGCAAGATTTAGAGTATGGATTTTACACGTTACATGTAAGAAGTTACCACTGTGTTCTTTAAGAGATCGGCCCAAAGAACGCATGTCTGCGGCACCATCACTCATAAAAATTAAAAGTTGTTTAATTGAAACTTCAAATTTGTTCAATGAGTTCAACACCACCTTTAAAATCTCATCGGCAGTACAATTTATAACTCTTTTGGAAGCAAGTAAGAAGGAGGATGACGGTCGATGTGGTTTCATTGTACGTACCATTACATTAACCACATAATGTTTTTGACGATCTGTTGTTTCGTCCACACACAATCACAGTTTTTTATCTTTCAATTCCGTTTTCATTCTTTTTTTCTATATGTTCACGAGCAAATGGCACTACATTTCGCATCGATGTCCGACTAGGTAATTTACAGTCCGCATATTTATTCCAGAAGGAGACAAATGCTTCTTTGTCTAGTAAACGAAACAATAGATTACATAAAATAAGAGTATCACATAAATCAAATGTAAATTTTTCTTGGTCTCGTATGTCACTTTTTGCAAAAGAATGCTGTTTGCTTTCGATGTGACGTTGACAATGGCTTCTGGACCAACACATTAAAGGGATTTTACAAACTAGGCATTGAATTTTAGCGCCATCAAAAATTAAGTCCGGCATGTCCACTATAAAGTTTTTAACTGTGTCTGCCATTGGTCGTTTTCGCGACGTACCTAACTGCGACATATTTAAAGCCAACATAGGCGTACAATTACGAAATAAGTTGCGATAGCCTACATATACACAGAA
This sequence comes from Dynastes maya, assembly GCA_029619315.2. Taxonomy (NCBI): domain Eukaryota; kingdom Metazoa; phylum Arthropoda; class Insecta; order Coleoptera; family Scarabaeidae; genus Dynastes; species Dynastes maya. Next base: position 50,904,037 of record JAROYE020000003.1, on the reverse strand, counting down.
CTACACGCATACAGCATTGATTTAGTACTGACGCTGTGAACGCGTGAAATAAATAATCGCCGACTCCCGTACCACATATCTACTACACTGACTGTTACCGCTGTTTGCCCAGACTAGTAATAAGTTATGATACTTCAAAATTGATGAAATTACTCAAGTTGGTATTTATAGTATGTAAATTAGAAGAAATACAGATGGTGTTTCAATACCAGGAAAATTTATATAGAAGCTAGCATGCAAATAAGTATCATATCATTTGGATTATTTCTAAAGTAATCTAGTACTGTTTAACAGTCTTTTCGAATCATCCGACATTATTATAGCTATTAAACCCAGTTCATATGGTTCGAACAACGTGTACACACAAATGTTGTTGATTTGTCTGGTGTTACTTTCGCGTATAATTTTTATTGTAAATTATCGTTTGCAAAATGATGCTATTCGATATCAATACTAAGATACAAGAAAATTGCTTTCAGTATTATATTTTTCCAACACGGCAAAACCTGAGAAAAGCTACTATAGGCCAAGAAAGGTTTCTGTTCAATACGATTATTAGCAAACGTCTTTTTTATTGTGAAAACATGAAAACCGTACACAGGCTCCTATTACGTGCAGTTCAGAAGAGGTTCGAGCTAGTTCGTGTACTCGTATTCACGCACATTAACGAGCTCTACACGGAAGAAATGTTATAAAGAATCAAACAATCGTATGTAGAACAATTTACTGCAATTTGTTCGAGAGTATAGGACTGGCTACAACTTGCGCAAATCCCTACTACTCGATTGTGGCTTACGGATTGTATTTCTATTAAATACATTATTGTTGTAAAAATTTAGTCAATGATCTGTTATAAAGGTTGATATAATAGTGTACAAGTTTTAGTTACACACATTGTACAAAAAGCAACAATATTGTTCTAAAGGTTGTATTGCGTTATACTATAAGTATGCAGTGTTCTTATAATTATAATGGTTGATAGGAACAAGTAAAACGCAATGACAATAAAAAGAGACTTAAGGGAAACAACTATCCTAAAGAATTTCTTGAACTAATTGCAGAAAAACGTAAAGCAGATCACCTCGAAATAAAACCATATTAAATAACCTCACCACACTACTAAAAGAGGAAATCAAACAGCTTAAAAATGACTCCATAAGTGAATTCCTGAAAGAATTAACCAATGATGCCAGTACGGAATATTCTCTTTGGAAGACCACGAAAAATCTGAAAAGACCTATCGTGCAGATTCCACCCGCCAGAAAAACGGATGGTGGCTGGGCTAGAAATAATGAGGAAAAAGCTGCAAGATTTGCAGAACATCTAGAAAGTATCTTCCAACCAAATGAGAAGCAAGATAACGAAATCCTGGCTGACATTGAACACCAAGAAACAGAAGAAATTCCTTTAACTTCACCAAATGAAGTGAAAAAGGAAATCAAGGACAACATCAACCCAAGAAAAGCTTGGATTTGATTTAATCACTGGACAAATCCTAAAGGAACTACCAAGAAAAGCTTTGGTGAAACTAACAAATTTGATAAATGCAGCTTTTCTCTTGAAATACGTTCCTCAAATGTGGAAGGTGGCTGAAGAGATTATGATACCTAAACCAGGTAAATCGCCCCATGAATCAGCCTCATACCGACCAATATCGCAACTCCCGGTTATGTCTAAGCTCTTTGAAAAAGTTATCCTCAGAAGAATTAAACCTATTATCGAAAGGAAAAACCTTATCCCGGATCATCAGTTTGGATTTAGAAATAAGCACTCCACAATTGACCAGGTGCACCGAACAACTAATATAATTGAAGGAGCATTAGAAGAAAAAAAAGTTTGTTCGGCAATATTTCTGGACGTTGCCCAAGCGTTTGACAAAGTTTGGCACGAAGGACTGAATTACAAGCTTAAAAGAATCCTCACTGACCAATACACAAAAATACTCCAATCATACATATCTGACAGATACTTTAGGATTAAACAAGAAGATGCCTTTTCAGAATTGAAGAAAATACAAGCCGGCGTGCCACAGTGTAGTGTACTAGGGCCTGTCCTTTACCTTCTGTACACTAGTGATGTGCCAACACTCGAACAAAATACTATTGCCACATTTGCCGATGACACCGCAATACTGGCTCTAGGCAAGGATAATATAGAATCAACAAATAAACTGCAAACGGCCATTACCCAAATTCAACGCTGGACAACGAAATGGCGAATCAAATTAAATGAAACCAAATCAGTACATATTAACTTCACTAACAAGAAAATCGTGTACAGGCCAGTCTATATACACCAACAAGTTGTCCCCTATGAGAACACAGCCAAATATCTCGGCATGACTCTAGACGCCAAACTTAGGTAGAAGCCACATGTAAAGAGAAAACAAGAAGAGCTGAAACTCAAGTACAGAAAAATGTCTTGGTTAATGGGACGTTGCTCTGCCCTTTCAATATATAGTAAGCTCTTGCTTTACCAAGAAGTCCTTAAACCAGTGTGGACTTATGGTATCCAACTCTGGGGTTGTACCAGCCAATGCAATAGAAACATCATCCAACGCTTTCAGACTAAAGTACTCCGGGGCATCGTCAATGCACCATGGTACGTACGTAATGACAGTCTACATAAGTACTTAAAAGTAGAGACTGTCGACAATGTAATCAAGCAATTTGCTCAAGAGCATGAACAACGACTTCATCAGCATATCAACGTTGAGGCCCTCCAGCTCCTGGAAAATGATGGCTTGGTTAGAAGATTGAAGCGAACAAAACCATTTGAACTAGTGCAGTGACAATGACCTTAAAAGAACACAGGAACAAAGTGACTCCACTATACCAGAACCTGAGTGACTATCGTAGGATAAGTACTTAGTTTAAGAACCGTAGTAACTTAAGTTAAAAATAAATAGCTCATTAGTTGTTAACTAGATTGCATCACCGACTGGGTGGCAAAAAAAAATGTATTTGTACCTCCAACAGCTTCCCATTCTACAGACAGCATTGGTCAGCCACGAGAATGTTACTAACACCTGAACTGTTTTGCAGGTATGTGAAGTATCATCCCTCCAAACATTCAGCAAATTTGGAGTAAAAAAATAAACTACGGAAGACATCCCGAAAGAATTCTGAACCCGATGAAAATGAAATGACTATATGAAACCAGATGATTTATTAGAAAAAAGATAAGTTTTCGTTGCAACATCTATGGGTGAACAATAAATACTATCTGGGTCTAATCCTAAGATAGGAAACACTTGGTTCATGCATTTAGTTAGGCTTCGATAATAAAAACGTCGGTACAGATAAGTGATGACTTATTTATAAACTCACTAATTTTGTTATTTATTTTGAAAAAATTAGGAAGTTTCATGTAAAAAAATTGTCACAATCTTGTCCTGCACGTCTTGATATAAAGATTGTTGGAAAAAATGATACATTTATGTGAAACGATACAATAGAAAACTTGACCATAATTTTGAAGCATTATCTGTGACAACATGTAATGATTAACAAAAATCTGCGGTCGGGCTACATAGTTGTATTAATGACTGCTACAATATTTTTCCTACAATATTGTAGTTAGTACATTCTATCAAGTGACTTTTTCTCCGTGTAATTCCTAGTTTCATCTCAAGCAAAACAGTTTCGAATTAGGATTGTGAATTTTTAGTATAAACCTATTTAGTTTTACGTTGGCTAAGTAGGTACTGACTGTGCCGGTAGTTCTAAGTACTTAATTAGTTCTCAGTGGTCACCGCGTGATTAACTTCGTATTACGTTTGATTAAAATTGTTAGAAAATGGTGCAGTTAAGCAAAATAGCGAGGCAAGTATATCGGATAATCAATCATAGGCTATGAAGTTTGCAATCGCTCAGGGTTATATGCATATTTGCGAGGTAATCATGTCTAATAACGTGTAATCTGTTATCAGGTTTTTGCCGATAATAGGATTTCTTGTTATTTAACTATAATTCAATAGACCTTGAGAAGTATACGTATAATTACACTGACTATATTGTATCTAATACATATGAATTCGTTATATCTACAATGCAGTTAACTAGAGACTGGAAGCTGTCCGTAGGTTTTTGAATTTTTGGCGGAATCTTCTAAGAATATCAAATTATGTATCTATAAAATAAAACAATTACGTAATAGATTAGTGTTAACAACACAATTCACTTTGCAAGTATTGTCATTGTTACCCTTACACCCCTATAAAATGCGATTGTGTTATCTCTATTTGAAAAAGGATCTCTCTTATCTGTTTATATGGCTCGATGATCCAGTGGCAGATTTTCTGGCGGATCCGGTATAATCTCCAGTCAGCATTTGCATGTTAAGAAATAGTTAACAAAGCATTGGACATTAACATACACCATTTACACACTAAAGGCTCCTATGTTTATGATAAGCTTATAAACCTCGTTAAGCCGTCACCGAAAATACAAAAAAATCATTGTATATCATCGTTATCGTGAAAAGTATCCTAAGTGTAATTTCAATAAAAATGATTATTTTATTTCAAAGCTTACATGAACTTATGGTAATGTCGAAACATAATTTATGTTAAAACTCGACATAAGAGATTTTTTCATGTCAACGGCGATATATATTTTAATAAGTAAAAGTATTAAGAACAATGTTTTTTAACATTGTAGACGCTTTTTGCTACAAATAATTTATAAATAATCTCACAGCTACAATTGTTGCATAGTTCACAAAGAACATTGCCAAGTATGGGTTAATACTGTTGGGTATCTTAATGCTTGGATAGGTCATAGTAACTTTAACGGAGCGGCAGGCTTCATCCCATCCTTTCCAGAAATTTCCATCTTGATCCATTTTGATCTTTTCACAAAACACGGACACAGGTAGTTGGATGGAGGGTTGTAGGCCGTGAACTGTCATATCTGATTCTTCGCCAATCTGGTCCTTCAGCCGCATTACGTAGATGTTTGCTTCAGAAATTAAAAATAATGCTCTGTTGCAGTCTAGTAGCAGGTTCAGCGTTATACTGGTCAGTTCAGTGGTGATGCTACTTGGTTGCCATCACTAAACCGGTTAATATTTGCGCCTTAAAGTCAGTTAAATAGTGCTCAGCTAGGGCTAGCGTCGAAATTTGTAGTGGAAAAACGATTTACCGGCTGTGATTCTTTCAGGTGAAGTTCCTTCAGGTATACTTCTGTTGCAGTCCTTTACTTCCACCCACGAAGATATACAAACAATCCTCATCGCTAGCAGTATATCATGTATCAGGAATTTGTAGGGGTCCTTGTAAGCGTTATCCTAGAATTGGCGGTATGCTTACCAGGTCTTACCACTTCGTTATTAATTATACCATTTGATAACAGTCGGAACTTGGTTGTTAACGGCACCCTCTACAACTAAATCAAGAAGCGCCAAGTAAAGTATAACTTCCATTGCCACAGTTGGTGTAGATCTTAATACACCTTTACGGCCGTATATAGCGCAGATCAGGCGCTGTCACCTTTTGTAATGTGTGGAGCCTCATAATGAGGATGTAAGGTTTTTGCGGGCCACATCAAAAGAAATTATTATTTCATACATAGGTTTTCCTTAAAATTCCATCTGAAAATCACTGCTTTTATATTAACTACTCATTAAAAAACGTTTCAAAATCGCCAATAAATTGGTAAAATTATACGTTGCTATCGACCTTTTTTTACTAAATCTTAATTTTTATATTTTCACAAGAAATTCTCAAAACAAAAAAAAATCAATATCGATTTGATGGTTACGCCGTTGACGAAAACTGCATGGAATCGACAATGATTTCGTAATCACTGAAGAACTTGCTTACTTGCGCAGCATGAAGAATCAAAGAACAGGTGAGCAGATATTTCAAAGACCAACCAAAATTACACATTTCATTTCCTAAGGAAAAATGTATAAGTTTGCTAACAAAATTGGAAATTACAAAGATGTAACTGACAATGCAGAGAGAACCATCTATAGTATAAGTTAAAAACGTACCAGCAATGTTTCAAATGGAACTTATTGACATGCAATCAAATACACTTCTCCAAGATGCGTACGAAAGTAATTGGCGACATTTTTTACAAACATTTGGAGTCAACTTTTGGTGAGTTTCGAAAACCTGCGCAGCAAGTTTTTGCTATGTATGGTTATACATATATCTTTGAGCATGCGTTTTCGAAGTTGAAGGCCGAAAAATTCAAAAAGATCTTCCTTGACTGATAATCACCTACATAAGCTTTTAAGAACATCAATTACAGCTTTTACTCCGGATATTCATCAACTTGCAGAAGCGAAGCAGCTTCAGCCATCACATTAAATCATCCTTGTTTTATTTGCATTGCATTTTTGATTTGTAGTCGCGGGCCATAAGATGGCCAGGCTTGGCGTAGATTCATATCATTACTCTGAGATTCGTCTCTCGAGCAGATATTGAAAATATTTTGTCTCCAACTTTATAATAATAATAACTTATTCTGTATTACTAAAATTCCTCCTACTTCATTATTTAAAAATACCGTTCAATCCATCTCATACACTATAATTCTTCAAAATACTAGTACATGTACATATATTGTACATATACATGCATAAATTCGACAAATTTTTGGTGATTTGCTGACATAAGAATAGAAGAAACACGCTTTTATTAAAATGGGGGTTTAAACTCTGGAGTAGTATAGTCACAATTCAGCTTCTACTTTACAGGGGCATTTTGGTGTTCTGTCTATACCGACAATTAAAATTCCTGCATTATTTCATTGTTAAATGCCAACCTTATTTATTGCGCTGGTTATTTTAGAAATCATACGCAAATAGTCAAATAGAAAGGATGCATCGACCTGGTGATACGCGGCGTTTTTGAGATGCCCGATCTCGTCGTTGACGAACTTTGTCTAGTTAATTGTGAATGCGTGTAACTATTTAAATGTGTTGTGACATGCAAGAGGGTTTGCAGGTATTTCTAGCCTATAGTCATGCAACGTTCATTTTCAAGTATTTAACTCGAACATCCCGTGTAATGTCAAGCATTTTTAGCATTTAGTCTAGTCATCGTGTGTGGATTTATCTTGCAGGTTTTGTTAACTTTATTCGCTTCAAGATGAACGTGTGGAACAAAAATGATAATAACTGTCTACGTGTGCTATATACTGGGCGTTACAAAGTTTTCACTAAAGCTTTAGGTATACGCAGAGAAACTTTTACTTGTATCAAGACTGTCCGCCTTAATTCAAGACAAATACTGTTTCAATTATCCGCAATGTAATAACTGCTTTAAATCAAAAGAAATATTTTCTTAGTGTTTCTTTCTCCGCTTAAGAGAAGTATATACTTGCAATGAATTACTTGATTCAAGAAAATCTTGCGGACAATTTGAAGAAAGCGATTCTTAGTACAAGTAAATGGCCATTATAACACAAAACAATATTTTCTTAAGGATAGTAAATAGTTTTCTTAATTCCAGAAAGCGTTTAGGTACTGTTCATAAATCAATAGTTTCAATTTCTTAAAATAGAGCATTTTTTACATAAAATTCTTGAAATGTATATTATTTATATGCATATTATCAATTGCACTTACCTTGTTTAAAACAGTACGACATATCTGTACATCATGTAGTAAATGATTCACATTGCTTGTGCTTTTGTGTGAAGGCTAAAAGTAGAGGTTATCTAAAGAATAATGTTCAAACAAAAGTGAACTTAATGTAGAAGTACACTTGAAAATAGTGCCTAGAAACAGTAACCAAGGTAATGCTAATAAATAGCTCCTGGTATTGATGAAATCATTACCGGCAAAAACAATATGAGAAGAAAAAAACATTAAAGCTTCTTGCTCCTGGCCGCATTGCTCTTACATCTCCCAGTTTATGCCACTAACTTCAAAAACAACAACTGAAATATCTCCTAGCACCACCTAGTTTCAGCCGTCCTAGATAATAGCGACGGAACCAGAATACAGATACCATACTTACCCATACAATGATATAACTTGTTGAAAGTTATATAATTGTATGGGTAAGTATGGTATCTGTATGTTTATGAAACATTGTGCGTTAAGTACAATGTTTCATAAACATTTTCAAAAGATACCGGTTAATGTAATATTTTTTTCTTTTTATTATTATTTACCACGTGTACTAATTTAACTATAGTTTTTCTAAAATATAATAAATAATAATAATAAAAAAAGGGATAAATAAACTTAAAATTATCTCATTCATGATTAAACTACATAAAAATAATTCCTATTTAATTACATTACTAAAGAAATAATTTAATTATACTGTAACCTATAAAAAAAAACTTTTTCATTAGTTCATTCACTTGCTCCTGATTTTAATTATTAAGGTATTTTTTGTAGCTGGCTTGTAGCTGAACTCATAATGTGTTTTTTGAACACGAAACTGATCGCCTAATTTCTCAATAGAACTTTGTGAAATCTGGACCATTTTTCCATTCCTATGTGTAGTATGAATTTTCTTAACGTAAAACTAAATGATTTACTTGGAAGAAACATTTTTCTGTCTTGGATTTTCTTGATTTTCTAACTATAACAAAATATTTATTTAATCCAAATAAAATTTCAAGAAAATTATTTTCTTATATTATACATTTTTATAGTCTTGAAATAAAAATATTTTTTTGAATAGAGACTGATTTTTGCAAGAAAATCAATTTTTTTGATGCAGGAAACCATTTCACTGCGTGTAACCGTGCTCTTCTGTAGTTCCTGAATAAAAGACGTAAGGAAAAAGAAAAACGGAGTTAAATTTAACACTTTTGCACACTTATTGTTCTCTGGCGATCACTCTATTTTTGAAGAGAATATGTGGAGGAATAAACTTCTTAACCACTAACGGTGTGGAAAAGTATCTAAATTACTTTGAAATTATGGAACATTTCCACTTTCTTTTAAGATAGCTATATCAATTTTTGAAATGTAAAAACATGTAAATTCATATCTTCTTAGACCCTGTTGTGCAGTACAAGTTACTTGTATTCAATCTGCTAAAACATAACTTAGTAAAGTTGAACCGTGTATACGATTGTGTTACGTACATATGTACCATCTTTTTCAAATTAAATGCAAATCGAGGCTTCACAAATTTTCAATTATTTATGTCACTGAAGCTACACGTAGGTACCGCAAAATTATGAAAGGCATCATGGACACAGTTCTGAGAGCAGTTACATTAGAAACTCTCCGTAACTCTCCAAGAATACTTGAGAGTGTATATTTGTAAAAGTTACTCTAAAATACACATGTTTTTAAATGTATCTCACAGTAACTATCGAAAGTAATTCTCGAGAATTACTCTCTAGTGGACAGCTACCTTTGGGCACCATTATTGTAATGAAAGATGACTAGAATAAGCCGTTACAAGACTGAACTAAACTGGGCACAATAAAACACTGAGTCATTACACGCAGCGAAATAAATTACGAGTACATGTGCCTTAATTTTTATTGATGTTTATACATATGGAAAGTGCTGCATCTAACAAAGAAAACGTTAGCTGTATGCATCGTAAAGAAAATAAACTGATTAATTCAACTCACTTTTACTGTTGGGGAGTGAGAGTATGAACTTGACATCCCGAAAGATGTTCATAGTCCTGCGAGGGTCAGTTACAGAAATGACAGGATGTGAATCATAGATTTCTTGACATTGAATTCGAATGCAGAAATTATGTAACACGTCAAGTTTTGGAGTAACTTTAGGTTAAAAAGTCAGAAAATTGCCTTTTTGGCCAAATTTATGAATTTATTATGAGGGACCGGATTTTGTTTTGCATTTCCGAAAACGGTAACATATAGTACTAATCTTCAGCTTTAAAATCCATTTTCGACTGCCGCTGTACGATATTTTTTACCTGATATATGCAAGTTTGAATTTATAATACTGGTCATGTGTATTGGATCTAACGAACCATTGCCACCAATCGTGTCGATTATAAATGTTGTGGTCAGCGACCAAAGTCGTTTTGCGGAATTATCAAGAAATGTTAGAAAAGTTTGTCTAAAAAGGTTCAAAACAGGACGTTAGGCTACGATGTTTAATGCTCACGAAATACTATAGATTGAAATTGATATATCTCGAGAAATAAAAGTCGGATCGAAACAAACAAAATGGATTTTGAAGGGGAAGAATAGTATTACATTATAGCATAAGCAGAAATGAGAGAAAGAAATCACTGTTCATATAACATAACCTTAAATATCACCGAAAACCGTCTTTTTTTTTGCACTTAATGGTTCGTTAGATCCCTGATACGTGTGGCCAGTATTATAAATTCAGATTTACATATCTCATGTAAGAGGAATCGTACAGCGGCAATCAAAAATGGATTGAATGGAAGCTGAAGACTACTACTATACGATACCGTTTTCGGAAATGTAAAGGAATAAATAGATTCATAAATTTGGCCAAAGTGGTCACTTTTTGACCATTTAACTTGAAGTTACTCCATAACCTGACATGCTAGATAATTTCCACGGCCGGATTCGTTTTCAGCATAAAAAATTTTACAATATCCATCCCCTGTCATTTCTGTAACTGATAAAACCTCAAATTTCGCAGGTCTGCGATGATAAATAAAAGGGTAGAATATTGATCCCTTTTGTAAGTATAGGATTCTTTATGAACAGACTAAGATTGCAATTTATTTTCTAGAAAAGGTGTAGTTTGCTCAGGATAAAATTTATTTATTAATTTTTTGCCTTTGAAGGTTAGTTTTGTCGCAGAATTCTCTTACAAATAACATCTTTAACTTGGTGCATTCAGAATAGCCAAAAATATTTAAATGAAAAGTTATAACATAAATAGTATGTTTGCTTCACATTCAAGGAAAATTTTAATTCCAACATTTCTTGATCAGAAAGCATACTAATTTAGAACTAATTGAAGTTTTAGTGGAAATTCTGAAATGTCTTGCACAGTCACAATTAAAGCATTGTCAACGATAACTTCTATAACATTGCATATTTCTGAAATATGTTGTAATGGTAAAAACAAGGTTATTATAATCGGTATGATTAGTAGCCACCCACATGTACCGAAGTACGTTCGGATAACGGCGGTGCTTGCCTTAGGAAAAATACCAGATGTTTTTGATAAAAAATATATAGATGTAAAATCTTCTGTTAGTGTGGAAAATAGTCCCAGGCACAAATACTCGATGTCAACTCCCAAAATTGAGTATCTAGACGAAGACAGCGACAATGTGGTCACCATGATATTTACTGCAAGTCCAAAAATTCACAAAGAAAGTTCTACGAAGAACAAATTGCAAAATACGAATATAAATAATAGTCCCATCAAAAATAGACCTCTAGAATCAGTGCCTTTAATAAAATCCGTTATTAAAACCGAAAATATTGAAAATAATCAGGTAATTAAAAAGGGAATAGAATCAAAAGATGAAAATGAATCATTTACTGTGAAAAATAAACATTCCATCTTAAATATTAGTGCTAGTAAGCCTGAAAATTCTAACCAATCGAAATTTTTGAAGTATGTCATTGAAAATATTATTCAAATCAAGGAGTCTGATGTTGATATACAAAACAGGAAAAAGGAAGATGATTTAACCCCAAAGATAATTCAAGTAAATATTGCAGAATCTATTGTTGGAAAAGAAAATGTCAAAATACTCATGTAAACTCAAACAACTGTCTTTAATCGGGGAAATGATTTTTGTACAACACACAAAACAACCAATTCAAATGATTTGAACTTACATCAAATCCTCAGTCCCCAAAATCTAAAACAGGAACATGCAGATGACCAAGGAAGTCTAGAAGAAAATCCCGAAAAGGATTTCAAACCGGAAGACTTCCCAAACAAGAAATCTTTGAATTTAAACCTGGATAAGCTTCCAAAGCTTATTAGGGTCGACCAAATTGTTTTTGAAAGAATTGGCAGTAAAGAGAAAATGATTCAAAAGCCAGAGTTAAAGAGAGAGATCCCGAAAATATGTGAGAATCGAAATAGGATAGTTGGAATCAGAGGAATCGATTTTGAAACGATGCAAGGTCCAAATAAACGTTTTGATAAGGAAAAGACGATCAAAAGCATAACAACCTCCTCAGTAGAGGATGAAACGTTAAATAAAATTACATCAGTAAGTAGAGATAAACAAAGTATTATAGGAAATGGTCAGAAGATGGTCAAAAACAAAGAAGATCTATTGGAAGAGCCAAAAGTAACCAAAACCAATCGTCTAATGTGAAAATATCAATATAGATATTCCAAACTGTTCTAAAACGGAAATACAAGACCAAAATAGCACCCCAGAAGCTGGGAAATCAAAGTAAATCCAGATGAATCTAAGCATTCCAAAAACAAATTGAGTCCTTCCCAAGGCACAACTGACAATTTAAAATCAACATCGAAGACCAAAGCCCAATTAAAATCTTTCCAAGATGCCAAAGAGCGACATAATTTGTCGCCTGTGATTTCTAACCTTACCAAACTAACTGCTTTACTAACTTACTACAAAAAGGGTATTGAAAATGCATAGATAACGCTAATTTGAAAAAACTCGAAGAGTTTGTCAACAGATTATCACCCAATTTGAAAAATCTACCCAATCTACCGGAAGTAAGTCCACAAAACGAGTATGAAGTCTCCAAAGACGATAAGGAGTATCGTAAATTGATGCTACACCTCAAGAAGAAGTCCCTGAATGAGAAGAAGCGGAAGAAAAGATTCAGGAATCTTTATACAGAAAATGACGACGCCAAACATTATGATGTTGCAGCAGGTTATAGAGCCGAGTTCTCTCTTTTCGGTCTTCTCACTATTCCGGGGATTTTAATCAGCAAATATATCTCCAGCCAACGATGATCCCGGAGAAGCGAGAGAATAACTACTTTTCGTCCAATATTCTTTCATTTTATTTGCCATAAAATAATATTTTGTCAGATGAGATACGGCTATTGAACACGTTAAGGTAAGCAGAGGGACAGTAAGACAATCGGGGATTTTAGTGGTAGCTGTTGTAAAATATAGACGTGTTTAGACGAGTTGTAATTATCTTTTAATTTTATATTTCATTGCAATATCTCAAATTTGGATATTTCGATTAAGTCGAAATATTTGACTATTCAAAATTCAAAATTAATTTCAAGCATATTTAGATTCATATTTAGGCCTTGAAATAACCTTTTCCACTAATTTTAAATATTTAAAGAGTAATAGTGCGGATTATCAAAATACCAGAATTCGAATAATCATTGCAAATAATTCAAATTCTATAAATATTAACACTGCAATGCACCGGTGAGGCCTCACACACCCTGGAGCGCATTTGATCCTATACTAATTTTGTTTCACTCGTTCACTGGGGGGTTAAGTGAATTTTGATAATTATTGAGTATTCAAGTTATAATAACTTAAATTAATAATATTTAATGCAAATGCCCGCACATCACTCCAATATCCCACCACAATACGAGGATGGTATGATAAATACCTGTGATAAGGAACACAACACAGTTGTTTTGCATTTAGTACATTTATTTCTAGATATAATCGCCTTGTAGCTTTATATGCTTAGTCCAGCGATGTTCCATCTCCTTAAAGCCATCCAAATAATAGGATTTGTCAAACTACGAAATAAGTCTTTGCTTTGGCAATGACCTCTTCATTTGACGTGAACCGCTTCCCGCAAAGCCATTTTTTCAAGCCTGTACTGTAAAAGAAAAAAGTTACAGGGGGCCAAATCTGGCGAATATGGTGGATGGGACACCAATTCGTACCGTAACTGGCGTAGTGTTGCTATCGCAATTGCCGATGAGTGGGTCGGAGCGCTATCAGAATGGTAGAGAATTTTTTTCTTCGCATTTTTCTTTTTAGTTCAGCGTCGAGTCGGTCCAATTAATCAGCATAGTACTGTCCCATCACTGTCCTTCCCTCCTCTAAATAATCAATTAATATTGTGCCTTGTGAATCCCAAAAAATCGTCGCTATAACTTTTCCGATTGATTGAATCGTCTTAGCATTCTTTGGTGCACGTTCGAAGGGAAAAACCAGGTTTCTGGCGTGTAGTGATGTGTCCATGACTCATTTACAGTCACATAACGCCGCAGCAACTCACTCGTATTGCGCTTAAACATATCCAAACATTGCTTTGAAATTATCACGCGATTCCGTTTTTGATCAATCGTCAGCAGACCCATTTCGCCCATAATTTCGTCTTACTCAATTTTTGTGAAGGATGTTTTGCACACGCTCAATTGAGATGTTTATCACGTTAGCAATCTCTCTAATCTTCACCTAGCGGTTTGTTAACACGATAACAGAACTTTATTGATCATATCGTCCGTAATTACCTTAGTGGGACGACCAGGCCGCTCCTCATCAAAGACGGATGTTCGGCCACGCTTAAATTCATAAAACCAGTATGTGATGGTAGTCATCGAAGATGCGTGATTCCTATAAACTACATCCAACTTGTTTTTGACTTCTGCACACGTTTTTCCATGCAAAAAAAATAAATCAAGTCACTGACCGGTATTGTTCTCTTTCCATGATTCTCGAATACATAAACTCGCTCACTTTCAACAGCTCTAAAAACAACACTACTCGATGAATCTCTCCGAAATTGGTAATGCATATTTTGACACAAAGCACCATCTGTTTCCAAACCCAGGCACTTCTCATACCGTCCTCCGATATCATCACTAGGAAAATTCCAGTTATAACATACATATGAATGCATGCAGCACATTAACTATTTAAAATGATTTTCAGAAGGATGCAAATAATGTCGCTGTCAATTTATACGGTAATATCTTAGTTAGCTGAGATTCTGCAAGAGAATGAAATATTTTTAATTAATTTTCAATTACACTTAACAGTTACTATAACTTCCCAGTATCCTTATTAAATTTATAGCGATTGCCCATGGTTACTTATTTTCGTTTAATTTTCAAATAGATATTTTTTTTTAATTGCATACATTAAATACATCTCAGAGATAATGCAGCCCGCGTAGATTAATTCACCATATTGCTTGTTAACGGAAATCGAAATTCTTTACAAAACAACGCCGTCCTTGGAATAATACAAAATTGCTCGTATTTCAGCGATGTGTGATAGAAAAGGATGGTCGAAATTGCGTTGTTCATGAAATTACTCGAACATTTACAACTACAAGGCGCATTAAATTTATTCGATAAGAATCAGATGATTGCCAGAAATAATTTTAAGAGGTGGCTTATCAGTATTTGCTACATGGATTTTGCACCAATATCTTTATCATTTCTTTTAATTTTTGCGACGATTGTCTGAAATTGATCTTGAAATACATGTTTAATTAAGTTTAAAATAGACATACGAGGTGTATTCAAGTTATAACACCTCCGATTTTTTTTCTCACTAACTAATCACACGAAAACTACGAAACTGGTGTTACTTTTCGACGTAATCTCCTTGCAGCCGTACACATTTTTCACAACGTCGATGCCATGATTCCATGGCCGCTGCGAACGCTTCTCTAGGAGTCTGTTTTGACCACTGGAAAATCGCTTATGTAATAGCGGCACGGCTGGTGAATGTGCGGCCACGGAGAGTGTCTTTCGTCGTTGGAAACAGCTAAAAGTCGCTAAGGGCCAGGTCAGATGAGTAGGTAGCATGAGAAATCACTTCAAAGTTGCTTGCACGAAGAAACTGCTGCGCCACGTTCGCTCGATGCGCTGGTGCGCTGTCTTGGTGAAAGAGCACACGTGCAGCCTTTTCCGGTCGTTTTTCATGCAATGCAGGAAGGAGCTTCTTCTTCAAAACATCTTTGTAGGATGGACCTGTCACCGTAGTGCCCTTTGGAACGCAATGAGTAAGGATTACGCGATCGCTGTCCCAGAACACTGCCACCATAATTTTTTCAGCACTGGCGCTTACCCGAAATTTTTTTGGTGGCGGTGAATCTGTGCGCTTCCATTGAACAGACTGGCACTTCGCTTTAGGATTGAAAAACAGCATCCATGTCTCATCCATTGTCACAATCGATGAAAAGAAAGTCTCATTCATGCCGTCATCACGCATCAATATTGCCTGGCAATATGCCACGTGCGCACTCTTGTGGTCGTCTGTCAGCATTCATAGCACCCACCTAGAGGACAATTTTCGCATTTTCAGATCGACATGCGGGATTGTGTGCGCAAATCCCACGGAAATGCCAACTTTGGAGGCGATCTGTTCCACACCATTTGAAGTATCAAAAACTGTTCTCACTCTCGCCGCTGCCGCTAAAGGTTCTGTGTGCCGTATAGTGCTGCCATCAACAACAAAGTTAACAATGTAGCCTGCATAAACCTACACACTTAAAGAACTTTATTAACAATAAATCTAACAATGAAATAATAGGTGCAAATTTAACAATACACAACACTTCTAGTTATATGTATCTAGTATATACATAAACAGGTATACTATCACGACCGTTGTCTCTCAAGGAAAATTATCTTCAACCTATGCTACAATGCTTTGCTCGATATTAACTCTTGTTCTTAGCACGGGGATCATCAACGACGAGTTCTAGAATGATGCACAGCGGTATCAGAAGTCTCGCTCAAAAATATCTAGTCGACGTCTTGAAATACTTATTAATTATCGATATGGAAGATGTACATTATGTGCTTTATATCTAAACTTTTTCATTTATTCTAATGTAAAAATAAGTAGTTGTTCTTTCAGTAATAATATTCCAGAAAAAAGGACAAGAAGCAAGCAGCCTGGTGTACTGCTTATTTAGAAGAGTGTTTGTTTCGATTAGCTTTTGGGAGACGCCTCGCCTACCATATAGGCCATAGATAAACCTACCACAAGAATTCTGCACTTTTTGTATCCTCAGCTCATCATGCTTAATCAGGCAAAGGGAGTAAGAGAGGACCGGAGACTTACTTAGTTTTCCTATCCTTTTGAATGACAGAAGCTAGCGTTTGTAGAAAAAATACGCCGATTTCTATCTTTCGCGAACTAACATTTGCTGTTAGTTGTCACTGCAGATAAATGTCCAGCAGTGCAAAATTAAGTTAGAACATTTACAACACCTACAACACCTATAACATCTACAACATCTACAACAATACCTGTAACAGCAGTAGGTAAGGGATCACCTGAGCGTGGGAAAAAAAAACCGGAAGTAGGCAGCGAATTCCAGGAAGCGGCTCCTTTGGATAGTAGGTAAGCTATGTATGTACGGGCTCACTTTAATCGAGCTTTTAATCGAAGTTTAATTAGCGACTCGTGCTTTTAATCCGCGGGTAATTTCGCGGAATCAAAGTTTATTTAGGGGCTCGCGCTTTTAATCCGCCAGTAATTTCGCGGAATCGAAGTTTGATTAGCGGCTCGCGCTTTTAATCCGCGACTTTTAAACGGCTACTAAACAGTTTCTGGACGGCTTTTTGAACGGCTCCTGAACAGCTTTTGAACGGCGTTTGAACGGCTTCTGACCAGCTCTTGAACAGCTCCTGAACGGCTCTTAAACTGGTATCCGTTCAATGACCATATCTCTTGGCACTAGGTGGCGCTAGGAATTTATTTCCGGGTGTGATACATCGTATGGAAGCTATTGCTTGTGGAGGTGACTCATGTTTCAAATGTGTTTGGGGGTCAGAGAGGTAGTAGGTAAGGGGTCACCTGAGCGTGGGAAAAAAACCGGAAGTAGGCAGCGAATTCCAGGAAGCGGCTCCTTTGGATAGAAGGTAGGCTATGCGGGTACGGGGAAGCGTGTGATCTTCATTATCTATTTACGATCCCACTCAGGTGACCCCTTACCTACTACCTCTCTGACCCCCAAACACATTTGAAACATGAGTCTCCTCCACAAACAATAGCTTTCATGCGATGTATCACACCCGGAAATAAATTCCTAGCGCCACCTAGTGCCAAGAGATATGGTCATTGAACGGATACCCGTTTAAGAGCCGTTCAGGAGCTGTTCAGAAGCCGTTCAAACGCCGTTTAAAAGCTGTTCAGAAGCTGTTCAAAAGTCGTTCAAAAGCTGTTCAGGAGCCGTCCAAAAAGCCGTTCAGAAGCTGTTTAGTAGCCGTTTAAAAGTCACGGATTAAAAGCGCGAGCCGCTAATCAAACTTCGATTAAAAGCTTGATTAAAAGCTCGATTAAAGTGAGCCCGTACATACATAGCTTACCTACTATCCAAAGGAGCCGCTTCCTGGAATTCGCTGCCTACTTCCGGTTTTTTTCCCACGCTAAGGTGACCCCTTACCTACTAACAGCATATATCACAACATTTACAACATCATTTACATCTACAATAACATCTACAACATGTACAACGTCTACAACATTATATTCATCTCACTTTAATAACAAAAAAATAATCGGTTCTTAACTCCCATACAATTTTTTTAGAGAATTAGCTATATTCAGCCACTCAACTTTGCCAAGTAGCATGTACAATGTCCTCTAATCAAATATATCTTGTAATGAATGTTTTATCCAATTACCATCTACATGATTAAATACCAACATTTGGTAAAAAAATGAGATTCAAACAATTATTGTAGAAGAGCCAAACAAGTTAAGTGAATTATATTATCTTTCCTGTACTTTTGCTTTACATTTTATAAAAATGTGTGAAATAGTAAGAAAAGATCCGGAAGTTTCGTCATTATGCGGCATTATATTGTGCTTCTACGGTCGCATATTGGGCAAATAATTACCTCCAAAACCTAGGGTTTTATAGTATTGCATCACATTACGCGGTATCGTGGAAGTTCTATGTTCATCGATATATTTTCCTATCTTAAAATAAATAATAGAAAATAAGTGTGTTTGTAAGTAAATCATTTCGTCTGTATAGACGATGTTTCCTGCTTTTGGTGTTATTCGTCAACAGATGTCGCGCCGAAAACTTTATTCTTTTCTAATGAATAATCTGTTTGTATATACTGGCCGCCGTAAATAAATGAACACCCAGTATACTTTGATAAATTTTGATGAAACTTTCAGAAAAGTTGCGTTTATTTAGTACAAAGAAACGATGAAAATTTCAACATCATACAATTGCAACAATTTGTATTAACACTAATAATGCGTAAATCCTCCTCTGTTTCTTGCACATTCAGCTACTCGATTGGGCATACTTGAAATTTGCGAATCGATACTAGCCTGTGGTATACTCTCTCAAGATTCTAAAATCCACCTTTGGAGAACATCTACACTGTTTGCAGGTGGTTGTAAAGTAAATAACCTTCGTCCTATCATGTCCCACACGTGTTCAATTGGTGATGGATCCGGCGAACGAGAAGGCCATAGAAGCGTATCAACATTAGCATTATTCAAAAACTCCACAGTAACCCTAGCAGTATATGGCCGCGTATTATCGTGCTGAAAACTGGGATTTTGCAGTTCTTGAAGAAATGGCGGTAACACTGGTTCTAACACGTTATTGATGTAACGAAATGCATTTAATGTTTCCGGAATAACAACTAGAGGACTTTTACTTCCATGGCAAATAGCACTCCATTCCATCATACCTTGAGTAAGAGCCGTGTGCCGTTGTATAGAAAATTGTAGATGTCGTCTTTCTCCACGAAGTCTTCTGACCATTCTGCGACCATCATGAGCCCATAAACAAAATTGGGATTCATCAGAAAACACGACGCGATTCCATTCATCATTCCAACGTAACCTTTCGTTACACCACTATAATCGCGAACCTCTATGGATAGGAGTTAGAGGTAAACAAAGCAATGATCTATACGATTTAAGTCCAAACGATCGAATTCGTCGGTATGTAGATCGTATAGAGATTTGTTGATTAATTAAACCTCTCCATCTTTCACCAAAAGTACGGTCTTCACGAATAGTGGTACACCTCGGACGACCAGGCCGCGGACGTCGTCGTTCTTCATTGTTTTCTGTCCATCTTCGCCAACATATAGCAATTGTAGCAACACTACGTCCTACACGATCAGCAAAATGACGAATGGATAATCCGACTTCTGGTAGGCAGATTACTCTGCCGCCTTCAAATTCGAACAGGAGGCATTTTAGTAGTTTTCGGTTGTCAACTTTATTATTAGTATTAATAAAAATTGTTGTAATTGCATGATGTCGAAATTTTCATCGTTTCTTAGTATGATATAAATACGACTTTCCTGAAAATGTCATCAAAATTTATCAAAGTATACTGGGTGTTCATTTATTTATGGCGGCCAGTATATATAGTTAAATCATTTTCATCATTAATGGTAGTGTAATGCCCACTTTATCAAGCTATCAGTCTCGATGTACTGAGTTTGAGCCTCGGACTCGCAACTCTCTCAGAGGTGTAAAATCTCCCTTGTTTACCTCTACCTCTCCTAGATTTTGGCAAATGCTTGTTCGGTGATAACAACACCTACGAATGTCGGCGTAATATTCTCATGACCGGCCAATGTCCCCCTTGTAAATGACGAAAGCTGTTGGAATTGCGAAAACATGGAATAATTATTGTTATTTCGTTTACTCGTTTTTTCAGCCATTATAACAATAAGAACATTGCCTAGTGGTAGTTGTTAATATAGAATATTTTAATTATTCAAATAATTGTTGCAACTTGCGAAATTTAATGTAGTAACTACTAAAATTAACACATTTATGCACTGCTCTTGACGCATTGTACCTTCTACAAAATACAAAGGGCCGGGTCCGTCTTCACTAATCGGAGGGTGTTTTACAGTTCGAAGAACCGTGGACTTTGTGAGACGTTCGCCAGGTCGTCAACGAACAAATTGTGCTCGCTGAACTAACACACAGAGCGAGCACTCGTCACTAAAGAAAACCTATTAAATAATGCAAACATTAATTCAGTAAAAATCATGTTGTTAAGTTATTCACCTTTTTCCAATTCTCGTCTGTGAAATGTCGATATTCTCTTGTAAAGTTGAGACGAGCAGATTTCATTTTTTCTGTTAAACGCGGCTTTTTTACAGGTCTTCGGCCTATTAGGCGATTTTCACGCAATCGGCGCCTGACAGTTCTGCTAGAAATCTCTATTCCTCTCTCTTGTAAATTTTGTTGAATCATTTTAATCATTGTAGTAAATCTATTGCTCAAAGCCTGATGAACAATTTCACGGTCAGATCTCTTCGAAGTTTTTCTTTTCCGACCGCACTTTGCCCGTCTTTGTGTCGATGTGCTAGCTCCTTCGTTTAAGTTTCTAGCTAAACGCGATACAGAAGAAGGAGATACTTTCTGTAATTTTGCAATTTGTCGTTTTGAATGTTTGTTTGATTGTAGAAGAGCTTGTATAGCGGCTTTTTGTTCACTTGTTAAATCTTTCCCGGGAATTTTCTACAAAAAAACCCCAAATATTTCAATTTTTTTTCAAATTCCAAATAATTAATTATTAAGAGAGAGATAGAATAACAATTTTACCTTTGTAATAACGATATATCAACACAAAACACTTAACGATACTCCACAACTTAGCTTCTATACGGTGATGACGAAATATTTTAAAAAATATCGATGCATTCTCTAAACTGTGAACTCGCTAAATGTAAGTTGATAACTGAAATATTTATATATACGTACTTTACTCTTCTAAATATCATTTCTCTGGTATTATTATTTATTGATACAATAATCTAGCCCACTATAAACGATCGCATTCAAAGCAAAAGAATATCACTCTAATAGGATGGGAATTTCCAGGTAAAAGGGTTGATTTATGACAATTTTCAAGTAATATAGCTAGGGACTGTTCCTTGCAGTATAAGTTTCTGGAGTAAAAAGAGCTATAGAATATTCTATCGTATTGACCAATACCCATAACTCCAATTTCGTTATTTTTCTATGTTTATCTTTTGGCAATGTAAATCATGTTATTGTCGACTGTTCTACATTCCCATTATCTATGTTGGATGTACAGATAAGCGTGTACATCTAAGGCGTAGGTGAAGAAAAAGTTTTCAGATGAAGAAAATTCACAGGTAAGTCCTGCATAAGACAAAACTATATAATTAATATAAACGATATTATTTATCTTCTTAAATAGAACGCTGTAGATGTGACTGCATTTTTATTCATATATTTAAATCAATTAATTATATTACTTAAAACATCTGAAGAAACGATTTCTTTCGTCTACATTCTTGTGGATATTGAGTTAGCAACTTGCGTAAATTACACGTAAATCGAGTAAGTAAAAATAAAATTCGTTGTACGATGAGTATTCTCACAAATTCATTTTCTATACTAAGCATCGAAACCGTTACATCTAAATTGGATAAGAAAGCAATTTTCCTTTTTTGGGTAGATTCGTTCAGGAAGTACCGGCATAGTTGAGCAAGAGATCTTTAGCACAATTTGTACTTTTCGAAATCAGATATTTACATAACAGGTCGCATTATATCTAGTACATCGAAACCATAGGAGATCAATAAATGCGATATTTTATCGACGATAACCATGTGAAACTTAGTACTATTTAGTTGGAAGTGATAATTGGTATCAACTTTAATTTTATCGTTACACACTTGGTAAATCTTTTGATATTGCTTTTATGACCATTTTCATTTAAAATGTTATTAACATCCTTTGTGTTGTACAAGCTATTGAAATAGATTACTCAAATAACTAGAAGTACTTTAGGTTGTTTATTCATTTGCGAGATTTGGCGTGGAGTATAATTAAGGGGATCGATAGATGGTATTTACGAAATAAGAAAAATATGTTATAAACATTTATCCCAGCGCACAGAGAGAATCTAGTTCTCTTATATAAAAATAATAATATGCAGATAGTAGCCAAAATACTTAGATAGAGCACGAGAAAAGAAAGATTTCTTTATTCTCACGCTCCACAGCTTTCTCTGTAATTTGCTTCTCTCGTTTACCAGTCATGTTATTTGTGGTTCCCATATTGCATTGTACAGCATATTTCCAGAACACGATAATTTGGGTTGTAATTAGAATAACCAAAACTTGCGGACTCGCATAGGCGTCGGTATTACGGGTTAATATAAGAATACGAAAAATTCATAAATAAAACTTACTTGCTAATTATTCAACAAATTAGAGGCATCAGGATGTAAAATACTGTAAACTTGCATCATTGCATATGTTTCCACAGTTACTTCTTTAAACCTTATGCGTCGACAAGAAAAAATATTCTTATACATAGAAAACGATCTCTCCACATCTAAGGAAGTTACATTTACATGTAGAAACTGTTTTTCAAAATCACTTAAAAGTTCACTATTCTTACACTTATTATAAACGGCCTCTAAAGTATTAAAATAGGGATTTTTCCTTAAAACATCTGCTAACTTTTGACTAGCGCATAATCCTGGCGTATCATTTAATGTGTGTAATTTATTTTTTACACTCTCCACTATGTCTAATGATTCCTGCAATGACAATTCAGTACATTGTAGTTTTCTGATAGCATCTAGTAATACTGTATAATTGGTACATATTGTTGTTAAATCTTCTAAAAGTTGAGGAATTTGAAATTCTCTTTGACTTTCTCTAATTGCTTTGGATTCATTCCGATTAAATCGCATTATAACTGATTGAATTTGTTGAAAATGGATCAAATAGTAAGAAGCTGCTGTTAGCCAAGTACCCCATCGCGTTAAAATTGATTCGGGAGGTTCTGGAATACCTGGACAAAATTTACGAAATTCTTTTAAACGTTTAGGAGATTTACGAAACACTGCTTTAGTACTTCCAATCATCCGATCAACGTTTCCATAATGTTGTCGAACAACTTCACCAACTAAATGCAAAGCATGCAGCACGCAGGTTATATGTATTAAGTTAGGAAATATATGTTTTAAGGATCGCCCAACACTTAACATCGTTGCTGCACTATCTGTCACAATCATCACAACTTGATCTTGAGCAATTTTAAATTTTTTCAAAGCGTTCATTATCACTTTCTGAATATTTTCCACGGTACATTGTTGAACACGTTTGTAAGCTAACAAATATCGAGATGCTGTGTTCTCGCTAGATAAAACGCGAGCTATTACATTCACAATACTGTTTTTCTTTATATCGGTCGTCTCATCCACGGTAATCCATATTTTTTTGGAACACAAATCACGTTTACACACATTTTCTAGCATCTCTTTCATTCGCGGCAAATGATTCTCTAATTGTGTTTGTGAGGGTAATGGGTACTTTGGAACGTATTGTCGCCAAAACGTTTTAAAAGCTGCTTTTCTCACCAACGACAACGGAAGATTACAAGAGGTAAACATAATTAATAAATGCATGAGGAATAGTGTATAAGGTATTTTAGTTCTTGCATTTCTCATATGCTTAATACCATTGACATGCCTCTGGCAATCAGTTCTGTCCAATGCAGCCAAACGAACATTGCATATTAAGCAAAAAACTGCACTACCGTCATATTTTAAATGGGGAAAAAGTGACATACTTATGTACATTAGTAGCAAATCTATTACGAGGCATTGTTTTCTTAAGTATGTAAATATTAGTTCTATATGAAACGATACACTAATTATGTACTTGGTATAATATTACAACACACAAAAAACACCAGCTATATTTTCAAAAGCGACACGTAAGTACATAACCTTGACCGTTCGACTAATCTCTGCAACAGCTCAACCGGTACTAAAACGAAATCTCTCTCAGCGCGGTTTAACATGATTTATATTCAAGGTCGACACTACATGCCTGCTTCTCTACCGGTTTAGTTTATTTATGAATTTTTCGTATTCTTATATTAACCCGTAATACCGACGCCTATGCGAGTCCGCAAGTTTAGGTTATTCTAGTTGTAATTGAATATAAACTAAGTTAAAAGCTAGTTGGAAAGTTATTTCAACCGACCGACAAATGCAAATATTCAAACAATATTATTATATTTAGTACAACTAAAATGATTATAGATTAGATGTTTTGAAAACTTCAGATATAAGGAATTTTAGATAAATATAGTTTAAAACTTTGTGTACAGTACAACTTCGACAGTTCGGACACATAAAGTTGTTGCCCTGTCCGGATCATCGAATTTGTCCGGATTGGAATGTTTTTTAATCAATTATTTAAATGACCTAAAACCAACTACACATTTTAGTTATTTATTTTTATTGGAAAACATATAAAAATACGAACTGAAATGAAATTGCAATTCACATAGCTTGTCTAAATAATATCGTTACTTTTTAAAAAACGAATAAATTGTTGGCTGTTTCAACACAGCTTCATGGTTTGATTGTGCCTTTGCCTACAGTCTTTTCAATTATGTCTTGGAATGGAAGATCATTCTCTTCCGTGCATTGTAGACACTTTTCGAATGATTTTATTGCATCGACATGCTTTATTATTGTGGTAGGGATCGGCTGACTATCACCTGAATTCGTATCTTCGCTGATATTTACGACTTCGTTAATGATATCCTCTTCAGTCATTACCGGAACATTTTCGAGTTTTCCCGAGACCCAGTCCAGAATCGCGCCGTTATTTGCATCGTCATTAATACTCTTTGCCATGTTATTAATTTCACTGGCATCTTGTAATAGCTGTGAGCTACTAATTGGCTGCTGCTCTTGAACAGTGCTGAGTGGTAGCTCATCTTCTCCGTCTCATTTGGGCAATAATTTATCCCAACTTTTTTGTATGTTTTTTTTCTGTAATGTGTTCCCAGACATCATGTAAATAGCGAACTGCATTTTTAATATTAACTCCTTCAAATGTTGTGTAGTACCCCCATCTTCAAAGGAAATTGCATATTTTAGTAAACTTTTGTTGTAGAAAACTTTTATGTTTTGAATTAAATTTTGATCCATAGGTTGCAATATAGCTGTACAGTTTGGTGGCATCAGCAAAATACGGAAACTCGGATCATTCATTTCTGCAGTTACCAGATGTGATGGAGCATTATCTACTAATAATAACGCTTTTTGGGGCCTATTTGAGCTTCCCAAAAACTTTTTAACTTCAGGAACAAAATTATTATTAAACCACTTTGAAAGTGTAACTTTAGTCATCCAACCCTTCTTAGATCCGTCATATATAACAGGCAATGTTGCATTTTTTAACACTCGAGGGTTTTTTGCTTTTCCGAGAACTAGCAGTGGAAGTTTGTGTGTTCCTGTTGCATTGCAACATGGCATAAATGTTAGTCTGTCCTTGGATATTTTTCTACCAGCAGCAGATTTTTCATCCTGAAGCACTAGTGTTCCTGTGGGTAAAGTTCGCCAAAAAATAGCTGACTCATCGGCATTATAAAATTTGATCCTCCGATAAATTCATTTCATTCACAATATTCATAAACTTAAATTTTATGGGCAAACCAGCAGCGATGTCGCTAGAAAGATGCTCTCCACACACTTTCAAAAATCGGATTCCATGACGTTGCCTGAATTTATCTAACCAACCAGCCCTAGCAAGAAAATCGGTTTTTCCTGTAACGTGTTCACAAAAGTATTTAGCCTTCTCTCTTAAAATTTCCGAAGAAATTGCAACATGGGTGGCCCTTTATTGTAGAAACTACCTCAGGATTCTCAGCCTTTTTCGTAATTTTTCTTTTCTCTAGAACAATCAACAACTTGATATAAAATTTATTTCACCTTAAGTAAATGTTTACTTACTTATTCCTTGAAATTATGAACTTACAAAATGTATGATTTGTTTTTGTTTTTTAATATCTGCCACTGTCGATCGTGGCGTATAGAACTTATTGGCTACGAATCTCACGCTTCTTCCTTTTTCTATTTCTTTTAAAATTTCATATTTGCTCTCTAGCGTGAGAGTAACTGTTTACGTTTTTGTGACATTTCGTGTTATCGACTAAGACTTGATGCGTCTTTGCTGAGCAACTGATATGTTTTAACACTTTGAACTAACTAAGTGCGGCCTGCAGCGTGGACACCAAGAAATAACATTTTTACTTGCCGTCTGCAAATCACACGCTTGATAAACTGAATAATTAGGGGGTTTCCCGTGTATTCTGTGCAATAATAATACATTTGGATACGTTTATAGCAAGGTGTCCGAACTGTAGAGGCAAATGAACTAAAAAATGTCCGGATTGTAAGAGTGTCCGAATCATCGCATGGACGAACTGTCGAAGTAGTACTGTAATAATAAGCTGACTAACATACGAGGATGGTATGAGAAGTACCTGTGTTTGGAGACAGATGATGCTTTGTGTCAAAATCTGCATTATCAACTGTGAGTACTATTCTTTAGTCAACGTCTGTCAAGATTCATCGAGAAACTGAGCAAGTATGTGGATTTGTGAAATGGTGGAAACATAACAATACTAGTCAGTGATTCGATTTCATCTTTTGCAAGGGAAAACATGCACAGAAATCAAAGAGAAGTTGGATGTAGTTTATAATGACCATGCATGACTACCACCAGATGTTGGTTTAATGAATTTAAGCGTGACCAAGCGTCTGTCTTTGATGAGAAGCATCTAGGTTGTCCCATTGAGGTAACTGTGAACGATATGATCAATAAAGTTCATTACATCGTGTTAACAGACCGCCGGGTAAAGATTAGAGAAGTTGCTAATATGGTAAACATCTCACTTGAACGTGTGCAAATCATTATTCATTCAAAATTGAGGGTGAGAAAGCTATCGGCGTGATGGATGCCGCGCCTGTTGACCACTGATCAAAAAAAGAACCGCGTGATAACTTCAAAGCAATGTTTGTATATGTTTAAGCGCAATGCGATTGAGTTTCTGCGGTACAATATGACTATAGATGAGACATGGATACATCACCACATGCCAGAAACCACAGGTCAATCGGCAAAATGAGTTTTTCCCTTCGAACGTGCACCAAAAAAGGCGAAGACGATTCCTTCAACCGGAAAAGTTATGGTGACAATTTTTTGGGATTCGCAAGGCATAATCTTAATTGATTGTTTGGAGAAGGGAACGACAATCGCGGGACAGTTACGATACAAATTGATGCTCCATCCACCCTATTCGCTAGATGTGGCACTCTGTGAGTTCTTTCTTTTTTTCAAACTTGAAAAATGGCTTGGCGAAAAGCGGTTCACGTCCAATAAAGAGGTCGTTGCTGACACAGAGGCCTATTTTGCCTATTTTACATAGTTCGGCATATCCTATTATTAAGATGGCATAGAAATGGCTTAGGAACATCGCTGGACTAAGTGTATGGACCTACAAGGAGATTGTGCCGAGAAGTAAATTTACTAAAAGCAAAATACTTGTATTGTCCTCCTTAATACAGATATTTATCACACCATTCTCGTAAGAAACCGGCCACCTGAAATTTTTTATATCACACAGGTATGCGAAATTTGAGATTTTGTCAGTTACAAAAATGATAGGGGGTGAATCTTGTAGATTTTTTGATGCTGAAAGCGAATCTGGCCACAGTAATTGTCTAACACGTTAGGTTTTGGAAATTATTTCCAAATTCAAGATGACGGCCCCAATATGGCGGCTGCAGCTATCACTATCCGTAGCTGCGCAACTCAAATTTTTGCGAAAACACTTAAAACAGATTTTTGGGGTCGCTAATCACAAATCTGCGGTTCTTGACGCCTAGCGGATGTGAACGTAACTATGTTACAGCGAAATACGCGTTGTTCAAAAATACATGGAAGTCATAATATAAATTGTGATTCGTCACAATTAACATTTATATTTAACAGGATTGGTGGCAACGGGTTTATTAGATCCCTAATACGCATAACCAGCATTATAAATTCGAACTTACATATTTCAAGTTAAAATAATCGTACGGTGGCAGTCGAGAATGGATTTTTTGATCATTTAACCTAAAGTTATTCCAAACCCTGATGTGTTACATTATTTCTGCGACCGAATTCGTTTTCAGCGTTAAGAAATCTATAAGATTTGCATCCTGTCATTCCTAACTGACCCTCGCAGGACTGTGTAATCAATTCTACAATCCTTAATTTCAGTTTCTATTGAAATTGTATTCAAGAATTATTCATTGTCTGCGCAAGATATGCAATTCTTTTGAAAAAATTAGGCAAATTTGAACAGAAGTAAATTTAATTTTAGAAAATAACAAAAACAGTTTGAATACGATTTTCCTCTTAAAATAAAATTGGTTGCCTTTAATCATAATTTGAAATTTTATCAATAGTGTATGTCCTCCACGAGCTTCAGCTACGTCGTGTAACCGCTGTGGCATTGAATTAACTAGGCTCCTTATGTAAACTTGCGCAATTGGTCCAAATCTTTCTTGAAGCGCAAATCACACCTCTTGAAGAGTTTCTGGTAGGAGTGCACATCGGCGAATGCGCCCCTGTAATAGATCCCAAAAATGTTTAGTAGGCTTAAAATCTTGGCTACATGATTAATCAAATGTCTGAATGTCAACCTCATTTGGGTAATCTTTTACGATCCGTGCGATATGCGGCCTTGCGTTATCGTGCAATAAAATGAAGCCTTCAGCAATAAAGTGACAAAATGGAACTACGGTCTCTTCAACAACCTTCTCCACGTATCCGTAGGCGTTCAATGCACCATTCTCTATAAATATGAGGTCGGTAGGTGCTTGGTAGAAATACCAACCCATACCATGACGGAACCTCTCCGAAAAGGCGTTCATTACGAGATGGTATAGTTTGCATAGTATTCGCTCCGTCTTCTTCACATTCTTCCCCTGATATCTGGCGGTGCGTGGCTTACCTGTGAACAAAATTTCATTCCACTGCTGAACAGTCCAATTGGCAACTGCGTTCCTGTAGCCGGTCTCCGTGAAGTCAGTTCACTATTTACAAGCCTTCGTCGTAGCATCCTTTCACTTACTTTAACCCCTCGTAGCAAACGATATTGGAGTTAAACTGCAGTTAATATGCGGTCCCCTGGCGTATTCAGCACCGTAAAACGATCATCAACTCTAGTTGTTGCTCTTTTTCCTCCGGAACCTACTCGCCTTTCAAATCTGCCAGTCTCTAAAAATCGGTTTCACGCATCTCGAATGGTATTGCATGGTATTCTCAACCTATAGGACACATAACGTTGACTGCGGCCATCTTCAATTAAAGCAACAATCCAAGAAACGTCTGCAAGAGTTAATTATATTGCTACTGCAACAAATCTGTTCTACTAACTGCCAAATTTAATACAATTATTTCAGGTAGCAATGAACTAAGCCTACTTGTAATTTACGGCAAATAAATAATAGTAAAGTGCTGTGCAGTATATGGAAATTAGTTAATGGTAATAATTTATTTGGTCCTGCAACAAAATTGAAATAGGGCAAGTCAAAGAAGTAATAATAATAATGATAAAGATGTAAAGGTATAAAGATACATACGCATTGTAAAAACATAGACAACAAACAATAAACGTACATTCGTATACGAATATCGTCAAGTTCTCGAAATTTGCACTTCCACCGCTCAGCAAACCAGATAAACGCAAAAAGCTACTATGTCAAATATATTTCACACTCGTTCAAATAGTAAAGACGACTATCAATTAACATAGCTTTTAACTTACGTTTAAATTCATTTGAACTTCTGGCATTTTTGATTTCGGGATTTAATTTATTATAAAAACATGTACTTGCAAAGAAAGGTGACTTTGTATAAAATGAGTGATAATGTCTTTTTAAAACCAAATTTTCATGATGTCGCCTGCAATGCTCATGAACGCCCGCAAACCTGGCTAACTTGTCGATGTTACTTACCATGCACATAAATTAAAGGTTTGTAAATATAGATTGAAGTAACAGTCAACAAACCATGAATTTTGAAAGTAGTTCTACAAGAACTATTGAGAGGTAAGTGAAACAATAATCTTATGATACGTTTCTGCATTACACGCTCTCTACCTATTTCACTGTCCCCAAAGAACAATACTATAGCGCTATACGCAATTGCATAGTAGACATCAACAAGAGACCCAATATTAAAAATATTTTTAAAAGACGTAAGCTTTTTCCAGTTTTACAGAAACTCTGTCAACTTGTCCGGTCCACTCCAGGTTACAGTCGAGCATCGCCCCCAGAAATACACACGTTTCTAAAATTGTTAGAACCTCACCACTAAATGAGAAGACAAATTCAGAAGGTGATCTGTATCTATTAAAGAATTCAATAAAAACAGTTTTCTTATGATTTATTAACAATTTGTTAGAGGAACTCCAGGTTTCAAATTCAGTTAAAGCTTTGTTGACTTTATCGGAAAGTTCGTATTTTCTACAAGCAGAAACGACAACGCAAGGTATCATCCGCATATAAAAACACTTTGCCTTCGTTATATAACACGGGAGATGATTAATAAATAATAAGAAAAATTAAAGGACCCAATACACCACCTTGAGTCGCACTAATATTAACATTATATGGCTTTGAACAAACACCATCATCTTTTGCCACTTTTTTTTTGTTAGGCAAGAAGGAAATGATCCATTGATTTAGAGGCCTACGCTAATTTATTCAACTTTCGACTACAAAACAATACCTAACTGTCTCAAAGGCTTCAATTAAATTAAAGGAAAATCATGACCCATTTGTTAATGAAAGAGAATCAGATATACTACCTGTGTAAATAAAAAACGTGTATTAAACGAATGGACGGTTTTTTGTCGGTCAGATTAGTTTAACAAAGATGGTTATAGATAAATAGGTAGGTATCAGGAATGTAACATAAATATAGTTTAAAATTTCATGTATTATTTATTTATTATTTAACATATGGGATACAAAGCAGAATAAACCCAAAACAAACACCCCAAATTACAAATGTAATAATATATCGAATGTACTATCTAAAACAGGGGTCTCCAAACTTTCCAGCCTTAGGGCCATACTGATTATTCCAGTAAGTTCCAAGGGCCAAAACCGTTTTAATTTTCCTGCCATTATCTATAATTTCTAAAGTAGTCGCCGAGTATGCACCCTAAGCGAGCATATGCTTGCTAAATTTGCTAGTTCAGTTACTATTGTGTATTGTTGCGACCGTGACACTTGACGACATCTGGTGGTCAAAAGTGGAAATAGGTCGTGGTAGAACCCTCTACCGCTAACAGATGGCGCTAGTAGTACTCTCGATAGCGCAGTTGGTTTCAGAAAGTTCTGGTGTATTTCACTCACTTCGAGATGGCAGTAGTTGGAGTATAAAAAGGCTAGCGGCGCGACCGTGGGTCAGTCTGCCTAGGGAACGCGAAGGAAGCGAAACTGTCTGTTGTGTAATAAAGTAGTGCGTAAAGTAGTGTTGTAAATAAAGTAGTGCATGATTTGACTTGCTGTTTTTGTGTGTGATTTACTAGTATGGAGAAGAAGCGAAAAATAAACCGTGAATGCAGAACATTCAAAGATCAATGGAAGTATCAATATTTCGTGATTGAGTCCAGTAATAAGGCGCTATGTTTGATTTGCAATGAAACCATAGCCGTTCTCAAAGAATATAACATTAAACGTCATGAAACGAAACATTTTCAAAATTACTCAAAATATACAGGAAGTTTGCGGACAGAAAAATTTGAAGCTTTGAAGCGTGGATTGAAATCGCAGCAATCTTTGTTAATGAAAGTCAACAATGAACAAGAGGCTGCAACTCGTGCCAGCTTTCGTGTGGCTCTTCAAATCGCAAAACGTGGAAAACCATTCACCGATGGAGAAATGATCAAAGAATGCGTAATTGCAGTAGCCGAAGAAATGTGCCTCGAAAAGGTAAATTTATTTAAAACTGTCAGTTTGTCAGCAAACACCGTGGCTCGGAGGGTACAAGACATCGCAGAAAATATATCATCTCAACTGTCTGACAAAAATGGACATCTTGAGTGGTTTTCTCTGGCCTTGGATGAATCAACGAATATGTCAGATACTGCTTAGGTGTTGATTTTTATTCGAGGAGTAGATAAAAGCTATGAAGTGTATGAAGAACTTCTTGATATTAATAATATTCACGGCACGACTACTGGGAAAGATATTTTTAAGGGAGTTGAAAATGCCATTAATAGAAAGAACCTTCGATGGAAAAATTTGAAATCTATTATAATTGATGGAGGCAAAAACATGTGTGGTAAAAATAAAGGAGTGGTTGCACTTGTGTCAAAGGCTGTAGAAAATGATGGTTGTTCAAAACCATTAGTCTTACATTGTATCATTCATCAACAGTCCTTGTGCGGAAAATGTTTGTATATGTCTGAAGTTGTAAAACCATATCATATCAATTGTTAATTTCATTAGATCCACTGGGCTGAAAATTGGACAAAATGACTTACCGGAAAAGTCCTTCGGCGCTTTTGTGAACTTCGAGCAGAGATTGAAATTTTTTTGAACGAAAAGCATTGTCCTCTTACCGAATTACAAAATAGCGAATGGTTGTGGAAGTTAGCATTCTATGTCGATTTGACAAAACATATGAACGAACTGAATTTGAGATTGCAAGAAGAAAACCAGCTTCTCCCTGATTTATACACTAATATCAAATCGCTCCGGCAGAAAATAATACTGTTTCAATCACAATTACGTAAAAAATGTTTCACACATTTTAAAACATGTGAAATATTCAGCCACCCTACTGAGTATAAGATTCCCGTCGATTTTGCAATCGAAACTTTGAGTGCTTTGAAAATAAATGTTGATACTCGTTTCTCAGACTTTGATGTCATTGCGAATGAAATTAAGATTTTTCAAAATCCTTTTGATACTGACATTGAAACCCTAGCCCCGGAAATTCAAATGGAAATTATTGATTTACAGTGCAGTGATATAATTAAGAACAAATATCAAAACTCATCTTTGTTGGAATTTTGCAACAATTTGCTAATTTGCATAAATTTGCTCGTGGGTTGTTTTCTGTTTTTGGTATTACTTACTTGTGTGAGAAAACATTCTCCAAGATGAAGTACACAAAGAATGTTTACAGATCTCAGTTAACCGATGAGCATCTTAAATCTCTTTTAATAATTGGTACAAGTAAAATTGGTCCACAACTACAAACTATTGTCAGTGGAAAATTACAAATACATAAACCTCATTAGTATTTTTTACAAGTGGACCTTATAAACTGTCAGTGGGATTCATTTCAATTATTTGTTAGTTATTATGCTTAAGTTAAACTTTCTGCGTATTATACTTGTCATTAAGCTATACCTAGCAAGTAAATAAAACCGAGTTATTATCATTCTGTGTTTTTTATCCAACTTATCACAGCAACAATAACAACAATCAGCCATTAGCTGTCGCGGGCGGGATTGATCACACTGGCGGGCCGGATTTGGCCCGTGGGCCGTAGTTGGGAGACCACTGATCTAAAATAAGCAAGGTGTTTTTAAAATATCTTAGATGGATTGACCTTACTGGGGATGTGCCGTATGGATGCGCGAAGTGCGAAGCAGGGGGCCAATGTAAAGGGTGGCATCGGTGACAAGTAATCAACAAGGAAAAGGAGCCGTTAGGCGACACGAACTGAGTAAGCAGAAATCAAAGCAGTCTGAAGAATATAAATTATTGACTGTTTAGTCTTGCGTTAAAAAAATGCTTGTAAGGAATTTAATTACTTTTCGGTGTATATTATTTTCTATTATTCCATTTCTTCGCCAGTTGATCATTATCATTAGAAATAAACGAACTTGAGCTTAGAGGGTAAAGTTATATCGGGAATAATATCTGGCACGTAGAAGAACTTCGCCCTTGAACTGTATCTGCATTTTAAAATAAACAAACTAACCGATGTTACATAGGTATATGTATATTCTAGCCCTAAGTTTTAGTCACTATTATTCCGATTTTTGTACGAGTCGTACGAATCAATTCATTCAACCCGCCCAAGAAAAAAGTCCATACAATCTCAATATGAACATGTTGATGAACCTATTAATGATCCTGAAATTTATTTGAAAGTGAATTTTTTCTTTAGGATACTCCATCAGACATTAACTTCTCTTCAGGGCAGGTTTGACGGTTTACGTTGTTACGAAGACTTGTTTGGATTTTTCTAATATACCCGATTCAAAAATGTTAAGATATTGCTATGAAACCTCGTAATGACGCTCAAAAAGAAAAAGATATTGATGGCCTGGACTTGTACGAAGGAATGAAACATTTTAAATTATTATTTAATTCACAACAAACCTCGTTTCCAACAGATCGATTGTCAATTTTACAGTATATTTACAAAAACGACCTTGTATCAATATTTCCAAATTTTGGTATAGCAGTTGGAATTTTACTTACGCTTCCTCCATCCTGTCTCTGTTGCATTTGGTAAAAGAAGCTTTTCTAAATTGAGGTTAATAAAAATTATCTTCGTTCATCGATGTCACAAGAACGATTAATTAATTATTAATTAATCTAGCAATTATATCGATAGAGAGCGTACTGTTAGATAGTATGAATACAGAAAATATAATATCAGAATTTGCAAAATTAAAAAGTAGGAAAGTGGATTTCTTGTAGCAACATATAGGACTAATAAATTAAAAAAAAATTAAATGTGTTGTATAATATTACTTTCAGTTGTATGTATAAATGTATACTACATTTCCTTATTACACGGTATTCGTAGGGAATTTGCATCTATTTTTTGTTGTAGGCCTACGACAGGTAGGGAATAGGTGATGCACAATGAATTCGTCTTATCTGGGTTCCTTCAGAAAATGGTGTATATTGTATATTACAAATTCCATAATGTTATTTTAAGCATCTTTTTGTTGTATGTACTTAGCACATGCCATGTAATATAAAGTGAAGTTTCTTTTTCAAATTAAATTCTAAAATGAATCACTAGTTAGTGGTTTTTATAACATAATACCTACGCATATAATAACTATTATAATATAACTATAATATTATTTTTAATTAGGAGGGGAGGGGCGGCGGCAAAATATTTTCGCGCACATGCGGTCAAATTGTTTGGAACGGCACTGGATGTTCACAATCTACCAAAGTTTTAAATTTCCGTAATAACTTTTCCTGATATCGTTATTTACAATTTCCGATGAGACAACCTGTATACCGTCTGTTGGTTTGTATCTTAATTATGAGAACTAACGCATCCTGTATGAGAAAAGGTGAGATAAATTAAAGGTCGGCAAAATAAAATTATAGACTGCTTTGCTCTATTTAACTGCGTTTTAAAATACTTTCAAGGTCAAATGTTTAAATAATACATATACCAAATACGTTTGCATCAAATATCTTTCTAAATACTATGAATTTGATCTAAAATATTTGTGATATGTGGTATATCTACAAATGTTTGATACGTAATTTGTAATTCTAGTGTAGCTCGCTTGCAAAGATAAACGCAATAAGTATTTGGATTCAAAAGAAATCAACCGAAATCGCGAATTCTTGTTATCCTTCCAGAATTGAAGGCCTTCCAAAATGGAAGTACAGCTAACAAAGCTACCATAAAAAACAAGGCTGTAGTCTGTTACAATACCTGACCGGGATATTGTCGGCATCTCCGTTCTAGTTGTTGAACAATTTAATCAAGTCAGTAGAAAAGAAATTCGTCAAGGTACATTCATTCAAATTATTTCTCACTACATTTGAGATGATATTGAATGGATCACTTTTTGTCAAAAATAATGGACAGTAATTCCCAGGCTTTGGCTTTATTCACTGTTCTTTTACGATAATGATGGAGTGAATTCGACACGCTCATTGAAATTGGTAACATCTAACACGTACTAACATATGTATACTAAACTGCATTAATAATAGAAAATCTACAACAGGTGGTCCTTTTATAAACATGTCGAGATCTTTTTCTAAGTAGGTTGATCATCTATCTGATTACCTAAATGTCCATGCTGCAAGATTACAGGATATATAGGAGACATACGCTATTCCAATATTCTAATATTCCAACATATGAGTACACTTAAATAAATATTTCTGTAACTGTATAATATTAAAAAAAAAACATCAAAACTGCTTTTTTAAATGGAACAGCCTACAGCTTTTTACATTTTTGAATTCTTCGATTAATTTTAATGAAGTTTTAAAATAGTCTCAATTCCCTGAAATTCCAATCAAAGAATAAAACGGCCAAAAATTTTGAGCAGTTTCAGTCTAATTTATCTATTTCGTTCTACAAGCGTCGTTTCGATAACAACTTTTGTCTTTGACAAGCAATAGAACAACCCAAATAAGACCACTCATCAGTAGAGTTTCTTAAAAAGGTGGTACCGGATGGCAGTAGCGTAGCGATAGCGGCGTCGGTAGGGATAATTTTCAACTCGTAGTCGATATCGACAGTACCCCGAGAGAGTTCAAAGCGACAGTACGTTACACACTGCACGCCAAATAAGTACGCAGAGATGGGACGTCCGAAGGGTGTAACGTTCTCTTCGAATGTGAATAAATATCTCAGGCATTTCCCTGGATTAGAATATAGAAGTCCGCATATTTATTGCACAATATGCAATAGCGGATTGCTAAGTCGCGATAGGTTTGAATGTAGAAAACATTGTAAAAGTAAACGTCATGTATTGAATATAAGAAACAGTATTCCATACTGGCAATTTTTATATGATTTTATTTTTATGTTAAGTGTGTGCAACATCCCACATCTAGTGTCTAATGAACACTTTCGTCTTTTTTGGGCTAAGTACGTTCCCTCATGGAAGCTGCCAACATCTATGCAATTACGATACAATTTGCCACGTGTGCAAGGTACAGTAAAGGAATGTGTAAAAGACGAGTTGAGAAATAAGAAAATCTGCCTACGTGTGGATAAAACAATTGATGCTCAGAAACACAGCGTTAACCCTGTTGTAGCGCGTCCTTTAAAACGTGATGGTCCACCAGCTTCATTGTTGTTATCCAGTAAAAGGATTCAGAAAACTAATGCAGAAACCGTTGCCAAGATAATAAAAGATTTGTTGAGAGATTTTTGTATCACAGGAATCCAAGTCACAATGTTCGCTACTGACGGAGCCGCAACAATGCTGAGAGTTGGTAGGATGTTGAAAATATGCTTTCCGACTCTTCTTCACATAACATGCCTCATATACGCATGTCACCTCGTAGCAGAAACCATTCGAAAGAAGTATCCGATGGTGGATAAGTTAATAGCATCCACCAAAAAACTGTTCATCAAATCTCCCAAACACATCCGTGTATTCAAACAATTGTGTCCGAAATTACCACCACCCCCTGAGCCTGTAATAACGCGATGGGGAACATGGCTCCAGGCAGTATCTTACTATCAGAAATATTTTTCACAACTGAAAAATGTCATCTTGAAACTTGATTCA
This sequence comes from Dynastes maya, assembly GCA_029619315.2. NCBI lineage: Eukaryota > Metazoa > Arthropoda > Insecta > Coleoptera > Scarabaeidae > Dynastes > Dynastes maya. The sequence continues at coordinate 50,865,862 of JAROYE020000003.1, read as the reverse complement.
AATGATTCTGCAGCAGTTCGAGATAGTCAGCAACTTTTTTCCAATTCGGACGTTCAACAACCAATAGATGACATTTCCATGAACTATTTTGAAGTTGCATAAGCCATTTAGCAATTAGAAAACAGCCACTTATTTGCACGAGACGCATTAAATTGCATAAACAATTTACAAGCCGCTATAGAAAACTTGACGAACACTATAGGAGTCCATGTTGCTCAAAAATTTGGTGCAATTTTAACGAAAAATCCCGATTTACAAAAGGTTCGGTCTATAACTGAAAATCAAGAGTGCCCGGATGAGGAAAGGGAATATCTGACATTTGCAAATCTTACTTCACTGGATGTCGAACGATCATTTTCGAAGTATACGACAACGTATTCACAACACCGTCGATGGCCGAATGAATCGACAATGGAAGCGTTGCTGATGTTGCAATTCTACGCAGCTTACCAGGGCGGTTGCCAATTGCCACAGTGCACATCAAGACAAGAAAAGGTAATAATATTATTTTTCACTAATATTGTATATTACGTACCTTCCTTTATGCGGTGCGCCACTGCCGGTACCACCTTTTTAACAAACTCTACTCATCAGCAATTGCGACAGCAAAACTAATCCAGTTACGGTACGAATTAAAACTTGAAAAAATGGCTTTTCAGAAAGTGGTTCACGTAAAATCATTATCGAAACAAAGGCCTATGTTGCAGTGTTGCAAATCCTATTATTTGGATAGCTTAAAAAAGTTGGAATATCGAAACACAGGTAAGTGTATCTCACCGATTTAAATGAAACTTTTTGGGTTTATAGACCGATCTGGTGTAAAAACAACGGTAACTACCCTTCGCTGTTTGACTCAATAACTCAGAAACTATGAGAGATATCAAAAAAGAGTTAAGACAAGATTTAAACTGTTTTACATGCTCTTAACGATAACATAAACATTTTCTCTATAAGGAACATTTATTTAGGGAAACAACGCCCCACCCCCCTATTTTTTTGCGAATTTTAGAATTTTTATATACAACAAAAATATAGAAGCTACGTAAAATTTATACATGTAAATATTATATCTGCCACGAAATATTCTTATTTATGTAAAAAAAAATCGTATCTGATGTGCTATGTTTACAGTAATGAAGAGAACACGCAGGTGGTTATCAAATGATTTTATTAATAAAATGTGAGTATAGAGTTTACTGACAATTGTGTAAAAAGTAAGTTATGTAAGAAATACATTATGATGCGTATTGCGTATACATACGCAGTAAGAATGATAGGTAATCCGTGTAGAAATGTTGAAACCGAAGGAATTGCTTACACAATGCACAACGAATAAACGCAGGCTTGCCGCAAACACCTCATTGTTGAGTATTTTGTGCATCCTTCGTGAAGCAGAATCCTACAGGATCTTTAAAATGTGGTAGCCGCTCGGCGATGTATCCACTTTTATACCATGCGTATTTAAATAGATTGAAGAACCTTGGCGATGACAATTGATTATGAGTTAAAGATTGTAACTGAATAATATTGTTTGTTTGGTATAGAATTATGTCGTAATCCATAAGTAGTATTTCATCTGAAAATGTTCTCATAAAGTTTTTCCATATTCTAAAACCGTAAACGTCTAAGGGTTGTATAATTGAAGTTGTTTTCTTTGGATTGTAAAAATATTTACTTTCTTGTTCGTTGGTACTAAATTGTGCCCACTCCAGGAATCCAATAATCAAATACCTTCAGCTGCAATATTTAAGTATTTGGTAAGTACACATCTACAACCAAGTTTTAAAATACCGAGAAGTTAGTTTTCTGGACATTAAAGCGGATAAAAATTTCTAACTTTAAAGAACTAAAGGATAAATCCAAACCATGGCTGGTTTTATTGTATACCTAGTACTTTCAAAAGTTCTGGTACACGGATTTCTCATTATAGAATTAAAACGACAAAAGATTTCTATATAATCTTTTGTGGAAGTATTTATTAAATATTTAGGAACAATATTACAAAAGATTATTCAAAATGACCACCATCTGCCTTCCAGCACAACCGAAGTCTGTTCGGCCACTCGTCAATCGCAGTACGCACCGCATCCATGGAGAAATTTTTCACTGCATGGACAAGCACACGCTTTAGTGATTCTAAATTTGCATGACGAGAAGTGCAAGTCATACCCTTTAAAACGGACCACAACTTGTAGTCCAAGGGATTTAGATCTGGGCTACCAGCTGGCCATTGATCCGTCGAAATAAAGTTTGGTAAATTGTCTTTTAACCATGTTTGTGTTCTTTTTGCTTTGCGAGCTGGGGCGGAATCCAATTGGAACGTCCACGGTTGGTTTCCGAACAGTATATTGTTGAGTGGCTTCACAACTTTCTCTAAAACGTCGGATTGGTACACTTTCGCCGAAGTTTTGATTCCTTTTTCACAAAAATGGAGGTCAGTGACGCCGTCATAGGCGACTCCCCACGAGACCATCACAGCGGCTGGATGATGGCCTCTTTGAACATTCGGAGCAAGCTCTGACGCTTGTCGCGACGAGCATATGATGTGCATACACCCTATCGGTTTGTTTATTGAACGATTCTTCTACAGTAAAAATTTTCCCGTCGGTAAAAAGAATTCTTCTGTGACCGTTTTTCGCGTACTGGCGAAGCACCGCTTCGAATTTTTGCCTGCGTTTCCGTTTTAGTGCCTCTGTAAGCAGATGTCCGGTGTGTCTTTTGTATGCTCCCAAGTCCCAAGTCGTACTTTATGATGCGAGAGATGGATACCGACTATATAGTCATTTCCCGTGACAAAATCTTCTGCTTTCGGAGCGGATTTCTACGAATTCGATTCTGCACAGCTTTGATAGATTTTGGGGTTCTCACATCGCGCGGACGTCCAGATCTTGAACGGTCCTTCACTCCACCAGTATTCTCGAACAACTTTACAGCCCTATACACAAAATTACGAGTTAAACCGAGTGGTTTCAAGGTCCGAAAGATATCGCCCGTTTCCATGCTACATTTTTTTAGGCCAATTACAACAATACGATTTTCAAGAACGTCCCATTCCATGATTACAAATAACTTGAATAATATAACTGTCAACTGTCGAAATGCAGTCAAGACAGGGTAGGTGCGTTCAGTGGTTTCCTCACAGTGGGTACATTCAGTAGTGCACTAGAACTTGTGAATGTACTAGGTACTGAAATAAAAATGTGTCTCCAGTGACAAATGCGCATTTAACTTTAAATTATTAGCTGAAATTATTGCTTTATTTTCTGAAATAACAAACCGACATAGTTTCCTTTTTTTAGAATTTCGAAAGATAATAAATATATAACTTAAAATTACACTAACCTTATAATTAATGTGTTGTTTGTGATCTAGGTTTAGTATTTCTATATAATCTTTCCGGAAACTTCCTCAGTTACAATCTTCAACTCACAACCAATTGTCATCGCCAAGGTTCTTCAATCTATTTAAATACGCATGGTATAAAAGTGGATACACCGTCGAACGGCTACCACATTTTAGATTTAAGATCCTGTAAGGATTCTGCTTCACGAAGGATGCACAAAATACACAATAATGAGGTATTTGTGTAGGCAATTCCTTCGTTTTCAACATTTCTACACGAATTACATATCATTCTTATTATGAATACGCAATACACATCGTAATGCATTTCTTAACTTATTTTTTAAACAGTTGTCAGTAAACTCTATACTTACATTTTAAATAAAATCGTTTGATAACCACCTGCGTGTTTTCTTCATTACTGTAAATATAGCACATCAGTCCTCGTTTTTAAGAAGAAGAATTTTTTTTTATTTAACATTGCAAATAAAGCTTGTCACAACTTATTAGGGAATTTTTCTCAAATAAATTTTTTAATAGAAATCCTAACTCTAGACATTTCCATTGAAACAGCTTCATTCAATAATAATTTCTAATGTTTTGTTATCCTACTATGTACGTTTTAACCTATTTCAACTTTTTGAAAAATGCTTACGTTCGAAGGTTCTGAATGTAAACTAAGTTTATGAAATTTAGTGCCCTGAAGTTTAAGCTATTTTACGTAAATATTGACCATTCATGGTATGATCTCATTGAAATACGGCTACAAATTTGTAATTATCACCTGATAAATACATACGTATACAGCAGTGATATTATATTGCTAATTATATTACGCTTTACGATGCTTTTATCAAACAGGTCTTTACATTTTATAGTCAACTCAACTGAAGGTTCTCAATCGATAGATGCACCTTAAATATAAAAACGTGAAGGTGTTGTTTATTAGCCAAGACCTTTGAGGAAGTCGGTTTTACTGAAATTAATCAACTGGATCCAATCACAATAACTTCTGTAAAAGTAAATAAAATTAATAGCAGATCCTTTTATTGATATAATAAAATATTAACAACCAGCTCTTTAATGCTTGAGCTTGATTAAATTGGACAGATGTTGTTAATTAATCTTTTCTTCTTACTTACTAAAATATTTGATTTATACAATAATATTAAATCATCACGGATTAGCACGTGAATCCCTGATTAACTTTGTGAACTCACTAATCACGATTAAAAAACTTTAATTATCGATTAAATTAATTGGTGACTAAAGCTAAATGTCATTTTCATATCTGCCAATATTAACGGGAGAAAATTTATCAATAATTTCTTTAATGTAGAACAGATAATGATAATAATCATCTAACTATAGTTGTTAACAAACCCTAACAGATTTTTGTGCTGCAGGTCGGCTCAAATGTAATTTCAATTCTAATTAGTTGGTCATGAATAGAGTTGCTCACTAGCGCCAACGGACAGTGGCGGAGGTTCGATACAACTCTTAGTCTAACTGCGAGTCTCAACCAGATCTGTTGTGTACATGTACGCTGCCGTAAATACTATTTCGTAGTTCTAAGTTTGTTTCAAAGATGTTGCCTACGTCGCGAAAACGACCAATGTTGGACAAAGTTATAGAATTTATAGCAGAAATGCCTGACCCAACTTATGATGGCGTTAAAATTCAATGTGTAGTTTGTAATATCCCTTTAATGTGTTGGTTCAAAAGGGATTGTCTACGTCACGTAAATAGTAAACAGTATTCTTCAAAAAAAAATTGCACGCGATACTATGACAAATTTCAATTTAATTTATGTGTTACCTTTATTGCATGTAAGCTACCGTTTAATTTACTAGACAAGGAAGCATATGTCTTCTTTTGGAATAAATATTAGGACTGCAAATTACCAAGTCGGGCATCGTTACAAAGAATTGTGCCATCTGCTCGTGAACATGTTGAAAAAAAGATTAAATCGGTGTTGAAAGATAAAAAACTGTGGTTATGTGTGGACGAAACAACAAATCGTAAAAAAACATTCTGTGGTTAATGTAATGGTACGTACCAGTTTTATTATCATAAATATTTTGAGAATATTAACAACGTGGTTTTACAATTCGATCCAAAGGAAGCTGCGGCTATCAAGGAAAGCCAGTCGAAATTTCAAGATAGTCAGGCCAAAACGTATTTAAAAACTATTCAGAACAATTACTTCGGACTAGTAGAGGCAATAGAAAAATTACAAAATCCTTCGGTGTCGTTAGTGGAATCTCTGCAAATAGTGCAACATGTTCACGCACAGCTATGCGCGGTAGAAGACGCAAAAAATGTTTGTTCTAGAATGTTTTGAAAGTGTTTTAGAGAAAGATTCTGATTATGGCACATTAAGACAAATTTGTGAAGATGCGTCAACAGAACCGCTAAGTTGTTCCAAAGATTATTTTAATTACGCAAATATAACGTCACGAGATGTAGAACGTTCGTTTTCTGCATATAAACACACTTTTTCCTCACGTCGCACTCAGTTTGCCGAAACAACTGTGGAAACATATCTAACGTTGCAGATATTTAACAGACATTATTCACTTTGTGATTTCACAGAAGACTCTTAAGACGGTAAGTGTTTGAGCACGTATTATTTTTATTTTTGACCATTTATTTTGTGTAAACTTTTATGCGCCCGCCACTGGCTGTTGGCGCAAATTGAGCAACTCTAGTCATTAATTGAACCAGCCCAAAATGTATATGTAAACAGTAATTAATTTAATCACGAATTAATTTTTAATTTGAGATTAACTTACTTCAGAATTAAAAAGTGTTCTGTAAACTGGGGGTTAGAGTAAATAACCCTAATTAATATCTTATAGGACTTACTAAGATTTAGGGTGTACTTGAAATTACAATCCCACCCTCACAATATGTAATCTAATCATAACCGCAGAACTATAGAAATATCCTTTTTAATTAACAGGATGCCTTCTTGTATGAATGCTTTTTAGTTGAATATTTTCTTGTGTTTTCATGTCCGAGTATGATGCTTATGACAGGACTAATATCGAATTTCATATTCATGCAACGGATTTAATGGCGTTCGAATTTTACAAAGGTTTCGTCGTGCAGGTAGATTCTAAACTAAAGTACGGCCCACTTGTTTGTTTAACAAATGGAAGAATCATGTACTAAGAAAAATTCGTTATATATGCACACATATTTACAATCTCGGAGTCTTGATGATTGGGAGTCGATATTTGGTGCATTGCTTAACGTATTCAGTGTTTTACAAATATATTTATATAACATTTATAAACCAGATGAAACAAAATTTCTAAGAGATTTTGCGCCGTGTTAAAAAGTCAACTATTTTCGTATTGGACCACATGGAAATGACGTTTTGCGATTACTGCTTTATCTTTCATTTCAAATAAAAATAATTTAGATCAAAGTGGTGCATAATCCAAAGATATTGTCCAGCAATGTGTATCATAAAGTAAGGGCCGTCGTACGTCTTTTTTGTTTTCAATACCATCAGCCATGTGAATAAAGTTCATTTATACCCAAATTATTTAGAATTTTTCTTAATTTTGTGTTCATTGATATAGTAAACAGTTATTTATTAAAATAATAAACTCGTTCGTTGGACCAATTTTTATAAAAAAAATTGTAACATTAACGTACTTTTTTATTGTATTTAGGTACCTTTTTCGTTCAGTGTAGGCGTTTATAAATGTAATGGTCTCCTCATTCGATGAAAATTTCATCCGAACGAAACTTTGAGCGGAGGAAACAGAAAAAAATCGCTGGGGTCCAGACCTGATGCGTGGGGTCTAGCAAATCGGTCGCCAATTTGTGAATTTTTGCAATGGCCACCACTGGGGTGCGTTCAGATTTATAGAGTGTACGGCCGACAAGGTAACAATAGGTTGTTCGTCCAACGCACCGCAAAAACGAACGGATAGTTGAACTGTTTTGTTGTAGGTGGGGCAGTTTAGGTTGGTTAGGTTAAAAAAATCGGAATAATAAATTTATTAACAAGGCATTATTGGTGTAGTTAACAAAATGTTTTCATCGAGCAGTAGGCACGAAGATAATGAATTTGAAGTAAATGAAGAAAACAGACCCCAAGGAGAATACCAGCGTGGATTGAAAATTTTTTGATAATTATATGCACATTATGTAAGATATAAATGTAGCTCATGATATTCGACAGCCATACTGCATAGAATATAAACATGTCAACAAAAATTTAAATAAAAGCAGGTCTGCGCATGCGGGACATATTTCGCCGCAGCTCAAAGTTGGACGAAAAGTTGTTCGTCGGCCGATAAATCTGAAAGCACGAGATGTTACGTCCGTACAAATTGTTTTTCAAATCTGAACGACTCGAACGCGTCTGGTGTTAAATCTGAACACCCGGTGTTAAATCTAAACGCAGCCCTGAAGCGTAAGACGGCGCGTTGTCTTGATAAAACAAACCTCTCTTTCTCTTCAAATATCTACCTATTAAATCAGGTTACATTAACAACCTATATACTTCTTACAATTACATTGCAAGCAAAAGGTTTAACTTGCACATCCGACTGATTCAGGCAGGATAGATTACAGATTCTCGAAGAGGACAAAGTCGATCAAAGATAAATAAGAAAAGCACGATAAGGGTGCCAAAAGTTCTTTAAGAAAAAGCTGTCAAAAGCTTTGATGCACCTTTCTTGATTCGTGGAAATATATAAAACACATAACCTCAATAACAATTTTATTTAAAAAATATTAATTATACTAGGGTCGTCCCAATACTAAGCTTCCTTAGGCTAGGAAAAATAGCAACACAAATTAAGAAAATAAAAATAAATTTATTTAAACTCAGTAACATCATATCATTTCTCTACATAATCGCCATTACGGGCAATGCACTTTTGGTACCGGGGCAAGAGTTTTTGTATACCCTCCTCGTATGTACCACGGTGTGCTCACTTTTTCCAGCCAGGCTCTGACCGAAGGCGATCTTCAGCTGAGGCAACATGTAATAGTCGCTAGCTGCCATCGGAATTGTGCCAGCAAATCTTTTGTTTTTTGCGTGGTATGCGGATGAGCATGCAACATCAACACTTTTTTACTCAATAAGCAGGGCGTTTACGTTTACCGCCAAACGCAGTGACTTCAGAACTTTACAATACCTGCCTGAGTTGACGGTGGTCCCTTGCGACAGGTAGTCAACTACCAACACACCTTTACAGTCCCAAAAACCTATCGCCATAACTTTTCCTGCCGAATGTTTCACCTTAGCTATTTTGGGTGTACTTTCGTCTGCTGTTTTCCAGACCATGCTCTGCCGTTTAGTCTATGTTTAAGTGTTGTGTGGTGCATCCACGTTTTGTCCCCTGTAACACTGTGAGGAAAACGAGTGTCACCTTCCGATTCCAACAATTCGAGGAATCTTCGAGCAGTAGCCATCCGCTGTCCCTTGTATGCTTCTGACTATAATCGTGGAGCACATCCTGCACAGGCCTTTCGATAATGAAGGTCGTGGCACACAATTCTCTCAACTTTAGCACGACTCACTTCAATGCTGGAGGGTGAACGCTGGAGGATTTCATCGAGAGTAACCCGTTGAATGTTATCCTCAACTTCGTTAACAACAGTCTAATTCTTGAAAACGCTGGATGGCCTGGGGTCATCTTAAACATCTGTTCGGCCTTCCAGGAACTTTGCTCGCCACCGACGAACCTTTTGCATATTCATACACGCTTCTCCGTATACTTCGATTAGATGTCGATGAATATCCATTACCGATTCGATTTTCGCAGTAAAAAAGCGAATGACTGCTCGCATCTCATAATTGGACACGCGCGCGAGTGGTACCTCCATGGTTGCCCGACTCGTACTGCTAGCCCGTTGCCAACAAAGAAGTGGAGGTTCTGTAGGTTGACGCGTACATCTCAACACAAATCTCCCACGAATGACTCTCGCTCGTACGCGGAAAGGAAAAAAATAAGGAAACTTATTTTTGAGACAACCCCTATATGTCAAAATAGAGTATTATAGGAAATGGTAAAGCTGATCAATAATGAATTTTGTCACTTTCAAAATATCCTGCCCTTGTCCTTCCTGCGTCATAGGCAAAAAAACGCTTGGTTTCCTCGTTCTGGTCTGGATGGGGAGGGGTCCAGGGCTCCTGACAGACTAAGAGAAAAGCAAGGGAGAATTATTTACTTTAATTGTAAGCCTATTCGCAACAAACTTAACATCGGGTGTTCTGCCAAAAAATTATCGTAGAAGTTTTATTGATATTTATATGCAGATTATATTAGTTAGAAAGGTTCACTAATCGGTCAAGATCCAAATTGATGCGATCACTAGCAGATAGCAGATCGGATCGCTCAATTGAAAAATAAATTTGAGTATCATCCGAACAAAGTTGATAACTACATGTTTCTAAATGGGTATGCAGTTTTGATGTATGCAGTGCGAAAAATAAGGGTTCTAGGATCGAACCTTGCGGAGCGCCACTGTCAGGAGATAAAGATCATGTAATGCAGAATAACTTCTTAGCAGCCTTGCGAAAAATAATTATTTATTATTATATAAAGACGTAGCTTCATTATTGAACGCAAGATAATTTAAATATTAACAGTAGAAGTTTACGATTTACCGTATTGAACGCAGGGCAAAAATTACGCATTACAACTACCGCTGAAAAAATAGAGGCGCGGCTGTAGCCTCGTCTAAACGCGGATTGACAGATAGGTAAAATATTAAACTATTACTTTTGCCCCTTTATACATTGATGGGTGTTCGAGAAATAGGGTAGCCCCCGGTAGAAATGTGTGTACTTCCCGCTACTACGTAAGGCACGTATCCGCTATTTTGTGATAAGTCGTTTTCTTATCCATCTCTAGTCGTGTTTTATGCTTCTGTTAACAACCCGCGATGTCGGCAAGGAGCTATTTATGAGCAGCTATCGAGGTTCGAAGGAGGACGGATTTATTGGTCTTAGAGAACTGTATTCTCTGTATGAGATATACAGGAACGCACAGGTCGTCACAACATCACAATTGTTAGAACATGGAAGCAAAGTACCGAAGAAGGCTCTAGTGAACGAAGGTCGGGCTCTGGGGCGAAGAACTACTGACAGCAAGGATTGATCGCACCGTACCTTTTAAAGTTAGCACAACAGTGGTAAATGGCAAGAGATCAATAATTGTCTGCTAGCTCTATTCGCCGTCGATTCCTTGTAATGGGGCTATCTGCACGACGTCCTCTTCTGGGACTACCACTGGCGCCTCATCATCGCCGAGAAAGAGTGCGCAGTGCCATGGAAAACAACAGTGAAGGCATGAATGGCAAAGAGTAGCCTTCTTAGATGAATCGTGATTTTGTTTAAACCAGAATCACGGTCGAAGTGTTGTTTGGAAACGACAGGGAGAAAGAGAACATGAAGACTATATTCGTAGCAGATATACGGCACCCACGATGGGAATCATGGCGTAGGAAGCCATCAGCTACAGCTCTAGAAGTCCTCTAGTAAGTGCTAGAGGCAATATTACTGTTCAACATTGTGGGCACAGTGATAGAACCTGTAGTTGAAGGAAGGGCAGCCTTCAACAAATTCCCGGGGTAGCTTTTCAATAGGATAATGCGGGATCGCATGTAGCGAGGATCATACTTGATTTTCTCAGCAGAAATGAAGTTACTGTTTTCCCAAGAGCCGCATGATTGCCCGATATGAGATAATAATAGAAAATGTATGGAGCAGTATAAGGCCTAGAGTGCAACGGAACCGTCAACCGCTGTGGCAACATACTGCATAATGCTTGACTGCAAATACTGTAATTATTCGGCAATTGCACAGTTCATTAAAGCATCGGACAAAGGCTGTTATAAGAGCACGAGATGAAACCACACACTATCAAATCTTTCTAACCATTTAAGCTGACATTTTGAAAATTTATTGCATTATCGATAGCAAATAAATCTACAGTTTCATTCGTATATTTCGTTTATTCTTTTATGTGCTATTTCAATAAACAGTAGTGTAAAATAATTAAATCTTAAGTTAAATTGAGAAGAAAGTATTCATATTTTTTCGCTGTTACTAATAACTATTTTTTATAATAAAATTTCTACAAAAAAAAATCCACTAGTTCAAATAATCGTATTTTCTGTGAAATAGCTAAGTAGCTAAAAACTTAGTTCTCTGTAGATAGAAAAAGTTATCGATGTTATGTAAATTTTAAGAAAATTCGTAACGAGAAGATCCCTTATATTTAAAGATCAGTCGTAAATTTAAATAAACAGAGTGTCGCATAAATGCTTAGATTGCCCAAGTTTTATTTAAAATCAGGTTTTAGTGTAGGCATAACTTATCGACAACATTGAAAGCGTCTAGAAGTTTCTCTGGGCATTGAATGCCGTTTCTAGGCGTATCGTGGCAGTAGTTTTATTTTATATTTTCCTTGCGATATCCATTTTAAAAAACAGGGCGATAAATATCGCGAATTGACGGTAAAAATTCTTATACTCGCCGAACGCACAAAATGAAATATTGTTATGAGATTTATAATTGCCTTCCAAAGCGATATTGGATTACGCTTGAAAATAAAGAATTTACAATTTACACTCTACTTTTTAGTTTTTAATTGACAAGGTGGGTAATTTAAATCGACGGCGTGCAAGCGTAAACCGTTACAGAGAAACGCTAAAATTACGTAGATTGGATAAAATGTTGTTTCGCGCAGATATGAATAAAACTATTAATGGTACCACATACATATGCGTGCGAATAAAATAATTTCCTTGGTTCATTATAACAATTGAATAATATAGCCAAATATTTAATTCTATAAAGGCCATCACGCATAAACATTGCTAATTATATTCATTAAAATTTGGAACATAACAGGGTTAGAAGAGTGCTGAAAATATTTTTCATTCCTGATATTTATAAAACAAATTATATGACCAGTAAATTTTATTTTCAATTCTCAGATGGAATATTTATCAATTATAAAAGAATAATAAGCAATATGTATATTTTTTCCCTAATGAATGATTAATACAGAGTAGGAAAAAGATCACTCCTGAGCGAAAACAATAACATCATTATGTTTAAGTTCCATTCCAAAAAGAATAACATTTTATAGTGTTCACGAACGAATTTTATGAACGGAATTGAATATCGTCAAATGCAGCCTAATCGAATCAAACATAACACAAGCGTGACCGAACGGCACTGGACAAGCCTACAGAACCAAGCGTGCCAAAACAGAAATAAGCAGTATTGACCACGGCCTTAAAAGCCTTTATTCAAGTTTAGTGGACTTGTACGCTTTTTATGCGTCACCACATTACAACAATTACACTCAAAAATGTTAATTACTAACTCTTATAGACTTGAATTATCTACGATCTGCTTAAAAAGAAAATTGCATCTGTATTCCAGTTCCATCGCAACTATCCAGGACAGCATGACTATAACTACTGTGCCGGGCACTAGGTAGCGCCAGGAAATATTTCAGTTGCTATTTTTGAAGATTAGTGGCATAAACTGAGAGATGTAAGAACAATGTCGCCAGGAGCAAGAAGCTTTAATACTTTTCCCTTCTGATATAATAATAATAATAACTTTATTGTCTGTGGTTGAATAAGATAGACATTCTCGTTTGACATAATATTTTTTAACCTACATTCCTACTATAACCTACTATAACAAAGTAAAATAATACCAGCAACACCAAATGCATCCCCGATACACTAAGACGTACATATTTAATGTTTTCTTGTAGTTAGCGTAGGTCGAAGAATTCTTAATGTGTGGGGGCAGAGCATTGAAATAAGTCGCACATCTATAATAAGGATTGCGCTCGTACAACGCTGTTCTGTGAAAAGACATGCTAACTAAATAACGCGAACGTGTTGTCATATTATTATAGACGTCTTTGTTTTTTGTAAACTGATCCTCGTTGCGCTTATAGAATAGTAGAACCTCGAACAGATACAGCGACCACGGGGGCATGATCATTAATTGGTCAAATATAGGATGACATGAGGCCGTAGATGGTGCTCCAATCATGCATCTAACAATTTTTTTGATAAACAAAGGGTCTACCTGCACGGCCCGCCGAACCCCAGAAAATAATTGCGTATCGCAACCTAGACTCTACAAAAGAGAAATAAAACTGACGCAAGGCATTGATGCCGACGGTGCAGCGCAAATTCCTCACACCATAATAAGCAGAGCACACTTTTTTGATTATTAAACAGTGTTACTCGAATTTCAGTTGAGACTCAACTTCTAAGCCTAAGAACCTACTGCTCTCTTGCTCAGGAATGGATTGATCGTGATATCTAACATAGCAGCTGCGTATCTTATTTAAACTTGCTCGAAAATGTATCAGATTGATTTTACCGACATTAAAGATTAAGCCGTTATTGTCGCACCATGCTTGAAAAGAAGCTATAACTTTATTTGCCTGCACAGACACCAACCCTACGCCAGAACCAACCACAACACAACTTGTATTGTCGATTACGTATATTGTAAACAAGGTAGGTCAAAGAATGGATCCTCGGGAAACTCCACAAGCAACACACACAACAGAAGAGTAGAATTGTTTCTTTAAGCTTTGCGATTGTTAAGATAAGATTTAAATAAATTGTAGGAAACACCGCGTATACCGTAAGCCCACATCTTAGCTAACAAGACATAGTCCAACGAGTCGAAGGCATTTGATAAATCAAAAGTATTAGATTTGATTATCCTACGATGCGTTTAAACAGATAATTTTCAATTTCAATTAAAACAGAAGTCTTCTACGTTGAGCATGTTTTTCAATGCCGCTATTGTTTTTGTTCCTACTACCTTCCATCGTTATCATGCCAACTTGTACTACATATGCATGTATGTATGTGTAAATGTGTCTTCCTTTAACATTAAATTTATCTTAAGTTCCTTTCAACTTTTTGGATAGCATCTATTAGTCTTAGGTTGAAATACTAGTTTGTGCACTGAACCACACCTTCAATTCTTTAATGGCATCATTTCTAGGTACTGTTTCGAACCTACGCTAGTAAAACAAAGACTCAAGGTGTAATGACGAAACATTGCTTTCAAATAATTTATCGCAGACCCTGTAAAATACCTTCATCTTTGTTTAAATTGTGGTTTACTGCTATACTCTTGGTTTCCGGGTTGGAACCGCGTCGTTGTAGTAGCTTCTGCCGACATTTCGTCCGCAATCTTATGGGAGATCTTCAGGGCTGTTACTGCGCACTGTCTGGAGACTATTCTTACCGCAGGGGTTTGTATAGGGCTTCTTTCGGTTGAATGGAGCGGAAAAGTTATGGATCAATGAAGCATGGCGGTTGCTAGGAGGTTTAGTCAGTTGGGATTTCCACATGTGATGTAAAGGGTAGCCATTTTCGCTATTCCTATAATATTCCTATAATAGTCAGGGTTGCGAGACAAGATAAGGGTGGACTTAAATCCAATTTAACTCCGCCCTTATTTTGTGCAGCAGGAGAGAAATGTGAGATAACTAACCACAAAGATTATATTATCACTGTCAGTTTTATCCATAAACATTGATGCCGTCTATTCTTAAGATTTATGTAATATTTGTTGGTTAAATGTACCGTATTCTAAAATCAGATTATTCAGATGACCAGTTCAATTGCCGCACTGACATTCTGGAGAGTTTTAGATTTCTAGTTTATACAAACGATCACCGACCGTGGTCAAATTTTAGCCTAACCTAATGGTTGATTAAAACCAACTGGAAACTGTGTGATGTACGAGGGGTATCTTTTAAGTTTTAACAAAAACATTGAAAGATAAACATTTTTTGGTACAAATCGTTTTATTGCTTTTCAAAATTTGCCATTAAGATTTATACACTTGCATGCGTTCGAACCAATTTTCGAAACATTTTTTCCATTCTGAAGATGGTATCTCCAAAACATAATTTTTGAAGGCTTCAACAGCTTCTTGAGATGATAAAAATCGCTGTCCACGCATTTTTTGTTTGACACTCAGGAACAAAAAGAAGTCGTTAGACGATAAATTAGATGAATGCTGGCAACGAGGCATTAATGCGATGTTTCCTTCCTTCAAATAATCAATTGTTTGACGTGCTGTGTGAGAGCTGGCATTGTCATGATGAAGGATTATGCGACGTCGTCGATTGTTTTTCCTCTATTTCATCGATGACTACCGGCATATAAATTGCTATATACTATTCAGCATTAACTGTTCTTCGATCCTCCAAAGCAATGCTTGCGACATGTCAGGTAAAACGAAGGAAACACGCAATCATTTTCTTCAAAGTGCTTCGTTAACGAACAACTTTTCTTGGATTTGCTTCATCTGACAAACAGTTGATTGTTGCTTAGTTTCCGGCTCGTACGAATATATCCAAGTTTCGTCACCTGTTACGATGTTGTATATGGATTTTGGAGTTCCTCTGTCTAATTTTTTATCATTTCCTTACACCAGTTGGCACGAGCCTTTTTTATGCTTGGGTCAAATTATGCAAAGTCCATCGGGAACAGATCTTTTTCACGCCTAAATATTCATGCAAAATTGAATGTGCTGCAATTTTCTATATGCCTCAGGATGCTTCACGGTAAGTTGCATGCCGATCCTCTTCAATTATGTTGCGCACGTATTTTGGAACAACGACCGATTTTGGTCGACCTTCACGAAATTCATCACGCAAGCACGACCACGATGAAATTCTGCAAATCAGATGTGAACAGTTTTTTCTGGTGGTGGTTGATTACCAAAAGTTGAACGAAGCCATTCTAGCTACTGTTGTTGTGTTAGGCCTTTACTGAAAGCGTAAAACGTCATCCAACGAAAACCTACCTGTGAAATTTCCATTTCTTCACAAAATTACTTTTTTTAAACGCTCACTTTAAACAAACTATTCGGCCGATTTTTGTTCTATCACTGCTTCAACAATAACACATACTAAGTTTTACAAAAATAGTAACGTCAAATCTCAATAGCGTCATCTGGTGGTCGTTTGTAAAAGCTTAAGACACTACCGTCGGATGCCCTACGATCTCTACCAGTATGAATTAAAAGGTATTCTTTCAGCTAGTGTTTACGTTGTGTTTACTTTGTTTGCTAGTTCAATCTTTCGACCAATCAAAATTAATAGAACGTTTAATACTAAAACTTTTTCAATATGAAACTAATACCTTTTAATAATTTTACAGGTTATAAGATAGGAGTGAACATAGTCTTTCAAACTTCTTCGGAGTATAATTTATATGTTTCTAAGGCATAGCAGATGTCCTCAACGAAGTGTACTGTCACCCTTTTTATGCGCGTCCCTCGTCGACGACCTAATAATGAAGCTGTCCAAAGAAGACCTTTATTGTCTAGAATATGTTGACGATCTAGCAATAGTAATGCAAGGCAAATTTGCCGGGGTAATATCAGAAAGAATGCAAAATGCCCTAAATACAGTAGATAACAGGTGTAAACAAGAAAGACTTACAGTCAATTGCCAAAAAACACAAATTATGGTATTCGCAAAGAAACGCATAATTCGAGGCTTAAAGCCCATTTATGCTAGGAGTGGAGATTCCATTGGTCAAAGGAACGAAATACCTTGGTGTATGGTTCGATCAAAGACTTTCATGAAACACTCATATCAAGAAAACCATCAACAGATCTACTCTTGCTTTAGGCAGATGTAGAGGTTGTGTGGAAAAACGTGGGGACTAAGCCCAAAAATGATGCTGTGGTTATATATGAGGGTCACCACACCAATGGTAACATATGGCTCGGTGGTATGGTGGACAAGGAAATTGCAGGTGGAGGCAATGAGGCGGCTAAGTGGCGTACAAAGACTAACATGTCTGCGAGCCACGGGAGCCTTGAGAATAACGCCGGCAGCTGCTCTGGAACTACTGGCTAATGAGTGGTCAACCCCCCATAATTAGATCGGTGCAGATCATCAGAAACTGTTAGAGAAACTTAAGGCGGTGCCGGTAATAAGCGGGCCCAGTGACGCCACGAGTCCCAAACACAGCTTTGATAACAATTATAAAACGGTAATACCAGATAGAGAAGAATGGAAAAAAGCACAGCCTATCAAAGCCGAATCTATCTGGTACACAGACGGCTCAAAGACGGAAACTGGAGTCGGAGCCGGAATTTTCGGGATTCGAC
This sequence comes from Dynastes maya, assembly GCA_029619315.2. NCBI lineage: Eukaryota > Metazoa > Arthropoda > Insecta > Coleoptera > Scarabaeidae > Dynastes > Dynastes maya. The sequence continues at coordinate 50,848,350 of JAROYE020000003.1, read as the reverse complement.
AAAAAAAAACTAAGTCGCTAAATCTAATTCAAAGCGCCACAGTATTTCGAGCCGAAATAGCAGCAGTGCTGGGGTGTATCGAAGAACTAAACAAGCAAGAAAGTAACTATCAATCTATTACTATCTATTCAGACAGTCAAGCAGTGATAAAATCACTGGCTCTACACAGGTAAATAGGCTGGACAGCCGATCTAAGGTGACCCTGGTCTGGGTACCACGACACGAAGGTCATCGGGGGAATGTTAAAGCAGTCCAATTAGCCCGAGCAGACTCGTCGAATGTTGACAGAAACCCAAAACATTCGGTGGGTATAGCATATACGGTAGTTAAAGCAACTACTAAGCAATGGAAAAATGAGGAATTTCATGACTGGTGGAAGAGTATCCCGGGTCAGAGACAGGCCAAACAATTTCTGATATAGTAAGTATAATAAGTATGGACAGAAAGTCTGTTAGAACAATAGTAGGCCTGCTAACAGGACACTGAATGCTCAAGAAGCATATGAGCAACTTAGGCCTGACAGAGGACACAGCGTGTAGATTCTGCCAGGCGGAAGAAGAGACTGCCGGCCACGTGCTGTGCGATTGTACAGCACTAGCAGGAATACGGCTCTTAGAAGTGGGATCAGAATATTCAAAAGCCGAAACGTATGTAGAGGGATCACCCACAAGGCTGCTAGGTCTGGTGAAAAAGGCAAAGCTAGCGTAATTGATCTAATGATAGAGGAACCACAATAGATCTGAAAAGGTCGCAGTGGAGTAGGTTAAGAACCACCTCGATATTAAAGCTAATCTAATCTAATCTAAGGAATCAAAAATGTATTTGCTTTTTTTTCTTTTTATTGTCTTTTCTTCGCTGTACGTTGCTTTTTTCAAATTGTTTAAAGTGCCTCTTCCGATATTTATTGCGCCTTTCTTTCATATTTCTGGTGCCTAAAAATTTGGTCGGTATAGACACTGATACATACATATACCCTACATAATTGTAATGTTACAATAAGATTCGTCTTAATTGAAAACGGTACCTGTCCATATCATGCATTTATCTCCGCCTCTATATCCTGAATTTACCTTTATATTTAAAAGTTTAAGCGTATTTTTCGTAGCACGTTTGTTTTGCTCTTATCGTTCTTTTACTATGTCAAAAATCCTCCATTATATTAATTACGTAACATTAATAAATTACCCAGATCCTGAGCTTACCGCATTACAAACATAATTCGGAACGGACTGACCGTATTATAAATTACAACCTGCACTCTGTTCATTTTAATGAGGTTCTGTTACCTCTGCTTTTGTTATTTTATTGCCTTTAATGTCATTTTAATTAAAACGATGCTTCTCCTGTTTCGATTCGTGTGCAGTAGATCAAAGAAGTATGCGCAAATGCAGATGAAAATGTTTTTAATATGGAAGGTGGAGTACTCACGACGAGCTATACGGTTAGAAAGTATGATAATTAAATTATCAGAATTATCAGAATGGTAAAAAGATGTATGATAGTAAATATAAGACATTATCTACTACAAATCTACTAACAAATTCCAGAACAAGTTCAGAACAACAATTTACCTGACATAAGAGTCGACAACATAACACCAGAAAACGCGTACACAATGTATCTCTTTCCCTACACTCCTTTTGAAGTGAACCAAATTATCAACAAGCTAAAAAACAACCATTGTATTCGACCATTGATTTTATTATCCTTTTCGATACTTTTAATCAATTAAGTATTATTATTATTATTATTAATAATGAACGTATTGCTTCGTTGTTGTAGGATATGCGAACATATTCTAGGCAATTTATAATTACACTGGCCTTATTAATGAAAAAACAAAAATTGTAGAGATCACAACAAACATAACAACTACTCACATTGAATACAAAAGATAGGTAGGTATTCACACCTCTTGATAAAGCTGAAGTTTAATACTACTGGAGTACATTTATAATAATAATAATAATAATAAAAATGGAAAAATGGAGAGTGCCGACTCATAATGAATTTCGAAATAAAGCAATTTTTGGAAAACGAGGATATACTAAACTTTATTAAATGCATGAGAATAGAATGGTTTGGACGTATAAACAGGAGGGATAACAATTCCATAATTAAAATAATAAGTGCATGCAAACCTGTTGCAGAGGAACCTGTTCAAGAGGAAGACCGAGATCGAGGTGGGAGAACCAGGTGAGGAATGACCTACATGGCGTTGGAGTAGCGGATTAGAAGAAACATCTGAATGATAAGATGTGGAAAAACGTAGCAAAAATGGTAGACAGGAAACAAGTTCTCGTAAAAGCGGAGTAATTCACCGCATAGAAGAATCCCTAGGGCTCCAGTAGGAGCGGTTTTCAATTCCGGTCCGGAAAGTACAACCATAGATATATATAGATAATAATAACATTAACAATGAAACAGTTCACTAAAACCCTTACCACAACACTTAATTCGTACTGGACGCACGTTTCGATAGCCAAGCTATCATCATCAGCAGCAAGACTGAACTAACAAGCTAAGTGAAAAACTAACCTTATAAGGAAAATAAATTATGCAATATGTAAATTTAAAATCGTAAAATTTAATGAGCCGCTTCATTGCACAGGACTATAAATAGCCTAAAGGTAAATGAGCCGAATGACGTGAGTTATTAAATCCTAGATTACAATGAAGCGGTTCATTGCACATGGTTAAAATTACAACTAAAATGAATAAACATGATGTAACAAAGGATAAAGGCTGGAATTTAGTGGTCCTAAATCTGAATTCATTAAGTGAGTTTTGTTTTTGTAAATTTCCATGCCTTCATAACATTTAATTGAGAAGTACTCCTTACGTTTTTAATTAACTTTATATTATCAACATTATGGTTATTTTCAAGCATATGTAGGGCAACGCTAGATTTATCAAACCTTCTGAATTTGAGATGAGCCAAATGTTCTTTGTAACTAATTTTGATTGATCTTTTTGTCTGCCCAATATACACTTGATCACAATCTTTACATGAAATTTTGTAAATTCCTGATTTATCCATGTTATCCACTGGGTCTTTGGAATTTCCTAAAAGGTTTTTAAGGTTATTGCTTGAAGAGAAAACAATCTTGCGGTCAATCCTAGAAAAGATTTTTTGAAGACCCTTGGTGTAACATGGATAAAAGGGTAATTTAACATATTTCTTATTATTACGGCCGTCAATGCGTTCTAATGTGCTTACATTTCTAATTCTTAATCTATTCTTATGTTTCCTAATAATATTATAGACGACATCTTCAGAGAATCCGTTAAAGTTAGTGTTTTTAACATTAACAATAACAATAATGTTTATTGTCTCAGTATGCATAAGACAAGTTAATAAACAAAATGATAGAAATCCTTAAAACTAAAAATAATAAAGATGATCATGCATAATCGCAAATAAACTAAGCAAACAGAAAAAATAATAAGCAAACTATGCTGAAACGTATTCCTCTGTAGTATAAAATACCATTTACAATAGACAATTATCAATTCCGATTTTAAGATATTGTTTGTTATGCTTCTAAAGAGTGGGCGGCGAGAGGTGTTCTCTTTAACGTTACAGATGTTCCGGAGAGCGACCTTCTATTGGGTAAAAATCGCATTAGCGTAACCTGAAACATCCCATAAAATTAACCCGCACGAAATCCTGGCTTAAAAGCTTGCGCTGTAGTAAGACAATAGGGTCTCCTTTGTAATAAATTGGCATAGTCCATAAATGAAAAAGGAAGATAGATGATAACGTGGCACACAGGTGTCTTGTGTGAGTCTCCGAATTTAAATTATTTCCTATGTAGGTACCCAAAAATTTCATAAACATTGAATCTTTTAGTTCTTTGAGATGTTTCCAAAAGTGTAAATGTTTTGCAATTATCTAGAACATACACAGAACACGGCAGAATAAATGTCTGCATTTTGGAAGTCACTGTTCATGATCTGGTAGAGATACAGGCAAGGGAAATATTTCATTGACGGCCGATAATACTACCACTTTTAGCTCTCATGAATTGGGTACTTGAACATCGCGTCATTTGTTGAAGCATTTCCTAAAGATTTCGTGCAGCCGAGACCGAACAAATTTGATAATTTAAAAAATGTGTGGTTTTAACAAGACTGAGCTACAGCACACATTCCCTATATTTCCTTCGATTTTATGAGCGATGTTCTCCAGACATCTTACTTTTTTGCGTACTATGAACCGAAGGAGCACCAAGTTTGAATCCAAGTGACCTTCTTTGATGATTCTTAATACTAAAGTTTACCACCATTGTTTTTAAATTTTTGAACAACTACGAGGCTAGATTGAACAGTTTCCGGAATGACAATAAAAACAAAATAAATCGGATTCAAGTTATATTTTATTTTTCAATATAATCCCCTCGAAGCTCAACGCACTTTGTCCAACGTTTCTCTAGCTTCTCGATTCCCTCCCGCAAGTGACTTTCTTCGAGGTTCCCAAAGTAATCGTTTATAGCCTCTATCAGTTCTTCATTCGACCAAAATCTCTTTCCATCCAGAAATATTTTGAGTTTCGGGATCAGGTGGAACTCCGACGGAGCCAAGTCAGGCAAATACGGCGGGTGCGGAGGGATTTCGAACTTCAATTCTGTCAATTTTTGCTTGATTGCACTTGAATGAGTGGGCGCATTGTCGTAGTGAAACAACACTTTTTTCTTGACCATTCCCGGGCGTTTTTCCTGAATTACTGCTTTCAGTTTGTCCAAAAGTGTTGTGTAGTATTGGCCAGTAACAGTTTTTCCTTTTTCAAGATAATCAATTAGCAAAATTCCTTTTGCGTCCCATAAAATCGATGCCATTACCTCTCCAGCCGAGTGAATGGTGTTTGCCTTCTTCGGAACCGATTCACCGCATTCAATCCAGTGTTTGGTTGCATTTTTGTTTCTGGTGTGTAGTGATGAATCCAGGTCTCGTCATGGTCACGAATCATCAAACCCGTTGGATTCCTCGTAAACACTTCCAAACAATCGGCTGAGGTTCCAGCTCGAATGCGCTTTTGCTCCGAATTGAGCAAATGCGGCACCCATCTTGCAGAAAGTTTTTTTAAAAACAATTGATTGTGTAAAATATGAACTACTCGTTCATAAGAGATGCTCACGGCTTCCTCAATTTCACGCACTTTTACTCGGCGATCTGCGAAAACCATGTCACGGATTTTATCCCCATTTCTGGCGTAGTAACCGTTTTCGGACGTTCTGAACGTGGTTCATCATTTGCATGCGTGCGGCAACGCTTGAATTCCGAAACCCAAAAGCTCGCGGTGGAAAATGAAGGTGATGAACCCTCAAAAACGGTATCTAGCCTTGATTTCCAAATAGAAAAATTTGATGACCGCTCGAACTTCGTTTTTATCCACAATTGAAAACACAAAAAGGTGCTTGACTTCAATGCTTGCTAAAACCAGACTATTTGACAGATCGATTTGACATTTGCAGTCAATTGATATGAAAGAGTTGCCAACACAACGACGTAAAGTATTTGGAAAAAGCAACCCTCTAGCAGCGATTCCGGAAACTTGTCAGTCAACCCTCGTAAAGATTTGATGCGGCAGAAAATTAGTGTTACTACTACTCCAAGAATGATTCTTTAGTTAAGTATTTGTACATTTATTTATATATCATGATAGAAAACAGTTGCTTAATATCAGTAACGTAAACTCAAAATACAAAGATGATCGTTTATGTTTTAACCAAGACACTTTATCCTTAATAGCTTTATCCAAATTTCATTCAATATAAATATATACAATATACGCAAAAGTAAATTCTCTTCGGAAACTCTTTTTGCTTACTGTACACACGGCTATTATAATTCGGGTTCGAATAAATTAATAGATGGCGTGAGAGTATGTACAGCCGAAACTTGTCGCTATCTTCTTGTTTATTAAACTTATACCCCCAACTGTTTAGAGAGCTACTTCAAATGTTGATCTGATTCATTACCTTCTAAATTTGTCCAAATACATTATGGCAATTATTACCATTTAAAAAACATAAATTTCATGATAATGAAATTACATGTTTTCATCATTACCTCTAAAATGGTTTCCAGAAAGCATTTAAGCGGTTGCTTAAATGGTTATTTAAAGCTTACCTTCAAAATAAACTATGGTAATTTATAAGTGCAGTCAAATACATTATTGAAATTAAGAAATGCGCTACATAGTGTTTGACGTTAAATCTTGGATAAACAAATATATATATATATGTATATAAAATTCGAATGGATTCGTCAAACAATGTTTCTTAAACGATGTGATGTACTAGCCTGTTTTAGGCTTTTTCGTAATTTTTATCTTCCACAATATACAATAAGAAGAAAACCTCTTAACGTGTTTTAAACGAGTATACACGGTAGATTATGCAATTCCAATCACCTTTTCGGCAGATAATTGTATCCAAGCAGTGAAAGGTAACACTATTCACCGTCCTTGTTTGTTTATGTTCAATTTACTATCGTGACTCTTGAAATTGTAAATTGTAACAGTGTTTAGCATTTTACAACTTTTTCTGTTAATTTTACAATTTACTTTACTTTTAACCAGTCCATGTAATAGCTCATTATTATTTCCGAATAAAATATAACATTTGGCTCTTAGTATTAACTTTTGGGATACTAACTCTAGGTTGAAATCTAAACGTTCTAAATACCGCATATTTCCCTAGAAAGTTTTTAAGTATATGAAATATGTATATTCACATGTTGTCTGCTTTTATACACACGTGGATATCCTTGCTTCTGACAAGTGTCTTATTTATTTTATTGAGATATAACGTAAACATGAGAAAATATATATTTATTTCAAGCTAATTGGATTCTTGAAAAATCTAATGCAGTCTACACACAAAAAATACTATTCTTTACTCAAGAGTACATATTTACTTGGAAATATATCTTTAATTTAAATATGTTATTCTTCCTTCTAAGAAAGCATTGTTCAACGAAGTGCACGCCTTTTCTTTAGGTGAGAATTTGATATGTTCGTCAAAAATACTTAAACGAAGACAGCGCTTCTTAAAGTATCGTGTGTATATTAATTTCAAGACCAAGATCTGACTTATTTAGAAGTGAAGTAAATATTTTGAAGAAAATTATAAGTAGGTTTAAAGTGAACATAAACACATATTTAAAACGTAAGGATAAGTGTATCTTTAGTTCAAATTTTTCCAAACTTTAACGTAACTGCATATATTTTTAAATCAAGAATATCAAATTTTAAATTAAATTTGGAATAAGTTACCACTATTCCCCTTGCTTATTGGTTGCCGCTATATTTATCGTTCCTTATTGGTAGTTGATGACATAATGACTAAAACAAACACGAATAAGGAATTGGCCGAATTCATTAGCAAAAGTAGAACAAGCTGGTGCTTGTAGTTTATAGTGAACAAGTGATGGACCGATATTTCAATAGAAAATGAATGCAAATCATTTAGTAGGCGAATTATTAGCATCCTGGGGTTGCAATGAAGCAACGATCAAGGTATTTGTTGGTAAGTACCGTAATACAGTATATAAGTTAACCTCTTATACATACACAGGTAACTAAAAATGCATATGGCGTATGTAATGAATTTTTTTAAAGCATTCATAATAAGTGTATGCCAGACCCTGAAAAATATGATTGTTACTATTTATTTGCTTATGTAATTTGATAGAAAGTGTAGCATTTACGCACCTTCTTTGTTTATTCATTTCTGTGTTTACTTGAAAAAAATGCTTGCATTGCAAACATTATTTCTATCATAACAGTAACGTATAAATTTGTTGTGTACAGCAGTGCCTAAGTGTAGGTACTTGTTCCGGTTTATTTTGTTTCCTGTAATGAAGCATATGCTAATACTAATGCTTATCTTGCTTTTTTGAGTCCCGAAGAATATTTACTAAATTAGTTTTGATATCAAAAATAGAATTTGTACAAGCAACCGTTAGCGATTTCTTAGCTCACTGGCCTCTTTTAAGCAAGCTACAAAATGACGCTTTGGTAATTAATACCGAGTTTCACTATTTCAAAGAATAGATTTTCTTTTATTTTTCGCAAAGATAAAAGTACATACGTCACTATTGCATTGCAAGCGTTCCGTAAAATTTATGCAATCTCCTTAAAATATGCAATCAACGTTATAATTGTACTTTCAATTGTGTTTTAGATAAATTACGATTTTAAGAAACTTTTACCTGGGAAAGAGTTGCGATTATTCGTTAGGTGGAGTAGTTTTTTCTAAAAAATATTAACCACTTCTGCGATCAAGAAGGACACAACACTAGACTTATTAGAGATACGAAACGAAACTGCTAACAAAGGTAAAAAGTGATATTAGGCAATATTACCGATGGTTTTAGCTCTTTTTTTCAGATACAAAGTTCTTAGCAGAGCTTATGGCTTTGCCCCCCATGATTCCACCAAAAGGCAGGGTTGTACTAAAAGACGTGTCGAAGAAATGCCACTGGAAATTTTCTACTTTGGAGGCAGTAGACGCTATTATTATACAAACATACCAGTAATAATTTTTGAATAAATTTTGGGTACGTTTAAAATTATGTCCATACTTTCATTTACCAATGCTTTATTTAAAGGGCATTATTATTCTTTTACATGTTGCTTTATTCGGTTTATATTTTTATTTGAAAATTAATAACTACCATCGATGTTACATAGTTTTTATACGTACACTGACGGTAAAATGTAGCCAGCCAGTGCAAGGAAAGAAAATCACTTCATTAACCTGCACAAACCCGGGGTCTGAAACATACATTAAATACTAGGTGAGGTACAAATGCGCCCTCACTTATTTTTGCACTCATTTACCTTTTAATGTTTCTTATGTAGGCAAACCAGAACAATAACACATTATGATGGCAAGAAACAATGTATACAACATTGGTATCTGAATAAAACAAAACCCACCAGGAAATTATCTATGAGGTATAGAAAATATTTTAAGCAAAACACAAAATGTTAGAAAATATCCTAAAAATTTATGTCTAAGGTACAATTGTACCCCGCCCGGATTTGTGAAGGGAACGCACGTCGACTGTATTTTAACGCTTATACATATGTTTTCATATCAACTGGACTACACTGCAATTCATTAGTCACAACAAATAATTACTCCAATTTGTAATCATTTCTTTTACGAGACAAATTGACTTTATATTCGTATTAAGTAAGTTTAATATTTAACAGTACTCAATTACGAATGTGTAATTTACTAACTTAAAATTATTCATTATAGATTCCTGGATGTATTCAACATAGAATTCATAAACATCAGGACAAAGTGTTTGCCCGCAAGCAAACTGTACAACCGTATTTGCTGTACAGGATTAATTATCAAAAGGAAAGTGCAAGCATTTCTATATAGTCGTAGATCAGTTATTTTTGGAGGTTGAGATTGCTAAAAAGGCTTTCGACATTTTATTTAAAATTTTTCATGTATTCAACGCAAGGTACCCAGTATAGGTACATTACATACATATATACGCTAATTCAAAAGGGAGTTTATGATATACATACCAGCGCCGACAACGTTCCTCCTTCAGTAGTTAATTCGTATCCAAATAAACGTAATATATTTTAAAACAATAAAGTGTGTGGAATGTGGTAAATCTTTTCGCTCTCTTAACAAATATACAATACATTTGAAATATGTCCACGATATAGTAAATCATTTTGTTTGCCTCGTATCAAACTGCCATAGACTTTATCATATGATAAAAGACCTTAAAAAACATATATTTTCAAAACATAACAGTGTTCAGTGCATACCTAAAGAAGGAACTAAAGATTTCGGTTTTTTGAACAATCTAAACACTTTTTCTAACCGAATTAAAAATAGGAGCGAACCACGTGGAAAACAGAATGCAGGCGATATTGCACTATATTTGACTAATAGTTTGGCATATTATATACCTATGGAAAAAACTCTCAACGCATTTTTGGAATTACCCAATGTATACCAAACTATTATAAATTATCAGAAAGATTTACTAAATAATTTTAAAGAGGACAGTCCAATGTCATATGTAATCCATGGCTCAATATACCAAAATATTAGTAAGGAGACTAGTAAAACAATTAAACCTACTTTGGAGTTATTGAAAGTACTCATAGAAGAACATCACTGCTACTGCTTATATCTATCATTCTTTGAAGTAAAATTTAAACCCAAACGTCACTTTTTGCTGCATTATCCACGCGTTATTAGAAAAATAGGTCCACCGATTTTAAATCAACCGCACATTATTTGCGATGTAGAGAAATTTACGATACTCCTTAGCTATACGAATGCAGTTGAAGTGTTGCTATAGATTCATGTCAAATCGAGGATTGGACGAAGATGTAAATTTTGGTTTACCTTATAAGTTTTTTTATGTCAAACATTAAAAACTAATTGTTGTAGTGAACATTTTAAATCTTACTAAGTTGTTTTACTTACCAAAACTTTTATAATAAGATTATCGAATGTCCATTCTAAATTACCTACCATTTTACATGCAATTCCTAATGGAAAAACTTACGTGTCTGTATTTACTTATTGACATATATTACTATATTAAGAATTAAAATTATAATATGTGCAACTACATACAATCTACATATATACCTAAGCATGACAGCGTAAAATATACAGTATGCAGTAGCAACTTATTGTTAGAGAGAAACATCCTTCTTTTTTGCATAATTGGTTCTTATGGTAATTCGATCAGTATACACGTTCTGTATATGTAGTTGTATGTAGTTAATGGTTTCTGGAATTTCGTTCTATGTGATGCCGCTTCAAATTTAGGTTTATTTTTATTATTATAAGATGTGTTACTACTTCTATTAGAATAGCGAATATGTTTTGGTTTACCATTAGTTTTGATATGGTTAATTGTTAGTTGTTCTTTCTAGTTTTCTTCAATTATTTTTAATATACATTTCTGTATCTGGTTTAATTACTACTTTGACAATTTCAGCAATTCTTTTGATAAATAATATATGTTTGTTGCTTTAGCTCTCTTTTATACAAACTTTTTCACACCTGTTTCTATTTAGTGCTTTTCTGTGTTACTATATAAACTAAAATACAGTAGTAACTCACTGAAGTGAAGTGTGAAGTCACATGATTGGTAATTAAAAATTACAGCTTAATTGTGAACAATTTATTATACTATTAATCCTAGTAAATTAAGCTGTTTTCACAACTACAATTTTGCACTTTCAAGGTTAATTTAAAATTATTCGCAAAAAGGTCTTGTATTATTGTAATATGTTGATCGATTGTCATTCTTACACCTGGGACAAACGAACGTATACAATGCGTCCGTTGTAACGTCCGTCAAAAGGTGCGTTGCAACCTTATAAAGTCTATTACTGGGTACGCCCGCTGGCAATGTGTGCAGTGTGTACACCCCGATAATAAGCTTTATGAAGCTAGGATGCAAGATATTATAACGGACGCATTTTATACGCTCGTGCTTCCCAGGTATAAGTCAACTAAAATCTCAACTACAAAAAAGTAAGCTTTAAAACAAGTATAAGGTAAGTATATCTAAATTTATAGATTTATTCCATACGAATACAACGTAAAGCTAAACCAAACTTTCTTTAATTCAATTCAAGTAATTTATTTTAATTTCAAGCATATTGAATTATTTAATTTAAAAATAACAAGTTCAGTTTAAATTTATCAAGGTCTCGACTCAAATAAGGTAGTTGTTAAAACAAGTGGTTATATATTTTTTGCAAGCGCAGTATAATGCCAAATTAAATCTTCCTCTAGATCGATTCAAGTAATTTATTTTTGTTTTAAGAATATCAAATTGTTTAACTTAAAAGTAACATATCATGTTTTAAGAGTATCGCTTTCTTGAACTAAGATATCGCGTTTTACTAATTACAAGTATACATATCTTCCTTCTTAAGTTAGCTTTGCTTTAAATTATAAGAAAATACAATTTTTCTTATAACACAATATTTACTTGCGCATATAGGAAATTACCATATATTTAATTTAAAGCATATATGTTTAACTTAAGTTTAAATTTTTTTCTGTGTATCCCATTACCTCGGCAACTACCTAGCATTAACATTTTATCTAACTCAAAAATACTACAGTTGTACAGAATTTTTGCTTCAATCTTTCCTTGATTTTTTGGTGACCAATAATGTTAATTCTAATAAATAAAACTCTTGAGTTGCGTGGTCTTATTATTTTACTTAAACTTTGTTTAAATAGTTAATATATTTTTTTTTCTTGACGTCTGGTTGCAACCATGCCATCTTTATCGAAAGATTCAAAAAATTGTAGTAATCCTACTTATGTTTTCTTTGTGTCATCATTCTTCTTTAATAATATTTTGGTTTTTGTAGTTAAACTAATTTATGTATTTTAAAATTTTTAAATAAATATATATTAACGTTAACGCTATATGTCTATGAACATTCACAAACAGATTAAAATATTCTATGTTGCATAGAAACGTCAAGAAAAAAAAATTATGTATTAACTACTAGAGTAACCAAAACTTGCGGACTCGCATAGGCGTCGGTATTACGGGTTAATATAAGAATAGGAAAAATTCATAAATAAACTTACTTGCTAATTATTCAACAAATTAGAGGCATCAGGATGTGAACTACTGTAAACTTGCATCATTGCATACGTTTCCACAGTTACTTCTTTAAACCTTGTGCGTCGACAAGAAAAAATATTCTTATACATAAAAAACGATCTCTCCACATCTAAGGAAGTTACATTTGCATGTAGAAACTGTTTTTCAAAATCACTTAAAAGTTCACTATTCTTACACTTATTATAAACGGCCTCTAAAGTATTAAAATCGGGATTTTTCCTTAAAATATTTGCCAACTTTTGACTAGCGCATAATCCTGGCGTATCATTTAATGTGTGTAATTTATTTTTTACATTCTCCACTATGTCTAATGATTCCTGCAATGACAATTCAGTACATTGTAGTTTTCTGATGGCATCTAGTAATACTGTATAATTGGTACATGTTGTTGTTAAATCTTCTAAAAGTTGAGGAATTTGAAATTCTCTTTGACTTTCTCTAATTGCTTTGGATTCATTCCGATTAAATCGCATTATAACTGATTGAATTTGTTGAAAATGGATCAAATAGTAAGAAGCTGCTGTTAGCCAAGTACCCCATCGCGTTAGAATTGGTTCAGGAGGTTCTGGAATACCTGGACAAAATTTACGAAATTCTTTTAAACGTTTAGGAGATTTACGAAACACTGCTTTAGTACTTCTAATCATTCGATCAACGTTTCCGTAATGTTGTCGAACAACTTCACTAACTAAATGCAAAGCATGCAGCACGCAGGTTATATGTATTAAGTTAGGAAATATATGTTTTAAGGATCGCCCAACACTTAACATCGTTGCTGCACTATCTGTCACAATCATCACAACTTGATCTTGGGCAATTTTAAATTTTTTCAAAGCGTTCATTATCACTTTTTGAATATTTCCCGCGGTACATTGTTGAACACGTTTGCCAGCTAACAAATATCGAGATGCTGGGTTCTCGCTAGATAAAACGCGAGCTATTACATTCACAATACTGTTTTTCTTTATATCGGTCGTCTCATCCACGGTAATCCATATTTTTTTGGAACACAAATCACGTTTACACACATTTTCTAGCATCTCTTTCATTCGCGGCAAATGATTCTGTAATTGTGTTTGTGAGGGTAATGGGTACTTTGGAACGTATTGTCGCCAAAACGTTTTAAAAGCTGCTTTTCTCACCAACGACAACGGAAGATTACAAGAGGTAAACATAATTAATAAATGTATGAGGAATAGTGTATGAGGTATTTCAGTTCTTGCATTTCTCATATGCTTAATACCAGTGACATGCCTCTGGCAATCAGTTCTGTCCAATGCAGCCAAACGAACATTGCATATTAAGCAAAAAGCTGCACTACCGTCATATTTTAAATGGGGAAAAAGTGACACATACTTATGTACATTAGTAGCAAATCTATTACGAGGGATTGTTTTCTTAGGTATGTAAATATTAGTTCTATATGAAACGATACACTAATTATGTACTTGGTATAATACTACAACACACAAAAAACACCAGCTATATTTTCAAAAGCGACACGTAAGTACATAACCTTGACCGTTCGACTAATCTCTGCAACAGCTCAACCGGTACTAAAACGAAATCTCTCTCAGCGCGGTTTAACATGATTTATATTCAAGGTCGACACTACATGCCTGCTTCTCTACCGGTTTAGTTTATTTATGAATTTTTCGTATTCTTATATTAACCCGTAATACCGACGCCTATGCGAGTCCGCAAGTTTGGGTTACTCTATTAACTACTTTAAAAAAGTTTAAGTAAAAGAATAAGGTAACGAAATATAGGCGTTTTATTTATTAAACTTGAAAATACTGATACATACTACTTTACTTAACTTACTAAATCCTTAGAACCCTTCTACCGTGAGGTGTAGGATTATTGTGAAGTTGAGCTCCGTATTTTTTCTTTCTCTGGCTATTTTTGTTGCCTGCTCCCATTTTCCTCCTCTCATCTCGATTGCATTTTTTACTTCCTCGTTCCATGCCTTTTTTGGTCTCCCCCTTTTCCTTCTTCCTATTTCTTTCGATTCATAATTTTTTTTAGCCAATCTCGCCTCCTCCATCCTCATAACGTATCCAAACCATCTTGATTGACCCTGCTGCATGGTCTCGTCTATTACTTCAATTTTGAGCTCTTCTCTGTACGTCTCGTTTCTAATTCTGTCGTCTGGTTTTACCTTTTATTCTTCTCAGAAACGTCATCTCCATGCTATTCACTTTACTTCTTTGTCTTCCATTTGTTGTCCATGATTCACATATATGTGTAAAATATTTATGGGTACTGAGGTACAAATGTGTCCATTAGACCCTGCAGTCGCAGAAGAAAATGAACTACATTTCCACAAAAACGTATTTACTGTTACACAAGACAATATCTTGCATGTTGAAAGAATTAACCATAACTTGCGGGGCTTCATATCTTTAAAATGTTGTATTTATGTTGCATACCCGCACATCACTGGCAATCATTTTCTCGATATTACAGAACTTATATAAACGCAGCTGTGTGGACCATAATCTTATAAGCTTACCAAATTTGAAATAAATTCTGATTAAAAAGAAAAGATCTAGATGTTAGGCTTCACTGTACCATAGCAGCTAAGTTTGCCAACATCGACAATAAGCCTGGGCAAAGCATTCCAATTAAAATACCATATTAGAAAAAGTAAAATTCAAAATTATTGCATGCAAACGATTAGGCTGGAAAATAGAAGATTTTTAACATGTAATGTTGTTCATGTTTTTACCGAATTCTTTATTTTCAAATGTGCTGAATTGCTGTTTTTTAATTTAGTAGTAATGGCTAATGGTGAAAAACCTAGGCCAATAATAATAATTTAGTAGTAGTATGAGGGTAAGTCAAATATTATCTACACTTTCGCCATAACAAGCTTTAAAGGTTATCGTAGTGGCGGCCGCTTGCGCATGCGTTGAGTTGGCGCCTCTGTGGTCATGTGTGCGGAATTTAATCACGATCGCGTCATTTGTCTGCTACCTACAACAGCATAAGCATGTCAGCTCCGTTATTAGTTTGCACCAAAGAGGAACAACGTGCAGTGATCCGATTTTTGTGGCCAGAGGGTGTGAAAGGTGCTGAAATTCACCGGAGACTTTTGTCACAATACGGGGATAGTGCTTTATCTCGTAAAAGCGTTTTTTTGTGGATCGAAATGTTGTACGCATTCGCAGATGTCCAAACGTTTGGTTTTGTTTTCTGCGGTAAGCATTCATGGTACCCATCGCCCACACTTTACGAAAATTGAGTTCATCGTGGATAATTTGATAGGCAGAACCGTGACTGATGTTTAAAGAAGATGCAACCTCACCTATGGTAACTCGCCTATTTGCTGAAGCCATCTCTCGAGCTTGCTGAATGTTGTCGTCGGTGGTCGAGGTTGACGACCGTCCAGCTCACTCTTTTTGTGTTACGCTCGTGCGGCCATTTTGAAACATTTCGATCCACAAAAAAAAACGCTTTTACGAGAAAAAGCACTGTCCCCGTATTGTGACAAAAGTCTCCGGTGAATTTCAGCACCTTTCACACCCTCTGACCACAAAAATCGGATCACTGCTCGTTGTTCCTCTTTGGTGCAAACTAATAGCGGAGGTGCCAACTCAACGCATACGCAAGCGGCCGCCACTACGATAACCTTAAAAGCTTGTTATGGCGAAACTGTAGATATTTGACTTACCCTCGTAGTAGTAGCAGTTTTACTGTATGTGTAATGAGCGGCTCAACGGGCTTAAGAAGCTATTTAACTTGCCATAATAGCAGAAGCCTTTAGTGCATAGATTGTGTATATAAGGTGTTCCATGACTTTGTTACTGCCTCGCAGTGGGGAATAGATCAAGTGGGTAATAAATCAAGTTTTTCTGTTCGGACAATTTGTGTTACTTCTATCCAACTCCAAGACAACTTGCACAAATAAATTTAACAATTACAAACGCAGCAGTTTATTATAGACGGTACTGATTTATAATCTTGTTTAAAACTGTGTTATTTGTTGCGCTATTATCGTAGATCCCAATTTAAGGAACCGGTAAGTTTTTTTTTAAGCCTTGAACTGAACATTGCATAACAATTATAATTTTTCCTTGGAATTTTTCCGATGTAATTAATTACTGAAAAAAAAACGTCTACAGCGAGGAATCAAACCCCACATCTCCTGCTTGCCGGGTAGGTGTGATAACCACTACACCATGCGGACTGTGGAAGATTCGTTCGCTCTTTAAGCCTAGATGTTACTTATCTGAAAATACATCGTGGTATTTCGACAGACAATTTTAATTTTTAGATGCCAAGTACATTAAATGTAATTAAAATATTGGGCTTCGGTCGGTAATTATGAAACTAATTCGACGTAATTAATTATGTCGGGAAAATTCCAAGGACCGACGCAAGCCAAGTATATTATCCTAAAACATGGAAAAACGCCCATACACCCTGTGGATGCTAGTAGTACGTGGTCCCCCAGAGGCATTGAAATACATGTCAACGTCCACGACCAAATTTGCCATTCTACAAATTCGTACATCTGACAAATTCGTCATTTTTAAACACAAAATTATATTTTTTAAAGTATCAAAGCTAATGTTCATCGAAACATTATAAGAATAAACTAACAGCGTAGTTATACTACCAGAACATAAAGGATTTGGCAAATATTTCGAAATTTGAGCAATCAGGAGCAGGATTGAAAGAAAACAACACATACATATTCACTAACACACACTTCCAAAAGGTGGACTATTTCTTTGTAAGTAGTAGGAGTAGTAACTTAACATAGGGCATCCTTGTAGATGTTTCCAAGACTATGTTGGAGGTTAGGTTATCAATCTAACGCCTCTTGATTTACTTTATCTATTTTTTCCATTTTCTTTTGGTTTTTGCAATCAGTTTTATTCCGGTCCAACTTTTGTTATTTCTCTTTGGTTCAATAGAGATAATTTCTTTTTCATGTATTTGTTGGTCGTCCTCTTCTCCTTTCTCCCTTCAAACAATTTTGTTTCCGCGACGTCTTCCACCTCCAGTTTCTCGTTCTTATTATTGCTTCCACTAGTTCCTGATTCGCGAGATGCCATAAGTCTTCGTTCGATATTATATTAGGTCGATATATATTAATTATTCTTCGTAGGCATTTGTTAACAAAAATTTGAATTCCAGTGCTGTTGGCTTTATTCATTATCCATGACTCACAGCGATATATTGAACGAAAAGGGTAGGTAAATACAATAAAAGAGTACGGTAATGTAACAATTTTTTTTTATCAAAATTGATCCAACGAACGAGTTTATCATTTTAATTAATTACTCTTTATTATATCGAGGAACACATACTTTCGTATATACATTATTTATAATAAACGGAGGTTCCCTAAATGTGCGCCGCGGCGCCCCGGGCCCATAGACAGTAAACAGGGGACTGATAGAGTTTGGGAACTCCTGATATAAAGAATATATTTATGAATGTCTAACGAAAAATCCCGAAAGTTTGTTTTTTATCTTAAATTACTTTAAGTGATTGTATTGAAAACAAAAAAAACACATGGCAGTCCTCATTTTATGATACATTTCGCCGATACCGAGAGAAGTAAATTTAAAGGAGACCGTCCTTTTTTATGATACGTTTCGCTGAGACATACAAAAGAAGATTCCAGCCTCACACTTTTATTTACTACAAACAATCAGTCCTTACTAGTAGAGTAACCTAAACTTGCGGACTCGCATAGGCGTCGGTATTACGTGTTAATATAAGAATACGAAAAATTCATAAATAAACTAAACCGGTAGAGAAGCAGGCATGTAGTGTCGACCTTGAATATAAATCATGTTAAACCGCGCTGAGAGAGATTTCGTTTTAGTACCGGTTGAGCTGTTGCAGAGATTAGTCGAACGGTCAAGGTTATGTACATACGTGTCGCTTTTGAAAATATAGCTAGTGTTTTTTGTATGTTGTAGTATTATACCAAGTACATAATTAGTGTATCGTTTCATATAGAACTAATATTTACATACCTAAGAAAACAATGCCTCGTAATAGATTTGCTACTAATGTATATAAGTATGTGTCACTTTTTCCCCATTTAAAATATGACGGTAGTGCAGTTTTTTGCTTAATATGCAATGTTCGTTTGGCTGAATTGGACAGAACTGATTGCCAGAGGCATGTCAATGGTATTAAGCATATAAGAAATGCAAGAACTAAAATACCTTAGACACTATTCCTCATACATTTATTAATTATATTTACCTCTTGTAATCTTCCGTTGTCGTTGGTGAGAAAAGCAGCTTTTAAAACGTTTTGGCGACAATACGTTGCAAAGTACCCATTACCCTCACAAACACAATTACAGAATCATTTGCCGCGAATGAAAGAGATGCTAGAAAATGTGTGTAAACGTGATTTGTATTCCAAAAGAATATGGATTACCGTGGATGAGACGACCGATATAAAGAAAAACAGTATTGTGAATGTAATAGCTCGCGGTTTATCGGTTTACTGCCGCTTTGTTATATTTCAACTTTTTAACAGCATTTTGTACTTCTTCATAGTTGGGTTCAATTGTAGTGTCTTCTACTTCTTTTTCTATGTTTTCTTCTGTTTCTCTAACTTTAGTATTTTGATTTTCATTTAATAATTCTATCTTCTATTCCTCCCACCTTTTAAGAATCTGTTTGTTGTTGGTTTTTATAAGTAATTTAAAAATTCGTTTGTAAACACTTCTGTTGACCATAAAAAGTAACTTGGACTTATTTTAGCTATCTGCAACATCTATGTTCTTTACCTGTGGATTAATATAGTTAAGATTATAACGGATTATCACGTATGGGTGCTTTACTTCTTCTGATATCTGGTTTAGCATGTTTGCAATTCTCGCTCAAATGGTGTTCAAATTCAAAAAGAACATATGTACTTCTAAAATCGTTCTTTTGCTGTAGGCATTATAATGTTATTTTTAATAATTTTTACTCTAAGGATGCAGGGTGAGTATGTAATGTCATGCTCGTTTCTATATTTCAATTCGCTTTCGTATACAAATAAAAATTAGCAACAAAGGAAAGTTTACTATAGCCGAGTTCGTTCTGCTTCATAGCTTCATGATCGCGCGGTACAATTTGTACGCGCATTTCACTCGCGTGTTCATGAAAATTCAGCGTCCATTACACACAGAGAAACCGTTAATAAAAGATTCGTGCCGTAGAAGCGCTCGTAGGTAAGTACCACGACGGCCAACGATTTGAAATAAAAAGAAAAATCTCGAATGCAACATCTGATGCACAGAACACGATAAAGGACACCATTGTATTCGTGAAATTGTCCCTCCAAACATAAAAAAGAACAAATCCTATATAATGCAATCGTATACCGTTGACTCGGTTTCGTTCATCTCTAACGCGTCTACGTCGAAAATATCAACGTGGAATATGAGCTGTATCAAGCGGTATCAAGCTAATCTAAACCGCGTTCAAGCCATCTGTATGCATGTATTGTACTTGAAATAAGACGCGAAGAGAGCTTTTCTTGTCTACATCGGTCCCCGTTCTCGTTTATCTTTCGATCAATGAAAAGATTACCATGTAAATTTCTGAATTAGCATGTTATTTCCAGAGATGCCTAACGTCGTTGAAACTAAGAAGGACGAAGAGCAAAAAGAAAACGGGACAACACGGCGGTTTACATTACTGTGATTCTTGATGTGTTATGGAAATGCAGATGAGTATTTCAGTTTGGTCTTTTTTATCTATCCGAATAGAATATTCACGTGTTCTTTTAAAGTGCTGCGCTTGGATTCAATTGAAACCGATTAATTATACATTCGATGCAGTTGATAAAGTATTTGACATCTAAGTTTTTATTTAAATTTAATTCGATGTCCTAGTGATGAGATGTTATCGTCCTTGTACGTTTGCCGGATTCCCATAAACATATATATGTCGTTTCCCTTGTACTTTTATCTTTCTCAAAGAGAATTTAAAGGTGTTTAGTACGAATCGTATCTTTTGAATAGGCCATTGTTTGAAGTCACATTTACTTAATGAAGTTTTATATTAATTTGTTAAGAAGATAAAAAAAGTAAGGAATGAAGTGGTCCCAAAATACAGTTCTACGGTACTGCAGATGTCACTCCTGATTTATAAGACCTAGATCCATTCGCTATAATAATAATAATAATACATCTTTATTGTCCAACAGTCAAAAAACAATTACAGGACAAATATAATAGATACATTGAATTTTCAAAAGTACAGAGCTACTATTTGAATATACATATACATGAGTAACAAGAAAGTGTGAATAGGTAAAAGGAAAAGGAAAGAGTGAGTGAAGGAAAAACTGGAAGAAAGTATTAATGGAAAGGATCAGGATAGTATTTATGAAGGTTACGTGTCATGTGCGTTAGAAGAGCCTTAAGAAGTGCGTTCGTTCTATCACTAGGAATACGTAGAAGATCAGTTAAGCGGGTGTTATGCTCAGGTACTGTTATTGCTATAAGCGCCAATAGATGCGATGAATCCATTTGGTTATTTAATGGATTATAAATAGAGCGGGCCAAATTGCGCCATCCAACAGAATCGGAATCAGGCGCAACGGCCGCTTATTGTAAATAGCGTATATGTGAGTCACAGCAGATATGTGATATTTCGAAATTAATACACAAGAGTAAAAAAATAAAAGCTGACGCAATAATAATGTTTAGTAATTAGAGCGGATATATATATATATATATATATATTATATATATATATGTACACGCTGAGGTGTTTTTATTTTCATTATGATTTTTTATTTGATTGAAAACGGTATGCGTTGTAAATGGGATGTAATAAGGAAATAACTGAGAAACTGAACGCTTTTTTTATTCTGTTGCACTTAATAATGTAACTGTAAATAAAGATATAATAAATAAATTCTATCCTTCTTAATAATGCGGATAGGCTTGTTTAAAAAGTTGCACCATCAGATAAGTTTCCACATTTGCCTCGGTGAAGGATGTTCGCCGCGACGAAAAAATTTTCTTATATTTCGAAAACAACCGTTCCACGTCTACCGAAGTAAGACAGGCGTAATTAAAATAATCTTTAGACTTAGTCAAGGAATCTGCAGATGCCCCATCGCACATTTGTCTTAATCTCGTGTAGTCCGGATTCTTTTTTAAAACACTATCGAACTTAGCTAAAACTCGTCCACTTGTTGCATCGTTTATACTGTGTAACAATGTACTAACTTCGTCCACGACTTGCACTGATTCTACCAACGACAATCCAGAATTTTGCAAATTTTCTATCGCGTCTACTAACCCTTTGTAATTGTTGCTAATATTCTTTAGATGTGTTTCAACAGAAATATCGAGAAATCCCTTCTGGCTCATCCTAATAGCTCTAGCTTCGGCAGGGACGAATTGCAAAATAACGGATTTGACTTCTTGAAAATGTTCATTATAATAAAAAGCGGCTTTTAACCACGTTCCCCAACGCGTAAGAATGGGCTGTGGTGGTTCTCGAATACCAGAGCATAACCTGCGGAATGCCCTAGTCCTCTTAGGACTTTTGAGAAACACTTTTTTTGTGTTTGCTATTAATGCATCCACCTCCGGGTAACACTCTCGAATAGTTTGTGCCACAAGATGTAAAGCATGGACTTTACACGTAACATGTAAAAGTCCTTCACACTTTTCTTTAAGGGAACGGCCTACACTACACATTGTTGCTGCACCATCGCTCATGAACAACAACAGTTGACTGGTTGACACTTGAAATTTTTGTAACGTTTCGAGAACTACGGCCGTAATTGCTTTACTAGTACACTGTTTTAATCTTCTGCTGGCTAATAGAATTGCAAAATTTGGTTTAATAGGATCTAATACGCGCACTATTATATTCAAAATAGAATTTTTTTTGCAATCTGTCGTCTCATCAAGACATAGCCACGGCTGTTTATCTTTTAATTCGGCTTTAATTCGATTTTCGATGTCCTCACGTATTCGTGGAATAGCTCTCCGTAACGCTGTCCGAGATGGTAGTATCCACTCGGTATTGTATGTACCCCAGAATTTTCGAAATGCTTTTTTATCAAGTATACGAAGTGGTAGACCACATACCATAAACGTTAAAAGCAATTCTAATTGAAATTGACGTTGTTGTGACACACCATTTCTTTTATTTCTGTGGTGTGCGCTATTTATATGTCTTTCACAATCACGTTTGCTCCAGCACAGTAGTTTCTTTTTACAAACTTTACAGAAAATTGTACTTCCATTGTAGTGTAAATCCACAAATTCACTAAGAAATTTATTAACTTTCGTAGGTAATGGCCGTTTATTTTTAATAGTTACGTTAGACATAATCACTAAAGCGAGCACACCGACGCTTGTTTCTAGTATGCCACGAAGTGGTGCAAACGTAACATCTGCAGACTCGTCATTTGTTGATGAATAGAGCGCGTCATCCGTAAATGAATAAGCGCGCTGTTAGTTCGTAGCCGTCGATGAATGAACTTTTTTTTTGTAGTGGCCCACTGTGAACAACGCCCTATTTATCAACGAACACCCAAACTGCAGGTGTATATTTGCGCGTCTTCACGACGTAATAGACAGTGGTTTTGGTCCTCGTCCTAATAATTACATATTTAAATTACCTATGTTTACATACATATATGCGCCCGGCAGCCTGATTGCGAACCTGGCGCGTGGCGCTCTTGGCCCGCTCTATACATGAGTAACAACAAAGTGTGAATAGGTAAAAGGAAAAGGAAAGAGTGAGTGAAGGAAAAACTGGAAGAAAGTATTAATGGAAAGGATCAGGATAGTATTTATGAAGGTTACGTGTCATGTGCGTTAGAGGAGCCTTAAGAAGTGCGTTCGTTCTATAACTAGGAATACGTAGAAGATCAGTGAAGCGGGTGTTATGCGCTACGTGAAAATCGGATACCACACAACCGATGCATATTCCAGTTTACTTCTTATTAATGCATTGAACAATGTTTTTAGCGGAGCTGTGGTAGTAAACGAACGACAAGATCTCAACAAAAACTCTAGGGTTTTAGACGCTGCGTTGCATACTGCGAAAATGTGTTCCGAAAAGTTGAAAAGAAGTTGATCATCAAATATTACTCCTAGGTCCTTCATTGTTAATTTGCGTGAAACCAGATTGTTGCCTATGTAGTAATTTTTGTGTATAGGATTCCGTACCTTAGAGTATGATACAACAGCACATTTGTTTACGTTTAATAATAGACCATTGTTCATACACCACTTATGTATGCTTCCCAGACTATCTTGTAAACTATCTGCATCAGCAATATTCGTTATTTGTCTATAGATTTTCAAGTCATCCGCATACGCCAACACATTACAGTCTAATGAGGATAACAGATCGTTGACGAAGATGTTAAATAAGAGTGGTCCCAAGTTTGAACCTTGAGGGACACCGGTGTGAATTTGAAATAGTTTGGACGAGAATCCGTTGAAGTAGACATAGCTAGACCTATCGTTGAGGTACGAAGGCAGAAGCTGAATCAAGCCATTTGAAAATCCAAAGCATCCAAGTTTTTTAATTAGCAATGTGCCTTCTCAGGGTTAAATACGTTCGTAACCATTAGATGGTGAAGACACACATTTCTTATCCTAATCCAGCTTTTTATAATTTTTTGTTAAAAAATTATTAGGTGAGGTTATCGATCCAGCTTGTAGAAAACTATGCTGACAAGGATTTAAAATACCAGCTTGATTTACAAGGCCAACCGACAGATTTCGATGAAACTCTACAGCAGGGGTTCTTAACCCTTTTCTTGTACCTACCCATTTATAAGAATGGTTGTCTTCATCAACCTTCTTACATTTTTCTCTATAACATACGGCATACAACATAATCACAATGCAAAAAATTGCACATAATAACTTAAAGATAACAAGTAGACTAAGGATATTCAAAAATATTCAACCTTTCTTGCTTTGCCTGGTTAGTTGTTGACTTAATTAAAGTCTGCTTGCATTCACTGCTGATCATGCGCTTATTCATTGTCTAGTCTAATGTTCAATGCCAATCAATCGCCGGGGGGGCTATCGACCCCAATCTGCCCCCCATCATTCAACCCCTTTAAAGTCTCATCAACCACCAAGGAATCGATACCGACCCCGTTAGGAACCCCTGCTCTAGACACTGAAAGAGTCCCTTGATATAAGAACATCACTATTCTTGTTAGTAGCTGGATCGCCAGATTTTGAGGTACAGTGTGGAGGGGGTATTGTTTAAAAGTGGTGTACGTGCCATTTTCAGTGTGAGCATCGTGCGTTTGTGTGGAGGAATTTATTCGTAACGGTGGTTCTGTGATTACTACGCAGCGAGCGTTTCGGATTCGATTCCAACTTGGCCGACATGATCCTGTTCCTGATAGGAAAACTATCAAAGATTGGGTGTCAAACTTTAGACAATCAGGTTCAGCACTGAAAAGAAAACCTACTGGCCGACTTCGGACTGCAACAACGCCGGAAAATGTGGCGCGTGTGAAAGCATCCGTCCAACAATCCCCAAAGCGTTCAGCACTTAAAGATTCAGCTGCCCTGGGATTGTCTGATAGGAGAAGAAGAATTCTGCATAGAGAACTTCATATGCACCCCTACAAAATGATGGTTACCCAGGAATTAAGTAATAGAGATTTTGAAACTCGCAGAGCTGTGTGTGAGGAAATTCTTCAGAACATTCCCCCTGGCGCTTTGCTTATTTCTTCTGATGAGGCCCACTTCCACTTGTCAGGTACTGTAAACAAACAGAATTTTCGCAACTGGGCTGCAGAAAACCCTAGGGAACTTCAACAACCACTACACAGCCCCCATGTGACAGTTTGGTGCGCCGTTACCGAATTTGGTGTGTGGGGACCGTTTTTTTTTTTCGAAGAAGGTGGCCTAACGGTAACGGTTAATTCAAATCGTTACTGTCACATCATAGAGACCTTCCTCCGACCTAGGTTAAACCAGTTTGTTGCAGACCATGAAGACCATGAACAGCAAGAAGTCTGGTTCCAGCAAGACGGAGCCACAGCTCACACGTCCCGGTGTTCTCTGGAAATGTTGAGGGAGTTGTTTCCTGGACGTCTTGTCTCTTTGCGAGGAGACATCGCCTGGCCCTGAAGGTCGCCTGATTTATCACCTTGTGATTTTTTTCTTTGGGGACACTTAAAGGCTCAAGTGTACAAATATCGTCCCACAACTCTGCAGCCACTTAAGGAGGCAATCACCCAGGAAGTGGCAGTCATTCCAAGAGAAATGGCACGAAGAACTATGGACAACTTCCGGGAAAGGCTTCGTCAATGTGTCAACAATGGAGGACGTCATTTACTGGATATAATTTTTAAAACCAAGTAATGTAAAATGGCATAGTATTCATTGTTTACAAATAAAAGTATTTTTCCTGTATCTTTCTTAGTTTCTTTGTAACTACCTTTTAAAATTAGGGAGCTTTTTTGCCGGACCCTGTATACACAATGGAGTATGAGACCAACACAAAAGGTATATTTGCAGGGCGGTGTTTACTGCTGTATCGGTAAACAAACGTTAATTAGCGAATGACATTTGTATCGAATTGTTGTTTATGATCTCAAGTTCGAGAAGGATATAAGTTGAGTTTTATGATGGATTGGAATCAATAAAGATGGAATGGCAGCATGATGCAGAGAGGTATGACAATTCGAGATGTGGCGCAGTCTATAAATTCTAGAAAAAGTACAACTAGACACTTATGGCAGTATTATGAAGAAACTGATGAAGTAAAACAAATGCTGTGCATGCAAGTTCTTCGTAGCCGAAATCTTACATCCAACAAACTAAAAATTGAACTCCAAAATGTCCATCAAGTAAACATTGGTGATCAAACCTAAGAGACAAATTACTTGAAGATGGCTTCCATGCCCGATGTCCCGTTAGGATTTCTGTGCTATCGCGTGTATCACTAAGCCGGGCACAATCAGTCTTCGCAAAAGAATTGGATCAATCGCATCGGCCGCGGACTACAAACAGTGTATGTGTGACTCAGCCGACAGAAGTGATATTTTGAAATCAACACCCCAGTATAAAAAATAAAAGCTGATGCAATAAAAATGTTTGGCAATAAAGCGAGTGTACATCTAATTGTAAGTAGAAATATATAAAAAAATGTTTTTTCTATTTTGTCACCATTGACCACATACACTAATTTAACTATACCTACACTTCCTAATTTATACAGTGAATTATAGTGATAAAAAAAAACAAAAATAATGTGATAAATATATTTTGGGGTCTATTCATTACCTAATTATTAAATAAGAACAATCGCTTTTTTAATCACATATATTAGAGATATTTTACTTTGTAACATAGAGTTAAAATTAAGGTTTTTTTGATTAACCTTTTTTCACTAAAACTTGATATTAATTACTTGAATTATGTTTCTTCTGTTGGATGTCTTTATAGCTGGCCTGATGATGTGTTTGTCAAACACGAAACCGGTCGCCTAATCGCTTAATAGAATTTTGTGAGATCAGGACCATTCGTTTCTACCTAGTCACTATGGATTATGCAATCAAAAGATGTTTAAAACCATTTTGAAGAAAAGGAGAAGAAAAAAGGAGAAAAGTTGAGCACAAGAAGATAGAAAAAGGAGTCGAAGGGTATTTGACAGGACCTAGAAAGAAAGGAACGAGGATTTTAACGAACAATTTTTAAAGCACACACATACACACACTCATCACACACGGGAGCCTACAGCTGTAAGTAGTTTTCAAAATTGATTGTAAGTAGATTATTGAGAATAACATAGACTTATGATTATTTTTTAATTTCATATTTCATTGAAAAATCTCAGTAGATTTAAATAATTTGATATTTTCTCTGTGAACCGGCTTTTTCTTCATTTATACTTAACTTGTTAAAAGTGCAATCAGAAAATAAAAACTAAAATTAGCCAAGTAATCATGTAATACTACCCAGTAATAATGCCTTTATTAACAAATATGTACATATTTATCATTCTGTCTTACACAAACTTAAAGGCTAGTGTTAACATATTTATATTTTACTATAAAATTATTATAATGGGGGGAGTCTTACCTACTGAAATAAAATAAGTAATCCCCCATCCCGGAATTTTCATTTCTGAATATATCAATTAATGTTTTGCAAGATACACAACGTTAAAATTTAAATTGTCTACAGTTTCTCCGCAATACAATAAACACGAACATTTTAGATGCAGTTTAAATACATAGAGGTAACACTTTTTTATTTCTATTCAATGGATTCGTTTACGTGCGGGGTCCAACAACACTCTATATCATACATTCCCTTGTTAAGGAAGGAAAAACGGTAAACGCTCTTTCCGCATCCTCCCGCAAACGAGAAAGCAAAGGATTACATATTCTCTCGTGACGAACGTTCTTCATACACCTTTAAATTTTGGGACCCTAAAAATAACAAATAGTTAAAAGGATTTACCAAGTTCTTGGATACCTCTCTCTCAAGAAAAACTTGTCTGTCGTTATTTTATATTTCACATAATAATAGGGCATGTTCTAATGGTCCGATCTCTCCACTTTCACATAAGTTGTTGCTTTTTAAGTTTATTCTGCACAAATAACTACTGCATAATTCATAATTACTACGAAACCTGCAAATTGTTTTCGTTCCTTTTTATTTTGATTGATAAAGCCATTGCTCTGATGGAAGGTATGGCTGAATTTGTCCGAAATAGTTTCCTGCCTCAGAGTGACGAAGCTGATCTCGAAATTCTTGGCGAATGACCTTTGGTATGTGTCAGTTTACATCACAGATCTAATTCCTTGTTTAACTCGCAGCTATTTTTGGCGGATTGACCACTATGTCATTTTCTGTTATACCTGAATACCCTTTGATACATAAAATTTCTACTGGAGATTTGATTTTGGTTATCTCTGTATAAATTTCAACAATTAATGGACTTATTTTAGATGATAGATGAAGTTTTCTAGCGGCACTTTTGCATCCAGTTGCTATCAAAATTCGTTGATTAATTTGTAATCCGTTTAAGGCTTGAAGAACCACCCTCGTTTCAGAATGAAAAAATTGATGTTATACAGTGAGGTCCTAAAATCTCCCCAAATGTTAATTTTTGAACGACAGAAACTAGTGTTTCTAGAGAAATAGATCCATTTATATTTTTTGTGAGCTATATTTTGTCCTTAATGACAGTTCAATTGCATTTCCGGTGTCGCAGGAAGTGACGTCAACTTTCTTATTTTAAATGGAACATCCTATATATTTTTAGGTTCTTGGAAAGATAATCGAAAGGTGAATCCAACGATACCACATATGTTATAGTTTAACATAAGAAATATGACGATATGCAGCAATAAAGATTTTGGTGACCTGTTTTTGTTATTACGTAAAGTTGGCTAGGAAAGAGCGCCAAATTGTTCCTTGTGACGACAAACTGATCCAAAGAGTTCGTTGCTAACCATAGTAATTATAACAATTGCCAAACTGTCAAATATCAATTCCAGAAGCGTAAACTATTCTTGTTATTTATTGATATCATAACCTGCAATTGTCATACTTTCGTTCTTTGTGCTGGTTATTACTTTATCTCATTTTAACTTGTTTTGTTAATTGTTGTTTCTCATTTGTTTTATCGAATTTTGTTCTGATTAATTAATTATGGCAGGTTTGTTTAAATTTGTTAGTTTTTGATAGGCAATGTGCTAAAGTTTGTTTTTTATGTTGTTGATTTTACTATGGCCTCCGCATGGACCAAGTAAGATAAACTTCAAGTACCTAATATTAATATTCGTTGAATTTGGCAACAATAATTACGAAGTGGAATACTATGAACACTGCCCTATTTGAACTTTGCGCTAAATAAGAATAGATAGTATAAAATTTACAAGGCAAACTGCCTTAACAGGAGATAATATGATTTAAATTATTGTACAATTTCTTACGCAACCACGGCAAATAAGGTGATAATTGTTGCCAGATCTATATAATATTAAAATTGACCCAGCAATTTTGCATGGTTCATGCCAAAGCCATCATAAAAGTAACAACAAAAAAAGCTAAGAAACAGACATATTATCTATCAAAAACTAACAAATATAAACAAACCTACCATAATGAATTAATTGCGATAACGTTCGATAAAGTAAGGAAGTAACAACAATTAACAAAACAAGTTAAAGTGAGAGAAAGGAATAACGAGAACAAAGAAGGAACGTATGACAAATGTAGGATATAATAATAATAATAATAAACAGCAACAATAATTTACGCTTTTGGAATTGAAATTTGACAGTTTGGCAATTGTTACGATTATTTTGTTTAGCAACGAGCTCTTTATATCAGTCTGACGTCATAAAAAACAATTTGGTGCTGTTTCCTAGCTAACTTTGCGTATCAACAAAAGCAGATTACCAAAATCTTTATTGCTGCATACCGTCATATTTCTGAAGCTAAAGTATACATATGTGGTATCATTGGATTCGCCTTTCGATTACCTTTCCAAGAGCGCAAACATATGTAGGGTGTTCTATTTAAAATAAGAAAGTTGACGTCACTTCCGGTAACACCGGAAATATAATTGAACTGCCGATAATGACAGAAGTTAGTTCACAAAAAATAGAAATCGACCTATTTTTTCTAAAAACACTTCCTTCTGTCGTTCAAAAGTTAGCATGGGGGGGACACTTTAGGACTCCACACTATATAATATATAATACTCTCTCTATTTCTATCTTACCTTTAACACCGTAAATTTAATTGCACAAAATTGTGCATAGATTTATGTATATATACTTACATTAACGCACATGCATGTATGCGTGTTGCTATATCCTCTTTGCATTTCCTTCATTACATCCTCCTACAGCAGCGTCCACATACATATGTATGTATGTGCCTTCAAGTCTTCTTTCAAGATAAGCACTACGCAATTAATTACTCCTCCGAGTAATATGATCTGAAGATAAACGGATACTTCCTCTTATAATTTATTTTTCTTTTTAGCGAATTTAACTTGCATAAAGAGAAAATTGCGCGTTCGATGGTTGTCAATTAATATCGAAATTATACCTCTTAAGTGGTACTGTTATTATAAAAAAGGAATGCTTATAATAACTAATGTAATTTTCAAATATACAAGTTATCACCGGAAGACATAGTACATACATGTTATTAGTATATTACCATACCGTCCCTGAGTTTTATTTTTGAAGGGTAATTTTGCGGTAGCTACTTAATATTGATTGAACTTCTTACTCGCTTACCTGTAACGGTTAAGAATTCAATCGTAATGGAACTATCTTATAGAGAGAAGAAATAATTTATGTACACAAAGACCAGAGCTTATGGTATGAGCTACTATCAGCTACTAGTCTTGAGTGGGTCTGTGGCTTCTGTACAGAGAATGTTGAGGAATTCTGCGTTTGTACAACACCTCGATTTTATATGAAACGGAGCAGCAAGGCAATACCAAATCGCACGAATGTACGCTACGAAATGTGGTTTGACTACAGTAGACGCATGCTTATCGGACCCCTTTCCTATAGAGCATATCTGGGATTCGCAATACCGACTCCCACAAATCTCCAAGAAATTCCATGTTATTGCTTATTTAATCAAAATACTCTGTTAACGAACTCGCAACTTTCAAAGTTAACGTTTATCGGATGCTGGTTTTTCATTTACACAGAGAAAAATCCTGTGAAGACAATTGCAGCAACATTGATTTTGTATGAAAAATGTACATAATTATAGAAAGATGCGCCATCCTTAAAGACAAATTTTCATGAAAATATTGGAGTAACTTTCTTGCAATAAAATACGCCTTAAAGCCAGCGAATATTCACAGAAGGTAATCTAATACTTGATTAATAAAATGTGCTCTATAGATATTCAGTAAACAATAAATAAATTCATCCGATAAAAATAAAGAATTTTGTTATTCAGTATTATACCGATTCAAGCAATTGTAGAAGAGCCAAACAAGTTAAGTGAGTTATTATATCTTTCCTGCGCTTCAGCATTACATTTATAAAAATGTGTGAAATAGTCAGAAAAAAACCGGGAATAAGTTTGTGTCATTGTATCTTGTGCCTATACGATCTCATATTGGACAAATCATTATCTCCAAAAGGCTTTTACAATGTTGCATTACATTACGCCGTATCATGGAGGCTGTATGTGCGTCGACGTATTTTCCTAGCTTAAAACAAGTAATAGAAAATGGGTGTAAGTAAATCATTATTTATCTGTGCAAACGACTCCACTATCAAAGCCTACCTAAATGCATGAACCAAATGTTTCCTATCATAGGACTCAGATAGTATTGGTTATTCATCAACAGATGTAACGAAAAACTTCATTATTACCAGAATAGTTTTGACGAGTAAGGCCATCTTCATGTTGAGGCTTGACATTTTTCGGACTACCCTTGTATATTAAAAAAAATAGTCGGTTGTCATAACAACTAAATTGCAGTGGTAACCATTTAAACTAGAGAATGGAAACCCAATTACCAAAAAATTTTTGTTTAGAACCTTTTCGACAAACGAGTGCAACGTCAGAGGCGTATCGCGCAAAAGTAGGTACGTAAGATACAGTATTATTAACAAATAATATATTCTTACTTTTATTGACGTCTTCATGTCCACTGCGACAAAATATTACTGCCCCGGTAAGCCGCGTAAAACTGAAACATATGTAACGCTTCCATTGTCGATTCACTTAGCCTTCGACGTTGGTCGGAAAACGTTTTCGTGTATTTCGAAAATGATCGTTCTACATCTAGCGAAGTAGTATTTGCGTAATTCAGATATTCCTTTATCTCTTCTGTGCACTCTTTATTTTCAGTATTAGACCGAGCCATTTGAAAATCGGAATTTTTATTTAAAGCTGCACGAAATTTTTGAGCGACATCTAGTCCTATAGGATCCGTCAAGTTTTTTAGAGCGGCTTGTAAATTATCTAAGGTATTTAATGAGTCTCGCAAAGATAAGTGACTGTTTTGTAACAGCGATATAGCTTGTACAACTGCAGAATAGTTTATGGAAATTTCATCTATTTGTAATTGAACGTCCGAATTTGATTTAAATTTTAAAATCATATCCTTCATATTTGCGAAATATTTATGATAATAAAACACTGCCTGGAGCCATGTTCCCCATCGAGTTATTACAGGCTGAGACGGTTGTAGAAGTTTAGGACACAATTGTTTGAAAACGCGGATATGTTTGGGAGATTTCACAAACACTTTTTTGGTGGATGCTATCAAATTATTCACCATCGAATACTTCTTTCGAATGGTTTCTGCAACGAGATGATACGCGTGTATAAGACATGTTATGTGAAGAAGAGCCGGAAAGCATATTTTCAACAACCTGTCAACATTCAGCATTGTTGCAGCGCCATCAGTAACTAACATTGTGACTTGGGCTCCTGTGATACAAAATTCTCTTAACGAATCTTTTATTATCTTCACAACGGTTTCAGTATCACCTTTTTCAATCCTTTTACTAGTTAATAAGGAAGTTGCTGGATCATTACGTTATAAAGGACGCGCTACAACACGAATCACGCTGTATTTCTGTGCATCAGTTGTTTCATCCACGCTTACGCAAACTTTCTTATTTTTCGACTCGTCTACTATACAGTTTTTCACTGTACCCTGCAAATGTGGTAAATTGTATCGCAATTGTCTATTGGTTGGTAGCTTCTACGAGGGAACATATTTATTCCAAAAAAGACGAAAGTGTTCATTGTCTACTAGGTGTTGCGGGATATTGCACACACTTAGCATAAAAATAAAATCATACAGAAATTCCCAGTACGGAATATTATTGCTTAAATTCAGTATATGACGTTTACTTTTAATATGTCTTCTACAGTGAAATGTATAGCGACCTATCAACTGTATATTGCAAATTTTGCACTAAATGATAGTACCTGTATATTCCAACCCAGGAAAAGGGCTAATATATTTATTCACATACGATGCTAAAGGTAAACCTCGCTTACGACGATCCATATTTTAAAAGGCGCACACCGATAAGCCGATAATTATCAAACGACCGTTTACTTCCACGCCTATCGAATGACTAAACTATCCACTGGCTTCGCATCGACCTAAATCCCCTCTCGGCGCTTCTGCCGTAGTACGCGTTTGTCGAACCTTAGTTATAAGCGTACTGCCAACCTGTAAAACAAAACTATTTGCATGTGCTATAATCAAAATTAAGTTTTATAAAGCGTAAACACAAAACCGAGCTTTAATTATTCATTAGCTTCGAGATCTAATTTCATATGTATGCAACTTTTCCTCATATCTCTCACTACTAATTGTTGCTATCAACGTTACAACCTGCAGTATTACACATCACGTTGCTGTAGCAGTTTATACGAATGGCCAGGTTATAATAATACAATTCGCAATAAATCATCTGGATATAAATTATCGCACGCTATGACCGTACCTACTAAAGCGATTGAAAAATACGATGTAGCGCCATTGTGTCTCGACATTCCAGCGCGCGGCATTTGATTAACAAGAAGTGGATTATCTAGAACAATGCGCTATCACATTCTTATGTAATAAACCTAACCTCTATAATTGTGTTCTTTGGACGGAATAAAAATTCTTTGTTATATTCCTTTGAAGCATGTTTTTACATTATATACATCGAAAAAATATTTTACTGAATTTAGCTGCGCATGTAAAAACGATTTGGATTCCAGCGATGTTAGTACTAGCATAATAAAGTGATTTCGCTATAACTAAACATTCGATTATTGCGATTATTAAAATATCGACTGATTCTGAAAGCACCGCGGTTAATTTAAACTTGTTGGCTAAAATATAGTAATCGAATAGAAATAGCAATCAATCAAGCTATTCGTTGTAAAGTAACAATCTAAAAAGGTATTATAAAAAAATATTATAATGGTAACTAATACTTTTATCAATTATTATTTTTAAACAGTTTGTTGACTGCTAATTTCATTCGACAGTTCCCTATAGCTTACATTTGTTTGTACTTATTTTAATTAAATCATTGTCTTATGTATATTTTTTCTAATGATATTAAACTTGTTACGCCACTGATATCGTGTAATTTTATTTTGAAAACGGTGCGCAAGCTGCACATTGCTTTTGCCGGGAGTGACTTCGCCAATACCATGAGCTATATTAGCGTTAATTTTTGGTTATTATATACCTGGCACTTTTGTCACGCTTTTTTTAATTCATGGTAAGCCTGAGGAATCACTTACGTGTGTAGATTCCATAGCGTTTAGCGCAATACCACCTTGCGTTAAACAGCCCATGAAGCAAACCTGAGACCAAGAAAACCCATGCACAAACCTGTTCTAACTAATAACCATATAATATGTGGTTTAAATTTCGCTCGTGAATTCACAGATAAGTCACGATTTCGTTGAACTCGTTCTGAGCACGTGTGTACCGACGCCCACATGAACATCATTCAGCAGCTACCGTAAAAGAAAGCCAAAAATTTGGTATGGGTCTGTGATAGTTTGGAGCGAAATTTGTCTCGATGAAAGAAACTAACGTTGATTTCATTCTGTAAAATTACGTTATACCAGCCGCTTAGGACATAACCCCAAATTTGGTGTTAACAACAATAACAATACACGTTTGTTATCCAACAGGCTTACACTCAATAACAGTTATTGATAATACAATCGTGGGTAAGTATACCACGCGAGTCATATTTCTGCATATGTGAAATAACTCGCTTAATATTAAAGATAGAGGAAAATAGCATTAAGAAGAATTGAATGATAGTTACACGACTGCAATTCTATTTGAGGAGAGGTTTCTAACCTTCAACTGTTTTAGCGTGGCCACATCCCCTTATTAATTTTTTAATTGCATAATACCTATTTTTTCACATCATTTGATAGAGAATCATTTTCTCTTTCCGATGGTCTAAACATTTGTACACCTGATATAACAAAAATATCGAAAAAATTGCAAACAATGTTTCCATCGCGGTAAGCCGTGGACATGATATGAATGTCGTAGATCTGTGGACTTTTTCAACAAATCACGTTTAAAACTTGGCATATTGCATTATCTAGAGCGATTGAAGGACAACAAGGAAATAAAAATGCTTGGATTACCATATTTCTTTTAACCAAGAGCTTCACGGAGACGATTTTATCAATCGCACAAATTTTTGCAACCTAGGTGCTAGAACAGCTGCGGCTTGATTACGGGTTCGCTTCCAGAATGTTATTTTCCAATGAGGCGACTTTTAAAAGTAACGGTGTGTTAAATCGCCATAATATGCATTATTATGCAGCTGAAAATCCCCATTGGATGATGGAAATAGATAACCAAAGGGTATGGTCTTTAAATGTTTGGGGTAGTATCGTGGACGAACATGTTATTGGCTCCTTCTTCCTTGAAGAACGCTTACGTGGAGACGTTTGTCAAAATTTCCTGCGAAATGAATTACCACTATTATTAGAGAATGTGAATCTATAGTTACGACCAGAAATAATTTTTCAACATTATGGTGCACCACCCCACAATGCAGGAATAGTAGGGGAATTCTTAAATGGCACGTTCACTACATGGTTAGGAAGAAGTGGTACAATACAGTGGCCGTCCAGATCCCCCGACTTAACGCCGCTTGACTATGTTTTGTGAGGCTATAGGAACGACTCCACAAAAAACAATTACTCCACAAATGCTCAGGAGCTAGCGGACGAGTTTTATCAGAAAAATCAGGAAAAGTGTGTTGCTAAAGATGGCCGCGTATTTGAACATTTGTTACATTAATAATAATTATGTAAGTAAATAAACATTACCTGGTAATAAACATTTTTATTCCCTTACTGTAGTTTAATAGCCCTAGATAATGCAATACAGCAAGTTCTAAAACTAATTTGTCGAAAAAATCCATAAATCTACGATTTTCACACCACGTCCACGGCTTACCGCGATGGAAATTTTGTTTGCATTTTTCTCGACATTTTTATTATGTAGGGTGTTGAAATGTTTAGACCATCAGAAAGATAAAATAATTCTCTATCAAATGGTGTGACAAAATAGGTGTGATGCAATTCAAAAAAAAAAAAGGGGGCGTGGCCACGCCAAAATAGTTGAAGCTCGGAAGCGTCTGATCAAACAGAAGTGCTGCCGTGTAAATATCATTCAGTTTTTCTTAATGCTATTTTCCTCTATCTAATATATTAAGCGAGTTATTTCACATGTGCAAAAATATGACTCACTCTGTATACACAAAGCCGCAAAAGAAGAACAGATGTGTACAAAATGATTTTTTTTAACTTAAATAAATTACGTCGCTTAGTCTTCTTATAAGAAGTATATGTCGAAGCTCGTCTCATAATGTTTGTCCTCGCGAATGGAAGAATGAAACTGCTACCATATCTTGAGTTTAAGTGTGGCATAAAAAAGTTCATCCGTTCAAGTAAAAAGGGCAGTCGGTATCATCTCGCAGCAATTTCTGGAAAAATCTCTCGCAGATGCCATCCCTCCTCGTGTTCAAAGCCAGCATGCCATGTCGTTCCAACAATCCGTCCCGCGGAATACCTCCTTTAGGATAAGTTCCACCAATCAGGAATTTGCGAAATTTTCGCGGCATACCCTAGTTTGCTCAATTGCTCAGTACAAAAGCAAAGTATAGCGATTTTAACAACCATGGATTCTTGAAGTATTTAGAAACACACGCAATAAAACCAAGAGGTTTTATAGCTTTAGAACATATACTGTTAATGTGCGATTTAAAGGTGAGAGTGGTATCAAAAAGTATACCCAAACCTTTAAATTCAAGATTATGTGACAAATTGGTACCCCTGATCTGATAGGGCAATACAATGAAGGAGAACGGGAGTACGTAAGTACGCAACATTTTTCAACATTTAGTTTGATCTTAAAATATTCACACCATTCTGCCAGCATATCAAGGCCACTTTAAAGTTTCCTTGTGTCATCAACCGACAATATTTCTAAGAAGAGCTTAATATCATCTTGCATGCAAAGGTCGGAAGATTGATTTTCAGAAGCAAATCATTAATATAATGCACAAACAATAATGGTCCCAGATTCGATTCCTGGGGGACGCCAGAGGTAAAAACGAAATCACTAGAACGGCACCCATTATAAGTAACATAATACTTTCTCTGTTTCAGCGACGATTTCAAGAGACTGACTGCAGATGGAACAAAACCGAAGGAACTCAGCTTCAATAACGAGAACTCATGATTAAAGCGTAACAAACGGTTGCACCCGCAGAGGCGCCGTGAGAGGAGCTGTGTTTACTATGTACATACAAGGAATCGAGTGGACGTTCGGTTATTATCGGTTGATCGGTGTGCGTGTAGTATTTATAATGTTCGAGAAACTAGTAGAACCGTCCGGGGCATATCGCGCAAAAGTAGACACAGTATTAATAAAAAAATAATAGATTGTTACCTTTTATTGACGTATCGGTGACCACTGCGGTAATATACGGCTGCCATGGTACGCCGCGTGGTACTGCAACCTAAGCAATGCTTCCATTGTCGATTCGGTCAGGCCTCAATGACGTCTGAAAACGTTCTCGTATACTATGCAAATGATCGTTCAGCATGTAATGAAGTAAGATTTGCGAAATTCAAATACTCCTGTATCTCCTCCGTGAAGTCTTGAATTCCAGATATATATCGAACCTTTTCTAAATCCGGATTTTTATTTAAAACTGCACGAAATTTTTGCGCTACAGCTACTATAGTCCTATAGGATCCGTCAAGCTTTTTAGAGCGGCTGCTAAATTGTTGATGTTATTTAACGAGTCTTGTATAGATAAGTGAGTATTTTCTGATTGTGAAATAGTTTGTGTCACTACAGAATAGTTTAAGGAAATGTCATCTATTTCTTTTTGAACGTCCGAATCGGAAAAAAGTTGCTGACTCTCACGAACCGCTTGAGAATTAGAAGAATTAAGTTTGAAAATTACATCTTTCACTTGGGAATAATATTTGCGATAGTGATATACTGCCTCGTTCCATGTTCCCCATCGCGCCAATACAGGCTGAAGTGGTAGCTTAATTTACGGATACAATTGCTTGAATACGCGGATATGTTTTGGAGATTTCAGAAACACTTTTTTGGTAGATGATATTAAATCATTCACCCTAGGATAGTTGCTTCGAATTGTTTCTGCTACGAGATGACATGAGTGTATGAGGCATGTTATGTGAAGAAGAGTCTGAAAGCATATTTTTAAGATCCTACCAGCTTTCAGCATTGTTGCGGCTGCGTCAGAAACTAACATGGTAATTTGAGCTCCTACAATACAAAATTCTCTTAACATATTTTTTATTATGTTTACAACGGTTTCGGCATCAGTTCTTCCAATCCTTTTACTGGCTAACAACAAGGAAGCTGCTGGACCATTACGTTTTAAAGGACGCGCCACAATATGAATCACGCTGTGTTTTTGAGCACTGGTAGTAGTTTCGTCCACAGCGAGCCAGATTTTTTGATTTCTCAAGTCGTCTTTTATACAGTCTTTTACAGTACTTTGCACATGTGGTAAATTGTACCGCAATTGTCTTTTTGTTGGTAGCTTCCATGATGGAACATATTTATCCCAAAAAAGACGAAAGTTTTCATTATCTACTAGGTGTTGTGGGGTGTTGCATGAGCTCAGCATGAAAATAAAATCATACAAATATTGCCAGTACGGAATATCGTTTCTTAAGTTCAATACATGACGTTTTCTTTTAATATGACTTCTACATTCAAATGTCGTGCGACCAAGCAACCCTATACCGCAAAATTTGCAACGAATGTGCGAACCTGTAAATTCCAAATATATTTGTTCACATGCGATGCCAGAGGTACACCAGGCTTACGTCCCATGTTTTCGGAAACACACAGTGAGAATCCGATAAATAACCGAACGCCAAACTCCTCAATGTCTACCGCATTACTGAACTCTGCATCCACATACGTACATACACCTCCCCGTACAGGCGTCTCTGCGGGTGCAACCGTTTGTCACGCTTTATTCATGATCGATCATGTCGAAAGCTTCAGACAGGTCAAAATGTATCACATCAACTTGGCCGTGCCTATCTAATGTAAGGTAACGATAGGTCTCGTACCATCGTCATCATCAAACATTTCCTTCAGTACCACGGGAGTCAAACCATGTATTGGCCTTCACTGTGTCCCACTATTAACCTAATTGAACACCTTTGGGATTTGTTAGACAAACGTATTCGGAGGCACCCAGACCCACCTCAGTCTCCCCAACAGCTAACAAACGTCCTGATCGAAGAATGAGAGAACATACCCGAAGAAGACATTCGTAGGCTCGTGCGAAGCACATCTCGAAAGTGTCAAGCCGTAATTCATACTAATGGAAGACACACACGTTCTTGGTAACTCATAATTCTTCAAAAGAGCTTTAGGTTACACAAGCAAGATACTTGTTATTCACTTTATTTCTTGCAGTTTCTATGAATTGTTATTATCTCAAAAATTTTGTTTCATTTTTGTCAAATGTATTCGAACAAAATGTGACTTTTTAAGATAGATTTACAATATTTTCATTTTATTACAATTAAAAAAGTTATTGAGATAAAAACAAAGGTTTCTCTAATTATTTTCAGCAGTAACTAATGCAATTCGAGTTTAAACCATAACGTAAACCCCTTTTGTGCGATATATGTAAATAGTTTCTGTGCAGCTTATTTATTTTACACTGGGCAATTAACTATAGATTTTGTATTCATTCACACATAACCGTAGATCTTTCGACTATAATAACAATATCTATATGCAAATTGGGTGTACATTCATACGTACATACGTGCTATGCACCAAATAGCAGTTGTATTATCTAGATTTCATTACGCGTACGCTTTATAATTCATGAGGATTCAA
This sequence comes from Dynastes maya, assembly GCA_029619315.2. Taxonomy (NCBI): domain Eukaryota; kingdom Metazoa; phylum Arthropoda; class Insecta; order Coleoptera; family Scarabaeidae; genus Dynastes; species Dynastes maya. The sequence continues at coordinate 50,807,785 of JAROYE020000003.1, read as the reverse complement.
TTAGCAAAATTCATTAACAAGTATACGATAGTATCCTACACAATGAGTTTCATTGCTTTCATTAAACGTGCATTATGCCTGCGTGTAGGTACGTACTCATGCAACGAGATTATCTGTTGAATGCTTGTTGAAGTGCAAACAGTAATTAATTTCCATACCCCTATCTCTCCGGTCGTTAATTTATTTTAACCTCGAAAAAGTGGTAGCAGGCGATCGGTGAAAAATTTGACACGCAGAAAAAAGCTATTAGAATGTAAGCAAGCCGATTATGGGAAATAGATCATGCGGTTAATTAAATCCAGTGCGTTCGGTATAATATATGATTAGCAAGTTACTTATTATTAATGATTGTAGCAAATTGATTATACTTTTTATATGAGTAGCGTATACATACATACAGAACTTTAAACCAAGAAGTTTTATATAATCAATTTAACTTGCAATTACTTGTCGTAAGTCGGCTTTTTTATCTATAACGATCACACGTCGCCTGTAATTCATTGAAACTGTGTATTATTAGTGATTTCTACGCTAATGATATTTTCGACAAGCCTACCAGTCATTAATTACTAAAATAACCATCTAAGATCGCTAACTACCTCAATTTCGCCAAAAATAGTCTTACAAATATGTGATTATATTTTTATGGAAGTATCAAAGTAGACTATTGGATGCTCATTAATGCTGCCTTCCTTGATCAAATTAATAATAAATTTTGAAGTGTTAACTGAAAAAGAAATTGTTGTTTTGCATTTAATAAAATACTCTTAAAGCAAAGAAATTGATAGTCTTTATTCAATTATAAAATTTATTTATCACAAAAAATCTTCGGTTCGTTGAAATGTCTTCGACTTTTTATAATTTCGTTAGAGTAGTGGGTTCTATTTTAAACTAGACTTCTTGTAGTTGTTTCCAGAACGATTCCTTGAAAGTTGGAGGATTTAATTTCACCTGCCTATCGAGTTCCTCCCACAAAAGCTCTATGGAATTAGCATGTGGGCTTTGAAGAGGTCATTTCATTACCTATTTTTATGTTGCTTTCGCGTTCCACCGATTCTAAATATTCGTGGCACAGTTTAGAGGTGTGTTTCGGATCATCATCATCTTGAAATATAGAATAGTCACTGATTATTCTCATTCCAGAAGGAATAGCATTTTTTTCCAAAGTTTTCCGGTAGCGCTCTTTTCTTAAAATTCCGTCTATTTTAACCAAGTCTCCTACGGATGCAGCGCCAAAACAACCCCAAACCATTACCGATCCGCCACCATGCTTGACTGTAGGTACTACACATGATTCTGCTGTTCGTTCTCCTCTCGACCTTCGAACGAACGTTCTTCTGTTGGAACCGAAGAGTTCAACTTTGGACTAACCGGTTTAGAAAACATTTTTCCACTCATCAGCTGACCAATGTTGATGCTCTATAGCCCACTGCAGCCGTTTTATTTTATTTTGCTTCCCTAAGAGTGGTTTACGCAACGCTATTTTGCCAGATAAACCACCCTCTCTTAACCTCCGTTTCACGGTAGTTAAATCTTCTCCTTTTCCGCGCTCAATATTTATTTCAGCTGTTATTTCAGGTGCAGTTTTTCATTTATTCCGTTTACCGACGGTCGAACAGTCCCTATACGTCTTCATGAAGCAGGCTTAAAATGCAGACGTCCGGCAAAGAAGCGAAGACTAACATCTAAAATGAAGGTGACACGATTTCAAAAATATACAGTTGAAGATTGGGGAAAGGTAAGTTTCATTTATCATCTGTATTTTTGGTCAAATTCATCCTCACAGTTCGCTTAATGGTTCCCTACATTTTTTACTTTTTCCTAAGAAGCCAATTTGTTCGTCGACGTCCTTTAGAGAATTATAAAGAAGGATGTACCACCACCACCACCTCATCTCTAATGGTTTGGTCGTGTATTACGACAGAAGGACCTGGACCACTATATTTCACTAACGAAACAATGGAACAAAAACAACCCCAAAATCATATTTTTAAGTGGCCCTAATTCGATGATAAGGGACTGTATAGGAATAGAATTGCAGCTAAAATTAGTAAGTTTAGAAGCACGCTCGATTTCAAAAGGTCGATGTAATTGTAAAATATGTAAAAAATTAGTCTTCATGTTTATCAATATTAATAATCTTCATCTATTATGAATTTTACACCCTCAAAATATTACATATGAATTGATAGCATTTAATACTTTCCAGAAATATATTTTCTATGAATATTATCCATTTATTGATCTGATATATTTTTAAAAGTCTGTTTTTTATGACATTCGCGTGACAAACAAGGCGGTTTTTAATGTTTCGAAATCACGAACGTACACATATTTTCTTAATTTGTCATACGTGTTTTATTCAAATATTTTCATATACGGAAACAATTTGAGGGAATAAAAATCGAACGTTATCGTTATCTTTCATCCATTCACTTTCAAATGCTTTTTAATGGTGACAAGATGTAACTGAAACTAGAATGGAATTTTAGTTATTATACTTTGCGATATTTCAAGTTAAACATATATCAGTTCCGACCCAAGTAATGTCTACCATATAAAAACAAATAAACACACGGAAAAAAGGTATGATATGTTACCATGGTTTGAAATTATAGTCATAAAATTCATCATGTCCCATCAGGAACTGTAAGTATGAGTGTGACGAAGAAAAGAGAAGCCTAGGCAAATCTGAAAATACTAACACTGAGATGACATTTTTTATACACCTTACGAGGGGCACACTGTATGTTTCTGAATACAGGATAAGCACAAAAAATATAAAAACGAACAATATTTATTCTTTTTCAAAGTACTCTCCTTTACATTTAACGCACTTCGACATCCTCTCAAACCATTCTGTAAAACAGGTAGCCCAGGTTTCCTTGGACACTGCACTAGCATGCTCTTCTAATGCATTAACGGCTTCCTGTGGTGTTAAAAAATGGATTCCACATCATTTCTTCTTAATAGTTGGAAAGAGGAAGAAATCACCCGGAGCTAGATCCGGGCTATAAGGTGGATGTGAAATTAATTTTATCCCAGCGGAGCAAAGAAACTCCGTTGTCAACTTGGCAGAGTGTGCAGGAGCGTTGTCCCTGATGTAACACAATTTGTTTTTTCTGAACGTTTTACAACAATGTTGGCAAGCAAATGGTGGTATACCATTCTGCATTAACTGTTTTTCTACTCTCTAAAAGAACAGAGCAAATGTAACCAGTACGGCTGAAGAAAGAGGCAATCATTTGTTTAGCACAACTTCGTGATTGTTTCATTTTTGTGGGTCGCATTTCATTTTGAAACATCCATTGGGTAGACTGCTGCTTTGTTAATGGATCATTGCAGTAGATCTACGTTTCATCACCTGTAACGATATTATAAACGGCCTTAGACGTACCCTCATGATAACGTTCAAGGTTCTCTAGGCACCAGTCGACCCTTGATTTTGTTTGATCAGCTGTTAAACAACGTAGTATCCAACGACAACACACTTTTTTCACATTTAAATACGTGGGAAGAATTGTCTGTATTTCAACCATTCCAATACCAAGAGTTGCCTGAATTTCACCCGACGATCTTCTTCAATCATACGACGAGCGGCATCAATGTGACTTGAAGTTGTTGCTGAAACAGGACGACCTCCGCGATTTTCATCCCCAAGAGATGATCTTCCCCGTTGGAATTCTTTGAATCAGTTAAACACGGTCATCCGACTTGGGGCTTCTCCAGGAAACGCATTTTGCAAACGAGCAAATGATTCATTAAAGGTTAAACCTGAACGAAAATCATACAAAGTCATTGCACGAAAATGTTCTCGGGTCACTTCCATTTCACACTGACCGTTTGACTTTTCAAGCTTTTTGAAAAAAGATATCGAATTCAAATAAACTGCGACTTATTCGCAAACACTTGCTACATTAAACTAACCACAAATTTTTTGACAATAACTGTCAGTCTCGTATAGAAAATTTAAAATGCATTATATAGTACATGGTAACTAATAGATAGATAGATAAATATTTATTTCAAACGCACTACAAAACATAAACAAGTACATGCTTGAAACAAGTCACAAAAAAGACAATATAACTTAAAAGTCGTTTACAGAGTAACAACTAATTTCTAGTAGATATGCCTTAACTAAGTTTTTAAGTAAAAAGAAATTATTTCTATCTCTTATATTTATAGGTAAGTTACTACAGAATTTACGACCACTGTAATATGTATCTCTTTGAAATGTGGCTGATTTATGTGGCGCAAGTAAGAGATAGCTTGTATTCCGTGTGTTGTGGTAATGATTAATATTATAGTTGAAAAATTTACATTTGTTCTTATACGTAAAGGAAAGAGTTTCCAAAAAATGTATTGAAATGTTCTATGTGTGAAATCATTAAATAAAATTAATATTTCGCAAATTAGTTAATTAATTATAGGAACGAGGGTTCGGAAGTGTTCTAAAACACTTTTTCGGCAATTTAAACAAACTTTAATATCAATTAATGAAATTTAACGAGTATTTAGAAAAATTGAACTAACCCGGATTAAGAACGATCTCATATAAATTCTATGTTTATATGGTCTCTACTGGAAAACCTGCCTATTCTTCAACTACCAAAGTTGACTTTTACCTCGTACTTATCGAACGCTTTCAAATTTAAACACATAGAAAATGGAACACAACCTAACACGTCTAACCTGGGTGAAAACTTGACTCAAAGTCCGAAATTAAATAACGGCCCTGTATTCCTTCAGTCTAATCGCGATAGCGATTCTTTCATACACAGCAAATTTTGATAAATCTTTTCCAAATATAATTTGCGGATGAATTTCCAACGGATATTCTTATTTTTAAAAGTAGCATAATGCAATACATGTAGTGACGCAACTAGAAGACTGAATTTATCCTACTCTATGACATTTCACTACCAACAACTACACAATAATAAATTTTACTGACGTATACAACGATTACTTGACGAAAGATATTTAATATATGAAATTATGCTAGAAATACCTCCGAATGTATGCTTTCAGTTGTTGTAAGAAACTATTCCACTGAAACTGAGGATTTACGATCTGAAAAAAATGAACAGAAGGTAAGTAACTTCTCTGATTCACCATGTTTGTCGTCGGATTGACTTACAATAAGTCCCTAGTACTCCCGCTCCAGAGATCGGAGGACAGGAAAAGAGTAGGAGCTACTGAAAAAGGGCTAATATTCGCCAGAGGAATTTTAACGTTGAACGAGTAGCCATACTGAACACACTATACGTGCCACCAATGACCACTACGTTCGAAGTTCTAAATTAAATCGTTTCAATATAGATCATAAAATGTGACCAAATGATGATTTTTTAAAATGTCTCTACATGAATCTCTATACCCGAGGCCAAACATTATTCTGATTACCTGTTTTTGCAATAAAAAAAGTCTTCAGATTCAGATGACATATTTCACTGAATTATTCCATAACACATACATGAAGCGAAATTACAATAATAAAAGAATTTCACAGTTTCAGTGCTACAAATCTTACGTAATTGTCTTAGTACATAGCATGCTTTTGACAGGAAACTACACAAATTGTTATCGTTATTAATATCTGGGACCCATTTGAGATTTTTATCAATGCCTAAAACTTTGCTGATCTTTCAAGAGAATAGATTTTGTTGTTCAAATATAAATGATATAAAAGCACTGTATCAAATACTTATGTTTTCATTCAGGCTACACATATCAATTCCCCTAAAAGTTTAAACTTAAAGTAGTTACAGGTAAACATAGAATTAGATATAGCAGCTGTAGTTATAAGTAGAAAAAAGTAACCGTACTTGCAATTAAAGACGCTAAAATTGTCGTCAGTAACTTTGCAATGACTTTAGCAGAGGGAAGCAATGTATAAACTTAATTTGAAGTCTTAAGTTAAAAAATTATAATTTCTAAGAATATTTCAACTAGGTTGATTCCATCTACGTATTGATGGTTACAGTTACGATATTTGTTGCAGTTTCTAATTTAGTTTAATTTCATCCAAAAGCAATAAAACATTATAACTACAAAGCAATCTTTCCCACTGTAATGTGGAACCCTCTCTTCAAATAGGATAAATGCCAAAAGTTTCAAGGTTATTGAAATAATAAAATTATTTTAGTGGTAAAATGAAACGACGAATATTTATACACGCCTTGGAAAGTAAACTGTAGTCGCCTAAATTAGTCAGTTCGTATTGCAGTACAATAAAGTTGTAAAAATATACAACACCCTGCATGTCCATTTCCAAATTTAACTTGCTCTTGTTTTACGACTACCACGTAGTAAAGAGGGCAACAGGAATAATAATTTACAGCAAATAGTATTTATGTCTTACCGCAAAATACGCCTAATACGACAGAACGATGTTTAATATTTTTTACTGCAAAATAATCGGAAATATACCCTGCGATGCCAACTAGTATTTAAATAAATTATGTTTATTAATTATTCAAGAGTAAGGAAACAATTCAAATGTTGAAAAATCCAAATTCATCAGTAGTATTATTACTACGAATTTCGGGAAGTTGTTTATAGCTTTTCAGATTCTTCTGTGCGAATACTGTTATAAAAATATACGATTTCTAGCAGTAAATTTTACTAATTAATATCAAAGTTACCAAATTGTACTGGATTGTCTATCGGAACAAGTGAATACTTTTCTCTATTGCATTCTTAATTTTGTGAATAGCTCAAAGGCTTCGCCACTTCTTTGAACAAGAATCAAAACGACAATTCTTCTTCATACGAAACTAGTAAAAATTCAGCCAAAACTAAGTAGAGGAAATAATTCCTTGTATATTTTTGAAAATACCTCTAACATACAGAGTGTCCACCTAGTGCGTGGGCGGAAGATAATCCCTTTTCTGAGCAAAATATTCGGAGATAAGTGCCGCACATCGTAAAAATATATTTAGGTATACAGGATGTACAGTTTCCGCAACGCATGATGCAAGAAGCTTGGTTTTTTAAAGGGAATCCTGTATATTATTTCGTTTTCAGATTCCTCTCTTCATTTTATGTCAACCTTCTTCCTTATACCCTTGCTATCCTAATTTTTGAAATAGAGAGCGATAATTTAATATTCTGGCGAAATTCCGCATTTTCTTTAACGGCCGATATATTCTCATCTTACGCACTGGGGCGGTTATTCTAATTTTATTCCAATGAGTATTTTTTGGAATTTTCCTCAATGCATCTAAAATGTATTTATATCAACTAGCGTCTATCAGATGTTGCCATGTTTGATTCACGCTATTTCAATTTTTTTAAATGAGACTATATTTTTTCAAGAATTCGATGAAGAAATTGTTCTAGAATGTTAGTAAATTAAATACAAAGCTATGCAGATAAGTTTTTAGTTGAAATACGAGGGCAAGTCAAATATTATCTACACTTTCGCCATAACAAGCTTTGAAGGTTATCGTAATGGCGACCGCTTGCGCATGCGTTGAGTTGGTACCTCTGTGGTCATATGTGCGATCGTGTCATTTGTCTATTAGTTTGCACCAAAGGGGAACAACGAGCAGTGATCCGGTTTTTGTGGTCAGAGGGTGTGAAAGGTGTTGAAATTCACCGGAGATGCAACCTCACCTATGGTAACCCGCCTACTTGCTGTAACCACCTCTCGAGCTTGCTGAATGTTGTCGTCGGTGGTCGAGGTTGACGGCCGTTCAGTTCCCTCTTTTTGTGTTACGCTCATGCGGCCACTTTGAAACATTTCGATCCACAAAGAAAAACGAGATAAAACACTATCCCCGTATTGTGATAAAAGTCTCCGGTGAATTTCAGCACCTTTCACACCCTCTGACCACAAAAATCGGATCACTGCTCGTTGTTCCTCTTTGGTGCAAACTAATAGCGGAGCTTACATGCTTATGCTGTTGTAGCTGGCAGACGAATAACGCGATCGTGATCAAATTCAGCACACATAACCACAGAGGCGCCAACTCAACGCAAGCGCAAGCGACCGCCACTACGATAACCTTCAAAGTTTGTTATGGCGAAAATGTAGATAATATTTGACTTACCCTCGTACATAGAGTGCTACAGCGAACTATTACAAAAATTTGTTTTTTCTAAAGATATTCGTTAAAAATAATCGGTAAAATTTAATTCATGTATACAATTTCAACATTTATTCGAAGTGAGCACCATTTTTTTTCATGCAAACTGTAATGCGATGCCTTGTATTTTGTTAAACATTTTATGTAATGCCCACGTTACGCATTGCCAGTTTGAATTCTGCAAAAATCTCCAATTATCTCAATTATTAAAATTGATGAAATTACTTAAATTGGCATTCATAATATGAAGGGTAAACGAATAGAGATTCAGCTCAATACCAAGTGGATTTTTTGTTTTATTTTTAGCGATCGATTTCGACAGATGTCATCCTCAGGCTATTTTGTCATTGACGTCGTTGAGGAAAAGTATATATCACATTATCGTCAGAATATATACCGTAGGAGCCAGAGTACTATAATCAACTAGCATAATCGGCATTTTTCGGAAATGCGAGAGCGAAGTCGTGTCTTGTACATGTACGTAAACGAATAGGCCGTTTATAACGTGAGCAAGGTGTTTTCGGAAATGCGAGAGGGGAGTCGTGGTTTACACGTGTACGTGAACGACTTCGCCGTTTATAAACGTTATAACGTGGGCAAGGTACACAAATGAATTTGCATTTACGCAATTTTGACAAGCAAATGACATTCCACAGTGACATTCAACACAGCACACGTTTAGATACGCTGAGTTCGTGTAAAATCGGGTGATTATAGTACGCTCGCTCGTACGGTATATTGAAATTTAAAATTTGAAGATGTTTGTTAATTTTTTTTTTAAAAATTAAAGTTTGGATGTGAAGTATTTGAAAATTTAAATTTGAGAAGTTTGAAAAATACGGGAATTCTCGTTCGTCCACGCACTAGGTGGACATGCTGTATATGCAAAAATTACGAAGTGTTTAACAAAGTAGTTGTCAAACAGTATGGAAAATATTCTTCACATTTTTATCATTGAATATTGGAGTTGAATGTATTATTCAAGCTATTATATTTTGTACACATTCTCACCATGGATACAGTAACCGAATTTACATACAGAGCGTTTCCTAAGTAACGCCTCGCCTTACAGTTGGCAAGCAATACTGTTTTTTGGAAAGTTAATTACGGAGGCATGTGTAGGTCTAAAAATATTTTGCAGTGAAGCAATAAGTTTATATTTTTCAAGATTCCCTGCATCTATTTCGAAATGCTTTATTTTATATGAAGATGTAATCGTAGAAAACTGAATTTTGCTGGAATGAATTAATTTAAACAAGTTTGAATTTACTTACGAATTATAGATTGTTTAGAGTATTTGCTACGGCATTTCCTAGGGTTGAATATTAAACCGGATTTTCGAGAGGTTACTATACATTACGGCTAACTTCAATTATGTATAAGTTCGTTAGTTTAAATTGGATGTTGTCTTTGCCAGTGTATACAAGGTTCATATACGAGGGTGTATCAAATATAAATGGGACTCGTCTTGTAAAAAAATTTTAACTTTATTTAACTAAGCTTACAAATACATATTACTTTTCTACATACTCTCCCGCCCTAGAAATACATTTTCCCATCGGATTGGCAGCTTTTTTATTCCATCATCGTGAAAACTCTTCGGACGTTCGTGTAGACATTGGAGCACAAACGCTTCCACCGCTTCGTTGTCGTCGAAACGCTGGCCTCTAAGCACTTCTTTGAGGGGTCCAAAGAGATGAAAGTCACAAGTTGACAAGTCTCTTTTGCATCGTTTGCGTTAGTCACATGAGGCCTAGCGTTGTCATGCAAATGAATGACACTTCTGACCGATTGCTTATTCCTTTTCCTTTGAAATGACAGTTTCGCGGCATCCTGTACTTCTAGTTATACGCCGATTTCCCTCTATGAGATTTCGGACCGCCTCGATGTTGGCCTTGGTCACACTTGACCTTGGGCGATCATGGCTCTCGTCCTCGACCTTTTCACGCCCTCCAGAAATTTTTTTGTGCTATGCAAACACATGGGTTCTTGACAGGGTGTTGTCCCCGAACTGTGTCTGTAATCGCTGCAAAATTTCGGCTAGGTTCATCCCATCCTTAGCCAAAAACTTGATGATAATCCGCTGCTCCACGGAGACATGCACTTCTTTCTCGCTCATCATTTCTTTTGATACTAAAGGGACCTGAGAGAGTTGCGGTCGGTTCTTCCTTCTCCCTAGCGGTACAGGCTACCTGCGCATCAACCCCTTCCAGGTCTAGAAGCCGTCCGGAATTTTTAAGAAAATCAGTCCCGATTATATTTGATACACCCTCGTACCTATCTTTAACGGTATTAGGGCAGTTAATGTATTTTGTTATTTACTTATACTATACTGCTGTTATAGTTTGTCACTTAACGAAGTTGGCTTGCTGCAGTCAATGTCAAATGGCATTTGCGTTGATTTTTGATTTTTAATTTTATTATTATGTATGTCTTTAAACATGAGAAGTTATTCAATTCAAGGAGTTGATATTATTTTGTCCATAGGTGAGTGTAATGAAAATTCTTTTCTGACATCCAGAGTATACGTGCAGACATATCCTGATTGAAAACTTTTTAATAAGAGAGTTTTCGAAAAAGTGCTTCTCAGATTTCAGAATCCAGCCTGCCTGTAAAAAGTAAAATAAAAAAAAACCGTCCGAAATTGTGAAGGCAATCAATTTTTAGTGTTGGGACCCGCTGTTAAAAATCACACGGATTTTCCGAAATCAATTTTTAAAATCAGGATTTAGGAAAAATTAAAAAAAAAACGTTATTAATAAGAATATATTTAAATTGTATTTATTACGAACAAAACAGTTATCCTTCTAAGCATGACAGACAATGTAGGTATAGCGCACTTTCCTCATTTGAAGTCACACTTACAATATTTACACTTACACCGTGAAGTCCGTGAACCATGAATACCATATTTTATCCGTCAACGTGTTACATTTGTTCTCACGTTAAGTAATAACACATGGGCATTTTAAATATTTACAAAGTCATTACGACCGCTGGAAGCAGACTCACAATCAGTCCTATCCGAACTACAATTTTCATTAACACACGAAATCTCCATACGGATCGTTTATGATACCCAGCATTGTGTTCTTAAGTAATTTTTGCAGTAGTTTAACAGTAATGTCTCTCAATATTTCAAGTAAATTTTTACTTACACACTATTTATGTATTGGGGTAAGTGACTGGTTCCTTTACGTGCCACTCCCTCAACTAACGTAAAGAATTACACGAAACTAGGAAATATTTTTTTAATTAAGGCACCTAATAAAATTTTATTGGTCTTGGAAAAGATATTTTTGCTCATCCGCTTATTAAGGACGACTTGCTGTCCTACTTTGTATAATTAAGTTCTATATAGTATCTATATCATGCAGAATTCATATTTTTTATTTTCGCGGAGCACATTTAAAAATCATTATGTTAGTATAGGTTCTTGAATTATAAATTCGTTATCGTAACTAATTGTAAACGTGAAGTTTATGATTACCCATATAAATCTACCTACTTAGTTATTTTCACAAAAGAAACAATGATAATAAGAGATGCCCACACTGTTAGACAATAGAAGAGCAACTGTATATCTGACTTATCGCCTTCAAACTTCAAAGAATATAACAGTTTGAATTGCATTTTATAAAAGCAAAATAATATAGAAATTTGGAAATACATATCATAGTTTATTAGTGCTAACGTTGTTCTTTCATCGTTCTTTTGGGTGCGACGGCTAACTATAAAGCAAATGCCATTTAAATATTGTACGCACCCGATCGAGTCATCCATTTCCACATGATATAAAACTATGTACGAGCCCCGTCCACCTTCAGTTGGCCCACACACAAAATTTGTAGTGTTGTTGGCATTTATCGCTCAAGGAGCAAAACCAGCCGCTAGAATGTAATATCTAAGACAAAATATGGTATGTAAAGGACTTTAGGAGAGATCTGAGTTCAATCGAGCGTGTCGTCTCATAAAAAATCGAAAATATTAAAAAAATGTAGTTTTCCTGCATTCCGTTACCCAAGTACTGCTAACGATGAGTATTGAGGTGGCTATGGAAACAACGCTTTTTCTTACGGAAATGACGGTGACAAATGTTTCGATTGTAGAACAGTTAATTGATAGTGCAATTGTTGTCAATAATGGGCAGAGGAAAGGCAATTGATGAAAAGCTCGATCAATTATCATTAATCCGGATAATCAAACACACAAATCCGGAAAATCAAACGGCGAAATCGGAATATTACTCAGCATATTCAGATACAGTGTTCAAAATATTGTAAAATTGTACAAATCAAACGGTTCAGCTGCCCAAAAACCCCGATATGTGAAAAAATCCAAATTAGCAGACGTTGATAGACGAGCTTTGGCCAGAATTATCAAGTCTAATAGGCGTGCTAACTACGGAGCATTGAGTGTACTCTGGAGTGAGGCTGTTGGAAGACGTTTTTGCAGGTCTACATGTCATTCAGAAGCAAGAAAACTTGGCTTTGATACTTACAACGTAAGTTTCATGAGTACAATCCTAAGGGAGAAAAGATAATTCGCTTTTCCCTTCGCGAAGGCAAAAGAAAAACCGTTATTGACCCTAAAGCAGAAGCGAAGCAGGTTAAAATGGGTTAGAGACCATCGAAATTGGGATATGGAGAGGCGGAATGGTGTGCATTGGAGTGACAAGTCGCGATTTGAAGTTTGTGTCGGTGATAGCTGGAGCAGAGTTATTCACCAGAGACATGAAACTGATCATCCTGACTGTCTTAAGCGCAAAGTTAAATTTCCATCTTCGGTAATGGTCTGGGGTTCAATGTCGTCTAGAGGAGTTGGAAAATTACACTTTATCAACGGCATGGTTAACTCAGACAAATATTTAGACATCCTAGAGGAATCTTTGTTGCCTACTTTGGAAGAGAGCAGGATTTCTGGAAATGACTTAATTTTTCAGCAAGACGGTGCTGCATGTCATACTTCCAAAAGACCCATGAAGTAACTTTCAAACCATGAAATACCGGTTCTAAAATGGGTTTCTAGTAGTTCGGACCTTTCGCCCATCGAGACGTTGTAGCATATCATGAAAAAGGGGTTGCGAGCCAATCCTGCCAGGACTGTGCAAGAACTCAAGCAAAGGCTCCAGAAAATTTGGGATAATTTCACTGCAGAGGAGTGTCAGAATCTAGTAAATAGTTTGCCGAGAAGAATGGAAGCAGTTATTAAAAATAAAGGTGATGTTACTCAGTGGTAGAATGAGCTATATCTTAGAGCTGAAAAACACGAATTTGAGTTTTTCTTTTTTCAGTCCTAATCAGTTCCAATTGTTGTAATCAGTTCCGTTATTTTTGTGCAATATATTTTCAAACTGACAAAGAACTTGAATGGATGATTGCGAGACTGAGCGACGTACAACCGTGCCCATCAAGCTTAGGGTGGGGGAAGTATCTACAAGCACAGAAATGTTCAAACCTGCCGTGGCGTGCTCGCTGTTTGCCAATAGTAGCACTAGTCCAGTTATTTAATTGCCACACCTCGTATGTATTTGCTATGTACAGCATATGATACAACTTATTAATCTATATACAAAGTGTTTTATATGAAGTTAAACTTTAAACCGTTTTTTTCTTGTATATAAATAACTGCAATTAGTATTATGATAAAACGGTGAGCTCTACGTTGCCGTTTTATTTTTATATCTTTCTATTTATGGCAAACAGTATTACAAGTAAGTCGTAAAAACTACGTGAAATTTATATAAACTCGGCTTGACACTCACACAATCTTTTAATATTTAAAGTTTTACTTCTATAAATAAAAAACTGTAATTAAGCACTATAAAATAAAAAGGTTGATTATCTCCTGCGGGCCAAGCCTTATTCGATTACAGTATACTGCCTAAATTGTCTTTTATCACGAAAAATGTTTCTATCCCCATAGAATTTACTTGTATGTTGGACACACATATTCAAAGCGAAAGAATTGTTACGTTTGATTACAATTTCAAATGTAATAGTAAAGTTGACTTTTAATAAATTATAAATAGCAAAGATTATATATTACAATATGAATATTCGATTGTATCATCCGCACCTAGAAATAAAGGTAAAATGCTATTCATTTTTCAATGGTTACACAAAAGCCCATATCTATTCATATATTACATACATAATCTATTGGCAACTTTAGACAATAGCGTATGATAGAACAGCTCATTAGTTTTGTAAATCGTCCGCATGAATATGTACTAAACAATGCATGTAAATTCCGGTGCGCCTTTTATTAAGCGTAATTTTCTTTAGGCTAAATCATCACGATCGATGTTTGTTATTATGTTTATTTAATGGAACGGACGAAATGGGAAGCGAAGTAATGATATTTTCAACACTTCATTATCAGACGTCTAAACAGCTTCTTTTATATCAACCGCCAACTATGACATTACTAAGAATTACAAATAAATAGTTATAGTATGATATATCCACTGAAATTATACATATATTTAGCGCGGTAAATGCGTCACGTGCAAATATTCTCATATTGTATTTATACAATTGCTCTCTATGAAAGTTGTAAAAAGTGTTAGATTAAGCGGCGCTAAAACAATTCATGCAAACATACACAGTATGTGTGGTAGTGATAAATATATTCATATTATATAGCCTTAGATAATATAAACTACTGTTGGTTCGTTTGGGAAAAAATTTCCATTGTCCATTTTGCTAGAAGGTCCGAAAAGATCTTTTACGACATTTTAACAACAATAATTTGTTGATGCAAAGTCCATAGAAAGATACAGGACAAGTCAAGAAAAATAATTTGACAAATCAGTACCAAACTGAAACACAGTCAAGCTCGGATTTAACGAATGGAAAATAATATTAAGTAGGGTCTTTGCAGAATTAATTATTATTATTATTAATTTAGTCGGGCCATGGCACAAATGCCTTTAATCACCGCGACCTTAATAGATCTATTGTAACAGAATGCCCTTATGTGTGTTAGAATAGTTGGAGGCTTTTAATAAACATTATTACTACTCTAGGATCTGTTTCCTTCAGTTCAGTAAGTGCAAGAAACGGCCCACTGAAGTGTTGGTGCCGTAAGCGACTAATGGCAACACATTCACATAGCATGTGTTCTGCCGTCTCCAGTTCTTCTTGGCATAGACGGCAGATTTGATCTTCAGCTTTTCCTAATTTAAGTAGGTGGTATTTAAGGGCTACATGGCCTGTCAGAAATCCTGCCAGTAATCTAAGATCTCCCGGCTGAACGATAGTGCTATTTTTGCTGTCGTTGGCGAGCCTGATATGAGTGCTTTTGCCTGTTTTTGTCCTGGAACATTAATCCCAGCACGAGGCCTTTTGATTGTCCTCCCATATCTTAATTGCTTGTTTTATGTGGCTCTTTTGGAGACCACAGAAGGAACTAGGACCAATGAAAGGTATGTTCGTTGCTTCTTTGGCCAGCTTATCTGCCTTTTCATTACCTTCGATCCCTTGGTGGCTTGGAACCTACCGCAAAGTAACGTGGTTATTGCGTCCCAATTGCCGTAGATTGTGTACATATTCGTGTATCAGAGTAGATTCGTATGAGTAGGCCTTAATAGCCTTTAGAACTGCCTGACTGTCGCAAGTTTTTCACATAGTAGCCTCTAATATTTTTGAAACGTCAATGACAATTACATCTGTCAAGTGATGTTTACAAACTAGAAACGTGTGCAAAAGTAGTCACGGGCGATACACAATCCACCAACGTGCTAAGATGGTTAGGGCTTACTATGAAAATGGGTGTTCACAAAAAAATGCATTTCGTGCATTACGTGAATGTTTTGGTGTACACAATCGATCTTGGAAGCGCACAATTTGGTATGTGGTTCAGAAATTTGAGCCAACTGGGGCTGTAAGCACAGTTAAAGCACCTGATCGTGTCCGTCCAAAGCGTTCGGAGGGAAGCATGGCTCTCGTTCGTGAAAGCGTGGTCGATTCGGCGTCGATCGCAACAACTGGGACTCTCCTACTCCACTATACCACGAATCTTGGCCAAGGATTTGCATTTGTATCCTTACAAAATTGACACAAGATTTAAGGCCGAGAGATCACCGACAACGTCGTGTCTTTGCAGTATGGATGCTTGAACAAGAAGATGATTTTTCAAGGAAAATCATCTTTATTGACGATGCCCATTTCCACATTAGTAGTTTCGTCAACAAACAAAATTATCGCATTTGGGGATCAGAAAACCCAAGAGCGATAAACGAAAAAGAAATGCATCCCCAAAAAGAGACTGTTTGGTATGATATTTGGTATGGAGGCATCATTGGCCCGTACTTCTTCGAAGACGATGCTGAAAATGCGATTACAGTTAATGCCGTTCGCTATCAGAGCAAATTAACCGACTTTTTATGAGACCAATTGGAAGATTTAGACGCTGGTGACCTCTCAAAGCAACAATCACTTTACTTCAAACTCGTTTCCGAGGACGCGTAATCTCAAAAACCGGCGGTATCAATTGGCCTCCTCGTTCGTGTGATTTAACTTCTGCAGACTTTTTCCTTTGGGGTTATATGAAGAGTAGAGTCTACAGAAATAAGCTTAGAACGATTGCAGAGCTGAAGGACGAGATACGTCGCGAAATCAACAGCATAGATACTGACATGTGCCACAATGTTATTAGAAATTATGACAAACGCATTAGCACATGTCACACGAGCCGTGGCGGTCATTTACAGGATATAATCTGCCATACATAATTGTAATTAATTAAACTACATTATCTCATATAAAATTATATTAATATTCAACATTTCTGTGTGTTTTTTTAAACTTTATATGTGAAAACACTTAACGAATCACCCTTTATATGAAGCTCCCATAAAACGAACTAATTTTCATATTGCTTTGGTTCCAAAAAATCGGTTGCAAGGAACCATGGAGACGTATCGCATGATTATTCGATTTCCCCACTTTACTTTCATAACGCGAATGAACATATTTGTAAAATAGTATCGTACTTTGTTTACACCATTCTACACATATATATGTGTAGCCTTATCGTTTATTGAAGTATTGAAAGTAATAAAGGTAAAGCTATGACTCTGGCAGAAAAAATTGAAATTATAACAAAACTGCAAAATGGAGCTCAAATGCTCAAATACGTAAACAATATAAATTGTCAAAGACTGTTTCAACAATATAGGCTAGTAAAGAAAAATACTTAAAAGCACATCATATTAGGCTTCTTTCTGCATAAACCACAAGCTAGTCAGATGCAATTTGATTGGCTAAGAAAAATCCGAAACTATTTTCTGACTGATTTCGCGGCAATTGATTGACTTCAACTAGTTTGTGATTTCTGTAGAAACAAGGCTATTATTTCATCAGACAAGAAAAATGTGGAAATCAAGAAAACCAGACTTGGACCAATCTCTGATAAAACATTTCTGGTCCAATTTTGCAATCTAAAGCAAGTACATTTGGGAACATGGTGAAGCCTAGTAGCGGATGCGGAGAAGAACCTGAAATGACAGGCGTCGAGTTCGTTTGTTCTAAAAGTTCTATCCAAACGCAGATACAGTTGCAAATCAGTGGTTTTCTAAAGTTTGGCCTAGTTTAAAACGAAGATATAATAACTGCGATATTTTCAATGGCGACGAGACAGGTTTATTCTTTCAAATTAGTCCTGAGAAAACAAAATTTAAGAGCGAAAAATATTCGGGAGGTAAACAAAACAACACATTACTGTGCTTGTTTGAATATGAACAGCCTAGAAAAAAGAAAACTTGTAGTAATAGGTAAATCAGCAAGATCGAGGTCATTTAAAACTGCTAAGAATCTTCCTGTAACATACATTTCGAACTACATAGAGTGAGTGGGACGAAGAATTAATAAGGCAAAAGAGAAAAATTTTGCTTTTGTTCGATAATTGCTCAGCTCATCCAAAAACAAATAATCTTAGATGTATCGAATTGGCGTTTCTGCCACCAAACGTTACTTCCGTACTACAACCTATAGATTAACTTCTAACGAAAATGGTCACGTCTGCAGATCAGAATATAGAATTAAAAATATCCTTACTAGAAACTATAATAATGCTATCATTTGCATAGCGGAAAGTTTCTCAAAGTACAGTACTAAAAAGTTTCCAACATTCCGAATTACACAATACTACTGATTTTGATGAAGATAACGAATTGCCTTTAACAAAGTGGATCAAGGAAATTAGGGGTATAGGGAATGAGAAAGGATCAAATTTGGACGAATGGGCAAATGGCTATGACCTAACTGAATTAGCTGGTTTGAATTTAAATGCCTTTTTGACGATAAATGACGATTTCCTGAAAATAGAAATACTCACTGGTCAAGAGATACTTTCATCAATGGTAGATGCTGAAAATAACAAAGAAATTGAACTGATAAATGATGTACAAAGTTCAGTAGACTTCATTTTACCCACAGCTCGTGAGGCGTTAAGTAGCCTCCAAACAGTAAATACTTACGGACAATTCTGATGACCAAAGCACTGCAGCAGTAGAATATATTGATACAAACTTCCAGAAGCGTATCATTTTCACAGATTTTTTAAATAAATGTGTATTTTTCGAAACTTTTGTTATACAACATATTGTACAATAATATTAAAATTTTATTTGCCCTAAATATGTACTTTAACAAACCTCTATTGTCGCATAACTTATTATTTATTACTTTTATTTAATAATAATAAATATTTCTTTTTTGTAATATACAGGAATTGTATTATCACAGAAAATAACAGATCATGACAAATTCTCTTACAGCGAACGCCTGCCTTTAACGAACTATTGTCAGTAGAGAATTCATTATACCCGAGCTTGATTTTAGTGATTTGTCTGAAATTTCAATTACAACGTCTTGACGATGTTAATTTCATAATTATTATTGAAGTGTACAAGTAGTTATGACATACTTTTTAGATTTCGGAAACTGTTTTTCATATTTGGAGTAATTTGATTTCAATGAGATACGTTACCCTATTGCTCCAAAACTATAGCAACTATATAATAAAGGTTAGGAAAGCAATTGAAATACGTTTAAGCATTTGTGAACAGAAATTTTAATTCAAAACTACATAAAAATAATTTCTATTTAATTACATTATGAAATAAATAATTTAATTATATTGTACCATACAAAAAAAAAACCTTTTTCATTAGTTCATTCGCTTACCCCTAATTTTAATTATTAACTTTAGGTTTTTTTTCATTATTCTAATTTTTTAAACCGCTCGCCTAATTTCTCAATAGAACTTTGTGAGATCTGTACCATTTTTTCATTCCTACCTTTAATATGAATATTTTCTAAACTTAAAACTAAATGATTTACTTGGAAGAAACATTTTTCTATCTTGGATTTTCTTGATTTTCTAACCCCAAGAAAATATTTATATACTGCAAGCTGTTTGCAGGCCATTTAGGCCCATAGCTTAATGATTTCTTTCCATCCTTTCCTGTTTATAGCTATCTTCCTCCAATTCTGTATTTTCTTCTCTGCTAGGTCTTCCTCTACTGCCTCCTTCCACCGTTTCCTCGGCCTGCCTCTCTTCTTTCCACCCTCCGGAGTCTTTCCTACCATCGATTTCACTCTCTTGGTTCATCTTTTCCAGGTGTCCCAACCATTGTAGTCTTCTCATCTTTATGAAGTCACTTATTTTTGTGTCTTCAAACATGTTATATACTTCTGCATTCATGCTTCTCTCCCATCCCATTTCTATTAATCTTCCACCGAATATACTTTTCTTTACTTCCTTTCCCAGGTCTCGACCCTTTGTTTTGTCTTATTTGACATTGTCCATGTCTCACAAGCATACGTTAGTGTCGGCCTTATCACCGTCTTATAAACTTTTAATTTTACTTTTCTGGACACTTCTTTGCTTTTTAGAAGTCTTCGCAACCCTCCAGCACAGCTATTACTCTTGGCAATTCTCAACTCTATCTCCTTTTCTTCGTTGCATCTGTTATCTACTAACACCCCTAAGTACATAAAGTCGTCCACTTCCTCGAATTCCGCCTGTGTTCCATTTTGTCTATGTACCCGAAGACTGTTCTTGACGCTGTTTCCGCACTTATTCTTTATTTCCATATACTTGGTTTTTTCATTTCTAACCTCTAACCCAACTTCTTCTGCTGCTTCCAAAGGAAATATTTATTTAATTCAAATAAAATTTCATGAAAGTTATTTTCTTATATTATACGTTTTTATAGTCTTGAAATATACATATTTTCTTGAATAATGCCTGATTTTTGCAAGAAAATCTATTTTCTTGATGCAAGAAACCATTTCTCTGCATGTAATGTTTTTATTTGCGTTTCGTACATTACTATATGTAAAATACTTTTGCAGACATAAATCCTAGAAAAAGCTGAATCATTGTTTTTTGTTTTTTGACGTCTTATTTTTTTTTTATTTGAAGAATTACTCAATATATGTTAATCAGTTTATTGCACATATAATCAACATGGGAAGATCAATTCATTTCGGCATCGCAATTTGTGCTTAATGGTACAACGAAAGTATTTGATATGACATCCAGAGGGGTTCCTTTGCTGTTCCTTTGCTGTAAAGTACCATTATGTAATTCAAATTCATACTCCAGAAGATAATACACACTGTTTACATTATAATATTAGAATCTTGCTTTCAAAAATGTCTACATAACAGGCAATTATTTCATCACGTCTCTTGCTATATTCTCTGCATACATCAGTACCGTTTTTGGATATTTTCTTCTTACAGTAACAACCTCATTTTTTCTTGAAAAAGTATTCATTCCGTGTATGGTCTTTCTATATTAAGTCTTCATTATGAACTTAGAACATACAAAACGTAATTAAGAATGCTATTAGCTACGATTGCTTAGCGTATAAAGGAAAAAATGATACTATGATAGTTTGTGCTTAAACGCATATATGTACAGGATGTCCATGGATGAGGTTACAAAGAAGATTATAAAAAAATCTACTTTCCTCAGAATATCCAAAAACATATCTAGATTTGACTACAGGCATACAATTACTTATACATTCAATATTATTGCAACTGATACTTTCATTTTTCAATTAAACAACAATCTTTGAAATAAACAAGTAAGTATTAATTCTTAGCTTAAAACAGATTTAACAATCATTATTCAATATAGCTGCCTCCAACTTGTATACATTTTTCAACACTTTTAATAAATTCATTGTAAGCTTTGTTATTGTAGCAGGCGCATTAATCTCATCCACCGCATTCCTTACTGCTTGTTTTAATTGATCTAAGTTACGTTCTACATCACGAACATAAACTGTAACGCTCCCGACCAGAAGAAATCCATTGGTGTAATATCAGTTGATCTAGCAGGCCATTCAACTGGGCTATTTCAATCAATCCATTTCCCAGGAAATTGACGATTAAAAAAATTATCAATGCAGTTAAATAAGCCGGACATCCATCTTGTTGTTGTCAATAAATGTTGTGCAACTGAGATAATACAAACGTTTCTATCAAATCCAAATAAACGTGTTGAATTAAATTTTGTTCTAGAAAATATAGACCAATAATATCACCATAGAAAATACCACACCATGCGTTAACTTTTTTTATAACGTTGGCTTTTTGATCGAATTTTAAATTGTGGATTCATCGCAGCCCAATGATAAAAAAGTGATCGTTAGTTGAAAATTTGCTTCGTTAGTAAAAAAAAAGTTCTCTCCAACCCATAAACAAAAGTCTAACCTTTTTGCATCATCTCCATCTTCAAATGTATGGGTTATTGTGGGTTTATAAGGTAAGATTTTATTATCTTTATAAATTTTTTGTAACAAACTTTTAGAAACCTTTAATTTTCGCGAGCGTTTCCTGAAAGATAACCTCGGATTTTCCTCCACCGAATTCATTGCTAATGATGACGCAGCGTTACTTTCCTTATACTTCCTTACGTTCATTTTTTTTAATCCATTACTGATCCAGTTTCGCCAAACTTATTTAAAAGTTTGCCTAAAGCTACGTGTGATACAGATGTATTTGGAAAATTTTGATCAAATAAATGACTGACATAACTGTGTGAGACTTGTCCAATACTATAGCATTTAACCAGAGAGATTACGTTCTTCTTTAGTGAGCATTTTGGAAGTTAAATTTTATGTATTTGACATAGCCTAAAACTGATGACACAAAGCAATACAAAGCAAAGTCTACTACATATTTTATTTTAATAAGGTAAATTGTTAGTATTTCTAGACACTTAAACTGAGTACACACTTGTGTACCTGATTGCGTTGCGATGTTTAAAACTTATAAACCAAGTGTTATTATAAACATAAACGTAAAATAGCCAATAGTATTTGTTTGTTCAAAGAGTGATTGTTGTTTAATTGAAAAATAAAAGTTTCAGCTGCAATAATATTGAATTTATAAGTACGTGTATGTCTGTAGTCAAATTTAAATTATGTTTTTTGAACGTTTTGAGGAAAGCAGAATTTTTTATAAAGAATAACATTTTCCTGTAAAATGCATATTAACCCTTTCAGGCTTTGTGGTATCGCCGTGAAACCACAAATTCATAAAATCGATGTCTTTTTTGATAATAAATGTTTGAAATTTCATAGTTGTTTTAATTTCTTTGTAGTGTCCTAGAGACACCACTCCCTAACTTCGTTTTGGATGGCGAAAAAATTTGGCAAAAAATTTTCTCTTGATTTTAAGTTATATTTTAAGTTTTACGATAAATTTGTAACTTTCTAAAATGTTGCCTTGGAAGGGTTCAACAAGTTTTTCCTCTTTGTAGCCCCATCCATGGACACCTGTATATACGTAGTTTCAACATAACTTGTAATATATTGAACTCATGTAATCTATTAATACATATTAATATACAAGTTAAAGTTAAGTTGACAATATTCCTTTTTCTAATTAAATCAACACAACTTAGTAATTAATCGTCATGAACAAATTCTATGTACTTAACAAATAGAACCCTAGGTTGTTATGCAATAAAAATTTACACAATTCGACTAAATTTTATATAATAATTTACAAGTAAGTTAATATAGGTAATCTGTACGTTCCAGTATACCTTCAAATAATATTTATTTTCAATTAAGGAAATTAACACGTCCGTTTCATTCATAGCTCTATTAAATCCTACATACTCACATACACAGCCTCAGATGCGTATTCTAGATGTTTTTCTTTCTTATTTGTACTTGGGAGAGATTTCGGAGGTATTAAACGTGAAGTTAGATTGTCGCTCGTATCTCTTAACACTTTAAAGAATTTAGATGCATACATAACTTAAGGTGAGAGAAAGAAACGAAAATTAAGTCGTTCTAAATTACGCGTTTGAAATTGGGTTTTGTGGGTTTCGCAATATTTAGATTAGATCAGATCGGATTCTTTTGCTTAAAAATACTTATTTTAAATAGTTCATGCACAAATTTGGCTGATTTTTTGTTAGACAAAAATGCACATATGGACTGGTGTTATTCTGCTGCCTGCAAACAAGCGTGTTATTCAATAGACGAATTTCTATCAACTGATGAACTGTGATACTATGGTACTGGTTATATTCAAATATATGTTTTTGTCTTATTGTTAATTTACTTTGTATATACAATGTCCTTTTTTCTTATATATTTTATCTATTTTACCATTTTATCTATTTTACTTATTTTATGACTTTATTATTATTCAGAAACCTAAAAATGGGGTATTGATATAAAAGCTAAGAATTAATAAAATTGTAACAACCGCGACCGCATAACGAAGCCTTACATTTTCTATAAATTGCGCACAAATTTCTTCTCTCTTTACATTTTCTTATTAGTCTAGAAATGCAACTAAAGTTAACAGGACCAATTATTTACAATTTGTTTCCAATATAGTGGACTTTCAGCACTGACATTATGAATCAAAGCAACATTTCTTTGACTTATTCCAACAAGAGGAAATAGGTGTTATGTATGGATGGTCAACATCACCAAACGTGGCTTCTAATATGAATTGGATGTTCAATAACTGAAATGCTGTAATTGTTATAGACGCAAATATATATCATTATGAAAATTAATAAGAGACAGCCTCATTACGAGCCTTGTTTCCAATATTTATGTTTTTCCTATCTTAGGCACTATATACTGTAGTGGGGTGCTCCAAAGTGAACAGCGTATGTTAAATTCATTATAATTAATATCATATCAAAATTCGCCGAGATTAGATTTTAATAGAGTTTTATGCGGAACTTTATTATTTTCGATTAATATTCGAGTTCCGACATTTTTGATTATTTATATTATCAATCTTTTCTTTAAAAAAAATAAAACTCGGCTAATGACATGTTACAGGGGAGAGTCAAAATCTCAGCTTATTTTAAGTTATTTATATATTAAAAACATTATTTGTAAAAATGATACATACACACACAAAAATCACATTGTATTTGGAAATGACCGTTAAAATCCCTTACGTTACCTACGACACCGAGTTGGAAGTTCAAAACATCAAAATTTAAATATCAAGTCATTAGATTGGCAATGCTAGGGACGACGAGAAAAAACAGAAGTCAGCAACGAAAAACAATTCTTACAGATAACAACATCGTTTCGATTGACTTTTAGAAAATTGAGACAAAAAAGTTAAAACATCGTGAAGGTCACCAGTGCAAATATATAAAAAACATTTCAAGTGAACTATAAATGATATCCAACGATTGTTAAGAATATTTAATCAGTCATAAAATTTTAAGAACCATTTGAAGAAATTTAATTGAAGAAAACCATCAGAGGGCTTTAAAATAAGGGGATTGTACGAAGAAGAGGGAAGAAGGAATCAAAAATAAGAGGATTTCACGAAGTAGAGGGAAAAAGGAACCAGGAACCAGTAGGATTTTACACACACACACATATATAAAAAACACGCTACAACATAACTGTAAGTAATTTTAATTAGATTAAATTCATTTTTTCCTTTGTAAGTAAATATTTAAAATAAAAACAAAACAGATTATCTCCCCAATTCAAATCTTTTAATTGTTTTTGTAACATAACAATACATACAATATATTGAAAAGTTTTAATTCAGGGATATTGTTCAAAAAGATTGAATTTATGTATTTTTAACTGAACTGTTGGATTCGGGAGTGTTCTTACACACTCTTTCGGCAATTTCGACGTATAAATTAAATGCCAAATTTGACGCCATGTTAAACGCTCCTATGTGTAATTATAATAAAATGCGTCAACGCATGGGAAGTAAATATATATGTATGTTCAGTGATAAAAAGAATGCACGGTATAATAAAGTCCAATATGTAAATTCTTGTTTAGATAGTTTGACAAGCATCCAAATAAACATTTTTTTCTTGGTCACATCGTATTACACAAAAAACAAAGACGATTTACAATGCGTTGAATAAAGGTGCTCATACACAGTCAACTTTTGCAACAATTAACACGGAGTCATGCCAATATATGCAATTATTTCGGAAACTTATTTGTGTTTTGTCCATAGTTGATATATTCATTCGTATTGTTCAATACTATTCTCTAACCAGTAGAACAACAATTTTGACTGTTGCCAAATGGACAAGTTTTAAAGAATATTTTAATTAATATGCATCTTTTCATTAAGCGTTTTCTGGCGATTGTGGCTAAGAGTGATACGGTTACAAAAGGTTTGTTATTTTGGCGACAAATGAGTGAGGTCACTTTAAACGGCGAAAGGTTATGTTTATATTGTCAGTAAATGTCTGTATGATAAATGAAAGTCAGTAACTGGTAATTGTGGACTTACATTTGTAATCTGAAGATTAACATACATTCTCATAATTTGTATATGACGCAGAGGGATCCATTATTCACGCAAAGAAATGGTTTCTTGCATCAAGAAAATAGATTTTCTCTATTCCAGGAAATTTTTTTTGCTTCAAGATTATAAAAATGTATAATATAAGAAACAATTTTCTTGAAGTTTTGAAGTTTTGAAATATTTATAAAACGTTGTGTTGACGGCATGACTATAACTACTGGAACTAGGTGGCGCCATGAAATATTTCAGTTGCTGTTTTTGAAGATTAGTGGCATAAGCTGAGAGATGTAAGAGCAATGTCGCCAGGAGCAAAAAGCTTTAATGCTTTTCTCTTCTCATATTGTTTTTACCGGTAGTGGTTCCATCAATATCATAAGCTATTTATTGGCATTATCTTGGTTATTGTTTCTAGGCACTTTTTTCATGTGTACTTCTACATTAAGTACACTTTTGTTTGAACACTATTCTGTAGATAAACCTCTACCTATTTTTATTTAGCCTTTTTAAAATTACAAGCATTGTCAATAATTTACTGCATTATGTAAGGATATATCGTACTGTTTTAAACAAGGTAAGCGCAATTAATAATGTACATATGAATTATATGCATTTCAAGGATTCTAAGTAAAAAATGCTTTATTTTAAGAAAATGAAACTATTGATTTATCAACAATAGCTAAACGCTTTCTGGAATTAAGAGAACTATTTACTATCCTTAAGAAAATATTGTTTTGTGTCATAAGGGCCATTTACTTATACTAAGAATTCAGCTTTCTTCAGATTCTCTGCAAGATTTTCATGAATCAAGTTAGCAAACGTCTTAAACAATGAAATACAATTATTTCACTAGAAGTATATACTTCGCTTAAGCGGAGAAAGAATCGCTAAGAAAATATTTCTTTTGATTTAAAACAGTTATTGTATTACAGATAATTGAAACAATAATTGGCTTGAATTAAGGCGGACAGCCTTGATACAAGTAAACATTTCTCCCTCTCGTGTACTTAAGAACTGAAGAAATCATTAACGAAGTTGAAAATTTGGTGTTAACTGACCGCCGGTTAAAAGTTTCAATTATTGCTAGACAAATAGGAATATCAGAAACGGGTGTTTCTAAAGTTCAACATGAAGACTTGGGAATGAGCAAAGTGTCGGCACAATGGATTCCCGTACTGCTCAGTCCCGTTCAAAAACTGTGTAGACGACAAATTTGCGAGGAGAATTTGACTGCTTTATCACAAACAATATGATGTTCAATGGCGAATCGTTGCGAGTTGTTCATACTAGGAAGAAAGGTTGATAAAAAGGTCCTTTTACTCGCAAAATTCTTTTTATATATATATATATATATAACTAAATAATGACCGGTTTCGGGTCAAAGCCCATCCTCAGGTTAAGCTAAAAACTACAAACAATATGTGTTATCATGGCCATTTACTTATACTAAGAATCGCTTTCTTCAAATTTTCTGCAAAATTTTCTTGATCAAGTTAGCAAATGTCTTAAACAAAGGAATACAATTATTTCGTTACAAGTACTTATTTCTCTTAAACGGTGAACAAAATATTTCTTTTGATTTAAAACCGTTATTGTATTGCGGATAATTGAAATTGTGATCGTCTTTAATTAAGGCGGACAACTTTAATACAAGTAAACTCTTCTCTGCGTGTAGCTAACGAAGCGGGCGAAATATTATTTTTTATTATACCACCGGTAAAAATCATATTGAACGTATTCTGATATCGAATTATCACTGCATGGTATCCCAAAATGGTTTCTTCCCTCTAACATCATAAAATGGTAATAAAATTTGTGACGTTATAGAAAATTGATACAGCAACTAGTACTAGCATTTTCTAATTCTACAAGCGTTACTACAATTGTCGCATAAAATTCTTAATCTATCATCGCTAAAATATTGTTTTTGTACTTCGACATTACATTAACATAACCTATGTATATGCCAACTAATTGTACTTTACCCAACTAAATTGAATTCATTTTGGCGAGCACTACGATGTAATTTTAAATTGTTGTAAACCAGATATATTATGTGGGCTAAATGAGTTTTGTTTTCTTTACTTTCAAAAAAGTCACTATTTAATCAAATGTCAATCTTTAAAAAGGCAATAAAGATTCTTATAGCTATGAGAAATTGGCTAAAATTATCAACCGAAAAAAATATACACATATAAGTTATTATAGCAATAAATCATACAAAAATGACATAATCTTGCTGTGATGCTTTTACAAATAATATATTTGAAAATTTATAACTTTTGAAATTCCAATAATTTCCAGATGCTGCTGTCACTGCTTTATTTATACACGTTTCAATCTTATTTATCTTTTCAAAATTGTTGTGATTATTTCTTAAAATTAGGCTGCATAGCCTCTTCTTCTTGTGTTTACGTCTATGTCATACCAATTTCAAAACTATATTTCTGTTTTTGGAACAAATTCCATTACTAATTGAATTAGAAACAAAGATTGAAATAAATATTGGGGATCAAGAAAACGTTAAGTTAAACACTGGCATGCACTGCAATGTTTTGCTAATGAATTGAGTATGTTCCCCGTTCATTTTTTTTTATTTTAATCTTATGTAAAACACGAAGTTAATGTTTACATTTAACATCAACAGAATACTCGATATCATGGGTTAGAAATTAAACTAATAACAATCAAAGAAATGGAAATTCTAAATTTAATTTGACATTTTATACGTATTTATATATTTATTCAATGTTTATTACTTGAAGGGATCAGATGTTGTATCTGGCAGCAATCATTAAAATGAAACGATATCCTTATTTATATTTCAGAACAACATTAAAATTGAATAGTTAACATTACCGAATGGAAAATAAAGTTTGTTTAAGTCTACATATGTAGATAATAAATGTACTCACATTACATAATTATCTTCGATGCACTATCTCACATTGATATTCGTACACCCACTAAAAATCACAAAAGCGGCTTGGCGTCATCAATATGCGTGTACCCGATAACCAATTAGAAAGAAATCAAGAAGGAATCAGTTCACAGAAGAAATCACACTGCTATTCGGATATTTAAAAAGACAATTCGCGCACTCATCGAACACAATTCAAATCGGCAACAGCTTTCGCGAAAACACGTGAAATTCGAAACCGGCGCGCGAACACGATACTCAATTGTTTAACGAAGACGTTATTGTTATTTGGCGATTATTCATATTCTTCGTCGATAAGGTACTGATATAGGGAATGCGTTTTCTTGACGAAGAATTTCATAATAAATGAGGCGAAGACATGTTATTTTAAAGTAAATAATGGGTGATGGCGTCTCGTAATTCTATATACGCTTGGAAGCAGTGCGACGACAAAGTCAAAAACAAAGTTAAAAAAAGATTTGTATAAGAGAACGACTCGCCGAATCGGCTTAGCGCGATCTTCAAAAGGACATAATCATCACAACAGTTTGCTTTCATCTAGAGACCGCAACCGACTGGTGTATGGAGCCAATGGGCAGAATAAAGAACTACCTACGTTCAACTTCAGAAGAGAGGAGCTTTACTTTCCTTCTT
The DNA here is from genome assembly GCA_029619315.2 of Dynastes maya. Lineage (NCBI taxonomy): Eukaryota > Metazoa > Arthropoda > Insecta > Coleoptera > Scarabaeidae > Dynastes > Dynastes maya. The sequence continues at coordinate 50,778,311 of JAROYE020000003.1, read as the reverse complement.
TGTCTCGCCACCGCAACTACCAATGTTAATACTTCTGAATGAATTGTGTGCATCGTCGATCTTGCTCTTTCACCGTGTGTATATACCTACCGGAGTTTCAGGTTTTGCCCCGTTCCGTCTATACGTGTTCTACCTACCTCTACCTACTCTATGCGCCTATACAACGTTAAGCAACCCCCGCCGAAATAATTAGGTTTGCACCCTTAGTGTACGTAAAATTTTTCACGGTGAGTTTGTCGCGCCAAACTGGCCGTATTTAATACACGCACGCAACGTTCGTATAGGTACGGGACGACCGGACGCATCTGCGTGTAGTACATACACCTATACCTACCTACATTGGCGCTCATAAATTTCCCATTTTCCACGGTCCATGGGATTAATTTTTCTTTGCTGCTCCGCACCCCGGCGCGCATTGTAACGGATTTCGTCATAACTGCTTTCATTTAATTTGTCAGTTTGGTGACGAGAGATGTTCGGATAATGTTTACATATACACGGCCAAACATCATAGTTTGTCGTCCTTCTGTATTCGTTAGTTTCACAACTTCTACAGGGACGTACTAAGGGTTGTGATCGAATTCGAACATTTTATTTATTGTTACCTATAAATAAATTCATACAATTAACAAATCCCTCCTACAAACTTTTAAAGCAAAATGCTTGTTGTTCTTAATCTTGTTTCTACGTCTTTTATTTCCGCTAGATTTGTACATATGTCCCATAAAACTGAAAATTTAAAGTATACCAGGTGAGTTATCTCCACGGGCTCGGAAGATTCTCCTTTTGTGAATTGAGATTTTTCAAAATGGATCTTTTTTTGTTATGAATCAAATTGTGGGCATCGTCTAAAATTATGTTGAAACCTCCACGATGTCTCATAAGTTCGTAGTTACTCAAAATTTAATTATTATTAAATTAAAGCAAAGGAACTTACTATTACAGCATTTTTTGGAATCCCTGTTAAATTCTTAGGGAAAATGTAGTGGGGTACTATTGTCTTAAAGCTAAGTGTTGCGGAATTATCACACGGTGGAAAATTTTTTGCGTCAAGGAAAGAGATTTTCTTGCAAAAATTAGTCTCTATTCAAGAAAATATGTTTATTTCAATACTATGAAAATGTATAATATAAGAAAATAATTTTCTTGAAATTTTATTTGGATTAAATAAATATTTTATAAGGTTAGAAAATCAAGAAAATCCAAGACAGAAAAATCTTCCTTCCAAGTAAATCGTTTAGTTTTAAGTTAAGAAAATATTCATATTAAAGTGTAGAATGAGAAAATGGTCCAGATCTCGCAAAGTTCTATTGAGAAATTAGGCCATCAGTTTCGTATTTAAAAAACACACCATCAGGCCACCTACAAGGATATCCAATAAAAGAAAAATTACAATAGTTGCAAAAACCTTAAATTACTAATTAAAATTAGGAGCAAGTGGATGAGCTAATGAAAAAATATTTTTATATGTTACAGTATAATTGAATTATTTCTTTAAAAATGTAATTACATAGGAATTATTTTTATGTAGTTTAATAATTAATTAAGTTAATATTTAAGTTTGTTAATCCCTTTTTATTATTCTTATTATCTCTTAAAAAAATATTACATTAGACGGTATCTTTTGAAAATGTTTATGAAACGTTGTCTATTAAAGGTTATGTCATTATATGGGTAAGCTATTATCTAGGACGGCATGATCATATTTCTTGCAAGTAGATGGCGCCAGGAAATAGTTTAGTGCTGCTTTTGAAGATTAGGGGCATATACTGAGAGAAGAACAGCGATGTGGGCAGGAGCAAAAAGCATTATTGCTTTTCCCTTCTCATATTGTTTTTACAGAGGTTTTGTCGGCAGTTATTCTGTTAATACCTTGAGCTATTTATAATTAGCTTTACCTTGATTATTGTTTCTAGGCACTTTTTTCATGTGTACTGCATTAAGTTCACTTTTGTTTGGACATTCTTCTGTAGCTAACCTCTACCTTAGCCTTTTTAAAATTGCAAGCAATCAGAATAATTTATTGCATCATGTACGGATATGTCGTACCGTTTTAAACAAGATAAATGCAATTACTAATGTGGATATATATTGCAGTGGAATGTTCGACGTGAAAAGCGTACGTTTAAATGTTACTAAATTCACATTAAACAAGTTAATATCAAAATTCGTTAAATATTAGATTTTAACAGAACATTTGCACAATTTTAATTATTTTGGATCAATATTCGAAAACATTCTGATTATTTATATTATTAATCTTTTATTCTTAAAAAAAAGACTCACTTAATGTTACGTTACAGGGAATAATCAAAATTCCGAGTTATTTTAAGTTATTTACATTTTGAAAACATTATTTGTAAAAATGACACGAACACACACAAGAAACGCATTGTATTTGGAAAACAACCATCAAAATCCCTTACATCACCTGCTGCACCGCATTCGATCTTCAAAACATCAGAATTAAATATCAAGTTGTTAGATTGGCAATGCTAGGACAACCGATAAACAAGAAGTTAGTTCCGTAAACATTCTAACAGTAAACAAACACTCCGACAGAAAAATCTAGAAATTGCATTTTAAAACTTAACGTTGCTGAAATTATTAAGTTTAAAGTATTGAAAAACTGTAAAAGTGAAATAGAAACAGTTACAAATAATAATGAAGAGTATTTAATCAAGCAAACACAATTTTAAGAAGCAATCAAGAAAAATTTTATCGAGAAGACGATCAAAGAGGTTTTAGAAGAGGATATTGGATATTGATACTGCTGAAAAAAGAAAACTAGAACTCATTAGAAGAAGGAACACACAAACACATATAACACACCTACATATTAACTGTAAGTGATAAATGTAATCTCTGTAAGTGAAAAACTTAAAATAAAAGGAACACAGATTATCTCCCTATTTTTTATTTCTCATCATCATTTGAAACATCACAATATAATGTGCATTTCAAGATTTCTAAGTAAATAACTGCTTTATTTTAAGAAAATGAAACTATTGATTTATGATCAACACCTAAACGCCTTCTGAAATTAAAGAAACTATTTACTATCCTTAAGAAAATATTGTTTTGTATATACTTCTCTTAAGCGGAGAAAAAGGCGCTAAGAAAATATTTCTTTTGATTTAAAACAGTTATTGTATTGTGGACAGTCTTGATACAAGTAAACGTTTCTCTGCTAATGAAATGCGCGTAGTATTGTGTAACGTATTTTTGTTAAGAAGTAATTTTGTTATTGAAAATTCTAAACAACAAATTACTAACATATTAATAGTCTAAAATTAGTAGTTTCTCGTTGCAGTTCTATCTGAAACTGAATACTATCAATAACTGTTTTATTACTGTGCCATCACAGAAACATTGGAACAATTAATTACTGAATCTGATGACATTTGATATTATTGTATTCACAACAAAACTACATACCATCTTCTTCGAATTCAGATGTGTTTAGAAATGACTGGTCGTGCATTTAAACATCTCTCAAAATAACTTTTTCTATTTAGCACATTATTTCTTGTTTCCCCTCATATTTATTGCAATTTATGTACCGTGAGGACGTTAAGCATGGAACTAACTCATTATCTAACAAACGATTCATTTTATGGAAAATCGTTCGGACACGGCAACCCCATTTTTATTTTTTACATATTTCAAAACTATTTTTCATTATACAGACTGGCTCAAGAAAGTAGGACGCAACTCAACCTTATTTTTTTAACGAAACGCCCTATACATTTTTAAATTTTCCGATTTTACGTAAAATTCTAAACAATTTCTGTGTAGCATGTGATATACCTATGTATATCGAATAGCTTTAGATTTATGCAGGTTTAAAATTTTAAATTTTTCAGGCGTGTTAATTACTAAAGCACAATACAGGAAATAAATAAATAGTCATCCTGCAACATTATCAAAACTCTACAATTTTATTATAAAGTAGGCTTTAGAAATCCCCAAAGAAAAAAAACAAAAGAATAAATCTGAACGCCAACATTTTTTTCCAGTCAAAGATTGAGTGAATTAATTACATCTAATAAAAATGAAATTAGCCGAAACACAATGAATTGAAATATTAATGATGATTGGTTATGAAGGTGGAATGCGTAAATACCGAAGTTTGTCATTTATTTAATGAAAAATATTAAGATTGTGTGCCGATTGCCCAATCAACTGTAAGTAAAATCGAAAAAAAACTTAGACAGTTAGGTCACGTTAGGGATGCTCCTAAACCGAGCCGTCCCTATATCAATGAAGATAAAGAATTAGACCTATTACTAAGTGTCCAAGAAAACTGCCATGCAGAAACTAATAATTTGAGTGGAAATTTGGATATTGTAAAAGCATCCATTTTAAACGTATTACATAGAAACAAATATCACCCCTATAAAATGTACAAGAATTTTCAGATGGCGACCTTGACAGAAGGTTGGAGTTTTGTGAGCGCCTCCAAAATTTGTGCATCAATGACTCATATTTAGTTTAAAATATTGTGTCTTCTGATGAATCTACATTTTGCCTCAATGGAAAAGTAAATACCTAAAATTATCGGTACCGGTCAGACAGAAATCCCCATTGGATACGTGAGGGACGTACGTAAAATCAACGAAAAATAAACGTGAACAAGAAACATATCGATCTAATGCTTACTTTCGAAGAATTAACGACTTCTGCAAAAATCCCTAATAACTCTGAAATGCTTAATTTTATCACACTTTGCCTCAAAATCCTACATGGATTGGAAAAATGCAATAGTATACCATGTTCCGTTTAAGAAAATACAACTTTGGGTAGCTACAAACCTATGAAATATCTTGCAGGTTTCATTGTAATTTTAAACCAAGCCCGCAATGAGACCTCATAGCAAGAAAAATGCCGTTTTGAAAAATCTCTGTTCGTAAAGACACAATCTTTCCGCGGAGACGACACCCTGTATATTCAACACCTCTGTAAAACTTTGTTTTTACATTGTACAAAATAGTGACTATATTTAAGAAAAGGAATCATAGGATTCTCGCATATTAATAATGTATTTCTTAGACTACTACAGGCACCGTATTTGCTACCATTAAAGCATCAAATATAATGTGCAAATGATGTTATATTTAGTATGCAATAGACGCCTTCTGGATACATAGGCACTTTATTAGAATAACAGAAAGACAATCTATATAATTTAGTTCTAATACACTGTTTCACCATTATTCGAGCCTTAAAAGATTGCATATATTTTCTCAATATAATAACCATTAATTCGATTAGGAAACCTATATGTGAACCAGTCGGACTTAGCGTCTTACAATTAGTGGTCCAAGCATATCAGAATACTTTTGTGGACGATTTTCATTAAGGCTGCGTTCACATAGGGTAGTGCGAAATAGCGTGAGAATTCACAACTGAAATGGCGTTTACATAGGGTGGTGCGAAATTAGTGCAATGCGAAACTATACACAAGTCAAACTTTGACACTACCACGACGTTGCAATCAATACTTTCTACATTTGTTTTTGAATCTGTATGTCATGATTGCTGCAGAAACTGCTAATAAACATAACATATCGTTGCCTTAATGAGAAAAGCACGTAACTCAATTAAAAGGAAATTTACGGGAGACCAAAAAAAACTGTTTGGTTTTAATATGATCACAATGTAAACTCTTGTTTTTCTTTTAGATGCTATTGTTGAATAATTTTAGTGATTTTTGGGAAAATAATTCTGAAAACTATTTTTCAGTTATTAGATTAAATCTCATTTTGGATAAAAAATAAAGTTACATGCTTTTCTTACTAAGGCAACGATGTAACGTTTCTGTGTAATTCCCTGCATTACAAAAGAAATTGTTAACAACAACAGATGCATTTAGGATAGGTTATGACAAAGTAAATCATTGGTGTCAGTTGTTAAATTCTTACAATAATTTTGCACTACCCTATATGACGCCAATGCTTTGGTTTGTCATAATATAACTTAAAATTGATATTAGTAATATTTTTGCAATACATGAAATTACACAGAAATGTATGGTATGTTTATTCCCTGTTTCTGCAATAATCATGACCTACAAATTCAAGAACGAATGTAGTATTAATGCTCGGTGCAGCGCCGGCACAGTGGCAGCGTCCACGCTTGACGTGTGTACAGTTACCACCGTATTTGAAGGCCACTTAACTCTGCTGTTGGTATTTACCAAAAATGTATGTTATTACTGTTTGAATAGTAAATAAATATACATCATGCCTTTAGTAGATGTTTATAAAACGCAGGGAAAATCGAATTACATTGATGTGTCCGCTAATACACTGGAGACGAGAAAACTATGTACTACCATCAGTTTCATTACATCGCTGCACTCATAGTGGAAGGCCAGTAACGTCGTAAAGCAATTACCAATATATGCTTTAAAAGCTTTGCCAAATTTAAATATCAGGCAGTCATCGCAGATGCAACATACACATTTCTGTTTCTCTTAAAAGGGAGCCAAACGTGGAACTTAGAGACATTTTCATAATGTATACTAAATTAAATGAATTACAATCGTAAAATGTTTTTAGAATTTTACCGATGTTGCTAATAAGTTAGGGTCTCACTTTGCATTGTAGGCAAACTACGTTCTGCAAAAATCTGACGAAAATGAAAACGATGAATAGAAATGACGAAGAGATACGTTCCTGCTATTAAAGGAAATAATATTTGTAGTACAAACACATATTTAATTTATTCGTTGTATATGTGGTAAGCAACCTAACGAAGTTATAAACTTGGCTTTACCAGGAATATGTATGGTGTGTGTAAAGAATTTTATGTTATTAATTTACCCCCTCACCCTAAAAGGTGAAACAAGTATAAAACGCTGTGGAACCTTGCTAAACCTTAGGACGGCAAGCATCTTGGTAGTTGATTCTACAATAACTTCATTTTTTCTAAATGTTCTCGAACCTGAAAAATTGAAGGTACCCTGTTACTAATACAAAAAGCCTACAGAAATATAAACACTCCTTGTTTCAATAAATCTAAAGTAACACAGTGCATTCCGCCGAGTGAGGTCGCGGCTAATGATATCACCCGCCTATTCTTATCGTTTCAGAGAACAACGTTCCGCCAATATAGCCAAGATATGTCAAGATTTTCATTTATTTTTCCCACGAATGCGATTATTGCTATCTGTATTTTAAAGTTATGGATTTTAGTTTAAGCTTAAATTGACGTAAAAATATAACGAATTATACCATTTAAGTCAAATAAAAGCGAGACTTTGCAAAATTTTACAACTGTTACACGCCGGTTGTCAATCATATCTGATTTAATAGCTACATACGTATCGAACAGAGAAGAGAACACGTCATAGGTATTTTTTTCTCTGTTAGATATATAGCTACATCATTTTTGGTTTACAACTAGTATGACAGTTATGTATTGGCATCGTGTTATATCACATCGATTTAACTTGCTATTAAGTATTGTTTATAGTATTGTATGATGGGATATTAAAAAGCATAGGATCAGTTGTTCTCTCTACCGGTTATTGTTACCACTAATTGTAAAGCAACAGTTTCATGGTCTAAAGCAGTAGTTCTCAGCCTTCTTATTCCTGACAAAGAAAACATTTTTTTTCGTATATACAGCATGTCCACCAAGTATGTGGACGGAAGATGATTCCTTTCCTGAACAATTTAGAAAAAAAGATTTCAAATAAAAAATATTCAGAGACAAATGCTGCAAAACATAAAGTTATATTCCAGTGTACAGGCTGTTCAGTTTCCGCTGCGCACGATACAAGTTTGACTTTTTAAATGGAGGACCCTGCACATTATTACGATTTTAGATACCTCTCTTCAATTTATGGCAAATTTCTTTATTACCTATACCTACCGATCTTAGACTTTGAGATAATTTACATAATTTGAGATTTTCGTGAAATGTCGCTGTTTCTTTAACGACCGATATAAACGCCTGACACGCTAGAGTGGTGACTTCAATTTTATTCAATTGAGTATTTCTTGGAGTTTTTGGCAGGACATCAAAGATTTTTGTATATCAACCAGATTCTACACGATGGCCATCGATATCGTTGCCAAGTTTGATTCATGTTGTTTTCCATTTTTTTAATGGATGTATATTTTTACAAAATATAATAGAGAAGCTCTTCTAGAATCTTTTTATAAACACTTCCTTATACCTAAAATGCCTCCTTCTTTAATCACCTTCTTTAAATTAAATATGAAGATAAGCTTTTCGTTTAAAACGTAAAGTGGTGCGACAAAATGCTATAAACTTTTGTTTCGCTAAAGATATTTAATGAAGCAAATGTGTAAACGTTATCTTTTTTGGTACAATTTCATCACATACCCGAAGCGAGCATCATTTTCCTACATACATGGTCCAGTACGTTAACCAGTATGTATAAATAATAAATAAGAAAGATAAGTAGACAAATGTTAATTAAAGTTCAACATAAAAGGAATAGATTTATTTAGCACCGCACACTAAGTTTTTTCAGCAGCAAGAAATATAAGAAGAACATACTGAACGTTGTTCAACAAATTTTTCAATTTAGCTAAATAGGAATATTTATGAAAAAACTTCCAGGGTGAATTTCTTAAGGCAATGCATAACATGGACATCACGCAAAATAATACTCCCGAGATGATAGAAAATGTTAAAGAAAATACAAGGAATCGCATTGCAGTTTATATGAAGCAAAATGGTGTTCACTTCCAATAAATTAAATTGTTTGCATACATTAAAGATTGCGGAAAATATACAGGGTGTTCCGTTAAAAAAAAAAACAACACAAATCAAACATGGCAACGATTTCGATGGCCATTTAGTGGACTCCGGTTAATATAAAAAAACTTTTGAATGTATTGTCCGAAATTCTAAGAAATACTCAATCAAATAAAATTTGAATCATCACCGTAGCGTGTAAGACGTTTTAGATATCGGCCGTTAAAGAAACAGCGACATTTCACAAAAATCTTGAAGTATGTCAATTATTTCAAAAACTAAGATAGATAGGTATAGGAAATGTGGATGAAAGTCACAGGAATTGAGGGGGAGCATCTAGAATCCTAATAATATACATTTCATTTCAAAAAATTAAACTTGTATCGTGCGCAGCGGAAACAGAATATTTTTTATTTGAAAACCCTTTCTCTAAATAGCCCAGGAAGGGAATTACTGTTCGTCCACGCACTAGGTGGCTACGTTGTATAATTAATTTAGTAGTTATTCGACATTATTAATAATACTTAAATTTGAATATTAAAAAGTAACTACATTATCTAACAATGTTAATTTTATTTAGTGAGATACTTGTGCGTGATGCATACCAATAAGTTTTTGAATATCTGATTAGAGTGTTGTTAGTGATAATCGAAGATCACTTCTACTTTCCATATCAAGACAGTTACGAGTTTTTGATAATAAATGAAGAACTCGACTAAAACCAGATTCTGCTAGATAGAAGGTAGCAAATGCCATAAAAAATAATTTAGTATTTTCCCAAATCGATAGAAATTTATTAGCAATTAAACTGTACATCTAGAAATTCTATCTATCGGAGTTGTATTTAGCTTGGGCTGTTATATCACTCTACAGCTCAATGAGACATTCTTACAATGTGATATCAACTTCAATGGCATCCATCCCAACTGAATCTACCACCCAATTTAGAATAACTATTTCGCAACTAAACAAAAAGGAAAGGGAAAGGTTCGCCGTAAAGCATGAAACGTTAGTTATAACAAAGAATGTTACACCGCAAACGAAAATAAAATTTACTAGAAATATGGATATTGTATTAGATATAAATTATAATATAAATTATAATGACCACTTCATGGCTTTTATTTACTTTTTCTATTTTTAAGATATTGATGAAGCAGATTTTCGGGGCCAGAGATCTCAGTTTTTTGCACTTAATTAGTTGCTGATTATTTCACATTGAGGCTAAATCGTATACCATTACCATTAAAGAAATTAAGAGGTTTATTCGTTCGAGAAGGTGGACAATACTTCTCAAATATTAATATAAATAAGGGACGAAATAAAAGTGATCTTCACTCCCAAAATTCTATATTGTTTTCCACAATGCTACCGGTTTCGTGCATGAAGTACATCTTCAGGCAAGAATTTGTTAAAACAGTAAAAAATATCAACGATTGAAATGAAATGTTTTAAATGTTCAATGGTGACTGGTTGTGAGTAAATCATATCGGGAAAGGTGAATGAATGGTCCTGTATTCGCAAAAATTCTTTAATAAGAAAAAACTTGCGACCGGTTTCGGGCACATGCCTATCTTCAGGCCAGAATTTGTAAGGATCAGTTAAAAGTCGTCCAACAATAAAAATGTTCCAGATGTATAGCGATGTATCATTTGAATATAATTAGGTTTTTATTTAAAAGTGATTAAAATTAAGTGTAAAAGAGGGACTGAGCACACACAAGTTAAAATAAAATTGTCAAAACTCACTTTATTTTAACTTGTGTGTGCTCAGTCCCTCTTTTACACTTAATTTTAAACACTTTTAAATAAAAACCTAATTATATTCAAATGTTGATCCATCGCTATACATCTGGAATATTTTTATTGTTAGATGACTTTTAACTGTTCTTTACAAATTCTGGCCTGAAGATGGGCATGCACCCGAAACCGGACGCACGTTAGTTTTTTCTTATTAAAGAATTTTTGTGGGTACAGAACCATTCATTCACATTTCTCGATGAAATGTTTTAAATTTACTACACTCGTCTAGACTTAAAATAAGTATGTAAATCATTTAAAATTTCTTGAAATTGTTATAACAGTAAGAGTTACTGTTATATCTTAACGTGTCGTGTATAGTCCATATTCACAATAATTTTAACAAATTTTTAAATGATCTACATACTTACTTTACGTCTAGACCAGCGTAGTAAATTTAATTTCATTCGTTGACAATTTGCCTGGGGATGTGCTTGATGCACGAAACCGGTAGCATTGTGTAAAACAATATAAAATGTTGTGAGCGACGACCACTTTAATTTTTTCCCTTATTATGATGATGATATAAACAGCTTTTCAAGAATTAATATACAACCAAGCAGCCTACCCTAAATTAAATTTCAGTGAATATTTAACCAACGTTATTGAATTATGGCATGGAAGTTGAGTTAAAATCTAAAGAAAGCTGCAAATTATTTTTTTTTTAATTTTCCAATGTGCGTTACGAGGTGTGGCTATAAAATAACGAAACTGATGCTACTGCAGAAGAGCTACGCATGCGCCAAAGTCGTACGACCGATGACTGTGTAACGTGAAGCCTTCTTCCTCAAGACGTTTATAGCCAAGTATAATATCCTAGTGTTAGGCCATCCGCCTTATTCGCCTGGCACCATGTGACTTTTATCTGTTCCCCAAGGTCAAATCTGCATTACAAGGAACAATATTTCAGACCGTTGAAGCTGTGAAAGGAAAAGTAACACGCGTGATGAAGGAGCTCACAGAAGAGGACTTCCAGCACTGTTTTGAACAATGGAAAATTCGCATGGAGCGATATAGGGATAGAGGACGGGTGTATATTAAAGGGAATAATAATTAAATATGTATAAATTTTAAATAAAATGTTTTACAGTTATTTTATAGCTACACATCGTATATAATTTGTGCCGTTATTTATCATACGTATTTTTGTAAAAAGGTGTGCATATATTCTGCAAACATAATGTGAACAAACCTGTAATATTTTCTAACTACGTTGAATAATGAATATTATTTCAAACAACTTCGCATTTGCATCGCAACAAATATATAGTGTACTAGAAATTGTAATAATGGTTAACGTTAGTTTTCATTTCTAAAGATTCCTGTTGGACAAACAACTTAGCACCGAAGTATAAATAATTATAGTTTCACAAATGAAAGGACAGGGGGAGAAGGAGGTGATGGGGCATTAAAAAAGAGGAAGTACTTCAGTGCACTTATTTACAAATTTTACTAATTTCAATTTTTGAAAATTTCTTTCCAAATACACAATTCAGTAGCACAGCAATGTTTTTACTTTTGATAACATTAACCTAAAACAGTTCACTAAAACCCTTACCACAACACTTAATTCGTACTGGACGCACGTTTCGATAGCCAAGCTATCATCATCAGCAGCAAGACTGAACTAACAAGCTAAGTGAAAAACTAACCTATAAGGAAAATAAATAATGCAATATGTAAATTTAAAATCGTAAAATTTAATGAGCCGCTTCATTGCACAGGACTATAAATAGCCTAAAGGTAAATGAGCCGAATGACGTGAGTTAATAAATCCTAGATTACAATGAAGCGGTTCATTGCACATGGTTAAAATTACAACTAAAATGATTAAACATGATGTAACAAAGGATAAAGGCTGGAATTTAGTGGTCCTAAATCTGAATTCATTAAGTGAGTTTTGTTTTTGTAAATTTCCATGCCTTCATAACAATTTAATTGAGAATTACTCCTTACGTTTTTAATTAACTTTATATTATCAACATTATGGTTATTTTCAAGCATATGTAGGGCAACGCTAGATTTATCAAACCTTCTGAATTTGAGATGAGCCAAATGTTCTTTGTACCTAATTTTGATTGATCTTTTTGTCTGCTCAATATACACTTGATCACAATCTTTACATGAAATTTTGTAAATTCCTGATTTATCCATGTTATCCACTGGGTCTTTGGAATTTCCTAAAAGGTTTTTAAGGTTATTGCTCGAAGAGAAAACAATCTTGCGGTCAATGTTAGAAAAGATTTTTTGAAGACCCTTGGTGTAACATGGATAAAAGGGTAATCTAACATATTTCTTATTATTACGGCCGTCAATGCGTTCTAATGTGCTTACATTTCTAATTCTTAATCTATTCTTATGTTTCCTAATAGTATTATAGACGACATCTTCAGAGAATCCGTTAAAGTTAGAAATATTGATGATTTCTTTTAGTTCATTTTGATATCTATCTTTCGTTAAAGGAAAATTGAGTAACCGGTGCACCAAAAAGTTAATAGCCTTAATAACCTTTTAGGAAATTCCAAAGACCCAGTGGATAACATGGATAAATCAGGAATTTACAAAATTTCATGTAAAGATTGTGATCAAGTGTATATTGGGCAGACAAAAAGATCAATCAAAATTAGGTACAAAGAACATTTGGCTCATCTCAAATTCAGAAGGTTTGATAAATCTAGCGTTGCCCTACATATGCTTGAAAATAACCATAATGTTGATAATATAAAGTTAATTAAAAACGTAAGGAGTAATTCTCAATTAAATTGTTATGAAGGCATGGAAATTTACAAAAACAAAACTCACTTAATGAATTCAGATTTAGGACCACTAAATTCCAGCCTTTATCCTTTGTTACATCATGTTTAATCATTTTAGTTGTAATTTTAACCACGTGCAATGAACCGCTTCATTGTAATCTAGGATTTATTAACTCACGTCATTCGGCTCATTTACCTTTAGGCTATTTATAGTCCTGTGCAATGAAGCGGCTCATTAAATTTTACGATTTTAAATTTACATATTGCATTATTTATTTTCCTTATAGGTTAGTTTTTCACTTAGCTTGTTAGTTCAGTCTTGCCGCTGATGATGATAGCTTGGCTATCGAAACGTGCGTCCAGTACGAATTAAGTGTTGTGGTAAGGGTTTTAGTGAACTGTTTCAGTGTTCCAGTGCCACAGTTTTAGAGTATCCGTTTACCTAAGGTTTTTTTAAGTACTGTTAGATACATTTATTTTATTCGTAAGAAGATTTCCATACAAATTAGTTTATTGGACCTCGCCAACAATTTTCCGCAGAGCATACGTTGCATTAGCTGCACACGTTTCGAACGCAAACGTGCTTTTAACATATTTCCATATTTTCTACAAACTTATGCTTTTAAAATTGAACCACCTGTATAAATGTGTGTTTCATTTACTCCCATATAACTGTATTATGAGCTTAATAAATATATCTAATTGCAATTATATGCGAAAGTATTTAGTAAGTGCGTGTTAAATTACACATTCCAAGGCCATCTGCGCATTGTAAATATGTCCTTCCACTTCTTTACGAGTTGATTTACCTCATTTATAGTAACCGTGCTCCAAATAGTCTGCAAAATATGTATTAAAGCGGAGTGCAAAATAGTTAATACAATTTATACCTTTGTATATGTCACTTAACACACTTACATTTGATTATCGATGAGACTACGTTATTTGTATATTCTTTTAAATATTTCTCTTTAGACAAGTACACAGAGCAGTGTATGTAGATATTAGTATTTGACTATGTATAATTTTAACAATTATATTTATTTACTTTTCAAAGTATCATCGGTATATTAATACACACATTTTCTGCGTATTTGCAGTTTTCTTTTTCTGGAGGATAAACATAATTTATAAGTAAAGCATGACAAACGATTGCACCCGCAGAGGCGCTGTGAAAGCAGCTGTGTTTACTATTTACATACAAGGAACCGAGTGGACGTTCGGTTATAATCGGTTGATCGGTGTGCGTGTACTATTTACAATGTTCGAGAAATTAGTAGAACCGTCCGGGGCGTACCGCGCGAAAGTAGACACAGTATTAATAAAAAAATAATAGATTGTTACCTTTTATTGACGTATCGATGACCACTGCGGTAATGTGCGACTGCCATGATATGCCGCGTAGTACTGCAACATAAGCAGTGCTTCCATTGTCGATTTGGTCAGGCCACGACGACGGTCTGAAAACGTTCTCGTATACTTTGCAAATGATCGTTCAGCATCTAATGAATCAAGATTTGCGAAATTCAAATACTCCTGTATCTCTTCTGTGCAGTCTTGAATTCCAGATATAGGTCGAACTTTTTCTAAATTCGGATTTTTATTTAAAACTGCACGCAATTTTTGCGCGACATCTAGTCCTATAGGACCCGTCAAGCTTTCTAGAGCGGCTGCTAAATTGTTGATGTTATTTAACGGGTCTTGTATAAAGAAGTAAGTATTTTCTAACTGCGAAATAGTTTGTGTCACTACAGAATAGTTTATGGAAATGTCATCTATTTCTTTTTGAACGTCCGAATCGGAAAAAAGTTGTTGACTCTCGCGAACTGCTTGAGAATTAGAAGAATTAAGTTTGAAAATGACATATTTCACTTGGGAATAATATTTGCGATAGTAAGATACTGGGCTGAGGTGGTAGCGGAGTTTGCGGATACAATTGCTTGAATACGCGGATATGTTTGGGAGATTTCACAAACACTTTTTTGGTAGGTGATATTAAATCATTCACCCTAGGATACTTGCTTCGAATGGTTTCTGCTACGAGATGACATGCGTGTATGAGGCATGTTATGTGAAGAAGAGTCGGAAAGCATACTTTTAACATCCTACCAGCTTTCAGCATTTTTACGGCTTCGTCAGAAACTAACATGGTGATTTGGGCTCCTACGATACAAAATTCTCTTAACATATTTTTTATTATGTTTACAACGGTTTCGGCATCAGTTCTTTCAATCCTTTTACTGGCCAACAACAAGGAAGCTGCTGGACCATTACGTTTTAAAGGACGCGCCACAACATGAATCACGCTGTGTTTCTGAGCATCAGTAGTTTCGTCTTTTACTGTACTTTGCACATGTGGTAAATTGTACCGCAATTGTCTTTTTGTTAGTAGCTTCCATGATGGAACATATTTATCCCAAAAAAGACGAAAGTTTTCATTATCTACTAGGTGTTGCAGGACG
Organism: Dynastes maya; assembly: GCA_029619315.2. Classification (NCBI taxonomy): domain Eukaryota; kingdom Metazoa; phylum Arthropoda; class Insecta; order Coleoptera; family Scarabaeidae; genus Dynastes; species Dynastes maya. Next base: position 50,762,558 of record JAROYE020000003.1, on the reverse strand, counting down.
TTGCACGTGCTCAACATGAAAATACAGTCATACAAAAATTGCCAGTACGGAATATTGTTTCTTAAATTCAATACATGACGTTTACTTTTAACATGACTTCTACATCCAAATGTCGTGCGACCTAGCAACCCTATACCGCAAAATTTGCAACGAATGTGCGAACCTGTAAATTCCAAACCAGGGAAACGCCAAATATATTTGTTCACATGCGATGCCAGAGGTACACCAGGCTTACGTTCCATGTTTTCTAAAACACATAATGAGAATCCGATAAATAACTGAACGAACTTCTCAATGTCTACCGCATTACTGAACTTTGCATCCACATACGTACACCCCCCCCCCCCCCCGTACAGGCGTCTCTGCGAGTGCAACCGTTTGTCACGCTTTCTTTATAAGATATTCCTGTATTTGAAATATAGCTCTCTACGATATAATTTAATAATATAAGACAATTTTCCTTACTGATTCCTGTAGCAGTTACTTTATGCCAGCTTAGTGTGTAAGGTTCCTTGTAGCTGGCATCTGTATAAAAAATTATTAAAAATTTTACATCCCGAATTTCTTCTAATACGCGTCTAGTGTACCGGGTGGTCAAATAAGAGCGGCAGCCAGATATATCTTAGAAACTAGTAACCACCGAGTTTTTGAGTTAAATCCTTTTTAATAAATGTGATCAAGGAAGTAGATGTCGCAACAGTCACGAGTAAATATAAAATTAAGGTTTTCATCGTTGTTTTGTATCAAAAATATATGCATTTTATTCCCAACCGAATTCCCTTTCTTTTGCACATTTTGACGTATCTTCTAGAGTAAAGTACTGGGGAGACGTCAATTGCTTTTTTAAACAAATATTGGTTACTTCTGTTAGGCTTAACCGATTCTAACAATCTTGGTCTCGTTTAAAAGAGCTTTATTGCTAGTTTTGGTCTAGTTCTCACCACTAGAGGGGGTTATCTGCCTTTATAACAAATAAAGCGGCTTGTCGCAAAGACGTTAGATAAAACGATATGTTTCTTTTCACATGGAAAAGTAGATAATTAAAAAGTTAAGATGTCAGTGAAAACTATGTCTTGATATCTTTTCTCTAACTGGAGATAACGAAAAAATTTAAAAATTTGTTGCACCTGGACCACCCAGTTTTGCTGATTGTCTGCTATTTTATTAAATTTCTAAATATAAGTTTATTAGTAAAAATAAAAATATATACCCTATTTCAAAGATAATTATTTATTTTAATGCCCTATAAATAAACTGAAACTCATTTTTTAGCGATTTCAACTTGAAATAAACAATAACAATTTGATTAACCTAGTAAGTGAATCCTAAAAAACGAGTGGACTTTGAATAACAAAAGGTGCAGAATAAAAAAATAATGTGTATTTTTTTATGTTTACTAATATGGTTATATTTAGAAGTTTCAATAAAATAGCAGACAGTCGGCAAAATTGGGTCGTCCAGGTTTAAATCTTTTCGCTAAAATCTCCGATTAGAGAAACTGCATTTTGTAAATCAAATAAAGCTTTTTTAAACGAGACCAAGATTGTTAAGATCAGTTAAACCTAACAGGAATAACCAATATTTATGTTAAAATGCAATTGGCGTCTCCCCACCACTTCCCCACCATGACAAAATGTGTTTAACTTAAAAGAAAGGAAATTGAGTTGGGAATACAATTCATATATTTTCGGTAACTCTTAATTAAACAAAACACGATGAAAACTTTAATTTTATGCTTAGTCGTAACTGTTACGCCATCTACTGGTCATCTTATAAACTACAAAATCATTTCCAGTATTCTAACCACACTTACTAAAAAAGATTTTACCAGCAACCTCTGTGATTAGTGTGATTATTAGTTTCTGAGATATAGCCGGTTGCCATTCTTATTTGGCCACCCGGTACATACAAAATGACACTGAAATATAAACCAGAGTGCATGTAATTTTAAAGTTATAAACAATAAAAACATAATACATGTACAATCCACAGAATTGGATCATTTTAAATATCCAGTATCGATACGTTGAGTTTTTAAAGAACAGAAGCCCAGTTTATTAATTTAAAGTTAATCTTGAAACCAATCAACACTTTATGTCTATCCAACTACGAATTGGTGAAGTTGTTTAGAATATTAAAAAACGTTTCTATCAATATGTGAGATATTGCGCTAAACTCTATAGAAACGTTTATTAAAAAACGCAGTCCTTTTCAACTAGCTAAGTTTCTTGCTTCACGTAGTTTACATTAAGCCCTTATTATACTATATTATATTACCCCTTCATAAACTTATTCATATTATCTAACGTCTGAGTACGCAACATGTCAATTGCAGTAACACGGGTAAATTGATAGCACACAAAGTCATTCTGTCTGAAACAGTTAAGTTAAGTGTAAGCAGTTAATTTAGAAAACATTCTGTAATGTTGTTATTATCGATTTCGAGCGATGAGATAATTCTCTATTATCTAATCTATTACCACGTACATCTGTCATGAATTCGGGAATATCAGTTTGATACTCTTTCGGCGGTTTAGTAAAATCAAACAAAAAAGTGTTATAAAAGATTAGTAAACAAAGAAAACTAACCTTGTAATTTAACATTTGCGTGCCACGTATATAAAGTATATAAACACCACGTTGTTTTAAATGTCCAGAGAAGATAAACATGAATTTTCAAATAATTTTTACTCACTAATTCACACTTTAAACACTTGGCGCTAAACTCTAAAACTGCTGTAAATTATGTACTCTTTTTGAGTAGTTAGACAACTTCAGGACGAACTTGCTTTAGTAGGTGATGACTTCTACGAAACTTTTCAGGCTTTTGGCATTGTATGGCATTGGGAAATCTTGAATAACTTTTAGGCAATCTTCTTCGACGAAGATGCGTTCTTCGTTGGTGTTGTAGCACAAATATTAAATAGATATTTTGAAAAATTCACACTCACTCAGGTTTAATTTCATCCCAGCGTGAGCCAAACTGGAAATGACTTGACTAAGATGGTGATAAAGGAAATGTTCATACAAAACAATATTAAGACGCCATCGATGTAGTGTAGAATGAAGAGTAAGGATCCAGAATGTGTTTCATGGGTTAGGATACTGGAACTTGTAGATAGGCCGAATGATACACAATGGAATTAATAAGCCGCGCCATTGATAGAGAAGAGCCATTGATAAAGAAGAACGGGCCAAAAAGAACTTTGTAGAGTCTTGGAGAAAGCTTAAGCACTGAAGAACTTGGTTAGTAATCTTAAAGAATTAATAATTGAATGTGTAGGTAATTGATATTTAGTTGTAACACTGATTTAATACAATGATGACAGCGACTCGTGACCTGTCATTTCCGAATTTTGGTGATTCTTAAACTTTTGAACACCGAAACCACTGACATGTAGTTTATGTATGGATTTGCCAATGGAAATGAGTTAACGACTACACAGAGAAAAAAAAGGTTCTTGACTCAAACAAATATGCATTCCGTCAACCAAATCGTAATTTTAAATGGTGGCAAAGACATATTTCTTTTAAATTAAAGAAATAATTTTTTGACATCATTATTTGATTCAAACATATGATCCGTTGAAACAAATAGCCTCAACAGTTTGATTTGGAAATACATCTGATGCAGTATTTTCTTTTAAAGAACTTCGTCAGTTTGAAAGAAATATATTTTTTACCATTTATTTGACTTAAATAAATATGCATTTGTTTCAAAACTCTCTATATGTATTGCCTTAACAAAATATTTCTGTGGTTTAAAGTATCCTGTTACTTTAATTAGTATATTATTCTGTTGGTATTATTACTCCACTGAAATGGTTAATACGATAGATGCTTTCTTCTTTTTAGAGAAGAAAGCATCCATTTATGAGCATATAGGGTAACAATGTATTAAAAATACACAATCTTTTGAAAAGCTTGATTAACATTATGGACAAACTAACAAAAGTACATAAAAAATAAGTATAATGCCGAAAATTTATCTCCATTCTGTAGTAACGTGCTTTTATTCTTGTAAATAAACTTCAGTTCTCTAAAATACCATTAACCTCTTCCATTACGTTAAGGTGATATCAGAGCTTTCCTAAAGGTCTACGTGATCGCAAACAAAAGCGGTGAACCTTAAATCTGATAGTTGTCGTGGATTAACAGACTCCACACTTAATCACTTAATCAGTGATCATCTTAAGCTGGTTCTTTCAAATGAATGCTTTTATAGTTTTGACGAGTATTATCTGTGTAATTTTGAATAGATTTGTAAGCATTAATCATTTCGGCATTGGTCTGTCTAGATGTTGAGGTGCACTACAAGCCGGAACGACTGAATTTAATAGAACCCTAATATGTAATATGTAATATTTGTGTCATAATTCAGATTTTGTTTTTTATATCTTCATTGTCGTTGTTGTTGTTGTTTTTGTTTGTAGCCTTGCAGAGCAGTATTAGCCATCTTTGTCTTTTTATATCTTCATTGTCTTTAAAATGCAACATCGCTGGTATGAAAGAATCAACTTATCTATAATGTAGCATCTTTTTTTGATTGTGCTGCTCACATGAAGTGTTTTCAGGATCTTCATTGGAGTGCAGCAATTGAGACCGAACCATATCCACACTGAAAGAAATATTTTTTGGTCATAGCCATTCCTAAATGTCAGTTTTTTTTAGTCTACTACCCAGCTTGTAATTTCATCTCTTTCTATTCAATATCTGCAAGTAATGTGAAGCTGATAATACGGTTGACGGTTTTTAAAAATCTGTGTAATATTGCATGACGAATTTTCGGTATATCATCCCCTATATTTATTTCTGCCATAATTTTGTTTAGCGATGGCATACTCATTCCTGTGATAGAAGCTATCCATTATCCGACATGTATCATTTTTCTCATTTTTACCATGGTTCTAATTTGGAATGACAACCGGGACTGTTTTAGACGCAGTAAGTTAGCCTTTTTCTATATATTCCTTAACAACTTTGTGCACCGCTGATTTTGCTATGCTTATAACTTATAGCCTACCCAGAGTATTGGAAGCATCAATTGCGGTAGTTCTCTTATCGCCTCCGTTCAATGTTAACATTTTTGTATAAAAAAAAATAATAAAATAGTTGCCACAGATCGGTGAATATCAGAATTCCTATTTGTATTAGGGATTAGAGAAAATTTCAAATATCTCGTCGATATCTTTTTCATGGCCAGTAACACCAATGTTAGCAGTTTAAATAAATTGCGATTCAATTCACCGTCTAAATTGGATACAATACCATCTTGTTTTTAAGCGGACGCTTACTATAACAATGCATTGATCTTTCCGTTTTCATATTTTTGTAACCAATTGTTAGTGTATTTCCTCCTTTTTTGATATAACCGATATTTCAACAAAACGGAGTGATAAGACATGTTTTTTTATATATGCTTGCTTGTATATGTAAGTCCGCTAAGGTATCTGCTATCCTGTCTCCTACCCTTATTGTGATAATACCTAGCTCCCTTCCAGCACCGAACCATACAGTTATCCCTGTCACTCGTTCGTGATTTTCAGGATTCCTACGTAATACGCTTCTCTACTGCAAGATTACCAAGGCGGTAAGTTTTGTAATATTCTCTGTTGAATATATTCAAAAGGTCGCTTTTTTTATCCGGCAATAAATGTCCGGCACGAGACGGAGAATACGTCAAACTAGTGGAACCTGCTTCTCTACTCATTATTCAACAACTTAGTTTCAAAAGGTCTCGTTTTTTAACTTATAAGCTGCCAAATAACCAAGAAACAATGTAGAATATTCAATTCCTAAATATTGTTACCCGGACGTTTAAATTTATAACCTCCCTTAACTTCAATACGTTTATTACAACGATCTAAAGTTTTTCCTTCAAAATGTTGTACTACAGCTGCTTGCAACTCACTCTCGGACTTAAAACGACGTCCCCTAAGGTCTTTCTTTAAATGGGAAAGTAAATAAAAACCATTGTTTCATCCCCGTGACAATGGACTCCAGAATCAGTTTCGAGTCGTCTTCACACATATTCAAAAACGAGCGCACACACTCGACCCAATGTTCACGTTTGAGAGCAAAGAGAATTATTCATATCCGAATGGTTATGGAGAATTCGGCGAATACTTGTTTCAGAGATGTAGACATCACTGGTAATTCCTTCACTTTCTAGCGGCGATCTGCTAATTTCAGTTTTTCAATAATTGAAATAATTTGAGGCGTTAACAGTTCAATTGGCCGACCGGGGCGCTCATCACCTTCAAGGGATTCTTGCCCCAAACGGAAACATTTTGCCCCCTTTTTTTACAGTGGAATATGAAGGAGGTAAATCACCATAAACGCCATCTAAACGCTGTTTAAAGTGATTAGGCATATGCCCTTCTTTTGTTAAAAATGTAATGACCGCGCGGTACTCAGTTTTCGTTACCCGAGACGTTTTCACGCACTAGTCACGTTGTTTGGGCTTATCGTTTGTGCGAAAAGTTTAAATTACTCTTCCTCAATTTGAAACACCCTGTAAAATATTTGATTTTATATCGTACTTGCGATTTCGGAAACATATCACTTTTAAAAGCCATTTTGTCCTGTCAATAGCATTTTTGTATCCGATTTGGTGGACAAGCAGTAACAACTACCGACTTTTGAGAAGATTCTCATCACACGATTGAAGTCAATTCCGTTTGGTAGACTAACTATATTTAGTTAAACGTTTGTGCTAATCATTCTGTGTTGCTTATAGTGTTGTGGCTATACGTATGAGATAAGAAACTTATTTAGACAAGATAAGAAGTTAATTTTTGTGTTTAAGTGCTTTACTTCCTTTATTTAGAATCATTCTTTTATGTTTTGAAATGTGCTAAGAACCTATTCCTAATACATTCCCATTTCTATTGATTCAGTTTAATAAAAAAATACGTCTTCTTAAGGGGTGCTATCAACGATTACTTCATCCCCTCCTCAATAAATTGCCGGTTTAATAGGGCGGAGCAAACTACACATATAAGGTTTCGCTTTATTCGAGGCCATTGGAAAAGCTTTTGTGCAAATCTGCCCGCCATGTCAATGCTCTAATTATGACGTCTTAATACCTGACTGATGGATATGTTGACATTTTAAATTAAAATCATTAACCTAGAATAAAAACGTGTAATTAAAAGGGAGTATTTATTAATAATATTTAACAATAATTTTATGTTTCTTGTTTCTATGTAACTGGAGGCATGATAAATATTCTTATCAACTCTCCTACTCATTTAAAACTATTTTATGTATTCCTACCTGACACGTTATTCAACTCAATCCTAAAATGATACGCATATTTCAGATGGAATGCGCGATTGCTTAGGAAGTACTGCACTTAATTTTTTTTCTATCACTTAACGTTGACGTCGCTTTGTAATCTTAAATTCTATACATTACGTTGTTGTTCGCTTCAACCTCAAGTTAAGATCGGAATGAAATGGATAACGCGTTCGGTGTACGCTTACCTGAAATTTATATTGACTCTCTGGAGTACTAATAAATATCTTCCTAATCTGTTACCGGGTTATAAAAAAAAACCACCGGCTTCATGCCTGGTGTAACACGTATGCATTCCATGCGGACTTCAAAGTAAAATATTTACATACATGCATATGTTGTGCCTCTTTGGAGTGAGTTCTAAATATAATTATACGCTTGCAGTTTCATTAAAGATTGCGGTAGTTTTGAAGTATAACCAGAAAGACGCGTGGACAGAAATAAATATACAGTCTCACGGTACACTACCATTTATAAGTTTAGTTGCATTACAGAAATTGCGCTTGTACACTATAGAATGAGAAGAAGAAATTAAATTTGTATAGGTTGCGTCACTGCAAGAAAGGAGACATCTTACGTCGGTGTACAGATTGCAAAATATAAATAGCAATTTAGTTTGATAAATTATGCTGGCGGCGGCGTATGGGGATCATTTACTTAAAGCTTAATTTAATTTTAAATAGAATGGAAATCCTATATAGGATACCAAGTCTTAGCAACTGAAACATTCGATTTTAAACAAATACTTAATTGTATTTATTGAGTTTTGCATAAATGCTCCTCGTGTGACTAGTAAACAGAAATTTACCTATTATTATTAAGAACATCTGGACAAAAGATATAGAAAACTTGAAAATGGAAGTCAATATAAGTAAAACTAAAGTAATGATTAGTCTGAGCAAACAGCGGTAACAGTCAGCGTAGTAGATATGTGGTGCGGAGTCGGCGATTATTTATTTCACGCGTTCACAGTGTCAGTACTAAATCGATGCTGTATGCGAGTAGTTCTGTGTATATATAGGCTGTCGTAACTTGTTTCGTAATTGTACGTTTACATTTGCTTTAAAAATGCCGCAGTTAGGTACGTCGCGAAAACGACCAATGGCAAACACAGTTAAAAACGTTATAGTGGACATGCCGGACTTAATTTTTGATGGCGCTAAAATTCAATGTCTAGTTTGTAAAATCCCTTTAATGTGTTGGTCCAGAAGCCATTGTCAACGTCACATCGAAAGCAAACAGCATTCTTCTGCAAAAAGTGGCATACGAGACCAAGAAAAATTTACATTTGATTTATGTGTTACTCTTATTTTATGTAATCTATCGTTTCGTTTACTAAACAAAGAAGCATTTGTCTCCTTCTGGAATAAATACGCGGACTGTAAATTACCTATCTAGTTGGACATCGATACGAAATGTAGTGCCATTTGCTCGTCAACATATAGAAAAAAGAATGAAAACGGAATTGAAAGATAAAGAACTGTGGTTGTGTGTGGACGAAACAGATCGTCAAAAACATTCTGTGGTTAATGTAATGGTACGTACAATGGAACCACATCAACCGTCATCCTCCTTCTTACTTGTTTCCAAAAGAGTTATAAATTGTACTGCCAATGAGATTTTAAAGGTAGTGTTGAACTCATTGAACAAATTTGAAGTTTCAACTAAGCAACTTTTAATGTCTATGAGTGATGGTGCCGCAAACATGCGTTCTTTGGGCCGATCTCTTAAAGAACACAGTGGTAACTTCTTACATGTAACGTGTAAAATCCATACTCTAAATATTGCGGCACAAACGATTCCTACATGTTTTCCACTAGAAAATGCATTGATTGCTAGTACAAAGGCAGTATTTCTAAAGTCTCCGAAACGTACTTGACTATTTTACAAACTGTGTCCTGATTTACCTGAACCACCACAGCCGATTGTTACACATTAGGGAACATGGTTGCAGGCTGCGTTTTACTACAACAAATATTTTGATCAAGTTTTAAAATTCAATCCGACAGAAGCTGCAGCAATCAAGAAAAGTCAAGAGATATTTCAAGATAGTCAGGTTAAAAGAGATTTACAAACTATTCACAACAATTACTTCGTACTAGGGGAGGGAATAGAAAAATTGCAATATGTTTCGATGTCGTTAGTGGATTTTGTTCAAGAAGGCGAAACAAATTGGTGTGTAATACGAAAATTTAAAAGTGTTTTAGAGAAAGACTCCGATTTTCTTATATTAAGACAAATTTGTGAAGGTGCATGTAAAGATGCATTAAGTTGTTTCAAAGATTATTTTAACTATGCAAATATAACATCGCTAGATGTCAAACGGTCGTTTTCGGCATTAAAAAGCATTTATTCCGCACGTCGTACTCACTTGACTGAAACAGATGTGGAAACATATCTAATGATTCAAATATTTAACAGATGTTACCCAGTTTGTGATTTCACGGAAGACTTTTGAAACGGTAAGTGTTTCAGCACGTTTTATAATTTATTTCTTACCTTCTATTTTATGTGTAAACTTTTATGCGCTCCCCACGCCTCTGGCTGTTACCGCATATTTGCCCAGGTTAGTAATGATCATAAAAATAAAACCAAAACAATCAACGTAACAAAGAGATTAACTGCAGGAACAAGAAATTGAAAAAGGTAACGACGTATGATTACTTAGAGATCCTTGTAACGGAGAATGGAAAGATAGATGGAGAAATAACAAACAGAGGAGACAAATCAACGAGAAACAATTACTCACTAAATAAGACAATACTAGGACACAGAGATATAGACATGAATACAAAAATAAAAGTACATAATGCAATAACAGCTTAGCATTTTTCCTGCCGTTGGCTCACAACGTGGCCCAATAATAACCTATACATGTGAAAACTGGACACTACGGAAGAAAGATGAAGCAAAAATAAATGCGATGGAGACAATAATAAAAGAAATAAAAAGGGAACAACTAAATTAGTACGAACATAGCAGGGACGGAGACAGATAGAAGAAGGAAATGGATAAATCAGATAATGGGAATGGGGGAGAAAAGGGAAAGGCTTTGGAAGAAATTAAAATAATGTTAAAAAAATAGAAGAGAATGGAAGAAATGGGTGCAAGAGCAACAGGAATCCGCATCCGACACCTGAAAGGGTAAAAGAACATATTATTACCGTTTAATCTTGACATACAATTTATATTACAGTATTATTACATCTAGAGATGCAATTATCCTACTTGAGTGCCTAAATCGTAACGATAAGGAAAAAAAATTATCAACTATTATTAACAATTTTTGAGATCATATATGTGAGTATTTAAAAAAAATAATTTTATTGGTTTGAGTGTGTCTGTTTTAATTAATGTAACATGTCGAAAACACGCGAATTGTCGGTTGCTGAACGAAGTCAAATAGTGTTGTTGAAATCAGTTAATTTATCTCAAATGGCAATAGAAAGAAAATTAAAGTGTTCGTGTCCTGGTGTACAAAATGCGCTAAAACGTTTTCACGAGATTGGTTCGTACAAAAATAGAAAGAAAACTAGACGAAAATGCATTACAACAGCAAGAAATGACAGGCATTTGAAAAGAGCGGCATTGCATGTACTAAGACAGGACCACAAGAAAAAACGTCTTGAATGGGCAAAAATCTATGCACATTGGTCTATTAAGTAGTGATCAAAACTTATATAGTCCGACGAATCTAATAGAGAGACAAATTTGAATATAGTTCCATTTCACATGAAAACGATGTAAAACTACTTTTCACGATATCTGTGAAAAGAAATAACAAAGAATATGTTTTTTTTTTTATTGTTAGGTGTAGTTTTTGGGGCGAGCTGGCAAGCAGTACGTACGGTCCAGGAAAGAAGAACCACTTCACCCCGATTATATCTTACCTACAGTCTTACACGGCGGTGAAAGTGTAAAGATTTGGAGGTGTATAGGTGCGTTCACATAGAGTAGCGTGAAATTATCGTTAAGATTAGCGGGAAATTATTTCCAATGTTCTGCGGTAATTTTCAAAATAATTTCGGGGGATAATGTCAACTGACATTGCGGTTTACTTTGTCGTATCATAACCCTAATTTATCTGTTAATGATGCCTTTTGTAATGGATGGAATGACACAGAAACGTTATATACTGTTATATTAATAGTTTTTACAATAATCATGAAGAACAAATTTAAAAACAAATGTAAAAAGAGAGCAGGTTGGCGGGACGTCCCATCAACTCTCAAAAGAAACAAGTGGACTATTTAAATTTGATTCGGGAAATCTTAAATCACGATTCCGATTCCTTTTTCTTATATGCAGGAATGAATGTTGATTTGTTTGAAAATTTATTGAAAATAGTAGAAGCAAATCAAAGGTCTGTCAAATATTTCGAAAAACATTTGAAGCGCTGTGGACTGTACTATAGCCTGTCTACTACTTACCAACAAGAGGCAGTACTAATTGTATAGGTCCAATAAAAGCCATGCACATTCATATAAAACAACCTAACAATTCTGGCTCTTTATATTACAATTGTAAGAAAACTTAGAATTTTATTTGCTGTATGTGATGCAAATTATAAATCTGTATGTGTAGTTACAGCTGCCTATGAATCTTCAAGTGATGGACGAATGAATAATAAAAAAAATCAAAGAAAATTAAACTAAGCTACATAAATGATAACTAAACCTGGCCACGAGCGGTACCGCGCAGTAGCGTAGAGTCGACCAGGCCTCGCGTTCCACTAGAGTTATTCTGCTAATAGAGATGTTTGCTGCCGCAAATAATTTCGCTCATCTTTTAAATAAAAATTAAATAACACGTGCTCAAACACTTACCATTTTAAGAGTCCTCCGTGAAATCACAAAGTGAATAATGTCTGTTAAATATCTGCAACATTAGATATGTTTCAACTGTTGTTTCGGCAAAACTAGTATGGCATGAGGAAAAAATGCGTTTATATGCAGAGAACGAACGTTCTACATCTAGTGACGTAATATTTGCGTAAGTAAAATAATCTTTCAAGTAACTTAACGATTCTGTTGACGCACCTTCACAAATGTGTCTTAATGTGCCAAAATCAGAATTTTTCTCAAAAACACTTTCAAATTTTTCTAGAACAGAAACATTTTTTGCGTCTTCAATCGCGCATAGCTGTGCGTGTACATGTTGCACTATTTGTAGAGATTCTTCTAACGGCAGCGCAGGATTTTGTAATTTTTCTACTGCATCTGCTAGCCCGAAGTAATTGTCGTGAATGATTTTTAAATCCATTTTAACCTGACTATCTTGAAATTTCGACTGGCTTTTCTGGATAGCGGCAGCTTCCTTTGTATCGAATTGTAAAACCACGTTCTTAATATTGTCAAAATATTTATGATAATAAAACGCGGCCTGTAACCATGTTCCCCAACGAGTTAGAATAGGTTCTGGTGGCTCTGGTATACGGGGGCACAGTCTGTGAAATTCTCGAATACGTTTCGGTGATTTGACAAATACTGCTTTGGTATGCGTTATTAAAGCGTCTACCTCAGGATAACATTTTCTGATACTATCCGCCACAGATTGAGAGCATGAATTTTACACGTAATGTGTAACAAATTAGCAGAATGCTTTTTAAGAGACCGGCCTACAGAAAGCATGTTTGCAGCACCATCACTCACTAACATCAAGAGTTGGTTTGTTGAAAGTTCAAACTTGTCCAATGTATTTAACATTAACTTTGAAATTACTTCGGCAGTACACTGTTGTATTCGTTTGGAGACTAATAGAATTGAAGGTGCCGATTGATGAGGTTCCAATTTGCGTGCCATTACATTAAGAACAGAATGTTTCTTCCGATCTGTTGTTTCGTCGACACATAACCACAATTTTGATCTTTCAACTCCGATTTTATTTTTTGTTCAATATGTTCGCGCGCAGATGGCGCAATTCTTCGTAACGATGTTCGACTTGGTAATTTGCACTCCAAATAGTTATTCCAAAAGCAGATAAATGGTTCCTTGTCTAGTAAATTAAACGGTATATTACATGCGATAAACGTACCGCATAAATTAAATATAAATTTTTTATTGTCTCGTGCGCAATTTCTTTTTGAGACATGCTTTTCACTATTTACGTGTCGTAGACAATGTTGTCTGGACCAACACATTAACGGGATTTTATAGAGTACACATTTAATTTTAGCACCTTCATATATTAAGTCTGGAATTTCTGCAATAAATTTTCGAAGTTTGTCCGACCGCGGTCGTTTTGCTGACGAAATCATAATTTTTCTAGGACAGATAAACAATTGCGCAAATGACCGGCAGCGAAAATGTCCGTACTGCTCCGCAGACGAAGTAATACTACCGTTCCTCTCGGTCCGAACTGATTCTACGCCGATGCGCGGTACCGCTCGTGGCCAGCGTTAATGATAACAATATAAAGAAAGCATTTTAAATAGGATTTTTGTTTTATAACAAATTATCATAGAAATTAATAGAAATGAAATAAATGCAATACAGTTTCTTTAAATTTTATTTTATTCATCGTACAAGAATAAATGGAAGTTGCAATAGAAACGACTAATGTTTATCAAAAAAGAATAACACTATGTACGTAATTAGAAAGTCAAATCAAGGAGATATCAAAGAATTATAACATTTTATTCTTTCTTAAATGATATTGTTAGCAAATGTTTCTATAGACTCACCCCTATAACGTTCCTTACAAATTTAATTCTTACCCTTACATCTCCGTATACTTTGATAGTTCCTTAGTAAAATGCATAATACAACCTACATACTAAACCTGTTATCATGTACGAATATGCTTGAAATTATTTTATATCAGAGAACCAAATATGTATCGCACTTGTTTGGAAAAAAAAAGAAAATAATTCTACAAACCATATATTTGAAACAAATCAAAAATTACAAATGTCTTGAAGTAGCAGTCTTCGCATCCTTTTCTTTTTGAATGTTAACACTCTCTTAATAAATTTTAATTGATAGAAAATTCTATATCATATAAAGAATTTTAACAAATATATGGTGAATTAGAAAGTCAAAGCTCTAACGTATAGATTAATACTCTACAAGGCATTAATTGTGTTGTCCGACACCTCTAAATCTTTTTCCAGAGCAAGTGTTATGTTTTGAAAACATATCCCATTCAGGTTGTTTCCAATTTATATGGATGCTTTTACGAAAAGCACCACAGCAAATTTCTAAGGTTAATATCGTATACTTCTATTTTATGAAACACTACGATTCCATCTGTACTGATGCAAAACAAATTAACCTCACTTCAACTATACACAATATACATTCCTCTTTACATAGATGAATATTTGAAGTTGTCTACGCCATCTGAAACAATCGTTCGCCTTAATGTCCTGACACTTGGTAAATGTAGTACTTTGCTTACGTATTCATATATCTTTGGTCCCAAGAAATACAGATTTAAAGCAAATACCTAATTTTGCATCATGTTCTGTGTGAAATTTTACAATCAATGCTAATTCACTAATTCAGGAGATAACAATGTCACATAGTTGAATGAAATGTTTAAATCACCAGAAACACTTGTTGGAGTCTTCTGAATCTTCAGCTTTGGGAGCTTCCTAAGTGAATTTGAGCCCCAGGTTGTGCTGATTTACAATCCCATGTCACTTGTAGCCGCATTATTGTTATATAAATATATATAATGACATCAAATATTTTCAAATCTTCTTGATGAGCTTTTGTGGCCATTCTAGTTTCAGAATCCACTTGTATCTATGTGTTGTTTTGTCATAACATAACCTCAAAAGTATGCACGAGTGGGCATACAAATTGACAGCAACCGCGACCTTCACTGTGATTGGTCGGTTGCATTAATACAACGCCGTGGTAGTACGATAATTTAACGTGTGTATAGTTTGGCCGTATGCCAATTAATAATTCTGCCTTAAACCGCTGTGTGAACGGTTGTATTTAACTGCATTGTGCGAACATTCCTAATTCATACCTTACCCCCGCGATGCCCTATGTGAACGCTACTTATGTCAGTGTCCGAAGTCGGAGAAGTTTATCTAAACGAAGGCAGTATGAATACTATTCGTTATACAACGATGCTAAATGAAATCTTGGAGCCGTCCTTATTAAAATTATTTGAAAATGAGGGCATCGACTCCTATTTTTAAGAGGATATTGCGCTTTGCCACCGTTTCAAACAGGCATTGCGTTGATTTCGCGAAATTGGGGTACACCTTTTAGACTGCACTACACGGTCCTTAGATCTGTCACCCATTAAACATATGTGGTCCATTACAAAAAGCAACATCCCAAACACAGATGTAAGGCATTGGGAGTATTAAAAGAGAAAGTTGGGAAATAATGGGGAACAGTGCATGGTGGTGCCACAAAATAGGAAAATATATTAATAAATTGTTGTTTAGCGTATGTATGTGCAAACAGTTTTATTTAAACCATTGTGCTTTTACACATACTTTTAATAAATAGAGGTGCCCAAGACATACGGCCAAGGCTGTACATACCATGTATGTATATCTATGCATAACAACGGATTCAATTCTATCGCGCTGTCAAGAGTTGCAACTCAAGTCATCATATATGTATATAGGTAAGTAGGTGCGCTATACAATCTTTATGTAATTACAAAAAATCATAAAAATAAAAGTTATATCAAAATAATTCCAGTAATTCAAAATAAGTCTACTATAAGTCGATTACCGTTGCGGCAGATTGTATAAACTGGTGAAGGAAAGACGTTACTCCGGGCGGAAGGCAGATAGAATGGTGCATTATCACGCGTTGCAAAAACTGGTATGTACATGAAAGCATATCTTAGAGAGTAGATATCAGCAGTCAACGTTATTATTGAGCAGTTTACTAAGAAATCGTACGCGTTGGAATTCTTTTCTAATTGTAAGCGGTTGCATACGCAATTAGTTCATAATTTCATCCAGGTTGGAACCACGTACGGGATAAGTACCAGTTGTTTTGTAAGTTATGAGCTTCAAGAACCATCGCTGAAACTGCTCTAACATATCAGAATGCGTTGTGTAGATTGGATATCATATGCTACCATGCTCGAGCTTACTGATGACAAACGTACTATACAATCCCAACGATGCACGTAAACTCTCTACAAGTTCTTAAAACGAAACCCAACACTTTCGACGCCGACTTAGGCAACTTATTAAGGTGTGCGTGCGTAGAACCAAAAAGGATTCCAAAATAGTGAAAAATTTTGTTTGTGAATAATAGTGTATCACAAAAGAGAGGTTTCAATTATTTTGTCTGTGTAACTTTGTCACATTAGGAACATTAAGTTTCAGAACGTCGTTCTCACACAATATAGCAACCACATTCAAGTTTTGTTGTAGCAAAGCTATAACATCGGGTCCAGAGATCGTCGAATAGATTATCTATAAACTATTAGCGTGGCAGATATAAGCGATAGTAGGTAAGCTATCTGTGTTCTGAATCACTTCAAGGTCGCGCTTTTAGTCCGCGGGTAATTTCGCGGAGTCGAAGTTTGATTAGCGGCTCGCGCTTTTAAGCCGCGGGTAATTTCGCAGAATCGAATTTCATCCGGGGAAAATTTCGCAATGAAGCGGTTCTCGGGATTTTTATAGCGTCATGGCGGATGACACAATCTGTTACAACAGCTTCTGAACGGCTTTTGAACGGCTTTTGAACGGCTTCTGAACAGCTTCTGAACGGCTTTTGAAAAGCTTCTGAACAGCTTCTGAACGGCTTTCGAACGGCTTCTGAACGGCTACTGAACAGCTTCTGAACGGCTTTTGAACAGCTTTTGAACGACTTTTGAACGGCTTCTGAACGGCTTCCGCTAATCAAAAAGTGCCTTTGGCTTCGATTCCGCGAAATTACCCGCAGCTTAAAAGCGCGAGCCGCTAATCAAACTTCAATTCCGCGAAATTTCCCGCGGCTTAAAAGCGCGACCCGCTAATCAAACTTCGATTCCACGAAATTACCCGCGGATTAAAAGCGCCAGCCGCTAATCAAACTTCGATTAAAAGCTCGATTAAAAACTCGATCAAAAACTCGATTAAAGTGATCCAGAACACAGATAGTATACTAGCGATCTAAGTAAATCATCTACACAGTGAGGTCCCAAAGTATCCGCCCGGTGCTAACTTTTGAACGACAGAAGCTAACATTTTTAGAAAAAATAGGTCGATTTCTACTTGTTATGTGCTAACTTTTGATGTTATCGGTAGTCTAACTGCATTTCCATGTAACATCAACTTTCTTATTTTAAATAGAACAGCCTATACATGTTGACATTTTTGGAAAGATAATCGAAGGGTGAATCCAACATACCACATATATTATCTTTTAAAGTTTGTGGTAATCTGTTCCTGTTGTTAGCAAAGTTGGCTAGGGTGGAGCGCCAAACGTTTCTTGTGACGTCAGATCGATACAAAGAGCTCGTTGCTAAGCAAAGTAATCATGACAATTGCCAAATTGTCAAATCTTAATTCCAAAAGCGTAAATTATTCTCGCTGTTTATTGTGATCATATCCCGCATTTGTCATGCTTTCGTTCTTTATTCTCGTTATTACTTTATCTCATTTTAACTTGTTTTGTTAATTCTTGTTGCTTCTTTACTTCATCGAATTTCATTGCAACTAATTAATTATGGTAGGTTTGTTTAAATTTGTTAGTTTTCGATAGACAATATGTTTATTTTTTAGGTTTTTATATTGTTACTTTTATTATGGCTTCCGCACAAACCATACAAAATTGGTGGGTCGATTTTAATATTATGTAAATGTGGCAAAAATTATCGCCTTATTTGCTGTGGTTGCGCAACAAATTGTACAATAATTTAAATCATATTATCTTCTGTTAAAGCAGTTCGCTCTGTAAAGTTTATACTATCTATCCTTACTTAGCGCAAAGTTCAAATATTTCCAGCTGTACAAGAGCAGTGTTCATTATGTTCTACTTCGTGGTAATTGTTGCCAAATTCACCGAATATTAAAATAAGGTACTTCAAGTTTATCTTAGGTGGTCCATGGGGAGGCCGTTGTAAAATCAACAACATAAAAAACTGAAATTTAAACACATTGCCTATCAAAAACTAACAAATTTAAACAAACCTACCATAATTAATTAATTCCAATAAAATTCGATAAAGTAAAGAAGATACAATAATTAACAAAACAAGTTAAAATGAGAAGACAAATACAGGATATAATAATAACAGGAATAATTTATACTTTCGGAATTTAGATTTGACAGTTTGGTAATTGTTATGATGCATAGCAACGAGCTCTTCAGGCCGGCGTCACAAGAAAGATTTTGGCGCTCTTTCCTAGCCAACTTTGCGTAACAAGAAAACAGTTTACTAAAACATTTGTAGCTGTATATCGTCATACTCCTTAAGTTTAATTATAACATGTGTGATATCGTCGGATTCGCTTTTCGATTACCTTTCCGAAAACGTAAAAATATGTAGGATGTTCTATTTAAAATAAGAAAGTTGACGTCACTTCCGGTGACACTAGAAATGCAATTGAACTGCCGATAACGGCAAATATTGGTTCATAGAAAGTGTAAATCGACCTATTTTTTCTAAAAACGGTGGTTTAAGTCATTCAAAGGTTATGGTGAGGAGGCGGATACTTTGGGACGTCACTGTATAAAGTAAGTATAACAACGGTCCTAAATTAGATTCTTGAGGTATACCCGATGCCCGATGGTATGTAATACTCCGTTGAAATAAATCCATTGTAGCATACACGAACACTTCGATTCCTCAAATATGATTTTGTTAACGTAAAAAATGAAGAAGAAAATCCAAACAAATTACTTATAGTAGAGCGACCTCACATAAATCCATATTATATTTTTGTATTGAATTTTTGTAAATTAGTTAAATAATTAGATGAACTGGGGGTTCGGGAATATTCTTACCACACTCTTTCGGCGAATTTTTATATCGGCAAACGGAAATTAACGAAAATTAAAATTGAAAAATGTAAACTAACCTCGGTTTTCAAGACGATGTCATATGAACTTTATATTTATATGGGATTCACGACGAACTGCCAATTCTCAAACTCCAACCTTCACTTCTGCCTTGAATTTTTACTATGATTTGAATATTACACACTTTGAAACTTGGAACACAGACAAAATACAAGTTGCCTCAATAAAAGCTTGACCAAATGTACTCAAATTAATTGGCGTCTCTCCACTCCACTGTTTTAATCGCGATGGCGATTGTTTTGTCCACAACAAATTTTGATAATACTTTCCTAATATAACATGACCATAACATTTCGATGAATACACGTATATTCAATGAAATGACTGTAGTGACTCGACTAGATGACGCAAAATATATTATTCTATGACCTAAAATACAACTGACAACCCAATAATGACAAAGCTTACTGACGTTCTACTTAATAACCTTATGATAAATACTTAATTTACGAAACTCTGCTGGAAATACGTCTGAATTTATACTGTTATCTGTTGTAGGAAGATATTCCAAGATTTACGAAATGGAGAAATTGTACAGAAGAATAGTTTCGTCCCCATTACCCCACATTTGTCGTTGTCTGGACTTGATTAAATTATTTAATACCCCCGCTCCGAAAATCGTATTCTCGGGGAGGAGTAGAGGCTTTCGAAAAAAGCTCTTATCCGCCAAAGGGAATTTCACATTTACCAAGTGGCCATACTGAATACACTATACGTCCAAGAATGTCAGTTGCGCTCGACGATGTAAATATACACTACTACAGTATATTGGGATTGTAAAGAATGTTTTCATAAACTTTGGCAAAGTTTGAAAGTATGGATATAGGACGATAATTTTTTAATTGACATTTATCACCCTTTTTTAAAGACTGCAACAATCTGGGCCCTCTTCCATTTGCTGGAAAACGTAGTTATTTTGATAACTGTCTTGTAAATATTCCTATTGATCTCTACAACGCGAAGTGCATTGGTAACTGCCCATCGGACTGGTTTTCTCAAGTCTTAAAGTTTTCTTTTAATGCAGTCTCTGTGTACACTTGTAATGTTTTCTCTTTTAAAAGTAGAAGATGTGTAAAAGTCGCTGTAATTAGACCCTTATTCAAAGGTGGGGAACATAATGAAATTAACAACTATCGGCTAATTAGTTTACTATTTGCATTTGCTAAAATTTTATATAGGCTTTTCGACTTACCTGAGAAGCCGAATGAAAATGTTACCAAGGAAGTAGTCTCCCTATTAAACACAAAATTACACGTAAATGTAAAAACAGAAGATATTTCTATATGCCACCGTTTGAAAGGTAAGGTAGATGGTGCGCGACCAGTGATCATTCGATTTGCAACAAGAGCAATTAAAAATTATATCTATCGTACAAAAGCAAAATTTAAGGGCATGAAACTGTATTACGTGAAGATCTTGTAAAGGAAAGAGCGCTGTTCGTAAGAGACTTAATCAAGAGATTTTCAAGTAAACGCATTTTTATCTCCAGTGGTAACATTTTTCTCAAGAAAAATAACAAAATACACAAGCTTATTTGTGTGAAAGATTGTAAAACTTTTATAAATGACTTGTGGTTGGCAGTGGTGTACGTATCTATGGAATTTGTAGTATATTGTTTAAACACTATTTTTGAATATCTTTTTGTTACATTTTCTTTAAGGAATTCTTCTTGATTTTTTCGCCGCCGCAACATTTATTTACTATGTATGTTACAGAATACTCCTTTTAAAATATTTGCATATTATTATATGCTCATGTTAATCAACTGATATATCAACATACTGACATATCAAGCGTTTTAAAGTTTCATTTAATTAACAATAATGAACTCAAACTTTCTTAGAATAGCTTATTTGAACGTTAGATCTTTGGTTGATAAAGTATCGGACGTTGAGTCCCTACTTAACAGTAAAAATATCGATATACTGTGTAGCTAGTTACATATACTTATAGGTGATCGTTTTGTACTTATTAACGGTTATTAGAGTTAATCGACGTACACGCGGAGGGGGTGTAGGCATTAACACTAAAACTATTACATTGTTGATTCTTTTTTTGGGGGGTGGGAGTCCGGCTCATAGAAACGCCAACCATATTGACTTTAAATTCATACACACTCCTTAATATAACTGTTTGCTTAAATACTGACATTTTAGTGGACTCTGGGTTGTAGGATACTGTCCTGTCTGGTCATGACCTGACATACTGTGTGCTGGACGGTAGCCGGGGTTGAACTCAACCGTCATTTAAAAATATTAATCTAGATTTACTGTGTAGCTCTTTTGGCGCTGTTTGACCATGCGGAAAAATATAGACCTTACTCACTTTGGGTCGCAGATGTGATCAAAGTCATGATGTTATAGTATTTAAAATATGTTGTCCAGTTATATTACCGCACTTATCGCATATTGTAAATTCTTGTATTTTGTGAGGTGTGTGACGAATATGTTGAAAGAAGCAGTCGTGCATCCTTTACCAAAGATTACAGAAATTAAAGAACTAAAGGACCTGAGACCTGTGAGCGTGCTGCCGGCGATGTCTAAGATCCTTGCGAAGGTGCTTCACAGATAACAGTTACGGATGATATTATTGCTGCGACCGATCAAAATCAGGTTACAGGACTTACGCTGCTAGACTTCAGCAAAGCTTTCGATACGGTTAAGCACAAGCTATTATTATTGATACGACATATTGGGCTCGGTGGCGGATCGCTCTCATTAATAGAAAATTATTTACTTAATTGTTCGACCCTACTATTAATTATTTACTTAACCGCTTTCAACGAGTAAAAATCTGGAAAACGTATCCAGTAGAATTGCAATAAATTCGGGAATTGTACAAGGATCCATTTTGGACCCACCGTTACATTGCATTTACAGCGCCTTAATGATTAGTCAGATTGGATGGGTGGGATAAAAACAGCGGCAATTACAAAAGGTAGACATGGTTCAATTTAGGCGACGGTTTAATATGGGCAACCTTACCCTAAGGTTGCATATCTGCCAGTGGTTTGGGCCAGTTGGAATTGATTGAGAGTGAGGAAAATGCTGCAAAGTATCAAGAAATTTTGCAAGACAGTTTGTTGCCCAATTTTGAAAAATTGTTCGGGAGAAACGTCAAATTTATTTCCCAACACGATGGCGCCTCCTACCACACCGCTCGTTCAACCAAACAATGGTTTACCCAACAGAATATAAAAGTTTTGAGCAGCACCAGCGGAAGTAAATGTTATCGAAAATATGTAGCACGAGATGAAAGAATACCTAAGGAACAGTTCTCAAAGAGCAATTGCTACTTTAAGAGCCAAATGAAGACAAATCTGGGGCACGTTAACTCCTAAATTTTGCAACAAGTATGCCAACACGTTAACGGTTACCAAATCTACCAGGAGTCATTACGAATTACTGGAGTTATATATTAGTTACATTTACTTAATTTTGCGTCCCAACCCACGCAATTTTAAATTATTTGAAGTTATCTCCGTATATTTCCTTCCGTGTCTAGATAGATGACATAAAAATTTCCCTTTGTAATACGATAATCATTTATTAGCAATTCATTTGAACGAGGCGCGATTTTATACACCTCCATTCATTGTTTTTACGCTTTCCGTAAGTATTGTAAGATTATGGGTATCTACATACGTATGTGTACATACATACATTTATTCAAATGTTTCTTCCTACGTAGCGGTGTATCGTTTTCGCGCCAGAGAAGTCACAATAATTTATACGAACTTCAGCTAACTATTACCATAGATTGGCGATAAATAAAACTGATAAGTCTTACGCTTTTACCGTTTCGGCTTTTACTTTACGGCCGAATTATCAATTTTCGCAACGAGTTGTCAATGTGCGGGGATTCTAATGGAAAGTTTTATGGACTGGGTAAGAGACGTGGACCGTGGTGTATGGTGCATAGCGATAAAAGTTGTGCGTTATTTACGCTACCGGTGACCTGTTTTACGATGTGATTTCTTTTTAGCGTACATTCACTAATGAGCTATAAAACGCGAGATTTGTGGTTTCTTGAGCAATTGATCAGGCGTATTAAAACTTTCGGTTTTATGTCATCCTTAAAAATTTATACGAGCAGCGCGATCTAAAAGAATCCTTTACCCTTAGCTCGCATAAAATATTTAATGTAAGAGGGGAGCGCATGGAGCACTCCCGATCAAAGTATTGTGCAGCGCGAATAAAAATACACTGTATATGCTTGTATAGGTAGAATAAAGTAGATTTTTGATCATAAATTCTATATATAACAGTGTATTCTGGATGCTGTCATAAACTGCGTTCCTATTTGAGAACGCGTCAGTCATAAAATGTATTTTTTTGAATTCGAACGCTTGTTACAGAAGGAGATAATTTACATTTATTGTTCGTTCTGGTACATTAATTGGCAAGGACATATTCGGCGTCATAAAGATTGTGGTTTAGATAATTTTAGATGCTCCTCTGCGCATTTTGATTGTATTAGGGACGTTTACCCTGGTTGTTTAAGTATTAAATACTTATTTTTTAAGCAACAGTGACCCATAGTAATGATGTCTATTTCATATTTCATTACAATACAAAAGTAGAAAAAAGCTGCAAAGATACTTTTTTACGTGTACACAAAGAAAGAAAGTTCTTGAATCAAACAGATATATATCTTTGAAACTATTCATTTAGCACATTTTTTAAGAGCAACAGGTTGAATTTGTTTGAATGTACAAACGTTTTTATGTGACATAATTTTGTTGAGTCAAACAAATATATGTTAGAATAGTGCGCTTCGCGTGTCATCTGTAATTTCCGTTGCGTGAACGCAGGCAATCGCAATCGTAGTTTAGGTTATGTGAGATGGTGGTTCGTAAGCGATGAGATGTAAATGAAGAAAGTAATAGATAAGTAGGATAATGGATTTGTATATTTTTACAATTGGATAACTAACGTTAAAATTTCTGTATAAAAAAAAAATAAGATAGTTGCCACAGATTGGTTTTACAAAAAAAAAAATAATAATAATAATGCCTTTATTGTGCAGATATATACAAAATAAAAGGAAAATATAAACGAAAAGAGGAAACTACATTATAAATCTTGCCGATATCGTTCTCAATGACAGTAACACCAATGTTAGCAGTTTAAATAAAATGCGATTCAATTCACCACACATTTAACAATGCGTTGATCTTTCCGTTTTTATGTTTTGTAACTAATTGTTAGTATATTTCCTCCTTTTTTGATATAACAGGTATTTCAGCAAAGGCAAGTGATAAGACATGCTGTTCTATCTCCTACCTTTTTGTCATAGTACCTAGCACTCTTCTAGAACCTAACCATACAGTTATCCCTGTCACTCATTCGCAATTCTCAGGATTCTAATGAGATTACCGAGGTAGTAAGTTTTGCAATGTTCTTTGCAAGTAAAAGTAGTACAAGTATCACTTTAACCTGAAATAATAAATAACATCAAATTGAAATCTAATTTCCTCCGTCAGTACCGACGTTTCGAGTGCGCTGCTTCATTGCAGCAGTTTAGAGAACTTCGTAGTGTTATAAAAAGACAAGCAGCAGAAGCCTATTCCAACTATCTTAATAACGTTCAACGTGATATTGCTCACAGTTCTACGAATTTCTGGTCATTTATTCGCGATAAAAAGCAAACGAGTCGCATTCCTGGTAGTATGGTTCTAGACAATACACACCTCAATAATAAAATAATAAAATAAATAAATTTCACCGATCCTTCATCTGCCAACATTCCTCAAGTTGGGTTTAATGGTTCATTTTGCATAAACATTACTGAATTTTCTGAGAATTCTATTTTGCTTTCCATAAATAAGCTAAAGAATAGTCACAGTTCTGGACATGATCAAATTCCCTCGTTTTTTTATTAAAGATTGTAAACACCTATTGGTACATCCTCTCTTCGAAATCTTTAATTTAGTCTTGAAAACTTCACTTTTTCCCGATTTATGGAAGGTTGCACGCATTGTACCCGTGTTTAGATCCGGAGACGCGGCTGACATATCCAACTATCGCCCAATAGCTATTTTATCGAATTTTGCCAAAGTGTTTGAACAATGCTTATACACTGCTATTTATCCTTGCGTTAAAAACAGCATTTCTTCTTCCCAACACGGCTTTACTGAGAAAAGATCTACTGTAACTAATCTATGTCAGTTCACTCAGTTTTTATTTCATGCTATAGATTCTCGCGTGTAAGTTGACGTCTTATATACCGATTTTGCCAAAGCATTTGACCGCCTTGACCATTCTTTAATTCCATATAAGCTTATGTCTTTTGGGTTTCAATCATATTTGTTCAATAGACTTCAATATGTTTTTTATAATGGCTTCTGCTCTCGTCAATACATTGCCTCTTCGGGAGTCCCTCAAAGGTCTAATCTTGGACCTTTGATTTTCAACTTATTCATTAACGATATAAGTACATGTGTATGGTCTAATGCATTACTATTCGCTGATGATTTGAAGCTATATCGTAAGGTGTCCTGTTCCGACGATTGTTACTTCTTGCAGAGCGATCTCACGAATATTTCTAAATGGTGTACATCAAATAATCTACCTCTGAATATCAGCAAATGTAAAGTTATTTCCTTCACACCTGCATCTACGTCAATTACTTTCAACTATGAGCTTAATCAAGTTAACATCGAACGTGTCGAACTAATTAAGGATCTAGGGATTTTGTTTGATAGCAAACTCACTTTTGCGCAACACATTATCAGTGTCTCCCATGCGGCTAGAAGATCTCTTGGCTTTATTGTCTGAAATTGCAGAGAGTTTACCAATGAAGTAGCCTTGAAATCTTTGTACTATGCTCTTGTTAGATCCCGTCTGGAATACGCGTCCATATGGTGCCCTTACTATTTAACGCATAAACGCCAATTGGAATTGGTCCAACGCAGATTTGCTAAACTCCTCTGGTTCCGGCAACACGAAGTGTATCCACCGAGAGGCGTTGATCATATGTTACTGTTACGATTTAATTTACCCTCTCTTAACTTTCGGCGCATATCCTCCGGTTTGGTGTTTCTCTGGAAATTGTGTAATAGCTGAATTAACTGCTCTGCACTACTTCAAAGATTACAATTTATAATCCCACGCTCTGGTGTCCGGTATTCGAACACGTTTTATCTACCGTTTCCTCAAACAAATGCTCTTTTAAAATCACCTATTTATGTGACTTGTACAAATTTTAATCTCATATCTTCGCAATGTGATATTTTTCACGATACTTTACATACAATAAGGATAATCACTGCTCTTTACTTTAATAATTTTTTGTAACTTATTACTCTTACTTGTTTTTTGTACTCGTTTTGCAATTTGTTTAATTAATTACTTGTCCAGTAATTGGAATTTTCTCTGTTGGGCAATAAAGCTTATTATTATTATTATTATTAATCTTGTTTATCTTTCACACAACACAAGTTATTTTGTGGTTATGTCATCTTCATCGAAATAATTTTGTACGTATACAATTACAAAATCCATGTATACGCAAATGGATAATTATCGTTTTCATAGATACCATAAAAGTGCATACCTTTTAACAAATTTTTTGTCGACGTATTTTCATAGCTATACATAACAATTTGGACATACTACAGTCTGTTTAATGTTATCGGCGCACTACACCTAACTTTGATGCTACTAATAATGTTAAAATCAGGTTACAACTTCGACATCGAGACCTAACCTAACCAGATTCACTTTATAGGTTCTTGGGAAATGTGAGTAATCGGGAAGAAACTTGAAGGAAATCCGTAAGATTTAAGATTCACCTTTTTTGTTTGCGACCACTAAATCTTTAGGAAGACCTTGATATCACTTTAACGTAATGGAGGAAATTAATGGTATTTTAGGGAGCTGGGCTTTATTAATAAGAATAAGAGCACTACGTCACTAAAAAAATGAAGATTAATTTTCGGCATTGTACTTATTCTTTATGTACTTTTGTTAGTTTATCCATAATGTTAATAAAGTTCTTCAAAAGATTGTGTATTTTTAACACATTGTTACCCTATGTACTCATAAATGGTTGCTTTCTTCTCTAAAAAGAATAAAGCATCTATCGCACTAACCATTTCAATGAAGTAATAATACTAACAGAATAATATATTTGTCAAAGTACCAGCATACTTTAAACCATAGAAATATTTTGTTAAGCAAATACATATTTATCTAACCTTTTAATAGCAAACGTTCCCAAAGTGGGAATATACTAAAAAATACTTTTTATTGAATTAGTCATATTATTTGCATATCATTTTTATAATTAAAAATTTACATCTATGTATATTTTAAAACATATAAAAATTGTATGCAAATGATGTGATTAGTTCTATAAAAATTAGATTTTTTAGTATGTTCCTATTTTGGGAACGTTCGCCATTAAAGTCAAATAAATTGTAAAGAAAAATATATTTGTTTCAAACTGACGAAGTTCTTTAAAAGAAAGAACTATAGTATATTGAGTATTTAGTTTGAATATTTTTATCATAATTGAGCTTCCGGTTTAACCAGTGGTAAATCCGACTTGAACGTTTCTAACGAAACAGCCTGTATAATACTTTAGTTAGAACAAGTACAAAAACATGGGGGTCGATATTTTTTATTTTACGGCCAACCGTAATATTAACAAGAACGTAATTTTTGAGGCGAAAGTTAATAAGATCCAGCAGCTTACGAGTATGCAACCGAAACGTAACAATGACACTAGTACCCAAATTAAATTTGAATATAATAGTACTTAAGCTAAATTATTGATAGAACCAGAGCAACGCGTCAAACAAAATTCAACTTATACACAACAGTAGAATAAAACAGTGTTAAGACAAAAAGTTAGAATAAAGTTAACGCATTGAGTGCTAAAACTGAGCACCGTTTACCTACCAGTAGCAGCATTAGCTACTATTTATGGTAGAATTCTTTGAATCTCTTCGATTATTTTCCCAGCTAGTTTTTGCAAATTGACGTCGTATTAATACTTACTACGATCCTGGCGCGCCGCCCAATAGTTGCAACCCTAATGATGACTTTAACATTGTCCTATAATTGGAGTAATTCCGTTGGATAACAAAGTTATATTTTATTCTACAGTGTGTGGACTTTCCTGAGCAATTTAGAGAAAAAGTTTTCAAATACAAAATATTCGGAGGCAAATACTGCACAACATCAAGTTATATTCAAGTATACAGGGTGTTGAGTTTCCGCTGCGCACAACACAACTTTGGCTTTTTAAATGGAACATTCTATATATTATTACGACTTTAGATACCTCTCCTCAATTCATGGCAACTTCCATCAATATTCCCTATATCTATCTATCTTAGTTTTTGATACAATTGACATAATTTGAGATTTTAGCGAATTGTCGCTGTTTGTTTTAGGGCCGATATCAAAAACGCTTTACACGCTAGGATGTTGATTCACATTTTATTCGATTGTGTATTTCTTGGAGTTTCAGGCAATACATCGAAACGATTTTTATATCAACTGGAGTCTTCAAGATGGCCATCGAAATTGGAGTACCCCGTATATTTTTACAAAATATAATAGAGAACCCCCTCGAGAATCTTTTCTGTAGACATTTCCCTATACCTAAAATGTGTCGTGCTTTAGTAAATGAAATATGAAGCTGCGTGGACAATTTTTTTTTATAAAATTCACAGAGTGCTGTGCCAAAATACTATAAACTCTTGTTTCTCTGAAGATATTCATTAAAGATAAACTGCAAAATTTAATTAAGACACAATTTCACATCTGTTTGAAGTTAACGCCATTTTGTTTCATACACACTATAATTCGATTTATTGAACATTTACTAACATTTTGGGAGTATTATTTTGTGTAATGTATTGTCCATGTTATGCATTGCCATAAGAAATTCATCCCATCAGGGAATTTTTTCATAAATATTTCTATTTAGCTAAATTGCGAAATTTTTTGAACAACTTTCAGTATGTTATGATATTTCTTACTGTTGAAAAAACTTAGTGTGTGATGCTAAATAAATCTATCCGTTTTATGTTGAACTCTAATTAACATTTGCGCTATTTATTATTTATTCGTGCTGGTTAACTTACTAAACAATGTATATAGCAAAATGACTTCGAGTAGATGATGAATTTGTTTAAAAAAAAATTGCGTTTACACATTTGCTTTAATGAATATCAAAAGTTTACAGTATTTCCTCACAGCACCCTACGTTCTTAAACGAAAAAAATGGCTGCGAAAAAGATTCTAAAGGAGCTTCTCTGTTGTATTTTGTAATAATATTCCATTAAAAAATTGAAATAGCATGAATCAAACACGGCAACCGCTTCGATGGCCATTTTGTAGACTCCAGTTGCCATAAAGAACTTTTCGATGTATTGCTTGAAACTCCAAGAAATACTTAATCGAATAAAATTTGAATCACCACCCTAGCGTGTAAGACGATTTAGATATCGGCCGTTAAAGAAACAACGACATTTTGCAAAACTCTCAAAGTATGTCAATTATCTCGAAAACTATGTCTCTGGCCATTGAATTAGGACCACTTAAAATATTATGGTTTTGGGGTAAAATTTAAAGAAAAACAAGTATGGATGAAAATGTCGAAATTAATATCTATAATAATAATAATAATAATAAACCTGATTTTTATTGTAATAACGATTACAAAAATCGTCAAAGTAAAACAGTGTATAAATAAAATCAAAGTTGTAAGGATAAAGTACAGAACAAAGACATTGTATAAATACATGAAGAACAAACAAACATTGAGAAACGAATTAATTAGGATGGCTAAGAAATTCATCAACAGAATAAAAGGCGTTATTTAATAAGTGTCCTTTTAATGTCCTTGCAAATTTCTTATTTGACAAACATTTGATGCTTTCGGACAATTTATTATACACTTTTATGCCCCAAAAATTTGCATTCCTCTGTGTGGTTTGCACTCTATATCGACCTCTACAGAAGTGAGCAACTCGTAATGCTCCACTTTTCTGTGAAGGTAGTAGCTCGACTGATGACTTAACCTGCCAGAGGTAATTAAATTATAATGAACCAACTGCCACCAACCACTATGTACGGACGCGCGTTTCGCTGTATCACAGCTCATCAGCGTGCCTATGTGGAAGGTGGTAGTTTTATTTGAAATTATAATAATAATAATAATAATAATAATATTCCTTTATTTCGAATAATAGCACAACAGATACTAACAAAACACGTCACAGATAAATGGAACAATAAAGAAATATAGATACAAATATATAAGCAACTACAAGTTTGCACTAATGTAGTCATTAATCGAATAACAATTAATGCATAAAAGATAACGCTTTACCTGTTTTTGAAAAATCTTAAGATTATTAATTTGTTTTATATTAGAAGGCAATTTATTATAGAACTTGCATCCAGTGAAATTTAAATATCTCTGAAAAGTGGTTGTTTTCTGTTTGGGTGGTAGTAGATAATTCACATTTCTTGTGTTGTGTAAATGCGATGAATTAGTAGCAAACTCATCGCGGTATTTATAAACAAAACATAGCACTTCATAAATATATGCGTCATAAAAGGTTAAAATACCATATTCTTTAAAGGCTTCTTTACAGTAGCTTCTCCAGCTGAGCCCTGCTAGCAATCTTATGGTTCGCTTCTGTAAAATAAAAACTGTCGAAATTGTCGTATAAATACATTTTCAATGATTTGAGTATCGTTAATTAGATACTCTCATCCATACTTGTATTTACTAACTTCGTATATGTACGACAATTTCAAATACAACTAACACCTTCCACATAGATACGCTGATGAGCTGTGATACAGCGAAACGCGCGTCCATATACAGCGTTTAGTGGTAGTTGGTACATTATTATTAAAAAAAAACAGTTGGTAATGTTGGCAGTATTATTATTTAATTACATATAACATGCAAGTAAGTATAATTTGACGCTCTAATAGCACATACAAAAGCTGTGTTTGTAAAATCCCCAAAACGTATTCGGGAATTTCATAGACTATACCCCGGTATTCCTGAACCACCACAACCTATTCTTACTCGTTGGGGAACATGGTTAGAGGGTGCATTTTATTATCTTAAATATTTTGAGAATATAAAGAACGTGATTTTAGAATTCGACCCAAAGGAAGCTGCTGCTGTCAAGGTAAGCCGCTTAAAATTTCAGGATAGTCAAGTTAAAACAGATTTTGAAATTATTCAGAACAATTACGTAGGACTAGCGGATGCGATAGAAAAACTACAAAATTCTTCGGTGTCGTTAGTGGAATTTTTGCAAATAGTGCAACATGTTCACGCACAGCTATGCGCGATAGAAGACGCAAGAAATGTTTGTGTTTTAGAAAGGTTTGAAAGTGTTTTAGATAAAGACTCTGATTTTGGCACATTAAGACAAATTTGTGAAGGTGCGTCAACAGAACCGTTAAGTTATTTGAAAGATTATTTTACTTACGCAAATATAACGTCACTAGATGTAGAATGTTCGTTTTCGGCATACAAAAACACTTTTTCTTCACGCTGCACTCACTTTGCCGAAACAACTTTGGAAACATATCTAATGTTACAAATATTAAATAGACATTATCCACATTGTGATTTCACGGAGGACTCTTAAAACGGTAAGTGTTTGAGCACGTATCACATTTAATTTATTTTGTGTAAACTTTTATGCGTCCGCCACTGGCTTTCAGCGCAGTTGCGTTGCTGTAGTTATATGTAATTAAATAATAATATTGCCAACATTACCAACTGTTTTGTAAATTTTCACCCCAAAATCATATTTTTAAGTAGTCCTAATTCGATGGCCAGAGACTATAAGACTCGTAATAATGTTCCATTAAAGAAACTAAACTTGTATCGTGTACAGCGGAAACTAAACACCCTGCATACTTGAATTTAATTTTATGTTATGCAGCACTTGTCTCTGAATATTTTTTATTTGAAAACTTTTTCTCTAAATTGCTCGGGAAAGGAATTATCTTCCGCCCACACACTAGGTGGACGCGTTGTATATGTATGTACTTGCTTTTTCTTGGTTCTCCTATAAATACTTTGGATGTATCCCAATTGTTTTATGATAATTTTTGAGAAAGGTGCATGTTAAGTTAGTACCGAAACGTTGCAACATTGTGAATAGGTAATTCCAATAAATTCGTTCGAATTATAGTATTTTTCTTTTTCTTCACCTATAAATACTAAAATAATTTTGTTAAGTTGCAGTGCTTAAGAATACATATCTATAATTTCTGTAATTAAAAGTTTTCTTGATTGCTAATAATAAGATGCTGTTGAATAATTTTGCACTATTGCCGCACCTTGTACATTCCAAAATTGGAATGAAAACAATATAATAATAATAGGTTTATTGTTCAACAGCATAGGCCAAATTAAGGACAAAGAAAAAACGTAACAAACAATGTATGATCATAAATGTTAAATTCTAAATTCTACACCCTACCCCTATTTCTTTGATAAATAAGCATCACATAGCTCTCGTACACTGGAATTAAAAATATCACAATGCATACAAATGTAATTGTAACACCTACACATGAAACCAACGGGAGACCTAAGCGCAATATCCAATTGAAACACAGTAAAGTTGTTGAATAGGACACCACTTCATATTTTATAACCTATATCTTACAACTACATTATTTTTATATCTCTAAAGTACCATAAGTTCCTGTTTGAACATTACTTGGAAAGAAGGACGTAACAAAAATGGCAATAATATTTGCATAAATATACTATTCAAACTGCTTAATGAGCGCGTGGTTTAATTAATTGCTTATAAGGATGTCAGTGCTATTACAAGATTTTATTGTTGAGTTAATTTATTATCCTTCTTCACTTTTATTTTCACAACTCATAGCTATCAGCTGCAGTGTCAGTGCGCACACTAGCACATAGTAATAGGATGCGTCTTTAAACTCTGTGTACTGACCTAGTTTTAATGGAAGGTTTAACATTCATTTTTACGTATTCTTGCGGATACCATTATAATTCAAATACATAACAAACATAAATATTTATTAGCAACTGTACTTTTTACAATTGTTACATTTGATGATGTTCCCAGATTAACATAGGTGATTGTATTGTGTGACTTAAGGTGCTCTGGATGAAAATGTTCTATTAACAAAAATAAACCGTTACTTTATACCATGGTAAGTAGTATATCATACGTAAATAAATATGAGACCTAGAGTAGAAGATGCAAATGTGGAATAGCATTTTGTTTTATGAGTACTTCTTCTTTGTAAATCGAATTATTTAAAGATAAAGATCTTTACTTAGACTTTTTATGGTCCTACACACACTCCCGAAAAACGATTTCTTAAAAAAAATGCTAACATTATTACTTGAGGAACTGAGATGCAAATATAGAATACACCGGAAATTTGCTACATAACATTTATTTATTGATAAAACTTACAGATATTATAATTGCAATAATAACATAATCATTTGCATCAGTCACGTCCTTTTTTCTCTGACTGCTGTAATTGCCAGATTCATTTCTTCCTCAGTGTACTGCTTTCTTTTTTTTTTTACAAACTCGACATTGACTTCTTTCTGGCACGCTAAGATAGGAAAATGAAAGCTTTCATAGAAAACATGTGAAGAAAGGGGTGTGCAAATATAGAATAGTGATATTCCATATTCCCAGTAACCCACATTGTAAACATTTTAGTTTAGATTTCGTTACGTATTAAAAAATAATAAATGGCAGTAGTATGTTTGTAAAACCTATTTAACATGCTGGATAATATTAGCAGACACTTAAATTATAATAAGCTATGAAAACAAATAATCACTCATATGTACTTCCCTGTTTAAGTTTCGAAAACACGCGGTTTAAAATATCGCTTCTGTTAAACGGTGGAAATGTTAAATTTGACCTATATTATTGGGAAACTTTGGTATTCCACACTACCAACATATTCCATATTTGCATATTTTACTCCACATTATGAAACTAACATTCTGCAACGATATTGCTTTTTTTGAAAATATTATCTGTTAAAAAATTCCAGAAGATCTACTGGGCGAGAGGGAAACTATAAAAGGCCATCGTAATATGTACATTTTTTTCCATTACTCACAATTAATTATTTTAACACATAATGAAAACATTGTTTTCAATGTAAAGCACGTTGAACTTCTCACTAGAAATTTTAGCAAAACAATAACATGTAGCAATTGGTGCCAATATTGTTCCCTTATTAACATTGAAGATGGCTACTTCGCTGTAGAATTACATTTCAATTCAAATGCATATATGCAACATTTTTAAGATATGTGGCTCTAAAAATGCAATGCAAATGTTTATGGGTGGAAAGTTTTAAAAAAACATCCATTCGGAGACAAGTGCTGCACAACATAAAATTATATTCAGTTTCCACAGCACACGACATATCTTTGGTTTTTTAAACGGAACACTCTATATATTATTACGTTTTTGAATGCCTCTCCTTAGTTCATGTTTGTACTTTCTTCGATATTCCCTAGACCTATCTACGTAGTAGGCGCCATAAATTCTCGGCCTGATATAGACACAAAAAACTTGGTAAAATATAACAATTTATATTTTTCAATATAATCTCCCCTAACTTCAATACATTTATTACAACGATCAATTAATAATCCAATCGAAAATCGGTATCGGGTCGTCTCCACACATGTTTAAGAATGAGCGTGCACATTCGGCCCGACGGTCACATTGGAGAGCAAGGCGAATACTTATTTCAGAAATATTAGAGATCATTCCTAATTCAGTGTATGCCCTTCTTTTGTTAAAAATTTAATGACCGCGCAGTTAGAGCACTACACGGGCCTATCTTTCACGGCCCGGCCCGCAAGGTAGCCCGTTACTGTATGGAGTGTGCCGTGCACCGTCTATTTCTACACATTTTTTAATTACTACATTATAATGAGTAGAATGAAACATTTATTTTGTTTGTTTTTGTATACTGTATTGTATGAAACCAAAAGAAAACGTAACATAGCATTGCATACATTAACTGCATACGTTATATCCATTCGATGTATTTAAGATTTTTGCGAAATGCCGTTTTTTTTTTCAAAGGCTGACATTTAAAATGCCTTAGACGCTGATTCAAATTTTATTCGATTGATTACTTCTTGGAATTTTCGGTGATACATCGAAAAATCAACGATCCTATATACTTTTCGAGAATCTAATAGGGAAACTGTTTTAGAACTTTGTTTATAAACATTTCCCTATATATATTATAAACATGTCCGTGAAACTATAGCTGCTTTCTATTTGATTCAAAGTATTGTACTGAACCGTTTGTACAGTACAAATTTCAAATATGTGTGTTCCATTTGAAAAGCCACTTTCCCTTCGTGTCCTTACCGAATATTTGACACATTCCGTATTGTTCTGTTGACGCATGCGCAAAACATAGGTTTATTGATATCCTCCACATTATTACACTCACTGAGGTTAGATTTAGGGTTACACCTGTGTTCGTAATTCGAAATTTGATTTACATTACATACCGGACTTATTTCGGCGAATTTCTTTTCGTTTAAATTTCTCAATATATAAAGTTAGGTTAGAATGATTATATTTATGTCCAGTGCAAAAAATGCATGTTCCATTTAGCTCACAGTCAGTACCGTTCAGTACAGTACTTTGAGGAACGGTACGTTACAGTTAATAAAGCAAATCGAAAGCAGCTTATGTAGATAATTTTTTTTCCTAAAATGCTGTTACAAAGTGCCATAAATCTTTGTTTTTCTAAAAATATTCATTAAAAATATTCTGCAAAATTAAATTTATGCATACCATTTCAACAACAACGCTAATTTCCTTTATGAAAACAGTAATGCGATTCGTTATATTTTGTTGAATATTATGTCTAATGTCCACGTTATACGCATTGCCTTAAGAAATTCATCCAGACAGTTTTTCATAAACATTCCCATTTAGCTAGGCTGTAAATTTTTTTAAACAACTTTCAGCATGTTATTATACTTTTTACTGCTTAAAAAACCTGGCGGGCAATGCTCTAAATAAATCTGTTCGTTTTATGTTGGATTCTAATCAATATTTATTGTCTGCTTATTTTCGTTATTTATTATTTATACGTACTTATTAACTTGCTAGACAATGTATATAGGAAAATGGTTATTTCGAATAGATGCTGGGCTTGTACTAAAAACATAATGTTTATACACGTTTCAATGGATGTCTTTAGTGAAACAAAAGTTTATGGTGAAAATCCATGATTTGCTTGGTATTTCTGGCGCAATTAAATATTTCTTGCTCCGGTAAAGAATCAAATCTGACCTCCTGCTTGCCGGGCAGACGTGCAAACTACACTACAGCACGAGGGTCTGCAGGAACGAAACTGCTTTTTAACACCTAGATACTCTTTGTCTACACGGATTTTTAAATTTCACCGACGGAAGCCAATTTATATTAATAAATAATTGTATAGTATTTCTTCGCCGCACTCTGTTTCTAAGCGAAAAACTTATCTGCATAACTTTATATTTAATTTATTAAATGAGGACACGCTTTAGGAATAGGGAAATACACTGCGTATATATACATAAAAAAATTGAAATACCATGAATCAAACATGGCAACGATATCGATAACCACTTTGTAGAACCTAATTGATATAAAAGCTTCTTCGATGTACTACCGAAAACTCCGAGAAATACCCAATCGAATAAAATTTGAATCACCGCTTTAGCGTGTAAGACGTTTAAAACAGCGGTTGTTGAAGAAACAGGGGAATTTCGCAAAAATCTGAAATTAACTCCATTGTCTCCAAAACTAAGGTAGATAGATACAGGGAACATTGAAGAGAGTTGTTCCATTGAAAAAAAAAAAAAACGAAACGTGTATCATTTGTAGTGGAAATTGAACACTATGAATTATTGAATATAATTTTATGCAGAACTTGTCTCCAAACAATTTTTATTTTAAAACTTTTTCTGTAAATTGCTCAGGGAAGGAATTATCTTCCGTCCACGCGCTAGATGAATACGTTGCATATAGGTGGGCTCTATATAGATGCAGTACCAAATACTCCAAAAACAATTGATGATATTAGTCATAATCTGCTTGGAATCAGCAAATCGTTGCACATCAAATTGCAGATCATCAGAACACGATATTTGGATAATTTTGGTAATATTTTCATCTTTCTTGTAACACTAATTTTAATTGACTGCAAATGTCAAATCGATCTGTGAAATAGTTTGATTTTGGCAAGCACTGAAGTCAAGTACCTTTTTGTGTTTTCAATTATGGATAAAAACGAAGTTCGAGCGGTCATCATATGTTTCTATTTGGAAGAGAAAACCGCAACGGAAATCAAATTAAGGTTAGATGCCGTTCTTGAGGATTCATCACCTTCATTTTCCACCGTGAGTTTTTGGGTTTCGGAATTCAACCATGGCCGCACGCACACAAGTGATGAACCACGTTCGGGACGTCCGAAAGCCGCTACCACGTCAGAAATTGTGGATACAATCCATGACATAGTTTTGGCAGATCGCCAAATAAAAGTGCGTGAAATTGAGGAAGCCGTGGACATCTTTTATGAACGAGTAGTTCATATTTTACATAATAAATTGGGTTTAGAAAGGCTTTCAGCAAGATGGGTGCCGCATTTGCTCAATTCGAAGCAAGAACGCATTCGAACTCGAACCTCAACCGATTGCTTGGAAGTGTTTACAAGGAATCCAAGGGGACCATCCACTCGGCTGGAAAGGTGTTGGCATCGATTTTTTGGGATACAGAAGGAATTCTGCTAATTGATTATCTTGAAAAGGGCAAAACCGTTACTGGCCAATATTACACAACACTTTTGGGTAAACTGAAAGCAGCAATTCAAGAAAAACACCCGGGAATGGTCAAGAAACGTGTTGTTTCACCACTACAATGCGCCCGCTCATTCAAGTGCAATCGCTCAGCAAAAATTGACAGAATTGAACCTCGAAATCCTTCCGCATCCACAGTGTTCGCCTGATTTGGCTCCGTCGGACTTCCACCTGTTCCCGAAACTCAAAACATTTCTGGGTGGAAAGAGATTTTGGTCGAATGAAGAATTAATAGAGGCTTTAAACTATTATTTTGGGGACTTCGAAAAA
This sequence comes from Dynastes maya, assembly GCA_029619315.2. Classification (NCBI taxonomy): domain Eukaryota; kingdom Metazoa; phylum Arthropoda; class Insecta; order Coleoptera; family Scarabaeidae; genus Dynastes; species Dynastes maya. The sequence continues at coordinate 50,724,099 of JAROYE020000003.1, read as the reverse complement.
AGTCACTTCCGGGAAACGTTGGACTAAGTGAGTTGAGCTTCGAGGGGATTATATTCAAAAATAAAATATAACTTGAATCCGATTTATTTTGTTTTCATTGTCATTCCGAGAACTTTTCAATCTACCCTCGTAGGTACCAAAAAGGCTCCACAATTGTGTAAATTATTTTAAAATCCAAGAGAAATCCAAAAAAATTAATTTCAAGTTGTTTCATCTAATGTTTTTTGTGTATTTCGACAACTTTTGTGTATTACTTAAACTATTGAGCTACAAACATTTCCAACTATCTACAGAAAGCATCTTGATTCATATCAAGATGGTCTCATGACCATCTTTATCAGTGTACCAAAAATACCCTACACGTTTCAATTTTTTCATTTTCTAACGACATTTTGGTTAGGATATGTTTAAACTTGATAGCATCGGAAAGAGCGCTTCTTGCCTACCAATTGTACTTAAGTAACACCTACAGGTTGTCAGCGAAATAACCACCTAGCAATATTTGTTGTTATATTAATTATCATTATGAGTTTCGTATTACTTAAACTAGCAATCATTTTAACGCTTTACTCTATTTAGTATAACTAAGGTAAAATTGATGCAAAAAACAATATTAGAAATTCTTCTTTTTTAATTTTTGAGAACTTTATCCATGCACGGAAAAAATTGCTTAATAGAAGGCACCACAATATTGTAGGAAAAATATTGTAGCTGCCATTAACACAATTATGTAACTCAACCGCAGATTTTTGTTACTTATTACTTATTATGTTGTTGTTACAGGTAATACTTCAAAGTTATGGTCAAGTTTCTATTGTATTGTTGTGTCGAGATGTGCAGGACAAGATTGTGGCAATTTTTGACATCAAGCAATCTAATTTTTTCAAAATAAATAATAAAAATGAGTGAGTTTAAAAATAAACCATCACTTATCTGTACAGACGATTCTATTATCGAAGCCTACCAAAATGCATGAACCAAATGTTTCCTGCCTTAGGAAAACCCATATAGTATTGGTTATTCACCAATAAATATCGCAAGAAAACTTTTTTTTTTAATAAATCATTTGGATTTATTTAGTCAAATCATTTTCATCTGGTTCACAATTCTTTCAGAATAGTCTTCCGTAGTTTATCTTTTTACCCAAAATTTGTCAAATATTAAGAGGGATGATATCACATATCTGCGAAACAACACAGGTGTTGGTAACATTCTTGTAGTTGACCAATGCTACCTGTAAATTGGGAAGCTGTTGGAGATACAAAAACATAAGAATAGTCATTGTTATTGCGTTTTACTTGTTCTTTCAACAGATCATTGACTAAATTTTTACAACAATAACGTATTTAATAGAAATACAATCCGTTAACCACAATCGAGTAGTAGGGATCTGGGCAAGTTGTAGCCAGTCGCATATTCTCAAACAAATTGTAGTAAATTGTTTGATTCTTTATAACATTTTTTTCCGTGTAGGAGGTCCTTTGTCATCCATTATTATGTTTATTCTTTTTTCTGCGTTCTTAGAGTACAAAATATGCCGTTTCAAGCAAAAGTTCATTCTTATTAACGACAAGCATATTAACCCAAATTATGTAATCTTCTTGGAAAGAAAATGCAAATTTTACTGTTAAGTAACTAAATTGCTTCGTCTTATAGCATAGTTTCGTAATATGCTAGAAACGAAAGATAAGACGGCGCGGTTACCACTGATTATTAAATGAAGAAGTTGGAGTAAAACGTTGTAATTATGGCAAAATGACGCGGACTTATAGATAACTTTGATAAACTCATTTGTCTCGTTGAGGATATTATTCTATTACAGGAAAGGAAATGAGATATAATCCGAGTAGGGAGCGTACGTATGACGCGCAAGCACTTTTTTTCTTAAAAACATAGAAAAACACAAACTATGTACATAAATTGCAACCAAGAAGGTAGAAAAAATTTGGTCTGGTTCTCACAAATTCCTTATTAAGAGACAGGCACTGCTACCGGTTTCATGCTAAAAGCACATCCTCAGGTAAGCTGCAAGGAACCATCCATCAAATTGAATGAGTAACAACATGTATAAATAGAGTAAATACATTTTTGTAAGGAGTAAAGGAGAGTTCTGTATTTTTTAAGTCCATCCGCAGGCACAAGACAAAGAAATAGAAGTTGACTATAATTAATCTCCAATTCAAACTGAAATCCTTTTTAATACCCTTGGCATAATATTATTTTTAGATTTAGAAGAGTACTGTGTTTCATAGAACACCGACGTCCGAGATAATCAAATCGATTTAATCGAATTACGGGTAGTAACTAAACTAGTCTTGTACATAGGGAATTTCAAAATTTGTACCAAAACAAAGGTATAAATAGCAGTGCGCCTCTCTTTTCCTTGTAGTGTATTATTATTATTATATTCGAGCCATAGCACAGATGCCTTTAATTATTGCGACCTTAATAGATCTATCGCAATAAAATGCCCTTATGTGTGTTAGAATAGTTGGAAGCTTTAAACCTTAATGCTACCCTAGGATCTGCTTCCTTCAGTTCAGTAAGTGCAAGAAATGGCCTACTGAAATGTTGGTGTCGTATGCGACTAATGGCAACACATTTACATTGGATGTGTTCTGTCGTCTCCAGATCTTCTTGGCATAGACGACAGGTTTCATTTTCAGCTTTACCTAGTTTAAATAAGTGATATTTTAGGGCTACATGGCCTGTCAGAAATCTTGCTAGTAATCCAAGATCCCCTTTGATGAACGATAGCGCTATTTTTGCTGTCTTTGGCGAGCCTGATATGAGTGCTTTCGTCTGTTTTTGTTCTGGAACATTTTCCCAGTACGAGGCCTTTTGTTTGTCTTCCCATGTCTTGATTGGTTGTTTTATGTGGCTCTTTTGAAGACCACAGAAGGGGTTAGCCCCAATGAAAGACATGTTCGCTGCTTCTTTGGCCAGCTTATCTACCTTTTCACTTCCTTCGATCCCTTGGTGGCTTGGGACCCACCGTAAAGTAACGTGATTATTGCGTCCCTGTTGCCTTAGATTGTATAAGTCTTAATAGCCTTTAGAACTGCTTGACTATCACTGAATATATTTATGGTTGCGCCTCGTATCCCTTTCTCCTTAGAGGTTCCTTGTGACGCACAAGTTTAAAGCAGAAATCTCTACTTGAAATATGTTGGTGTGGGGTCCTGTTGACATTTTTAGGTGGCAAATATGACCACTGATACCTATACCTGTTCCAACACCTTCTATTCTCGAGTCCTTGTAGTGTAAATATTGTAAGTCTTCCTTTATAGTATATGCATGAGTTGACAAATGCATATGTTGTTATGTGATATTTATTTAGTTTGAATTTTGAAAAATCTGTATATTGCGATGCGACATTTTAGAGGAATTTCATTTAAGTATTTTGTATCTGTCAACACAAAATGCATTACTCAAAATTGCCTGTGAAAGTGAATCCACGTGGTGATGTGGACATGGTCATGTTTCATGAACCGATTGGACAGCACACCGATACGTCATAATGACATGAGTAGTAGGCAATGCGTGGAAAATAAAGACAACCTGGGTAAAGATAAACAAGTTGTTGACAACAAAATAAAAACTTACAATTCATCATTGTAAAAATCAATTTTAAAAAGGATTTAATGATACTTTTGTACTAACTAGTTGGAGTACAAAATTAATTATTAAAATATTGTGCTATGTTAAAATACGTTGTTAAGTACAAGACATAAAAGGTTTGCTGAACGCACTGGTCTGTATCGAGTTCATAGACGTCGTGAGATTTTGGAAGCTATGTCTACGTCAAAACATCACTTTTGGTGAAAAAACGTCACTGGATTTTTAAAAGGGAAAGTTTTAAATAGTGAACACGATATCACGCTGACATTAAGGCAAAGAATAGTATTTGTAAATTTCTGTACAAAATTTCTACTGCATTTTATTATATAGAGATTTTCAATTGTAATTTTAATAAATTTTATTTGTAAAATTTTACAATAATATGGGTTTAATGGTTAAGAAGAGTCTAGTAAAGAGAATAGCAATCGCATTGTTTTTAGGATACAGTTGATTACTAAGGAAACATGTTATCTCTAATGGAAAGTTGGGAGTCATCGGACATCGAAACCATTGATGAAGTTTGTCTATACTGAAATGTTTTAGTTAGTTAAATTTTTAACTCGTTTGTGGGATTCGGGAGTATTCTTTGATACTCTTTCGGCAATTATTAATGAATTTTGATGTCAATAAATGGAATTTAACGAATGTTAAAATTGAAAAATGTAAACTAACCTTGATTTTAAGAAGATGTCATATAAACACTACGTTTCTTACGACATTTACTGGAAATCTGCCTGTTCTAACCTCCAACTTTTTCTTCAACCATGAATTTATTCTCTAATTTCTATATCGTACACTTTAAATTGGGACCACAGCCAAAATACTAGCTAACTCGAAGAAAGCTGAACCAGGATTTGTGAATTTATTGGCGTCCCTTTTCTGCTTTATTTTAATTGCGATGGTGATTGCCTCTTTCCACGGCAAATTTTGATGATATCTACGCAAATTTAATCTAACAAAGAATTTTGATGAATAAAGTTATGTTTAGAAGTAGCATGAGAGAATGAATGTATTGACGCTGCTAGGTGACTCAAACTAGACGAATCTATACTCTAAACTACAACTGACAACATAATTATGAAAAATTTACTGACGATCTACTTAATAACTTTACGATAGATATTTAATTTACGAAACTCTGCTAGAAATACCTCTGAATTTACCCTGTTGTTTGTTGTAGGTGAATTTTACGTTAATTTTGAAGAGTTACGAAAATAGGAAGATGAACTAAAGAGGAATAACTTCACCGTTTCTCCACGTTCATCGTTATCTCCAAGGCCAGTTGGCCTGGCGGGAAATTGTGGCTTTCGAAAAATAGCTTTTATTCGCCAGAGGGAATTTCGTACCTATCGGGTGGCTATACTGAACACCCTATAAGTTTGAGACTGACAGATATTTTCGAAGAAAATATTTAACATAACAATACATATTATTATGCACATGATGGACACGATGTATTTGGCGAATCTTACATGCATAACTTACAACAATTATTATGAAATACAGTTGTAGCATTATTTAGTTAAAGATATCACTGTTCTCATTGTGTTCTTATGAGTGTCTAACTCATACTGGGACAGAATTTCCAAAAAATAAAAATTAATTTTAAAAACTTGAAAATATTTATGTCCAAAATAAATATTTATGTAGTATAAAAAAACGTCTTTTACAGGTTGCAATGTGGCGATATTTGTTTCCTCTATGTTGTCTTCATAGAACGCTAAATATGAAAAGTGGCTAATAACAGTAGCTTATAATAACGGCAGCGCAATGCATAGTCTAAATAACCGAAAATTTCTTTGCATTGTTGATAAAGTAAATCTATGTTTACACAAAGCTGAATGGATATTTACGAACTGGAAAGATATTCAAGAAAATCACGGTGAAAAGTGGGCTTGTTAATATTGTGACCTGCAAACATACACACGTTGGTCCATGTTTCGCTGGGATGCGAGATATGTTGTAAGTAGCGCGGTCTGGCATATTTGCATTTATCCCCGCCGGCCAGCCTCGCCACGCGCAACTACCGTAACTATGCGCTCGCCAAGTTCTAACAAGTAATCGTTGAGGAGAGAGAAGTGAGGGTTTGTTCGTTGGTTGAAATGGGCGAACCTTGCTCTTGCCGGCAAATTGCAAACGAAATTGATGTTAATAGAAGTGCTGTGAAACGTATATTGAAACGCAACAAATGCAAAAGTTACGAAGTTCAAAATTGCCAGGAGATTTTTCCTCTCAGAAACATTGTTATAATTTCAATTTATTCTGTATAGTTATCGAAGTTATTTTTCTTTAGTTTAATTTTATAAGAATCGTTGTTTATTTTCCTACTTAGAATTACTATTTCGTTCTCCTACATCACATAGCAGCAACAAAATGAATATAAGAAACTGTAATTTCTAACATAATCTGAGAATACAGAAAAATTACGCAGTAATTCTGTATTAACACATTTTGTCGGAAGGCGTTGAATTATAATATTACGTGATTGAGCGGACATGCGTGTTTATAATAAGCGTGCGTACCGCTGCTCACTTTATGATGTACTACGACTGGATAGGATCTCTCAGTGAGACTAGAATGCGCTGTTGCCATTCACAGAGGCAATCCCCCGTTCGTATCTGGAACAACGTGTATGTGCTAACAGGAACTTTGCTTTTTATGCCCGGGAGAGCGGGTTGCAAGTCTTAAGAGAAAAATTAAATAAAAATGATAAAATAAGATAGTAAATGTAAAGTTATCACCCCAGGTCAGAAGAATGATTAAAACAAGCAAGAACTTAGTAACTAAGTAATTAAAAAGAGGTTGAGTGTAATAATAAGAAAAAAAAAGAAATTGAATACTATAGCCACATAATTACAACAAATCAAGGATAGTGTCAATTGTCAAACAGTCTAAACTGAAATCTTTTATCTCAGGGAGATTGTTAAACAAATTGGAATTTTGTACATTAATTAAATTTTTAACTCTACTGTGGGATTCGGGAGTGTCCTTTCACGCTCTTTCGGCAATTTTGAACGAATTTTCATATCAAATAAATGGAAATTAACGAATGTTAAAATTGAAAATACAAACTAACTTTGATTCTTCGAAGATGCAATATAAACTCTATGTTCCTTATGACATTCACAGGAAACGTGCCCATTGTAACCTCCAACCTTCTCTTCTACCTTGAATTTACTCTATGATTTCAATATCGTAGAGTAATAATTTATTGGCGTCCCTTTCTGCATTATTTTAATCGCGATGGCGATTGTTTCTATACACAACAAATTTTTATGATGTCTATCTAAATGTAATATTGCAATGAATTTCGATGAATAAAGTTATTTTTAGACGTAGTATGAGAGAATGGATGTAGGGATGCTACTTAATGACTCAAAATGGACGACTCTATGATTTAAAACCCCCACGACAACCCTAAAATATGAAAACTTTCTGACATAAATGACAATACCTTGACAAAACATATTTAATACACTAAATAATGTTAGAAACACCTTTGAGTTTATACTGTTATTTGTTTCAGGAGAAGTTTACATTAATTTTGAGAAGTTATGAAAATACGCCCCAACAATTATATAATAAAGGATAACATGAAATCAGAAATATTTAGGACCAATGAAGGCGTACGACAAGGAGGAGGCCTTAGCCCACTGTTATTCATTATATACATGGATGAGATTATTAGAGGAAGTAGTAAAAGCACAAAACCAATATACATAGGATACAGAAATCTACAACCAGTCGAAATTTCAGATTGTGCCCTTGCAGACGATAAGGTGACAGTAAAATGACAGTATTTAAAACAATTTACAGACCGATACTAACATATGGCTGCGAATCCTAGGTACTCAGTCAACGTCAAAAGAACAAGCTGTTGCTTGTTAGCGGTTGAAATTAGGTACCTAAGAAGAGTGGGAGGAGTGACAAGAAGAGATAGACTAAGAAATGACACAATTAGAGAAAATCTACAAACACAGGCACTACAAGATTTCATTGAGCAAAGACAATTGAATTGTCGGGGTCATCTGCAAGGGATGAGCAATGATATTCCAGTAAGGAAAGTATGGGAAGCAAGAAACCAAGGGTAGAGAAGCAGAGGAAGGCGAAAGGAAACATGGGATAATGTAGTAGGAAAAAATATTCAAAAAAAGCGAAGAACATAGATAGAAGCAAAACAGCTGGTTCAAAATAAGAAGAAATGGTCTACATTTGTTTATAAGAATGAGAAATGAAAGTGTAATCCTGACACTCAATTTGGGTGTAAGGGAATTATCGATCAGATATATAAGAAAATAGGAAGATGAACTAAAGAGGAATAACTTCACCATTCCTCTACGTTTGTCGTTATCTGGACTTAAATTAAATTCATAGTACCCCCATTCCAAGGCCAGTCGGCCTACGGGAAATTGTGGCTACGGAACAGAATTAATAGCCGCAAGAGAGAATTTCGTATCTATCGGGTGGCTATACTGAATACCCTTACACGTTTTAGAGCGACAGCTGGGCTTGACGATGTAAATATTTAACATAAAACATATAACGATTAAATAATCATTATTCTAAGACAAATTCCAAAATAAAACGCAAACCACGAAATTAGATACAAAATCCACGTGCGTAAGCGCAGAAAGCAAACTACTGTTTTGCAGCAACTAGGCTATGCTGCATTAACTACGCACGCAGCAGAAAAAAAAACTATTTCAATGAATAATGAAAATTACTCAAACTAAAGCACATCATAAAATATCTAATATATAATTAATGCTTAATTCATTTACTTAAAAAGTGATAAAAGTAAAAATTTGTATTTGTTTCACACAAGTAGAATAAAAAAAAACAATCAGAAGATACCTCGTGGCCGCCTAAGCACGCCTTGTTGATCCATCACAGCGTACGTTGAAGATAACTTAAATTTCTGAGTCTCAGCTCGGATTAATTCCCGATAACTTTAATCCATGGTTTTCTAAACCAGCCGTGGCTCACCCGAAAAAAGAAGCGGAAATAGAAGAAGTCTCCCAGCTTATAAATTCCAAATATCTCAGCATACAAATCCAAAAGTGGTAACAGGAATAAAAATAAAAATCCGTAATAATAATGTACCAATTAACATAAATACAAAAAAAAATAAGGATCTGGAAAGAACTCGAAAAAAGCAGTAGACGTGATAAAACAATAGAGGAAAGGAAGCTTACGCCGAATAATTTCTGGGATTTCACTAAGAAAATAACTACTTAAAGAAGAATATACTGCTACTACCTAACAGTATTTACCGTAACTGTATGAATCGGCTGCTTAGCCCAGAATCAATTCCAAGGAATCAGATCCCCTGCAAGCGCCTTCGATCACAAAGTCAATTGCGAAAACGGCAAAAATCACGGTCAGAAATAAGAAAAGAATATCCAAAGTATTGAATGTAAATGCAAAATGAATAAAGAGAGAGAAAAACTGATGTTTAAGAAAAGAGTAGAAAAATAACAGAGAGCAGATCAAATATGAGGGCAATAAACAAAAAGAGATAAAGAATCCGCTATGGCTATCAAATACTATAAACTAAAAGCAAAATAAAAATATTCATAGGCATTAACTATGTGAGTATCCTTAACTAAACTAAATAAAGGTAATGGAAAACAATTTGGTTAACTAGAAAGAAAAAAATAAAGTTAAAATAACTGTAGCATTAAATACTTGCTTAAACAATGTTGAGACGATTCACTTCCCTGTGCATTTATAATGGCGTCAGCTTTTTTTCTGAGAAAGGCTTAAGAAAGTGCATTTTTTTTGAGATCCATAAGATTAAGTGGCAAATTTTATGGCAACTCCAATTTATCAACAGTCGGTGATTATTGTTTTTGAAAAGTTCTTTGTTATAAATTCAAAATAATGCAATTTTTTGTTGAACATAAATAAAAATATTTTTTCCAGGAAACTCATGATGATTGATACAGTTAATTACTCTACAAAAAACTGTGTTCGCCATTCAATGCCTACTGCGTACATGCTGATTGTTCGAAATTCATAAAAACGTGAACGACGTTCAAGTACGCCAATCAAGTTCCACACAATCAAGCCTCATAATAACCAACATCATGGCGATTTTTGTAATAGAAGAATATAAACAACAAGCCATTGTAATGAATATAAATAGCTCCACCTACAGCCCTGCCTTCTTTTCAGTGCATACCCATCCGTTTTTGTTTGTACGATACCTAACTGCAAACCAATAAGTCCTCTCCACATCCGGGTGCACTAAGCTTTAGTAAATAGGTAGCTAGGGTTACGCTTCAGAGTAATAATAAACCATATATGAATAGGCGGCACTACGTCCGCTTAAATATAAAGCAATGTGGTATTTGCCCTGGTGGAATGACATTCAGCGTGCAGTAAAATTACACATTATGTTGGTATGCGAAGGTACAAATTAAAGTCCTGTACAAATACGCTATGAATTTTAAGAACAATTAACATGCATACCGAAGCGACGCACACGTTTAATACTTTATCCCTAATTGCTAATGCTGCGAACTGAAACATACTTTGCAACGCAGGAACGAGTTTTGTACGTTCGTTCTTGTTAGAACTAATACGAATGTATATCCCTAAAAATGAAATCGCTGCGACGTCCCACTTAGACAGTGGTGGTTATAACATCGTGATGTAGGATGCTTCACGTTTAGAGAGCTTTCAAGAGAAGGATTTGTATGACCTCATCAAGAAATCCTGCGGGGATCCTGCTTATCTTATCTCCACTGCCACCCTTAACTTATCCAGCTAGTAAAACTTTAACGATCCTCTCTTGTTGATTAGCGGTTGGTTGTTCCCGGGTACTACGTTATATACATGTGTATAGATACGTTAAATTTTCCAATTGGAAGGGTCTGACTACGATTCCTTTTTTGCTTTTTTAGTTCGTCCCTTTAGTTATGTATCAGGGGACTTCACCGAGAGTTGTCCGTGTGCTTCGGCTATAAAACAAGTCTGCGCATGTTGTGCGGATTGCATATCGAACAAATGTAACCCTTGGATGCATATTTTTGAGTACAACAGTCCTTGAATTAAGTCTGCTGCAGAACAAGCTAATTTATCACTAGTATTTTGTCAAACAACGTCGTTATAGTATAGGGAAGTTTGATGTAAGAATACGCAGGAAACAATTTTCTACTAGTTATTAAAAAAGAGGTAGTTTTGCCTTCTCGTAACTATCAATATTTTTAACTATTTCTTTAAAAGATTTAACTGTAAGATATGTACAGTACCGTCACAAAGCTTAGAAGTAAGCAGATATTTATAAAATTGTCTAAATGGATAATTGGTAAATTCTGAACTGTAGTATAAAAGTGTTACATGAAATCCTTTCGTTGCCCTAGTCCCGCAACAAAGCAAAGGTATTTTATAATGCAGGATGGGGTGGGTATTTAGTAAGTGGTCGGTGATATTTAAATAAACTTTTGAACAAAGGACGTCGAAACGGAGACAATGAGACAACGTTTAATTATTTGGACACTTTACGATAAAGGACATAGAGTGAGGGATATTACTGCTAGACCAGATATTTTACTGAAAGGTGTCCACTACACATTAACTGGAAGAAAAGAAACTGCAAACATGATCGAAGATGAAGTGGACGACCACGGACGATTTCTGCTGCTGAAAACACAGGTTTACAATAACCGCTTCAAAACGTAGTATCCTTGGGCGTCTTAATACCTAGCGTAGAATGAATGTATGCTTTACGATCATCGTCAAATGATTGTTAGGAGCAAGTTGCTGTTAAAAAAGACCTTGATTAAAACGTGTGCGTGCAATCATAAGAGTTTAACATGACCAAGGGTGAACGGCAATTAGTCGAATTCATGGATCAACGAAAGCTCGAAATATTTAGCTCAAAACGTAGTCTACATCAACAACGAAGCGAACGGAGGGGGCAAGCCTGTTTAGTGCCAACAATCAAACACGAAGGTGGAAATTTTATGGTTTAAAGTTATTTTACCGGTACAGCAAGCGATTTGATTCAAATTACTGCAAGAATGCGGAAAGAAAAGTGTTTGGACATTTTACAAAATCATGCCATACCATCCGGAACTCATATTATTGGTCAAGCGGTGGTCCGCCAGCAAGACAACAACAGAAATAAATATTTAATGCGAATATGTAGAAAGTTTCTTGAGCAGCAAGCTGTAGCAGGTAAAGTTCAGTTATTGGTGTGGCCTTCTCAAAGCCATGATTAATGTTGACATTTTTTTAATTTCTCGGATGATTTAAGTTGGTAGTTCCAGCAATAAAGGATATACTCGTCTGTTTTACCTTAATAAATTGGCGAATATGTCCTTTATTGCCGGAACTACCAACTTAAATCATCCGCGAAATTTAAAAAATGCCAACTCTAGTCATAACTTGCCATCTATTGAATTTTTGAGTGATGAGCTTGGCCAGACAATTATAAAACGCGGAACTCTTTGTGGAATTACTTACAAGAGGCTTGTCAACAACATTATGCTGACTGTTTAGATAAATTAATTAAAACAATGCTTAAAATCGGCAAAGCTGTTATTAAGGCCAATTTATTTTCGCCTATGCTCTCCACAGATGAAAATAAATTATAAATTAATAATAATAATAATAATTAATAATGTAGGTATACAGGCTAATTATTTCAACAGATCTATTTCAGATTTATCTTATACTCATATATTTTAAGTAAGTTTGATAAAAATTATACACTTTTTTAATTACTTACTGCTTCCAAATTTTGTGTTGATATTGTATTTATTGTAATGTTATAAATATCAGAATTTTGTTTTTTTCAATAAAAGGTAATTTAATAGGTCGTAGATCGGGGAGTATCATTTAAACACTCTTTCGACAAGTTGATGACACCTTTGTCATCTGGCGTTTAAACAATTTCCTATCATTTCCGAATTTCGTACATGATTTCATACGCTTCAGCATGTAGATCCAATCGGATAGTTGCCTTCCTTCTCTAGATGCTCTCGTACACCGGCGTCCTGACGGTGCGCTGGGACATTCCGTTTACCGAAAACCTACGAGCACGGATAAATATCTCAATGGCCTTTTACACCACTATCAGGCCCAAAAACGCGGTGTCATCAATTCTCTTATTCAAAGGGCAATTTTCCTACCTGAACCGAATTCGCTTCCTCAAGAACTGAACCACATCACTGAAACTTTGATCGGCAATAGTTATTCTAGGAAAGATATTCAAGCTATCATTAACCGCTACACCAACCCTTCTCTACAGCAACTCCCATCATGTAACCCTAATTTCCGTAAGCAAGCGTATCTACCCTACATTCATAGTGTCACCCATCGCATCAGCAAGATTCTCTTCAGGAACAAAATTAAAACAATCTTCAAACCTAATTTCAAGCTCTCAGCTCAAGACTACCTTCCCATCAAAGATCGCAATTATCTGGAAGCACCTGGTGTCGGTTTGGTCTACCAGATTCCATGTTCGTGCAGTAGTGTATACGTCGGTGAAACAAAGCTATTGGTCAGCACTCGTGTTACTGAGCACCAACGTTGTACGCGGTTGTTGCGTGTAGTCGGGTCCGCGCTGGCTGAGCATGAGCAAAAAGTGATGCTGAAACCGTTGTGAAGATAATAAAAGATTCGTTAGGAGAATTTTGTATCACAGGGGCCCCAGTCACAATGTTAATTACTGATGGAGCTGCAACAATGCTGAAAGTTGGTAGGATGTTGAAAATATGCATTCCGACTCTTCTTCACATAACATGTCCCATACACGCCTATTATCTCGTGGCGGAAACCATTCGAAAGAAGTATCCGATGGTGAATAATTTAATAGCATCGACCAAAAAAGTGTTTGTGAAATCTCCCAAACATATCCGCGTTTTCAAACAATTGTGTCCGAAACTTCCACTACCACCTTCGCCTGTAATAACTCGATGGGGAACATGGCTCCAGGCGGTATTTTATTATTATAAATATTTCGCAAATGTGAAGGATGTGATTTTAAAATTTAAATCAAATGAATCTGCAGCGATTCGAGAGAGTCAGCAACTTTTTTCCAATTCGGACGTTCAATTACAAAATATATGAAATTTCCATAAATTATTCTGCAGTTGTACAAGCTATATCGCTGTTATAAAAAAGTCACCTATCTTTACGAGACTCATTAAATACCTAAGATAATTTACAAGCCGCTCTAGAAAGCTTGACGGATCCTATAGGACTAGATGTCGCTCAAAAATTTCGTGCAGTTTTAAATAAAAATCCCGATTTACAAAAGGTTCGGTCTATTACTGAAAATAAAGAGTGCACAGTAGAGATAAAGGAATATCTGAATCACGCAAATCCTACTTCGCTAGATGCAGAACCATCATTTTCGAAATACACGAAAACGTTTTCAGACCAACGTAGAAGGCTAAGTGAATCGACAATGGAAGCATTGCTTATGTTGCAGTTTTACGCGTCTTACCGGGGCAGTAGTATTTTGTCGTAGTGGACATCAAGATGTCAATAAAAGGTAAGAATATACTATTTTTTTTATAATACTGTATCTCACGTACCTACTTTTGCGCGATATGCCTCTGACGTTGCACTCGTTTGTCGAACCTTAAACATAAGCTTCAAGTCGTACAAATAGAATGTGTCATACTCTCATAACGCTAACTAATTTATCTAAGATATAAGATTTGGTACCTTATTTCGGAATAGTACTATGATATGATTGTTACTCACTTAGTGCTGATTTTATTCAGAATTTTTATATATATATTTTAAATGAATTGAATTACTTTGTATCTATCCAAACCTAAAATTTATTGAAAGTTCTCTCACATACGAGGTAAATATACGAGAAGCTGAAATGTATAAATCATCTATGAAAAGAAATAGAAACTATATGGAAAGGAATAAGTGAGGGCTTGAGCAATAAATTTAATGGAAACCCGCTAACTCAGCATGCAGAAGTAATTGAAAACAATTGCACATCAATTTACTGCAGGGTTGTGTATTTATTGCACTCACTGCGAAGATTGAAATTTTTATGCTTTCCGGATTCGGTTGTAACAATTTTTTGTACTAAAATTAATTCAATTAGTTCATCCACTTAATAAAATGTTAGGTATATACGTTTATACACAAGAAATATACATACACTGCATCGTGGAGAATTTTTCACGCAATATACACCTACATGGCATGTATTATATTAATATGCACTCCTTCTTGGTCTTCCACTTGTGGTTCTTAAGTTACACTGACTCACTTATGAAATGTCAAATTTTAGAATTTTTATTCTTCCTTTTATATATTGTTATTGTTATTACATGCATAAAAACAATCTATAAATTAAATCAATTCACTTCAATTCAGTTCTTGTACTTCCTCCAACACCTAAATACAAGGAAATACGAGGGTCACGCTATATATTTTGAGATACAAGAAAACTACAAGTCTTTTTACGAAAATGATTTTATTTATGTTCAAAATAATCTCCTCCTGCATCAATGCACTTTTGTAACCGAAGTTTCTACAACGTAAAAGCCTGAAGCCAGTCATCTCTTGGAATGGTTTCAAAAAATAGATGAATTGCTTCATCTATCTCATCCTCCGTCGTGAAATGTCGACCACGTAAATGTTTCTTTAGATTGAAGAACAACCAGAAATCACACATGGCCAAATTAGGCGAATAGGGTGGATGTTCAATGACTTTTACCTTATTTTCACGTAAAAATTCAACTGTCTGCTGTGAACTGTGTGACGATGCATTGTCGTGATGCAACATTAACCCGCGAATGTTGGCTGACTCAAGAACTGCAGGTAAACATTTTGTGGTGTACCAGTTTGCTGTGACTGTACGTTGATTTTCCAGCTTCATTGCTTTTACTAATCCGGTACTACGGAAGAAAACGGCGTACATAACTTTCTTGACAGCCCTTTGCCTTTTGGTCATTGTTGGTGTTGGTACATCTTCGTGGATCCACACGCGGCTGTCCTGGCAGGTAGGAATATCTTAAAATGGGATGTAAGTTTCATCACCTGTTACTATTTTTGATAGAATGCGATGTCCACCATTATTTAACATTTGCAATATTTCCCGAGCGATTCTTACTCGCTCTGCTTTTTGGAAATCGGTAAGCGTGTGTGGCACCCAACGAGTAACAATTTTTTTCATCCGAAGATGATCATGCAAAATTGAATTTACTGTTGCGGATCCAACACCAAGAGTTGCCTCAATCACTTAATAAGTGCATCTTGGATCTTCGTCGATCATACGTCTCACACTCTCAATGTTTCCAGCAGTATCTGAAGAACAGCGCCTACCGGTACGTTCCTCATCACCAAGCGATATCCGTCCTCTTTTAAATTCGCTATACCAGCGAAACACAGTTGCACATAAAGGACTTTCATCACCAAATGCGAGTTGCAATCATTCAAGACTTTGTTGTTCACTTAAATCGACCTTAAAATCGTAGTAAATCATTGCGCGTACATGTTCTCTTGACAAGTCCATGTTTCGATGACAAATCGTACCTACCACGTTTACTCTATTACAGCAGCGACTCAACTGACAGTCAGAGTTTACTACTTAAGGATGGTGGTATTTAGAAATGCAGTGTTGCCAGCTCTAACTTCTCTACTTTTGTGGCATCTCAAAATATATAACGTGTCCCTCGTACAAGCAAATAAAACAGAAAATACGTTATGCTAACACGACTCAAATAATCTTTACATAAATCTTAATATACACACTAAATATTAATATCCATCAACAACTTCTACCATTTCATAAATCGAATCAAAGTGAGTGTCCTACAAGTGTAATATTTCATTGTAATGTTTACATATTACTGAAGTACGTGATCTACATAGCATATTCTTTTTACTTGAGTTACAATGAAGCATAAACACTTCATCACCCTTACCATTACATTTCACTAAAACTGAGTGTGAAGTGTTTCAGAGATCTAATGGCAAAAATTATCCAGCAGAACCATCAAATAACAAATTTCGTCCGGTCACATGAACCAGTGTTATCCTGGACGGGAATTCTCAGCCTCATTCTCTGCGGAATGATAAATTAAGAGTCATTGTCCGCGGCGTCTTTTTTTATTTTCGTTTTTAGTGTTTTAGTGTTCAAGTACGCAATTCAGTAAAACATAAATTGACATCGACTACCTAACCTAAGCGTACAGTAATTTATTTTGCCTAACAGTCATAAACACTATTTCATTATTTAAGAAATCATACAGAGGCTTTCACGGAGAGATGTAAAATCAAATCTCACAAGCATTATAAAATAGTCACGTCAGTCTTTCTCTAAGCAAACGGCCTCACAACATGCACATACACACATGTTCCTTGCACATTTTCGTTAATTTTTGTAGAACCTCATACCGCCGAAGTCTATTCTCGGGAGTATTGGTCAGGATCAGGAATAGTGGTGAGTGGTTGCCCAATTAAGAAATGAGTTGGATTTAAAATTTCAATGTCATTTGGATCGGGAGATAATTTGGGTGATAAATAAATAAAATTCTTCGTATATTAACGGTGTACGTCTAATTAGGCACTGATATTTTGTGCCCTTAACTCCTGCATCCCACAATCCTCCGAAATGCGGAGTCCTGCTTCATCGGACATATCATCGGTAGTAAAACGTTTATTGTTCCTTGAAAATTCACCAACCATTGGTAGTTCATTTCTAATATCAACGAAAATTATACCATTTTCGTTGAGCACGGACCATAAACCTCTTGAATGTTGGTAGACACGCTTCTGTAGTTAAACTTGTAACAACTTCCAGATGTACAGCTGACATCTAAAGCGGGAAACTTCAAAATAAAGACACATAAAAATCAAATCAAACAGCACCCTTTTAACAACCGTATGCTGCAAACAAATCCATTAATTAAAATATCACTTCAGCACATTTCTGGACGTAAGAGCTGTTCCAGATTCGATGAACATTTTGTTTAGTTGCTGTCGAAAATTTACTCACTGTTAAGAAAAATATATGCTATTCTTTTTCTGGCCATTCTTTGCAGTCTTTAAAGGACTTCAAAATGCTTCCATTACTAAAGACATGTATACGTGGTGTATGTGTTCTATCCATAGATATATTACGAGTCACTTATGACTTGGTAGTAATGCGCCGGATGGTCATATAAGAATGACAGCCGGCTATATCTCAGAAACTAGTAATCACAGGGCTTTCGGGTAAAATCTGTTTTAATAAACGTGGCCAAAAGAAAATACTGGAAATGATTTTGAAATTTGTAAGATGAGCAGTAGATGGCGCAACGGTCGCGACTAAGTATAAAAGTTTATATCGTGTTTTGTCTAATTAAGAGTTATCCAAATTATATGCATTTTATTCCCAATCCAATTCCCTTTCTTTTGCGTTAAACACATTTTGCCGTATCTTCTAAAGTAAAGTGGTGGGGAGACGTCAATTGCTTTTTTTAATAAATGCTGGTTACCCAGTTAGCCTTAACCGATCTTAACAATCGTGGCCTCGTTTAAAAGAGGTTTATTTGATCTATCAAATGCAGTTTTGATCTACTTTTTATGAATTGTACCGTCACCACTACAGGACGTTATCTAACTTTATAACGCGGCTTTATAGAGCGGCTTTTCACAAAAATTTTAAATAAAACGATATGTCTCTTTTCAGGCGGAAAAATATGGATTTAAACACTCAAGATGTCAGTGAAAATGGCATCTCGATATCTTTTCTGTAACCGGAGATATTAACAAAAAATTGTAAGTGTTTGTTGCGCCTGGACGACACGGTTTTGCCGACTGTCTGCTATTCATATTAGCAAAAATGAAAAAAATGTATCCTATTTCAAAGATAATTATTAATTTTAGTGCCTTATAAATAAACTGAAGCTCATTGTTTTAGCGATTCCCTACTTTTTCGCGTGAAAAGAAATATATCGTTCTGTTTAAAATTTTTGCGAAAAGCCGCTTTATTTGTTGTAAAGTCAGAAAGTCAGATAACGCCCTCTAGAGGTAAGGGTACAATTCATAAGAAATAGACCAAAACTGTATTTGATAGATCAGATAAAGCTCTTTTAAACGAGGCCAAGATTGTTAAAATCGGTTAAGCCTAACTGGAGTAACCAGCATTTGTTTAAAAAAAAAATGGCGTCTCCCCACCAGTTTACTTTAGAAGATACGACAAAATGTGTTTAACACAAAAGAAATGGAATTGGATTGGGAATAAAATGCGTATATTTTCGATAACTCTTAACCCATTTGCATCATTTGATAGAAAAATCCGCAATCATTGTTTGCGGATTTTTCCGTCAAATGATGCAAATGGGTTAATTAGAGAAAACACGATGAAAACTTTAATTTTATACTTAGTCGTGACCGTTACGCCGTCTACTGGTCATCTTACATACTTCAAAATCATTTCCAGTATTTTCTTTTGGTGACGTTTATTAAAAAGATTTTACCCGAAAGATCTGTGCTTGCTAGTTTCTGAAATATAGCCGGCTGTCATTCTTATTTGGCCGCCCGTTACATATGTACAAAGAGGCCTCAATCACAAAATTTGGAAAATAAGGTAGATAACTTAATTTAAGAGTACCTGCATACTTACAAAATGGCATATTGTTTCGTTCTTCTTGAAGAGCAGACTTTAACATCGATCCTGCGGAACATAATTTATTCATTTCTTATATATGTATATTCCTCTTAATAGCTTATATACGTGCCTACTAAAATAATCGCTCGCTTATAAAAATATCCAACCCTAATATCGTCGGGAAACACATGCAAACATCATTGTTCACGCTTGTTGTTTAAACAGGTTGCTGCACTAACACCTATACGCACAGATTTCTCTTTCTTTTGTGTGTATATATGTGTATAACTCTCGGACGCATGATATAGAATAAACATTAAATAAAATAATGCGTTTGTTACTAAACGAAAATAATAAGCATACAACAGAGACCGGTTCGATAACCTTGGCGCGGTAGTTATTCCAAAAAGGGGCGGTGACTGTCGATGAAGAAATGTGATTTTTATTGCTGCCAGAAATATGCAGTACCCAGAAAAAGTTAGCGCGTGTTTCAGATTTATACGTTGCTCCACTCAGTTCAATGCATGTACTTTCAATACACCCCATATCCTATCGCAATACAGGTGTTCCACCAGGAATTATAGCTGTTGATATCTGTAAAAGTATGAACAGGAAAAATCTGAATATTTCGTAAATTACTAACAGCAGTGAGGCCAGCTTACTTACAATATTTTGGCATGCCTGTCTATCTGACGCTTAGTAATTGCAAAATACGTGCATAAATCACTCAAAATAGACGAAGACCGTACACCAGGGGTTCCCTACGTGTGCGCCGCGGCGCTCCAGGGTGCTGTAGAAGGTAAACAGGGACGCCGCGAGACACTCCTGCGTACGCGAACAGACACAGCGGCCTGGAACGTTCTAGAATTAACATTTCGAAGCTAATGCAACTTTCTAGAACATCTAGACTAGATCGTTCCCGCAGCTTGTAGAACTTTCTAGACAGATATGGAACATTCTCGAAGCAGATAGAATATTCCAGAAAAGCATAGAACTTTCGTGAATTTTATAGAACTTTCTAGTAGACTTATATAGCATGCTATCGGACATTGTCGAAGTTTCGCGAAAGTTCTAAGTAGGTAGAGCGGCTAGTATAAGTACGTCACCACTTCGGCGAACCAGTTCAATTCCTAAATAACCGAAGAACAAACATCTGAGAAGAAGAGTAAACGGTTTTAAGACGGCCGCTGCCAGAGGAGCGCCCGCTTTGTTTCAGTGTGTCGCTTTGTGTTTTCGTAAAGTCGTAGGAAAATGGAAAGATTTTTATTAAATAAGCAAGTCAACAGTTCAAGTGAGAGTGATCAAACATCGACAAATGATGGGGAAGCGAAGAAACGGAAAGTAGAAGTAAACAATGAAGAGAGACGCATGCGTAATAATCACTCCTGACCGGCCGATGCCCCCTGTAAATGGCGAAAGCCGTTGGGGGATGTTAAAGGCATGAATTATTATTATTATTATTAAAGACGTTTAAGCGTTCGGCCACGCTTAAATTCATTAAACCAGTATCTGATGGTAGACGTCGAAGGTGCATGGTCCTTATAAACTGCATCCAACTACTCTTTGATTTCTGCACACGTTTTTCCATCCAAAACAAAAAATTGAGTCACAGACCGGTATTATTCTTCAATTCGTCAATTAAGGAATAGTACTCACAGTCGGTAATGCAGATTTTGACACAAATCTCCATTTGTCTCCAAACACGGGCACTTCTCATATCATCTTTGTATTTATGGAATTGGAAACAATTATTTTAGATGTACTGAAGTAGGTTAAAAAATCAAGCAGCATTTTTGACTAGATGTTTGAAACGCATAATATACAACAACACACTTCTGAAACTCTATAGTTTGCCAGTCAAGAATATTCATACCTGTTTAATAATATGTAATAACTTATACTCTTTTCGTAACGTCTTGCTTTATGGATGCATTTTCCATAAATTATGTTCATCTAATGATAAAAGTACGCATAAATATGTATGTTAGTTCGTTAGTTGACAGATTTTATGACTTTTTAATCAGTCGACTGTAAATAGTACGGAATAAACTTCGTTATAAAATAACATTAACATTTTGATACTTTGTTGCGAAAACACTGGATGTAAAAAACTATTGGTTTATGATTAGAATTATCTTTATTAACTGGATAGTTTTGCTCTTTATTTAATTGAAGTAAGTAGCTAGATACCGGTTTTATTTTACTAATAAAATTTTCTATCTGGTATACAAATTCTAATGATATAAACTCAACTATAAAAGAGCAATTCACCCAAAGTGGCTGTGCTGGTGAAGATTAGAAATGATCAATATTGGAGTCCTAAATCATGTTAATAGATTGTTATTTATCAGTCATAAGAATGTGTGTAATTATGCAATAAAAGGTTGTATTGCCTGATTTTTATATAACCCGTTTGCCGGTTCCTGCTTCTCCGTTTGTCTATTTTTTCAAATCATTTCAGCAAAGCTATTATGATAAAGTTGTAATAGGGATTATAAAGAAAATCATTTAGGAAGGAAATAAGTCTTAATAGCATCAACGTATTCATATCTCAAACACTAAAATACGTGTTTGATAAGAATCAAGTCCAGGCAACTGTAGTTACTTAAGTAACATTTTACTCAAAGTGAATTTTAAATTAAGTATTTTTTATGTAACAGGTAACAAGTTATTAATGGGAGTATAATTCCAGATATGGCGGGATTAATAAAAATACAATTTATCTTACCATATAAGATAATTTTGTTATAACTAGAGTTGGCCACGCGCGCCAACAGGCAGCTGCGTCGTATCTATACGGTTACATACAAGCCTCAGTGTAGCTTCGACCTTCCACTAGCGCGGTACGTGTTGTTCAGAAATGTCGCACAAACGACCCAAGGCGGACCAAGTTAGAGAATTTTTAACCGAAATTCCTGACTTAACGTATGATGGCGCTAAAATTGAATGTGTAGTATGTAATGTCCCGTTGATGAGTTGGTCCAAAAGGGACTGTCTACGGCACGTAAACAGTGAACGGCATGCTTCAAAAAAAACTTGCACACGAGGCTATGACAAATTTATATTTAATTTATGTGTTACTTTTATTGTATGTAATATACCGTTTAATTTACTATACAAGGAAACGTTTGTCTTGTTTTGGAATAACTATTCTGAGTACAAATTCCCAAGTCGGACATCGTTACGAAGAATAGTGCCATCTGCTCGTGAATATGTTGAAAAAAGAATTAAGTCGGAGTTGAAAGAAAAAAACATGTGGTTATGTGTGGACGAAACGACAGATCGTAAAAAACATTCGGTCGTTAATATAATGGCACGAAAAATGGAACCGCATCAATCGTCACCTTCAATTCTATTAGCTTCCAGACGAATACAACAATGTACTGCCGAAGTAATTGCAAAGTTACTGTTAAATACATTGGAAAAGTTTGAACTTTCAACAAACCAACTGTTGATGTTTACGAGTGACCGCAAACATGGTTTCTGTAGGCCGGTCTCTTAAAAAGCATTCTGATAACTTGTTACACATTGTAAAATTCATGCTTTCAATCTTGTAGCAGATGGTATCAGAAAATGTTATCCTGAGGTAGACGCTTTAATAGCGCATACAAAAGGAGTGTTTGTCAAATCCTCGAAACGTATTCGCGAATTTCACAGACCGCACCCCCGTATACCTGAGCCACCAGAACCTATTCTTACACGTTGGGGAACTTAAATTAAATGCTGCGTTTTATTATCATAAATATTATGAGAATATTAAGAACGTGGTTTTACAATTCGATCCAAAGGAAGCTGCCGCTATCAAGAAAAGCCAGTCGAAATGTCAAGATAATCGGGTTAAAACGGATTTAAAAATTATTCACAATTATTTCGGACTAGCGGAGGCAATAGAAAAGTTACAAGATCCTTCGATGTCGTTAGTAAAATCTGTACAAATAGTGCAACATGTTCATGCACAGCTATGCGCGATAGAAGACGCAAAAAATGATTGTGTTCTAGAAAAATTTGAAAGTGTTTTAGAGAAAGATTCTGATTTTGGCACATTAAGACACATTTGTGAAGGTGCGTCAACAGAACCGTTAAGTTGTTTCAAAGAATATTTTAATTACGCAAATATAACGTCACTAGATGTATAGCGTTCGTTCTCTGCATACAAACACATTTTTTTCCTCGCGCCCCACTCAGTCTGTCGAAACAACTGTTGAAACGTATCTAATGTTGCAGATATTTATCAGACATTATTCACTTTGCGATTTCACGGAGGACTCTTAAAATGGTAAGTGTTTGAGCACGCATTATTTTATTTTTATTTAACAACTACGCGAAAGTATTTACGACAGCAAACATCTACACGCAATAGCTCTAATGGAACCCGAGGCCTAATCGAAACAACGCCGCTGCCCGTTGGCGCGCGTGGCCAACTCTAATTATAACATAATGAATAGGACTAAATATTTACAGCAGGACCGTATTTTAAGTGTGAATCATTTAACTTGAGATAGCCGTACCCAGAATAGTGCGCAAAATAACAACAATGTTTTAGGATAGAGAACAAATTGGTATGTAAAGCGCAAGGATACTAAACGTTATAAAGATTGCGCAAACCACTTCTTCCAATGTCATGTGACTGCTTGAAGTCGACTGCATTCCACATGAGATTGTGTATCGTATACTACGTTGTTTTGATCGCTTTCTTTCCTTTTTTCTTATTTATATACTTTTCATTACTGTCAATTAGCTCTTGTATTATTGCTTGCTCCATTTATAAGTGGTAGTTTGTAAGTGACTATCAAGAGTGTGTAATTAATTCACAAAAATGATGGGTAGACATTGTGCATTCGCTGAGTGTAAAACAAATTCAATCGCAGTTAAAGCTGGCAAGGAAAATGTGTCATCGTTTTCTCGAAGATAAGAATACGACTTCGAAGATTATCAGTCAATAATGTGTTGGAAGTTGTCCAAGGGCAGGTAAATTCAATCAGGATACAATTCAAATGTCCTCTCTTCATTTTTGAGAAACAGATTACAAACCAGATTTACAAAATTAAGTACTCAAGTATTTTGCAATGAATTACTGTTTTTACAAAGTACAAAGGTTTAAAAATACATTAATATATGGAGTTGTCACAAAGTAAGAGATATACTTTAAGTTTTTATATAGTTTTAAGAAATTGAAGTAGTTGCAAGTAGGAATTGGATTCTAGTTGCTACAATAATGAGATTTTAGTGTATCTATATAAAACAAAAGTTTATTCATGGCAACTAGTGCACAAGTGTCAAAACAAAGCGATTGTAATTTAGTGATTTATTCTCAAAATAAAACCGATCTCAACGCAAAATTCAAACGGGTTGAACTTAAAAAAAGTAATCGATTCGCAAATAAAAATAAGTTTAGTTCAATATTACTATGGACAGTATATGAAGCACATAAACTCCTGGACAAAATTAACGCACCACTAACATTTTTTAAAACATTCAGAGATAATGATAACATTGAATCCACTAACTGTCTTACAAGTAGGCTTTGGACTTCCTCTGACATTTCCAGCACACGTTAATTAATCAAGTTTGACCACAATTGATTTAAAAACCGCTCAGAAACTGTTGATTAAGACAAATTATTAAACTAATTTTTGTTATCGATTGTATCACATACGTATTTTAAAGTTCATCTACAGGTGTTTCAATGTAGAAAAATGAATCACCAAAGAAATTTATTAGTGGAGGAGGCAGTCATAGTTAAACGATTTAACGAAGCAGGATCTCACATTCGAAGGCCAGGGCAAGGGCGAAAACGATGTACCAATCAAAGAGATTACCATTTTCTAAGACAATCTGCTTCCAGAAACCGCAGAATCACTAGTAATGTGTTAAAAGATGAGATATCAGCAGTTTGTAATGCTGCAATATCGTCTCGAACAATCAGAAGATGTTTAAATGAAGCCGAATTAAGGAGCAGGAGACCGGTAAAAAAACCATTACTTACCAGAGAGCACAAAGTTTAGAGATTGCGTTTTGCCAGAAATTATTAACATTGGTCTGTTAATGATTGGAAAAAGGTTTTATTCTCTGACGAAACGAGGGTTAGCTTAAAAGCTCTTGATGGACGTGAGCGTGTCCGGCGAAGGGAAGGTGAGAGATTTGCAAGTTGTAACATTTCTTCAAGAGTCCCGTTTGAGAACAACCCTGTAATGTTTTGGGGAGGCATCTGCTTCGGTGCTCATACAGAGTTGATCCCTATGCGTGTGAGGTATATGAATGCGGATTATTGCCTGAAAAACATCGTTCTTGAACACGTAATGCCATTTGCTTTTTTTGTGGGTCCTAATTTTTTATTCACGCAAAGGCAATATGTGTCTCAACGGAACAAGACTTATTGGCTGCCTGCATGCTGTTGATATTCCGTTAACAAAATGGCCACCTAACAGTCTCGACATCAACCTCATTGAGCATTTGTGGGACCATCTGAAAAAAAAGGTTCCAGGTCGTAGACTCCCACCACCCAACCACAATCAACTGATGGATGCAGTAATTGAAGAATGGGAGAACATTCCTCAGGATACCATTGAAAATTTAATCGCTAGCATGGTAAGGCCTATGAATGCGGTAATTAGGAGTATAAGAGGATATAGAAGGTACTAACGTCACATTGGATCCATTAATTCTATTAGTTTCGATTTTTTAAATGTTTTTCATTATGATTTTCATTTTCATATCTCACACATTTTCAACAAAAGTGTTTAATAATTTAAAATCAGGTCATGTTTCGCTGATTCCTTTCTCAAATGATTGTATAAACCCAATTTGTAAGTTTTCATTATAATTTAGTTTAATTTTAGGTTAATTAATGTGATTATTTAAGTTTAATAAAGTGGTGCGTTAATTTCGTCCAGGAGCTTATTTTACTAATCTGAGTTTTGTAAAATGAACACACTCTTCCGCTCTGCGTTGAACTATCAAGTGAATGTCTAATGTTTGTTGTGTCAAAGATACAAAACGTGATATATTTCAAGTTAAATTGGTCTTTAATGTCAAAAAAGACAATACAAATACACTTCTACCACCGTCAAATAATGAAGTAGTTAATCATCGTAGCCCCGTGACGCCACAAAAAGACTGACCAAAAGCGTGGCACTGATGGAATCACTCACGGCAAAAGCAATGTGAGGAGAGAAAACACTAGCCAACGGGCATGTTTCTGTCTATCCGGCGTCTCCGAGTGCTTCTCTACGTCTCACCGCCTCTCGAACTGCTCGAGAGTAGGTAGAAAAGCACACGATATTCATCAACGTTTCTGCTCCCATAGGGATTAACACCATCGGAAAATTGCAACTTTTCTCAAATTGCCAAATTCTGAGCTATACAGGTTGTTCAAAGTTATTGGGCTATCTTTGTTATTATTGTAGCTACGATGTTAGTTAAATCACCAAAGATGTCATGATTTTTCCGCTAATCAGAATGGCGCTGAGAAAAATACTTGAAGTGTCTATATTTTTCTAATCGAACACCAGGTATGTTTTTCAATTATTCGATACGAAACGAAACTTTGCGTAAAATATCCTCATAGCACTAGAATGAAAACCAAAGAGATACGATGAAATTTGTATTGGACTAATGAAGCTGTAATGTAATAACTCTGCTATTAGAGCAGTCAATACAGTCAAAATGTGAAAAATATGTAATTTATTCCACCTAATAAAATAGTGAAATCAAAAAAATTGCGCAACGTATTTCAGCGTTTAGTTAAATAACTCGCTATTTTATGAAACACCCTGTTTTTTTTATAATGAATTTACAACGAATTCTTACTTTTAAAAGTAGCATAATGCATTCCATGCAGTGACGCATCTAGAAGACTCAAACTATGCTGCTCTATGACATACAACACCACTGACAACCGTACAATAATAAAATTTACTGACGTGCAAGACATTACGAATGATGTTTAATTTTCGAAATCATGCTAGAAATACCCCCGTCACCTGTTGTAGGAAAATATTCCATTAAATTTGAATTACCATGTGAAGAAAATGAACAGAAGACAAGTAACTTATCCGCTCCCCCATGTTCGTCGTTGACTGGACTTATTATAATTCCCTGACAGCCCCTCTCCAACGATAATGGGCCATAAAAGGGGTAGGAGCTACCAGAGAAGAGCTTATAGTCGCCAGAGGGATTTTGACGTTGAACGAGTTGACATATTGAACACACTATACGTGTCGCTAATGACAGCTATGTTCGAATTTGTAAATTATAGCATTATGTTAGGGCTGTCGAAAACCGTTTTCAGGAACTGGGCACCCGGCGGATACCCGAAATCGGTTAGAACCTACGAGGTAGGCGCCATAAATTCTCGGCCTGACAGGCTTATACAGGTTCTAGTGTGTTCAAACCCCGTTGCGTCATAGTTGCACATGTGCGAGACCTACACTATATATGTTACGGCTCGAAGTGCATGAAAATATCTCAGGTAACGAAAATTGAGAACACCGCGGTCGGTAAATTTTTAACAAAGAAAGGGAATACGTCCAATTATATTAAACAACGTTTAGACGGCATTTAAGGTGATTTATCTCCTTCATATACCACTGTAAAAAAGTGGGCAAAATGTTTCTTTGGGGCAAGAATCCCCTAATGATGGTGAGCGCCCCGATCGATCAGTTGAACTGATAACGCCTCAAAACATTTCAATTATTGAAGAAATGGTATTAGCAGAGCGCCGCTTGAAAGTGAGCAAATTAACAGTGATGTCTAACATTTCTGAACAAGTATTCGCCGAATTCTCCATAACCATTTGGGTATGAATAAGATTAGTGAAAGATAGGTACCGCATCTTCTTTCTGCTCTCCAACGCGAACATCGGGTCGATGCGCATGCTGGTTTTTAAACATGTGTGGTGACGACCCGAAACCGATTTTGTCCATTGTCACAGGAGATGAAACAATGGTTCTCTATTATGGTCTTCTATCCAAAAAGGAATCGTTTTAAGGACGGAAAACTTTAGATTATTGTTACGAGGATTATAGAATGATTCATTGATTGTTGTAATAAATGTAGTGAAGTTAGGAGAGATTATATTAAAAATAAAAATTGTTATATTTTACCAGGTATGTTTATTCTATATCAAGCCGAGAATTTATGGCGTCTACGTCGTATGTTAAAAATTTCAAGTATCTGATTACCCAGTTTCGAACAATAGTCCTAACAGATAGCTTATATTGGGTGTTTTTTTAAGCCCGATGGAACTTAAAATTATAAAAAATAATACGAAAAATTAAATTCTAGTCAAATTTTTGGTATGACTCGAAAGATTTATTTATTGCATTAACATTTGAAAATGATTGCGGGTATATGGATTCTTCTATTCTTGACGAAGCGTATTCTAGACGTTCAGTCTTGGATCACCTTTTCGAGCACTGCTGGCTGTATGTCACGAATAACACGAACAATGTTGGCTTCCGAGACGTCAATTCTTGCTGGTTTATTGACATAAGCCAGTGACTTCACGTAGCCCCACAGAAAATAATCGAGAGGTGTCAAATCGCAAGACCTTGGAGGCTATTTGATGGGACCATGCATAAATTCTGATTTCACTAAGTCGATGGTTGCCATCGCCGTATGGCACGTAGCACCATCCTGTTGAAACCAGATTCCGTCCGGATGAATGTCCTCCATATTTTCAAACAAAAAATCATTAATCGTGGTGCGGTAACGATCTCCATTGACAGTAACGCAAGCTCCGGCCTCATTCCCTAAAAAATAAGAACCAATAATGCCGTCAGCGTGTAAACCGCACCAAATAGTGCATTTCTCTGGATGTAATGAAGTTTGTAGAGTGGCTTGTGGTGATCCCACTCCAGATGCGGCAATTTTGTTTATTCACAAACCTGGTAAGCCAAAAATGAACCTCATCGCTGAACACAATTTTACCATAAAACAATAGGTCAGTTTTTAATTGCTCTTGAGCCCAATCAGCGAAAAAACGACGAAGATGATGGTCTCGTGGCTTTAATTCCTGTACCAGCTGGATGTTATGCGGATTTAGACCTAGATTCCTGGGCAAAATTTTCCACGTAGTGGACAGTTAGAGCCCCACTAACTGTGACCGACAATGAATGGATAAATTGGGAGCTTTTTCCACACTTTCGCTTACAGCAACGATATTCTCTTCAGTACGCACATTCCTTCGACGTGTTGGTGTTATTGCATCATGTAGAGAGTATGTGGTACGAAATCTATCCGCAGTTCGACGGATGGCTTGTTCAGAAGGACGATTATGTGGGCCATAAGAATCACGAGGTCGTCTGTAAATTGCGCGAATCGATGGCTGATTTTCAAAATAAATTTGAATAATTTGGTAGCGTTGTTCAAACGTGAGTCTATTCATGATGACTTGCTAGAGTAAACCGATCATAAATGTCAAAAAGTGTATGACACCTCGTTCAACAGTTAACATTTTCATAAGTTATATCTAAACAAAAAAAAATCACCCGTTATTTATTACATTATCGGAAATTTTAACCTTCTACCATTTACACAATAGGCACAATTCTATAATTCCAGAAAATTGGGACAGCCTGTATAATTCATAAACGCTTGTAGTTTTCTAAAGTATAAGATATCGAAAACAACATGCAGTATACATATACGCATAGAAGACCGTCCTACACAACGTACGTGACTATTGCTATAAAAATCTACTTCATCCCCTTAACATCACATGCTTCATATGAGTTACGAATTTCACATATCCTCTCCGCTTCTTCATAAAGTGCGTGCGTAATTTTACGTGGAGATCCCCAACGCATGTGTTTCCTCTTCACATAAAGGCAACCTTGAAATTTCCTTGAAGGAGGAGTTTCACACAAAGCGTAGTGCATGATCGAAATAATCAAACAAATGTGAATATGGAGTTGGGGAGAACACAGACGTCGTATCTTTTGTAACGCCTATAAAACCGCACTGTTATTTTATTACTTTCCTCTTTGTTGCTGGGTTTCGTGGAATACTATCAACTGTATTAGAACACGGAAATGTGATTGCACCCATTGTGAGATTTTATGTGCTTCAAATCTATTTATTAGCTCGGTTTCTCTGACTTTAATTACCCTTTTAGTAAATTAAATATCGAGTTTGCTCGTAAAAATAATGACGAAACGTCGGGCAGCCTCTAATTTTCAGTCATTAATAACGGTTAGTATGCATTTGGGATTATAGGTAACATGTCTAATACTGGTACTGGTGGGTAGCGTAAATTAAAATCGTCCGAAATAAACGTTACACTCAGTAAAAGTCATCGCATTGCTTCTAATACGTTTAATTTATGAAAACTATCTTTCACTCATAAAAATGTACTAATTTATTTTATAGGTTCTGTTTGGATATTACTGCACAGGTATACATAGCAATAATATGTTAAACGATTTAAAAAGAAATGGTTTACTAAAATAAAATAAGGTTACATTAATTTTTTAACAGATTCTTTAACACCTTTTTAATATTACTTTGTATGTTGCAAATTGGTTCTGTAGTAATAATTTAAACGATTCCCTTGTATATATTCTACACGCAGAGAAACGTTTACTTGTATTAAGACTGTCTGCCTCAATTCAAGACAATTACTGTTTCAGTTATCCACAATACAATTACTGTTTTAAATCAAAAGAAATATGTTCTTGGCGTCTTTTCTCCGCTTAAGAGAAGTATATGCTTGTAATGAAATAATTGTATTTCTTTGTTTAAGACATTGATTCAAGAAATTCTTGCAGAAAATGTGAAGAAAGGGATTCTTAGTATAAGTAAACAGCCGTTATAACACAAAACAATATTTTCTTGAAGATAGTACATAGTTTTCTTAATTCATGAAAGCGTTTAAGTATTGTTCATAAATCATTGGTTTCATTTTCTTAAAATAAAGCATTTATTTACTTAAAATTCTTGAAATGCATATTATTTAACCCACATTATTAAGTGCACTTACCTTGCTTAAAACAGTACGACATATCCATACATAATGCAGTAAATTATTCACATTGCTTGTGATTTCAAAAAGGTGGGTTATCTACAGAATAGTGTTCAAACAAAAGTGAACTTAACATAGAAGTACACATGAAAAAAGTGCCTAAAAACAACAACCAAGATAATGCTGATATAATCCATGGCATTGATGGAATCACTCCCGGCAAAAACAATGTGGGGAGAGAAAAACACTGACGCTTCTTGCTCCTGTCCAAAAACAGCACTGAAATATTTCATGGCGTCACCTAGTGCCAAAAGATATAGTCATGCCCTCTTAGAAAGTACCGACAGAAACCGGACTACAATTATATAATCTTTAACCCATACAATGATATAAACTTTAACGTACAACGTTTCATAAACATTTTCAAAAGACAGTTAATGTAATATGAATATGTTATTAACTTAAAACTAAATGATTTACTTTGAAGAAACATTTTTCTGCCTTGGATTTTTTTGATTTAAAGAAAATATTTATTTAACACAAATAAAATGTCAAGAAAATTATGTTCTTACAATATACATTTTTATAGTCTTGAAATAAAAATATTTTCTTGAATAGATCGATTTTTGCAAGAAAATCTCATTTCTCTGCGTGTAGAAAAAATGCATCCATTTTCGAAAAGTAAGAAACGACAATGATGATACCGTGTTGTCCTTAAAATTATAACTGAACCTGTGAATTGCATGGTTTTGATAAAGTAACTCTCACTTCGTAGAATCGGTATTCTGAGTTCAGATTGCAGAGCAAACATCTACTTGGTAATTGACTTAATAGAAGAAGATGGTTGTAATTCTTTATTTTCAACATGGATGCAATATTCTTTGGTTTCATCTAGAAGAAATGTTCAACAGAAAGAGAATTAGTAAATATTTTCAACAACCTTCTTTTGTGAAAGATATGGTCGCTGGAATAAAATATTTCATAGTTTTCGTATCGGACTTATCCTACAAACAAATTTTACTAATTAAGATAAACTTGCCTATAAATCCATATATATGGAGTATTCGTCACGATAAGAATACTGGTGATTGTTGTTGTGGTAAAGTTAAATAAAACTTCTTTTGTAACTAATCCAACCATGGAAATGTCGTTGCTCTCTTGGGCATCAAATACTTATTGTTATCACTAACCTGGGCAAATATGCGGTAACAGCTAGAGGCGTGGCGAGCGCATAAAAGTTTACACATAAAATAGAAATGCATCCCTAAGGATAAATCAGACGAAAACCAAAGCGATGTCGATTTAAAGCCTCGTTTTCAAACTGTTTTTGGAGGTCCGAAAACTTCAAGCGCCCATTTGTACTAGCAATCAATGCATTTAGTAGTGGAAAACATGTAGGAATCGTTTGTGCCGCAAGATTTAGAGTATGGATTTTACACGTTACATGTAAGAAGTTACCACTGTGTTCTTTAAGAGATCGGCTCAAAGAACGCATATTTGCGGGACCATCACTCCTAAACATTAAAAGTTGCTTAGTTGAAACTTCAAATTTGTTCAATGAGTTCAACACCACCTTTAAAATCTCATCGGCAGTACAATTTATAACTCTTTTGGAAGCAAGTAAGAAGAAGGATGACGGTCGATGTGGTTCCATTGTACGTACCATTACATTAACCACTGAATGTTTTTGATGATCTGTCGTTTCGTCTACACACAACCACAGTTCTTTATCTTTCAATTCCGTTTTCGTTCTTTTTTCTATATGTTCACGAGCAAATGGCACTACATTTCGTATCGATGTCCGACTAGGTAATTTACAGACCGCGTATTTATTCCAGAAGCAGACAAATGCTTCTTTGTCTAGTAAACGAAGCGATAGATTACATAAAAGTAACACATAAATCAAATGTAAATTTCTCTTGGTCTCGTATGCCACTTTTTGCAGAAGAATGCTGTTTGCTTTCGATTTGACGTTGACAATGGCTTCTGGACCAACACATTCAAGGGATTTTACAAACTAGACAATTTTAGCGCCATCAAAAATTAAGTCCGGCATGTCCACTATAAAGTTTTTAACTGTGTCTTCCATTGGTCGTTTTCGCGACGTACCTAACTGCGACATTTTTAAAGCAAGCATAAGCGTACAACTACGAAATAAGTTACGACAGCCTACATACACACAGAACTACTCGCATACAGCATCAATTTAGTACTGACGCTGTGAACGCGTGAAATAAATAATCGCCGACTCCCGTACCACATATCTACTCCACTGACTGTTACCGCTGTTTGCCCAGCGTTTTGATGAAATGAGTGTTGAAATAAGAAGCGTACTGAAAGGAATGTTGTGCCATAAGACTGAGTTCATATAGTAGTAAGCATCTAAAAATGTTATTCCGATTAATCCAGGAACAGCTACTCATTACCGAAATATATAAGTAATTGAGTTGTTTTAGAGGTTCCACGCCTAATCGAAACAAATTCATTAACATTTGTCCCATAAAAAGATTTTTTGGAACAACAAGTGCGCTAAACATAGCAAGAATACATTTCAGCGCCGTTCTAAAATGTGCATACAAGTCCTTAACTAAACGCATTACAAAATTATCCCAAGTTTTTTAAATTTGCGGTAGAATCAACCATAAAGCGACTGATCCCAGGTTAATCAAGATATGATGCGATGTTGAGCATTTAAAAGACTTTGTTTATTTTAGTTCTAAGGGTTATCTTTACAGAAAAGCTTTCTGTGCCGCCATATCAGATTTTTGAATACACAAAAACTGTAAATACTGCTGAATGTAGTTCTTCTGCCAGTTCCTTTTTCCATTTTATGTAAACTGGTATGTGGTATTGTCATCGTTTTTATACATGTTGAAGTTTTCAGAAAAATATAAAAACGCGTCTGCATATTCTATTGTCGTATATACCATAAATGATTTTGTGGGCGTATTAGCATCAACATGGAAGTGATAAGAACATCTTTAAATTCTAGCTTTGCAATAAAAGAATTATTTTGCCTCCCCTGCATAATTTACATGCTGCTACTTATCCCCCAATTACACTAACGCTTTCAATTGTCATTACATATGTACTTGTGTGTACAATAGAGCAACGCAACTGCGCTGAAAGCCAGTGGCGGACGCACAAAAGTTTACACAAAATAAATTAAATGTGATACGTGCTCAAACACTTACCGTTTTAAGAGACCTCCATGAAATCACAAAGTGGATAATGTCTATTTAATATTTGTAACATTAGATATGTTTCCAAAGTTGTTTCGGCAAAGTGAGTGCGGCGTGAAGAAAAAGTGTTTTTGTATGCCGAAAACGAACATTCTACATCTAGTGACGTTATATTTGCGTAAGTAAAATAATCTTTCAAATAACTTAACGGTTCTGTTGACGCACCTTCACAAATTTGTCTTAATGTGCCAAAATCAGAGTCTTTATCTAAAACACTTTCAAACCTTTCTAAAACACAAACATTTCTTGCGTCTTCTATCGCGCATAGCTGTGCGTGAACATGTTGCACTATTTGCAAAGATTCCACTAACGACACCGAAGAATTTGGTAGTTTTTCTATCGCATCCGCTAGTCCCACGTAATTGTTCTGAATAATTTCCAAATCTGTTTTAACTTGACTATCCTGAAATTTCAAGCGGCTTACCTTGACAGCCGCAGCTTTCTTTGGGTCAAATTCTAAAATCACGTTCTTTATATTCTCAAAATATTTAAGATAATAAAATGCAGCCTCTAACCATGTTCCCCATCGAGTAAGAATAGGTTGTGGTGGTTCAGGAATACCGGGGCATAGTCTATGAAATTCCCGAATACGTTTTGGGGATTTTACAAACACAGCATTTATATGTGCTATTAGAGCGTCTACCTCGGGATAACATTTTTTGATACTATCTGCTGCGAGACTGAGAGTATGAATTTTTCATGTAATATGCAACAAATTAGCACAATGTTTTTTAAGAAATCGACCTACAGCAAGCATGTTTGCGACACCATCACTCATAAACATCAACAGTTGATTTGTTGTTCAAACAAAAAGTTGAGGGTGACGGTCGATGTGGTTCCATTGTGCGTACCATTACATTAACCACAGAATGTTTTTTACGATATGTTGTTTCGTCCACACATAACCACAGTTTTTTATCTTGCAACTCCGATTTAATTCTTTTCTCGACATGCTCACAAGCAGACGGCACAACTCTCTGTAATGTTCTCTCACTTGGTAACTTAAAGTCCGAATATTCATTCCAAAACGAGACGTATGCTTTCTTCCTTAGTAAATGAAATGGTAAATTACATGCAATAAATGTAACACATAAATTAAATTTAAATTTGTCATAATCTCGTGTGAAATTTTTTTTGAAACATGCCCTGCACTATTTACGTGCCATAGACAATCACTTTTGGACCAACACATTAAATCTATTTTACACACTACACATTGAATTTTAGCGCCATCACACTTTAAATTAGGCATTTCTGCAATAAGTTCTCTTTTGTGTCCAACTTTGGTCGTTTTCGCGACGTAGGAAACATTTTCAAAACAAACGTAGAACTACGATATAGTATACGACAGCGTAGATGCATACACAACAGATCGGCATTCGAGTCGCAGTTATACTGACGCTTATACCAAATTGTCCCGGCCGTGTTTATTTTGTGTAAACTTTTATGCGCCCGCCACAGGCTTTCAGCGCAGTTTGCGTTGCTCTAGTGTACAATATTAAAACCATCATGTATCCGAATGTATTGTTATAGATAGGTTCCCTTCTCCCTGTCGCGGGAGTGTTCGGAAGTAAAGTTATTTTCCTACAACGATAATCATGGTGGAACAGTTAAATAACTTGTCTTCCCTCCATTTTGATTATATTGGAAATCTTCGCTTCTAATGGAATATTTCCCTACAACAATTTACAGTATAAATTCAGTTTAGTTAAAACTACCGTTGTATATATGTACGTGTTTGGCTAAGTGTTTTTACAAGTGTTTAATGCTTATTTTCTAATAATTATAGCAAGGATTGTGGGGTAGTACGGCAAACAACACTAAAGTATCGGCACACTCCGCACCACACCAATTATTAATTAATTTGGAACAGCCGTTTCAAGGACTCGTGAGTCCCCATTCTCTTCATTCGGTCATACGGTTGACAATGAGGAACCACGAGTCCTTGAAACGGCTGTTCCGAATTAATTAATAATTTGTCTTGCTTAAATTCTACTTTAAATACGAAGTAAAAATCAAGTTTGGTAATTTAAAAATACGCGGGGTTCGAGTACGTAACGCGTAAATATAGAACTTGTGTCAATATCGCAAATTGAGATTAGTTTTTCTCCTTTCAAATTAGTATTTGTAAAACTTCATTTTTAGTTTGAACAGCTCCCGGACTTTACGACCGGAAAAATTTATTAATTAATTTATAAAAACCAATTTCTCTCGATTACATAACATTACAATACATTGTACATTCTTCAAAGACCACAGATCTTACAAATAATTACTATTACTGGATACCAAACATACTACATAATGTACTGTGTATGTAATTGTCATAGTTTTGGTGATAATTGATTTTAGCTTATTTGCTATTCATAAGCGTTATTTCTCCTTTCAATAGTGAAGTACCCACTTACCTAACGAATTTGTACAGATGCATGTACGACAAAGTATATTTATGAATTCACCCCATACACATCTTCGTTATTCTATAAAGCCCATCATGTTTCGTATGCAAACCGAAATCATTCCAAATAACCATCCCTAAACTAAATGAAATGGTCTGGAAACGTCCCACGTCAAGAAAATAGACCAAAATACATCGGATAAAAGCTATTTTGAACATACATTTGATTCTGCCAGCGGTGATTTGTATTAACCCTTTTTTCGTTCTCATATGTAGGAACTAATGTGATTGTGAAATATCTCATGCGTTTATAATACATATGTATATACAAACGGGCACTTTCATTTGTCTGGTATCAAGTGTGCTCGTTGCATAGGGTGCACGAGGATTCGTAGTACATTTAGCCCCGAAAATTCACTACAAATTCATTTTAAGCTTTAATTCGGTGCAATGTCATGAATACGAATGTCGCTGCCCTTAATGAAAATGATGAACAGACGATTTCGTCTCTATATGCAATGCTGTATGTAAATATGCATGTAGGAACGTGTAAAACTTCTCTTATGAAGTATTTCTGGTAGGTATACACTTATACACTGATATTCTATGAGAATTATCGAACTCTGACTAGCAAACGTAGAAGAAATTGACTTCTCATTTATCGACATTAATGTACGTAAAAGACCCCAGACGTTTGCCTTGTTTAGAATTCATTTAATGTTTGTTCACCTCAATTTGTAATATGATTTACGTTAAAAGGAAGAAAAAATAAATAGAAATAAATCGTGAAAATAGTTCAAATAATGAAAAAAATGATTTTATCATTTTAAATTCGAACATTTCAAGTTAGACAAATGTATTAATTCCTTAGAAACTGCTAGATAAGGCATTTTTAGCGAATTGGCAGTGAATCGAAATGCTATGTAAATACTGCTATTTGGTAGTATAGCTTAAGTTTTTAGTTGTATATTACATGACAACATACACAACCTGGAATAAAAAAAAACGCTTGAAGGATATATGAATGTCCATAAAAATGTAATTATCGGGAAACAAACGAGAACTGGAAAACAATTGAATGCGCTGCTTTCGGATATTTATAAAAATAAGTTAATTTCAACAAAATGTTCTGTATACTTCTATATACTGCAATCTTATAAACTTAGAAATTTGTAAGGACGAAAAAGTGTTTCTTTCTAACGCTGTTCTCCAGAAAAACCAGCTTCCCTGACAACATGTTTCGTGCAACTCACATGGAACTACACGACATTGCTCCGAACTGTTATAACCAAACATTCGCTACATCGATTTCATTCAATTGAGGTCGCAAAAACCTTTCTAGCATTAAAAGTCCGGGGTGATAGTAACCACTGCTTCCTGAACACTTTCGTCTTTTTTGGGTACTTTCCCTCATGGAAGCTGCCAACATCTATGCACTTACGATGCAATTTGCCACGTGTGCAAGGTACAGTAAAGGAATGTACAAAAGACGAGTTGAGAAATAAAAAAATCTGCCTGTGTGTGAATGAAACAACTGATGCTCAGAAACACAGCATCATTCATGTTGCAGCGCGTCCTTTAAAACGTGATGGTCTACCAGTTTCATTGTTGTTGTCCAGTAAAAGGATTCAGAAAACGAATGCAGAAACCGTTGTCAAGACAATAAATGATTCGTTGAGAGAATTTTGTATCACAGGAACCCAAGTCACAATGTTCGTTACTGACGGAGCCGCAACAATGCTGAGAGTTGGTAGGATGTTGAAAATATGCTTTCCGACTCTTCTTCACATAACATGCCTCACACACGCATGTCAGCTCGTAGCAGAAACCATTCGAAAGAAGTATCCGATGGTGGATAGGTTAATAGCATCTACCAAAAAAGAGTTCATCAAATCTCCCAAACACATCCGTGTATTCAAACAATTGTGTCTAAAATTACCACCACCACCTCAACCTATAATAACGTGATGGAGAATATGGCTCTAGGCAGTATCTTACTATCAGAAATATTTTTCACAAGTGAAAAATGTCATCTTGAAACTTGATTCAAATGATAATGTAGCAGTTCGAGATAGTCAGCAACTTTTTTCCAATTCGGACGTTCAACAACAAATAGATGAAATTTGAAAACTATTCCGAAGTTGCACAAGCTATTGAGCAATTAGAAAACGGTCACTTATCTGCACGAGACGCATTAAATTGCATAAACAATTTACAAGCCGCTCTAGAAAACTTGACGAACGCTATAGGAGTCCATGTTGCTCAAAAATTTGGTGTAATTTTAACGAAAAATCCCGATTTACAAAAGGTTCGGTCTATAACTGAAAATCAAGAGTGCCCAGATGAGGAAAAGGAATATCTGACATTTGCAAATCTTACTTCACTGGATGCCGAACCATCATTTTCGAAGTATACGACAACGTATTCACAACACCGTCGACAGTGGAAGCGTTGCTGATGTTGCAATTCTACGCAGCTTACCAGAGCGGTTGCCAATTGCCACAGTGGACATCAAGACGACAGGAAAAGGTAACAATATTATTTTTCACTAAAATTGTATATTACGTACCTACTTTTATGCGGTGCGCCACTGCCGGTACCACCTTTTTAACAAACTCTAGTCATGACCCATGACATAATAATAATAACCCCGTTGAAATACTCACCACACAAACAAGAAAGACAAATTTTACGTACTCTTGTTTATGATGTAATGAAATTTGTAATACCATTACCAATAAATTAGGTATTAAAATGTGGTAGATATTATTTTATAAGATGCATCTTATAAAACAATATTTTAACTCTTGTAACTACAAGATTATTTAAAAATATGTAAAAATAGGCATTTGACGTTTGTACATTAGATTGCATCAGTGCTAATGAATCTAGTCGTAACAGAATTGCAGAAACGACTGCACTTCTTTTTTATGTATGTATTTAATGTAATTCTTGTATTTCTAAGCTGCGTTTTAGCCAGACACTTGTGTTGGGCATTACCGCGTTATTACAAGGAAGTAGCTGAGGTCGCAGTTCTGAATGCATTTATTTCAAGCAAAACTATCTTTATTGATGAAAAAATAAAATGAAGAGTGATACAAAACGTGTACGTCTAACGGCTGCATCCTAGCAACTTCCTTTTTCTACTGATTGTACCCACTCTGTTAACCTAAGACAATAAGAAGCGCGAAATCTATAATTTTAAATTCAAATTAACGAGTTTAAACAACTTGTATCACTCTTGTTCCTTGAAAGATGTATACACGTGGCTTACTCCCCATATCCTGCTCTGCACTTTGTCTTCCTAAAAACATTTTTGTCCTAATTTTAATATTTTACACATTTTTAACAAATGTACTCAATTAAGATTTATAATATTATAAGACTAACAAGAAGTACCTCAATAATTTTTAACATGCAAATTTGTTATAATATGTATCTTGCCCACATATTCTAGTTGATGGCCAATCTAGTGCTAGAAGTAATTAAAGATGTATAGAAAAAAAACATACTTACTGTTGTTTAACCGATATTCCCTTACAACATGAGCTATTCACATAAAAAACCTCAACCAAAGAAGTATATTATAAAATACAATGTATATTACTTGAGTCACTTAACATTAGCAAAGGTATTAATCTTTCTTGCAGGATTTATGATAACCGTAAATTATAAATACATTAAATTTCTGATTTATGCTGTACGAAGACATTTTTTAAGGGTTACGCTATATTTTATTCTAACAACATTAGTGGCAATCTGATCATCTTTAGCGTTAAAATGTACAGTGGGGTTCAATGTGTCAAGTATCAAAAACTAACAAAATTAAACAAACCTAACATAATTGATTAATTGCAGTAAACTTCAAGAACGTAAAGAAATAAGAACAATAATTAACAAAATAAGTAAAGATAAGAGAAGATATTAACGAGAACAAAGAACGAAGATATGACAAACGCAGTATATAATAACAATAAACAACAAGAATAATTTACGCTTTTATAACTTAGGCATTGTTATGATTACGTTTCCTAGCTACAAGCATTTTGGATCAATCTGGCGTTAGAGGAGACAATTTGGCGCTCTTTTCTAGCCGCTTTGATTAACAAAAAAAAACAGATTATCAAAACTTTTATTGCTGCATATCGTAATATTACTGAAACAAAAATATAACGTATGTGGTATCGTTGGATGCATCTTTCTATTATCTTTCCAAAAATGTAAAAATATATAGGTGTTTTATTTAAAACAAGAAAGTTGACGTCACTGCCAGTGACACCGGAAATCCAATTTAATTTCAGATATAACGCCGAAAGTTAGTTGACAGTAAATCGACTTATTTTTTCTAAAAACGCCAGCTCCCTATATCTACGTCCTGAGATTGAAAATTAAAAGTTTCCTGTAATGAATTGTGTGTGTGCTACTACAAATAGATTTCTTTTGATATTGTGTGATGCCTTGTTTAGCGCAGATACTTATAAGTAAATCATGACAACCCGCAGAGGTGCCGTGAAAGAAGCTGAGTTTACTATGGATATACAAGGAATCGAGTGGACATTCGGTTATTATCGGTTGATCGGTGTGCGTGTACTATT
This sequence comes from Dynastes maya, assembly GCA_029619315.2. Taxonomy (NCBI): domain Eukaryota; kingdom Metazoa; phylum Arthropoda; class Insecta; order Coleoptera; family Scarabaeidae; genus Dynastes; species Dynastes maya. The sequence continues at coordinate 50,682,701 of JAROYE020000003.1, read as the reverse complement.
TATAATGTTCGAGAAACTAGTGGAACCGTCCGGGGCGTACCGCGCAAAAGTAGACACAGTATTAATAAAAAAATAATAGATTGTTATCTTTTATTGACGTATCAATTACCACTGCGGTAATGTGCGACTGCCATGGTGCGCCGCGTAGTACTACAATATAAGCAATGCTTCCATTGTCGATTCGGTCAGGCCTCGACGACGGTCTCGTATACTTTGCAAATGATCGTTCAGCATCTAATGAAGTAATATTTGCGAAATTCAAATACTCCTGTATCTCTTCTGTGCAGTCTTGAATTCCAGATATAGATCGAACCTTTTCTCCGGATTTTTATTTAACACTGCACGAAATTTTTGCGCGACATCTAATCCTGTAGGATCCGTCAAGCTTTCTAGAGCGGCTGTTAAATTGTTGATGTTATTTAACGAGTCTTGTATAGATAAGTGAGTATTTTCTATCTGCGAAATTGTTTGTGTCACCACAGAATAGTTTATGGAAATGCCATCTATTTCTTTTTGAACCTCCGAATCGGAAAAAAGTTGCTGACTCTCGCAAACCGCTTGAGAATTAGAAGAATTAAGTTTGAAAATGACAGTTTTTACTTGGGAATAATATTTGCGACAGTAAGATACTGCCTCGATCCATGTTCCCCATCGTGTCAATACAGGCTGAGGTGGTAGCGGAATTTGCGGATACAATTGCTTGAATACGCGGATATGTTTTTGGGGATTTCACAAACACTTTTTTGGTGGGTGATATTAAATCGTTTACCCTAGGATACTTGCTTAGAATTGTTTCTGCTACGAAATGACATGCGTGTATGAGGCATGTTGCGTGAAGAAGAGTCGGAAAGCATAGTTTTAACATCCTACCAACTTTCAGCATTATTGCGGCTCCGTCAGAAACTAACATGGTGATTTGGGCTCCTACGATACAATATTCTCTTAACATATTTTTCATTATGTTTACAACGGCTTCGGCATCAGTTCTTTCAATCCTCTTGCTGGCTAACAACAAGGAAGCTGCTGGGCCATTACGTTTTAAAGGACGCGCCACAATATGAATCACGCTGTGTTTCTCAGCATCAGTAGTTTCGCCCACAGTGAGCCAGATTTTTTGATTTCTCAACTCGTCTTTTATATTGTTGAATATTGTTTCTTAAATTCAATACATGACTTTTTTACTTTTAATATGACTTCTACATTCAAATGTTGTGCGACCTGGCAACCCTATACCGCAAAATTTGCAACGAATGTGCGAACCTGTAAATTCCAAACCAAGGAAACGCCATATATATTTCTTCACATGCAATGCAAGAGGTACACTAGGCTTACGTCCCATGTTTTCGAAAACACACAATGAGAATCCGATAAATAACCGAACCACCCAACTCCTCAATGTCTACCGCATTACTGAACTCTATATCCACATACGTACATACACTCCCCCGTACAGGCGTCTCTGCGGGTGCAACTGTTTGTCACGCTTTACTTATAAGGAATTATCAGCAGGTTACTACTTTTAAATAGTATTGTCTTCTTATGGTTGCCTAAATAAAGTTCCCCAAATTTGTTTTTCAATAACACCAGTTGGGTGGCTGGAAAATGTTTAGGATTTGTAGAAACCGTAAATTCAGTCACAGGTACCTTATTATTAGTAAACTGAACAGGAAATGATTATAACATATCTCCGCTTATAATTTTCGCATATATTTTAAAATTTAAATTATATTAACATCCAGTGATTTAGTGGCTTTAGCCAAACGAGAACGTATCGCATTAAACCGTCATTGATATTCAAATTGCTCTCTAATAGTAGAGCTAGCAGCCGAAACGAAGGTAATTTGTAACTTACAGCATGTATAAATTTCGCGCAATTACTTTGATATTATGAGGCGGCATCTTCTAGTTGAGGATATTCGAGATTAATTCAATTACCGAAGGAAAAAATCGGAAGAAACCGTATTAAATGCGAATTAAATGAAATGTTATAAATGCGCTATGCACTCATAGAACATTCCATATTTAGAGATACAGACACAGAGAAATAGTTTCTTGCATCAAGAAAATAGATTTCCTTGCAAAAATCGGTCTCTATTCAAGAGAATATTTTTATTTCAAGACTATAAAAGTGTATAATATAAAAAAAATATTTTCTTGAAATTTTATTTGTATTAAATAAATATTTTCTTAGGGCTAGAAAATCAAGAAAATCCAAGACAGAAAAATGTTTCTTCCAAGTAAATCATTTAGTTTTAAGTTAAGAAAATATTAAAGGTAAAAATGAAAAAATGGTGCAGATCTCACAATGTTCTATTGAGAAATTAGGCGAACGGTTTCGTGTTCAAAAACCACATCATCAGACCAACTACAAGGATATCCAATAAAATAAAAAGTACAATAATGGAAAAAAAGCTAAAGTTAATAATTAAAATTAGGAGCAAGTGAATGAACTAATGAAAAAGTTTTTTTTTATAGGTTGCAGTATAATTAAATTATTTCTTTAATAATGTAATTAAATAGGGATTGTTTTTATGTAGTTTAATAATTAATGAGTTATTATTTTAGTTTATTTGTCCCTTTTATTATTATTATTTATTACACGTGGTAAATAGCAATAAAAAGAAAGAAAAATATTACATTAACCGGTACCTTTTGAAAATGTTTATGAAACGTTGTACGTTAAAGGGTATATCATTGTATGTGTAAGTATGGTATCTGTATTATGGTTCTGTCACTATTATCTAGGACGGCATGACTATAACTACTGTAACTAGGTGGCGCCCGGAAATATTTCAGTTGCTGTTTTTGAAGATTAGTGGCATAAACTGAGAGATGTAAGAACAATGCGGCCAGGAGCAAGAAGCTTTAATGCTTTTCTCCTCTCACATTGTTTACGCCGGTAGTGATTCCATCAATACCAGGAGCTATTTATTAGCATTATCTTGGTTATTGTTTCTAGGCACTTTTTTCATATGTACTTCTACATTAAGTTCACTTATGTTTGAACATTGTTCTGTAGATAAAAGCCTCTATTTTAGCCTTTTTAAAATCACAAGCAGTGTGAATAATTTACTGCATTATGTACGGATATGTCGTACTGTTTTAAACACTAAGCTGAGCGCAATTAATAATGTGCATGTATTTCAAGAATTCTAAGAAAACAATACTTTATTTTAAGAAAAAGAAACTATTGATTTATGAACAATACCTAAATCCTTTCTGGAATTAAGAAAACTATTTACTATCCCTAAGAAAATATTGTTTTGTGTTATAATGGCCATTTACTTATACTAAGAATCGCTTTCTTCAAGATTTTCTTGAATCAAGTTAACAAATGTCTTAAACAAGGGAATACAATTATTTCACTACAAGTATATACTTCTCTTAAGCGGAGAAAGGAACGCTAAGAAAATATTTCTTTGATTTAAAACAGTTATTGTACTGCGAATAATTGAAACAGTAATTGTTTTGAATTAAGGTGAACAGCTTTGATACAACGTTTCTCTGCGTGTACCTATATTGTACTATGAAGTAAGTAAGTAAGTAAGTAAGTAAGTAAGTAAGTAAGTAAGTATATTTATTTATATAACAACTAGTGTATATAAACGTCAAAAATAAGCAGAAATTAGTATAACAACAGAGAAAAGGAAAGTGTACTATTAATCAAACAGTACAAGAGTGAAAAACAGAAAAAATAAAAATTACAAAAAGTTAAACTAAGAATAATATACGTATGTAATAACATATAGCTAAATTAATTATATAGCAGAATGAAAAAAAAATAAAGTAAAAACAAAGTTTTATTCTTTCTTAACAGACAATACTAAATGAAAGAGAATCAGCCCACCACTGAAACACAATAATAACCCTAAGCCAGATCAAAAAATTCTTTCACAGAATAAAAAAGATGTTGGAGGAGGTAGTCGCGCAATTTCACCCTAAACGACTGAATTGACCGAGAGCTTTTAATAAGGACTGGAATTTTGTTAAAAATTTTAACGCTAATAATATCAGCACCCATACTGGTGGTATGCAACGTACATATAGGTACTCGGAGATGTTCTTTTGCTCGGGTATCGTGAGAATGTGCATCCGCATTGGTTGTATAATTTGATTTATTGCGATACGCATAGCATCCCGCTTCTAAAATATGAATGCAGGATAATGGCAGAACTCCGAGGTTGCGAAAAATGGTCCTACATGAGTCGCGAAAGTGAGCACCAACAATTGCGCGTACAATAGCTTTTTGAGCTAAAAAGACGCGCTTCGCACACGGTGATTCCCCCCAGAGCAGAATACCGTATTGTAGTCTTGATTGGGTTTCGGCGTAATACAATGACAAAAGTGTTGGTCCGGATACCTGTAGACGAAGACAACGGAACAAATATGTTTTAGTGGAGATTTTCTTCACTAATTCATCGCAGTGAGAATTCCATGATAAAGTATCTTCTATTGTAATTCCCAGAAACTTGAACTGATTGCACGCACTCAGCTGGTGTCCTGCAAGTGAAAACGAAATATCTTCTATTGATTTTTGTCTGGTGTGAAGTATCATAAACTTTGTTTTTTCTAAACTAAGAGATAGCTTATTCTCGTTGAACCAGTCCAGGAGAGTAGCCAAAAGGTTATTAATGTTAAGATTGGTGTCGTCAACAAGGATAGAAATATCATCCGCGTAGAGTGTCATATATATGTCAGATAATAGATAGACAATATCGTTAATGTATAAACTGAAGAGGACCGGTCCCAACACCGAGCCCTGTACCACGCCGCTAACTACAGGAAGATATTCAGAATTGAAAGCTTTGACCACGCCACTAGAATCAGTATGCTTAATCTGCACAAACTGTGTTCTTCCTTGAAGGTAGGATGAAAACCAGTTCGCCAACCTCCCCCTTACACCGTATGATTCTAATTTAGATACTAAAATATTGTGTAGTAGTACGCACACTCATGTTATTATTTTATATAATGGCGTTTTCAATTTTCAATGTTATGAAATCATCAGTTATTTTCAAAAATTTACTTTGTATCAATTTTTGTCGAACACCCAAAAAGCATGGTCTATATTGGAATTAAGTAATCAAAAATCATATTATTATTACTGTCGCTATTTGCCTTGGTACTCTTCCATTAGCCACTCCAAAATTCATAATCTCATCTGTGTCAAGACATACAATCATCAAAAACTTAAACATTTAAATATGGAAGTCTTTGGATTGGTATGTTTGTGGATATGTTTAAACAAACAAACAGAAAATAACGGTTTCCGAAGAAGTATTATAAGCGGCTCCTAGACGCTCAATATTATTGTATTTTACTTTTGCCCAATCTTTTTATGGGACGTCCCTAGACGGTACAATATTATTGTCCAATAATTTAGTTGGTGTTTTAATCTCGTGTGGTGTACGTGTTATGTAAAGCGGAACTGTGTTGTACTGTTATTGCACTGGCTGAAGCTGTCAAGAAGGAAAAAACAAAAAAAAACGCAATTGAGCGAAAGGTTGGTTCGAAAAGCGAAATGACTCCAATGAAAACTTATTAAACGAACTGATGCTGAGTGAGCTAACTGATTTTCAAAACTTCTTGCAAAGGTGACTACAAATTCAATGAAGAAATACTATAATACTAGAAACTATTCCTCCAAGCCAACGTTAATCAATTACACTACGTTACCTTGCAATAGGAAATACCTTTAAAGACATGAAATTTACAAGTGTTATATCCTCAAAGTCAATAGGCGAGATTGTCATGGACGCATGCATAGGTTTGATATACCGTTTCAAAGATTCTATGCAGGTAAGAAAAGATAAATATGTTGTTGTTCTTCATAATTAGCAAAAAAGGTGCTGACAGTTCTTTGTTCTGATAATGTCTCGTAATGGTACGCAGAAGGCGGTTGGTATGCAGGACTTGGCTGTATGCTAGTAAAACTGTATGTTGTGGACGTGCATGTGGAATTAATTTGTACCGAACTTCGGTACCCAATTGTCCTTCAAATAAAATGTCATTGATTGCCTTTTTTGCAAACAATTGCTGTTGTAGTCCCATTTTTTGAAGTTCTACAGACCAAGCTAAAGTTACTTTTTCGTGGTCACTGGGTGGTTGTTGAAGACGTTGGCATACAATCTTAACCACCTCTTGTGACTGATCTCGTTTCTTTGACTTCTTTCTATGAGATTCACCTTGACACTGAAAAAATAAATATAGTCTTCGTTCTGAAGCAGTTTTCATGTTGTATTGCAGGTGCCAAAATCAGGAGTTGAATGGAAAAATATCGCGAGGGGATTCAATAATGTGTGGAATTTTCCAAACTGTTTGGAAGCAGTGGTTGGCAAACATATCGCAATAAGAGAACCAGCGAACTCAAGGTCATTTTATTACAATTACAACAAGTTTTTCAGTATTGTGGTGATGGTGGTAGCGAAATCAAATTACGAATTTTTTATGATGGATGCAGGGATAAATGGGCGAATACCAGATCTTCGGTTACACAGCTTTTGGAAGGGCATTTGCAAACGAAAAACTTCACATCCCAGAACCTGCCACATTGCCAAACAGCGACAAGAAATTGACATTCGTTTTGCAGGGTGATGGTGCTTTCCCCCTGGTAGACAATTTTGTAAAACCATATAGACAAGAAGGATTAAAGATGGAGCAGAAAATTTTCAATTATCGATTAAGTCGTGTACGTCGTGTGGTAAAAAATGTTTTTGGTATTTTGGTTAGCAAGCTCGGTGTATTCCAGAAACCTATTGCGCTATCTCAAGAAAAAGTTAAATTATTGTCTTGACAAGTTGTTATTTGCATAATTACTTACGAAGAAAACATGCACGAATGTACATTAATCAGGTCTCAGCGGATAATAAAGACAAATGACAAAATATTGCACAATTACTTAATCTTGTCCCAATACCACGCAACCTTTTCCATATTGCGCAATAAATATTAAACATTCTTTGATTCGCACAATATACTGCACAACCATCCAATTATGTCTACATACGATGAATATTATTGTACAACTCTAAATATTGAACGTCTAGGAGCCACAATTTAGAAACATTTGGAATATAAAAAAAAAACGCAAAATTGGTTGCCTTACACACACATACACATGCTACATGCAAGGGGCATTAACTGTAAGTAAATTTATCAAAATTAGCATATTAACTCCTGAAAATAAAACGGATATATATTCTCTTCAAGTTCATACTTTTCTTGTTTTAATTTGCACATGTGTTGTGAAATTACCTAAGTTGTGTAACAATATACAACATTATTTGCAAATGATTTCAATGTCTATGTAGCAATTTAGAATAACATTTGCAAATAATTACAAAGTGTGTGTAACAATTTACAGCGGAGCTTATTTATTGCAACGTGTATTGAATCACTCACAATAATGTTTAAAAATTCGCAACTATACACTGTACACAAGTGCCCAGTCTTGGCAATTTTTTCATATGTATTTTTAATACATCATGGTAAGCCTGAGGAATCATTTACATGAGCTCTGTACCCCGGTTTCTGTCGCTACGTTCGAGATTGCATGACTATATTTCTTTGCACTAGGTGGCGCCAAGAAATATATTTGAGTGCTGTTTGTGGAGATTAGTGACATAAACCCAAGAGGCGAATAACAACGATGTGAAAGGGATTGCGCTCGGAGCGACGCTGATGACGCCGAGTAGGCAGAAACATGTCCGCCGGCTAGCGCTTTTCTCTTCTCACATTGTTATTTTTTGCCGGAAGTGATTGCACCAATCCCAGCATTATTTTGGTGACGTTTTATATCATTGGTGGTGCTAATTCACTAGATTTTCCAAATATAGTTAGTTGCAGTGCCCGGTGGAACACTCTGCATAATATCAAAAGCTATGCATTTCATGTGAAATGCGACTTAACTAAATCGGAAAAACTTTTTTCTCACACGTACAAACTGATTATAGCTACCCATTACCTTTTACAGGGATGGCAAAATTTGAATTACACACTGTTACGTTACTAAAGAATAGTACTCCTTTAGTCGACGTCTGCCAAACTTTCGGAGAAATTCATCGAATAACGTTGTTTTCAGAGCTGTTAAAAGTAAGCAGGAATATGTATTTGTGGAATCATGTAAAAAGAACAATAACGGTCAGTGATTCGATTTTTTTTACTTGATGGAAAAACGGATTCAGGAATCAAAGAGAAGTTGAATGCAATTTATAAGGACCATGCACCTTCGACGACTACCATCAGATACTGGTTTAACGAATTTAAGCCTGGCCGAAGATCCGTCTTTGATGAGGAGCAGCCAGGTTATCTCATTGGGGTGACTACAGACGATATGATCAAGTTCATGATATCGTGTTAACAGACCGCCGAGTGAAGATTAGAGAGATTGCTAATATGGTCAACATTTCAATGGAACGTATACAAAAAAAACATCCTTCACGAACAGTTTAGAAACCTATCGACGGGACGGGTGCCGCGTTTGTTAACGATTGCTGAATAACAGGATCGCGTGATAACTTCAAAGCAATGTTTGGACATATTTAAACACAATACGAGTGAGTTTCTGCGTTATGTGACTGTAGATGAGACACGGATACATCACTACACGCCAGAAACCAAAGATCAGTTGGCAAAATGGGTTTTTCCCTGCGAACGTGCACCAATGAAGGCGAAGACGATTTCAGCAGCCGGAAAAGTTATAGCGACGAATTATTCATTATGCACACTTAATGAGCGATTCTGTCGAATCTACATTTAAAATGCTTCAAACAGGGTTATTTCTTCTCGCGCCAATATCACCATTGTAAGGAACTTCGATATTTCCCACCGTTTGTTATGACACACCACTAGTCACGCCCCTAAACGGTCGAATCTGTGTCTCTTTACGTTAGATCTGAGTTTCATTGCTATGTTTATTTTTCAATAAAACACTTAATATTTGATATTTCAAAATTCTACCCGGCTAAATACCTTCATAATGGACCATTCTTGCATATTGTAGCAAAAAATTTGAATTACCCTCATTACTCATTACAACTTTCGTTAATTATAATGCCTCAGTCTGTAACCAAACGCATCACATACTGGAAGTCCTGGAATTTCTTTGTTTTTTCTAGTTTTTAAACAATACTTAGTTCAATAACAGTATTCGTCTTGCTCTACAATAGGGTTATATTTAAATTGAATTTAATCAATAGCGAATCGCAGTAATTAGCGATCAATCCGTTTCTATAAGCACATCTCGCTTACGTCTTAGCTAATACATCTATTCCTGCATTGTTACTGGTGCACGCATATCTCGAATTCTGATTGGAACTTGCACGCGTCTTAAAAAGCATATATGAGGCAACCTTCCCACTAAAGTGAATCATTCATCCGATAGCCGTCGAGCTATCGGCCATTTAAGACTAGCCGTACGTGGCTAAGTAGCTGAGAAACCCCTGATACCTTGGCGTACTACACAGTTGTCGTCTAACATAACCCTTCTGAGTGATATCCAGTACGCAAGGCCCAATTCCTAACCTACTTTTGCTGAATTATTTTGAATATTCGTACGATTCCTTTCTTCCCTCTCCTTGAAAACTCTGAATGGTTTTCTTCGAGCATTTCAACATCGAGCGAGACGACGAATAAACACATTCAGTGGTGTCCTACTGAACATCGAATTATTCACCCAGGAATTCGAATACCGGGTCGTCGTCATCGTGAAGAAACGTGCGAATGCCACTTAAGACTTCAGCAGCAATAAAATAAAGTTATATCTACGTCGTTTTATTACATCCTCGGTTTACCTTTCTTATCGTACAGTCATGGAGTAAAATTTGGAGCATCATGATTTGGACTTACCTTCTTTATTCTCCCTTGCAACATAATTAATATTTTAAATTCGTTTGTACCACCTATGCTTGTTTACTTGCTTTGTTTTTGTCTATATCTTTAACTTACAGTTTCCAGTTTTATTCATTTACTCTCTCATGCTCTCCATTCACCAATTAAAATACTTAGTGAACTAAAACTGTAACACACTCAATTATTAATAAATTCTCTACCATCATGATATCGCCCCGGCCCACTCATCGGCAATTGCGACAGCAAAACTAGTCCAGTTACGGTACGAATTGTTGCCTCGTCCACCTTATTCGCCAGATTTAGCTCCTTGCGACTTCTTTCTTTTTCCCAAAAAGGTCGTTGTCGAAATAGCGGTCTATTTTGCAGAATTTAGCAAATCCTATTATTTGGATGGATTAAAAAAGTTGCGCTGGACTAAGTGTATAGAGCTACAAGGGGATTACGTCGAGAAATAAATTTACTAACAAAACATAACAAAAAATACTAACAATTGCGTTATCTTCCTTAACACAGATATTTATCATACTAACCTCGTACGTAACACATGCTACGTAAGGAGACATGTTTTCACCTACTTACGCTTTATTATCTCATATATGCCTAAGCTTCCAAATTTTAATAACACCACTGTTCCTATATAGGAACTTGTAAATTAATGTATCCTCCTTAAACTGATACTTTTAAAATTCTAGTGAGGGTTTTATAGTCATACCTGCATTGTAACTAAAGAATTTAATAATGGCTCGGTAGACACAACACAAAGCTTTAATATCTGTAGGAAGTGTTTAATAAACGGACATACACGCTTAAAAGATACAATTAAACGGATCGTCTACATTTCTTTTACCTTAATTATCGACTTTACGTTAAGTTTTCTCCATTACGAAGAAGTCCTATCTGCATGTGGGCCGACATCTCTATACATTACACACATTTCATTATTGCGTAATTCAATCCGTGGTGTATGGTAGAAAGACTATAAAGTATCGATTGTATTCTTTTTCCTTCAGCTACGTATCAAGATTTACCGACAGCAGCGTATGCCCTTTTAGAAATAATGTAACGAACAGATATACACGCAATCGTGTAGGATTTTTATAAATGAAATGCATTTCGAGTAAAAGAGCTTGTCTTCCGTCATTAATTTAAAATTTAATTTATATACAGATTTGATTACATTGTCGCTCAGTCATGTATTTTTTATCTAAAAGTATACACATACTTGCGATATATTGGAAACAAATAAATGGTAACTGTATGAGCTCTGGCATCATAAAAAATCGTTTGATATGGCTTTACACATATATTTCGCACCCTTACATCACAGTTCCAAACTTGCATATGCGTACTTTGTATAATCCAGGCATTCGTAATAATCTAATGTTAGTAGGTGTATCGGTTAATTAATCCCGGTTTCATTTAAGCTTTCTCTTTAGATCTTAATATTACCACAATAAATTCTGTATATTAATCCTTTTTAGAAAATCTCGTAGGTTTAATGACATGTATAAAGTTTCATACATATCCATATAACATTAAAATTATGTATGATTATGTTCCTTATTTTACCATCATAACCCTAGTGAACGTATTTTAATGATGAATACTAGATTTGGGCGGCTATCTAAAGATTTTATATTATATAATACTCTAAGTATTTCCAAACTGTTCATTTACTTTGTTTTCTATTGCACCTTGGACCTACAGCAGACACGAAATGTACCGAGGGTACTCGGCACAACACAAATTGTTTAATTACGAGAGTGTATCAAATATAAATGGGACACGTTTTTTCAGACATTCTAACTTTATTTAACTAAGTTTACAAATATATATTATTTTTTTACATACTCTCCCGCCCTAGAAATACATTCTTCCCATCGGATTGAGAGGTTTTTTATTCCATCATCGTAAAAGCTCTTCGGACGTTCGTGTAGCCATTGCAGCGCAAACGCTTCCACCGTTTCGTTGTCGTCGAAACCCTGGCCTCCAAGCACTACTCTGAGGAGTCCAAAAAGAAGGAAGTCACAAGGTGACAAGTCTGGACTATAGGGTGGATGTTTCAGCGTTTCCCATCCTAATGCATCCACTTTTTGCAGCGTGGTGTTAGAATGAATGCGTTATCCTTAACCTTATTCATAAATCGTATGTATTAACTATTTTTTATGTAACTTATTTTGCAAGTAGCTACTTGAGTTTAAAATTTAGAATCAACGGTTAAGAGCAGCAATGTCAGTATGTTTTGTTTATTATTATCATGGTAACCAAAACAATACTAAACCAGAAACCATTTGGATGTGTTTAACTGTAAATATCTCTTTTACTTTCAACATTAAACATACGCATCATTATAGAAGAATGGTAGAGATATAAATTTCCTATGCGGTGGAGACAGAAAAAATATATGGCACTGTTTAAGAAACTGATTGAAGCACTTCACCAAAACCCTTACCACAACACTTCACTACTACTGAACGCACGTTTCGATCGCTAGGCTAACATCTTCAGCAGTAAAACTGAGATTTACTGGGTATTTTCGTTAATAAATTCAGAATACTACTTTTTAGGTGTCGTTATCAGTGTTATTTTAAATCCAGTGCTCTGTATACCATTCAATTTTTGGCTTGTTGCTACCATCTTTAAAACCAGATGTAGGAAAAATATTTTTCGCTTGCCCTTACTTACAAGATACTCGTACTGAAAATTACCATATTCGAGAAATTGCGTTTTTGTTTAATTAACGCCTTTTTAATACATTGTCCAATAGTAATCATTTCAAGTATTTGACACGAAAATACATTCTGTTGACATAGGTATAATTTCTGAAATAGCATAAATTGTCATTATTAACGCTGGCCACGAGCGGTACCGCGCATCGGCGTAGAATCAGTTCGGACCGAGAGGAACGGTAGTATTACTTCGTCCGCGGAGCAGTACGGACATTTTCGCTGCCGGTCATTTGCGCAATTGTTTATCTGTCCTAGAAAAATTATGATTCCGTCAGCAAAACGACCGCGGTCGGACAAACTTCGAAAATTTATTGCAGAAATTCCAGACTTAATATATGAAGGTGCTAAAATTAAATGTGTAATCTGTAAAATCCCGTTAATGTGTTGGTCCAGACAACATTGTCTACGACACGTAAATAGTGAAAAGCATGTCTCAAAAGAAATTGCGCACGAGACAATGAAAAATTTATATTTAATTTATGCGTTACATTTATCGCATGTAATATACCGTTTAATTTACTAGACAAAGAACCATTTATCTGCTTTTGGAATAAATATTCGGAGTGCAAATTACCAAGTCGAACATCGTTACGAAGAATTATGCCATCTGCGCGCGAACATATTGAACAAAAAATAAAATCGGAGTTGACAGATCAAAAATTGTGGTTATGTGTCGACGAAACAACAGATCGGAAGAAACATTCTGTTCTTAATGTAATGGCACGCAAATTGGAACCTCATCAATCGGCACCTTCAATTCTATTAGTCTCCAAACGAATACAACAGTGTACTGCCGAAGTAATTTCAAAGTTAGTGTTAAATACATTGGATAAGTTTGAACTTTCAACAAACCAACTCTTGATATTAGTGAGTGATGGTGCTGCAAACATGCTTTCTGTAGGCCGGTCTCTTAAAAAGCATTCTGCTAATTTGTTACACATTACGTGTAAAATTCATGCTCTCAATCTTGCGGCAGATGGTATCAGAAAATGTTATCCTGAGGTAGACGCTTTAATAGCGCATACCAAAGCAATATTTGTCAAATCACCGAAACGTATTCGCGAATTTCACAGACTGTGCCCCCGTATACCAGAGCCACCATAACCTATTCTAACTCGTTGGGGAACATGGTTGCAGGCCGCGTTTTATTATCATAAATATTTTGACAATATTAAGAACGTGGTTTTACAATTCGATACAAAGGAAGCTGCCGCTATCCAGAAAAGCCAGTCGAAATTTCAAGATAGTCAGGTTAAAATGGATTTAAAAATCATTCACGACAATTACTTCGGGCTAGCAGATGCAATAGAAAAATTACAAAGTCCTGCGGTGCCGTTAGAAGAATCTCTACAAATAGTGCAACATGTTCACGCACAGCTACGCGCGATTGAAGACGCAAACAATGTTTCTGTTCTAGAAAAATTTGAAAGTGTTTTTGAGAAAAATTCTGATTTTGGCACATTAAGACACATTTGTGAAGGTGCGTCAACAGAATCGTTAAGTTATTTGAAAGATTATTTTACTTACGCAAATATTACGTCACTAGATGTAGAACGTTCGTTCTCTGCATATGAACGCATTTTTTCCTCATGCCGTACTAGTTTTGGCGAAACAACAGTTGAAACATATCTAATGTTGCAGATATTTAACAGACATTATTCACTTGGTAATTTCACGGAGGACTCTTAAAATGGTAAGTGTTTGAGCACGTGTTATTTAATTTTTATTTAAAAGATGAGCGAAATTATTTGCGGCAGCAAACATCTCTATTAGCAGAATAACTCTAGTGGAACGCGAGGCCTGGTCGACTCTACGCTACTGCGCGGTACCGCTCGCGGCCAGCTTTAGTCATTATTATTATTTCTTAGTATCAAATATTACTTACAAAGTTTTCAAATCAGTTAAATTGGGATGCAGATAAGACTACTATTTATTTATATGACCTTTTTATTAATTATATCGCATTATATACACTACCGCCCATAAATGTTTGGGCACCCTTGGATTTTAGATTTCTGTATACAAAGAACGTATTTAGGAAATACACTCCAGCATTATTGAATACTATGCTAATAATTCGTAAGATTCACTTAAATTCATTAAGTAATATTGGTCTATTTACTTCTTTTATCTGTATGGGAGGTAATACAGTCATAAACGCGCAGGTAGTAGCGACAATAAAAGGTGTATTTCTTGAAATTCCAGGGAAAATGTAACAGCTGGTAATTTCACTATCAATCATGAAGCTACAATAAAGCCATATGAAGTAATACTTTTATATGACGGTCAGTTATTCTTCCATGTTAGTAGCGACAACATCTCTTAACGAATAGTGTTGCCGAAAAGGAAAGAAATTAGTGTTGAAACGCATGCTCTAATAACAGCACAACATAACTTAGGCATATGTAATCGTCAAATTACTAGAAAATTACTTTTAAATCCATCTACTGTTTAAAAAATACAGTGAAAGTGGAAATTTTCTAAATAAATCACAAAATAGTAGACCAGCAAGCGAAATAGAAGTAAAACAGCTTCAGAAATCAGTATTGTACTCCCGAAGCCAATTAGCGTGTCCACGGTTAAACACCGTCTGCGGCTTTCACCGACAAATTGCCAAGCGAAAGCCCTTGCTTCGCCAAATTAATAAGAAAAAGAGATTACAATGGGCACGTGAACATCAAAATTGGACGGTAGAAGATTGGAGCAAGGTATTGTGAACCGACGAATCCAAATTCGTGATTTTCGGTTTGCAAAAACGAGTGTTTGTAAAAAGATTTGTAGGTGAACCTGCACTAGGGCAATGCACAGTCTCTATCGTCAAACACGACGGTGGTTCGGTAATGATTTGGGGTTGTCTTGCTGGTACATCCACAGGTGATCTCGTAAAAATTCAAGGCGTAATGAGAAAAGAGCAATACAAACGCATCTTAGAGGAAAATGCAATACCCTCTGGTGTAAGAATTTTAGGTCAGAATTTTGTACTCCAGCAAGACAATCTCCCAAAATACACTTCAACATTATGCAAGCAATATTTAGAACAGTTGGAAGAGGAAGGGAAACTAACAATCATGAAATGGCCACCCCAAAGCCCGGACTTGAATCCCATCGAGTTATTATGGGAAGAACTCGATCGGGAAGTAAGAAAAACTGCTCCAACCTTCAGCAGATGACATGTGGAACAAACTACAGGCAACATTGGTTCTAATAACTCCGGAAACATTGTTAAAATTAATTGTAAGCATGCCTCGATTATGCCACGCAATCATTAAAAGTAAAGGTCACATAAAATAAATAATTTTAATTGTTTGTGTTGTATATTTGTGTATACTTAAATACCAAATACATATTTTAATATTTCCATTCAAATATTTAATGATTTATCTTGAAATTTGAGGCGCCCAAATACTTATGAGTAACCTGGGCAAATATGCGGTAACAGCCAGAGGCGTGGCGAGTGCATAAAAGTTTACACATAAAATAGAAGGTAAGAAATAAATTATAAAACGTGCTGAAACACTTACCGTTTTAAAAGTCTTTCGTGAAATCACAAACTGGGTAACATCTGTTAAATATTATATTAGATATGTTTCCACAGCTGTTTCAGTCAAGTGAGTAGGACGTGCGGAATAAATGTTTTTTAATGCCGAAAACGACCGTTCGACATCTTGCGACGTTATATTTGCATATTTAAAATAATCTTTGAAACAACTTATTGCATCTTCACACGCACCTTCACAAATTTGTCTTAATATAAGAAAATCGGAGTCTTTCTCTAAAACACTTTAAAATATTCGTATTACACACCAATTTGTTTCGCCTTCTACAGCGCATAACTGTGCGTGAACATCATTCACAATTTGAACAGAATCCACTAGCGACATCGAAACATTTTGTAATTTTTCGATTCCTTCCGCTAGTCCGAAGTAATTGTTGTGAATAGTTTGTGAATCTCTTTTAACCTGACTATCTTGAAATATTTCCTGGCTTTTATTTTGATTGCTGCAGCTTTTGCCGGATTGAATTTTAAAACTGCCGTCTTTACTTGATCAAAATATTTGTTGTAATAAAACGCAGCCTGCAACTATGTTCCCCAACGTATAACAATCGGCTGTGGTAGTTCAGGTAAATCAGGACACAGTTTGTGAAATAGTCGGGTACGTTTCGGGGTCTTTAGAAACACTGCCTTTGTACTAGCAATCAACGCATTTACTAGTGGAAAACATGTAGGAATCGTTTGTGCCGCAAGATTTAGAGTATGGATTTCACACGTTACATGTAAGAAGTTACCACTGTGATCTTTAAGAGATCGGCCCAAAGAACGCATGTTTGCGGCACCATCACTCATAAACATCAAAAGTTGCTTCGCTGAAACTTCAAATTTGTTCAATGAGTTCAACACCACCTTTAAAATCTCATCGGCAGTACAATTTATAACTCTTTTGAAAGCAAGTAAGAAGGAGGGTGACGGTCGATGTGATTCCATTGTATGTACCATTACATTAACCACAGAATGTTTTTGACGATCTGTTGTTTCGTCCACACACAACCACAGTTTTTTATCTTTCAATTCCGTTTTCATTCTTTTTTCTATATGTTCACGAGCAAATGGCACTACATTTCGTATCGATGTCCGACTAGGTAATTTACAGTCCGCATATTTATTCCAGAAGGAGACAAATGCTTCTTTGTCTAGTAAACGAAACGATAGATTAATTTTTCTTGGTCTCGTATCCCACTTTTTGTAGAAGAATGCTGTTTGCTTTCGATGTGATGTTGACAAAGGCTTCTGGACCAACACATTAAAGGGATTTTACAAATTAGACATTGAATTTTAGCGCCATCAAAAATTAAGTCCGGCATGTCCACTATAAAGTTTTTAACTGTGTCTGCCATTGGTCGTTTTCGTGACGTACCCAACTGCGAGATTTTTAAAGCAAACATAAGCGTACAATTACGAAATAAGTTACGACAGCCTAATTATACACAGAACTACTCGCATACAGCATCGATTTAGTACTGACGCTGTGAATGCGTGAAATAAATAATCGCCAACTCCGCACCACATATCTACTACACTGACTGTGACCGCTGTTTGCCCAGAGCACTAATGCGCAATAGTGTAGTTTAAAAAAATTTTAAATTATGGTCCTTATATGATTTTTGTATATTTAGCTTTTTATCGATAATAAGCAGGTTATCGAAGGATTTCGCACTACATTGCTTTGCTTTCTGTATCCCATTTTAACAGCTAAACAAATAAAAAAATTAGTGACTTAATTGTTGTGTTAATTAATTAATTACAGGCTTTTATCTCAAGCGGTACCTGCATTTTTTAACAACAAAAGATTTCGGTCAATAGACAATAGAAGCAAGTTATACCGTTATGTACCGCGTACACATCCAAGAAATTTCAATTTAAAATTTTGAAACGATTCTGGGAGTTGCTAATTACGAAGCCATTAAATGAATATTTTTATTTCCTATTTTTAAACGCCGGAATATTTCATGGCATCTTATTCTTGCTTAACCAAACAGGCACGCATTTGTTTCAAGAGACCGGTAATTCCTCACGAACTAGAAATTGTTCCCATAAATATTTAGGTAAGAACAATGGTGTCAAAAGATGTCGAATAGGAGGTTGTATCTATATACAGACACACAAAAATGCTGTGATATATTTATCATAACGGTTTCATCAAGAAACCAGCCATAGAAAAATTTGTATACAATGTGTCTGTTATATGTCCGATCAATGTAAACTTAAATTTTCTTGACGAAACTATTAGATCCAATTTATTTTGAAATTCGGAGGCTCCTACAAGAATAATTTAT
The DNA here is from genome assembly GCA_029619315.2 of Dynastes maya. Classification (NCBI taxonomy): domain Eukaryota; kingdom Metazoa; phylum Arthropoda; class Insecta; order Coleoptera; family Scarabaeidae; genus Dynastes; species Dynastes maya. The sequence continues at coordinate 50,664,291 of JAROYE020000003.1, read as the reverse complement.
GATGTCAAATTTTACATACCTACAAATTATATTCTGCTTGTCATTGAAAATACATACATCGCTTCTTAAAAGTAACAGGGTTTCAATGAAGACTGGTATACATGTGAGGATTCAAATGACTCATAAAATTGATTAAAATCTCAAGCAAAAGTATTGCTTATTTTCTCGATTTTAATTAACAGTATGCATGAGTACCGTACCCTAACGAATACGTTCTTGTACACCTACACGCATACTTCTTAGATTATCCATTTTTTCAGCTGCGCTACTGCATCTTAATTTACTTGAATCTCATATCATAGGCAGCTAATTTTTGTTAATAGTGCGATAAATTATAGATTCTCCGACCCATGATATCCCAAACATATTCGAATTGCAATACGTCGCTAGGTCGTAGAAACCATAGAAGTAATTGAAGTTGATTCGTTTAGAATCCTTAAGGTTTTGACAAGCAACGATCAGCGTTGCCTTATTGGAAAAGCGCATTCGCATAAGAGATACGGAAGTGTCTGATCCTATCACACGTAGTTGTCATTGTACCCTGCATAAAAGATAATGGTGACCGACTTCCTATGAAGGTAGCACCTCACGCCATCATCCCCAGAATAAAATACCATAAATCTTTTCGTCCACTTGGATGCTACCTGATTCTTTGGCGACAGTAGAATTCCACTCCTGGTACTAGTTACATCGATTTAGGCACCTGTGTAAACTTTGACGATGATATTCAATTGTCAGAGGTAACACTAAATGCGATCGGTAAGACACCAGATCAAAATATCTAATACAGTTGGTTTATAAATTAGTCGATCTACAGCAGTAAACCGTCAGCTACTCTCATTCATGTTGGTAAGTCTGTCTCGACGGCGACCTTGACGGCCTTCTTATATCCATGCAAGACCACAAAGAAATACTGTAGTTAAGTTCCGATTGACGCTTCTTGCTGTTTTTCTAGAGAATATTCCAGCTTCTCTGATTTCAGCAACTCCTCCCATTTCGATTTCTAATTGACAAAAATTAGCATGTTCAGATTGTGACGAACCGTAACCTGTTCGCACTAATTCAAAGACTTTTAGACTAAAAGAAAAGAGTATAAAGTTATAACAATCATCTTTTCTCACAAATCTTTAAATTAACTTGCAATTTTATTCAATTTTTGTTATAAGTTTAACTTTCAAATTGTAAATCCATTTAGGAAAACTGTGTGTTATTTTTGAATGCCAGTATATACTTTTCTTAATGAAAACGTCATCAACAAAAAGTGCAAACGTCATGGTCAAAAATCATATATAAACCCTCCAGATTTGCATTTTGGAGAGACTCGCATGGCAAGTCGGCGATAACGCTGACTACAATAAGCTAAGTAGGTCCGGGGAAGTATCCTCTGGCCAGTCGGACCCTCGCCGGCAACTGGAGAATATTTTCTACGTCCGGGAAGTATCCCTTAGGCAGTCGGATCCACGCCGGCAACTAAGGAATATCTTCTAAGTCCAGGAAATATCACTTGGGGCAGTCGGATCTCTCGCCGGCAACCAGGGAATATTTCAATCATACCCGTAGCGACAGCCATCAGCTGTTTAGTAGATTCCGCCGCAAAGACCGCCGCTTAGATTATTCAAGCCCGTAATCCGCGCAATCACTTGACTTACTTTTACTTGAAAATCTAAGACCTAAATTCGTTTTGTTGACGCCCGTAAAGAACGTTTGACCGTTGCATATGATAAGTAGTTTAAAGTAACCCATACCGTTACACTACCCGATATATTTTCTTGAAAAATTATCTTTTACGTTAGTTATTGTAAATAGATACGGCCGAAGCAGAACTTTATGTTATTTTGATTTATCTTGTATATTACGTGTGATCTTTTCTGAAGTTATTTTGTCAAGAACGTTTGACCATATGTGTAAATAAAACTTTATAGATATTACTCGCCTCTTTTCATTCCGACACTGAAATTGTGGACACCAAAAGCAACCCGGTTGACGATTAATCGACATCGTGCTTGATACCGTAACAGAAATACAGAAATAGTGACCCACCCGCAGCATATGGCAATTTACAGAACATTTAAGTATCGTTGTATTTCCAATATTGTCATCAGCATAAGATAAGTTAGATAGAGAGGATTTTAAAAAGAATAGTTCATTCACAACTTGGTAAATTTTGAAGTTACCGAAGTAGTCCAGAGGCAGAAAGGGACGTCGCATTTACCTGGTGACCGCGAGCACGAAACGTTGCAAGATTTAGGTACACTCAAAACATTGATAATATCAGGTATGATAAATATCCCATTAATATATTTTATTATACCTTTCATTATCTAAGAACGGCCAGACTTTTTCACAAAGGGTATAACAATATACGAGGGTAGTCTGAGACTAATAGAGAAACAAGTGTTTCTTTTGTCGAACTCAGTTTTATTTCTCAACATAGTCTCCTTGTAAATCTATGCAAACCTAACTCGTATATAAAAAGATCTATCGAAAATATAAAAAAGAGTACAAGGAAAAAACAAACAAAGAGATTACACAACATTACCCGCACATGAAGTGAAAGGAAATAACTAAGCCAACTGCAATAAGTGCTTTCATAAAGAACATTTAAATAAGCGAGGAGATAGAGGCTTCAGATTAGGAGGAATAGAGTTATATATTTTAGTAGTCATATAAGAAAGAGAACTCTTAAAAAGTATTACCCTGTGAATAGGCGGCGATAGCAAACCTCTAAACCTCAAATTAAGATGAACATTAGTACGAAAAACAATTCTATTATAAAGGTAAGTTGGAGTTTTGGATGAAATTATTTTATAAAATTATCCAGCACTATGCAAAAATCTAGCCCGCTCCATATTAAGCCAGTTAGCGTCCTTCAGCCTATGGCTGATTCGACGACAAGAGTTTTGTAATCTTTGAATTCGATTCTTTGTAACAACATTAATACACGGACCGTAAACGACACCACAAAAATTAAGCTGCGACAAAACAAGAGAATCACATAAATGTGTTTTAATTTTGGAATTAAGAACCTGTCTGTGGGAATAAATCATTTTTAAGGCAGTGTAGGCACGCTGCTGGCTCCTAGAAACATGGTTTTTAAAACGAAAAGAGTTGTTCATATATAATCCCAAATTCCTGATAGTCTCAACAACCGGAATATGGATATTATTTATCTGAATGGGTAAATTATGTAGCCTAATATCAGTTCTCCTTCCAGAAAAGACAAGGACCGCCGACTTCTGAGGATTCAAAACAAGAGAATGTTGTTTAAAGTGTTCTGCAAGCCTGTTAAGATCTTGATTAAGCAGATCGACAGTTGAAGCAAGTCCATCTGGAGTACAAGAAATGTAAACTTGTGTATCATCAGCATAACAATGGCAACCACAACGCAAAAGACAAGTAGACAATGTTGAGGTGTACACTGTATACAGAAGAAGACCCAAATAGAACCCTGAGGTACACCGGAAGTAACATTCCTGAATTCCGAGATATTTTGACCCAATTTAACAGCCTGAGATCGATCGGAAATGTAACTACGAAAAAGTTCTACAGCAGTATCTGACAAGCCAACATAATGAAGTCGTGATTAATAGTGTCAAACGCTCTACTGAAATCTAACAAAACTAAGATAGTGACCATACCTTTATCTAAGAAACTGATAATGCAGTAGCACAACTGTGTAAAGGACAGAATCCAGACTGCCAATTGGGAAGAACATTATTGTTTAAAAGAAAATGTCGTAATTGATGTTCCATAATCTTTCAGGACTTTATAAAAGGTGGGAAGAATGCTGATTGGGCGAACATCTTTAGGAGTAGCCTGTGTAGTAACTTTGGGCTAAGGAATAATAATAGCCAGGCAGTTGGAAAGATAGAATAACTCAAGCAATGATTTATAGCATGAGTTAAAAAGGGAAGGGTATATGGAACACATAATTTCAAAGCATCAATACCTATATTATCTGCACCCTCACATCTAGAACGAATATTATGTAACATTTGATGGAGTTGCAGTTGCAAGAGCAGCATTCATAACTTTGAATTATAGACAATATTCTAATTGTTTGTATTATCTATGTTTGTTAATTCTTTTCATGCTTTAACAATAAATGTGTCTTATTATAAGTATAGCTCTCGGCATTTTATTCATGAAGTTGTCTCCTGCTCTAAAACAAATTTTAAAAACCGAGCTAGCCAATTTGGATAATTAACTACAACTGCCTAGGAAACAGAAAAAAGTCATTGGGGGCCAGATCTGGTGAATAGTGTGGGTGGTCTATCAATTCGAACCCTATTTCGTGAATTTTTGCCTTGGTGACCACTGAAGTGTGCGTTGATTCGGTGGAACAACATTTTTTTTTCTTCAAATGTGGCCGTTTTTCCGCTATTTCTCCCTTCAGCTGGTCAAGTAGTGATGTGTAGTACGCCCCCGTTATTGCTTTCCCTTTTTCAAGCTAGTCGATTAACACAACACTATAACTATCCGAAAAAACGATCATCACTTTCCCTGCCGATGGAACAGTCTTTGCCTTCTTCGAAGCTGATTCACCCATCGCAGTCCACTGTTTCGACTGCGCCTTAGTTTCAGGAGTGCGCTGGTTATTAATCGATGCCAAAACTCTGACTTGTTTCGCTTAAACTGCTTCAACAGGGCTGTGGAAATGCTCATTCAAATGCGTTTTTGATCCTGAGTGAGCAAGCGCGGCACCCAAAGCGCGGTTAGCTTTTTCATGTCGAAATCATCAATCAATATATGACAAACACGTTTTTCCGAGATGTCCATAGCCTCTGCTATTTTATATGGCGGTATTTAAACACTAACAGTAAATAAATTCATTGCGATAAGGTAACATTTACGAATAACATGATCAACAGAAGGAATTAAGTTGGGTAAACGATCGGCATTGTATAGATTAGATATAATAGTATTAGAAATCGCAGCTAAATTTCCACCGCCAGTAGTGCGCCTAATAACGGCAAAATTTCTGCCCTTTCTAAAAACAATGGTGTATACTAAAGTATCGGCACAGTTCTTGCCACACAAGTTATTTGATTATTCGGAACAATTATTTCAGGAGTTCATGAATTTCCGTTGTCATCCGTAAAACCGAATGATATGAGAAAAAGGTTTTAGTTCTAACATGCCTTGTTCTATCTCTACTGTAAAGAATATTTACAAGTACCTACTTTTACCGCTATATACCCTAAAACATACGAAACTCAAGGGAAAGGTTTTTGCCTGTAGCACAAAACGTAAACATGTGTTTGTTTTACAATAAATCCATCAAAGTTTGAGTGGCTTGGGGGACCTGTTTCCCTGTTTAACAGATTTGTATTCTTTTTCATATAAGTGGTTTCGTAAGATTCTAATTCTCGCGGCTACAACCCCATAGTCCTTGCTATAACTACATAATGAAAGAACTAATATCCCAGAAACGGAAATGTCTGAACACACAACCATGACTCTGTAAACAATATAACATCCAAGTAAATAGATATAGCCGCAGGAAAAATGTTAAAGTTCGTACGTTAATTAAGACATTAAGCCTAAAATTTATTATAACATAGGTATATTTTCAAATTAAATTAACAAACTAATGGAACCTATATCTTTAAGTTATCTTTTAAATGTGACGAGATTTTTAATGAAATAAAATTCGTTACGCTTTACTCTGAAAGAGCGACAAGATAGCTGTACTCGCGCTTGTATATTAACGTTTACACCCGGAGTACAGGTATTAATTCCTTTATGGTAGCATTTAAAATTACTTTTCCTAATAGGTAAGGAACTAAAAAAGAATCGAAAACTATAATAAAACCGGATAAGAATCGAAACTATAGACCGTAAAATTGAAGAGATGCTTTAAAAATTATTACTCCTATTACATTATCTATAGTAAACATTACTTTCGTATATTGAACTTAATCCTGTTCGCTGATAATGAAGAAACTACCTACAATAAATATTTTAATTAGCTTGGGCACGTTTAACACGACTGAAAAAGTGGTATGTGATAGATGTGGCTCAAGTATATCCGTCTGAAAATTAATTGAACTCTCAATCGTTAAAATTTACTCGTAGATACTGAAAATAAGAAATTTAAATATCTTCATTTAGGTATCTTTTATAAATGAGAGTAATTTATATTAGCGTAGGTAAAGGATCACGTCTGAGATACCATATCGCATTGACAGTTAATATATAATGTCCCATTCCATGAGCCAGTATAAACAAGCGTAATCGGTTGCATACAAATAACCCCTATCATCGTTATTGAACATCTTTCGCTATATTTATTATTTTACACCTTTGCGAGATCAGAAACAGAAATAATTAACCATTGCGAAATGTACATGTAGCCGCCATAGTTTTGTCTTGAAAGCACCTCTTTAAAGCTGTGTCCTTATATCAAATCTGCTCCAACGCAGATGAAACAAATTGCCGTGACCATTCGTTGACTGTTCCAAAAAGAATGTATCCTTTTGGAATTGATAAACCGTGTTTTTTATTCATCGACAAGCAATTTAAAATAGTCAGCAGTAAAGAGTGGTATTTGTGATAAACATTTATCAACCGTTCCAGATCCATGGCATACGGTGTGTCAGATAATAGGTAAATTATAGTATCAACTATTCGCGGTTAGAGATATGTTTCGTTAAAAGGTTTTGTATGTGTAAAGTTTCTAGGGTATTCGGTAACAACGAAACTTATTTTGAGGAATACTCTTCAGGTATCACATTCGAAATAATTTAATGATAATCACTTCTTTAAAAGATGTTCTGTTTAAGCAATTAATTGTGCAGTTCTAAGAGCCATAAATGATTCGAATTGCTTAAATACCAGTAGTTTAGTATCTTTAGATAGCGGGTAAGTAACACGTTTTGTTCTAAGAAGTAAATCGTATTACATTTTTACTTTCTAATCTAGTATTTGTCTATGACATAGACAACTTGTAAAACTGGCCATAAAATTCTAATTGAAGTGTACAATGTGTTTGATATGGTGTGAGCTTTTCATTCCTCTCATGATACAACTAATTATAAGCAAAAGGTTTTACCATTTTTAAACAATTTAAATATAAAATAATAGAGAAATCTTCTGAATAGTCTTTTACTATGAGCACACAAAAAATTTAGAGTCAATTCTAGCACTTTTTCAACTCTTTTTCGGTATTCATAAGGAATTATTTATAGGATTCCCACGTGTCCAACCATTTCTGTGTTCGGAATTAGGAAATTTGTCATTAAAAAGAGTTAATAGTGCATTCAAATGATGAATGTGTAATACTTGTTAGTATTTCTTTCTTTTAGAAGTTCCTTCTTTCCAGAGTATAACCGCTTGTATGAGTTCGAATTATCCAGAAAAAGTTCTTATTTAAAACCATTTATTTGTCATTCACAACTAGACATAAGTTTTCATTTGTTTGTGTTTATTCTAATTAAATTATTGTCTTAGCTTCTTTGGTATTTATTTATTCCGGCTGCTTTCAGTTTATGAGCTATAATAGGCATTTACTAATTACTAAGGTTCGACAAACGAGTGCATCGCCAGAGGAGTATCGCGCAAAAGTAGGTACGTCAGATACAGTATTAATAAAAAATAAAATATTCTTACCTTTTATTGACGTCCTGATGTACACTGCGACAATCGGGCTTACCGTGGCAGTAATATTTTGTCGCAGTGGACAAAATACTACTCCGACGTAGTGTTGGGTGGCAATAAAATTACTTCAAACGGAATGCAAGATTCTAAGTTGGACAAATGAGTAGGATGACTTGGAGCATTGTCAATCAAGCGCTTTTGGTTCAATGTTTTTACCTTTACAGTAACGTTTTACGAATGGACAAAAATGTGTAGTAAACCAATTTTGAAAAATGTCCATAGTTATCCAAGATTTTTTATTAAATTCCGAAAATACGGGTAAACTTGATTTTAAAATTCCTTTCATGGCTCTTGGTGTTTTTAAATGATAGAAAAGCAACGGTCTTAATTTGAAATCGCCACTAGCATTACCTCCCAGAAGAACGGTTACACGATCTTTCGCAGCTTTCAATCCTGGTGCTTGCTTCTGTTCGCGTGATATAAACGTGCGCTTTGGCATTCTCATCTAATAGAGTCCTGTTTCATCAACGTTAAAAACTAACCCGAGAGGATAATTCCCTCTTTCAATTGTAGCTTTGGAAGTTGATGGAAAGATTGCAGCAGCTTCAACATCTGCACTTGCCGCTTCTCCGGTGATTCGAATGTTGTGGAGATTGCTTCTTTTTTTAAATCTATCGAGCCAACCTCTGCTAGCTGTAAAGTTTTCACTTTTATCCTCCTTTTGTCTTTGAATATGATTTAAAATAAATAATTATTGCCTGAGATAATGACATGTTACGTTCTGTTTCATCATCAATCCAAATGGAAAGACGTTTCTCCATTTCCTCTAAAATACTGCTCCTGGATCAGGTTTCCTTTGTCGTAGAAGACGTTGTGGTTGTGGTTGCTGAATGCTTAATTTTGTCTCTGTTTTTTAAAATCGTTTGTATGGTAGAAGTAGAGAAATTTAAAGCGGCTCCAATATCAACCTGACGTTCACCGTTTTCTAATCGTCTCAGCACCTGCATTTTAATGTCGAGTGAGATGCTCTTTCGCACCAATTTCTTTTTGCCAACTTTACAGCCACTCATTGTGAATAATTTAAGAAAGTTCGCAATTTAAAAATTTCTTTCGGTCACCAATGGCAATGCCCGATTTAAGGCGCCGGACGAATGCCTCAATCGGTGCCCCCACTGCTTCATCTCTGCTGCACAGCTGTACCGCGAAATGATATCACGTTCCGAGCGATCGAGATTGGCCGATCGATTGCCCGGGGCTCGCGATCGTTCACGGCCGTTTTCGCTCCCGGGCTTCTTTCTAATCGAACCGCGTTATACCGAATCACGGGACATAAACGCTTTTTGGGATTCGGAAAAAACACCGCGCTATAAAGAATAACGAGACATTTAACGCTTTTTGGGATTCGTAAAGCAACCGCGTTATACCGAATCAGCGTTCACCGGGGTAGCGTTAAGCGGGGTCTTACCGTACTTGAATTTACTTCCATCTAGTGTATCGCTTAGATTATATTTAACGCTAAGAAATGCATTTGACTTTACACTATTCTACACTAAATATTTTACCAATATACTACATGAAAGTTACACGGCGAGGTTTTTTCACTTGTTTGCAACGACAATTGTGATTTGAACGTACTTGACGTTTGAAACTTTTGAAGAAACTCACAATATTGCTCAGTGGAACGTCAAGTAGATTAGTCCAATAAACTCGGAATACCCGAAAAAACAGTACTTGAATAGTTATTATACTACATACCTAAAAAAACCCAAACAGGATTAAGTGTGAATGTAATACTCACGGGTGTATCTGATTCCTCAGCATTTTATACTGGTAGGTGTAACACACTAACAAGTCTTAGAGAAAAAATTCACCGTGTCAAATTTACCCAAGACAATGTGGACTTATATGAATCACACAAGTTTCTGATCTTTTCCTTTACTTAGCTTAATACTACAATTAAATTCATATCATACCTCCCTTAGACTCAAATAAAATATTCTCGATAAAATTTGGTCAGAATTCTATATTAAAAGTAATTGCGCGTGCAGGAAAATCGTCAACAGGTATTTCAAGGAAGAGTCCGAATATTCTACCTACAGCTAGAGAAATGTATAATAAATTGTACCACAATTGTAGTGTATCCTACCAGAATCGACGGTTACTATAGTGGGAGGAAGGAATGACCGATTTCGGGACTAATGTCCCATCTTCAGGCTCGAGTTAAAAGTAGTTGTAGGAAAATGTCAAATTAATAAATGAAAATAAAAACTACACATTCTATATATCAACAATTGTTGGATTAGTGTGATAGGTAATTGGAGTAAATGAAATTTATAATCTTGTAAATTGGAACGTACACAACATATAAAAAACATTGAGTTATTAAATTGAGTTATTCTGAGAAACTGAACTTTCTTTTCTTCCAACTCCATTATGTATTCCTCACACAGAGCCGCATCAGATCAATCACTTACAGAAATGTATTCTTTATGATTTGTTGTTTCGTTTGAAGAGTATGTGGTAAGATATCTAACCTTTTTTAACATCCTGTGCTATTAACAGCTTATTCGACACGGTTTTTAAAATAATAGTTTTCCTTTTAGTTGTCACCGACAAATTTCCTTCCAGCGAAACCAGAGAGCCATACACGATAGCATAGCAATGTACCTAAGCACTTAAAAGAATTACAGTTAAATATTTGACACTTTACGATGTGTAACTACATATTTTGACATGAATGCGCCTGTGCATGCAGATATCTTCATTACGTTAAATATTTAACAAATCTGCAATATTACTCCGGATTTGTAGTTTATACGGTGCATATGTGTCTGTAGTGGCGTATCGCTGGATTTATTGTATTTAAAAATAAATATAAGACCAAAATGGAAAACGAATTGCATCGTTTACACACCTATACGTAAAATTATATGGGAAAAAGATGATAGCTTTTGTGCTTTTCGATTTTAGTGTTTTTACCAATTGTAAGTTTATTAAATTTGAAACATTAGTAGGGACGAGACTAATGTTAGTTTTCTTTAATAAAATAAAGAAAAATAACCTACTAATTTAACGTTTATTGCGCCTTCTCTGTTTAAAAGACCGATATCATGAATATTGCGCTTTAAAACATTTTTTAACCACTAAATTTCCAAATTAAACTACTTCAGAATACAATTGACTTTTCAACACGTGTAAAAACACCCAACCTTAAAGTCTTCGATTGTTTTAGCGTTCCTTTGCTCATTTGTTATTAATAGCATTTGTTAATTTTCGACCAATAGTGTCCTTTAGGTCTATTTAAAAATGTTTATTGCTCTTAAAATAAAGTGGCATATAATTTAGTTTATATAAACGACTTCAAATGACAAATCTCTTTCCAAGCTGCAACATTATACTAGGGTTTGGCGTCTAGCGACACCGCAAAGTGTCATCGCTGCGTATCTGCAATATTGAAATGTGCACGTTCCTTAATGAATCTGACGTCATGTTAAATAGACGTATTTAATTTGGAAACATATTTTATTTCAAGTAGAATTGTTGTATACATGTTTTGCGAATACACCCATCTATACAATGTGGTCCTAAAGTGTCCACCTCCCCCCATGATGACTCAACAAAAACGGAAGCTAGCGTTTTCAGAAAAAATAGGTCGATTTCTATTTTTTTCTGAACTGCTGTTATCGGCAATACAATTGTATTTCCGGTGTCACCGGAAGTGACGTCAACTTTCTTATTTTAAATAAAACACCTCGTGTATTTTTACGTTTCTGGAAATATAATCGAAAGACGAATCCAACGATACCACATATGTTACACTTTAACTTAAGAAATATGATGATATGCAGCGATAAAGGTTTTAGAAATCACGCAAAGTTGGCTAGGAAAGAGCGCTAATTTGTTTCTTGTGACGCCGGACTGATCTAAAGAGCTAGTTGCTAAGCAAAGTAATCATAACAATTGCCAAAATGCCAAATCTCAATTCGGAAAACGTAAATTATTCTTGTTGTTTATTGTTATTATATCCTGCATTAGTTATACGTTTCTTCTTTGTTCTCGTTATTATTTTAGGTCATTTTAACTTGTTTTGTCAATAGTTGTTTCTGCTTGACTTTATAGAACTTTACCGTAATTAACTAGTTAGGGTGGGTTTGTTTAAATTCGTTAGTTTTTGATAGGCAATGTGCTTAAGTTTCAGTTTTCTATGTTGTTGATTTTACAGTGGCCTCCGCATGGACCACGTTAGATAAACATCAAGTACCTAATTTTAATCGATGAATTTATCAACAATTACCATGAACTGGAACATAATCAACACTGCCCTCGTACAGCCGGAAATATTTGAACTTTGCGCTAAGTAAGGAAAAATAGTATAAAATTTACAGGGCGAACTGCTTCAACAGACGATAATATGATTTAAATTATTATTTGTTGCTCAACCATGGCAAATAAGGTGATAATTGTTGCCAGATTTACACAGTATCAAAATTGATCCAGCAATTTTGCATGGTTGGTGCCGCAGCCATCATAAAAGTAACACAAAAAAAAAACAAAAAACTGACATGTTGTCATCAAAAACTTACATATTTAAACAAACTTACCTTAATTAATTGCTATAAAGTGCGACAAACTAAAGAAATAACAACAATTAACAAAACAAGTTAAAATGAGAAAAAATAACGAGAACAAGGAAGGAACGTATGACAAATGCAGGATATAATAACAATAAACAAGGATTTTTACTCTTTTGGAATTGAGATTTGACAGTTTGGCAATTGTTATGATTACTTTGCTTAGCAACCAGCTCTTTAGATCGGTCTGGCGTCACAAGAAACAATTTGGCATTCTTTCCTAGTCAACTTTGCCTAACAACAAAAACAGATTACCAAAACATTTATTGCTGCATATTGTCATATTTCTTAAGTTATATAACATATATGGTACCGTTGGATTCGCCTTTCGATTACCTTCCCAAAATCTCAAAATATACAGGATGTTCTATTTAAAATAAGAAAGTTGACGTCACTTCCGGTAACACCAGAAATACAATTGAACGGCGGACAACGGCAGAAATTAGTTCACAAAAATTCGACATCGACCTATTGTCTCTGAAAACGCTAGCTTCTGTTGTTCAAAAGCTAGCATGCGGGGAACCGCACGCTGACGACTCTTTGTTGTCCAAATTTTACTAACGTTTCACGTGAGAACTTGTTTCAGAAATCATCGTTTATATACCCTTATAATTTTTTTTATTTTATTTGCCGTTCCTCGTAAATGATTTTTACCGAAAATTTTGAACTTTATTTAAATTCGCATATCTTCTAAATTAAGATTTTTATTTTGTTTCATTCTCTTTTAAACCGAATGTTGATTGTTTTTTTTTTTTGTAAATTTCCATTCCAAGGACTATGGAGAAACAAAAGCTAGGTGGAACGTTGATGAACGCTGTGCCCAAGACTGCCGTAAATCGCTTTTTGCTAAGTCCACAAACATCAAAATTATCATCCACATGGAGACTGTTTATTTAATCATACCAAATTTTTTGACGTATCCCAAAATTAATTTCCTCTAAATAAATAAATACCTGTGGCGACATCTATCAGCGAGATGCGCAACTATTTGTATATATGTTGCTAAAGCCGCTAATATAGAGTTCCTGTTATCATCGAGAATAAGAATATTTTATAGAAAGAAAAGAAAGCAAATGATAAGCAATTTGTTTTCATTCTTCTTACAATTACAAAGTAAATTTATTAAGAAACTAATTAGTAAAATTGATTATTTACATTTTGCGAATGTTGAGGTTTTAAAATAGAAAAAAAAGGTAAGATATATATATATATATATATATATATATATATATATATATATATATTCGAAAATAGCACAAAAGAACATATGTAAAAGCTACTTCATTTCTATGAGTATTGTTCATGCAACATATTGTTTATGGAATTTTTACTTTATATGGTTAATACCGTAGCATTTACCACTCCTTCAATAATGACATTGGGCGTAAAATTTTTGGACGTATGCTTACGATTAAAATGAAATAACCAATAACGATGTTCGTTGCTTGGTTGATGATCATTGCGTGTAAAAGAAAAAGCTTTAAGCAAAACATTTATGAAACGTGACCATAGCAAAATACTGTTGTAACTCCTTATCTTCACTTATAATTACAAACATACGGCTCATTCGAGATACGTTAAACACTTAATTGAAAGCTATAATAAACAAGTTGTCGCAAAAAGTCTTTCTCTGGAAAAATGATAATTACAGGTTATCCAGTATCAGATCTTCATTAATAATTGATTACGAAATACAGTTTAATGCGTATACGTGTGTGCTGTATGTATTCAGCTTGTGATTCGTAATTAATTTGACTTTCACTCGTACAGCTATGTATGTAATAGTCGGTTTTAATTATCGTAAACCGAACCACTCGATAATTACTGGGTTGTATATAATTCAATAACACATCTATTGTGTGCTGATATATTTCCTTTTCGAAGCGTAATTATAACTTTATAATATTGTTAGTATATTTATCCATTGTATAACGGGCATTGTGTGCATAGAAGGGTCAAAAATGAAACAAAACTTCATTTAGCTACAGATAAGAGAACCGTCAGGGTTGATCAAGAAACCGATGAGATAGGAATTTCCATATGTTTTAAATTATGTGCTGCTTAACATTAAATGAATATTGCATATTACCACCAAAATTAGAAAGACCTGAGCGCTCTTCGATGACATCACGCTGTTTAGGGGGATGTATCGCCATGCACGATAAGAAAGAATTTCCGCAAAAACTTGCTAAAATAATTGAAGGTGGAGGCTACACTCCTGATCAAATTTTGAATGCAGATTATGCAGGAAAGTGGTCTTTTTTGGAAAAGAATGCCGAACAGAACTTACGTAGCAGAAGCGCAGAAAAGAGCTGGTGAGTTTAAGGTAGCTAAGGATCGTGTGACCTTGTTATTTTGCAGGAGATCGTATGTTGAAGCCACTGCTTGTAAATCGAGCCCTAAAACCACGTTCAATGAAAGGTGTAGATTTGAATAAATTGCCAGTTCACTAGATGGCAAAGAAAAAAGCTTGGGTTACCACAGATATCTTTACTGAATGGTTTAATAAATGTTTCGTCCCAGAAGTTAGACGCTATATGAACGTCAAGGGTTTCGAATTCAAAGTTCTTTTGATTATATGTTTCAGTACGTTTTGGATAAACTGAACGATGAAACACTAACAGTCATTGATGTGCGGAAGAAATTTTCAATTATGGATTGTATCAATCAAATTGAATTAGCGCTAGCTGAATTAAGAACATAAACTTTGAATGCATGTTGGAAAGATGTTTGGCCAGGTTGTATTAAAAACAAAGAATCGTCCTCCCTAATACGACCGAATTTTCCAACATCATAACATGGGCATGTACAATTGGCGGAGAAGGATTCGATGATCTATCGTTTGAAAATATTGATGAATTATTAGTTTATACAGCCCTAAGCGAAAATGAAATAATAGAAGTTGTCCTTGAGACTCCTGATCCTAAAGAATATAATGATAAAGACGAAGAAGATCCTGTTCTAAATGCAGATTTAATCAAAGAAGGTGTTGAACTGGCCAGTAAATTGGGTAATCATTTTGTTAAATATGATCCTAATGAGGAACGAGCTGGGAAGATTCAACATGATCTGAAGTCATCAATGTCCTCCTACAGAGAATTATACAATGGCCTAGCCAAAACACAAACACAATGACTAATTATTGAATTCGTTCTTAAGTCCACTGAAACATCGGCACCACAGGAAGCTAATACTAATTTTATTCAAGAGATTACAGGAAGAATTTCACCAATGGAGCACGAAGATAATAACCAAGACATTTCTAGTGATAGCAGCAATATTGCAGTCTTACGCAAACGTATGCGTTTATTGTCAGAAAGTGACAACGAATAAAATCTTTTTATGTGTAACTCATATTATTTTGCCAAATTTTTGTGTTCATGAATTAGTTTTTTTCCTCTTCAAATGATAATTTACTCTGTATGATATATGTGCAATCTTTATGAAATAAAATGTTTAAGATCCTAACATGAAAACTCATGGTTTATTGTATTATTTTTGTTGATTTCTTAAGACTGGAACCAATCTTCTATTTTTCCATAGATGCAATATATTTTTTTACACGAATTTTTTTACACGTATTCTTCGGGAACGTATCTATCGTGTAAAAACAGAATTAGGTGTAATTTGGATAAACCCATTCAAAACGCAAGAATCGATCTGAACGTATGAAAACAACCGACGCCATGTTAGATTAGGTTACCTCGTTTTTATTCAGAATTTTTTTTATCGCTTATACAAACAACACTAGAAAAACATTAGATATTACCAACAAAGTACGGAAATATTACTACACAGTATTTTTTAAAATAAAACCAGTATAATTTGAATAAACCAATTCAAAACGCAGAGATGGTCTCAGTGTGTAAACTCGTTTATATGGCCTATGTTAAAATACGTCACAGCCTGCTGACCTTAAAGCTTGTTAGCCTTATATTGGCAGTAGTGTCGAGGTGATACGTTTCATACAAGGACAAAAAATAATTTACTAACGCAAACATTCAGTTCATAAAAATTAGTAACCCTATATTCGTCCATAATACGTAAATACTGAGTTTGCTTATAACTTACAACTGAAATGGCTGTTCACATAAAAATCTGGAGTTAATTTTAATACTTTTTCAACTCTTTTTCGGTGTTTCCCTGACCTCGTCCGTTTCTGTTGTTAAGGTACACTAGGGCACAGCCATCATGTCCCCTGCAAGTCACTGTCTACCGCGGGTAAGCATTCGGTTACCTTCGGTTCTTCTTCAGATTGTTCCCGCTTTAAACCGTTGGGCTTAACACACAAATATCATAAGATTTAATATGAGGGGTTTTAAGTTTTTACAAAAGCAACGAAAAAAAGGAGAATTTGATACAAATCGTTTTATTGTTTGGTAAAAAAAGTAAAACTGAAATACTTAAAGAGTAAAGATGGCTCTTTTTTGTGTATATGTTTCGCTTTAATAAAATGATATTTACTTGGAATGTAATATAATAATTACATTTACATCTGCGTCATTCCACAACCCTAATACATGTTTAAAAACGATTATCGAAATACGTATTAACCCATTGACAGCTAAAAATTCCTATAACGCAATTTTCAAGAAGGGATGAGGTTATTTTTTTTTAATAATAGATAATAATAGATATTTTATTAAACAGATAATATAAAATACATACAAATACATAATAAACAACACCATACTTAAGTTCTGTTTAAAAGGACAATAGTCAGACATTTATTGAGATTACAGCTGCATGTAACTATGAACAAATATAAATCCACTCTCTATACTTTTTAAGTTAGTAACGTACAATTCCAAATGTTTCAAAGTGCAAGTAAGCGTGTTTCTCTACGTTACAGGTGTTAACCTGTGTGAATAGTTTTATTCGCACCTTTACCATTTCGAAATTTAGTTAGGATACATCAGATTACGAGCACGATTCCTTGCCTTAGGCCAAAGCGTGTGGCTGCTTTCCCATGCACTTTTCGATCTGTGGCATTTCGTACCCTTTCTCCCATCGGTCAAATGAAATCTAGTCTAATATTTTTTTTTTCTTTATAGGAACTATTACATCATTTCTATACTAGGTTCATATTCGAATTCAACCTTTATTGTTCTTCTCCAATGATTTTATGCAATCACTTATTATGTTCAATTGATTCTAAATCTATTCTAATAATACAACAATATTCATTGTTTACCTCGAGCAAACATTTTCGTATTTTACTTATTTAAGTTACATACTCTTCACCTCAATAACTTTCATATAACTTTTCAACAAATTTCACATTGAAAAAGTAAATTAATATGCAACATGTCCATCCAGTGCGTGGGTGGTTTTTAAGATAATTAGGATAAGTTGTGGTCCTCGCGAAATGCCTCCACGAAATGTTTCTTTAACGCCCGATATTCTAAACCCGTCACATGCCAGTAGTAATTCAAATTTTATTCGAGTACTCGCAGCACACTGATATTATATCAACAAGATTTTACAAGATAGCTGAAAGAAATCGTTGGCAAGTTTGATTCATGTCATTTCAACATTCTTAAATGGAACATCCTAAGTTTTTCAAGAACCTCATAGAGAAGCTCTCTAAACTTTGTCGATAAATATTTCTCTGCACCTAAAATGCGTCTTCCATAGATGTTAATAAAAATACAACGTCAACGGCCAATGTCATTAGCGTCATGTGGAATAACGTTTACCTAAGTGAGATCCGAGAACCTATGTCCGAACGATTCTTGTTTTGACTCGTTTTCGGTTACTTCAGCGGCTCATACAGCTTCGAGCTCCCCCTGCCCTGGCATTTTATTAGATATAGTTATCTCCAGCCAACGATAATCGCGCGGGAACTGCTAAATAACTCGTCTTCGCTCCATCTTCTTCACGTCGTAAATATTCGTTTTTAATATAACATTTTCCTAGAAACTTGTACTGAATAAATTCTGTAGCGTTTACAAGTAATTTCGCAAGTTAAATATCGTTCGGCAAGAAGTCGTCGTCAAGTCCGGTAGTAAATGTTCACATTCAACGGTTGCTGGTACTCAAATAGTTAGGCATTAGATCGCGAACTTCTTGATACATTGCAGACTGTAATATGATATTTTTAAAGAAAACAAATTGTAGTTGTTTGAAATTTAATGGAAAGAATATGAAATGTTGATTATTCGAAACGTACATCATAGTTGGCCATAATTTTTGACAAATGCTATTGGTAACAAAGGATTGAAGCGACGAAACGACAATCTACCTCGTCAATTCAAATCGCCGTTAAGTGAAGACGTTGCCACGTTTAATCGCCTATCTCGATAATATCGCGCGAAAAAGAAAGATGATAAACCTTCCGGGAAAATGAAGATGGTCGAAACGATGGTGAATATGGGCTACGGTTCCCTTTGCCCTAGTCCATCAGATTGCGTGGAGGTTGATAAGCACCACCCTATTTAAGTAATATGAAGGACCATCGTGCTTTAGTGACGCCAATGTATGGAAAACCGTCGCAGGATATCGAATAATAAAAGTTAGGTTAGTTTGAGTATGACAATAATGGATTACGTGAACGGCCACGCAAATATTGTTACAAATATAATTTGTCATTAATTTTCTATCACCCTGTATGTTAAAAATAGTACTACTAAACAATAAGTACAAGAAAACCACACAACACCGTTTAGCAGAATTAAATTTATTGAAAATTTAAAAAAATGTAAACATGTGACATATATTTAGAAGACGTGTAAGCATATGGGAAAAATACTTAATCAAATAATTGTCTAAGTTCGTAGTGACTGTAGTTGCAAAACAAACATGAGTAGACAAGTAAGTATATTCAAAATACGGAAAATAGTGACCAGAAAATAAGCAAAACCAAGCGATGACATAATGGCGTATTTTCCAGAAATATCGTTGCCTACGATATACATAAGGTCTGAGCGCTTTGACGTCAGCCGGCTTATTCAGATCGTTTCTTGCGTTTTGAATTGGTTTTTCCAAATTATATTGGTTTTATTTTTAAAAAATATTGTGTAGTGATATTTCCGTACTTTGTTATAAAACCTTTTCTGAAACGTTAAAAACGAGATAGCCTAACCTAACCTGGCGTCGGCTGTTTTATATGTTTTGTTTGTGAGTTATACTTTGTAAAAGAAGATATTTATATTTCAACGGTTACAGATTCAAGGACCGGGGGCTACAGATTCAAGGGTAAACTGTAAGTTTAAAAAATCTTAGGCTTAAAAAAATGCTATCCCAACTCAACTGTCCGTTGTATTTGACAAAAAACGCGAAGATTTTATTGTTCAAATAGTTTTATAAGTATTCTTACGTTATATTTTACAACATTATTTTTGAACACACAAGAGATGTTTTTAAATGTGTGTAATAAACGTTCTGTTTTAACACAAAATATTTTAAATTATATTACTGAAGTAGCCATTTGGATACTGATATGTAAATGTCATATTCACAGCAGTGAACATATTGCAACAATTACATTAACTTGTTCTACAAATACCCTATTTAAAAATGATTGATTAAAAATGTAAATATTCGCTTCAACAGGTGGCGTCATCTATCGAGATAAACATTAGATAGAACGATATTTAACGGATGAACTTATACGGCTATACAGCAGGGATTTTACACCGTAACAACGTAGGCATTTGGCTAAGTGTTCAATTTTCCAAGCAAATTCAAGTGTTGTAGTGTATAAGTGTTACCTCAATTACAAGTTTAATTCAGGTTTGATTATTCAAAAGAACCCGAGATTTTTCTTTATGTGACGCGCTACTAACGAGCGTGCGGTTAACGTCAATGTTTAAAATTAGTTTGTATTCTATTTTATTTTTTGTAAAACGGTATTATTTGCAATTTACCATCCTCTTAACTGCCGAAGGAGTGTCTAGGTGACACTCCCGAAAATACGACCATGACAATTACCTTTTAATTAGATTTTCTCTCTATTGATGACATTACATTATATTTTTTCAGGCATGTGCAAAGTATACTGCGTAACACGTCTATATACTAACTTCCTTCTCGCAACACCAATTCGCAGCTATACTTTTAAGAGGTTGGAATATGTACGAGAGGGTATCCAAAAGAAATCGAACTCATTTTTTTTTAACATTTATTTAATTTTTTAACAAAAATCTGTCAATCCCCTTCAAAGTATTTTTCATTGGATCTAATACACTCTTTTATTCCACCGTTCAAAAATTTTTTTAAATTCGTCTTCTGTGATGCCCGACAGCGCCTCCGTCGTTTTTTTCTTCGCCTCAGCAACGTCGACAAAACGCTTTCCTTTCAAGTCTCTTTTCATTCGGGGAAATAAAAAAACATCGCAGGGACAAGGTGAATAGGGGAGATGAGGCACGGGGGTCATGGCATTTTTGATCAAAAATTGTCGCACAGAGAGGGCTGTGTGAGCAGGAGCATAATCATGGTGGAAAAACCAGTCCGCCGCAAACTGTTGCGCAATCTTTTCAAAACTTCCAGGTAGAAAGCCTGGTTAACTGTTTGACCCTGTGGAACAAACTCTGAATAGGCGACTCCTCTCACATCGAAAAAATAAATTAACATTGTTTTGACGTTTGATTTCACTTGATGAGCTTTTTGGGGGCGAGGCGAGCTTGTCACTGGCTTGATTGTTGCTTCGTTTCGGAGTCGTAACCGTAGCACCATGATTCGTCACCTGTCATGACCTTGGAAAGAAAGTTTGGATCATTTCGGAACTATTCTTTCAAAGTACAGCGTGCTTCCACTCGACCTTGTTTTTGTTCAACAGTCGAGGCACGAATTTGGCAGCCACCCTTTTCATCCCCAAATCTTTCGTTAAAATTCACTGAACTGAACTCCAAGTCACTCCAGACAGCTCCACAACTTCTTCAATGGTCCGTCGTCGATTTTCCAGGATTTCGCGAGTTTTTTCAACATTTTCATCTGTTCGGCCCAGTTTTTCTAAGCAAGAAACAAAACTTTACGTCCGCGTGCTGTTCACGAGAATCAGCCATTGCAAAAACGACGAGCACACAAAACAAGTGTCACTAACAAATTCACACAAGCAGAACGGAACCTTCTTTAGCGATGACGCTTGGCTTACTGACTCGGGAATGGTAGCTCTGTACGCTCCTAGCGGTAGAACGCGGTACTAAAAAAACGCCGCCCACCACAACATCAGTTCGGTTTCTTTTGGGTACGCCCTCGTATACTGTGCAACAGGATTATACCGATTGTCAAACAAATCTGATTTAACAACTACAAACGTATTTAACAGAGAAGTGAACACTTCATAGGTATACATCACAGGGTAGGCGGTACAACCTAATGTCCCCACCACAAGAATCTTTGTTCTGTTAAATACATAGCTATTAAATCGGTTTTGATTGACAACCGGTATATACTTACTGAAAAATAGTAATTGCATAATTTATTAAAATAGTTAATTTGCTTGCGGTAGTCAACATATCATTAAAGCGTTTAAAATTTTAATTTCTAGACGTTAAACCTATAAATTAAAAACTAATCACTTAATAAAAATCATATGCCCTCCCACTTCAAATAAATAATGGTTATAATTAAAACGGGATATATGAACAATCACATCATAATGTGTTTAGCATTAGGTAATATTGAATAGCCGGGCTATTGTTGAAAGAATGCTACTGAACGAAAAAAATACGGGTCGTATCTTGAAGACGTCGAATTGGTTCAGCCCTATGGACTAATTGTGATCTATGAAAGGGTGCATACCTCTCTAACAAAAAAGTAATGCGCTGCTATGACCTTTTTGTACCTAGAGGCGGATCAAAGTAAAGACGAAGGCTTTTGACGTGATTTACAGACTACAAAGGAAAATAATTGTCAAACATAACAGGGGGAATTTTAGATCAGAATAGTACACTTTGTTACTAATTAAAGGAATAATATATTTGACATTAATTTCATTAGTTAGTAGTTACCATGTAAAAGATGTTTTTTTCCTAAAATTTTCAAATTTTGTTAGTAACAACAGGGGCGCGATTCTTGAATCTCTACTAATATTTGACATGTACGACAACTGTCGCACGTAACTGTCGAATGAGGTTGAAAAGATCTATTCTTGAATCGTCGTTGACTATATTACGATCGTTTGAAATAATTGCCCCGGAACATATAGCAGCAACAGCGGTTGAGTAAGTATAAACAATAATCTACTATACCAATACAACAGCCGCAACTTGCTTATCACAATGTTATTTTCTTTTTATTTAAAATTAAGCCTTAAACTAACATATAATAACTTAATAGAATAGTCTATGGCCTGCATCTTGCATATATCTGGTATTCAGAAAATAGAATATGTCCACAGAACTTCAAAGAACAATATAAGTATAATTGTGCACAAAATTTGGTCACCCTGTATAAGTTTATCATTTTAGATATAGCACTAAAAACATAGTATACGTACTGTTTGAGTAATGTAAAGAAATAAAAGGTATAATTAAGTGTATACAGCGTGTCCATCTAGCGCGTAGACGGAAGATAATTAATTCCTTTCCTGACCAATTTAGAGAAAAAGTTTTCAAATAAAAAATATTTGGAGACAAATGCTGCACAACATAAAATTATATTCAAGTATACAGGCTGTTCAGTTTCCGCTGCGCGCGATACAAGTTTAGTTTTTTAAACCGAACATCCTGTATATTATTGCGATTTTAGATACTTCTTGTCAATTCATACTATCGCAAATATTGTTCCCAAGTGAAAGATGTCATTTTCAAACTTAATTCTTCTAATTCTCAAGCGGTTTGCGAGAGTCAGCAACTTTTTTCCGATTCGGACGTTCAAAAAGAAATAGATGACATTTCCATAAACTATTCTGTAGTGACACAAACTATTTCGCAGTTAGAAAATACTCACTTATCTATAGAAGACTCGTTAAATAACATCAACAATTTAGCAGCCGCTCTAGAAAGCTTGACGGATACTATAGGACTAGATGTCGCGCAAAAATTTCGTGCAGTTTTAAATAAAAATCCGGATTTAGAAAAGGTACTTCATTAGATGCTGAACGATCATTTGCAAAGTATACGAGAACGTTTTCAGACCGTCGTCGAGGCCTGACCGAATCGACAATGGCAGTCGCACATTACCGCAGTGGACATCGATACGTCAATAAAAGGTAACAATCTATTATTTTTTTAGTAATACTGTGTCTACTTTTGCGCGGTACGCCCCGGACGATTCCACTAGTTTCTCGAACATTATAAATAGTATACGCTCACCGATCAACCAATAATAACCGAACGTCCACTCGATTCCTTGTATGTACACAGCTCCTTTCACGGCGCCTCTGCGGGTGCAACCGTTTGTCACGCTTTAACAATGAGATAATAAACCAATTCCTTTAACACCTGATGAAGGCTTATCTTTATTAATCGAAGCTCAGTTAACTAAAAGGCAATACAATTTAATAAGATTACAAGCTAAACAAAAAAATGCTAACATTTACCCGACCTACAACAACATCAGAAGAGCGAAAGAAAATTGTTACCCCCAGAGTGGGTTCATTCATATTTCCGATAGTCTCATAGAGGTCAAGTTACAGCCCCTGCTAGATATATGTAACTACTAAAAGAATTGTGCAGTCTCTACAAGCAGTGTTTGAGAGCATGTGAAAGGACGTACAAATCTTGACGTTAATATCAAAATGGGGTTGCGACGGTAGTACTGGTAATAGTCAGCACAAACAAAAAATTAGTGCTGAAGGGAGTGATCAAGATATGTTTATAACTTCACCTGTGCCCATACAATTGATTCATGTAAATGAGCAAGAACAAAAAGAAATGTTTTGGCAGAATGCACGACCATCGTCTGCATTATAACCGTTGAAAAAGTATGGCCCGATGACATATTCCCCAATTAATCCTCCCCAAACATTTACCGACCACAAATTTTGGTTATCTACTTGATGCACCCAATGTGGATTTTTGACGGCGTAATAATACATATTATGCCGATTTATAAGTCCATTCCTTTTAAACGTAGCTTCATCAGAAAATAATATAAATTTATAGAAGTCGGGATGTTTATTTTTGCAAGTATAGTATTACAGAAATCTATTCTTCTCAGATAGTCTCTTTCATTAAGTGAATGATGTAATTCTAGTCGATATGGATGAAATGTATGTGTCTCAATTATTCTATTTACAGTCGTCCGACTTAAGTAAAGGGATGTGCATATGTGTCGTACAGATACGTGAGGATCCTCTTCTACAGTTAGCAGAACATTAAGGCAGTAATGTTCCCAGTAGCTCCAGATCTTCGCTTCAGTTTGAGAAATGTTTTTGGTTGCGGACATCGTCGTTCAGGATGACGCAGCTTGTACATCCTGCTAGCTAATACACTATTTCTTTCATTTTCTCGTAATATATCCATTAACTCTTCTTTTGCGAAATTCATTTTGTAAGTAGTGAAACAGACTCGAAATTTTGAAAGAACAGTTTAGACCTGTCAACGTCAAGTTCTTGTTTACTGTTGCCATGGCAACCAATCATCGCTGACATTCGCTATACACATTCAAATATAAAATTCAGCTTTGACTATAAATATCTCTTTTAATTTTAATATTAAACATATGCATTATTGTACAAAAATGGTAGAGATATGAATTTCCTATAGGGTTAACACAAAAAAAATATATGGTGCTATTTAAAAAAATTGTGTTTCTGGTGTTTGAATTTAGCCAAGTTTGGCCTTCAATTCTGAGCACCCTGTATATTTCAAAGGGGTTCTGATACCACGCTTAGATAGAGCCGAGTGTGTAACTTAATACAGTGAAAAATTACGCTAAAATGTATTTTCATTTCGTGTTTATTGAAGAAAATGGATATTCCTGCATTTAAGCTATTGAGGACAAAATTGTAAATTTCTCAAAATCTGTTAAAAATAGGCACATGGAATCCATTGTACTGGCTTATTTTTAGGTGGAGAAACTAACACCCTAATAATATACAGAGTGTTCTATTTAAAACAACAAAGAAGAGGCGTGGTTCGCTAATTATAGATCACCCTGTATGTACAGAAATATTTTTAGAAGATACTCCCAGATGTCTATTAAGTTATCAGAAAATTTTAACTTCCTACTGCTTATAGTACGGAGGCAATTCTACAATTCCAGAAGGTTGGGACAGCCTGTATAACATTTTTTGATTTTATAATACCGGGTGGGCAAGTGTACCCAAAACTTTTTAATTCGGAAAAAAAATTGTAATAAATCTACTCTAGTAGACTAAGCATATACATACACATAAGTAATATCTTCAATGAGAGCTCGGTAGGTGAAATTACTTACTACGTTACAATCAATAAAAGAAATGAATTGCGAATTACCCCTTGCAGGACCAATTTTTTTTTTAGAAACAGCGAGAACCAAGGGGGGCTCAATAAGTGTCCGTCCACACATATTTTAACCAAAAATGTGCGTTTCTATCAAAACCGATTTAAAACTAACACTTTTAAAAATAAAAAACATATTACTAGACATTGCTAAAGCAGTTAACAGGATAAGAATTTATGATTTACTTGGAGCCTACGGCTACAATGGAATTGGCATCATCGCAGAATGCACAAACATTAGACATATTCCTGTGCAAGAAACATCTGCACTTGCAAAGGCAGAAGTAGAACAAACAAAAATACAACAGTTAACGCCGTCATATATAGAAATTTACGATCGAAATATTACAATACATCACCAAATGGTTTTGACCATGATTGATGGTAAGTTAGGCAATGCTCTCTCTAAAACTAAATCAGCTCAGACATGTTGTATTTGCAAAGTTACGCCTAAATAAATGAATAAACTTGACAAATTAGTTGACCAAACAATTAATCCAGTGATGTATAAATTAGGATTGTCAACATTGCATGCTTGGGTCACTTTTAAAATACACATATGGCAAGTATGAGATGAGAATAACATCCAAATGGATGCACGTAAAAAATTAATTCAAAATCGCTTTCGGGAAGAAATGGGATTACTCGTAGACCAAGTTAAACCAGGCGGAAGTGGCACAACTAACGATGGAAATACAGCAACAACGATTCTTTCGCAAGCCAGAGAAGTCTGCAAATATTACGGGACTTAATGTTGCAATTATTCACGGTTTTCCGTCATTTTAGCAGCGATTTCGTCGGGGTACAAAATCAATAAACAAAAATTTGAAGAATACACCAAAAATTCTGCTCGGGTATTTGTACAAGAATATAACTGGTTTTACATGCCCGCTTCCGTGCATAAGATTTTAATTCATGGAGCAGACGTTATTGATTCTACTTTACTACCAATAGGTCAGTTGTCTGAAAAGGCTTAAGAATGTCGAAATAAGGATTTGAAGATTAATCGATGAGCACATACCTGAAATATAAGTCGTGTGAGCACAAATGATGATCTGCTGCATTGCTTACTTGTGTCTTCAGATCCATATATTACCGGCCTTCGCGATTTGTCAAAAAAAAAACGATATCTGTACTTCCCACAGAAGTTCTAGAATTGCTAGAAACCACTTCTACAGAAACAAATCTCCCCCCAACCGGTTTGCCTTGGCCTCTAGAAAATAGCAGTTCAAGCTCGGAAATCGATGACTCCGACGAAGAAATGTATAATTTTTAATATTACTTAATAAAATTTAGACTTAAATGTTTTGTAATTCCTGGCCCACAAGTTGAGAACGTATTTGCTCTCTAAATGCTACTACATTGTTGCTGACTTTTTTGAGGACTAATAGTATTTACACACATATTTATACATTAATGCGTTTTTTGTTTATTTGTCTTACCTTTGACTGTTAACAATAACTTGTACACGTGCTTCTTACATAGTTTTACGTGACGATTCATATACAAAATTTATTATTATTATTATTGTTATTATCGTTATTATTGTTACTATCGTTACTGTTGTTATTATCGTTATTATCGCTACTATCGTTATTATCGTTGTTATCATTACTATCGTTAATATCGTTACTATCGTTGCTACCGTTACTATCGTTATTATCGTTACTACCGTTACTATCGTTATTATCGTTATATCTCAGAAACTAAGCCAGATAGGTATAGGGAATGTTGAAGAAGATTGACATGAATTGAAACGAAGTAACCGAGAGCGCAATAATATACAGAATGTTCCGTTTAGAAAACCCAACTTGTATCGTGTGTTACTGAACACCCATACACCTGAATATAAGTTTACGTTGTGTAAGATTTGTCTTCGAATAATTTCTATTTCAATTTTTTTCTATAAAGTGCTCAGGAAAGAAGTCATCTTCCACCCACACGCTTGCTGGATACGTTATATATGTTTATGTATTAAAGGGAATGCGGCCATAAGCCATATGACAACCTTTAATTGACTGAGATCATAAAAATCACAAACATCGACGGACTCTATTGCTTCAAGTAATGATATTGTCGGTGCCTGAGGTTGCTTACAAATTATATTAAACTTAGTTTAGAAGTTTGAAGGGTATATTTACTTCCTTTTATTATATTGCAGTATTCAACAGTACATTGAATATAGGTGGCTAATATAATTGGAAGCTAATATAATTACGGTCAGACAGTTAACCTCTACTATATACCTCTATTTCATTTTTCCTGCCCCTTATAACAATACGGCGGAGGCCATTGAATGTGAAATACGTAAAACGTAGGGGACCTCTCGTCGAGTGGTATCAACAAATAAGAGGGCTCATTTTCGTAAACCTATCATCAGCTTTTGTAGTTTATCGAACCGACTTGTTCATCCGGTCCTATATTATGTGTTGTTATTTTTCTCTTTTCTTCGAGGTTTAGGCTCTTGTCAGCTTTTTGTGGTCACAAACAAGTCCAGTGAGAGAAACGTCAAGCATTATTACGACTCGTATTTATGCCGCAGATATATGTATAAAATCATTTAAGTAGTAGATTCATTATATACTGTTTGCATTTATACGACAAGATACGTTTGGTTAAAAACAATTTAATAATAAAAGTTCTTATTTATTTTATAGGCAAAAAACGTCCAGAATAAGTAAAAAAAGGAAACAAAATATTACAAACTCTACATCACAAAACTTATTTACTTAATCCTAAGCCTTTCTACCTTGCGGTGTAAGGTCTCAGTCGAATTGAGCTTATGTTTTTCTGCACTCTTCCTTCCATTGCTTTCTATCTTTGATCTGGTTTTTAATTCCTTCCCATTTCATACCTCTCCTTTCCATTGCTTCCCTAACATCGTCATGCCATGTTTTCCTTGGTCTTCCTTTCTTATTCTACCCTGATATCCGCGTCTCATACGCTCTTCTCGTTAGTCTAGCGCTATTTATACGGCACACATGTCCGAACCACCTTAACTGTCCTTCTTCTATTCTTTCCTGTATTAGTTTAATCCCTAATTTCTGCCGGTATGCCTCATTCCTTATTCTGTCTCTTCTGGTTTTATTTCCTACTACAATAAAGCAAAAATTCACAAAAATGCAGACCAATATTTATGCAAATTATATAATTCAGTCTCTATTTTTAGAAAAGGTAAAACAAATCTGATGGTTTAAAAGGAAAACAAAAAGTTATAACATAAGGTAACTAGTACAAACTAAACTTCTCTATGAGAGACCCTTAAGGTAAAAATTAATTAAATAAAAAAAAATTTGACATTTGTTATTATTGAAGCAGTGACAGCACAGACATCAGCCGAGTAGTTTATTCACAATGAGCGTTTAAAAACAGCAATATTGTGAAAAAACTGAAATTCTACGTAAAGGTTTCCGCTAGATGATTTTTTACGATTTTAGTGAAGGCCTAACACAACAGCGATGCCTCGAATCGCTTCGGTCAACTTTCGGTAATGAAGCGCCCTCAAAAAAAAAGTTATACACAACTAGTTTGCAAAATTTCGTCATAGTCATGTTTCCGTCAGTGAAGAATTTCGTGAAGGTCGACCAAAAACCGTTGTTGCTCCAGAAAACATCGATGCTGTGCCGAACATGATTGAAGAGGATCGGCATGTGACTCACCGT
Source organism: Dynastes maya (assembly GCA_029619315.2). Classification (NCBI taxonomy): domain Eukaryota; kingdom Metazoa; phylum Arthropoda; class Insecta; order Coleoptera; family Scarabaeidae; genus Dynastes; species Dynastes maya. The sequence goes on along the minus strand of JAROYE020000003.1, from coordinate 50,635,029 downwards.
GAGGTAAGAGCATCCTTAGGCACATCGAAAATTGCAGTACATTCGATTTTGCATGAATATTTAGGTGTGAAAAAGATCTATTCCCAATAAATGGATTCCGCATAATTTGACCAATGCACGTGTCAGTTGATAAGCCAACGCTCAAAAAATGCGACAGAGGAACGAAATCAGACATCCTAACAGGTGACGAAACTTGGATACATTGGTACGAGCCGGAAGCTAAGCAACAATCTACTGTTTGGTTGTTCCCGGATGAACCAAATCCAACAAAAGCTGTGCGTTCCCGAAACACTTTCTAGAAAATGATGCTGGTTTTTTGCGTTGTACTGGACATGTCTCAAGCATTGCTTTGGAATAGTTAATGCTAAATAGTATACAACAATCAGGAAAAGCAATCGACAACGTCGCATCATCCTTAATCATGTCAATTCCAGTTCTTACACAGCACGTGAAACAATATTGATTATTTCGACCAGAAAAACATCGAATTAATGTCTCATTGCCCGTATTCACCTAATTTATCACCTAACAACAGCAATTTTGATCACCTCAAGAAACTGTTGAAGCCTTCAAAAGCTATGTTTTGAAGGTACCACCTTCAGAGTGGAATAAATGTTTCGAAAATTGGTTGGAACGCATGTAAAAGTGTCTAAATCTTAATAGCGAATATTTTATATTAATCAATAAAATGATTTGTACCAAAAAAAATTGTTTTATTGTTTTTGTAAAAACTTAAAATGTATTCCTCGTTTCACTACCTTCTAAACGAGCAAATAATATATCCCCTGCCGCCATCTAGTACCAAGAAATACCAACTATGCCGTGTAGGAAGCAGCGACAGAAAATCGAGTACAGATGCCAAACCAACTCTCGAGCAGTTCAAGAGGCAGTATGAGGTAAAGATGCACTCGGAGCAACGCCGTTGACGCCCTGTCGGCAGAAACATGTTCCATCAATACCGTGGACTATATTAGCATTTTCTTTGATTATTGTTTCTGGGCATTTTTAATGCATAGTTATATGTGTCTGAATTCTTTATTATGGATTATTAGAGAATGGAATATTTTATGCAATAACTACAAACAGGAAATTGTGAAACGTTAAAAGAGACTTCCACTGGTGACGGTTTGCTAAGCTCTCACTGTCAAAATAAAAACGAGACTTAATGTTAACAGTTTTCGTAATGCTTCATAAGCAAAATGCAACGGTTTTAAAGAAGTAAAATTAAACAGAAGGCTTGCAGAAACTTAGATTCTTTCTTCCAATTGTTTAAATCATATGTAACCTCTTACAAAAGATTATCAAGGTGAGTTGGGGTAAATTTGATTTTGGGGTAAGTGCACCTTCAGTTAGTAACTTCATACATAACCGTAGGGAGGTCGCTCTAGCGCATAGAGGTGTACCGAAAGCAAGGACTGTAGATTCGACAAGAATTGCTCAATCCCTATCTTGCAATGTAATCAACGTCACGTGATTGTTGGACGTCAGTTGCGTTCCCCATGGCCAATATGGCTCCCAGTGTCGTGTGATACGTTATGCTTTGATCGTTTTATTTCCTTTTAATCTTGCTTAAAAAGTTTTCATTACTTTGAATTTAGCTTTTGCATTATTGCTTGATGCACTTACAAGTGGTACTTTATAAGTGACTAATGAAAGAGTGTGTTCATTCATGAAAATTACAGGTAGTGATATATCTTTCTCAGGGGTTTTACTCAAATTTTGTTAAATTTTCTAATTTAACTCTACTAAATGATTTTTGTAGGTTCGGGGGTATACCTAGACACGACTACGGCAATTTTTGAATGAATTTCCAACTCAGTAAAATCAAATTAACGAATTTTAAGATTTTAAATTAACTAACCTTTAAACTTTCGAACGACGCCAATGTATATAAACCCTCTGTTTATATACCCACCACAGGAACTGCCTGCCCTGGATATTTAACCCTTTTCTCTTTTCTAATAATGACTTTGAATACACAACGAACACTTATCTTTGGATTCGATTTAAGACAAACTTTGATTCAACCAAAGCCGAATAAAGATTGATGAAAATGTAGGGCGTCGTTCCTCTTTCCTTTATTTTAAATCGCGAAAGACCGGCGATTGTTTTCTTTCACAGCCAATTTTGATAATTTATACAAATAGAAACTAACTTTTCGATGACTTTCAATCAAATGATATTGGCACACGAGAACGAATGCAGTGACTTAACCAGGAGGTTGTTTGTTGATGATTCTGTGGTCCGAACTGTCACCAACAAGCTTTAAAAGAGAAAATCCACTGCTAATTTATAGAAACCTTTCAGATAAAGATTTAATTGATGAAATATTATCTGTTGTGCTTTGCAATTTATGCTGTTGCTTGTTCCAAACGATTTTTACATTAATTTGGAAGAAATAAGTGAGAAAAATTAATAAACGAGTAGATTTGTCCGTGATACCCCACACTCGTCATTATCTGGACTTATAATTAAATTCTACCGTCCTCGCCCCAAGGACGGTTGGCTGAGGGGGGGGATGGTAACGAAGAAATTTCCAATTATCCCCGAAAGAGGGATATTTGGTTGCCAACGAGTGGCCAGCCTGACATTTGGTCAGTACCGAAGTGACAACCGAGAGAAGTTGTTGTTGTCGTAGATACAACGTTGAACATAACATAACAGTAGATATTCTGTTAGGTCTATTAAATTGAATTAATTACGTAAACAAAGAATTGCGCATAGGAATCTTTTACTCATTCACAACCCTACGATGGTTAAATTAGAAGCCTACCATCATGTTTAATCGAAAGATTAGATTTAACGGATAAGTACATACTTACAACTGAAATATAAACAATTTTGATGTAACTTATTATTATATATATTTGTGTAACTAGCTAAATATATTTCATTTTAAATCTATGAAATATTGAAAATACTACTGTATGTAAGAACACTTCTATTTTAAGTTTAAGATGTACTTATTGCATTGCAAATTAAAATAGTATCTTTTGTAAATAAACACATATAAGACCTCTCTTTTCATTGCATATTGTTTTTTCTTTTTAATTATTTATCCGTTCCTCACTGTACTTAGAAAAGTTAGAAAAAATCAGTTTTAAGCTGAAAGTACACATATTGTCTTGTAAATTATAATAGTATTTTTAGTAAATAATCATACACAGGACTAGTTTGTTTACTGGAAATTGTTTTTTCTTTATTATTATTTCCATGTTTATCAATTTAATTGCAAAAATTCTGTAGAAATTATGTATTTTAACTTGTGTAATGAATGGGAATAAAAGGTAATGGAACGCAGGTGACAAATCGGCCGCAATTAACAATCGTTTTAAAGTCAGCTATCCTTGTACCGAAAGTACCTAATAAACCTATCTGAAGCCTGCACATGACATAATTATCTTGTTCGTTAAATTGTATAGACAAGCTACCACATCCAATTAGTTAAATCAGTTGCTAAGTATCTATAGAATAATAATAATAATAATAGTAATTTTATTGATCTTCAGGACCTTAACAAAGGTATAAGACAAGTCACATGGACAGAACCAAAAACGTTGGATGAAAAAAATCAGAAAATAAATTAGATTTAAACTTAAACGTAAGAGATTAGACTAAGTTTAACATATAAATAAACATTATGACAATTATAACAAAATTAATAATAGTAACAAGTTACAGTTACTAAACTAAACGAAATCTAAAAAATTACTGTAACTCATAAAAAACATTGCTTAACAAAATCTTCCGTATGTCTTTCTTAAAAGCACTTAAATTGAGATTCTTAATTCAAATGGATAGAACGTTAAATATTTGTATACCCATGTATAAAGGAGATCTCTCGAAAACAGTCAGACTATGCGCTGGTGTGTAAAATTGATCACGATTTCTCGTGCTATATGCGTGGTAGTCACTATAAGTAGTGAATGAATACCCATGTTCTTTAACAAAGGTAGCAACTTCTAACATGTATAAACTGGTAAGCGTCAAAATCCTCAAACCCCGAAAGTATTGTCGACAAGATGTTCTTGTACTTACTCCAACCATATTTCTGATTGCACATTTTTGCAGGCGAAAATCCTATCACTAAAAGATGAGGCTCCCCAGAATATAATACCGTACGATAATCTTGTCTGAAAACATGCAAAATAATACGGAATTATAACATCTTTCGAGGCTGTCTTAGTCGATAAATCGCGTAACACACCGAAGAAAGTTTACCACCTAACTCCTGTATGCGCGACCCCCAATTTAAACTATTATACAGACAAAGCACCAGAAATCTAGCTGTGGGAACTTGTTGAATAGATTTATTATTAATTCTCAGTAAATGGTTTTCATTAATCTTGCTAGTATCCGGTGTAAAACGTATAAACGATGTTTTATCTACATTTAAGTACAATCTGTTGTTTGCAAACAATTTAGAGAAGATATTTAGCATGCTTTGGGCTTATTTAATGAGATTATCGTTATCGGTAGCAGATATAATAAAGCTACTATCGTCGGCATACATAACCAATCACTTGAAGTGTAAAAAGGTAAATCGTTTACAAAAATGGTAAACAAAAACGAACCAATTACCGACCCTTAAGGAACACCCCTTTGAAAAGGCTGGGAATTAGATTTACGACCTCTTATTTCCACTAATTGTGCTCTATCGCTCAAGTATGAAATGAGCCAATCGAGAGCTCGTCCTCTTATACCATAGACATATAACTTATGAAGGAGTATATTATGATCCATCAAATCAAAGGCCTTACTAAGATCCATAAAAATACCAATAGATTTCTTACCATTATTGAATTGTGTATAAAACCTATTTATAAATTGCATTAAAATATTTTATATTTTGACTAACTGCCATTGAGAAATTGAAGTCTGGTCCTAATAATAATAATGGTAGTATAATAAGTATAATAATGGTTTTAGTAATTATAGTGAAGATTAAAATAATCACATTTCGCTAAACACTGTTTTATCTTGATTTTGGTGCCAGCGGCTCAGTTACCCTCAAATTTGTCCAGAAGGTTTAAGTATGCCTTGCAAAGGTTTGAAATTTCTTTTGATTGGTTTTTTGTTCAGCGACTGAACGTACTGCTTTTGTTCAATTCTATATATTGTCACAACTACATGCCTTTGTAAGACTGTTTGACATGTGATTTTTGTTGAGTTAACCATTACGGATTCATAACATTCGATAGAATAAAGATATTTATTTTTTGTTATGAAATTTTTTTTTTTCTTTTCTGGGAGTATCTTTCCCAGCTTACGTGATTTAGTTGCATGGCATCCCACTTGGCATATTTTTAAATTCCACGACTGATTTAAATTGGTACCTCTAGCAATAAAGGACATATCCGCCAATTTCTTAACATAATGACGATTTAGTGAAATGAATATTTATATCTTGTCGTTCGAAGATTACACACGTAAACTTGATATCTAGAATCCGCTGCGTGAAATGGACCAATATAGCCATCTATCTTCCATAAATTGAATGAACAAAGCAACTGCTATGGAAAACAGAATGTCATACGTTTCTCACAGGTTTCTAAATGAATCAACACTTCGTTTATACTGTATTATTGCTACCTTTGCTTAGAGGGCGCCACAATACATTATTTTATTTAAAATTATTCTTATAATTACTATAACATATAAAATCAATACAAATACGAACGAATCTCCTGTTAAAATCATTAGTTTATAATTTTCTCTTGTTTTATAACTGGAATTAATAGTACTACTGTTGTTTTGTTGCCTTTCTATTTTATTTTCTTACTTGAACTAAATTTTAGCACAAAATTATCTTAGCAATTCACCGTTACAACTCATCACTTTATTAGAATTTAATTTACATATCATCAATAGAAAAAACATATCTAATATCTAGGTGTCTCCAAATTTGCTAGTCTTTCGTTATAACTTACATTGAACTTCGCCTTAATATTAAAGATTTTGTTAAAGGCAATATCTGAGCTTTTTGTCGCAAACATTATTCAAATTCTTAAACAACACTTAAACATTTTTGCTTAAATTTTCAATAGTATATTTTTCTAGGGAAATCTGATAGAGAAGCTCTTCTAGAGATTTTTTGATATTTTCTTATACCTAAGGTGCCCTTTAGTAAATTAAATATAAAGCTGTGCAGAAAAGGTTTTCGTTTAAAAATATAAGAGTGCTGCGATGAAATACTATAAACTTGTGTTTCGCTAAAATTACTAAAATATACAGCGTGTCCCCGGATTAACGCATGGATAGGTAAGGCAGACACAAAATTAATGAGTTGAAATTTTATCTTTTGGGGTTCCGCCATGCTTGAATAGTAAGTAATTTATGCCGTAATTTTATTGGCGAAAAATCAAGTATATCTTGGAAATTTACAAAAAAGTAATTTTTTCAATTAGTAAAATGTATTTTATATGGGAGATACGATAATAGGGTTATTAAAAAACAATGTTCAGAGTAATAAATTATGCTAGTACTTAGTGTGTAAGCATGGTTGAACCCCAAAGAGATGAAAATTCAACAATAATTCCTTGTCTGCCTTACTATCCATGCGTTAATCCAGGGACTGTGTATATAATCAGAAACCCTGCAGTACCGCATCGGTGTAGGGTTGTATAGTCTTTTCTTAATCTTTGTAGATGAACTTATTCCATTCTTCTTTATTTTGCGCCAATTTCGCTGCTTCCGGCCATTTTATATTCCTGTTCTCCAATCTTTGTGCAATTATCTCGTCCCATGTTTGCTGCGGTCTTCCTCTTCGTTTTTTATGTTTGATTTTAGTTGTCCATATCTGTTCGACTGGTCTGCTTTTCTCTATTCTTTATAAATGTTCTCACCATCCTAATTGTCTCCCTTTAATTTTTATTGTTACTGTTTTTACTTCTAGTTGGTCCCTGGTTAATGCATTTCTAATTCGATGTCTTCTGGTCATTCCCTTGGTAATATATGACCAAATATTCATGAAGTATTGTCACCTACTATATGTACTATCGCTTTCATAAAAATCTGGGACAACTCTTATCTCATTTTGACGTTTTTTGAGTGTTGTGACAATGACTTAAAAATGACAGTATTTTGTATTTTTATTTTGTATTATATTGATGGGGCATTATTATTATTCTTCAATCATTAAGTACTGTACAACACTTGTCGATTTACGATTGACGCTGACAGGCAATTTGACATTAAATTATTTAATTGTCATATGTTACAAGAGATGTTTAAAATGGATAATGTCATAATAGTATCGCTTGTCCCAGATTTTTATGAAAGCGATGGTACCATCACTTGCACAAAAATCTGGGGTAACTCTTATGAGCTCATTTTGACGTTTTTTCAATCGTGTGACAATGACTTCTCCATTTACGATTGACACTGACAGACAATTTGACATATTTTTTCATAGTTTACAAAAGACATGATTAAAATGGGTAATATCGCTTGTCCCAGATTCTTATGCAAGTAGTAGTACATGATCATAAAAAACGTAACCGAGAGGGTCATTGCAACTATGGTTACAACTACATCTGACAGTTAAATCTTGATTGTGATTAAAACTTCAAATTACGTGTGACATATTTGACAGCAATGATGCAAATACGTTTCTGTTTAAAGCGTAAATGGCTAATGTGGTAATTTAAATCAATAATAATAAAGCTAGCGGAATATGTTTATTTCATAGTAAAAGTAAAAGAAGAATTTAGCAAGCAATTACAGTAAAAAACAAGTTACAGTTTTAATATTTTATTAATTTTTTCAAAAATTGTATCCGCATCATAGAACTCCTGCTTGAGGATGAGCTGATATTGGCTCGAAAACGCTAGCATTGTATTACTAAAGAGTTACTGTGAGAGTAAGACCATCATTACCACCTTTTTCCAATTACAGTAAATGCTCGAAGTGATCCCCTTCGATGTCAATCCAAATCCTTATCTGTCGTTTCATGTTATTAAATGCGTTGACAAGGTGTTGAATTCTTGTATTGTGTCTGATGTATTCTTAAAAACTGAGTTTCCTTATGCGTGGAAAAATAAAATAATCTAAAATAGTTAGATTAGGAGAACGTGGAGGCAAATCCACTACACGATTATCAAAATATTCATGTAAGAGGTTTATTGCTTGTAGTGTTTTATGAGCTGTGGCATTGTCTTGTTGGAAGTATCCATCCCTTACTTCGTCATCATTCAACTGGTTTAGAAAAGATTGCAATAAGGTATTACGATATCTTTCTGCGTTTACCGTTCTCCGTGAAGCTGCTATCCAAACACCAACTTTTTCAGAATGCAATAGCTTCTGTATCGTGACGCAAGCGTTTTCACTGGACCATATACGCATGGTTTGTTTGTTAGTAAAACCAATCGTCTGATGAGAAGGATTTGTGAAGGATATTATCATCATCCATATGATTTTCAAACCAAGCGCAGTAATGCACTCCCACTACTCGATTAATTGGCTTAAGTTCTTGCACAACACGAATTTTATATGGATATTTTTTTAGATCTTTTTTAAGAATTTGCTGACCATAATATAACAAATTAGTGTCCTGTGAAAGCTTTTGATTGACTTTTTAGGTGAATGATCTATACTTCTCCTCGCATTCGCAGTAGTTTCAGCAGTTTTTTTCTTGAGTCTACCACTACTAGGTTTGCGACCTACTGTATTAGTTTCACGAAATTTTGCAACGCAGCGAATGATTTGTTGTTATAAATCAAGAAATGATACTGCAAACTGTGAAAACTAGAGACGAAATTCATTTATACATAGTTGCATAGAATGGAACCATTCTGTTGCTTTTGTCCATTACAAAAATAGTTTTCAATGATAGATCTTGGTGATTTGTTGTAAACATGCTTTAAAATTTATAAAATACCTCACTGACGTCAATAAACATCAAAGCATTTGAATTGTTAAACTTGTCAACAAATGTCGAACGTAAAGTTTCAATCTTAACTGTCAGATGCAGTGGTAATCAACAAAAAAGATAATTCAAAAAAATGTGTCCCTCTCAACTACGTTTTTTATGATCATATTGCGGTGTAAGTATTGTGACAAAGAACGAATTGCAGAAAGATTATAAAACATGTTTCTACTCACTATACACCTTGTTATATTTTTTGTATGGCTTCCAAGAAACTCATTAGTGTCTCGTTTCAGTTTTATGGCGTATTATGCCAATAAATAGATGTCAAGTATCTTGGAAGACCATTTAAATAAATATTTAAATGGTTATAATTTGCATTTAAAATATAAATCTAACATCATTTACACACGTTCCATGAATCATGCATTTTTCAGTGCATGCAGGAACATCTGCTTCTTATATATCCGTGTAAATGTTAAAATACAGCAATAATGCCTATACGCCATCAGATCTTAGAAAATGGAATGAATACGGTAAGAGAATCACGTATACATACTACGCACAAACGATGAAAATTAACGTCATATGCTTTGTGAGATGCGTTCAGTGTTATCCTTTTAATTACAAACAAAAACCCATCGAGGAGCTAATCTGGATTGATATTTTATGTGATTTCTTGCACAAAATCGAGCATTTCTAATTGGTCGATAATGTGTTTCCTGTTCTCTACAGTTTGATGGACAACGTGTTCAAATTGGTGGCCATTCGATGCTACAGTTTGATGTTAAATCCCTACGCTGTATTCGTAAAAATTGTATCTTCACTCATTACTGGATTGAGGTAATCGTCTCTGCGATACATAAGGTTTGTTTCTGCAGCCGATTTGTGATAGTTTGATCAGACGTTAATTTGGATTAATCTACGCATGCGCAAACTAATACTGATTTGAAACTGATTTAACAATTTAATTGCAGGAACGCTTTTCTTACAATTATCAGGCGATGTGTAAGTTACAAGCGTGGATGAAAACAATAGATTTATCTTACATTCAAATATTACAAAAAGAGCTAAGCGAAAACAGAAATAAATGCGAAATGTTTAGACAGAATTACAAATTTATTAGAACCTTAAAGGAACTGTTGAATCCTAACAAACCTACAAACATGAATAAAACACGCGTGAAGTGTGAACATATACAAAAAAAAACCTATAACACAACTTTTCACTTCAAAATATAACAATGCACAGGCGTCTGATGGATCACTGGACGATAATCTTCAAACCGGAGCAACTATCAGCAAACGGTTAGAAATTAATTTGGAGATCTGCACGAACCCCAAATTACGTCAAACTAGTAGTCAGAGTTTGGCGTTTTAACTGCACGAACACTATTTTTGTAATGCGCATGCTCTAACGATTTCAAACGATTTTAAATCGCTACAGAAACAAACCTATAGTCGTTTCACCGAAGTAGCGGGCTGTTAATGTTCGGTAATTCCGATGGAGACCGCCGACCTACTTGATAACGCTGCTTAGAAGGGTGAGTGTTTCACAACCTTTCAGATATTATAATTCTTGATTGGTTCTGTTATCATTATTCGACTTATTACTCATTTTTTGGTATTGTACTTACTAAAGGAAGCGCACGCCTATATCGCGTAAGAGACATTACCTCGCTTTACCCATCACCTACCACGAATACATTGTCTTTATTCTTAGGAGTTTTTTGCTTTAGTTGGAAATTGTCACGTGTAATATAATTATATTTAGCTGCAAAACATATGTTCTCAAACATTTTTGAAGAAGTGATGTACTTAAGTGGGTACAATGGGAGAATGCATAGGGAAATAACTAAAAATTTTATAAAGCAATGCATAAAGTGACCTCACACTTTAGATAACTCTATCTTGCTCGTAAATGGCATTTTAGTTGATTTTCAATTTTTTTTTTTTTAAATAACCCTCGCCATCTTCTGCAATATTTCTTGGAAAAATTGCTTTCCCAAAAGGTTTTAGATATTGTCGAGCAACCTTCCTAATAACAATTAGTAAGTCCATTTTGTATGTGCCAGTAAATGTAATCTGCATGCATTTACAATTCCAACGGTCAGCGAATGAGTAAAAAAGAGGCAACCATAATTTTTTTTACCGCAAATAGACACTATAATTATTTACTGCTTGATCCAGTTGGTCAACCCCACCAACAGATGACTTTTTTTTGTTCTTGTATTCTGTCGAAGATCAATGTTTTACTTTTCCCAAGGGCTCAATAGCGTCGTAATTTGTTGTCGTAGTCACAATATTATTGTCTCTCTAGCGTACAAACAATAGATTATTTTTCTCTCCATGTACTTGCTGTAAGGTACCACGCTCCATTTTTTTGTATATTCTTTACTGATCCTTTAGAGGCACCTTACACGCTCAGTTTGGTATCAGTCAATTAAGTAACCTTGATTACGAATTGACTGATGAGAAACTGAAGGACTGACGGGTGGTATTACACGATCAGTCCAGACTGACATCAATCATCTTCAAGAACTCCACAGATCAAGAACGATGGATACGCAAAAAAGAGCTGCTCTCGCAATAATAATAGCCATGCCTACAAAAAGACGTGTTAAGAGGACTAAAGAATGGCTTCTGAAAAGAGACCAGTACACGCATTTAAACTCATTAAATGAAATAAGAAACACGAATGAAGACCAGGACTATGTAAATTATTTCCGTATGAAAGATGCTTGCTTGAAACAAGATACGATAATGAGGAAATCAATGATTTGAGAAATTAATTGATTGTCATTATATTATTATTAATTATAATTAATAAATTATTATTCAATTAATGACTTGAAATTAATTTTATTTACCTATAGTTTTCCAAATTTGTCCAGAAAATGAAGATATTCAAAAGTCCAACGGTCCAACGGTAATTCGATCTTAACGCATTGATCTTATTTTTTACGTCCTGAATTGTAGCTCCAGACTTAACGTTTTTAAATACCAAGAGAAGTTTTTCTAAAGCCTCATCCCTCTTGTATTTGTTTACGTAATTTTGATTTCTATTGTCCCATAGGAGGGGAAGTGTTTCTTACGTGAGAATAAATTCTTTTTCATGAGCCAAAGGCTGCGCAGTGCTCTCGGCCGTGTCCATCGCAGGTCAGGCGGTGACTGATAAGAGAATGACAAATCAGTGCTACACTATCAGTCTGACCAGACTAAGAAAAATTATTAACAAATTTAAATATTTGTCAGTCTGATTCATCAGTCCATCAGTCATTGTGTTACCTTACACGATCAGTTTGGCGTCATTCTGACAACAATCATGGAATTGGCTGACGCCAAACTGAGCGTGCAAGGTACCTCTTACATTGGGAATTTATATGACAAATAATATTTTGTGCATAGATTATAAGTTTCTTGAGTAAATGAAAAACTTTAGTTGTATATCATATCTATAGTAACTTAATGCGTGATTCGTACACTTTACGTTACGTTATTGTAATTAATTAATTGTGGTAGGTTTGTTTAAATTTGTTAGTTTTTGACAGGCAATGTGCTTAAGTTCCAATTTTCTATATTGTTGATTTTACAATGGCCTCCGCATGGACCACATAAGATAACCATCAAATACCTAATTTTAATATTCGGTAAATTTGGCGACAATTACCACAAAGTGTAACATAATCAACACTGCCCTTGTATGTACAGCCAGAAATATTTGTACTTTGCGCTAAGTAAGCTTAGATAGTATAAAATTTACAGGGCGAACTGCTTTAACAGAAGACAATATGATTCTAATTATTGCACAATTTGTTGCACAACCATGGCAGATAAGGTGATAATTGTTGCCAGATTTACATAATATTTACATATGACCCAGCAATTTTGCATGGTTCGTGCCGAAGCCATTATAAACAAGTAACAACACAAAAAACCTAAAAACAGACATATTGTCTATCAAAAACTAACATATTTAACAAGTCACCAATTAATTAATTGCAATAAAGTTCGATAAAGTAAAGAAATAACAACAATTAACAGAACAAGTTAAAATGAGAGAAAATAATAACGAGAACAATGAAGGAACGTATGACAAATACAGGTTGTAGTAGCAATAAATAACAAGAATAATTTACGCTTTCGAAATTGATATCTGACAGTTTGGCAAATGTTATGATCACATTGCTTAGCAACGAGCTCTTTAGATCAGTCTGGCGTTACGTAATACAATTTGGTGCCCTTTCCTAGCCAACTTAGCGTAACAACAAAAACAGACTACCGAAACTTTTATTGCTGCATATCATCATATTTCTTAAGTTAAAGTATAACATATGCGGTATCGTTGGATTCATCTTTCGATTACCTTTCCAGAAACGTAAAAGTATAGAGGGTGTTCTGTTCAAAATAAGATAACGGCAAAAATTAGTTCATAAGATATAGAAATCGACCTATTTTTTCTAAAAACGCTAGCTTCTGTCGTTCAAAAGTTAGCATGGGGAGCGGACACTTTAGTATAAATTTCTGTAATCTTTAATTTGTAAAATAATGCATTGCAAATATAAGCAATAAATTTAAGTATAGACAATGAATGCGTACCATCCATTCATATTGAGTAGAATAATAACTAGAGTTTGTTAAACAGGTGGTTCCGGATGGCAATAGCGTAGCGGTAGCGGCGTGGGTAGGGGTAATTTTCAACTTGTAGTCGATCTCGACAGTACCGCGGGAGAGTTCAAAGCGACAGTACGTTGTACGCTGCACGCCAAATAAGTACGCGAAGATGGGACGTCCAAAGGGTGTAACGTTCCCTTCGAATGTGAATAAATATCTCAGGCATTTTCCTGGATTAGAATATGGAAGTCCGAATTGCACAATATGCGGATTGCTAAGTCGCGATAGGTTTGAATGTAGAGAACATTGTAAAAGTAAACGTCATGTATTGAATTTAAGAAACAGTATTCCATACTGGCAATTTTTATATGATTTTATTTTTATGTTAAGTGTGTGCAACATCCCACAACACCTAGTATCTAATGAACACTTTCGTCTGTTTTGGGCTAAGTACGTTCCCTCATGGAAGCTGCCAACATCTATGCAATTACAATACAATTTGCCACGTGTGCAAGGTACAGTAAAGGAATGTATAAAAGACGAGTTGAGAAATAAGAAAATCTGCCTATGTGTGGATGAAACAACTGATGCTCAGAAACACAGCGTCATTCATGTTGTAGCGCGTCCTTTAAAACGTGATGGTCCACCAGCTTCATTGTTGTTATCCAGTAAAAGGATTCAGAAAACTAATGCAAAAACAGTTGTCAAGATAATAAAAGATTCGTTGAGAGAATTTTGTATCACAGGATCCCAAGTCACAATGTTCGTTACTGACGGAGCCGCAACAATGCTGAGAGTTGGTAGGATGTTGAAAATATGCTTTCCAACTCTTCTTCACATAACACGCCTCATACACGCATGTCACCTCGTAGCAGAAACCATTCGAAAGAAGTATCCGATGGTGGATAAGTTAGTAGCATCTACCAAAAAAGTGTTCATCAAATCTCCCAAACACATCCGTGTATTCGAACAATTGTGTCCGGAATTACCACCACCACCTCAGCCTGTAATAACGCGATGGGAAACGTGGCTCCAGGCAGTATCTTACTATCAGAAATATTTTTCACAAGTGAAAAATGTCATCTTGAAACTTGATTCAAATGATTCTGCAGCAGTTCGAGATAGTCAGCTACTTTTTTCCAACTCAGACGTTCAACAACAAATAGATGAAATTTCCATGAACTATTCTGAAGTTGCACAAGCTATTGAGCAATTAGAAAACAGTCACTTATCTGCACGAGACGCATTAAATTGCATAAACAATTTACAAGCCGCTCTAGAAAACTTGACGAACACTATTAGAGTCGATGTTGCTCAGAAATTTGGTGCAATTTTAACGAAAAATGCCGATTTACAAAAGGTTCGGTCTATAACTGAAAATCAAGAGTGCCCAGATGAGGAAAAGGAATATCTGACATTTACAAATTTTACTTCACTGGATGTCGAACGATCATTTTCGAAATATACGACAACGTATTCATAACACCGTCGACGGCTGAATGAATCGACAATGGAAGCGTTGCTGGTGTTGCAATTCTACGCAGCTTACCAGGGCGGTTGCCAATTGCCACAGTGAACATCAAGACGACAGGAAAAGGTAACAATAATATTTTTCACTAATATTGTATATTACGTACCTACTTTTATGCGATGCGCCACTGCCGGTACCACCGTTTTAACAAACTCTAATAATAACCCACCAATAATACAATAATATAGGCAGCAGTCAATAAAAACAAAAAATTCTGCATTTCAAACATCCGTACATTCATATAAAGAGCTATTTCTTACATTCTAAGCAATAAGTTGATAGATAAGCATGTATTATTTGTGTAACAACAAATAGCTTTCATTATTCACAAAGGTGCTGTACATTAATCAACGTTATCAAGTTCTTGTTGCCCTTTCATAAGTTGATTGATGACCCTTACGTATGTAGTATGCAGAGTCGCAGACACGAAATATTTACAATAAGTAACCGTTTGTTAGATACTCATGGATCAAATCATTCTCTCATCGTATGCAAAAGGAAGGACAAGATGTAGATATACAAAGGTGCGAAATAAGTGGTAAAAAAGCAAAACATTGATAGAGGAACTAATAAAACACAGAGGAGGATCAAGCAAATATATGTTCAAATTATACTTACTTGCACGTTATATGTAATTAAATAATAATATTGTCAACACCACCAACTGTTTTTTAAAATTTTACTCCAATATCACACTATTTTTAAGTGGTCCTAATTCGATGGCCAGGGACTGTATGTATGTAACATACATATGTGTGCGATGATTCATCATCACTTAAAGAAAAAATATTTTCATTGGAAAACGTACCCATAGAGTTGCAAAAATGAGAAGTAATAGAATACCTTGTTTGATATCAATGATACTTTTTGAAGGCATCAATACCTCGAAAACATCGAATTGAAATCATTGATGGTTTTCAATATCACAAGATCAAATGAAAACAGCGATATGAACGAACAAATAAGTTTTTCATTTTAATTATTTAAACTTTTAATTACATTTAATTACTTGACAAACCACATATTCTCTGTTATGCTCTTGGGTTGTGCCTACGTATGTATATGTATATATACGGACAGTATCTATATCTTTTATGATTAAATACACTATTTGCTATTGCTATTATTATCCAAAAAGTAAACGAGTCTTCGAAAAAGGAATTTATTACTTAAAATATCGGCATTTTACATGTATGTATGTATATAGACTAGGTTAGATACCTTCTTTACCGCCATCAAGATTTAATTAGTCGTTTTCAGGTGCTGCCGTAATGCTGCTACAATCTACTTTGCTTTTTTGACAATTGGACAATTCATTGAAATTATTGTGCTCTCGGTGTGGTTTAATTGAAAACAGTGTCTAACCTGGAAATTACAAATAAACAGTAAAATACAGAGAAAGGTAATAAAATATTAACACACAAATTTGGGATTTAACGCAACAGACTTTAACCACTTAAGCCATTTGAGCAAACGCAATACATTGCTCAGTTGCTTCTAGTAGGTAAATCTTAATTTTGCGAAATCTAGCTGCATGCGGTTTCAATATTAAACAATTTACATTTCCAACTATGCTACAAGTTTGGGAGCGAGAATCCAATCTTTTTGCACCACAACCTTCATTACAGCAATATAAACTTACCATTGGATCCTGGTAACAGGGAGCCGTGCCATAGCCGTACCTGCCTAGTAAAATAGAAGAAAAATAACAGAACTAATACATAATTATAATATGTGAAAAGTAGTGAAACACTCACCCTTTTAAGCAGCCTTAGCTACGAAACAGTACAACTAGAAGCACCGTTATCAGTATTAACATCATATGGATAAGAGTGGCAAAAAGTTGACACCATTAGATGTGTTTCCACAGTTGTCTCGGTGAGCGATGTTCGCCGTGGTGAGAAAATGAGTTTATAATTTGAAAAAGAGCGTTCAACATCCACCGATGTTATACATGCATGATTAAAATACTCTTTACACTTAGTCAGTGGATTATTCGATACACCATCACAAATTTGTTCTAGTGTGCTAAAATCAAGATCTTTCTGTAGCACACTCTCGAACTTTTCTAAAACACGATCATATTTTGCGTCATGTATAGTCAGTAGCTGCATATGCACTCCGTCCATAATTTGCAGAGACTCCAATAATGGTAACGATCTATTTTGTAATTGGTCTATTGCGTCAGCTAATCCTTTATAGTAGCTACGGATATTTTTTAAATCTGTTTCAACATAAATATCTTGAAATTTCGACTGGCTCACCTTAATAGCTGCAGCTTTGGCAGGATTGAATTGTGTAACAACAGCTTTTACTATTTTGAAATGTTCAACAACGTGTAAGAATTGGCTCCGGTGGTTGACGAATACCAGGACACTCTGTGTGAAATGATCGTAGACGTTTGGGAGATTTCAAAAATACTTTTTTTGTACTTGCTATTAATGCATCTACCTCGGGAGAGCATTGTCGAATGGTTTCTGCCACAAGATGTAAAGCATGCACTTTACACGTAACATGTAAACACTTGCAACCATGTTCAAGAAGAGAATGGCCTATCGAACGCATTATCGCTGCGCCATCGCTCATAAACATCAACACTTATCTTTTGAGATTTGAAATTTTTCCAACGTACTAACAATAAGTACAACCTTCGTAATTGCTGAAGCAGTACACTCTTGTAGTCTTCGGCTAGCTAGTAACAGTGGTAATGTAGGTTTACTAGGGTCTAGTATGCGTACCATAATATTTACAATTGAATTTTGTTTACAGTCTGTTGTCTCGTCAACACATAACCAAAGAAACTGTTTTTTCAATATGCGTTTCATTTTCTTTTCCACGTCATCGCGTACAAATGCAACATGCTTAAGTGCCGTTTTCTCCGTTGGCAACCGCAACTCGGGATTGTATTTGTCCCAAAAGTCCTTAAACGGTTGTTTATCGAGTAAGCCTAGTGAAAAATTACAGTTTTTCAACATAAGAATTACATTTAAAAAAATGCACTTCTCGGTGGCATGCCAAATTTTCGTTTTCTATGTTGTGCGGAATTTACGTGTCTTGTACAGTTCCACTTCTTATTTGACATCAAATGTATTTTGTACACTTTACAAACTATCTTACTCCCGTTGTAAAACAAATTGGGAAAGTCAGAAATAAACTTATTTACTATGTCTTGAAAGGGTCGTTTTCTAGCCTTCGACATGTTCACTAAAAACTACAATTAATAACTACGTCTGTATCAATAAAATCAAAACGCACTACACTAAATAATAACTACAAATAATAACTACGTCTATATTAATAAAATCAGCACGCCCTATCCGCTATCCAATGCTAAACTGAACTGAGTGATGATGACCAGCCCTCCCCGCCCACCTAACCACAGTCACACCGCCGCTGCGATTGCTCTCCAGTTACCAGGCTCTACTTATCATGTAGGGTCCATCTATAAATCTAATAAGTAAGTTGGTCCTTGTAACACAACCTCCTCCAGATAGAAACAAACTTTTTCCGATCAAATCGAATCCGTGTTTGGTATCTTTAGCTTCAAAAAAGGTGCCTAGAAACAATAACCAAAATATTGCTAACATAGCTCATAGTATTGATGGAATCACATACGGCAGAAGCCATGTGTCACCGTTACTCCTAATACTCCTCTCCCTCACACCGCTGTTTGCCTCTCAACTTATATCACTATCTTCCTACATAGCAAACATAATATCTCCGGCGCCATCCAATACTAAGAGATACACGCCTGCCCTCTAGAAAGTAGCGACAAAAACCGCGTACAGACGCCAAACCAACTCTTGAGCAGTTTTTGGACTGCTGGTCCCTAAATGGTACAGCGTATGAGCGCTCTGGTACCTGCACATGCTACAATCTTCCCTGCTTCTTGATAATTGAACGATTTATTGAAGCTACTGTGCTGCTCGAGAGTTGGTTTGCTATCCGTACCCGGTTTTTGTCGCTGTTGTCTTGAAGGCACTAGATAGCGCCGGAGATATACTGCTTGCTATGTTGGAGAGTAGTGATGTGAGGTAGAGAAGCACTCGGAGCAAGGCTGACAACGCCGAATAGACAGAAACATGTCCGTTGGCTAGTGCTTTCTTTCCACATACTGCTTTTGGCGTGAGTGATTCCATTAATACAATCAGGAGCGACGAATGCACTGTGGCTGCAGAGCTGCAAAACACATTAAAATATTTATAACCAAAGAAAATATATTTATATATTTATTACAATGTTGAAATTTAGTTTGCAAATAATATACATATATATACGTCAACACATATTTTATTAATTTCCTTACAACAAGAACGTGAGCTTCTACATTCTATGCAAATATTACCGCGATCTCTAATAGAATATCTATATATTCGAACTAACAAGTAACAAAGCAACATCCGTGTGTACGGAAGCATATCGGATTGTGTTCATAGCTCAATATTTTTAAAATAAGGCTTTCTCATTGGCCAACGCTGCACGTGACTAACTATTGCAAGCATAGTGATTTTGCGGCTGCAGTCAATGCAGCTGCAAACGATTATTCATTCAACGGTGTAAGTGTCAGTTCGTGCTTCTAGCAGAAATAAAGGTTACAAATATCAATCTCATAATAGTGCTTATGTTAATACAAAGTGGATTTGCGGTTGTGATGAGAAGAATGCATTATTTCGTTTTCTGTGCATGTTATTTGGTGGTGATAAGAGCTGGACACTCACTGGTGTTAAGTGACCTGTGACCTTAAGTCAAAATATCAAGCGACATGAAATAATAAAAAGCATTTGTCAAACGAGGTAAGTCTTGCTTCATTAAAATTAGAAATTAAAATATTCAAAATCAGTTGGATTCTGCTTGCTGGATTGATGTGTAGCATCACAAGATTCTGCGGAGATTTTGAACTAGCTCTTCGAGGACATTATAAACCTATTGAATCTGTTAAACCTGGCATATTTCGTGGTTTAATAAATTTTAGTGCATAAGTTAATAACCTATTTCGAGAACAAGTTGCTTTACTACTACATTTAAGGGTACTTCAAAGCATATTCAGAATAAATTCCTGCAGTGCATGTTAGAAGTGTGTAGAGAAGGCATTGTAGCAGAGATAAATGATACAAATTATTTAGCTGTTATAGCAGATGAATTCAAAATATGAAATGAGCGTGGTTTTACACGCCAATGAAGGAAACCCATTTGAAAGATTTTGGAGTTTTATTAATCTTCAAGAATATAACGCGGACGCTTTAGCTACAGCTGTAGATTTCAATGAAAAAGTTGTAGACAAATTTGCAAGTTTACAAATTCGTATAGAATAAATTTATAAAAAGTGAATATTTAAATTTTGATGTTAATCTCGAAACATCAAATACAGTTAAGTTTCTAATAAAAAAATCGCGTTTCTTAAGGTTATTCTTCCTATAAGATAGCATCTTTGTCCGATTTAGGAAACGAGTGTTTTTAGAAAATGCAAAATGTCCTGCTTAGAAGTGCTATCGTGAATCTGTAGACCCGACGAATTATTTTCTCGTCGTTAGCAGACCGTGCAATAATTCGCAATCGCCAGGCTACGTACCCTACTTCGCCGCGCTGTTATTATTTGTACAGGCCCTAGCCATCGCATTAGAACCACTTAAAAATATTATGATTTTGGGGTAAAATTTAAGAAAACAGTTGGTACTGTTGGCAATATTATTATTTAATTACGTATAACGTGCAAGTAGATATAATTTGAATATATATTTACCAATATTTGCTTATTCCTCCTCTGTGTTTTATTTCCTCAATCCTTTTTGGTATACTGCCAATGCAACTTTTTATTGTTTTTTTTTTAACTTCGTCGCTATTATGCCATGCATCTTCAATATGTTTTTGTAATTCTTCCTTTGTAGTTAAGATTCGTGTACTTATGATGTTTTTCAAGACATTCCACACATTTTCAATTGGGTTTATGTCTGGTGAATTGCCTGGCCAAGGTAGTACACGCAGATTTTTATTCAAGGTATCGCATTACACTTTTTGCCTTATGACACGGTGCATTGTCTTGCATGAAGGTATATGGTCCTTGAATGGGATCCGATGGACCAATATAAGGTATTAAATAGTTTTGTGAAACCTTTTTTACATTGTTTTTGTTCCATTGTCCCGTTAACGAAATATAATGATTCCCGTCCTGCTGTCATAATACACGACCAAAGCATTAGAGATGAAGGGTGTTTAATAAATTTGATCGTACATGGTTCTTTATAACTCTCTGAAAGATGTCGATGAACAAATTGGCTTCTCTCCGATAGCACCTCTAGCCGTGATTCGTCGCTATAAATAATCTAGGAAAAAGTAAAAAATTTAGGGAACCATTAAGTGAACTATGAGGATGAATTTGGCCAAAAATACAGATGATAAATGAAACTTACCTTTCTCCAATCTTCAACTGTATATCTTTATATCCTTTAGCCCATTGAAATCGTGTCACTTTCACATTAGATGTTAGTCTTGGCTTCTTTGCCGGACGTCTGCATTTCAAGCCTGCTTCATGAAGCCGTCTACGGACTGTTCGGGCTGATATTTGTATACCTTTTAAAAAACGATGTTTTGTAGCCACTTTTACTATACCACGATAATATCTTACACCTGTTTTGCGTTTGCCGGCGCAGTATGTTCTCTTACTACTTGTACTAGGAATATTCTCCTTAATTAATTTCGCGATTCTTAGAACAGTTTGATGTGATACACTCTCTTTTTGTACAACTTCACGTTGAAAGAACTCTCCCGTCTCTAGAAAAGCAAAAATTCGTGCTTTTTTCTCTGCGGTTATATACTTGTTCTTTCCCATTATGATAATAATTGACCGCACACGAAAATAAACGCACACAACTAAAATTAAAACTCTTTGAAATATAGGTTCTTTGGAAAATCGGTAAAAATACTGTTTTTATTTATATTTGATACTAGCGAACTAATAAACGACACAATTCAAACTAAACATAATTATTGTACATACGAACGGCAAGGGGCGATCCATAGCAGGTGGATAATCGGTTTATTGCATCCCTAGGCATTGTTTTTATAACCAGACTGTATATCGAATCTTTTAGTGTAACTATTAGCACTGAATTTTTCTAGTGTTAGTAGACCGTTAACAAATACACTATAATTTTAACTCTATTCGCTTAACCATAACACTACAAACACTAATCAAATTTGTTACTGTGTGCACATTTAGGTAATTTTACTCTATGAGATAGCTTTCAGTAAGCAATTGTTTTTACCACATTTATCCATTTTGTTTCTTTTAATTGCTGGGAAAGTAAATGCTTAATATATAGCAATAAGTGATATGGATCCTAAATCTAGCTGAAGTCCAAAATTAGGTGTAGTGTAATGTAAACCTTTCTTCACATACTCATTGTTGATCCAAATATATGCTATTTATGTAGTTAATGACATTTCAAAATTATGTTGAATTTGAATGTGAAGAAGTGGCTGTCAGATTATGAATTTCAAATAATATTTACATCTGCAAATTCTGCCCAGCAGAAATCGCACAGGGTACCTGTTTCCCTTCTTATTCCGATTGAAGCTCGTACATCTGTAATTAACGACTTGGATACTAAATTAGATACATGCAGCTTATATTACTGCTTAATATCTTCCCACTTACGCTCTAAATACATCTCAAAATAAACATATTGGCATTGAATTAAAAAAGCTTTTGTGGGATGGAGCGTAAAATCAGTCCTCTGAAATATAACAGACATCGTGCATCGTGTAAACAAATTACACAGCCAGACATGTTAAGTTTAAAACCAGTACGCAGATACATATGTATCTGTACCATAGGCATACACATGTTTATAATCCGTGAAATGAAATGCAATCAATTGACGACACTGCGCATTGCATTGAAACTATGTAGGGAGTTGAACAACACTATCGGCAAACCTTAATTAAATTCGATACATTGCTCTGAAAGACAAACAAATTGTTGCAGCAAATTAGAATTGCCGCTGTGGATATTTGAAAAATACTAGTCAATCAATTCGAAGAATATGTCCATATGTGTTGTTCCATTAACTCTTTTAGTTGATCAACTAAAAGAATGTTACCTAGAGGAAGAAGGCGTTCTAAATATTAGATTCTTAGAATAGTAACAAAGAGCATTTCCACTGGATAAACAATTATCACTTCCTGTTAAGAAAAATTATTCTTAGACGTAGCAAAATCGTACTGGTAAATCATAGTATAAAAGCGTAAAAGGAGAAAGGTGAACTTACACCACCTAGATAAAGCACAAGACGGCAATCTTTGACAGTTACTTTCAATCAAACTAAAAAAATTCTATGAGACAAATAATTCACAGTTTCTTTTATAAAAGTGACCTTCTTATGTTAAATAAAGCACTGAATGCAAGAAAACAACATGAAGATTTATTTCCATAGATGAGCCGCTCTACACTATACAGAATGTCTCACCGGGAACTGCAGCGATCGATATATGAAAGAGTACGCATTGGAAAATTCTGAAAACTTGATAATATACTATAAAATACACGTACTATTAAACTAAAATATTTTTAACAATCTGACACCTCCGGTTATACCGGAAATAGCTGTCAACTTTATTACTTTAAATAGAACAGCCTGTATATTATTACATTTTTGAATTTCTAATTCAATTATAAGGTGTGTTTGATGAAGCAGCTATGTTGCTATTTTTAACCATATTTGAAATATTTGTATTTTTTGAAAATTTTTGACAGCTGGCCGGGTGCATGTGAACTTTTATAACCGTGAAAGTGTTTAACTTGAAAAATTTTGCAAAACTGTTGGACGTATAGGGTAGTATTATAATCCGAATAAATTTGTCGAAAACATTATACAGCGTGTCCGACAATTACGATTTAAATTTCATATGGAAAAAGTGTTAAAACATAATTTTTTTAAGTACTTATTTCTATCTATCTTATCAAATAGCTCTTACAAAAATACAAAAAGGTATAATATTCATTACTAGAGAGCGGAATTTATGCAATTTGCATATCCCACATGTTTTTTTATGACAAGCAAATGCTTCGGTATATATGCGAATAACAACTTTTCGAATTGATTGACGTAGATTAATTATTGCATATTTCGCATATTTTCGCAATATTTTCATATTTCAGCAATTATTGCATATTTTTGCACACTAGAACATATTCCTGCAATTTTAGCAAATTTAGAACAAAAATAATTTTTTCTTTGAACTTTATTAGTGTTTTCCTGTAATACAATAAAACTTTTACCAACGAACATCTTATCGGACACGTGTGTATTAGATGCGGAGTCGGCTCTTCTGTCGTTGGACCTCCCCACCGACAAAGAGCCTACTTCACAAAGAAGCCGCCATCCTTCAGGTGGTGGGCTGTCGCAAATTCACTAGATAAAATTATCATATAATTTTCAATAACCCCCATACCGGTAACTGTGTGATTCATAGGAAGTCTAAGTATTTACCAAAATGTTTCTTATTCATTGTATAACCAGACGTTGAAGTAGATTGGTGCAGTAGTGAAAAATGCCAAAAGTGAGTACAAGTTTAATTGTTTCGTGGATCAAAAATGTTCCTGAACTTATTCTAGCATGTGGGAAAACGGTAAGTTTTGTTTTGTGTATAATACACTAGTATTTAGAACTGTACAGCCATATACGATTTTCTTGTAAGTTTTTGGTTATATTTTTTTTCTTTACAGGTACCATGTGAACGCAAATTTCAAGTCACTCAACATGTTGCAACTGAAATGCATAAAAGAAACTGATGGAAACCTCAAGTTTCAAAATTTAGCCAAGTGCCTTTGACACAATCTTTTGCTGGAACCTCAAAACAAAGTGAACAACAAATATTTAACGCAGGTTTGTGCAAACCGATGGTTACTGCCAATATACCGCTCAAAAAGCTGCAAAATTCGTGTTTTCGGCAATTTTTAGAAAAGTACTGCCAAAAGAGTATTCCGGATGAAAGTTTGCTCAGAAAATGTTACGTAACCGATATTTATTCTGAAACAATTAATAAGATTAGGGAAATTGTTAAAAACGAGTATATATACTTTACCGTTGATGAAACGACAGATTCCTGTGGCCGCTATATAGCAAATTTATTAATTGGTCACCCAAATAATAAACAGCCTGGTAGATCGTATTTAATTGCTTGTAAACAATTAGAAAAAACAAACCATCTCACAATATTAAGATTTATTAATAAGAGTTTAATGAATATCTTTCTTCCCGATGTTGTTCCCACAGGAAAAATTTTAGTCATGTTGTCCGATGCAGCGGCATATATGATTAAAGCGGATCAGCAGCTTAAACTTTTGTACCCTAATTTAATACATGTTACTTGTTTGGCTCATGGATTATTAATAGGGTGGCTGAGGAAATTCGGTAGCAATTTCCAGCAGTAAATACATTAATTAGTAACGTTAAGAAAATGTTCTTAAAGTCACCATTGAGAGTTCAGATTTATAGAGAAAAGCTGCCGGATACTCCTTCACCACCTGAACCCGTCATTACCCGATGGGGTACTTGGTTAACTGGCGCAATATGTTATGCAAACCATTACCTAGAGATCAAAAACATTATTTCAGAATTCTCTACTGACAACTACAATTCTATTGCAAAATGTCAAGAAATTTTGAAAAACTCTTCTTTGCCTAATGAATTGATATTTATTAAAGTCAGTTATGAATTTGTTTCTTTGGCAATAACAAAACTTGAAAAAGAATCGCTGCCACTAACTGAATCAGTTAAATTAATCAATGATTTAGAAAATAGTGTTTCAAATATTTCGGGTAGAATAGAAAACTCAATAAGTCAAAAGTTTAAAGAAATAATTAATAAAAATGTATGGTGAATTAAAAATGGATGAAACAGAAACAAGTATAGAATTAAGTCCTGAGATTATGAATGCATTAAAGTGCGCACCAATAACTTCCGTTGATGTTGAAAGTAGTTTTTCGATATATAAATGCATTCTCACAGATAGGCGACATAATTTTTCATTAGAAAATTTAGAAAAGCATTTAATTGTAAATTGTTTTAATATTAAAAATATGTAGTGTCTAAATATGTATTTTAGCAAATTTTAAGTACGTATGTGTTTATATAATTGTGATTTTAAAATGTAAGTGGGAATAATGTAAGAACAATAAACGTTTGTAAAATGTTTCGTTGTGTTTATTCTTGTTTTATAACATTTAACAAGAAGTTAATCGGCATCAGAAGCATATGTGCATAAAACTGCATATTTAGCAAAAATTGTGCATATTTCGAAGAATTTTTCTGCATATGTATGCGCATATTTTGTCGATTTCCGATGCATATAATTCCGCTTTCTATTCATTACGGATCTAGGATTGATATTTTTCAAGATATTTTGGAAAATGTGTATTTTAGCAAAACTTTCTTATAAAAAAGTACGCGCCAATGTAAATACGATGTAAGAATGTAGCTTACCTAGTTTTTTTTTTAATATTCGGTATATCTAAGTGAGACGACTATTAGGAAACAATCCAGCATTGATGAAATGTCAGTTAGTTTTCAATTATAAACAATGCCAGCGCGTTTAAATTACACGAACGAAGATTATTTAAATTTGTTTATTATTTATGGGGAACGCGATAAAGTGATATCAAGCACATGCGATACCTTTGCTGCTCGATATCCACACAAACAGAAATCATCACCAAACACAGCTAAATGAATAATACGGTATTTTAAACATTTCATATTCGCCAAAGTAAGAGTTTAAAACCATAAACCTATGGTTGATGATGCAAACATGGAAATTAATTTAGCATACTTCATAGTAAGAACAAAATACACCGTGTTTAAGTTACAAAAAAAAAGGTAAAATAAACGGTAAAAAATGTAATACTTATTTCAACAAAAGTTCAAAGTTACGTCCTTGAACTTTCCGGAATTTTTTGCATCTTCGAATTAATTCTTCATGAGTAGAACTTTCAAATGCATACTTTACTCGGAGCATACAGTCCTCCTTAGTAGTTAATGTTGTCCAAAAATACTTCGTTCTCCTGAAACGATGTTAAAATAAATTCACAAAAGCTCACTCTTCTTGGGAAATCAATTTCTTTTAATTGCTGAATCACGGAAAACAGGTATAGGCGAAACTTATGTTTGCGAAGAATTGAGTATTGAGCACCTAGATAACCCTTATTCCAGCGCAGCTTGCCTTAAAAAAATTGTTGGATATGCTGTGAAGTATCCCAAAATGACGATTTCCATGTTGGTATCATCAATAGGTTTATGATTTTGAATTTTTGCCGTGACGGATCCGAAGTTTTTAAAATTCCGCGTTATTCGTTTAACTGTGTTTGGCGATGACTTCTGTTTTTGTTGCTACCGAGCGGTAAAGGTATTATATATTCTTGATATAACTTTATTACATTTTCCATAAATAATAAACAAATTTAAATAATCTTCGTTCGTATAATTTAAACGTGCCGGCATTGTTTATAATTAAAAACTAACTGACATTTCATCAACGCTGGATTATTTCCTAATGGCCATGGCTAGCTTAGATATTCCGAATGTTTTAAAAAACTACGTGAGCTACATCCTTACACCGTACATACATTGGCGGGTACTTTTTACACACTTTTCTAAATATCTTGAAAAGTATTAATTTTAGATGGGTAATGAATATTATGTTTTTTGGTATTTTTGTAAGAGTAATTTGTTAAGACAGATAAAAATAGATAGTTGTATTTAATAAAATTATGTTTTGACACTTTTTCCATTTGAAACTTTAATCAATGGTTGGACACGCTGTATAATGTTTTCGAAAAATTGATTCGGATTGTAATACTACCCTATACGGTTAATAATTCTGCAAAATTTCAATTTTCCAAGTTAAACACTTTTACAGTTGCAAAAGTTCACATGCACCAGACCATCTATCAAAAATTTTCAAAAAATGTAACTATTTTAAATATGGTTAGAAATAGTAACATAGTTGTTTCATCAAACAAGCCTTAAAATTGAATTAGGAATTCAAAAATGTATTAATACATAGGGTGTTCTATTTAAAATAACAAAGGTGACAGCTATTTCCGGTATAACCGGAAGTATCAGATTATTAAAAATATTTTAATTTAATAGTACATGTGGGCTATAGTATTTACCAAGTTTTCAGAATTTTCCAATACGTACTCTTTCATATATCGATCGATTCAGTTCGCGGTGAGACACCTGTGTAACTTGAGAAAACACCTGCTACAAACAATTCAAAATGTTGCCACTTGTAAAAAATGTGTTGAACATGTTATTAAAAAAAAACAACGAATGTGTGAATTAGGTGATCCAATTGATGATGTCATCGAACCTTTTTTTCATTTCTGTTAACACTGGTGACTCTACAGTGAGAGTGGCGATGTATACAGAGTGATTTATTTTCGACCCTCACTACGGGGGTCTCGCTTATTTTTGAAAATAGAGGATAGTTTCAAATTTGACAAAGTTGCCAAATTTTGTATTTGTTACGAACCCGAAGAGAAAATGGGCCTGTGACAAATGACGTTCGAGATTAGAAAAAAAACGAAACATGCCTGTCTTCTTTTACCTCTAGCACCTTATAAAAACACATTCTCAAGACCACTTTCGATATTCCATCTAATGGTGTACTCGAAATTGTTATATAACGTTTCAGTTCTTTCTGGCCATCATCAACATTCTTATTTCTTATCGGCGCCATATTGGATTTTAATACCATTAGAAAGAGTCTTTTCTTCTATCTTCAACCATGTATAACACGTTCACAAAAGTTTTTTATATTACGCTTTAATTGACGAAGAATACATTAAGATTAAATAAGCTGCATAGAGAAAAATTTTGGGACAGTAAGCTTTTTATTTTTAAAATAAAACAATTTATACTAAGAATTACAACACGTTTATTTAATTTAACAAAATATATAGTTGCCATAACAAAAATTGTTGTTTGATTTAAGATAAAGCGGTGCTGTCACAACATTTGCAGTAAAGTTTGTGCATCCAAACGTTTAATTCAAAACGATGTTGTGGTCTCCTTTACCTATTTTGCCTGGGATTCAATACTGCCCAATAATGCCCCGTGTTTCTGTTAAAAATTTCAGAATCAAATGACTTTGTTTAGAAAATATTCGTCGTCTTCTTATCTCTCACTAGCTAGTTGCAGTACTCCAGTCGTTTTAAATTGTCACCAGGCTGTGGCTAACATGAACTGTTGTTTGGGTTAAACTTATTTCCAACGCCGCTTCCACTTTCACACTCTTCATCTTCAGCCGCGTACCAATCAATCGGTACGTGGCTGAAGATGAAGACCCATGTGTCTTCGAAACGGCCTATCCGAGTTAATTAATAATTTTTGTGTTGTGCGGAATGTGCCGAGAATATTGTTGTTTGCGATAAGTCATACTTCATCATTGTTATTGCAATTATCCTTGAAATAATTTATTAATTAATATATCAAATGGTAACGAAATATGAACCTCATTAGATAATTTATCCTATCACAATGTGTCAGAAAATCGAACATATTACTTATTCAATATCTGCGAATGATGTCACCCTAAAACATGTATCGTCGCTAGTCTTACAACTGTTACTGTTAGGGTAGTACAAGTAAAGAATTGTAGTTATTATAATACATTCACAGGCAAAAATATTGCATATTTTATTTTCGGCCTTTATTGTTTTTCTCTTTAAAGCTTTTTGATTTTTGCTGCTAAATCTTGTACACTAGAGTGTTTTACGTTATTGATAATCAAATAAATTACATATGGAGAATTTATAGCAAATTCCTGGAGGAATTATTAAAACAACTAGTTTATGGCTAAAAACGTTTAATTGAAAAAAGCAACATTAATTACTCATAAACATAATAACAACACAACATAATAACATTTTAATACTTAGTACTTCCTCCTCTTGCTCTAACGATATCCTGCATCCTCCTAGGCATGCTGCACAAAAGATCTTTGATGATTTCTTGAGGAATTGGATTCCATTCTTCCTGTGCAGCAATTTTTAATTCTGCAATTGAGTTAGCAGCTGGAGAGCATAGATGTTCTATGGGATTTGCGTCAGGACTATTTGCTGGCCACTCAAGCGCCACAACCCCGACATCCTCGTACTGGATCCCTGTCCTTGCGGCATGGGCTCGGCCATTATCATGCATTAGCATAAAATTATCGTAGCCAATAAAGCCAGCATAAGGTAAACATGTTCTTCAAGGATGTTGTGTATGTACCAGTCAGCATTCATTCTTAAATTTACATCAATAAGTTCCGTGCGACTCTCCCAACTAATACCGCCCCATAACATAGTGGAACCGCCACCAAAGCTAAGATTTTGTGTAAGATTACATTCTGCGAAATGTTCTCCTGATCTTCGGTGTACACGACTACGTCCATCAGGCTTCCATAATTGTATTCTTGTTTCGTCTGTAAAAAGAATCTTTCCCCATTGATGTTCATTCCAGTTAGCATGAGCTCTTGCAAATTCTAAGCGTCGAATTTTGTGACGTGGGAGAAGCCGAGGAACTCTGGCAGAACGTTTTGGATTTAAGCTGACCTCCTTAAGTCTCCTTATTACTGTTTTGACAGATGCATTGACTTGTCTTGTATTCAATAATTCATTTCTAAAATGCGGTGCAGTAAGTGTGCGATTTCGTAAAGATTGAAGTCTCAAATATTGGTAATCTCTTGGCGTTGTACATCTTTTACGTCCTTGACCACGCCGCCTTTTGTATTCTCCAGTCTCATTGTGTCGTCTTACTATACGAAAGACAGTCGATTGATGGATATTTAATCTCCGCGCAATATCTTCTTGTGTGTACCTTTCATTAGCCAAACAAATAATTTTAACTCAATTTATGACACTTAAATGAGGCATCTCGCTAGCCGAAACTACACACTTGTACACTAAAGCTCTGGAAATGTCATTCTGACGACCATACTGACGACATCGAATGGAGATCAATCAGTGTTTTGGTCTCGAAGGCACATTACGCCAATTTATAACGTTTTATCGTTACCTCTTATTCACTCATAAAAAGCTATATTAAAATATTCTTTTTTTCTGTAACAAACTGCATAATGCATTCCAGTGTAAAAGATTTAGTAATAGAAATCACAAAAGTTTCAAAGAAGAAAATAATAAAGACCTAAAATAACATGTGCAATATTTTTATCTGTGAGTGTATATTGATAAACAATGCACTTGTTTTTCTAATTGAAATAAAAAAGTCCATGTAAATATAACATGTCTATTTTGCATATGGATTCACAGTTATTTAAGGCGACGTATTGCAGGGCAAGTTTTATCTTTTACTAATAACTATATTACATAAAATAAAATATATACAGTGGTGGCCATCAAAATAGAGCCACTTTGAGGAAAATAACAATTTTCTCTGAGGGGGAAAGAAGAATAGAATTTGAGACAAAAACAAACAATGTCAAATATATTTACTCTATTTATAAACAAGAAAATACCAGATTTGTTAAGTAAAATAGTAAACGGGTACTCTAAAACTGTGGCACTGGAACACTGAAACAGTTCACTGAAACCCTTACCACAACACTTTTTATTTTTTTTTTTGACGCACATTTCGATAGCCAAGCTATCATCATCAGCAGCAAGACTGAACTAACAAGCTAAGTGAAAAACTTACCTTATAAGGAAAGTAAATTATGCGATATGTAAATTTAAAATCGTAAAATTTAATGCGCCGCTTCATTGCACAGGACTATAAATAGACTAAAGGTAAATGAGCAGAATGACCTGAGTTATTAAATCCTAGATTACAATGAAGCGGTTCATTGCACATGGTTAAAATTACAACTAAAAATGATTAAACATGATGTAACAAAGGATAAAGGCTGGAATTTAGTGGTCCTAAACCTGAATTCATTAAATGAGTTTTGTTTTTGTAAATTTCCATGCCTTCATAACAATTTAATTGAGAAGTACTCCTTACATTTTTAATTAACTTTATATTATCAACATTATGGTTATTTTCAAGCATATGTAGGGCAACGCTAGATTTATCAAACCTTCTGAATTTGAGATGAGCCAAATGTTCTTTGTACCTAATTTTGATTGATCTTTTTGTCTGCCCAATATACACTTGATCACAATCTTTACATGAAATTTTGTAAATTCCTGATTTATCCATGTTATCCACTGGGTCTTTGGAATTTCCTAAAAGGTTTTTAAGGTTATTGCTTGAAGAGAAAACAATCTTGCGGTCAATCCTAGAAAAGATTTTTTGAAGACCCTTGGTGTAACATGGATAAAAGGGTAATTTAACATATTTCTTATTATTACGGCCGTCAATGCGTTCTAATGTGCTTACATTTCTAATTCTTAATCTATTCTTATGTTTCCTAATAGTATTATAGACGACATCTTCAGAGAATCCGTTAAAGTTGTTGTAGTGTTGTGGTAAGGGTTTTAGTGAACTGTTTCAAGTAAAATAGTGTTTTCAATGAAAAATACTAAAAGATATTAAAAGTTGATTGGTGTCTGTTGGACATAAAAATAGAGCCACAACAGAATACAATTAAGAATCATCTTTGTGACTAAAGCTTTTAATATTTAGTTGCTTGCCCTTTGTTAGAGATGACAGCTGCGCACCGCCTTGGCATAGATTCAATTAGCTGTCGACACCTTGCTGTTGGAATGGCAGACCATTCTTTCTTCCACAATT
Organism: Dynastes maya; assembly: GCA_029619315.2. Taxonomy (NCBI): domain Eukaryota; kingdom Metazoa; phylum Arthropoda; class Insecta; order Coleoptera; family Scarabaeidae; genus Dynastes; species Dynastes maya. Next base: position 50,602,281 of record JAROYE020000003.1, on the reverse strand, counting down.
CAGCCTTGTTCTGTATTTTGTATCTCCCGACTGCGCTTTTTAAATCCCTCCATAGATTTTCTATGGGATTTAGGTCGGGAGATTGTGAGAGCCATGATAATAAACCTATTTTTTCTTCCTCAAAAAATTGTTTTGCCTTACATGAAGTATGCTTGGAATCATTGTCTTGCTGATAAATCCATTTTAACGGCATGTTTTCCTCCGCGTAAGGTAACATAACATTTTGAAGTATGTTAACATACCCATTTTGGTCCATATTCTCTTTAATTCAATAAATTGGACCGATTCCAGACCACGAAAACGCACCCCATAGCCATGTTTGATGGTCTTTTTCGTATATTTTGGCAGCAATTCTGTTCATGGTAGTCTTCTGACAGAGTTTACCATCGAAGCCTATAATATTTTTTTTTGTTTCATCGCTCCACAAAATGTTTTTCCATTTGTTATTGCGTGCCACTCCAATGCAGATGTTCATTCGCAAATCTAAGTCGACTTTTTATATTTTTGGTGCTCAATAACGGCACCTTTCTGGCGACTCTTCCATTTAAGTTGTTTTCCTGTAGTCGTCGGCGAATCGTACGTGCACTAATAGTTAACTCTAATTCGATTTTAATGTCACTAGATGATTTGAAGGGATCTGTGCGCTAAACATAGACAATCCTTCTATCTGTTTGTGGCGTAGTTTTTCGCTTCGATCCACGATTTTCTTTACCGTTTGCTGGTCTTAATGCATTTTCAACCATTTTCTTTGAACAGCCTACAATACCTGCTATTTTGCGTTGCGACATTCCTAGGTTATGCAATGTTAAAATCTGAGTCTTTTCAGTCGACGTGCAATGACGTGCTCGTCCCATTTTAAGTAAATCTATGTTATGGATTAATAGTAATTTTACAATTATTAATAGAAAGCATCCTTACCTGATATAATTACAGCAAAAAAACGTGCAGTAACCTTATCCTTAAATCAGTAGATCTGCGTTAAGCAAGCGACTTTATTATTATGACCATCAGGCACGAGAACCGGAGTTCACTAAAACGGGAATTCCCCCAACACGCCTACGCTATCTCACGGTGATTTCGGAAACTTTTGCTTGTAAACATGTTTATGGACCTCAATCAGAGGTGGCGGTGTTATCACCGTATCCTGCATTATTATTACGATAGATGTTCGTTTTGTAACCAATTGGCTCTATTTTGATGGCCACCACTGTATATGGGATTTAAGTACGCTCCGTATCCTAGGGTGCAATTTTCATATATGTGATTAAGCTCAATGAGACGATTATTTTGATATATAGTTGTGATATATTTGCTCCAGCTATTCCAGCCATTGCCGAGTTATTTTAAGAAAACCGAAAATCTACTAAACTTTCAGGGGTAGTTTCACCCTGTTAAAACGGAATTGGGCCGATAAGAAAAATAGTTTCGAACATCCTTAGGTGTAGACTACTTGTCCACAAAGTTTCAATTTTTTTTTAATTCTCGGGTTCGAGATGTTCCCGTGTCAGTGTTTGGACTGAAATAAAATTTAATAAACGTGTATAATAGAAACAGTAAATTTTCTCTATTAATACCATAAATAAATACAACGAAACAATTTTATGGAAATTTTAATGCAAATTTATATTTCCGTTAATGTCTATTTAGTAACCCTGCGTAAATGTAGTCTTCTACGTTACTCCTCTTATATAAAAAACAGGGTATGGTAGAATAAATTTATGACGGTTTTTTCATATAAGTGCCCCATTTTATTCTTCATCCTGTGTTCTAATATACCTAAACTAAGCTAAGAGCTATTCACTAAATTATTCCATCAAAATTAGGCAAGGCAAACGATACAAAAACGCTAAAATGTTAGAAGTGTATTTTTGTTCATTTAAATAAAAAATCTACTTAATACAAATAATTCTTTTTTTACATTAGTAAAATTTCAGAGTTACTTTTTTTTGCTAGGGAAGTGTAACTATTTCTATTTATCATACGTTAGTAGATTATTTTCTATTATTTTCAAAGAAACATTTTGCAAAGAGAACATGCCTAAAGTGTTAAGGATTTTCCTGCAAATAATCACATTCTCCCTTTTTTAAAATAAAATTGTTTACAAGTGCGCAGCTTAATTTCAATATAATTAGCATTATAAGAAAATATTGAAGCCAATACTTTTGTTTTAAATTTATTTTTCATGATGTCAGAGTACTGGAAATAAGTGTACACCTTCACCATTTTACGTAGTAGAAACGGAGTAGTAATCACAATGGAATCGAGGTTGTTCCCTTATTTAAACAGAACACTTGTTTGCGTAGCAATTGAAAACCAATAAGTGGCCAGCAAAATAACGAGAAAGCTGCACGTGCGTTTTTTCTCTCAAATGCAATCAAAATAGAAAATTACGAAGGAAGAAAAATGTAGTCGAATACAAAGTATATATAATATATTTACCAAGCGCATGGAATTAGGTATATTCTTTGCATAGCAATTCCATATTGAAAAATATGCCGCCATCTAAGACTTTCTTAGAGCTACTTTTAGTATTTTAAGTTTATAAATATTCACTTAGGCATATGACGAACAAAAATTTATATGGAATGCAGCGTTGTAACAGATTTTACGGAAATTTCAGTGCAAATATGGAATGCCATTCTGTTTTATGCGTACATCTTCGTTGTAAATCGAGTTATTTAAAGTTCAATTTCACTAAAATATATTCAAAACAGTTACGGACCGAGATCTCAATTTAGATTCATTGTGGTCCTACATTATCGAAAAAAAATTCTTGAAAGAGTAAAAATTTTCGGTTAAAGAAATGCGGTACAAATATGGAATACGTTGGAAATTTGTTATATAACATTTATTTATTGATAAAACAGATTATGATTGCAATAATAACATAATTATTTGCACCTATTTTCTCTGACTACTGTAATTGCCAGACTCATTTCTTCTTCACTGTACTTTCTTTTTTTTTACAAACTCGACGTTGACTCCTTCCTGGCATTCTAAGACAGAAAAAGATAAGCTTAGGTGTGAAGAAACGGGTGTGCAAATATAGAATAGTGGTATTCCATACTCCCAATAACACACATTGTTAACGTTTTAGATTAAACTTCGTTATGTATTAAAAAATAATAAATTACAGTAGTATTTCTGTAAAACCCATTTCACGTTCTAGTCAATAGTAGCAGACACTTAAATAATAACAAGCTACGAAAACAAATAATCACTCATATGTGCTTATCTGTTAAAGTATTGTAAGAACGCGTACTAGTGCTGTTGGTATCTGATAAAACTGAGATCCGGGTATCCGGATTCAAAACTGTCCGGATACACTATTCGATTTTCGGATCCACTATACGGTTCTCGTTAATATTTTGCAATATAGAAAGTGTTTAATAAATAAAGCCGGCCACGAGCGGTACCGCGCAGTGGCGTAGAGTCGACCAGGTCTCGCGTTCTACTAGAGTTATTATGCTAATAGAGATGTTTGCTGCCGCAAATAATTTCGCTCATCTTTTAAATAAAAATTAAATAACACGTACTCAAACACTTACCATTTTAAGAGTCCTCCGTGAAATCACAAAGTGAATAATGTCTGTTAAATATCTGCAACATTAGATGTTTCAACTGTTGTTTCGGCAAAACTAGTACGGCATGAGGAAAAAATGCGTTTATATGCAGAGAATGAACGTTCTACATCTAGTGACGTAATATTTGCGTAAGTAAAATAATCTTTCAAATAACTTAATGATTCTATTGACGCACCTTCACAAATGTGTCTTAATGTGCCAAAATCAGAATTTTTCTCAAAAACACTTTCAAATTTTTCTAGAACAAACATTTTTTGCGTCTTCAATCGCGCATAGCTGTGCGTGAACATGTTGCACTATTTGTAGAGATTCTTCTAACGGCACCGCAGGATTTTGTAATTTTTCTATTGTATCTGCTAGCCCGAAGTAATTGTCGTGAATGATTTTTAAATCCATTTTAACCTGACTATCATGAAATTTCGACTGGTTTTTCTGGATAGCGGCAGCTTCCTTTGTATCGAATTGTAAAACCACGTTCTTAATATTGTCGAAATATTTATGATAATAAAACGCGGCCTGCAACCATGTTCCCCAACGAGTTAGAATAGGTTCTGGTGGCTCAGGTATACGGGGGCACAGTCTGTGAAATTCGCGAATACGTTTCGGTGATTTGACAAATACTGCTTTGGTATGCGCTATTAAAGCGTCTACCTCAGGATAACATTTTCTGATACTATCCGCCACAAGATTGAGAGCATGAATTTTACACGTAATGTGTAACAAATTAGCAGAATGCTTTTTAAGAGACCGGCCTACAGAAAGCATGTTTGCAGCACCATCACTCACTAACATCAAGAGTTGGTTTGTTGAAAGTTCAAACTTGTCCAATGTATTTAACACTAACTTTAAAATTACTTCGGCAGTACACTGTTGTATTCGTTTGGAGACTAATAGAATTGAAGGTGCCGATTGATGAGGTTCCAATTTGCGTGCCATTACATTAAGAACAGAATGTAAGCGCCCTTTTCTTCAAATTCCATCTATTCCTCCGAATGCGACGCAAAAAAAAACCAAATCATTACCAATCCGACCCCATGTTTGCATGTAAATACTATACATGATTCTGTTGCTTGTTTTCCTTTCGACCTTCGAACGAACGTTCTTCTCTTGGGTCCGAAGAGTTCAAATTTGGTCTCATCAGTCTATAAAATATTTTTCCACTCATCAACTGTCCAATGTTGATGCTCTCTATCCCATTGCAGCCGTTTTATTATATTTTGCTTGCGTAAGAGTGGTTTACGCAACGCTATTCGGCCAAATGAACCACCCGCTCTTAACCTCCTTTTCACGGTGGTTAAACTAACTCATTTTTCACGCTCAATATTTATGTCAGCCGTTATTTCAGGTGTAGTTTTTCGTCTATTGCGTTTACTTTCTTTTACTTGTAGGTAAATAATTATACCCCCTAAATAACAATAAATAAATAATTTTCTAAAATCCAAGCAAAAATGTATGTCGGTAAATAATTATGGCATAGTTCTACTCTCCAAACGATACAGTGTACTGCTCGTATATACAGTTGTCAACAAAACTATTCGTACCCCTTACAGTAAAATGTACATAGCTTTACTAATATGTTAGTATTAGTAATAACTTAACGATTTATTTTTGCACGTACACCTACTTCTATAGTGTATAACTGGTGAAAATTCTAATTGAATAAAATAAACGGTGTTCGAGATATAACATTTTTATTTCAAGTACATATAAACTATACACCACAAAACTATTCGTACCACATGACATAACCCACGTTCTGTGATTCCCCTAACATTCTAACTGTAAAGAAATGCCACTGAGGGGAACCCCGATCGTCGAACATGCAGATGTTCACAGTTTCGGCACAAACAGTCAATATTATTGTAGTGTTAAAAATGGGACGTAAAGGTAAAGAGGCAACTGTACGAGAACGAGAAGTTATCTTTAATTTACATACTGAAGGCAAGTCGTATGCTGCAATTGGAGCAATAATCGGTAGAAGTAAATCTACGGTACAATATATTATAAAAAAAATTAAAACAGATGGAGTTTTTCATAATAATCGTCACGTCACAGGCCGTAGAAAATTATTATCCGAAGCAGATGAAAGACTTCTAATAAGAGAAATAAAGAAAAACCCTCACATTAGTGTTACAAAACTAACAACAGTGTTTAACGAACATTTTAATGAAACTGTATCAAGTGAAACATGCTGCCTAAGTTTAAAACGATATGGGTATAAGGCTCGAGTAGCGCGAAGAAAACCATTTATAAATAAAATAAATCGCGCTAAGCTTTAAACTTTGCAAAAGAATATGTGGATAAAGACATTTCGTTCTGGAATAGAATTATATTCTCTGACGAATGTAAATTCAACTTGTTTGGTTCAGATGGACGCACCCTTGTGTGGAGGAAGCCTGGCAAAAATTTGAAATCTACAGTTAAACATGGGGGTGGGAACGTTATGGTGTGGGGCTGTATGGTTAGTGGTGTCTACTACTTTCAGCAAGCATACAGCCTACATCGTAAAAACCTGGTTGCGTTTTAATATTCCACATTTGTTGGTTACTCCTCCACAAAGTCCGGACATAAACCCAATTGAAAATCTGTGGGCTGAAGTTGACAGAAGATTACGAAAAACTGAAGTGATGAATAAAGAGATGCTGAAAACAAAGATTCTGGAAACTTGGAACAACATACAACCTGAAGTAATGACAAATTTAGTTAATAGCATGCAAAGTAGATTAAAAGCAGTTATTCCATCAAAAGGTGGACCAACAAAGTATTGAACTACTAACTCTTTCCAATGGTGCATACAAATATAGTAAAGTACGAATAGTTTTGTGGTGTATAATTTCTATTTACTTGAAGTCAAAATTTTATATCGAACAATGTTTATTTTATTCAATTGGAATTTTCATGAGTTATACATTATAAATGTAGGTGTGCAAACAAAAATGAATCTTTAAATTATTATTCACACTAACGTATTTTTTAAGCTATATACATTTTATCGTGAGGGGTACGAATAGTTTTGTTGACGACTGTACCTACATCTCTCTTCTCGAATATCATTTCATTCCATTAGAATTTTTCGATTATCCGTAGTTTTTCCATCTATTTATTGCATTCCAAGTGCTACAGAGCATAATATAGAAAATAACATCTAGAAAAATTACATCACAATAACAAATGATAATCAAAAATTAACAGCTGATTGACAAACGATATTTGTAGGCAGAGCTTACACGGGAAAAGTAATCTTTTTCACTGGATTTCATAATACCATTTCTTTTTAATGCGCAAATTGGTTTCTGCGCAACGTCTTACATCTTTCGTCTTACACCTTACGTCTTACATACCACTTCCGCCATGACTACATACCCTTCTCTCTCTCCCCAGTATATTTTCTACCCTCTTAATCCCACACTATCTTTCCACTCGTATTCACAAGTTGGCAAGATAATATGCGATAGTCCAATGTTTTTAGTAATTGATTTTATATTTACATATGTATGTACTTACATATGTATATTGATATGATATTTACTTATAAAAAGGTCATTTTACCTAATTTTATATGTCTAATACCTATGAATAATGAATTTCACCTTATCGTCATTGAACGGGTCACATATTATGAACTGTGCCTATTGAATTAGCAGATAGCAGAAAAGAGAGGAGATATTAAATTTTCAACATTTGTTTGTCTTGATGCTTGAAATAAGAAACTATTTTTAAGAAAGGCATTTAAAATGTCCCAGGCAACGACAGTAGAATATTATATAAAGCCAATAGATTAAAAATTATTGAATAAAATTTACCAGCGCATATATTATGTGTATAACGTATGTATGTACAGAGACATTGTACATACATACATTATACATACATACATGGAATACGTAGTGTATAGCAGTACGCAACATGTATGTACAACAAAGAGAATATCACGTATAGATAGAGAGAAAATTCATTCTGTGATATCTCCTTTAAAATTCAAGGGAATGTGCCAGGTCGAGCTTGCTGCCGTTCCATCCTTGTCGCACTCGCGCCATCCAGACGCCGTATTTTCATCTCAGAGGAGACGGTTTTATTTGTTTTTTTGAAAAAGTTTCTCTCTCCCTCTCTTGCTCTCCGTATCCTTCTGCAGACGTGTGTGTGTGCATGTGTGCGTGTACTCGCAAAACAAACTAAAAACAATAACTTTGCTGCTGCTGAATGTTTGCGAAAGAACGTTCTTAAAAGTTGGTGAAGTGCTGCCCAGCAGGGAAAAATATGTGAGCCCAGCCGCGGGGGCAACTAAGAAGAAATAAAACGGATACGCAGGACACGAACAATACCTTTACGGGAATTGTGGATTTTCCGATCTAAATATCAAAAATATTTATTAATTACTTGATGCATTTTGTTACAACTACCAAGAAAGGAGAAAGACTCGCATAAGCAACTGCACATCTTAATTAAGATATATGCAGATATAGAGACTCAAATGTTAGATCTAATTTTATAGAATTCGTTGATTGATTCTTTTCACTGCAATTGTTATAACATAACCATGTATAAGTATTTATTTCCCACTTATTGTTATTTAACTTCTTGAATAAATATTTCAATTTTTCGTATTTCTAAATATGTATCATCTGAAATACAAATCGGTGATTGTTAAAATAAGCAGAATAAATAAAGGAGGAAAGCAAAAAAAAAAGAAAACCCTTCTTTATACGAGCCCTAACAATTATGTTGAGAGACAGTGTACTAATTCTACATTATTTCAGGAATGTGCTCTTAACACAATTTTTTGAAAGAAAAGCTGCTCATACTTTGAAAGAAACATGTTTATTAAGAAATTCTTACATGTAAGGATCCAAAAAAAATATTTTAAAGTGCAATAGATAATTCAATTTAAAAAAAAACAACAAATTTCGACTAATGGTTCTTAAAACTGAAGTAACATAACTAATGACTTTAGTAACTAGTGATGTCTCCTTTTGACTTGATAACCGTTTGAATGCGTGTTGGCGTGCTTTTTACAAACTTGTTGCACAATTCAGGAGTTAACGTGTCCCAAATTTGTTTTAATTTGGCTCTTAAATCAGCGATTATTCTTTGAGGATTTGTTCCTTAGGTATTTTTTCATTTCGCGCCATACATTTTCGATAACATTTAAGTTTGAGCTTAACTTTAGGGCGAAAACAAAACCTTTATATGCTGTTGGGCAAACTATCGTTTAGTCCAGTGATTCCCAAAGTGGTCCAGGTGGACCCCCAGGGATCCACGGGAGACTCGCCGGGGGTCTACATTGGCGTGAAAAAAAAATGGGGGTTCACAAGTTGTAAGTGGGGGTCCACGAAAATTTATCTGGTTTCGATAGTAAAGAACAAAAATGTTGGCTTAGCTTTACCTATCAATGTAGGCAGATAATACACTACTCAAAAAAAGGGAGCAACAAAGAATTCAAAATTTTTCGATAATTTTTGACAGGCTGTATTTCGGTGAAAAATGGTCGTATTAAGTCTTTAAAAAAGCATTTTGAAGCTTTAAGATTCTAATTTTCAGATTTTTTGGCTAAAAATTTTTAGGAGCTACGGTTCTCATGCAATCCTAACTGATAGCGCGAAAAAATAATTTGCAATTTTGTTTTTTTTTTTTTTGTCCACGGGCTTGAAAACATTTTTTTCAGTTAGGCCGGCATATGGATCAGATAGCCTGTTTATTTAGCTTTAATTTCCTTTTTTTAAAACCTCCCTTAATTTTTTTGAGTAGTGTATTTTCAGGTCAGCGACTGTTACTTGTAAAAACTTGCATATTCGATATTCAGTACAACGCGTGCGAGACTTGCAAAGCGCCGCCCGCCCGCCCACAACGCTTCTTCAGGCGTGCAAAGGGACGAAATACGACTTGTGCTATGCTTGCAATCTTGCATGAACTTGTTTGATTCTTCACCAATATAAATACGAATGCCAAGGACAAATGTTACTCATTTGTTTCCGGAATTTTGAAAAGAAAAGTATGAGTGAATCGATGTCAATGTTTGCCAGGGCCGGAAAAAGTAAGTACCTGCCTATTTGTTATACATACTTTTATTTTATATTGTAATAATATTATATTTGTTATGTTTGCGTGTAGTAGGTACGTAATAAAAATTAAATACTGAACAGAGCCGAGAAAACTTTTAGTACTTTTTACTATAAAATTATTTATTTACCCGACTGTGGTGATTCACTAAAGGAGAGATATATGATTGACCTGCATGTTTGTACATATTTCAGTGCCCTCGTAGTTGCTAATGCTAAATGACTAAAAATATTTTCATAAATTGTACGTGTCTTTATGTACCACTCGTAACGTACATCAAAGTAATAAATAAATCATTAAAATCGCGAAGTTTTGATGTCAAAATATTCTTTAACTTTAAAAGTATTTTCTTTCGAATTTACAGAAATGTATCAAAATATAATTAATCAAAAAATATTTTATATTACATTACAATAGGTTCAGCCGTTTTGTGAAAACCTCTATATGGGTTTTAGCGGTTTATTGCTTTTAATAATTAAAATCAGTTTTGCCGCCGGCATTTTGATTTTTTCATTGCAATAATTAATTAATCCTATTCTATTCTGTTAAAATAGCCATATCCTGTTAAAATCGTTTTATGATTACTAAAAGAAACATTTTTTTCTTTACAGTTTACCTACAGGTAACTGATACGAAACATGGCTGAATCTAAGAAGAAATGTCGACAGTACAGTGTTGATTATTTGAAATTTGGTTTTCTTCCATCAAAGGCAGACAAACGATTGCCCATATGCTTTTTATGCAACAAAGTTTTGAGCAATGACTCTATGAAACCATCGAAGCTCGAAGATCATCTACGAAGGTGTCATCCTGATAAAATTGGTAAAGATTTAAAATATTTTCAAACATTGAAGGAAAAATATGAAAAGAGACCCACCGTGCACAGTATGTTCGCTTCAACGTCTCAAAGTAACGATGATCGCTTGCGGGCATCTTACAATATCTCATTGCTTATAGCGAAACCTGGAAAACCGCACACCATCGGAGAACAGTTAATTTTACCCGCTGTTGAAAAGGTTTTAAAAACTGTTCTGCACAAACCTCCATTTCACGTTCTCAAAAGAATTCCTTTGAGTAACAACACTGTATAAAGACGAGTCAACTTTACCTGGTAATGAAGCATTATTATTGGCATATGTTCGATTTGTTATGGATGAAGAAATCCATGAAGAGCTGCTATTCGCGGAAACTTTGGAGACGGACACTAAAGGCGAATAGTCAAACGTTGATAGATGTTCAAACAATGATTCTTTAGAATGTATAACCAGTTTCGAAATGTTTTAAGGTACTTTAAAAATATGCTGAATCTTTCAAAAATCATTAACTATCCCAACATATAGCTGTTAGAACTCCTATCACGTATCATGCAAAATCTACCAATGTGCAACGCCTAATATTTGATTATTCCAAAGTGTATCGTTTACATCTATTTACTTACTTCCCAGCATACCAATCATTGTTGTGGAAAAAACAACTAAAGCTTCTTGTATACTATAATACATGAATTTGATGATTTTATTTCAAATGATATGGTAATACCGAAGATTTTGCCGAAAAATGTCCAGAATGGTACTACTTCCTAGATGGGTTTTTCATTTAGCGTTGCAAAAAAACCGCTTCTTTTTGAAACCGATTAATTAGAATCAACTACAACCGGTTTGGAAAAAGACCGACTAACCGGTTTGTATAAGAAACCGATTTGGTTAAGAACCGATTTAGAAACCAGTTTAAAAAACTGATTTGAAAACCGGTTTTAGAAACTGATTTGAAAACTGATTCTAAAAACCGATTTAGAAAACGGTTTGAAACTTGATATGAAAACCAGATTTCAAAATTGTCTTTTACTAGAAGATGCATACGCGTATGCGCTATACAGGTTGTCTTGCGAGAAATTGTAACGATAGATATATGAAGGAGAATACATTAGCAAATTCTGAAAACTTGCCAGTACACTAAAACCGACATGTACTATTGAACTATAATAATGTCAATAATCTGACACTTCCGGCTATACCGGAAATAGCTGTTAACTTTCTTAGCAACATCCGTTTCAGCTGAGAAAGTGTTTTCTACGGTGGGTAATATTATCACCGCAAAAAGAACCTGTTGGCAAATAAATTGATATTCCTACATGATAATTTAATAAAATAGTATTCCTAAATTACAAAATACTATTGTATTTTATTATATTTGAAATTTAAAGCTAACTACCTCGTTAAAAAAAATATATCATCGTTAATGTTTATGTTCTTACTGTTACAAAACGTTGAACAAGAAATAAAGGTTTTTATATTTTATCCACGTTAGATTATTAATTTCTTATACCGGGTGTCCAGAATAACATAAAGTACCTGGGTATCTTGGAAACCGTTAGAGATTCAAGCTCGGTTAAATGGGGAAAAAGTTGCGCACCTATACGGCTAAGTACAATCCGGGATTACATTTTTTAAAATCCATTGCGTTACTGAGATACGGGGTGAAAACCAAAAGTGTGCGTTTTCTAAAAATCTTAATATTTCCTTTACTATAAAAAATACAGTCATCAAATTGTCAGCATAGTGGTAGTTAGTAATGAGGACTTCAAAAATGGCCTAAGAAAAATTCTAGGCTAACTGGGTTCTTTGCGCTTGTACCCAAGTTTTGTTTTTTGAATTGTCATAAAATATGCTTTTCAACCATGTATAACATCCCTATGTTCAATGAAGAAAAACTATGAAAAATAGCAAAATTACGATTTGACCGTAGTAGGCTGGCACCTACATTTATACAATCGCAAAGGCTCTGAATTTTCTAGCTATCAAACAGTCTTTGTGGTGTAGAAAGTCAGTGATTTGTAATTTTAAAATGGATCGTTTTTCGAACAGAGATAAATATATGTTGGAGTGTTTTATTCTCTGTCGAGAAATGATGAGATGGCCGCAGAAATGTATTTCAATAAATACCCAGAAAGACTTCAACCAGGTAGAAGCATATTTCAACACATAGACAAAAATAAAGAAAATATGGTCCTACAAGTCGTAGTTGAGAAACTCCGTATTTCTTTGCACGAAATTGAAAATACCAAAGGCGGTGCCCGATCAACTGCAATGTTACAAATACCATCCCTATCGTGAGCGACCCTGCCAAGGGCTTCAAAACGGTGACAAAATGAGAAGAATGGAATTTTGTCAATGGTTTTTCAGAAAACATAATGAAATCTAAAATTTTATTGTGAAAATTCTATGGTCAGACGAGAGTCGCTTCACCAACTGCGGATTATTTATCGCAAAAATACTGTTTTTTGATTCAATGAAAATCTACATCTAATTCGTGGAGTCAGGCAGCAAGTGAAATGGGGGTTTAATGTATGGATAGGTGTTATTGGCAACCACATTGTTGGCCTTATCTTTTATAATGAAAACTCGGCCAGATATTTAAGCCTCTTGCAAACAAATGTAGCAGAATGAATTATGGGACTCCCGCTTGCTACTTTGCAAAATATGTTTTTCCAGCAAGACGACCCACCTGCACACAATGCTTCAATAGTGACAAACCTTTTAAATACTGAATATCTTGGTAAGTGGGTTGGAAATCGAGGACCAGTAAGGTGGCCTGCCAGATCGTCGCATCTCATGCCTCCCGATTATTTTTATGGGGTTATTTAACAAATTTGGGTACTCGTGATCCTATGAATCGGTAGAAGAACTACGTCATCATGTGAGACAGTCTTTAAACGTTGTAAATTGTGTATACGAGAGAATGGTGGCTTGTTTGAATATCTACTTCAGCCTTAATTTTTCAATTTTTTTTTTGTCGTCTCAGCCACTGATTTCGGCCATTTTGGTTAAATAATATTAGTACGTTTCATATCACTCTTATTTTTGTTTTAGTGATGCTAGGTCGTCAAATTTATATCAGTGTTCTTAGTAGTACGACCGCTTAAAGTTGAGCAAGCACATACGTTAAATCACAGCCTACTACGGTCAAATCGTAATTTTGCTATTTTTCATAGTTTTTCTTCATTAAACATAGAGATGTTATACATGGTTAAAAAGCATTTTTATGACCATTTTAAAAATGTAAAAATCCAATATGGCGCCTATAAGAAAAACAAAAGTTGGGTACAAGCGCAAAGAACCCAGTGAGCCTCGAATTTGTCTAAGGCCATTTTTGAAGTCCTCATTACTAACTACCCCTATGCTGAAAATTTGACGACTGTATTTTTTATAATAAAGAAAATATTAAGGTTTTTAGAAAACAGCACACTTGTAGTTTCCACCCTGTATCTCAGTAACGAAATGGATTTTTAAAAATGTAATCCCGGATTGTAATTAGCCATATAACTGCGCAACATTTTCCCCATTTAACCGACCTTGTACTTCTAACGGTTTCCAATATACACATGTACTTCATGTTATCCTGGACACCCGGTATAGTGAGCTGTTTTCTTAAATGAAATATTAAATTAAATGATAATCACAAGTCCTGGTTTTCCTTTGAAATTCTTTTTTAAATCCTGTTTTCTTTTTAGTTAATACTTTAGTTATAAATAAACATAATACTTCTAATATTGTTATAAATTTGAATTTCTAGATGAATATTGCCGAAAAGTGTCTGTTGTCAGAAAAGCATTTTCTATCTGTCCACTTGTTTATTCCTTGTCAAAGGAACGCCAATCCAACGACCTGATATTTTTTATGGTTGGCCCCAACGATGATCATTCCCAATGTTGTAAATGAATCTAGACTACCCTGGATTCCATATAATTTGTGTTGTGCATGAACGTTGTGTGTTTTTTACAAAAAGTATTCTCACGATGTAAATTATTGAAAATATCCTATAACATTGATTATTCCCCACTAGAGCAACGCAACTGCGCTGAAAGCCAGTGGCGGACGCATAAAAGTTTACACAAAATAAATAAAATGTGATACGTGCTCAAACACTTACCGTTTTAGGAGTCCTCCGTGAAATCACAAAGTGGATAATGTCTATTTAATATTTGTAACATTAGATATGTTTCCAAAGTTGTTTCGGCAAAGTGAGTGCGGCGTGAAGAAAAAGTGTTTTTGTATGCCGAAAACGAACGTTCTACATCTAGTGACGTTATATTTGCGTAAGTAAAATAATCTTTCAAATAACTTAACGGTTCTGTTGACGCACCTTCACAAATTTGTCTTAATGTGCCAAAATCAGAGTTTTATCTAAAACACTTTCAAACCTTTCTAAAACACAAACATTTGTTGCGTCTTCTATGGCGCATAGCTGTGCGTGAACATGTTGCACTATTTGCAAAGATTCCACTAACGACACCGAAGAATTTTGTAGTTTTTCTATCGCATCCGTTAGTCCCACGTAATTGTTCTGAATAATTTCCAAATCTGTTTTAACTTGACTATCCTGAAATTTCAAGCGGCTTACCTTGACAGCCGCAGCTTCCTTTGGGTCGAATTCTAAAATCACGTTCTTTATATTCTCAAAATATTTAAGATAATAAAATGCAGCCTCTAACCATGTTCCCCAACGAATAAGAATAGGTTGTGGTGGTTCAGGAATACTGGGGCATAGTCTATGAAATTCCCGAATACGTTTTGGGGATTTTACAAACACAGCTTTTGTATGCGCTATTAGAGCGTCTACCTCGGAACAACTTTTTCTGATACTATCTGCTACGAGACTGAGAGTATGAATTTTACATGTAATATGCAACAAGTTAGCACAATGTTTTTTAAGAGATCGACCTACAGCAAGCGTGTTTGCGGCACCATCACTCATAAACATCAACAGTTGATTTGTTGAAAGTTCAAACTTTTCCAATGTATTTAACACCAACATTGAACTTACTTCGGCAGTGCATTGTTGTATTCGTCTGGAAGCTAGTAAAATTGAGGGTGACGGTCGATGTAGTTTCATTGTGCGTACCATTACATTAACCACAGAATGTTTTTTTACGATCTGTTGTTTCGTCCTCACATAACCACAGTTTTTTATCTTGCAACTCCGATTTAATTCTTTTCTCGACATGCTTACAAGCAGACGGCACAACTCTCTGTAATGTTCTCTCGCTTGGTAACTTAAAGTCCGAATATTCATTCCAAAACGAGACGTATGCTTTCTTCCTTAGTAAATGAAATGGTAAATTACATGCAATAAACATATAAATTAAATTTAAAATGTCCAACTTTGGTCGTTTGCGCGACGTAGGAAACATTTTCAAAACAAACGTGGAACTACGATGTAGTATACGACAGCGTAGATGCATACACAACAGATCGACTTTCGAGTCGTAGTTATACTGACACTTATACCGAATTGTCCCGGCCGTGTTTATTTTGTGTAAACTTTTATGCGTTAGCCACTGGCTTTCAGCGCAGTTTGCGTTGCTCTATTCCCCACAAAGTAATATTAATGGAGTATTTTTTAAGGAATAAAAAATTAATAATATAAATTATCAAAATGCCAGAATTCGAATAATAACTAATTAAATTAAATTTTGATATTTAATGAATATTCAAATTAAAATAATAAAAATTAATGAATTAAGGTGTAAGTGCACTATAATATTGTAGTGGGATATTGGGGTGAAGTGTGTGCATCTACACCTAATATTATTAATTTACATTGTTATAGTTTGAATTTTCAATTATTATCATAATTATACCTTATATTTACAGAATTGTTTATTATTATTATTACTAATTCCTTGTTTCTTAAAAAAAGACTCCAGTCATATTAATTTATAGGGAATAATCAGTTAGAAATTTTTTCAATAATTTGCGACTTAATAATATATTTTGCAAAAAGCACAATAATCATGCGCAACACTATTTACATGGAATCTAATAACCAAAATCCTTAATCCTGTAACATCGGATGCGATCATCGATAGGCCAATCATAAATATATCGAAGTCGTTGGATTGGTATTCCTGTGACAACGAAGTAAACAAAGAGACATAATAAAAACTTGGTGACAGGGGACAAGTTTTGAATAAAACTATTTTGAAATTAAGTTAAAACAAATATTTAAAGTATTTCTGGTCATCAAACACAATCAAAAGAAGCTTAAAACCATCTTGAGGCAAAGAAAAAGAAATTGAACCCAAAAAAATAGGGAAGTAGTTGAAGAGGATTCGTCATCGGAGGATGAATGTAAAAGGACCTAGAACAACTAGAAAGAAGGGCAAGAGGAACTTGTGATTATTCTAAATTTTATATTTGATTGTAACATCTCAATATATATCGCTCAGTAATGGTATCTTATGCCACGTAGACAATTATACAAAAAATAGGTTCACAAATTGATTTTGTAAACAGACTTACAAATCGATTATATTGTGATGTTTCAAATGATGATTAAAAATATTTAATAGGGAGATAATCTGTGTTCCTTTTATTTTAAGTTTTTCACTTACAGAGATTAAATTTATTACTTACAGTTAATATATGGGTGTGTTATATGTGTTTATGTGTTCCTTCTTCTAATGAGTCCTAGTTTTCTTTTTTCGGCAGTATCAATATCCACTATCCTCTTCTAAACCCCTTTGATCGTCTTCTGGATGAAATTGTTCTTAGTTGTTTCTTAAAATTGTGTTTGTTTGATTAAATACTCTTCCTTATTGTTTGTAACTGTTTCTATTTCACTTTTACAGTTTTTCAATACTTTAAACTTAATAATTCTAGCAACGTTTAGTTTTTAAAATGCAATTTCTGGATTTTTCTATCGAAAAGTGTTTGTTTACTGTCAGAATGTTTGTATGTAACTAACTTCTTGTTTATCGGTTGTCCCTAGCATTGCCAATCCAACAACTTGATATTTAATTTTGATGTTTTGAAGATCGAATTCGGTGTCGCAGGTGACGTAAGGGCTTTTGATGGTTGTTTTCCAAATACAGCGTGTTACTTGTGTGTGTATATGTCATTTTTACAAATAACGTTTAAAAAATGTAAATAACTTAAAATAACTCGGAATTTTGATTATTCCCTGTAACGTAACATTAACTGAGTTTTTCCTTCTTTTTTTTTAAGAATAAAAGATTAATAATATAAATAATCAGAATGTCAGAATTCGAATATTGATCGAAAATAATTCAAATTGCGCAAATGATCAGTTAAAATCTAATATTTAACGAATTTTGATATTAAATTGATTAATGTGAATTTAGTAACATTTAAACGTACGCTCTTCACGTCGAACATCCCACTACAATATCTACGTTTTAAAAACCAGTCTAAACCGATTAACCGGTTTTTCATGCTGTTAGAAGATGTGCGGTTTACTGAAAACCGGTTTGCGGTTAACCGGTTAATCGGTTTGATCACTAGCACAAGTTTGTCGAAATAACCACTCAGAGAAAAAAAGTTCTTGAATCAAACAAATATATATCTAAATTATTTATTTAATTCAGCAAAGGTTTATTTGAGTGAAAGCACATTTTTTAAGAACAACAGATTGAATTTGTTTGAATGTACAAACGCTTTTATTTGACATAATTTTGTTGAGTCAAACAAATATATGTATCGTACACTTCGCGCGTCGTCGGCAATTTCCGTTGCGTGAATCGTGGTCCTAGTTTAGGTTATGTGAGATGGTGTTTGGTAAGCGGTGAGATGTAAATGAAGAAAATAATAAGGTAAGTAGAATAATGGATTTAATAACGTCTACATGTTCATATTAGAAATAAGAATTTGATTAATCGCTAACAAATCGATTAAATGAATTCGTAGGTATCTGTGAGTTGGTATTTAAAGCGTTGTTGTAGATAACTGTGTGTTAATTGATGTAATTGTCGTGTTTGTACCTGTATCTACTTATCACATATTTGTGGTTGCAAATGGAAGTCAATAATATATTTTTACCATTGGATAACTAACATTAAAATTTCTGTATAAAAAAAATAATAAAATAGTTGCCACAAATTGGTAAATATCAGAATTCCTGTTTGTATTAGAGATTAGCGAAAATTAGAATAATCTCGCCGATATTGTTTTCAAGGCCAGTAACACCAATGTTAGCAGTTTAAATAAATTGCGACTCAATTGACCACACATTTAACAATGCTTTAATCTTTCCGTTTTCATATTTTTTAACTAATTGTTAGTATATTTCCTTCTTTTTTTTTGGATATAACAGGTATTTCAGCAAAGGCAAGTGATAAGAGTGCATAAGCCCGTTGAGGTATCTGCTGTTCTATCTCGTACCCTTTTTGTCATAATAGCTGGCACCTTTCTAGCACCTAACCATACAGTTATTCCTGTTACTTGTTCGCGATTCTGAGGATACCTACAAGATTACTGAGGTAGTAAGTTTTGTAATATTCTTTGCAAACAAAAGTAGTACAAGTATTATTTTAATCTTTGTGTATCAGTACGCACAACACAAGTTATTTTGTGGTTATGTCATCTTTCTCGAAATAATTTTGTACGTATACAATTACAAAAATTACGTATACATGGATAATTATTGTTTTTATAGATACCTATATAAAAATGGATATCTTTTAACAATTTTTTTGTCGACGTGTTTTTGTGGCTATATATTATACAACAATTTGGACATACTACAGTCTGTTTAAAGTTATCGGCACGTTACACCTAACTTTGATGTTATTAATATTGTTAAAATCAGATTACAACTTCGACATCGAGACCTAACCTAACTAGATTCACTTTACAGGTTCTTGGGAAATATGAGTAATCTTGAAGAAACTTGAAGGAAATCTGTAAGATTTGAGGTTCACTGATTTTGTTTGTGACCACGTAGATCTTTAGGAAGGCCTTGATATCAGCTTAACGTAATGGACTTACTGGTAATTTTCGGCATTTACTTATTCTTTATGAACTTTGTTTTAGTTTATCGACAATGTTAATAAAGTTTTTCAAAAGATTGTGTATTTTTAACACATTGTTACCCTATGTGCCCATACATGAATGTTTTCTTCTCTAAAAAGAAGAAAGCATCTATGGTACCAACCATTTCAGTGGAATAGTAATACCAATAAAATAATACGAGGGTAAGTCAAATATTATCTACACTTTCGCCATAACAAGCTTTGAAGGTTATCTCAGTGGCGGCCGCTTGCACATGCGTTGAGTTGGCGCCTCTGTGGTCATGTGTGCGGAATTTAATCACGATCGCGTCATTTCTCTGCTAGCTACAACAGCATAAGCATGTCAGCTCCGCTATTTGCACCAAAGTGGAACAAGCAGTGATCCGATTTTTGTAGTCAGAGTCTGTAAAAGGTGATGAAATTCACCGGAGACTTTTGTCACAATACGGGGACAGTGCTTTATTTTGTAAAAGCGTTTTCTTGTGGATCGAAATGTTTCAAAGTGGCCGCACGAGCGTAACACAAAAAGAGGGAGCTGGACGGCCGTCAACCTCGACCATCGACGACAACATTCGGCAAGCTTGAGAGATGGTTACAGCAAATAGGCGAGCTACCATAGACTTTCATCTCTTTGGACCGCTCAAGGAAGCTTTGAGAGGTCGTCGATTTGCCCCAGACAGACGTTCAGGATGCGGTGCAAAAGTGGCTTCACGACCAACCGAAAACCTTCTACCAGGAAGGCAAATGGAAGCTTGTGGCTTGCTGGTCCAAGTGCATTGCTAATGGTGGAGACTATATCGAAAAATAATGTATCTGTTGTACACCTATCTTTGTTTAATACAGTTGTAGAACTAAAACTGTAAGTAATTTTTGACTTACCCTCGTATATTTGTTAAAGTGACAGTATACTTTAAACCACAGAAATATTTTGTTAAGCAAATACATATTTATCTAACTTTTTAATGGCGAACGTTCCCGAAATGGGAACATACTAAAAAATCGATTTTTGTTGAATTAATCATATTATTTACATCTACGTATATTTTAATACATATCAAAATTTTACGTAAATAATGTGATTAATTCAATAAAAATTGGATTTTTTAGTATGTTCTTATTTTGGGAACGTTCGCTATTAAAAGGTGAAGTCAAATAAATGGTAAAGAAAAGTATATTTATTTCGAACTGACGAAGTTCTTCAAAAGAAAGAACGGTATTGTTGAATCAAATATATTACGTATATTACATCAAACAGATATATTTTCAAATCAAACTTGAAGTTATTTGTTTCAAGAGAGCATATGTTTGAATCAAATAATGATGTCAAAAAAATTATTTCTTTAAATTAAAAAAAATATATCTTTGCCGCAATTTAAAATTACGATTTGGTTGACTGAATGCATATTTGTTTGGGTCTCTGTGAAGTGAATACAGACAGTGGACCATCCAGTTGTTGAAACAATGGGTATCGATGAACATCAAGCTAGCAAAGAAGTTAAATGGAAGAATATTGTTATAAAATCGCTCCTGCAAAGTAGATTCTTGAAAATAAGTTGACTGACTATTTCCTATAAGTTGATTTTAATGGACCTTTTTTTTAAGAATGTACAAATTACTAAAATGCTAAAATTCAAATAACTTTACTCGGTTATTCCAATTCTGCAAATATAATGTGGAAATTTAATAGAAGTTGAAAATTTACATTATAATTATGTAAAATAACAATATGGTGTGTAAGTGTACGTAGTTTAGCCAATATCCCACTACAATATATTTAAGTACGCTTTAAAATAAGATTAATACTCAATATCTGCTAAAGTAAATTTTCAAATAAGAGCGAAAATACATCCTCCAGTGTTGCGGTAGCGTAATACGAAAACAGTGTTTCAAGTCGTAGACGTGATATCACCAGGGATGCCTATTAAGTTGGAAAACGAACAGCTGTTTACCGCCTTCTGTTACACAATTTACTTGTAGATTTCAGTCCTTTTAAGTGATCTACGGACTGTCTGAATAGGCTTTTACAACAGCTTTGAGACGATTTAATAGCGTTCCTGGGCAAAAATGGTAAATTTTAAAGATATGCACCAGATCGTCTTAATGGGATCTCATAAACTTGAACTGTAAATGTATGCGCATCGACGTCTATCTTAAGCAGTGTTAGGTAATTCTTGTTCTTGATGTTGACCGCTTACGCTTTCGCTGTTTTCATTTCGAAAATTATTGAAACGAAAAGATAGTGTACTGTTACCCGCATTTTTGGAAATATTTATTGCGACAGCAATAAAATTCAATACTTGCTATTGGTTAACTGCCCGTTATATATTTTTTTCGTTTGTCGGTTTGTACTTCAAATAAACTTTTATCGTTCTATCGGTTTATACAAGTTTGAAATACTTTTCTTGAATTTACCTGTTCTGCTGCGTTCCATAACTAGAGCTCGGTAGCAGGGAGCCGTGCCATAGCCGTACCTACCTAGTATACAAAAACAATAGTAAGAAAATAGAAAAAACATAAAAGAACTAATACATAATTATAATATGTGAAAAATAGTGAAATACTCATCCTCTTAAGCAGCTTTGGCTACGGAACAGTAAAACTAGAAGCACCATTATCAGTATTAACATCATATAGGTAAAAGTGGCAAAAAGTTGACACCACTAGATGTGTTTGCACTCTGTCCGTAATTTGCAGAGACTCCAATAATGATAACGATCTATTTTGTAAGTAGCAACGAATATTTTTTAAATCTATTTCAACGGAAATATCTTGAAATTTTGACTGGCTCTCTTTAATAGCTTCAGCTTCGGTAGCATTGTATTGTGCAACAACAGCTTTTGCTATTTTGAAATGTTCAGCATAATAAAAACCTGCCTGCAACCGTGTTCCCCAACATGTAAGAATTTGCTCCGGTGGTTGACCCTTTCAAGACATAGTAAATAAGTTTATTTCTGACTTTCCCGATTTGTTTTACAACGGGAGTAAGATAGTTTGTAAAGTGTGCAAAATACATTTGATGTCAAATAAGAAGTGGAACTGTACAAGACACGTAAATTCCGCACAGCATAGAAAACGAAAATTGGGCATGCCACCGAGAAGTGCATTTTTTTTATGTAATTCTTATGTTGATAAACTGTAATTTGCCGCTAGGTTTACTCGATAAACAACCGTTGAAGGACTTTTGCATTTGTACGCGATGACGTGGAAAAGAAAATGAAACGCATATTGAAAAGACATTTTCTTTGGTTATGTGTTGACGAGACAACGACTGTAAAAAAAATCAATTGTAAATATTATGGTACGCATACTAGACCCTAGTAAACCTACATTAGCACTGTTACTAGCTAGCCGAAGACTACAAGAGTCTGCTGCAGCAATTACGAAGGTTGTACTTAGTACGTTGGAAAAATTTCAAATTTCAAAGCTAAAGTGTTAATGTTTATGAGCGATGGCGCAGCGATAATGCGTTCGGTAGGCCGTTCTCTTCTTGAACATGGTTGTAAGTGTGTACATGTTACGCGTAAAGTGCGTCAACCACCGGAGCCAATTCTTACACGTTGGGGAACATGGTTGCAGGCAGCTTTTTATTATGCTGAACATTTCAAAATCGTAAAAGCTGTTGTTGCACAATTCAATCCGGCCGAAGCTGCAATTAAGGAGAACCAGTCGAAATTTCAAGATATTTCCGTTCAAACAGATTTAAAAAATATTCGTAGCTACTATAAAGGATTAGCTGACGCAATAGACCAATTACAAAATAGATCGCTATCATTATCGAAGTCTCTGCAAATTATGGACGGAGTGCATACACAGCTACTGACTATACATGACGCAAAATATAATCGCGTTTTAGAAAAGTTCGAGAGTTAGTTACAGAAAGATCCCGATTTTAGCACACTAAATCAAATTTGTGATGGTGTATCGAATAATCCACTGACTAAGTACAAATAGTATTTTAATCATGCATGTATAACATCGGTAGATGTTGAACGCTCTTTTTCAAAATATAAACTCATTTTCTCACCACGGCGAACATCGCTCACCGAGACAACTGTGGAAACACATCTAATGGTGTCAACTTTTTGCAACTTTTAACCACATAATGTTAATACTGATAATGGTGCTTCTAGTTTTAGTGTTCCGTAGCCAAGGTTGCTTAAAAGGGTGAGTGTTTCACTACTTTCCACATATTATAATTATGTATTAGTTCTGTTATTTTTTTTTTCTATTTTCTTACTATTGTTTTTGTATACTAGGCAGGTACGGCTATGGCACGGCTCCCTATTACCGGGCTCTAGTCATTACCTAAAAACCAGAAGAGGGGAAATGTTTATTTCTAAAAACTAAAATTGACCTGTCCGAGCATTTCTTCGAAAAACAAATTGCTTCAAATTCAATGAATCTATTCCACGATTTTCCCGCGCAGCGTATATGTTACATTACATATTTTTCTAGTACTAAGTAGATACATAATCATATTGGCGCCTAGCACCATTTTCTTGATTCAGGTAAACATTTCTTAAACCAAAGAATTGTCAGGTTCATTTACTGAAAATTGGTTATTTTTATGTAAAAAAATCCGTGGACTAGAAAAATCATATTTTGAAAGTTCCACTTAATGGGAGCTGATATACAAGCTCTTCTTTTGAATAGAACACCTTTACATTTTTTGCACATTTGAATTCGTTCGAATTTTGAATAAACGAAGGAGTAACAACTGTTTTGAATTAAAGAAGACACTCGATAATGAAAGTGTTTTGCTTATGTAAAAAGTGGACGAACTGGTTTATCATAACTCAACTTCTGGGAACTTTACTATTTATATATTTAAAATACAAAGCATATATTTCGAAGAAAATCATTTTCATGGTCTAAAATAGTGTTATTGGCATGTACAAGGCGAGTCGGTTAAGTAAAGCTCATTTATTCTCCAAACAAAAATAACATTAAAATTTGACCTTTATAGTAACTATTAGTGCATACCTGAACATATTTATAACTTCACAGGATGATTATTTACAGTGTGATGCAACCAAGTTAACTTTTTTTTTTAATAGAAAACCTTGTATTTTATAAATTTTCTTTTATTCTGCACTACAGCCGATTATTTTTTATTAGACTTGTATTATATCTAATAATTTTGAAGATATTTGCAACTTGAAATATACAGGTTATTATGAATCGAATTTTGTCCACTTTGGCAATTTATTTAGAACGACATTTCAGTGTGACAGAGAAATATCGTATGTCCTATACTAACTACCTACCACGTGATTCAGTCATTAATCAACACTGCCATGAAATACAGGGTGATTGTCATCAACCTATTAGAAGACCGCCATTTTTATTTCAAACGATTTACATCATTCTCTTTGTTATAGGAATGTAGCGAGGAAATGTGAAATTTATTATGAATAAATATACATTCCAAAAACGTGCGGAAATTGTGATTATTTTTGTTAAAAGAAGTTTTATTGTGCTAACGCAGCGGGAATTTCGCAGAAGACATCGTAATCGTGCAGCCCTAACTGCACAGATAAAATTCGACGTCCAGCAGCTTGATTTGCTCAGCATGGAAGGACCTCAGAATCCAGGCGTAGAGAATCGCCTGTGTTCGTGAAAGTGTAAACGATGATCTGGGAACATCAATAAGATGACGAGGCACGCAACTGCACATTAGTCGGCGAAGCTTTTCGCACACAAAATATAGTTAACGCATGAACTGCTAGCCAAAGACCTCAATCAGCATTTTGTGTATACTAATGCTTTCTTGAACCTTGCTAATTTAATAGACAATATTGGTGAAAAAATCATTATGAGTGACGAGGTCCATTTTCTTCTAAACGGCCACGTGAACAAACAAAACAGCCGAACTTGGGGAGTGAAAGCCCATGATTACTTCACTAGACTCCTTTACATCCCACCAAAGTTACTGTGAGGTGCGGCGTTTGTCCAGAAAGAGTGATTGCTGCATATTCATCCATATTTTAAATTAGGATTAGACAATATGTAATATCAACATCCCACACAGTTAGATAGACAATGGCGACTGCGAGAATTGTTTCCTAGCCGTTTAATCTCGCGTTCTGGAGGCAAGCACTGACCAGGCAGATCGCTCGATCTGTCTCCAGATTTCTTTTTGTAGAGAAATTTGAAAGGAAAAGTGTATGTAAACAGACCGAGAACTTTGGAGCAATTTAAAAACAATTTTCGCAAGAAGTCAAGGACATACCAGCAAAGATATTGAGAACAGTTATGCAAAATACCATAAAGGGACTCCGTCTTTGCATACAGGCTGGAGGAGGTCACTTGTCCGATATAATTTTTCGAACGTAATTATAAAAGCAAAACCAAAGATTAAATACATTTTGAAAACAAACAAAAAAATATTACTTTGTTATTTTCAAATTTATAGGTGCAATGAATCATTTTTATAGTTATAAGAAGCTTTGTAAACACCTGCAAAACAGAACTTTATTTTAATTGCAAATACCTTCAGAACTTTTAAACTAACTAAATCATAATGTACTTGGAACAAAAACATTCGGAATGTAGTATAGTATGCAAAAATTATTTAATGTTCAGGATATTTCAATAGAAAGCACACTTGATAATCATTTCGTGAAGTTAGAAATATTTGAAGTTATGCACTGATAACACAAGTCAACAAAGTTTTCCCACCCAAGTCAGTTATATAATTTCTTGTGCAACTTTTTATGCTGAATCCAAATCCGGCCGCAGAATTGCTCTAGCACGTCAGGATTTCGAGATATCCTAACCTCAAAGATGGTTTTCGGTGATATT
Organism: Dynastes maya; assembly: GCA_029619315.2. Taxonomy (NCBI): domain Eukaryota; kingdom Metazoa; phylum Arthropoda; class Insecta; order Coleoptera; family Scarabaeidae; genus Dynastes; species Dynastes maya. The sequence goes on along the minus strand of JAROYE020000003.1, from coordinate 50,576,028 downwards.
TGAGGTTGTTATAGAACAGCGATTTTTTTGCTAATTTCTCCTTACGCTTTTAGCACCATTCTTCCCTTTCAAATTCCGAAAACCAGAAAATGTTATAAAAGTTTATCTAAAAATGTTTAAAATGGGACATTAGGCTATGATGCATAATGCTTACGAAGTATTATAGATTGAAATTAGTATATCTCGAGAAAATAAAGTTAGAAAGAAAATGGGTTTTGAAGGGGAAGAATTTGCTCTCCTTATAACATAACCTCGAATACCGCCGAAAACCGTCTTTTTGGTACTTTGAGGTTAGGATGTCTCGAAATCCTAACGTCCTAGAGCAATTCTGGGGTAAACTTTAATATTATCTTCGCCAAAGCTTTGATTCGCCCTGGACATATAAGGGGATGGTATAATAGACACCTGTGTTAAGGAGGACAATGCAATTGTTTTGCATTTAGTAAATTTACTTCTCGACATAATCTCTTTGTAGCTCAATACATTTAGTCCAGCGATGTTCCAAGCCATTCAAATAACAGGATTTGACGTGAACCGCTTCCCGTTAAACCATTTTTTCAAGCTTGAAGAAACAAAGAAGCCACAGGGTGCCAAGTCTGGGGAATATGGTGGATGGGACACCAATTCGTACCGTAACTGGACTAGTTTTGCTGTCGCAATTGCCGATGACTGGGCCGGGACGTTATCAGCATGGTGGAGAATTTTTTTCTTCGCTAGGTGGGGTCTTTTTCTCTTCAGTTCAGCTTCGAATCGGTCCAATAAATCAGCATAGCAATGCCCCGTGATTGTCCTTTCCTTCTCCAAATAATCAATTAAGATTATGCGTTGCAAATCCCAAAAAATCGTCGCCATAACTTTTACGACTGATGGACTCGTTTTCGCCTTCTTTGGAGCACATTCGTCGGAAGAAACGCATTTTGCTGTCTGACCTTTGCTTTCTGGCGTGTAGTGATGTGTCCATGTCTGATTTACAGTCACATAACGTCGCAGAAAGCTATCTCGCCGATAGTTTTCTCATACTCAATTTCTCGTGAGGGATGTTTTGCAAACGTCCAATTGAGTTGTTTACCATATTAGCAATCCCTCTAATCTTCACCAGATCGGTCTGGTAAGACGATATCGAAAATTTTATTGATCATATCGTCCGCAAGTCGCCTCAATGGGACGACCTGGCCGGTCTCCATCAAAGGCGAATGTTCGGCCACGCTTAAATTCATTAAACCATACCAGTATCTGATGATAGTCATCGAAGGTACATGGTCCATATAAACTGCATCTAAATTCTCTTTGATTTATGCACACGTTTTCCCATCCAAAAAAGAAATCGAATCACTGACCGGTATTGTTCCAGATCTCAAAACAACACTACTCGAGGAATCTCTCCGAAATTTTGAAAGACGTCGACTAAAGAATAGTATTGACAGTCAGTAATGTAGATTTTGACACAAAGCGCCATCTATCTCCAAACACGGGTACTTCTCATACCATCCTCGTAGTGTCTAGCTACACATTCTTAATTGACATTCATGTCATCAGTTCGTCTCACTAACAATTATTTAATACATTATTTATACTTGACACTCGGTAAAAAAAGGTATATTTCACCTTCTAAATATATTTACTTTTTTTTTAATTTCAATGTTATTTCGAAGCGTTTTTAAGTATTCTTACTTCGTACTACTTTCAGTCTTTAAACCAGAAGTGGGGTTGGTAACAACAATAATTTTAGAATAGTATCTATCTTATTTATTATATTCAGTATTTAAGAGAATCTCTAATTGCAATCATATTTATACCAAATAAGAAAGGACAGAAAATAAATATTTGTTCTTTCCCTATAAACTTCTTGTGGAGAAGCTTTGAAGAGAATATAAGTATGTATGCTTAGCTTAGAAAATATGTTTAGCTGTATAAATATTTAGAACATCTTAATTTTAAACAAATGGTCCATATTTATTAACAAACTCATTTCTAGATGTTTGCTGCATTTAGTACGTAACGTAAACTATCGTTCTTTGGTACGTCATATCAAATGCAACATTTTCTGAAAAGTATTAGCAATTACGGCTGCTATATTTAGTTCGTATTTAATAAATTTCACCACATCAACGTTTCGAATCGCTGTAACGAGAATTTCATGTATACAAAACTGAGTAATCTTTCATATGTTAACATTTTAAGTCGTTGATTGATTGAGTACAGTGTATTTGAATAGTGATTTTATTTACGGAAAGCCGAAAGCCGGGCGATATTTACATAATACTTCAGCCTTAGGTCAGATGATATCGTCTTACGTGATTACATTGTTTCCCACGTTAGAAGGGATTTTTATAATTGTCTGCTTTTTCTACGCACTAGAACGGTACTACTTTAACTCAACGTTAATTAAAGCAAACAGTTAAACGTTGTCGTTTTGGATATCTGGTACACATAAGTGTTTATTAATATTATACATACAGTATGGGCTAGGCGTATGTGGAAGGTGCTTTGAGTGCTTTTCTAAAGAAAACATCTGCTCTAATGTTGTTATTAATAAGTATATTAATTGAACATTCTTACAGAAATTGGTTTTTTTTATTATCTTATCTTATAAGGTATTGTAAGAGCTATTTCGGATTTTAGATTCCTATAAATGGGTGTTTCCTAGCTGTCTGCTAGAGCCGCCTAAAGGGAGATTTTAGTATGTAGACTTCTAAAGTTCATCACCAAGCGAAGTTTTATCTGCAATCCAGCACACCATCTGTCGGAGAAGCGACGGTCGATCCTGGGGATTTGCCACAACTCTTGCGAGCAACGAGTTGTCACATAAACTTACTCTTTTTCACGTTCTCTTCTCCATCTCACGCAGATACTCCGTGAAGGTTGGGTTTCGCACGTACCACGGAGCCCCAACTGCCATCCTGAGGACCTGGCTCCGTAAACCCTCTAGTTTCCTAAGGTAACTGGTAGCCACTGTACACCAAGCTAGCGCATTATGTGTGGTAATTGGTTGTGTAACGGTAAATGACGGTATCTTACCTCTTTCTGAATCGAAATGAATTATCTGTATATATCGCTAATCAACGAATTGGATTACTGGGACTGGTGTTCTTTACTTTAAATACTTATACTTTCGTGCTCATTCTTTTGATCTTATCGGTATGATTTATCGGCTGCAGGCGTCCTATGTTATTGGCTTTATAACATAGTTCCAACTTCTACTACGGGATGTCGCCACATGTATCAAAAATACTTGCTCATAACACTGAAGTGTATCGAGAAATAAAGAAAGAACACGTGTTTATTAATTCAAAGAATAAAAGTGCGATTATAGTGGCTGAGAACAAATGCGTGATTAGCGATCTTCGTTAAGTGCGATACACATTTAAGAATATTACCGAATGATAAGTTTCTTTTGTCCAAGGGTTTATCAAAAAAAGTAAGTAACGTTTAACCAAACTTATTTATATAAAATAGAAAACGAAGTCAAATTTTTTAACATAAGAAAATAACATATCATCCTCGGGATTTTACAATAATGAAAATATAAAACTTTAGATTGATCAAAATTTACAAAGAATCTAAGCGGTAAAGTGATATACGAAATAAACTTCGGGCATTTATACGGAATGCATTGCAAAGTGTATATAGATTTGAATATTTACACGTTTGTCTCAAAATAAAGACATAAATAATTTAACATTGGTTTACGGACTGCAACGCGACGTTCTTCACGGACATGTGATTTTTACAATCTCGGCAAAACGGATATACGGAAATTATACGCGGGTATATATCGCTTATCTCGAAAAGGCCAGAAAACCGTACGATCGCGAGACATCGATGTTTTCAACTATACTTCACAAAATCCAGATTAAACCGAAGATTAGGTAGCATAGTACAGAAAGTCTGTCTACTCAGCTTAAAGGCCGGGTGTAGGACTTCGGAGAGGTCTTCCACTCAGCTTAAAGGCGGGGTGTAAGGCTGGTCCGTCTGTTCAGCTTGGGCTGGACATAAGACATCTGAATGCAATTCTGGACGGTTTATAAACCAGATTTCGGGTGTGACGCGCTGCTTTTTTTCGTTGACGTATGTCGACCTTGTATATGAAATGGATTACGAACGCTGTTGCATAAGTTCCGCAGGTATTGAATTTACATAACAAGTAATAACGCTTAACATAAACGGTAACATAAATGAGGTACACTTACACTCAGATTCTTTGAAAAACAATTAATAAAAATGAAATAAAAAACAATGCATCAAGAGTTACAGACTGGTGATAAAAGTAAAAATAAAAATATAATTTTATATCTTTTTCTATATTAACAGTCTTTAAGGACTGACGAACTTGATGGTTCGTCACAGTTGCAAACATATCAAATATAGCAAACGCTCCCTTTGGAAAGTAGAGTAAGGAGCATGTTTTTGGCGGCGGCGAACTTCATCCTGGAATCTTCGATTTGTTTCTTCCATGTTCTTCATCAAGGTGCTTCACCGAATTCTTTCATGTCAGGTTCATTAATAACCAACTCCTCTGGGGAAGATCTTGGGGGAGGTGACCACGCTCTTTGCTTCGTTGATATGAAGGCTCCAATCCACGATGTCATCTAAGATATTCTGGAGCATTGGAACGATCATTTTCTCACTTCTACTTGCGGAAACAAATAGCTGTATCATCAGCATACATAGGCATTTGAACCTCAGGATATCTCGGAATATCATACGTAGGAATTAAACACAACTCCGTGCGAAGGAGGGAATCCTGCGGGACTCCGGACCCACTTGGCCGCTTCGAAGATATTATATCGTCCACTCTAATACAAAGGTCCTGTTGTCAAGATAAAACAGGACTAATCTAATTAGACCCTCGCTTAGTCCGCCCTTGTTCGTCTTATATGCAATGTCGTCATACCACGCCGTATCGCTATTTAAATCATTTATACTTATAGCCATAGTTAGTGATGGGAATTCGGTTGCGCTAAAGCGGACCTTACACGGCCAATAATATTGACAATACCTTATCGCATTGACAATAATATTGGCCGTGTAAAGTGAAAAAAGTGGGCTGACGTTCGATATTGATGGAGTATTGAAGAAAATCCGGATTTTCTGTTATTCGGGCATTAATACTGGAAATTAGAGGGGATATTGTCAATATTATTGCCCGTGCAGGGGAGAGTGGTCAATATTTCTATCAATGCTTAGTTCAGTTCACATCACGCTCTAGGGGGCACGACAATGACCGATCCCTTATTTACTGACGATGTTGACCTACGCGATGACGACGTTGGTTCATGCGGTCCCCCAAGAGGAACAGGATGGCCTTCGATACTTTACCGAGCAATATGAATTATCCCCAGAACTGTGGAATCCAACCAATTCAATGTATTTGAAGAAGACAGCAAGAAATTTAGCTCTTGACCGACTCATACCCTTTCCAGTGAAAATAAAACCTGTGGCCAACAAGAGAGAGGATGTAAAAAAAAGATAAACAATTTACGAACAAAATACCTATATTTTGTTGAAAAGAAGAAAATTGCCACATCGAAGAGGTCAGGAACGAGAGCCAATGAAGTTTACACGCTTTCCTCGTCGGTATACTTTACTTTGCCGTTTCTTCAAGTTTTCAAAATTTCTTCCAGTGGCAAAGTACCTCAGAGTTAAGGCTAATCTCTCCTTAACAGTTATACTTTTTCTTATATTTGTTTTCTTTTCGAAAATGGTTCAACCATCTGTAACAGCTTCTTAAAGGTACTTTCCTCGAAAGTAGTTCTAGAAATCTTCAACATCGATGAGACTGATTTTCTTCAACAGTACTAAACGAGAATATTCGTCTCTCTTTTTCAATCATTCCCTTATTTAGCGCTTGCGTTTCACGCGACAAGTAGTTCCAAGCGCCAAAATAATAGCTATGCAAGCTTTTCTACGATTACCCATTTTTGGAAGCAAAAAAACCAGAAATAGCCGAATAAAACCACATAACCACATAATTGGCCCATTCAGACAACATGAAGGAAACATACAACAACATGAAGATTCTTTTAGAAAAAATCAAATACGATGAATTTTAGTGGAATGTCTGCGGCGATCTAAAGGTTGTGGCGCTATTATTCGGATTGCAACTCGGCTACACGAAGTACTGTTGTTTCCTGTGTGAGTGGGACAGTCGAGACAAGAAAAACCATTATGTAAAGAAAGTGTGGCCGACACGAACATCATTGACTCCAGGAGTTAAGAATGTCATCAACCCCCCTCTTGTCGATCCTCAGAAAATGTATCTGCCCCCTTTACATATAAAACTAGAACTTATGAAAAATTTCATCAAAGCAATGGACAACAACGGTCGTTGATTCGCGTATTTGAGGAATAAATTCCCCAGAATCAGTGATGCTAAAGCAAAGGAAGGTATATTTGTAGGACCCCAGATCAGGGACTTGTTTCGAGACGAAAAGTTCGATGTACAGCTGAACAAAAATGAAAAATCCGCCTGGCTGTCATTTAAGAATATTTGTGAGAACCTTTTAGGCAATCACAAATCCGAAGACTACAAGAACACTGTAAAAGACCCTTTGACTTCGTATGAAATATGAGTTTAAAAATTCATTTCTTAGACTCACATTTAGATTTTTTTCCCGGACAATCTTGGAGCCGTCAGTGACGAACATGGGGAAAGATTTCACCAAGATATTTTGGACATCGAAAGGCGCTACCAAGGCAAGTGGAGCCCCTCTATGCTGGCAGACTATTGTTGGACATGGATGAGAGACGTTCCTGACGCTAAATATAGCAGAAAATCATACATTTGTACATTTTAGAAACATTTTCAGTTATTTTATAAATAAACACATTAGACACGTTGTTCTACTATTTATTGCGCTGTTACTTAAAAACCCTGCTTGATAGAATATTTCCGAAAAAAAGATTTGAATTCAACATAAAAAATGCTGCAAGGTTCACATATACTAATTTGCGGGACAAGAAAAAGTTGAAATTTTGTCAACCAGTGATATTAATGTTTCTTTAACACTCGCTTTATTTGCTGGACGGTGATTCAAATTTTACTCAATTCAGTATTTTTTGAAGTTTCAGGCAATACATCGATATTGTTGCCATGTTCAGTTCATACTACTTAATTTTTTTTTTTTAATGGAACGCCTTGTATATTTTTCGAGAATTTGATAGAGAAATTACTTTAAAATTTCCCTTATAAACATTTCCCTCTATCCAAAATGCGTAATTTAGTAAATTAAAGGGTAGCAACAAATTGAAAAAGCATGTAAATTATTTCGATGACCATCTTGTAGATGCTAGTCAATGTTAAAAACTTTTCGATATACTGCCGAAAACTCTAAGAAATACTCAATCGAATAAAATTTGAATCGCTGCTCTAGCATGTGACGTTGAAGAAATTTCGCAAAAATCTCAAGTTATCTGAATTAACTAAAAACTAAGATAAATAGGTATAGGGAACCAAAAATGTAATAATATCCAGGCCATTCCATTTAAAAAAGCAAACTGTTAACGTCTATAGCGAAAACTGAACAACTTGTATACCTATTGTGTAAAGTTCAGCAAATGTAATTTTTATGCAGACGACATGCAATTGTATTAGTCCTTTCCTGAAGCGATGATAGATGAGGGCTGTGAGTATTTGAATAAAGATATTCAAGCATTAGCCACTCTTTCGCAAAATCATTGCTTGTATTTAAACCCATCGAAAACTGAACTTATCGTGTTTGGACAAAAAAAAAGTAAACGTTTTCATGCTGCGGACAGAATGGGAATCTCGGTGAACCACCACGATGTCCCTCTGAGAACATGTATTAAAAGCTTGGGAGTTTTCATTGACAGCGAGTTGAAATTTAATGACTATATTAATGCGTGTATTCAGCGCTCGTACGCAGCACTGAAGCTCATAAAAAAAACAATATCTATGTGAAAGTTTAGTTTTATCAAATACGAATTATTGTAACTCGTTATATGACCCATTTATTTCATTTGAATGCCCCCTAAAATTACATACACACGTATTAGACGCCGCACGCACATCTCACACAAACTATGAAGTGGCTGAATATGAAAAATCGAATACTGCTCCATTCGGCGACTGTATTTCATAAGAATTCTCACAAATAAACCACCATATCTCTACAATAAGTTAAATTTTCGAACTGATGTGCACAATGTATATAATTAGTCGTTTCAAGGGCACACTTACACCACCCCGGCACAGCCTAGATCAGTTTAAGAAAAGCTTTACCTACCAGATCACGATTATTTATAATAATATACTTTGTGCTTTAAAAACTGTGGACCCTATTCTTTTTTTAAATATTTCTCTCCTTAGAATTAAGTTAGTTTAATGTGGTTGAGTCGAAGAGCAGGTGTCATTGCTACGCACAAGGTGAACGCGCCGTATATTGGCACGTTTAAAATCAAAAAATGATGCAAACACAATCATTCCGCTAAGTTCGCAAAAGGAAAAAGTTTGAGTTCAAATAATTTATTGCGAAAACGTGGAACATGGAAAATATCCCACAACGACAAAATAAAGCTTCTTGTGAGTGACGGGCAAAAAAGAAGAAAATATAAATCAAAAACATAAATCGGACTTCTGGAAACGCCAATATATATGAGAAAGAAATAGCGAAAATAACAGTTAAGACAGTTTCCTAGTTCTCTTTTTTTGTTAACTTCACAGTTATAAACGAAAGTAAATATTAAGCTATCCCAAAATCAGTATTTCTCAAACAAACTTTTTGGATTGCCACATGCTGAAATGATGAGTAACTTGGTCATGTTTCTTAAGGTTTGATTACGTCACATATTCATTTTTAACATTAAAGTTACTCTTACTTCGATTCATCACTAACCTGGGCAAATATGCGGTAACAGCCAAAGGCGTGGCGAGCGCATAAAAGTTTACATATAAAATAGAAGGTAAGAAATAAATTACAAAACGTGCTGAAACACTTACTGTTTTAAAAGTCTTCCGTGGAATCACAAACTGGGTAACATCTGTTAAATATTTGAATCATTAGATATGTTTCCACAGCTGTTTCAGTCAAGTGAGTACGACGTGCGGAATACATGCTTTTTATATTTGCATATTTAAAATAATCTTTGAAACTTAATGCATCTTCGCGCGCACCTTCACAAATTTGTCTTAATATAAGAAAATCGGAGTCTTTCTCTAAAACACTTTCAAATTTTTGTATTACACACCAATTTGTTTCGCCTTCTACAGCGCATAACTGTGCGTGAACATCATTCACGATTTGTACAGAATCCACTAGCGACATCGAAACATTTTGTAATTTTTCTATTCCCTCCGCTATTCCGAAGTAATTGTTGTGAATAGTTTGTAAATCTCCTTTAATCTGACTATCTTGAAATATTTTCTGGCTTTTCTTGATTGCTGCAGCTTATGTCGGATTGAATTTTACTTCTTTACTTGATCAAAATATTTGTTGTAGTAAAACGCAGCCTACAGCCATGTTCCCCAACGTGTAACAATCGGCTGTGGTGGTTCAGGTAAATCAGGACACAGTTTGTGAAATAGTCGGGTACGTTTCGGGGACTTTAGAAACACTGCCTTTGTACTAGCAATCAATGCATTTACTAGTGGAAAACATGTAGGAATCGTTTGTGCAGCAAGATTTAGAGTAGAGCGCTGTACGGGCTAGGAAAAGCCCGGCCCGCTCGGCCCGCCCGGGTTCGCAGGCGGGCTCAGGCGGGCCTCATCTCTTTTCATTACGAGCCGGGCCGGGCCTGAATTTGTACGGGCCTAACGGGCCGAGAATGTTTTATTAAATACATCAAATGGATATAACGTATGCAGTAAATGCTGTCTATAGTTTTTACGTTATCGTCTGTATTAACAATTTTAATCTATGCAATGTTATGTTACGTTTTCTTTTGGCTAAAGAAAATGTAAAAATGTTTACAAATAAACAGTGCAGATATAATTACTTAAACAGGCTAAAATAATTCAGACGGGCCAAACGGGCCTAGATTTTCTAACGGACGGGCCGGGCTGGCCTTGTACTGAGGTTATCAATACAACGGGCGGGCCCACTCCATACTGTAACGGGCCACGGGCGGGCCGGGCCGTAAAAATTAGGCCCGTGCAGTGGTCTAAATTAGAGTTGGATTTCATATGTTACATGTAAGAAGTTACCACTGTGTTCTTTAAGAGATCGGCCCAAAGAACGCATGTTTACGGCACCATCACTCATAAACATTAAAAGTTGCTTAGTTGAAACTTCAAATTTGTTCAATGAGTTCAATACCACCTTTGAACTCTTTTGGAAGCAAGCAAGAAGGAGGATGACGGTCGATGTGGTTCCATTGTTCGTACCATTACATTAACCACATAATATTTTTGACGATCTGTTGTTTTGTCCACACACAACCACAGTTTTTTATCTTTCAATTCCGTTTTCATTCTTTTTTCTATATGTTCACGAGCAAATGGCACTACATCTCGCATCGATGTCCGACTAGGTAATTTACAGTCCGCATATTTATTCCAGAAGGAGACAAATGCTTCTTTGTCTAATAAATGAAACGATAGATTACATAAAATAAGAGTAACACATAAATCAAATGTAAATTTTTCTTGGTCTCGTATGCCACTTTTTGCAGAAGAATGCTGTTTGGTTCCGATGTGACGCTGACAATGGCTTCTGGACCAACACATTAAAGGAATTTTACAAACTAGGCATTGAATTTTAGCACCATCAAAAATTAAGTCCGGCATGTCCACTATAAAGTTTTTAACTGTGTCTGACATTGGTCGTTTTCGCGACGTACCTAACTGCGACATTTTTAAAGCAAACATAAGCGTACAATTACGAAATAAGTTACGACAGCCTACATATACACAGAACTACTCGCATACAGCATCGATTTAGTACTGACGCTGTGAATGCGTGAAATAAATAATAGCCGACTCTACACCGCCTATCTACTACAGTGACTGTTACCGCTGTTTGCCCAGACTGTTCATCACTTTTGTATTTCATTTGGTTAGCATATTGTGGTGTTATGTTTACATATCTATGAAATATATATCTCTATTAGATATACATGTAGCTAGAAAATTGGATATGGTTATCAACCGACATATACACTCTGAAATTAAATCGCATAAAGATAACTTTTCAATAAGAATATTTTTTGTGCAATGCAAATAAGAGATTTGAAACGTTTGTAATTGTAACTTTTATGCCGACTTCTTTATAGCTTAAATGAATTTCTATATATTGTTGTGATAATTATTCAAAAATTTATTTATTTTTATTTAGTTGCATTTGAAAGTGAAATTGTTTACATTTTTAGTTGCATATGGTTGCAAATTTGCTAGACGAAGCAATGCTGGCGGCCTCTCCACTTGATTTTCCCCCAGATTCGTTGTCTATCCTATTCTTGCACATGACGGTAAGCCTTATTTAAAAAAAAGAAGAGTACACTAAGCAATATTTGAGGCGCAAAATAAATTCGCAATCGTAAACTTTAATTATATTTTTTAATTCAAAGTTAATTGCATTATGTATCAGTGTATATATTACTACTTACATGCAGTAATTAAAATACAATAGTAAGCAAGGTAACCATTGTGACCCGTCGTACTTCAAAATTTCGACGTACAATATCTCCATGGAAGAGAAAGACATTTTGGTAGATATTGGAATCAGAAAAAGGTTATTATTATATTCATTTAGTAATCTTTGGACCTGTATTATAAAACAGAAACTAAACGACAATCTTCTCAAAATTCTTCGATTAATTGAAAAGTTTCAAAGAAATATGAAACAATATCAACATTAAGTTATAAAAACAACATATAAAATCAATTTGGATCCTCCAATATCAAAATTATGAAATATTAAACAAGATTTGACAAAGGGACATCGAGCTACAACTTTCAATTGAAGAACTACAGTAAGTAGTTAAAATTTCGTTAATTTGGCAAAATTAAACTCAAATTCACAAACATTTAATCAAATAAGTTCATAAAAACAACTGTCGGATAGGGATTGATTTAGGAAATTGTTGAATTTCAAAATTTTGTAAAAAGAAATATAATTATTAAAAATAACACAATTGAATTAGATCCTAGGCATTTAATATTTCAATTATTTTTCTCTGAGAGGTCTCATTACAGTATATATATATATATATATTGATTTTTCTTAAATACTAATTACTTAAATAGATAGTTAACTCTAATATTCTTGTTGTTCGCACTGGGTTAAAATTGTATTACATTCACGTTAATTAAACCGATATCGCTATTACCAGTCTACACTAATATAGCAAAGAATTTAGAATATCAGAAATCGTGGGAAGATTGCTCAATCGCTATTTTCAACAATCGCAACTCTAAAAAGCATCAATATGATAGCAACCGCAACGCGAAAAATATGAACCACGGTTCCGATCGAGTAGCCGTAGACTTTCTCAAACCAAAACAGTCGGCCACCGTGATTCCACCGGCTGAGATGACTGCGCCTCCAACTCTATACGACTTTTACCCACGTTTTATATAACCTAAATTTCCAGCGCACACTGGATAACGAAACCGAGAAAAAAATTCTCTCCGGCTGGTATCCCTCGAGTTCCCTCGTCCCCACTACGTATCATACCGCCTCCTTTGCAACGACGCGAAGTGGGGGCAGAAGAACTGGTCCCTTCGGCCTCGCACAAGTTAAAAATGCCGCCGTACGATGCCGAATCAATACGAGTCTGCGCGTCACGTGGTGCGCGCGCCAACCAATCGCTGGAAAGCGCACGCAAAGGTTGAAATATCGTGCGCTCCACCGCTCAGTTTGAATCGAGATCGTGTTTAGTAAAGTTTGTATACGGTGTGACTTTCAAAAAGTGCTGTGAGTACGTAATGTGAATGTTCGGCAATAATATGATGGAAGACCAGTTGTTATTCACCGAAGTTCCGGTACCGTTGCTTTCCACCGCTGCTCTACTAAGGCAACATCATCATACGGTAACCAGGTACCAACCTTACCAAAGATTACATCAACCACAACACTTCCATACCTCCTTACAAGAATTACACACGCTACATAGAGAAATCTGCGAAGAAAACCAGTTACAAATTGATCCGGGGCAAACACATATTTCTCGTTTGTATCCAGAAATTCTAGCCATAATTTTTGGATATCTGGATGTCCGTGATAAGGGCCGTGTGGCACAAGTTTGTACTGCTTGGCGAGATGCCGCGTATCGAAAAAGTGTTTGGAGAGGTGTAGAAGCGAAACTTCACTTACGTAGGGCCAATCCATCTCTCTTTGCGTCGCTGGTAAAAAGGGGAATCAAACGAGTTCAGGTCTTATCAATCCGAAGATCTTTAAGAGACGTTATGCAGGGTATACCTAATTTGGAGTCCCTCAACTTGAGCGGATGTTATAACATAGCAGATGTTGGTATATCTCATGCGTTTATGTCTGACGCCCCTACACTAACGGAACTCAACCTATCGCTATGCAAGCAAGTTACGGACCATTCGCTACGGATTATAGCCCAATACCTTAAGAATCTCGAAGTATTAGAGCTAGGCGGCTGCTGTAAAATCAGCAATACAGGACTCGTTCTTATCGCCTGGGGCCTCAAGAAACTGAAGCGCTTGAATCTGCGCTCTTGTCCCGTCAGCGACCAGGGAATCGGGCATTTAGCAGGTGTCAACCAAGACTCAGCAGGTGGTAACCAATGCTTAGAATATTTAGGCTTGCAAGACTGTCAAACGCTTTCCGACGAAGCTCTAAAGCACGTATCTACCGGATTAACGTCATTAAAGTCGATAAATTTAAGTTTTTGCGTCAGCATAACCGATAGCGGTCTGAAACATTTGGCAAAGATGATGTCCTTAAGAGAACTGAATTTGAGATCATGCGATAATATTTCTGACATCGGAATGGCATATTTAGCTGAAGGTGGTTCGAGAATATCGTCGCTAGACGTATCGTTTTGTGACAAGATCGGTGACCAAGCGCTCGTGCACATTTCGCAAGGACTATTCAATTTAAAGTCATTGTCTTTAAGTGCGTGTCAGATTTCAGACGACGGTTTATATAGGATAGCCAAAACGTTACACGACTTAGAAACTTTGAATATTGGACAGTGCTCACGTGTTACCGATAAAGGTTTAAATACAGTTGCCGAATCGCTAATTCGTTTAAGGTGTATAGACCTATACGGCTGCACCAGGATAACCACGGTTGGCTTGGAGAAAATCATGAAACTACCGCAACTAAATACTCTAAATCTTGGATTGTGGCATGTCAGGTGAAACAACGAACTCTAGGTATATTATAAATAGGGAATGTTAGTTGTATGCCCTTACAGTTTTGAATTTAGCTTGAGAATTCTTAGAAATGTAAGATTCTCGTTTCCGGTGAAGTATTTTTTCGACCTGTACATTTTGAAAGGAACCTTTTTCCCTCCCAGGTTACCTGAACGTACACCAGACATTCGTATTGTGTTGCAGATGTGCGTTAAGGCGGCACACGTAACTCGATGCCGTGGAGCATCTTTTATATATGGGGGTACTTGCTATTTAGAGCTTTTAAAACATGCGACGTTCACATTTGCCTTATTATCATATTTCAGAACGTTATATGCCAGTACTACAATATGGAGGACAACGTAGATAACGTCAGTCACTGGTTTAGATAAAAAAATCTATATTAGGATATCTGGCTTTTAGGTTTTTTTATGTACACAACAATATGTTCTGTAAAATATTTTTGTAGATACAATTTCTACACTTGAGAATTCTTATTAAAATAGACGCAGATTAAAATCTAGAATCTGCGGCGCCATGAATATTCTGTTAGATTAAATCAATTACATTTCTATACAGTTGTATAGAATCGCGAAACAAAAATGTTTAGGTTCCGTTTAGTCAGTAGCTGGCTTAAATTTACAAAGTACAGAATGGTAATTAAAATCCTAATTTTCGATTTTTTAAAGCACAAAGTAAAGTATCTTCGAAGGAAATATTATTTAAGATTGAAAAGGAATTACATTAATTTGCAATATAACTTCCAATATTCAATTGAAAGCTAATATTGGTTATTTCATTTATATATTTATACATTAGGTAGGCAAATATGATTTAATCAATACATGAAACGTTGTATACTGAAAATCTTTTAAATAACCGGAAATTTTTTTAATCCAACAATACTACAATATATGTATATAGATGAACGGACACATAATGGAGATATTTGATCGATTTAGACGGCCAAAAATCGATTTTGCAAAATCTAGACTACTTACAACTGAATTCCTTGTAATGCAATGTTTTAAGAGGGCGTGATTGATTATAGATTGTGAGGAAAATGTAAAAAATCTGGTCAGATTTCTGGTATTTCCCGATATTTCTTTCTTCAGTAGTATAAAGGTTAAAATTCTGTTGATTTTCTAAAAGTTGTTGGCAAAATTATGCGGTTTTCCGTAGCAGTACAGATTCACTAAAGTATTAATCAAAAGTTGAGATTTTTTTTGTTATTCGTTTTCTGCTTCAATTTCTTCAAATTTTAATTCAGAGCTAGTAAATATTAATATAAGTAGAAGAAAATTGTTTAACGTGACATAGGAACAATATTTAGTAAATCCACTTCACAAATAATTAGAAAAATCCATATAACATATTATGTTCCTTAATTTGTCCATTATTTGCTGCGCCATAAATTAGTAAGGAGACACATTTAGAATTAACTAGATTGCAAAAATAATTTTGGCTGCATAATTTGTGTAGATACCCCACTGTGAGACGTTTCATTTGTAGTATGCGCATGTAAAAACTATTTTTTTTGCTACTTACATAGAAAGAAGTCTGAATTAGTAAATAATGCTAACCTTATAAAAATCACTTTATCTTGATCAGGTTTCTTTTTTTAAAGAAAGTTCCTTTCTTTATTTGTTATTGTTCTGATCGTTCAAGTATTCCAGCTTGTTAAAGTAATTGAAAATACGGATTCAATTTATTAATTTATAGATTATCAGGTTGCCCCGAGGAAGTGCTTCAAAAAGCTAGATATTGCATTTTATTTCTTCTTAAAAAAGATGGTAAAGCTAGTTTCTTCAATCCAATGTTTCGTAAGCAAGATATTTTAAGTACCGTTTTTAGCAAGCACTATTTTGCGACTTGTTTTGCACTCATTAAAAAAAAAACTAACGTTAATAATATGACTGTCGTAGACTTAATCTAAGACACAATTCTTTTTATCAAGTCGCATTATGAAAACCATTTGCTTGAGTAAAAAGCTGCAGATATATTTTCGTAGAAACCTCGTTTATTTATTAATAAAATAACGGCACATAATTTTGCAGCGATAATTCTGCATAACATATACTTATTTACGATTAGCATAATCTCTAAACAAAATCCCATCATTAGCAATAGCCTTAATAATAATAATGGAAGCAATAAGTTGATTAAACAGGAATGCGGTCGGTGGTAGTTTGAAAAACAAAACAATTTTTGGTCTTATTACTTAATTCATAATATATACTGCAATACCTTAAAGCACAATAACGAATAGCTTCATCTTTTAGAAAACTCTGTATATCTCTTTCCTGGTCTGCTGTTTTCAACCTTCTGTCGTTTTCATTTGGTTTTTGCAATTGTTCGTATTGATTTTTCATTTTACGTTTTAAAATTTGTTGTTACAATTTTACAATTTAAGATTAAGTTCAGTTCTTCCCTCCTGTTTTGCAATGTTACAATTTTACTTTAAAATTATTTTAAAATGTTAAATTTTTACGAATTTTAATTATGATGACGATTTGGAGATTAAATTTGCTGTTTTAAAATTATCTCCATTGTAGGCAATAACAATTGTGATAGATTTATTTTATTAGCTAACCACTTTTTCACATTTGTAATTTATACTCCTGATGAAAGTGATGAAGTTCTAAATAAAGAGCGAGGTATTGAGTTGTAGAATAGAGGAGCCTCCTTTTTTCTTCAAATCACCACAGACCGCATACCTGTTTAATCCAATTATTACTTCGTTGAACGGTCGTAGTACTTCTTTCCAACTTCTAAGAATAATAATATAATCCTGAGAAAAACATTGTAGGTACTCAGCAAGGAATACCGTCAACTAACTCAAAACTATAATTAATTATGAATAATAAGTTAAAAATCATTTCTTTTTGCACATATATCCATAACATTTTACATTAGATCACATTTTTATACCAAGAAAGCATTGATCCAATTTTATTAATAGGTTCAACCAGATAGCTTTTTAAGAACATGATTATCTTTACACTATTTCAGGGTTTATTATTTATCTTGTAATGAATTAGTACCATGATTACCTTCACTATTAATTTTAACTCTTGTTCGAGCCATATTAAACATTTGATCTTATAATCATCAAATTCTTTTAGAGGAGGAACCTAAGAAACGTGAATACTAATTTCTTTGGGTTTACATGTTTGAAATTGAAGTGCATCGATGTAGGATATTTAAAAAGTTGCTAGTAACAGCTATTGTGATGGATTAAATACATTAGATAAGCCACAGATATTACAAAACGTTTTCAATAAATAGTACCAAAGATACAAGTCAAAGTTTATATTCAACTTCTTAAACTGGCTTTTCGGCGCTCAATTTTTTTCATATAGCCAGGTTTAAGCAAAAACATGCATTAGGAGCGAACAAAATTGTTGTACCAAGCCTGCGATTTATTGGTCAATTAATTGAACAAGTTGATCTTCGATTTTATCGTACGATTAACTGAATTGAATAGAACATGCTTTATTTTTGCCAGAATTCTCCGACGATTTTTCACTAACTTTGCTGTTTTAATACCAACCCGGTAACAGACAAGTACCCACGGTTTGTTAAGTGTTTTTTAAAGTAAAGTGAGGATAAATTTCGAAAATTTCCGGCGATTATGATGTAATGGATAATTTGAATTAAGTAAACTTTAGCTAATCTGTGCATATACCAAAACTGCCAAAACATTTGACAAAGGCAGATTACCAATCTACTTTTATAAGCAAATGAAAATTTCCTGTTTAATAATTCTCCGGTTCAACTATTAACGAAATTAAACGAGTATTCACGATCCTTAAAAAATTGTTCAATTTATTGTAGCATGTAAAGCAGTGTATTTCTACCGACTTCTTGATCAAGAACTTGTTCAATTAATTGACCAATAAATCGCAGCGTGTAAAACAGGCTTTAGACCTGATTTTTTATTTTAACTGTTTTCGCTTTTATTAATTGTATGAATACACTATCGTAAGATCCTAAATTATACTTCGAAGTATATTAAAATTCAAGCAGCACAATATTAAAATTATTTCATTGAACATTTCCTTTCTTTTTATAACAAAATAGAAGATATATCACATAGCTTTTTATCAAGTGTCTTGAATCTAGGGAATATCTATTGCTTAGTTATATCAATTGGAAAAATGTGAAATTAGCCATAGCGTACATATATACGAGGTGTGGCAATTAAATAACCGGACTGGTGCTACAAAACATTTTATTGATCACCAATTACATTACAAAGTTTATTCCCCTCAATGTACTCTCCTTGCCGATCCCTACAACGCTCCATACGAATTTTCCACTGTCGAAAGCGGTGCTGGAAGTCCGTTTCTATCAGCTTGTTGAGAACCTCCGTCTCTTTTGCTTTCACCGCTCCCACACTGTCAAATCTTGTCCCCTTAAGCTCCGATTTTACCTTAGGAAATAAAAGAAAGTCACAGAGGGTCAGGTCGGGCGAGTACGGTAGGTGGTCCAACACGGTGATGCCGGATTTCACAAAGAACGCCTTCACAGGCACGGCGGAATGGACTGGCGCATTGTCTTGGTGGAGCATCCAGGATTTGCTTTTCCACAAATCGGATCTTCGTCTTCTTACTCGTTCACGAAGGGTAGTTAGAACCTCGTGTTTCACAATAAACTTGAGGTTAACTCATTGCTCGATCCGAACACTGCATTTTTCCGACTCGACGCTAGCATAAGGACTTGAACGGACGATTGCTACAGCGAGACTGAGCGACGTACAACCGTGCCCATCGAGCTTAGGGTGGGGGAAGCATCTACAAGCAGACATGTTCAAACCTGCCGTGGCGTGTTCGCTGTTTGCCGATAGTAGCACCGGTCCGGTTATTTAATTGCCACACCTCGTATATGTACGCTGATATAGCGATATAGCTAATTTCACATTTTTCCAATTGGTATACTGTAATTGCGATATTCTGATTGGGAGCAAAAAGGTTAACGTGGGCGCGTTAGGTTGTTGGGAATGAAAGAAGGGTAAGATAACCACTAGGAGATTGTTTTAATTTATGACTAGATTTCACTGTGGTGTAGCTCTTAAATTGTTTTGATCAATATATCTCTACGCCTATTGCTGTAAATTATTAAGCAAAATACGTAAGTTTGTTGAAACCTTCGTTTAGTAATTTTTATTTTACAGTAGTGCCAAATTAAAAAAAAAATACACTTTTGAAAGAGAAACCTGATCAAGGTGGGTTGGCATCAACATTAAGCTAAAAGTAATATATACAGAAAGCTGATCAAAGTGAATCGATTGTAACATGGGCATCCATCTAAAAGTAATACGTAGAATTTTGATAGTATTATTATAAAGCTGCTAAGCAAAACAACGAAATTAAATATTTTATACATTTTAAATATTGCCAATGCCTTTCGTGTACTCGTATGTATTGGTAAATATTTGTTGTTTAGAAATTGGTGAAAACGCAGGTAAACATTTTTCTAATAAAAAAGAAAATTATTCAGTCCTTTGTATTTTCCGGTACAGTGTTAAATAGGTTTCTTATGTTCATACAGAACGTATAATATAATTGACTATACCCGCATTTATTTCTTATTGAATATTCGTTTCAAACTGCAGGATAAGTAGGTGTCGGTACTATTTACCTAAAATTGCTGCCTATTGTTACAGTGTCGTCAATTAACACTGTATATTAAATTATATATTTTACAGTAATTCTGCAATTACTTAGAAATTTATTTAAGGCAGATCTAAGAGCTTTGGTTATAATGTGCTTACAGAATATATACTTCAAATTTGTTAAGAAATTGAAATATTATACCTATATGAACATATCTACATATAATAGGAGATTCTTATATGATCTACTTAGTCTTCAAGAAAAATATTAAGGAAACATAAAAGAATATTTTTCAACATATGTTCCACTAATGGTTACACACTTATTCCAATGTTTTTGTAATAAACCTGTACTCTCCAAAGAAATCTTTCGGTAGGTATTCAAAAAACTGTTCCATCGTCGCTGCACCGTCGATGCAGTTATTTGAAGGAAAACGCCGCCCTCTCAAGTATTTTTTCTTAATTTAAGGAAGAGATAATAGTCGTTCGGTTCCAAGTCCTTGCAAAGGTGGATCTCTCGTCTCTACATTTTGGAGTTGGTGAGCTCTGCGGACCATGGTATTGTCATGAAGCAACATAATCTTTCGCTCACAATTTTGAGGCATTTTTTTGAATGACAGTTTTCAATTCTTTGTTTCCTTATAAACTTTCCCTGTTATTGTACTGTCTTTCTCCATATATTCAATTAACAAGGCCGTAGCCTTCAGTTTTCCTGACAAAGACTGCGTTCTTGCTTTTTTTTGATAGCGAAGATCCCTTATGGGTCCAATGCATGGATTCTTGTTTTGTTGGTGGGTCCCAGTGATACACCCACGTCTCACCACCCCTTACAATTTTTGAAAGAAAACAAATTTTTTGCCGACACAATTTTTGTTCCGGAGTAAGAAATTTTGGAATCCAACGTACTGACACCTTATTCTTTCCTAAATTTTGATGGAAGATTTTTAAGACTGTAGCTTCTGATATCCTCACTTCAGCAGTAATCATTGAAGCCCTTCATCCTGTCATAAATATTTTTGGGTCCACTTTCCTCCTTCGTTAAGAACTTAACACTTCTGTGTTTAAGCTCAATTGCACTAATTTTTTGTTGATTAAACCTTTATGAACCTTTATGAAAAGAACACAACCTAGTGAATATAAACAAAACTTGGTCAGCTTGTATCAAAATATCACGGCTATTTGACAGCAAAAAGATGCCAATGTCACTTATTTTTTTCACGGCTAGGTAGATAATATAAAAATCTCTCCTCGTGCATACAAATCCTTTGCAAAAAGTAAAATAATTAGCAAGTGTTACTTAAACACTTGCTAATTATTTTACTTTTGCAAAGAAGGGCAAGTATGTCCTTTGAAACAAAACGCTTATATTTTCGAACTAGCTATGTTCTTAACAAACATTTGACTCTGCTCTAAAGTGAAAATACCAATGCAAACGCAATATACTACGAATGTCTGCAATAAAGGTGTATCAAGTACATATAAATGTCCTAATATTGAACTCAAATTTTAGAAAGACGCGTTTAAGATATTAAGTATATTGATTAGAATTATTTTAGGTTTAAATTTTTTAGTACTGAGGAATGAGACTTAAAAATACAGTATTTTCAATAGATCGACAATTCATTTATTTATTTTACGAAATAAATGGTTTATATAAATTATACAAAGTTGTATAAATTGATTCTTTTACATAATAATAAATACGTACATTTTCAAGCTTTAGACTCGAAAAGAGTTACAGTATGTATAACCTTGATTCGAATTTATCTAATCATGAAAATATTGAGTTGTTATCGCGAAAAAATGTATTCTAGTTTTGCAATTTTGCTTCCTCTGAATCGCGTAGAAAACGACTGTAATTAAAAAAAAAGATGCCGCTTGCTCATAGGCTTACCAACTACTTTTAAATGTACAGCGCGGTATTCATTTGACAATTTTATTGACTAACATTCCAAATATGTTCAAATCTGTATTGGGCATAGGAAATGTGCTGTGATAGATAATTAAAAAAAAAAACGTAAAACAAGCTTTCCTTTTTTCAAATTGTATTGAAAAAGTCAGAAACTGTCAAGCTGTTTGCAATGATAATCTTTCATCTTCAATATTCTGTGTGGTCTCAGCCTTGTATAAACACTCATAAATAATCCAGATGTTTATTATAGTGTACTAGTTGTGTTTAAATATGAATATGACCCTCGACCAGTAAGATAATAACTGCGTGAATCATTTTTTCTCAGTGAACTTTGGTAGAGATGTTGCCGTTGGAGCTCTATTGGTAAAGGTTATCGTTGTGACCAGCATTTTTATACATTTACTTTTTATTCTAAATGATTTAGCACTAAATATCCGTGGCACCTTGATTTTATTGTAACATTTTATTAAATTGTATTTTAAATGCCAACTAAATATCATTTTCTAAAGAGGTAATATTTGACGCAATGATACTTTGTCGATTGACTGATGCATTGAACTTTAAAAATTGATATACATCGAATTATTAAAAACGACGCGTTTCTAGTTTTTATGTTGTAGTGAACAACAAGAAAAATTGCAAATTTACTCTCGCATTAACAAAAGCGTATTGTATACTTAGAGACAAAATTGTAGTAGCTGACGTATACTTAAAGAATATTAATGAAGATTATTAGCTGAAGTTGATTTCTCCTAAATAATATCCACTGTAACACCCTCCCCCAAAAAAGAACGTCCACGTAATATGTATTATCTCCAAGGTAATAAGGTGCAAATAGCTTTAAAGATTCCTTTCTTCATTCGAATGTTTTTCTTGTTGTGTAGTTATATTTAAATCAAAATCGTTGTTACGTTTCATTTGTAACTTTTTCCACAAGACTAAATAGAGATGTTACTTTTTAAAATTTTTATAACGTTGGTATTGTTGCGACCTTTCTTTTAACGTTTTACCAATACGATATAATAATGTGAACTTTTCTTGAATGTCATTGAATACGAATTAAGGTGCAAAAAATATTGAATGTTGTAACTACTGTATATGATAAAATAATTGTGAAAATGGAGTAAGAAACTGAAAATATGTAAATAATTTAAACTATGAAACATAAAAATAATGAAATTGAATAGCTATGTATATATTCCTAAAGTTATCGACGATTTGTTAATAATTACGTTATGTTTTTATAAATTTGACAAACTTCCAATAAAAAGAAACTATTAAATTAACAAGTAGTTTTATTTCTGTGAGAATGTCGATTGTTTTATTATAACTTCTTGTTAGGAATAGACCAGATGTTTTCTCGTTTCGCAAAAGAATAATCTTACTGTTTTATTTGTGGGTTTATTTAAATCATAGTGTTTGTCTTCCAAACATATAGACGAAGAGGCATTCATTTAGGCTGCTGCAAAGGCTATCGTTCTTGCAACTTTATTTTCTTTGATTGTATTGATAGGTAAGCTACACTCCAATGGATTCAACTCTGCTTTAGACCAAAAGTTATGGTAAACACCTTATGCTTCAAAAACAAGATAGTTACCAAAGGTGCCATATGAAGCCTGTTGAGTTAGTTTAGGAATCGGCAACCGCTGTATATTTGCAGCTCTTTTTTAATTAGTAAACAATATGTGTATAATAAAACAAAATTTTAATTCAAGTAAAAGAAAAAGATGACTCATAAGCTTCACTAATACTTTTTGAAGACTTTTTAATTTAACTAATCACTTATAGTGGTAAATATGAAATCGAAATTTGTTGAGAGATTTAAAGGATTTTAAAGCGACCGATTTGAACTTTTCACCTATTTGCAATTACTCATCAGGCAGTTTTTTCATCTAAAACGCAGATTTAAAAATCAAGGAAATGTGAAGGTTGAAACTTGAAATCTTAGAAGCGAGTTAGAAAATTTAGAGAGAGAAAAGTTTACTTTTGTTGCTCAATATATGTATGGTCCGAGATAGAAAATCTTGAAAGGCAAGATCAAAGTTATTTTTCATACTTGGAATGGTTTGCCTGATACTTGCATTCAATTGAACGCTTACGCATTTGGACTTGTGCCGATAATATATTTTTGCGAACAGGTATTTTGAAACATAAATCAACAAGTCAGCTGAATAATGTCAGTCTGCTGTTTTGCCTGAAAATGAAAGCAACGTCATATACCGAAATTTGGCAGACTTTCTCGAGAAATTCAGTAATAAAAAAAGCTCATTAGAAACTATATACTATTCTTATTTTTTTATAAAGCACAGATTTCAATTTTATTATTCATAGAAATTAAATAAATTATAAGATATTTGAACCCCCAGCATACTGTTTGACCAAATAAAAATGTGAATTCATATGTAAGAGTTTTTTTTTTACTTTATATTTGATAATTATAATTACGACTACTATAAAATTGGTAATAAATAATTGAATTGCAACCTATTTTATTTCAGCACCTTTAAGCAACGCAAAAATAAATTCATTTTAACAAAAAGACCAAATTTTCAAAAATTGAATAATTCAAATTGCTATCTTGTAAGTAAAGTAGCCGACACGTGGGTTAGTTCCTTATTTACAATGGGAACAAGTCCTAAAAAGATTGCACAAAAGCGCTGCACATGTATCTTGCTCATAAGAAAAGATTTGTATTAATTATTAATTAATTAGTTTAAATAAAGTAAAGCCTAACTTATTAAGCTGTTGCCTTTTATGAAACAATTGATTAATTTTTTGAATTTCTTTAAATAACTGGAAAACCAGTGAATTTAGGCATAGGTAGCAAAATATATTTTACCTTTGTATTTTAGGGTAGAATGAACAGAAGTGACCAAATTTTACAGCGCGGCAAAAAACTGGATTTTTAAATGGTTGAATAGGGAGGTACTAATTTTTGTACTAAATATTATGTAACTCTCTGTCAAAAATATAGCAAGAGATGAGTTATATGAAGTAAAAAAATCTACCTGATATTTTAGAAATATGAGAAAAAAGTTTTACTTAAATAATACTCCGATGCCTACTAGACATTTTAAATAGAAAGTTTTTTTCTCTGATTACACCGGGGAACAGCAATTTCGTTGTCTTAAATCTGTGACTTGTTTTTAACTATCTTTTAGCCTCTGGATCCAAAAATAACCGCAGTTTTTGTCAATCACGTCAACTTTTTAAGCTACAGGATACCTTCAAGTCATACAAATTGTGCTTATAAAGAATAATTTTATTCATACAAAGGCTATAATAGTTACTGCAAGTTAAATTGTGTTCATACAAATAGTTGTTTTTTTATCGAACGGTAATTACATATTAAGGCAAAAATTTTCGCTTATAGCTTTTTCTGGAATGTTTAATCTGTGGACATCCTCGCCTGATGCTCCAACAATAGTCAGCCATCATATGTACATCCCATCTATCCCGGTGAAATCGCTCACCCTGCTTATCATTGACTGCACCAAGATTTTTTTGGATTCTATGTAAAAAATGCAATTTGGTGCTCATGTTGCAACCTAGCAGTTTGAAGCTCTCCAAGAGTTGCTGGACAAGTTTGGCCTAATTCTGTGCTCGTGTATTTCCAGGATAGTCTTTAACAATGTTTTTGAATGCCAACCAAGCATTCTTTTCATGCTCGATTTCGCGGAGAGTGGTCACATTCTCATAAGGTGTAGACATAAAACTTGACGTGGTAGAAGAAAACTAACTACAGTTTTGAAACCAGCATGCCTAATTAACTATAAAACAGCTCAAAAGCCAAACTCAACAGAAATTGTGTTACAAATTGTTTCCAAGTGTTATCTTTCCTTCAACAGTCTATATGTATCATATCGTTGTCGCCAGAAAAAATAAGCCATTTAATACGAAAAGCCAGGAAATAAGCACCTATTTAAACATGAACTCAATAGTGCTGTGATATTTCAAAATCGTAATTGCAAAATTCCCATTTTTTCCACATTATTTAGTAGGCTTCGAAAAATATTTGTATCTTTTTGTTTAATTATCAAAACTAAATTTAGCAAATTTGGTGAAAAATTTGCACCTGATGCTACTAATTTTTCACCAATCTTATCCACGCTGTTAAGTTACGATTATTTTTTATATTATTTATTGAAGTCAAACGTTTTATGTGGCGTATTAAAATGAACATAACCTTAATTTTAGAAAGCAATCAATATAAATACATATATTCGTTATTTCTGAAAAATAAAAGTGCTTTTTACTACATACCTATAGTTCCCCATACATTTACGGTATTAAGTACAACAGATTTTTGAAGAAACTACTTTGTTACTTAATGTATTTTAGCTTTCGTCGGCGAATTATGAAAATTTTTTACATTCCTTGTAATTTCTGACGTAACTAAATAGTAAAAATTTCGTCCCAGTAAGGAATCGAACTTGACACCTCCTGCTTGCCGGACAGGCATGCTAACACTACACCACGAGGACCTTGATGCCAGGAACGTTCACTTTTTAATATCGGATTATTATTTTTACCTGCAAGTGTATTATAATATTTTGACAGACAATTTTCAATTCTTACATGCCAAGTACACCAATTAATTAATATATTTTGGCTTCCGTCGGTGCATTATGTAAATCTGTATCTGTGAGTGAATTATGAAAACCTGTAATTTCCTTGGAATTTACCAACCATCTATGTCGGATCTAAAATTCATAGTGTTTGGATGTTGATTTATGTAAAACATCTCTAGAAATAAACGGGATTTATAATTATTTTCAACAGTTAAAACTTTTACATTATTAAAATCCGTTTCATGTAAAGTATTATTAGTGTGAATAGCTAACGCACTAGTTTGTTTGTTTAGATTGCAATTACTGCGATGTTTGGCAATTCTAGACTTTAACCAGATAGATGTTTGGCCAATATATATTTGATTTAAAATCATTCGGAGTTGGATCTTTTAATTTTGGAAATAACATATTTAATGAGTTTAGGTTATATTTAGCAACTTTTAAATTATCTTTCCTTATGATGTCAACACCAAATCCGTGAGTCCAGGTATATTGGGTAATTTAACATAAGGTACAGCAATAGGATCTATTACATTTGTTGAAGACCGAACAAATGGTTGCAAAGGCAAAGGTAAGCCATGCATCACCCTGTTCAGAAGGAAATAAGGATAGCCATTATTGAGAAAACGAACAAAAAGCTTGTTTAAATTTTATTTATGAAAAGATGGATGAGATAGTTTTATTACTCTGTTCCTTATGGCTTTAATTAAGTTAATTTTTTGATTCATTCAGTGTGCCGAGTGATAATTTGTGTATCTTCCAGAATATGTGGGTTTTTGGTGCCAATCCAATATGATAATATTAGACTCTGTTCTTATTACTTTCACGTCAAGGAAGGGCATTGATTTGTTTACTTCTTTCTCCATAGTAAATTGTATATGAGAATTAATTTGGTTGAATCTATTTAATAAGGTTTCACATTCATATTCTGAAAGAGAACACAAAAGATCGTCAATAAACTTTCAAATGAAACCCAGTTGAAATGGTAAAGTTGGTATGACCCAATGTAAGAAATGATCCATGGCACTTTGTGCCAGGATGGGACTAAGAGGTGATCCCATTGGTGTACCAAAAATTTGAGCATAAAATTTGTCATTGAATGATAAGTAACTACTATCTAAGATAAACTTAAGAGATTTGATAAATTCATCTTTTGTAAGATTACAATGTTGAGTTATTGTAGGCCAATTCCTTGCCTTTAAAGTCGATGAATGGTATGTTTGATTAATATTATTGTGAAGTTCTCATATTGACAGGTCATCGTAAATCCATCGTAACACTATCATTGGTGGAATACGTTAATCAAACATGGCCAGGCTCATTCGCACGTCTAGTTTAGACACAGGAACATAGTGCACACTATACGCTAAATATAATAAAATTAGTAACTTGCTCGTGTTACTACGTATACTGTGGCGTTATTTTAGTGCACTTTGTAATGTTACAAAGTGCACTAAAAGTTTTCTATAACTCACTCCCATTTAGTGCATCCCCCAGATTATATTTAACAATAAGAAGTATTTTTGATTCTATATTATTCTACACTCAGGTTCGATTCCTTACTGGGAGACGAGGTTTTTTCAAGTATTTAGTTACAATTTGCTTTGTTTATAAAGGTTTTGGTAATCTGCTTTTGTTGTTACAAAGTTGGCAAGGAAAGAGCGACAAATTGTTTTTGACAGGCAATGTGCTTGAGTTTCAGTTTTGTATATTGTTGATTTTGCAATGCCCTCCGCTTGGACTACGTTAGATAACCGTCAAGTACCTAATTTTAATATTCAGTAAATTTGGCAACAATTAGGGTAATGTATCCGGTTCTCAGCCCTTTTCACCATTGTATATAATATTAACAGTGTTTTAACAAAATCAACATTTTGTCCTTTATTACAGAAAGTTTTAAGTAAAGAAAATTTAGTAATGACTATTAAGAATGGTTTTCGGAAATGTGGACTGTTTCCAATCAATCCCGCCGCAGTAGAGTGACACAAAACGTACACAAAATAATATTGAAAAAATGAAACAACTATCGGAAACTGCAACAAATAACAGCAGAGAGAATTCTTTCCAAAAAACTAATTCGCTCAAAAAAAGACATTATGAAATTGCATCCAAGATCATTGATCACAACAAACAGGATTTAACTAATCCAGGGGTTAATGTCGAAATTGTACTTGCTGTCATTGAAACCGCTAAAAATAATAGAGCAAATCTAAATAGTAATTCCAGCCAATTTGACGATACGCAAAATCTCGATGGTTTGGAAAGTCAAACAATGCCTGATGAATATTAATTTACCAATCCTCGGTAAGGAGTCTAGAGTAACCTAAACTTGCGGATTCGCATAGGCGTCGGTATTACGGGTTAATATAAGAATACGAAAAATTCATAAATAAACTAAACCGGTAGAGAAGCAGGCATGTAGTGTCGACCTTGAATATAAATCATGTTAAACCGCGCTGAGAGAGATTTCGTTTTAGTACCGGTTGAGCTGTTGCAGAGATTAGTCGAACGGTCAAGGTTATGTACTTACGTGTCGCTTTTGAAAATATAGCTGGTGTTTTTTGTGTGTTGTAGTATTATACCAAGTACATAATTAGTGTATCGTTTCATATAGAACTAATATTTACATACCTAAGAAAACAATGCCTCGTAAATCATATAACCTGCGTGCTGCATGTTTTGCATTTAGTTGGTGAAGTTGTTCGACAACATTACGGAAACGTTGATCGGATGATTGGAAGTACTAAAGCAGTGTTTCGTAAATCTCCTAAACGTTTAAAAGAATTTCGTAAATTTTGTCCAGGTATTCCAGAACCTCCTGAACCAATTTTAACGCGATGGGGTACTTGGCTAACAGCAGCTTCTTACTATTTGATCCATTTTCAACAAATCCAATCAGTTATAATGCGATTTAATCGGAATGAATCCAAAGCAATTAGAGAAAGTCAAAAAGAATTTCAAATTCCTCAACTTTTAGAAGATTTAGCAACCATATGTACCAATTATACAGTATTACTAGATGCCACCAGAAAACTACAATGTACTGAATTGTCATTGCAGGAATCATTAGACATAGTGGAGAGTGTAAAAAATAAATTACACACATTAAATGATACGCCAGGATTATGCGCTAGTCAAAAGTTGGCAGATGTTTTAAGGAAAAATCCCGATTTTAATATTTTAGAGGCCGTTTATAATAAGTGTAAGAATAGTGAACTTTTAAGTGATTTTGAAAAACAGCTTCTACATGCAAATGTAACTTCCTTAGATGTGGAGAGATCGTTTTCTATGTATAAGAATATATTTTCTTGCCGACGCACAAGGTTTAAAGAAGTAACTGTGGAAACATATGCAATGATGCAAGTTTACAGTAGTTCACATCCTGATGCCTCTAATTTGTTGAATAATTAGCAAGTAAGTTTATTTATGAATTTTTCGTATTCTTATATTAACCCGTAATACCGACGCCTATGCGAGTCCGCAAGTTTTGGTTACTCTAGTAATGACACATTAATAAACAACTTTTGCTGTAGTAATAGTAATTAGATATCATTAGGGACATTCGAAGTGGGAGAGAATTCAATCTTAATTCCTGTTCACTCTGATAGAGACGAACAAGAAAAGCGGGAAAAAGTGAACAGCAAGGAGCAAGGAAAGGAAAACGATATCTCGCAAGCTGCAATCCTGTCTGATATTGTAATAAACCTGCAGGAATATCACCTGCATTAAAAAAAACACTTCAAGATTCCGTTACCAATAAAAAAGTCAAAACAATAATATCAATCAATAGAATTAGAGCTATATCATCTGAATAATGGATACAACTTGAGAAACAAAATGAAGAAGAAAAGGAAAAAAGAAAGCTGATATTACGAAGTTTATCGGAAAACGCTATGAAGAAGTAGTAAACTTTCCTTTTAAATGTAAACCGTGCATTACTAATTAGAAAAGACGGCAATGTTTCAATGGAAATGTAATGGCCGACTATAGGGCCTTTCGGGGGCGACTACTGAATTGATGAGGCTGAGCACTGGTGAAAAGTTCCTTGTTTTCATTAATATTTCATTATTTATATTTCTAGAAGCTTATTGATATTATTCTATGTTCGCTATTAAGGTTTATTAAATAACCTTACGTTTAGTATTATTCTTTTTTTGTATGGTCCTTCCTACCCAGAATACATTATACACAAGTTAAGTTTTGAGTTAAAAGACTGACTACTGGGCACTTTACCCTACTACGAAATGGAACATAATAAACACTGCTCTTGTACAGCCGGCAATATTTGAACTTTACGCTAAGTAAGCATAGATACTATAAAATTTACAGGGCGAACTGCTTTAATAGAAGATAATATGATTTAAATTATTGCACAACTTGTTGCGCAACCATGGCAAATAAGGTGATAATTGTAGCCAGATTTACATAATATTAAAATTGACCCAGCAATTTTGCATGCTTCGTGCCAAAGCCATCATAAAAGTAACATCACAAAAAGCCTAAAAGACAGACATATTGTCTATGAAACACTAACATATTTAAACAAACTTAACATAATTATTTAAATGCAATAAAGTTCGATAAAGCAAAGAAATAACAACAATTAACAAAACAAATTAAAATGAGAGAAAATAATAACGAGAATAAAGAAGGAACGTATGACAAATGTAGAATATAATAACAATAAACAACAAGAATAATTGAAGCTTTTGGAATTGAGATTTGACAGTTTGGCAATTGTTATGATTACTTTGCTTAGCAACGAGCTCTTTAGATCAGTTTGGCGTCACCAGAAACAATTTGGCGATCTTTCTTAGCCTACTTTGTGTAAAGACAAAAACAGACTACCAAAACCTTTATTACTGCATATAATTATACTTACTAAGTTAAAGTATAACACATGCGGTATTGATGGATTTGCTTTTCGATTGCCTTTCCAAAAACGTAAAAATATACAAAAATACAAAAATATACATGTTCTATTTAAAATAAGAAAGTTGAGGTCACTTCCGGTGAAAATGCCGATAACGGTAAAAAATATAAATCGACCTATTTTTTTCTAAAATCGCTAGCTTCTGTCGTTCAAGCCAGCGGGGGGACACTTTAGGATCTCACTGTATATAATGCAGTACAAAAATATTATTGAAAGGTAAATTATTGAAAATAACATGTGACTTTGATTATTCTCTATAAATTCGAATAATGAAAAATGATAACTCAAATTCTGTAAATATAAAGTAAATTTTGATAATAATTAATAATTCAAATTATAATAGTGTAAGTTAATAATATTAGGCCTCAGTATGAAAGTGTGAAATTTAATCCGATTTAAGTACTTCGATATTATCATCACATTGCTTTGTTGATCATGCTTTTACATTTTTTGGGCGGTGTTTCAACATCCAGAGAACTAACTTCTCAGAATTTTAAGGATTGGTTTACAGATGTATTCTTACCAAATACTGGAGCTGAAAGTGTCTTGTTATTGGATTCCTGGAATGGACATTGTCTGAATGACGTTCAAAATTTAGTACCAACAAGCAGAAAATTCAATACCTTCACAATTCCAAAGGGATCAACATCAATGGTGCAGCCTTTAAATGCTTATAAATTTCGAAAAGAAATATAAGGACGTTTTCATATGAAGTGCAACATAAAAACAACGGCGTTGTTCAATGACAATCTTCAATTCATAATCTAATGTCATCGCTAAGGTTCCTTAGTTTATTTAAATGTGCATGGTATAAAAGCGGATACATCGACGAACCGCCATCACGTTTTGAAAACGCTGAGTTTCGGCTTTATAAAAGAATCACAGACTATAGCTCAATGCGATATTTGCGATCAACCTGCACTTATTCGATGTGCATGGTACAAACAATTTCTTCGTTTTAAACGTTTTTCTGAAGATGACCATTACTGTACTTATTATGCAGCGTAAATTAACTCCTCATGCTGTCAATTTATGTAATGTATAATAAACAATTTGTATGCATTATAGCTTATACTGTACCTTTTTAACATACTTTTTACAGAGTTGTAAGTAAACACTAAACTCGCCCATTATTAATAAAATTGTTTTATAGATAAAATCTAGATAAAGTGGACTATCGGGCATCTAAAAAAAATTCTACAGATCTTAGCACTGAATAGGTCTATAATCCATCCAAGTTTCATTTAAATCGGTGAGTGTCACCAGTACTCCCTTGTGAGTAAAATAGTAGTTTATCAATTTTAAATCCATAACTGGTAAAATCAATACTTCCGAAGTTGTTACTTCTTTTGTTGAGGCTTATCAAGCTGGTAAAGGTACCAAACAGGAATTTGTGTGTATACATGTATGTAGTAGGCGCCATATATTCTCGGCCTGATAAAGAAAAAATAAACTTGAAAAATAAAAATAATTTATTTTAATATTTATTTTTCAATATAATCTCCCCTAACTTCGATACATTTATTACAACGATCAATTAATAATTCTATACCCTTGTAAAAATAATCTAAAGTTTTTACCTTAAAATGTTGTATTACAGCTGCTTGTAACTCACTATCGTCCTTAAAACGACGTCCCCTAAGATCTTTCTTTAAATGAGAAAATAAATAATAATCACTTGGAGCCATGTCCTGACTATACGGTGGATGTTCTAATTCTTGAGTTTGCGGATGGCAACTTTTGAAATGGCGGCAGCATTGTCGTGTCAATAATCGAATCATTTTTGTCAATTTTAATCAACGTTTTGCACAAATATTGGTTCTCAATGTATGCAGCAAAGGCGCTAATACTATTTCTTCAATAATTGAAATGTTTTGAGGTGTTATCAGTTCAATTGGCCGACGGGGGCGCTCATCATCTTCAAGGAATTCTTGCCCCAAACGCCCACTTACAGTGGAATGTGAAGGAGATAAATCACCATAAACGTTGTTTAATGTGATTAGGCGTATGCCCTTCTTTTGTTCTTTTGTTTTCATGCACTAGTTACGTTGTCTGGCTGGCTACTAAAAACTACTACTCTTCGAGCCATACTAGGGTACGTAAGGATTCATTTATAAGCGCGACTCCAATGCATATCGGGAATAGTGTTGCCATTTGTGCTGCAGCGTCCTTGATTCGCTACGCGCGCTCCCCACCTTATACTTTCATAGCGGGCAAACGTTGTAACACTGTCCATATATTTAAGCTGTTGACTTTAATACTTACGAACGCGGTATATATATATATATATCGTGTAGGCTTCGCACATGTGCAACTATGACGCAATGGAGTTTGAATACGCTCGAACTTGTATAAGCTTGTCAGGCCGAGAATTTATGGCACCTACCTCGTATGTAAATCTCGAATATCTTTTCCAAACCTGCTACTTACAGTTAATATTCATTAGTTTTATGACTACAAATGTCAATCAAATACTTGCTAAATATTTTCGTAATATTACATCAAGGCCAACAACTTGCGTGCTGACCGTTTCGTATATTACACATGAACTTTCTTACTATTATGCTTTCCAAAATATGTACGGTAGCTGAAAATATATGTATAAAAGCTTGTGTTTTTTATGTTACAGAGTTGTAGTCCATACATAAGTATATTGTACAAACACGGAATTGTCTTACAATTAAGTACCTATATCACAAGTGCCTGTTCATAATACAACCAACATTATACCCATGATATTTATTGAGAGTTGTAATACTATTCATTATGCGTACTGTCTAATGGATAGTTAAACAGAAATTATTGTACAATTACATTTTAAATAAAATGTAATCCTGAAAATACAGCAGTAATAGTGAAATAAAATTAAAGAATCAATTACTTCGTTGAAAGCTAAATTCATAATTAAATACGTTTGCTTTATAAATTTTCACATAATAAATTACGTATGTTATTAAAAGTATATCATATATTAATGATTTAAATTGTCGAATGCCAATTATGTGTAGTTTAAATTAAATTACAGATACAAGATGATTTACTAGCTATAACTACTGAAATGTTTTTCTCAGGGAAAATTGTTTAAATTTTTTTGCAATTTAATTAAAATTCTAAACTCTTTGTGGGATCGAGAGTATTCTTTGATACTCTTTTGGCAATTATTTGTGAATTTAGAAATTAATAAATGTAACTTAGCGAATGTTAAAATTGAAAAAAACTAACTAACCTTGAATTTAATGAAGCTGCCACATAAACACTATGTTCCTATGACCTTTACAGGAAATCTGCTTGTTCTAACCCCGAACCTTTCTTCCTTATTTTAAATTTACTTTTTAGAATTGATAAAATTTACTGGCGTCTCTCTTCCCCTTTATTTAATCGCGATAGCGATTGTTTCATTTCAGAGCAAATTTTGATGATTATTTTCCAAATATAATTTGATAATGAATTTCCGATGAACTAAATTATTTATAGAAGTAACATGAGAGAATTAATGTGGTGACGCTACTAGATGACTCAGCTTAGCGACTCTATGACCTAAATTACAACTGCCAACGAACCGAAATACAACAATAGCTAGTATAGAAGATATTTAGAATTGTATTCAGAAAACAAAACAATAAACTAACAATTACAGTAAATGTTCAAATAACTGACTGTTTTCATTAATGCATAGTTGCGCACGCTTTCCGGCATTTTGCCCTTTGTATGGTTCTCCTGGGAGTTATACCGGCATTCTGAAGTCCACCTCTATCTTCAATGTTTTGTGGGACATCAACATTGTGAGCCGTTGCGTCGTCTTGTTATCACCATAAATACTGTAGTTGATTTAATGGAATACTGTTATCTAAGAAGTTAGATATGTATTTGCACAGAAAGTTGATGTATCTTTCCCCACTTAATCTTTTTTCATACACAACTAGTTCTACGAGACGACTTCCAAACATGCCCATCCAAACGTTCAATACAAAACGATGTTGTAGTTTCCTTGCCCTATTTTGTCTGGGGTCCTGTATTGCCTAGTAGTATTCCGTTTTCCAGTTAAAGATTGTAGAATTGGTAAATGTTGATTCATCTGACCAGATGATTTTGTTTAAAAAATGTTCGGCATCTTCTAATCTTCCGACTAATTAGTTGCAGTACTCCAGTCGTCTTAAATTATCGCCAGGATGTGGCCAACATGAATGGTTCTTTGGTTTAAACTTATTTCGAAGTAAAGTTCTCCAAAGTGGAGTCTGGGGTAAATTTAATTCTGACATCACTACGCGTGTACATGTTGATGGATTATTATTTATTTAGAAAATACAAGATTTACATAAACTTTGTAAAAACACATTTCATTTACTATTTGTGAAATATCCTGTTGATTTTCATTCAAATGCCTGTTAACATAAGCAGTTCGCGACTCGATAAACGATCCATTCTCGACCAAGTTTTTATCAAGATCTAGAAAAATGTTACAATGTGGCTGTTGTCGTTCTGGATACAAATGTAAATATCTTTTACTCGCTATTATTATGTTTCAGTTCGAAGAATAAAAAATATTTAACATATCTCGTTTCCCTTTGTTGGTGTACGACATTTTTCTATTGCTAATGAACGACAATAGAAATATTTGACAGTTTTTTTGCATTATGCATTTTTCGTTAATTAAGGCATAATATCAAAAACTTTTGTCAACATGTTATACATAGTTGAAATCAGAAAAAAGACTTTCTGCCTTTTCATGTTCAACTCAAATGTTTAACCATATATTATTAATCCACAATCCCTTCTTACTAATCAGACAAACTCCGTTTGAAAATAATCATTCGATAAAAGACAGGAATTAGTATTATTAAAACCTAATTTATTCAGGAACAGTTTTTTTAACTCCTTCATCTACTTGCTACTTCAATTATGTAGCGAAGAGAAATTGTATAAAATGTTCAATAGTATTTAGGTAGATATTTCTCTTAGATCAGTAAATTATACACACCAAATCTAGTTTTAAAAGGTCATTATCATAAACTACTATCGTTTTACGGGTCTAATTTCTGCCTAGCGCCATTGAATGCACGTGTACAAAGAAATACATGCTGTTTTCTTATACCCTTGGAAACTAATAGATATCCACGGAAGCGTACAACCGTTTAAAATAAACAAGTTTATCCCCCGAATTTTGTCCACTTTAGCAATTTGTTTACAACACCATGTATTGGCCGTATTGGTGAGCAACTGCTGCTCCATTGGTTGCCAAATCTTATCGAGCCACAAGGATCAATGAGCAACAATTGAGTAATGTGTTCTTACACGATCAATTCAACTTAAAAGTTAAACGAAAAAAAGAAAAGAAGCAGGCGAATATGGATGCGATCCCATTTATGTAGATGACGTCATCCTTGTGTGAGTTTCGTCTTTATTTGGAGAATAAATGGACTTTGTCAAACCCTTGACTCACCCTGTACAATTAAACCATCAAATGCAACTTACAACTAGCTAACACAAAATACCCGAGTGGCAACTAAAATAATATTTTTGGGGAAAATCCACCCTAGATTAAATACAAGTAACAAATCACTTAAAATTACGTATCCTTAATTGCATATGTACCATTGAATGAACTGATTTAGCACTAGCGTGGTTTTGCGACAACCTAGACCTTTTTTTGAATACTTTCGATGTACAAGCCATCCGCCCACCACTATATAGCTTTCGCTTCAAATAACTCTAAAACTGTTTCATAGGCCTAAATTCTGGAACACTCGATATATTTCTGACATTTTTACTACTAGCAGATTCCTTAGAATAATGGGTATTGGATATGTCCAAGACCACAATACGTATAAATCAATAACAATTTTAACTCATTTGAGATTGAAAACTCGTATCTAAGTCACCTCAACTTTATTCTCTGTCCGTATTTTTTCTTCTTTTCCAGCACAATTTTCCTGTTATAAACGAAACACCAAGTATTGACGTAAAGTTTTGAACAAAATTCGTAATTGTTGTATATAATCTTTTCAAGAAAATCCATTTTCTTTTTAATTTACATAATATTGATATAACATTGATATCTTTAAAAAATAAAATTAAAAGCAATTTTAAGATACCTTTGTCTGCACGGAACAGTAGATGGCTACAACTGCTGATGATGACATCATTATGCAAACAATAATGACGTAATATAGATATTTTTACGTCAGAAGATGACATTTTAAAGTTATGAATTTGGTTCTATACTTTATCATCACGCTGTATATGAATATATTATTTAAATAATCCATTACTACATGTAATGTTTTATGTGTCGTCTACAAAAGTATGTTTGCCGAAGTTATAGCATAATATCTATTATTTCACAGCTAAGGTTTTAAGAATCTTCTACGTCTAGTTTAATTTCTAATTCAACTATTTTTATGTGCTTATAACATCTGAGACCTTTACAGTTTAACATTGCCATTAGTTTATTTAGCCGTTGTATAAGTGAGAATGTCTTATTGTTTTGAAACTTTTGTTTATTACAACCGAGTAAGTAGGCACCTACTGTCCTTGAGAGAGTCACCTGTTCCTTGCAACAGGCATTGCATTCTACGATTGTTGTCAATTCTTTGCAAATTTTTTATGAAAGTTGGTCGCGCATACACTAATTAATTAATTAATTTAAATTAGTGGACAGAAAAATATGTTTATTTATTTTTGAGTGTATTTATATTCACATAGTACGTTGAAAAAGTTACATTGTAATATTTGATTAAAATATTAATTATGTGTGGTAGTTATATATACGTTTTTTTAATGTTAGCCTTAAAGTTTCAAGGTTAGACTAAAATACACCGTAAATAAAAATTAATGGTTTGGACATCTACCAAGAATGAAGGAAGACCAAGTGGGAAGCAAGACAGATGGGAAAGAATAGAAGAGGTAGACCAAAGAGAACTTGCAACAACGGCGTAGAAGCAATTCTAATAGAAAGGGGAAGTGAATGGAACTCAGCTGGAGAAATGGCTTAAGGTAGGAAGAAATGGAAGAAATTTGTTAAGAGAGAGGCGACGAGACAAATGGCAAATGAAACCTTTACACCTTAGGGTATCAAGAGAATAGGATTATGATGATGATAAAAATTAATCCTACATTCATAGGTAATTGTGGAAGCAGGGAAGTTTTTATTTTATTTTATTTGTATTTCTATAAAAACCACACGAACTCAAAAATTTTGTACCATAAACAAACCCACCCATGCGATGAAGTCACTTGTATATATTTATCAAATAGTACGAAATATACAAGGTGTTCAATTAATTCAGGACAGCATGAAGAATGGTTTTTAATGGCACACTATGTATATTAATCTACCACTGAATTCAGCATAAAGTATTACATTCACTACTGATGTTAAGAAATTTCAAGAAGTTACATCGCAGAATGAATGTAGAAGTTCACTTTCTTCACTCTCATAACGACTACTTTCCAGAAAATCTAGGACATTATAGTAAAGAGCACGAAGAACCAAGAAATTAGGAAGATGAAAAAGAGGTACCAGGAAAGGGAACAAAGGAAAATATGTAAGGAAGTCAAATAAGAGAAAATTTGAAAATTTGAAAATTACTGCAGTTTTCGTAGTAGCTCCAAAATTATTAGGACAATTGTTTTTAATATTTTAAAATATATTTGTAACAAAATTATCTTTGTGCTGTTTGAATACATTTGTGTTTCTATTACGATGGGACGAGGTTCATCGGGTCGCCGCCATTCCATCGATTCCTTTTTGGATAGAGGATCATAATACAGAACCATTGTTTCATCGCCTGTGGCGGACTCAAAAGTCGGTTTAGCTCGTCTCCATACATGTTTAAAAACGAGCGCCCACATTCGACCCGACGTTCACGTTGGAGAGCAGAAAGAAGATGCGGTACCCATCTTACACTAATCTTATTCATATCCAAATGGTTATGGAGAATTCGGCGAATACTTGTTTCAGAGATGTTAGATATCACTGCTAATTCCTTCACTTTCAAACGACGATCTGCTAATACCATTGAAATGTTTTGAGGTGTTATCAGTTCAATTGACCACCCGGGGCCCTCACCATCTTCAAAGGATTCTTGCACCAAACGAAAACATTTTGCCCACTTTTTTACAGAGGAATATGAAGGAGGTAAATCACCATAAACGCCGCTTAATGTGATTAGGCGTACGCCCTTCTTTTGTTAAAAGTTTATTGACTGCGCGGTACTCAATTTTCGTTAGCTGTGACATTTTCATGCACTAGTCACGTTGTCTAGCTGGCTACTAAAAACTACTACCCTTCGTGTCGTAATATATATAGTGTAGGCTTCGCAAACGTGCAAGTTTGACGCAACGGAATTTGAACACGCTCGAACCTGTATGAACCTGTCAGGCTGAGAATTTGTGGCGCCTACCTCGAATATATGTACTACAAGGCTCAGTACAAATTTTTACAATTGTAATAAATATTGTTAACATATTTCCCTCGGTGTTCAATCTATTGTTCACAAATTAAATTACACTACAAGTATACTACAATTTTCTACTATGTAGAAACTTTAAATAACTACAAATTTGCATTTTGGGATATCTGGGGCGACGAAAAACCATTTCAAATATGACACCTAAAGAATGAAATCTTTTTCACCCCAAACATATACTCTTCTGCATACATATACATATATACGCGTAATTACTGGAATAGTTCCAGACGTAGGTAATAGCCATTCCACCAGGTAATATTGTCTTTGCCATAAATCACACTATCTCGTTACCGGCATATGTATTATTTGAATG
The DNA here is from genome assembly GCA_029619315.2 of Dynastes maya. Lineage (NCBI taxonomy): Eukaryota > Metazoa > Arthropoda > Insecta > Coleoptera > Scarabaeidae > Dynastes > Dynastes maya. The sequence goes on along the minus strand of JAROYE020000003.1, from coordinate 50,535,927 downwards.
AGGTTCATGCGCTGCTATTAAGGTATAATCTATGGCCTAAAATCGACGTTAAATGCGATCTGCACATGAAAGAAAGTTTTTAGGCGTCGCCCAGATGTTGTAATTGTACTGTAATTATTTTTTAATGGCTTCTCATAAGATAGTTATGTTCCCGTAATTAAACTTTTATATTACTTTTGTGGATGTTAAGGTTTAGACAGCATACGCCAAGTAAATCATCAATATCATTTTCAATTTGTGATACATCTACCGCCATAACAATGCCTAAAAGGAAATCTTTGTCAGGAGAAAGAACACTTTCTGAAGGGCAAATATAGAGAAACATTAATCGTTTAGATAAGATTATGTAAAAGTCGGTTATATGGCCCTAAATCGACTGTGTCATATTACTATGAATTAATTGAGGTAAGGTGTGTCACTAAATTGCGGTGATTCTTTCTTAAAAATATGTACTGTTCTTCCTATTCACAAGAAAGATTTCTTCGGCATTGTTCATAGAATTATGAAATAAGGCTAACGTACGCGAAACTTTCTTCAGAGGAGCTCTTAGGAAACATTTTTTTCCAACAAGATAACGTTCCCTGCTACTCAAATAGAACTATCTTCTGGATCGGCCTGCCCAATCGCCAGACCTAACTCCAATCAAGTATTTGTGGCATTTTGCGAAAACTCAACCAAAATGGCACAAATGCTCTTCAAGAACACTAGTTGAAGTAAAAATAAAAGAAATGTGTAAGAATATTCCACGGGCGGATTGCGAAAAATTGGTGGGTATAATGTCTAAACGTACACAGGCTGTCGTTAAAGCTCGAGGGGGTCATACACCATAATAATTTATATATAGAATTTTGTAATGTAGTTGCTCTTGTAAATACATACAGTACCGTTCATGGAAGTTCGGGCAAGCTGACAAATTATATTAACTGTTTAGGAAAAAATTTTAAAATTATATAATATACATTTCTGTGAGGAATTATTAAAACTAACCTTTTCTGGACGCCTTTTACCAATTTCATAAAATATATAATTATGTTGGAAATCCCCAATAATTACAGTGACAACAAAGCTTTATAATAATCCCTAGGAGGGTTAGCTGATTCACTCGTGTTATCTGGAAATATTCGTATACCCTTTATAAAGTATTATAACATTTGTAAACGCAGTAGTTCTGAAGAGATTGTTATTGTGAAAGTATCTGTGGTTGTGCAAGTGAAAAATAAAATAATTTCGGTTTGACTGCTTAAAATGCCCCGTGGAAAGCCTCTAGCTGTTTCAAAACGATCTGCTATTATTACTTTGCATCAGGAAGGGTACGCAGAAAGACGGTTTGCGGATAAATTAAAAATACAAAGAATTTACAGTACATGATACTATAGTTCGATTTAAGACAACCGGTGACGTGCAAGATCATAATCGGCCAGGACCGTCAAGAAAAACGACTCCTGCGGAAGATTTACAAATAAAAATAATTAGTAAGCGCAATAGAAGACTAACAGCATCAGAAATTGCTGCAGAATTCAATAATGAGCGAGATTCCAAAGTTTGTGTGAGTACTGTGAAACGTCGGCTGAAAGAGGCTGGGTTGCATGGGCGAGTGGCTTGTCGAAAACCGTTACTCCGAAGAGGAAATAGGCTGAAACGACTGAAATGGGCACAAGCTCATAGAGATTGGACAGTGGACGATTTTAAAAACGTTTTGTGGACTGACGAATCCAAATTTGAGGTTTGTAAATAGACGGAGAGTTTTCGTATGCAGATCAAGAGGGGAAAGAATGTTACGGGGGTGTATAGTTCTTACGGTGAAGCATGGTGGCGGATCTGTAATGGTTTGGGGTTGTTTTTCCTTAATCGGAACAGGGACTTGCACAAAATTGAGGGCATAATGAAAAAAGAGGAATATCGGAAAATCCTGGAGGAAAATGCCATACCGTCAGGAGTCCGATTAATTGGTCGTGGAGTTGAATTTATGCAGAACAATGACCCCAAACATAAATCTAAATTGTGCACAGATTACCTGCAGCAAGAAGAAAATAAAAGAACCCTAAAAATTATGGAATGGCCGCCACAGTCCCCCAATCTAAACCCAATAGAGCTGTTATGGGAAGAATTAGACCGATGTGTTAGGAAAAAGTGTCCAAAATCGAAGGAACATTTGTGGACCATTCTCCAGGAGGTACGGACAAGCTTGCCCAATGAAACATTAGTAAAATTAGAGAATCGAATGCCGAAAATAGTGGCAGCAGTCCTAAAGGCAAAAGGTGGATTTTTCGATGAAAATCGGATTTAAATTATTTGTATTACATTAGCTTTTTCTTTTTAATAAATTTGTGTTTGAAAATATGTAAGATCATGTAAGTAAGTGTTAAATACATGGCCATTTAATATTTCTCTTATTTTCTTTGATTCCTGTACATTTTTTTGCTTGCCCGAACTTCCATGAACGGTAGTGTATATTTCAGGTTTCAATAGTTTTAAGTTTTGTAAAGTTTAAGGTGCTCCGTTTTATTAGCCAAAGCTGTACGTATCTGGTAAAAGACCTCAACACATTATTTAATCAATAGTCAATCCCTGTTAGTTTTTTGTCATTAAATGATTGCATTAGAAAAATAAAGAAACAGAAAGCAAAAACAGATGATCAGATTGAAGAACTAAACAGCATATGATACATTGCATCTTTGGTGAAGTAGCTGTGCAATTAAGAAAGCTGATCTATCTGCAGTAAATAAATATAAATGTTTGTTAGCTGGCAGATGTTATGACGGATAAGGAAAAAGTCACACAACGTACTCACCTAGACAATAGTGAGTACTTTGAGCAAGCACGCGTTCATACTTATAGGTAGCGGTCGTGTCAAACAATTTATTATCTTGGCTTACCAGATCATAAATACCTAATTTACTATAAAATATTACTGATATTTTTAGATCCGCTTTATTTTGATATGGTATTACCTTTCATATGTTCCTGTACGTATGTACACTACCGTTGATAAGAATTTGGGCACCCTTGGATTTGAGATTTTTTTATACAAAGAATGTATTTAGGAAATACAAAGAGCGTATTTCTTGAAATTCTAGGAAAAATGTAACAGTTGGTAAATTTACTATGAATCATGAAGCTATAATAAAGCCATTTGAAGTAGTATTATTAAATTACGGTCAGTTATCGTTCTACGTTAATAGCGACAACATATTTTAATGAATAGTGTTTATAATTTCGTTAAAAATTTTAAAACATGCCGAAAAGGAAAGAAATTAGTGTTGAAACGCGTGCTCAGATAGTAACACAACATAACTTAGGCATAAGCAATCGTCAAATTGCATTTAAATCCATCTACTGTTGATTATAACATCAAAAAATACAGTGAAAGTGGCAGTTTTCTAAATAAAGTATGAAGTGGTAGACTAAGGGTGACAACATCAGCTCAAAATATTGCAATCGTGGTGTCCAGCAAGCGAAATAGAAGAAAAACAGCTCTAGAAATCGCCGCAGAAATTAATACTGCACTTCCGAAGCCGCGTGTCCATGATTAAACGCCGTCTGCAAAAAGCCGGCCTTCACGGACGAATTGCGACGCGAAAGCCCTTGCTTTCCCAAATTAATAAGAAAAAGAGGTTACAATGGGCACGTAAACATTGAAATCGGACGATAGAAGATTGGAGCCAAGGTATTGTGGACCGACGAATTCAAATTCGAGATTTTTGGTTCGCGAAGAAGAGTGTTCGTAAGAAGATCTGTAACTGAACGTGTAAAAATTCAAGGTATAATAAGAAAAGAGCAATACAAACGCATCTTAAAGGTAAATACAATACCCTCTGGTATTGCGAAGCGATTGACCGTAAAATATAGCGCGGTGTTGAGAATTAACAGGTTAACTAACAAGGGAACACCGGCAATTCGAAAATTCAGATTTCGATGAAACTATAGACACTGAAAAAGTATCTTGATACAACAACAACACATTTTTCTAGCGGCTGAATCGCTCCATTTTGGGGTACAGCCCTTTCCAAAAATTTGCATAATTTTTAATTTTTTGTAAATATAACGGATATAGCATAGCATAAGTATACTACATGGTCCCCAGAATTATGCAAATTGTTTTTGGAAAGAAAATAACGGGGGACCGGGTACCCCGTACATTGTTATAATTTTTTTTTTTATTTATGAAAAACAAACTTTTACGTAGAAAATGGTGCTGTATAACAAAGTTAGACAGTCAAACATTAAAATTAAAAATACACACATTTTCTGTCACGAGACCGTTATCGCAGTGCATATATAAAGGTGGCAGTTTCAAATGATATATTAGAAGCATTTTTGGCAGTGTGAATTTGTATTTTGCCGAAATGGCAGTGATTAATATAGCTAATGGATTGAACATGTTACTTACAACGTTTCAATTAGAAACTGAGTTGCATGATGCCTTGAAAGATATGATTATAAGTAACGCTGGCCACGAGCGGTACCGCGCATCGGCGTAGAATCAGTTCGGACCGAGAGGAATGGTAGTATTACTTCGTCTGCGGAGCAGTACGGACATTTTCGCTGCCGGTCATTTGCGCAATTGTTTATATGTCCTAGAAAAATTATGATTTCGTCAGCAAAACGACCGCGGTCGGACAAACTTCGAAAATTTATTGCAGAAATTCCAGACTTAATATATGAAGGTGCTAAAATTAAATGTGTAATCTGTAAAATCCCGTTAATGTGTTGGTCCAGACAACATTGTCTACGACACGTAAATAGTGAAAAGCATGTCTCAAAAAGAAATTGCGCACGAGACAATGAAAAATTTATATTTAATTTATGCGTTACGTTTATCGCATGTAATATACCATTTAATTTACTTGACAAGGAACCATTTATCTGCTTTTGGAATAACTATTCGGAGTGCAAATTACCAAGTCGAACATCGTTACGAAGAATTGTGCCATCTGCGCGCGAACATATTGAACAAAAAATAAAATCGGAGTTGAAAGATCAAAAATTGTGGTTATGTGTCGACGAAACAATACATCGGAAGAAACATTCTGTTCTTAATGTAATGGCACGCAAATTGGAACCTCATCAATCGGCACCTTCAATTCTATTAGTCTCCAAACGAATACAACAGTGTGCTGCCGAAGTAATTTCAAAGTTAGTGTTAAATACATTGGACAAGTTTGAACTTTCAACAAACCAACTCTTGATGTTAGTGAGTGATGGTGCTGCAAACATGCTTTCTGTAGGCCGGTCTCTTAAAAAGCATTCTGCTAATTTGTTACACATTACGTGTAAAATTCATGCTCTCAATCTTGTGGCGGATAGTATCAGAAAATGTTATCCTGAGGTAGACGCTTTAATAGTACCTACATACCAAAGCAGTATTTGTCAAATCACCGAAACGTATTCGCGAATTTCACAGACTGTGCCCCGTATACCAGAGCCACCAGAACCTATTCTAACTCGTTGGGGAACATGGTTGCAGGCCGCGTTTTATTATCATAAATATTTTGACAATATTAAGAACGTGGTTTTACAATTCGATACAAAGGAAGCTGCCGCTATCCAGAAAAGCCAGTCGAAATTTCAAGATAGTCAGGTTAAAATGGATTTAAAAATCATTCACGACAATTACTTCGGGCTAGCAGATGCAATAGAAAAATTACAAAATCCTGCGGTGCCGTTATAAGAATCTCTACAAATAGTGCAACATGTTCACGCACAGCTATGCGCGATTGAAGACGCAAAAAATGTTTCTGTTTTAGAAAAATTTGAAAGTGTTTTTGAGAAAAATTCTGATTTTGGCACATTAAGACACATTTGTGAAGGTGCGTCAACAGAATCGTTAAGTTATTTGAAAGATTATTTTACTTACGCAAATATTACGTCACTAGATGTAGAACGTTCGTTCTCTGCATATAAACGCATTTTTTCCTCATGCCGTACTAGTTTTGCCGAAACAACAGTTGAAACATATCTAATGTTGCAGATATTTAACAGACATTATTCACTTTGTGATTTCACGGAGGACTTTTAAAATGGTAAGTGTTTGAGCACGTGTTATTTAATTTTTATTTAAAAGATGAGCGAAATTATTTGCGGCAGCAAACATCCCTATTAGCAGAATAACTCTAGTGGAACCCGAGGCCTGGTCGACTCTACGCTACTGCGCGGTACCGCTCGTGGCCAGCTTTAATTATAAGTGCTCAACAAGAAAGCCTATTCTCATTTGAATATGTAACATAATTGGAGTTTGAACGATTAGAAGAACTACATGAACCACCGCAATTTGTGAAAGGCATAGCGGAAGATGGAGAGGCCAAATTTGAAAATATTGCATATAGACCTGAAGAAGAAGGGAGCGTTCTTGGCCTAAATTGTAAAATTAAAGTTGTAGTTTACTGCAAAGGTGGTAAAACCAAGTGACGTTCTATAGAAAGTGTGAAAATAATTTCAAGAAAATGAAATCGCTACACCAGTTATACAGATGGGAAGAAAGTGTTAACAGAGATGGCACTCATACCGATAAATTACAGACGATGAAAACATAATTCCTGACATTGACCTTCGACAGTAGCTTTTAGACGCTAAATAGAATATGGACACGAAACGTCTAAAACAGGATATTAGTGAATATGGCATTTCGAGAAAGTACATAATACTGTGTCAGGTGAAATAACAAAATGTATTACTTGTTCTACACGTACTGCTATGGAAAGCCTAGTGTTGTTAAGCAGTTTTATTAAGGAAGTCAAACCCCATATCACCAATATCGGCAAAAGCAACGTATACAACGCCGATGAGAGTGGATTTAATCTAGAAACACACCCCGGCTGTACTTTAGCAGTAAAGGGTCAGAAAACAGTTCCAGGTGTTCTTTGCACTCTACAACACGTACTTACACAATTTTACCAGCTATTTCCATTAACTATACAAAAAAATTACATTTAGATTTGTTTGGCTTTAGACACCGGAAAATATTTTTAGAATTCTTTTCTGATACAGTAATTCTTGTGAACTACGACATATTATGATTACTAACCTGGGCAAATATGCAGTAACAGCCAGAGGCGTGCCGAGCGCATTAAAGTTTACACATAAAATAGAAGGTAAGAAATAAATTATAAAACGTGCTAAAACACTTACCGTTGTAAAAGTCTTCCGTGAAATCACAAACTGGGTAACATCTCTCAAATATTTGAATCATTAGATATGTTTCCACAGCTGTTTCAGTCAAATGAGTACGACATGCGGAATAAATGTTTTTTAATGCCGAAAACAACCGTTCGACATCTAGCGATGTTATATTTGCATATTTAAAATAATCTTTGAAACAACTTGCATGCATCTTAATGCGCCTTCACAAATTTGTCGTAATATAAGAAAATCGGGGTCTTTCTTTAAAACACTTTCAAATTTTCGTATTACACACCAATTTGTTTCGCCTTCTACAGCGCATAACTGTGCGTGAATATCATTCAGAATTTGAACAGAATCCACTAGCGACATCGAAACATTTTGCAATTTTTCTATTCCCTTCGTTGGTCCGAAGTAATTGTTGTGAACAGTTTGTAAATCTCTTTTAATCTGACTATCTTGAAATATTTCCTGGCTTTTCTTGATTGCTGCAGCTTCTGTCGGATTGAATTTTAAAACTACCTTCTTTACTTGATCAAAATATTTGTTGTAGTAAAACGCAGCCTGCTACCATGTTCTCCAACGTGTAACAATCGGCTGCGGTGGTTCAGGTAAATCAGGACACAGTTTGTGAAATAGTCGGATACGTTTCGCGGACTTTAGAAACACTGCTTTTGTACTAGCAATCAATGCATTTACTAGTGGAAAACATGTAGGAATCGTTTGTTCCGCAAGATTTAGAGTATGGATTTTACACGTTACATATAAGAAGTTACCACTGTGTTCTTTAAGAGATCGGCCCAAAGAACGCATGTTTGCGGCACCATCACTCATAAACATTAAAAGTTGCTTAGTTGAAATTTCAAATTTGTTCAATGACTTCAACGCCACCTTTAAAATCTCATCGGTAGTACAATTTATAACTCTTTTGGAAGCAAGTAAAAAGGGGGATGACGGTCGATATGGTTCCATTGTACGTACCATTACGTTAACCACAGCATGTTTTTGACGATCTGTTGTTTTGTCCACACCCAACCACAGTTTGTTATCTTTCAATTCCGTTTTCATTCTTTTTTCTATATGTTCACGAGCAAATGGCACTACATTTCGTATCGATGTCCGACTAGGTAATTTACAGTCCGCATATTTATTCCAGAAGGAGACAAATGCTTCTTTGTCTTGTAAACGAAATGACAGATTACATAAAATAAGAGTAACACATAAATCAAATGTAAATTTTTCTTGGTCTCGTATGCCACTTTTTGCCGAAGAATTCTGTTTGCTTCCAATGTGGCGTTGACAATAGCTTCTGGATCAACACATTAAAGGGATTTTACAAACTAGACATTGAATTTTAGCGCCATCAAAAATTAAGTCCGGCATGTCCACTATAAAGTTTTTAACTGTGTCTGCCATTGGTCGTTTTCGCGACGTACCTAACTGCGACATTTTTAAAGCAAACATAAGCGTACAATTACGAAATAAGTTAGGACAGCCTGCATATACACAGAACTACTCGCATACAGCATCGATTTAGTACTGACGCTGTGAACGCGTGAAATAAATAATCGCCGACTCCGCACCACATATCTACTACGCTGGCTGTTACCGCTGTTTGCCCAGACTAGTAAGAACTATATTACTTACAAGTACAGTCCCTGGCCATCGAATTAGGACCACTTAAAAATATTATGATTTTGAGGTAAAATTTAAAAGGACAGTTGGTAATATTGGCAATATTGTTATTTAATTACATATAACATGCACGCAAGTATAACTTGAACATATATTTACTAATATTTACTTGTTCCTCCTCTGTGTTTTATTAATTTCTCAATCCTTTTTGGCATACTGCGAATCCAGCTTTTTAATTTATTGTTGTAATTCTTCCTTTGTAGTTGAGTTTCGTGTACTTACGATGTTTTTCAAGACATTCCACACATTTTCAATTGGGTTTACGCCTAGGTAGTACACGCAGATTTTTAGGTTCAAGGTACACTTTTTGCCTTATGAGTTATGACACGGTGCATTATCTTGCATGACAGTATATGGTCCTTGAGCCGGATCCAATGAACCAATATGTTATTAAATAGTTTTGTAAAAGTTTTTTATATTGTTTTTGTCCCATTGTTCCCGTTCTTCTGTCGACCAAACCATTAGAGATGGGGAGTGCTTAATAGATTTGATAGTACATTCTCCTTTATAACGCTCTGAAGGGTGTCGACGAACAAATTGGCTTCCCTCCGTTAGCACTTCTAGCCGTGATTGGTCGCTATAAATATTCTAGGAAAAAGTAAAATATGTAGAGAACCATTAAGCGAACTATGAGGATGAATTTGACCATAAATGCAAATGATAAATGGAACTTACCTTTCCCCAATCTTCAACTGTATATTGTTTATATCCTTTAGCTCATTGAAATTGCGTCACTTTCATTTTAGATGTTAGTCTTGGCTTCTTTGCCGGACGTCTGCATTTCAAGCCTGCTTCGTGAAGACGTCTAGGGACTGTTCGGTCTGATATTTGTATACCTTCTCCACTAAGAATTTTATGAACACCTTTAATGGATAAAAAACGGTGTTCTGTATCCACTTTTACTATACGACGATCATCCCTTACAGTTCTGCCATTACTTGTCCTAGGAATATTCTCCTTAATTAATTTCGCGATTCTCAGAACAGTTTGGTGTGATACACCCTCTTTTTGTGCAACTTCACGTTGAGAGAACTCACCCGTCGAAGAACAGAAATTCGTGCTTTTTCTCTGTGATTATATCCTTCTTTTTTCCTATTATGATAATAATTGGCCGCGAAAATAAACGCACATAAATAAAATTTAAACTCTTTGAAATATAAGTTTTTTGGAAAATCGGTAAAAATACTGTTTTTATTTATATCTGCAATGATACTAGCGAACTAATGAACGACACAATTCAAACTAAATATAATTATTGTAGGTGCGAATGGCAAGGGGCGTGATTCACAGTAGGTGGATCATTGGTTTATTGCACCTCTAAGCATTATTTTTATAACCAGCAAATATCTGTGGTCATAATACAGGGTGTTTCTGGGGGAAAGGTAAATATTTTAGTGGGTGATAGTGTAGATTAATTCGAATAAAAAATTCCATATAACATTCCAAATTTTATTGGTTACTGAGGTACAGCAGTTTGAATGTAACCCAAACTACTACATTCACAGAAAAAAGCCAAAGGCAAAAACAAAAGTATTAAGCAAAGGCAAATTCCACCTGCGACTTCAATGCATTTTCGAATTCTGTTGATAATACTGCGTGTAGCTTTTCTGAGGTTGTCTTGGCGTTCTTTTATGAGGGCAGCGCTATTCATAATTCAAACGATTAATTCGTCTCTTGTGTTTACTTTTTCTTTGTAAACTTCGCCTTTCAACCCTCCCCACAGGCAAAACTCTAGAGGGGTAAGATTCGGGGACCTTGGTGGCCAAGCAACGGGACCATTTCTGCCGATCCATCTTCCGGGGAATGTTAGGTTTAGATGCCGGGTCACCAGGTGACTAAAATGAGCAGGGGCCCCGTCGTGCTGGAAGAACATACTCATCCTTGCAGCCAACGGAACATCTTCCAATAATGCTGGTAGCTCGTTTTCAAAAAAGTCTAGACAACGGGGCCCTGTAAGAGTATGCGGTAAGATAACAAGCCCAAGGAACTGATTGTCTATCATACCACACCACACATTTACAGAGAAACGTTCTTGAAAGTGTGTCTCCGCAAAGGCATGTGGGTTTTCGTCGGACCACCGATGTGAGTTACGAGTGTTATTGATACCGTCACGAGTGAAAGTGGCTTCATCCGTAAACAGTATTAATGGGATTACTCGGCGATTTGCAATTATCGAGCGACAAAATTTTAATCGTTTACCTTCACCTCCTTCTAAAAGGTGTTGAATCCGCTGTAAATGATAAGGATGAATGCCGTGCACATTTAATGTCCGCCAAACTTTTGTATGTGGAACGCCGATACGTGTTTAAATTCTTCGTGTGGTTGTTGAAGGACTACGTTCTACTGACCGAATAATGTCATCTACTTCATTCACGTTCTGTTCATTTGCACGTTCAGGTGAGATATGGCTGCTGGGCACTGCACCAGTGTCACGCTGTTTCCAAAAAACACGATTAGGCACTCTTGAATCGGGTACTCTGCGGTTAGGAAATCGTCTACCGTATTCTCTACAAGCAGCAACAGCGTTACCATTACAAAACCCGTACACAAATATCATATCGGCGTACTCAGCATTTGTAAATACATGCGGCATGCCAGTTAAAAAATTCAATGTAAACTCAAGCATAACCTCACAACTTGAACTTCAAAACAAAACTGACAATCGATACCCATAGCAACTAGGAGAATACCAATACGCGAAATGAAAACTTTTCTCTGTAAACAGCTGTATCTCAGTAACCAAGAAAAATTGGACACATGTTATATGGAATTTTTTATTCGAATTAATCTACACTATCACCCACTAAAATATTTACCTTTCCTCCTGAAACACCCTGTATATTAGGGTATTACTCGAACAACAATTATGCTTTTATAGATTTTCGAAATTAAAATTATATTTAATAAATATTCTTATAAATATAATATTTCCCAAGTGGTCCTATTTTCATGGCCAAGGACTGTTTATGTGAACACTGATACTTTCAATTAAATTTACTGGCTTGGGCTAAAAAATACTCCTATGAGTTTTCGTGAAACATTTGTGACATCCCGTATTTACTAGCTTTTCTATTTAGTTTAAAGTTCAGTAAACTTAGCACTTAGTAACAGGATCTACATAATGGGACGCGAATTTGGAACATATACATACATTGACTAGCAACTGAAGAATCAAATTTCTTAACAACGTCAGTGTTTCACGTTAATTATAGCAGCGTTATTCCGAATTGTGTATAACCTTGAGAAAAGCTTTATACCGCTTGATTATGCAAGATTTTTAAATCCACATATATTATAGGAAAATCTGTTCTGCGAGACATAATCCGAGAATTTATAGACGGATTTTGTTTCGAGAAACTTTATTTTACATATTTACATATGGAACAGCTATATGTTGCGTTCTTTAACATTTTTGTTGCTGACTTTCACAAAGATAACCTTTGTCAAATAAATTAATATTATGTATGTATAAGTGTATGCCGAACAACGGTTATCAGGTTGCTATTTTTATTCAACTGTACATTGTTGTATTAACTATCAGACATAGCACGGGTAACGAAATTAAGCTACCATTTAATAAATAAAAGGAACCTCTAGTAATAAGAGGAGCACTTGCAACAAAAACATACACAATCTATTGCGGATATCCAACAGGTGTGTGTAGAGTCCGTTTACTTTCGGAAGACACCAGCGCAAAGACGCATTTTAGGATTAGAAAGAGAAGTTGGTGCTAACCGAGAGAAATAGCTATGTATTTCTTACCTACAGTAAGACCAATAAACATTTACCTCATTTCGGCGTCAGTTGTTGATGTGTTGTCGTTGAATTCGTTTCGTGCTCTCTACTTTTAATATTGTTATTGGCGTACTATTTATTAGAAAATCAGTTTTTCTCAAAACTATTTTGAATTAGGGGTAATATGCTACTGTAAGTATTTTGTTTTAAACAGATTTTAATTAAGTTGTATTAAATAATTAAGTTACAGGTGAGCATGTCCGAATCATCGAACATCGCTAAGAAGAGACAAGTTTTGCATGAGCAATCAAGAAACATTGTTTTTAATGTCTACAACTATTTTTAAAAATATAAGACAGAAGGTATGATAATATTTTTTTAAGTATATTTAATACTATTTTTACATAGTCCTATATCAGTGAAGTCATTATGTTTGTTTACAGGTAACATTTTAGACATTGTTAGTGAAGCTACGGGAATATCTAAAAGTACTGTTGTCAGAATTATTCGAAAGAGTAATTCTGTTGAAGCAGAGCAAAGTGGCAGTTCTCCAAAAGACAATTTTGTAAGACATTCACCAAAATCTACTGTGGATAATGCTGGGGAAGCAGTTTTACGTCAGGTTATTCACAATTTTCACATAACAGATGATACCATTGGTTTTGTAGGCAAGCGCAGCTCTTTAAGAAAGTTAATATTAAAATTAGGATTTAGGTACGTACTAATATTCAAATTTATTATTATTTTAGTAATTAATATATTTATCAAATAACAGGTGGACGAAGACTACTGATAACCGAAAGCTTTTGACGGAAAGATCAAATATACGTGAGCGAAATGTTACAAATTATCGGTTACAAAGTCGACCAATCGTGTATACAGGTGAAGCAAAATAAATTTTTATTTGATGTTGAAAAACTAAAGTATTGTATTTTAGACGAAACGTACCTCCATGCTAGTCACACAACTCCATATGAATGGGTTGATAACTCTAACAATTGACTTAAGTGCCCTACATCAAAAAGGAAACGTTTAATAATTGTACATGCAGGTACATTAGTAAATTTTTTTCTAAAATTTTTAGCATGTACTGTATATTTATTGTTTTAGGTAGTGAACATGGATTTATTGATAATGCCTTGTTGATCTATAAGTCCGGCCAAAAAAGTGGAGATTATCATGACGATATGAACCTCATAAATTATAAAAGGTGGTTAGAAAAACAGTTGATTCCAAATTTTCCACCTAAATCTGTTGTTGTGATGGATAATGCAAGCTACCACAACGTTCTCTCAGTTAAACATCCAACTACTAACAGCAAAAAATCAGAAATGATAAAATGGCTAAGTGAACGTGGCATCGTATTTAATGAAAATTTAACAAAAGTTGAATTGTATAGATTAGTACATATGCATAAACCAAGTTACAAGAATTACACTATAGATTCTATATTTGCCAAAGATGGACATACAGTATTGAGATTGCCCCCATATCATCCGGAACTCAACCCTATTGAAATGATACGGGCAATTTTAAAGGGCAGAGCAGCATCTAAAAATATAACTTTTAAACTAAATGATGTCGAGGAACTCGCTAAAAAAGAATTTGGAAAAATCACAAAAGATGAATGGTCACATGTTTGTCGACATGCAGTGAATATTGAGGAAAATTATATACAAAAAGAACACATAATGGATAAGCTTACCGATGAACTTATTATAAACCTTGATGATGACAGTGACAGCGATTTTGATTTTTCTTCTCATGATGATTAAATTAAAATTACATTTGATATAGTAAATTTAAATATGTATATATCATCTTTAAATGTATAATAAATAAAGGTTTTTTTGAGCACCGAATATTCTTACTTTTCTTTTAAAGGAATTATTTAATACATAAAGTGAAATGAAAAATTAAGAAAAAGTACATTAATATACACATAAGTAAGATTTATGCTATGCATTAAAATATAAGCACATAGTGGTATCAATATTTTTTTTCTGTTGACTTCTGTTGCTTCCACAGACGCTATAGTACGTTCTATGAAAACATGTTTTATCTAAAAGTTGTTTGGCGAGATGTTAGAACTGTTTTGGTTACGCAAGAAAAAATTGTGTTTTAAAATAGAAGTGTATAGTGTTTTTTTACGTGTTTGACCATGTTATTTTTCCTCGTTATAACTTTTAGAAAAACTGTTCTAGTCCTTACATCAAAATTTAAAAAAAAAGGAAAAAAAAATAAAACCGCTTAGTTAGATTAAAGATATCTATAACTAGGCCTGGCATAATCGGTCTTCGCGACAGAATCGAATCAGTCGCATGGGCCGCGTATTATAAAAATGTATGTGCGCTCACACCCGACAGAAGTGAAGTTTAGAAATTAATACTACATGGTAAGAAATAAAAACTGGCGCAATAAAAATGTTTGGTAAATGTAGGGAATATATGCACGCGCTGAAGTATGTTTATTGCCATTTTTTGTTTGTAATTTCTTTGGAATTTCTGATATAATTAAATGCTTAAAAAAATCTTGTCCCGGTAAATTCCAAGGAAATTGCAGATTTTCATAATTCACCCACAGATACTGATTTTTTTAATTCACCGACGGAAGCCAAAATACATTAATTAATTAGTGTACTTGGCATGCAAGAATTAAAAATTGTCTGTCAAAATTGCAGATAAAAATAATAACCAGGTTTTAAAAAGTGAACGTTCCCGGCATCAAGGTCGCCGTAGTGTAGTGGTTAGCATGCCCGTCCGGCAAGCGGGAGGTGTCACGTTCGATTGGGGACGAAATTTCTTCAAGTATTTAGTTACGTCGGAAATTCCAAGGAAAATTATAAATTTTCATAATTCGCCGACGAAAGCCAAAATACATTAAGAAACAAAGTAATTTCTTCAAAAATCTGTCCTCCTTAATACCGTAAATGTATAAGTAACTATAGGTATGCAGTAAAAAGCACTTTTGTTTTTCAGAAATAACGAATATATGTATTTATACTAATTGCTTTTTAAAATTAAGGTTATGTTAATTTTAATATGGCACATAAAATGTTTAACTTGAATAAATAATATAATATAACAAATAAACGTAACTTCTTAACAACGTGGGTAAGATTGATGAAAAATTTGCATCAGATTTGTTTCCACATTTGTCTCGGTGAAGGATATTCGCTGTGTGAATTTTACGCAATAGTTTAGCTCCATTATAATTCAAATCCGGAAATTCATTGATAAATTTAGTGACTTTATCAGCTAATGGTCGTTTATTTTCGACTTACTTACATACGTATATATCTTTATAATTATGTGTAACGCTGCCAAAGGGTTGAGGAGAAACTGTTGCAGTAAATCAATAATTTAATTCGTTGAGGTGTTGCGTCGTGCGCCGCGCAACTTTACTCCTACCTGGCACGATGCGCTATGTGCCAGGCCTATTTATAACTATTGCATATCAACAGTTTGCTCATTTATTTATCGTGTCAAAAATCATTCTGAAACTGCTCTACAGGAACATAAGATTGTCATTTTAATTGAAACAGAGAATAACAATTCTAATGATAGTTGGATATGGTGACTGTAAGATAACATAGTAAGAATTGTATGTCCTTTTCAATGAAAAATACCCAAATAGGGAACCAATTACTCAATCTGCTGTGAGCAAAACCTTGAAGCGTTTTAGGGAAACAGGTCATGTGAAGACTCTTCCTAAATCTGGAGCACGAAAGATTGTAACTAATGAGGACAACGAATTGGACGTGTTGTTAGAAGCCACCGAAAATTCAAATTCCATACGTTAATTGTTTTTAAATAATAATTGAATTCGTGAATTCAGTGACAGACTAGAGCAATGGGTTTCTTTCTTCAAAACTTTGTCGACTCTCAAACATTGTAAATCCTTTAATTTGAGTTTGCCAAAGTTCACTGTAATTTCTGATGTGGTCACGACATATGGGCACGCCTTGTATAATATAAAGAAGCGTAGTTTGTATAATACTACGTCAAAACTAACCCCAAAAAATATAAAAATTATGGGAGCGGGCGCATATCAGCTGTGCCACACACGTTCATTGTTTTTCACAAACTTTTCATTTTTTGTTTTTCTTTTATCTCGAACATCATTTGTCACAGGTCTATTTTTTCGGGTTCGCAACAAACACAAAACTTTGCAATTTCGCCAAATTTAAATCCACCCTCTAGCTCCAGTAATAAACGAGATCCTATGGTGAGGGCTAAAAATGAATTAGCCTGTGTACCGGTTGATAAACAAGCCGGGTTTAATAAGAGTGTATCAAACAGAGAGAATAATATTGTGGTGGGGATATTGGATGTTACCAATGCTGTAGGTATCCGAAAAAAAAAAAGATATACCCGGATCCAAAACTATCAGGATATCCGGATCCTAGGGCCCGGATCCACTATCCCATTCCCGAATCCGCTAGTCGGTTTTCGAATCCGGATTCATTATTATTTTTTAACATAGAAATCGTTTAATAAGGATAACATCGAATTTATGTTATATGGAAAAAGGTGCAGTAATTTTTCAAATCCGTGCATCCAGAATAATACTTTGCATTACCTAAATATAAGTGTCACAGTATATCAATAAAGCTGGTGCTTATTATAACTATACAGGTTTCTAGAGTTTACTACGAAACTTTTCGCTACTTACTGTTTGCCCGAAAAAGTTATCAGAGAACGGGGCTAAATCCACGTTATAGAATAATAGATTTGATCGGATAAAGAATCCGAATTCCGGCGGATCCAGATTCGAGGTTTCGGACAATGAATTCTGATCCGAAGCTTCGGATAAGATAAATACAATTAGAAAAATAAAAAAAAAACATTATTAGTATATATAATAAACTGAAAATCACAGGGAAGTAGTTCAAGGTCATATAAACTCTTGATCTGCCGCTACTACCCTGATTAAGAAGGAAAATTATTGCTTCTTGAAAATAATGCCATCATCTACCTTATCCTGTATCACAATGTATAGCAGTAACAGGATAGCTATATCTACTTCTCATTACTTGCACACACAAACTTCCCATACCCAATGCGCAACATAACGAAACGGCCAACCAACAAAAAACCGCGATGAACGTTTAAATGACTTGTGATGCAAACAGATATGCACGGTATCGCGCGGTGAAGCTCCGTAAAGAAGTAGTTCTAATAGTCGGCGGTATGGAATTATACAATCGAGCAATATGACAAGAACAACCACGTTCACATACGGCAGTCTTTCATACTGGTGGAGTAATAGTTCTCCCACAAAATCTAAGATTAAGATGATCCACGTCCGTTCGAAAGGAAATGCGCTCGTACAAATATTTGGGTGCCTTATTATTAATAATTGTGTGATATAAACGAGCACTCTGCAAGATCCTATGGTTATGCATGCTGAACCATCCCATTTCCGTAAACTTATGGGAAACTCTATCGTACCCACCCTATCCCGTATGTAAGTCACAAACAAGACCTCTGAATTCGTTGAATTCGATTACTCAAACACTGCGTTATGCAGGGACCATACACCGGAGGGCAGTACGAGAACTGTGAGAGCACAAGTGCTTCGCACAACAATGCCCTGGGCCTTTACTGATAAACAATGTCTGTGAGAGTATGTGTTTTAAGTTGATGTATGCGTTTTGTATGTAATTTTTTATTTGTGTGTTATACCTGAATGTATTATCTAAGTACAGACCTGGATTTTTTGCTTCCTCTTTAACAGGAATAGGCACACCGAAAATCTGTAGCTGAACTTATTATTGTAGTCTCCTAATTTGATTCTTACTACCAAAAACTATTGCAACGGACTTGTCAGGATTTATCAAGGATGAATGTTCCCGAGCAAAATTTACTATGTTATCTAACTCCTTTTTGATTTCTTGAATGGCTTTTTGAAAGTTATTAAGATGAATAGAATAATACATGTGGGTATCATATATGTATATTACACTTTTCTACACAAAGGTGCATACGCATTGTGTAAAATGTGAATAGAAGTGGCCCCAATATGGATCCCTGCGGAACGCCTTGATCAATTATTTTCCAGGTAGAATAATTCTCATTAAGACGCACACACTGTACACGGTCCACTAAATAACTTAACATCAGTGAAAGAGCTGAATTAGAGAGTCCTATGTAATTGAGTATTACCAAGAGCATTCTATGACAGACAGTACCAAAAGCTTTACTGAAACCTGGAAGTGTCAGAACCGCAACCTTAGCTGTAATAATGTCATCCGTTATATTTAGCAACGCGGTTGTGCAATTGTGAACCCTCCAAGGTTTCGGATAATGGCTAGTAAATTATCCAGATCCAAAATTATCCGCATCCAGATAATAGCTCTAGATGTTACCGCCTACATGTGATGTATATCTATCGAATACGTATACCCTTCTCTGCTAGATACGTTCGTAGCTATTAAATCAGATTTGATTATCAACCGAAATATTGATATTATAACTTATTTTTAGCAACAGGTGCTCTTTAAGAATACATGGATGGTTGCAATCACTGATAACTTGTACAACAAAGAAGCAACTTTTAATCAATATATATTTTTGTAGAAGTTTCTCTTTAGTCGGCTGTATCTAACAACCCTTTGATAAAGTTTTCGTTCAGGTATTGGATTATATTTCGCAATAAGCGGAATATAAATCCAAAATTACATTACGTATTCTCACCGAATATTATTGAAGAAACGGTAGACTTTTCATTTGTATAATACGATGTAAAATATGTGTATGTAAATAAAAAGTTACACAGAAGTATTTGTAAATAAGGAAGCTAAGGATGGCTTACAGAACCCGTTTTTATTCATCGAATACACTAACGTTCACACCTTTGCGTATTTATCTCTAAAAGAAAACATAAGCCTACAGCCACGTCATTGTAAAAATATACTAACCGTCTACGGATCAGGCATACATTTTTCCAATATTACTAATTTAGGTTTACTGAAGGCAATCATTGTAAACAGTAGCAATTCATCTCCCACAAATATAAAATAATATCTACATACACAGTAAAAAATCTCGTCGTGTAACTTTCGTGTAGTGTATGGGTAAAATATTTAGTTTAGAATAGTGCAGAACCAAACCCACTAATTAGTGTTAAATATAATTTAAGCAATACACTAGATGGAAGCAAATTTCAGAACATTTTTATTGTAAGAAAAGTACACTTTGTAGTGTTAAATACTGTATTTGGTGTACATTGCATACTAGTTGTATATTATCGTACCTAGATATTAGATGTAGAGATAACTGTATAAAATTGTCATAGTTACCTACGCTTTTCATTCATAATTTTTCCTTGCAGTTCAACCTACATTAAACCTAAGGTAATTTACTTATTTTCATTTTTTTACAATCTGCAAACATTGTACACGCCAGTGCTTGGTCCTTACAAATGCCATTACGCATGAGTCGTAGTATTTAAGAATAAGAATGAACGCATTTGTTCGGTTTTGTGTGGTTATAGTAATGAAGTATTTTTGGTTACTACATATTAACAAAATATTGAACTTGAAGTAGGTTTTCATTTATTAGTAACCTGGGCAAATATGCGGTAATAGCCAGAGGCGTGGCGAGCGCATAAAAGCTTACACATAAAATAGAAGGTAAGAAATAAATTATAAAACGTGCTGAAACACTTACCGTTTTAAAAGTCTTCCGTGAAATCATAAACTGGGTAACATCTGTTAAATATTTGATCATTAGATATGTTTTCACAGCATTAACATTCACTATGCTGATTGATCCTATTTAAAAGTGAAAATAGCAGTAAAGAGACAAAACAAAAATTAAGTGAGGGCAGGGAACTGAATAAACAGATATTTTCCAAAAGGTATTTGGTTGTATTCCTTAGACTCAACGGGTGTGTTAAATCACACAGGAATAGTCGGAACAACAATACAATATTTATTAAAATTGCAACACCAAAATAGTGCTACAATGTTACAAAAAATGGAAACCCTGAAATAAGAAGAACGAGAGGCATTGGTACATACCTAATGTAACAAACGCGTGGTTTTAAACTGTCGGGATGACGACCAAGGTTTCAAAAAATGTAATTCTTAAATTGTCACCAATATCTCGCTTTTATTTAGCGGTGATTCTTCGATAACCTGCGCAAATATGCCGTAACAGCCAGAGGCGTAGCGAGCGCATAAAAGTTTACACATAAAATAGAAGGTAAGAAATAAATTATAAAACGTGCTGAAACACTTCCGTTTTAAAAGTCTTCCATGAAATCACAAACTGGGTAACATCTGTTAAATATTTGAATCATTAGATATGTTTTCACAGCTATTTCAGTCAAGTGAGTACGACGTGCGGAATAAATGTTTTTTAATGCCGAAAACGACCGTTTGACATCTAGCGATGTTATATTTGCATATTTAAAACAATCTTTGAAACAACTTAATGTATCTTCACACGCACCTTCACAAATTTGTCTTAATATAAGAAAATCGGGGTCTTTCTCTAAAACACTTTCAAATTTTCGTATTACACACCAATTTGTTTCGCCTTCTACAGCGCATAACTGTGCGCGAACATCATTCACAATTTGAACAGAATCCACTAGCGACATCGAAACATTTTGTAATTTTTCTATTCCTCCCGCTAGTCCGAAATAATTGTTGTGAATAGTTTGTAAATCTCTTTTAACCTGACTATCTTGAAATATTTCCTAGCTTTTCTTTATTGCTGCAGCTTCTGTCCGATTGAATTTTAAAACTACCTTCTTTACTTGATCAAAATATTTGTTGTAGTAAAACACAGCCTGCAACCATGTTCCCCAACGTGTAACAATCGGCTGTGGTGGTTTGGGTAAATCAGGACACAGTTTGTGAAATAGTCGGGTACGTTTCGGGGACTTTAGAAACACTGCCTTTGTACTAGCAATCAATGCATTTACTAGTGGAAAACATGTAGGAATCGTTTGTGCCGCAAGATTTAGAGTATGGATTTTACACGTTACATGTAAGAAGTTACCACTGTGTTCTTTAAGAGATCGGCCCAAAGAACGCATGTTTGCGGCACCATCACTCATAAACATTAAAAGTTGCTTAGTTGAAACTTCAAATTTGTTCAATGAGTTCAACACCACCTTTAAAACCTCATCGGCAGTACAATTTATAACTCTTTTGGAAGCAAGTAAGAAGGAGGATGACGGTCGATGTGGTTCCATTGTACGTACCATTACATTAACGATAGAGTGTTTTTGAGGATCTGTTGTTTTTTATCTTTCAATTCCGTTTTCATTCTTTTTTCTATATGTTCACGAGCCAATGGCACTACATTTCGTATCGATGTCCGACTAGGTAATTTGCAGTCCGCATATTTATTCTAGAAAGAGACAAATGCTTCTTTGTCTAGTAAACGAAACGATGGATTATATAAAATAAGGGTAACACATAAATCAAATGTAAATTTTATGCCACTTTTTGCAGAAGAATGCTACTTGCTTTCGATGTGACGTTGACAATGGCTTCTGGACCAACACGTTAAAGGGATTTTACAAACTAGACATTGAATTTTAGCGCCATCAAAAATTAAGTCCGGCATGTCCACTATAAAGTTTTTAATTGTGTCTGCCATTGGTCGTTTTTGCGACGTACCTAACTGCGACATTTTTAAAGCAAACATAAGCGTACAATTACGAAATAAGTTACGACAGCCTACATATACACAGAACTACTCGCATACAGCATCGATTTAGTACTAACGCTGTGAACACGTGAAATAAATAATCGCTGACTCCGCACCACATATCTACTACACTAGCTGTTACCGCTGTTTGCCCAGACTTTTAATTAGTATATACACTCAGAGAAATGGTTTCATGCATCAAGAAAATAGATTGGCTTGCAAAAATCAGTCTCTATTCAAGAAAATATTTTTATTTCAAGATAATAAAAAGTATAATATAAGAAAATAATCTTCTTTTATTTGGATTAAATACATATTTTCTTAGGGTTAGAAAATCCAAGACAGAAAAATGTTTCCTCCAAGTAAATCATTTAGTTTTAAGTTAAGAAAATATTTGTATTAAGGGTAGGAATGAAAGAATGCTCCAGATCACACAAAGTTCTTTTGAGAAATTAGACGACCAGTTTCCTGTTCAAAAAACACATCATCAGCCAAGCTACAAGGATATCCAATAAAAGAAAAAAAATCGATGTATTCTCCTTTCAAAGTTATACACTTATTAGAGCGATTTCGCAACTTTTGTGAACTCCTTAAATAAAGTATTTCTGCTTGCTCCGCAAAGCAACTCTCGACAGCTTCTATTATTTCTTCGTTCGAAGAAAATTTACGTCCTTTCAAACATTTTTTCATTGGAGGAAACAAATAATAGTCGAACGGAGCCAGGTCTGGGGAATAAGGAGCATGTTCGAGAATTTCAAACTCCAAATCATGGATTGTGTTCATCGCAATGCGCGATTTGTGCGCAGGCGCGTTGTCTTGCAAAAACAGGACAACACCTTCGGACATTTATCAGGTCTCTTTTCAATGACTTGTTCTCGCAGAGTTCTTAATGATGTAGAGTAGTATTCTCCAGTTATGAATGTGCCTTTTTCTAAATAATCAACCATAATGACTCCACGAAAATCCCAAAAAACTGAAGCAACAACTTTTCCGGCGGATTTCTGCACCCTAAACTTCTTAGGCCTCGGCGAACCAGAATGCCTCCATTCCATTGTTTTGTCTCTGGGTCGTAAAAATAGAGCCCGGTTTCATGCATGGTAATAAGACGAATTACAAGATCAGCGTCGTTGTCAAACCGGGCACGTAAAAAGCGCGACGCTTCCACTCTTGCTCGCTTCTGATCAGCATCCAAGCATTTAGGAATCCATTTTGCCGAAATTTTTTTCATGCCTAAATCGAAGTGAATTATATAATGTACACGCTCGCATGAAATCTTCAATATCTCAGATATATGTTTTTTCCCAATTCGACGATCTGACAAAATCATGTCGTGAATTGCATCGATATTTTCGGGGGTGGACAGAAATCGGTCTTCCAGGTCTTTCGTCATCTTCAACGGAAAATTTACCTCTTTTGAATGAGGCAACTCAAATTTTTACGATCGCGTAGGAAGGGCAAAGATGACCAAGTGTTTTAAACATATCTTCGTAAATCTCCTTACCCTTTAACCCTTTTAAAAACAGGTACTTAATGATTGGTCGATATTCCATTTTATCGATTTTCACAATGTCGGTGGACATGGCTTCTTTGAAATTTTATCACAGAGCAATGCGTTTACTTTTCTCACTCAAATTTTACAGTGACATTCAACTGAGTTGTTGTTTGTTGCTATGGCAACTACAATTCGTTTTGACAATTTTAAACTAACTAGGATAACTATTTATCAAAATATCCTCGTATAAACCCAAATCTGCAATAAAACACAACGGTTGCTGGTTCCTAAATAGGTATCTTGTCGGTAATATACCTATCCTGTAACACATTAGTACAATAATGTTATTAATCTTTCTATACAAGCTTTTTGTTTGTAAAGAGGATTTCTTTTAGCAGCATTATCGCTATATTGCAAATAAAGTAGACAACAAGATTTTACTATTTGGGTGCATTCGAAAATATAAAAAGTTAAATTTGCGCTTTCCTTTGA
Organism: Dynastes maya; assembly: GCA_029619315.2. Lineage (NCBI taxonomy): Eukaryota > Metazoa > Arthropoda > Insecta > Coleoptera > Scarabaeidae > Dynastes > Dynastes maya. The sequence continues at coordinate 50,511,723 of JAROYE020000003.1, read as the reverse complement.
TTCTTAAAGTACTGCATGCTGGTGCAAGTAATTCTTCCACTCTATTTTATTTCTCCCTTCCAAAACTTACTTGAAAATAACTTCGACTACACTGTAATTATAAAGCAGCAGTGTATCTTCAACCCGGTGATAGTGTTATAAATAGAGCAACGCAAACTGCGCTGAAAGCCAGTGGCTGACGCATAAAAGTTTACACAAAATAAACAGGACCGGGACAATTCGGTATAAGCGTCAGTATAACTGCGACTCGAAAGCCGATCTGTTGTGTATGCGTCTACGCTGTCGTATACTATATCGTAGTTCTACGTTTGTTTTGAAAATGGTTCCTACGTCGCGAAAACGACCAAAGTTGAACACAATAAGAGAATTTATTGCAGAAATGCCTGATTTAAAGTGTGATGGCGCTAAAATTCAATGTGTAGTGTGTAAAATAGATTTAATGTGTTGGTCGAAAAGTGATTGTCTACGGCACGTAAATAGTGCGGGCATGTTTAAAAAAAAAATTCCACACGAGATTATGATAAATTTAAATTTAATTTATGTGTTTATTGCATGTAATTTACCATTTCATTTACTAAGGAAGAAAGCATACGTCTCGTTTTGGAATGAATATTCGGACTTTAAGTTACCAAGTGAGAGAACATTACAGAGGGTTGTGCCGTCTGCTCGCGAGCATGTCGAGAAAAGAATTAAATCGGAGTTGCAAAATAAAAAACTGTGGTTATGTGTGGACGAAACAACAGATCGTAAAAAACATTCTGTGGTTAATGTAATGATACGCACAATGGAACCACATCGACCGTCACCCTCAATTTTACTAGCTTCCAGACGAATACAACAATGCACTGCCGAAGTAATTTCAATGTTGGTGTTAAATACAGTGGAAAAGTTTGAACTTTCAACAAATCAACTGTTGATGTTTATGAGTGATGGTGCCGCAAACATGCTTACTATAGGTCGATCTCTTAAAAAACATTGTGGTAACTTGTTGCATATTACATGTAAAATTCATACTCTCAGTCTCGTAGCAGATAGTATCAGAGAATGTTATCCCGAGGTAGACGCTCTAATAGCACATACAAAAGCTGTGTTTGTAAAATTCCCAAAACGTATTCGAGAATTTTATAGACTATGCCCCGGTATTCCTGAACCACCACAACCTATTCTTACTCGTTGGGGAACATGGTTAGAGGCTGCATTTTATTATCTTAAATATTTTGAGAATATAAAGAACGTGATTTTAGAATTCGACCCAAAGGAAGCTGCGGCTGTCAAGGTAAGCCGCTTGAAATTTCAGGATAGTCAAGTTAAAACAAATTTGGAAATTATTCAGAACAATTACGTGGGACTAGCGGATGCGATAGAAAAACTACAAAATTCTTCGGTGTTGTTAGTGGAATCTTTGCAAATAGTGCAACATGTTCACGCACAGCTATGCGCGATAGAAGACGCAAGAAATGTTTGTGTTTTAGAAAGGTTTGAAAGTGTTTTAGATAAAGACTCTGATTTGGCACATTAAGACAAATTTGTGAAGGTGCGTCAACAGAACCGTTAAGTTATTTGAAAGATTATTTTACTTACGCAAATATAACGTCACTAGATGTAGAACGTTCAAAAACACTTTTTCTTCACGCCGCACTCACTTTGCCGAAACAACTTTGGAAACATATCTAATGTTACAAATATTAAATAGACATTATCCACTTTGTGATTTCACGGAGGACTCCTAAAACGGTAAGTGTTTGAGCACGTATCACATTTAATTTATTTTGTGTAAACTTTTATGCGTCCGCTACTGGCTTTCAGCGCAGTTGCGTTGCTCTAGTTATAAATTTGCACTACGTATGTCCGTGTTATAAAATGCACTAGAATAAAACATTATGTAGTATAGATATTCTATTTATAGTTGTGTTAGTTTTGCACTAGGCATTATACTAAACTAGTGTTCGATTTTTAACACTACAAGTGTGGACTCCCCGGAACAAATTGTAGTGTACTTTTGATGTTTAATAGTGTTAAACATTTTTTGCTGTATACCTATATACCGTGAGTACCTAGTACGTGGGTGGAAAATAACTCCCCACCCTGAGCAACTTAGAGAAGACATGCCTAAATAACAATTATTTATATTAATGCGTTTTTAGATGGCTCACCTCAATTGATCTTATTTCCTATACCCATCTAGTTTAGAGATAATTAAGACAATTTGAAATTTTTGCGAAGTGTGGTTGATTATTTAACGCCTGATATCTTCTCAAACTGTATTTAATGGAGTATTCCTCGTTTTTTTCAGCGGTACATTGAGAAAAAATACATCAACTTAACACCTTAAATATTTTTTTTCTACTCCTTCTACTCTAAATTATTCATTACACATTTGACAGCAGATATGTAATAATCTATTTAGACTACACGTGCATTCTAAATTAATGGCGACCGAAGGAAAAACGAAAATTTAAATCGACCACGTATCCAAAACTTTATGTGGTAATTAAATTTGGTTAGTTCATTAAAGTGATCGAAAAAGAAATTAAAAAATAAAAAATCGTTTTAAATTCCTTCCAATTTTGATTTAAAAATCCGATCTTTAGTGAATTTGTTTGTGTTTAGTTTGTAGGCTGGTATTAGATCTAATTGTAACAATTTACAAGTGTCTGCTGTCAACTGTTGCTCGTGTTGCGTTTATTGCGCAGTTTAATGTCTGACATAGAAGAAGAATTTATGGCTGCACCTCCTAAGATCACGGCTCAAGCCTATATGGTAATTAGTAATTTGCTGCCGTCAAAGTCGAAGCAAAAGTATGAATATAATTACGAAAGTTCATGAGTTGGAGAAGAAAGAAAAACATAACCTTGTTTTCGGAAAACGTTATACTTGCCTATTTTGAAACTTGGGTCAAATATTGAAACCATCGTCATTATGGGCGATATATTCTATGTTAAGAAGTACTCTCAATATCAAGGAAAATATTGACATTACCCAATATTTGAAATTACGTGCGTACCTGAAACGTACCTCAGATGGATATAAAGCAAAAAAATCGTCAACATTTACTTCTGAACAAATTAAATGTTTTATTGAGGAAGCTCCAGACGAAAAGCATTTGTTCTCAAGGGTAATTCATCCACATAAACGCGATATACCATTATCATTATTTATTTGTAGGTTGCACCGATTATTGCTCTTTCCGGTGCATGTCGCAAAAAGGAATTAAAAGATATGCAAATACATCATGTGAAAGACATGGTAAACGAACTTTACATCAAAATCCCCGACAGTAAAAATAAAACAGAAAGATCTTTTATTGTTTCTGGACATTTTACAAATTTAAAAAGTTTTTCAGTAAAGTAATCTAACAATTATATCGATAGAGGGCGTATTGTTAGATAGTACGAACACAGAAAATATAATATCAGAATTTGTAGAATTAAAAAGTAGGAAAGCGGATTTCTTGTAGCGACATATAGGACTAACAAATTAAAGAAAAATTTTAATGTGTTGTTAATATTATTTTCAGTTGTATGTATAAATGTATACTGCATTTGCTTATTATACGGTATTCGTGGGAAATTTGCTTCTACATATTTTTTGTTGTAGCCCTACGACCGGTGGGGAATAATCAGAAAATGGTGTATATTATATATTACAAATTCCGTAATGTTGTTTTAAGCATCTTTTTGTTGTATGTACTGAAATATCTCTCTCGGGGGATTTTTCAAATTTTGTTAAATTTTCTAATTTTAAATTGAATAAACGATTCTTGTAGGTTTGGGGGTATCCCTGGATACCCTTACAGCAATTTTAGAATGAATTTCCAACTCAGTAAAATGAAATTAACGAATTTTTAAGATTTTTAGAAGTAACTAACCTTGCACTTCTGAACGATGCCAATGTGATATAAACCTTCTGTTTATATAACCACTACAGGAAACTGTCTGCTCTGGATATTTAACCCTTTTTCTCTTCTAATAAAGACTTTGATTTTACAATCGAGCACTTTATATGGGGATTGGAGTTAAGACACACTTGGATTCAACCAAGGCTGAATAAAGATTGATGAAAAATTATGGCGTCGTTCATCTTTCTTTTATTTTAAATCGCGAAAGTTCGGCGATTGTTTTATTTCACAGCCAATTTTGATAATTTAACCCAAATAGAAACTTCTACGATGACTTTCGATCAAATGATATTATTTCTGCAAACAGCACACGTGAACGAATGCAGTGACTTAACCAGGAGGTCGCATGCTGATGATTCTGTGATCCAAAATGTCACCAGCAAGCTTTAAATGTGAAAATCCACTGCTAATTTACAGAAACCTTTCAGATAAAGATTTAATCGATGAAATATTATTTGTTGTACCTTTCAATTTACGCTGTTGCTTATTCCAGATGATTTCTACATTAATTTGGACGAAATAAGTGAATAGAAAAATTAACTGACGAGTAGATTTGTCCATGCTACCCCACACTCGTCGTTATCTGGACTTATATTTTAAATATAATGTTCTCGCTCCAAGGCCAGTTGGCTGAGGGGGGATGGTAACGAAGAAATTTCCAATTTTCCCCGCAAGAGGGATATTTAGTTACCGACGAGTGGCCAGCCTGACATTTAGTCGTTCCGAGGTGACAACTGGGAGAAGTTGTTGTTGTCGTAGATACAAAGTTGAACATAACAGTACTTAGCACATATCATCAATATAAAGTGAAATTTCTTTTTCAAATTAAATTCTAAAGTGAATCACCAGTTAATGGTTTTTATAACATAATACTTACGCATAAAATATCTATTCCCCAAGTATAAAAAATAAGGAGGGAGGGGGGGGGGCAAAAGGTTTTCGCACACAGGCGGCCAAGTTGTTTGGAACGGCACTGTTCGTTTACTTCAAATTTTAGGGAATATTCAACGAGTTTTGCTTTATAATTATAGCTTGAATTTTTTTACAGTGTAATTAAAGAGAAATAAAGGCGGAAAGCTTACGTATGCAATAGTGCATCTTATGCGGAACATATCTAACATTTTCTGAAAACAATATGCATGTGTATAATAATGGAATCTATTGCTTTCATGAATGCTACAGAAAGTATGTATTAACCCGTAGTAAAGGTTCGTAATTATTAATAGATACAATAAAAGAATCGTTACGTAATTCGCAGAACCCCCACTTTATTTTGACAAGATGAACTAACAAAAAAAGGAATGCTATGACGTAGTTAACAATTGCCGTAATAGCGGATGTAAGTTATTTCGTTGAAAAAATTCAAGCAAAAAAGTAAATCAAGCAAGACCTCGGATGTGTGCGCGTCTTTACAGACAGTACGTTCACAATTATATTTAAATATGTAATGTTGTTGTCTAATAAAAACCAGGAAAATGTCATTTTATTTTTAGTTTGCTGTTCCTGAACGCGCAGACTGGTTATTTTTAGTTTTATTGTGATTCACTTTGTTGGTTAGACGATAGTGATCTATTATTATATGACGCGACGAAATTGATGAATGAGCGTGTATTTTTCGTTTTCTTCTCATTAGGAAACGCAATCTCTAATTCTGGATCAATGCATTACATTGCCGTCGTCGTTTATATTGCCTACTATTCAAGAAAGCATTAAAAATGTTTTTGGAAAGGTGAATTTCACCTGTCGGTCCTTAATACACATAGGATGGTTCAATCTTCTAGAATTGTAGAATTGTGCCTATTGTGTGAATGGTAGGACGTTAAAGTTTTCCGATAATGTAATAATAATAATAATAATCTTTATTTTGAAACACACAAAGAATGGTACAATGTGTGAAACAAAACAAGTTGTCTGTTGGACCATACAATGTTATAAGACAAGTCACAGAAAAATACAAGCAAAAAAATAAAATACACACAAGAAAATAATGCGTATGAAAGTAACTATGCAATAAAAAGAAAGAAACAACATCAAATCTAGGATATGTAGGTTATTTTATCGGGTATCACATTAAAATGTTCTTATTGCAGCTTTAAAACTACATACGTACAATACTTAATGATCTTATCGTTGAAGGCAGGGTATTGAACAATCTTATTCCCATGTATTGAGGCGATCTTTCATAAACTGTGAGGCTATGTCGAGGAATAATTAGCATGTTTCTATTTCTAGTGTTATATTGATGTATTTTACTGTTTTTAAGTCATTTTCGTTAGATCTAACGTACATAACGTACATCTATAATATATAATCATGTTACAGTAAATATCCTTAGGTCTTTGAAGATAGTTCTACAAGAGACCATCCTAGAAGCGCCAACTATGTTTCTTACAGCTCTCTTTTGCAATATAGTAATCCTCTTTGTAAAAGTAGATGCACCCCAAAACATTAACCCATATCTAATTCTAGATTGAAAATACGAGTAATAATAGGATATTAGTATATTTCGTGTTACTAAGGTTTTTAGCCGATATAGAGCATAGCATCTAGATGCCAGTTGTATTTGTATATGTCTCCTAATTTAATCCATTATCAATTTGTAAACCTAAGAATTTAGTATGTGGTACTTGTTTTATGGAATCGTTATTTATTTTGATTAAGTAGCTTCCACTATACTTGTTGACACCAGGTGTAAAATTAATTAATGTTGTTTTTAATTTATGCAAGTATAATTTATTATTTACAAACAAAAAAAATTGAAATTGTTTAAGTTACTTGTATATCTTGCAGTAGAAGGTTTTTATTGGGCTTCCCATTGATGAACGTACTATCATCTGCATAAAGAATTAGATTGGGGAACTTTGTAGGTAAATGGCTAACAAAGATGATAAACAGTAGTGGTCCAATTACTGAATCTTGTGGAACGCCTCGTTTTAATCTAAGCTTATTGGATCGTGTATCTTGAATGTCAATTATCTGCTCCCTGCTTGAAGTATATTACTTAAACCACTTGTACGTAGTACCGCGAATTCCACAACTATACAATTTATAAAGTAGAATATCATGATCGACGATGTCGGAAGCCTTATTCAGGTCTATACTAGCGCATTTGAAACCATTATTTAGACTGTTGTAAAGAATGTCAATAAATTGAGTAACTGCAGAGATTGTAGGTTTATTTTTTATAAAGCCTTCGAGACGGCCGACAGCAAAGATATTGGTATGTAATTAGCAATTAAACTACTATCCCCTGCCTTAAAGACAGGGATAACTGGAGCGACTTTCAGAACATAAGGAAAATACCATCAGTAATGGAACGATTTGTAATACAAGTTAATGGTTGCACAATTAAATCTATAGCATTGATTAATATATTTGAGCTTATGTCGTCAACGCCAGCAGAATTCGATGATTTCAAGGAACGAACCGTACTGTATACCTTAAGCTCAGAAACAGGCTCAAAGAACATCCTATTTACCATACTACCAACACGTGGCCGAATAGACACCATAAGGTATCTTTCAAAAATATGTCCATATATATATATATATATATATATATATATATATATATATATATAAGTATATATACAGCGTGTCCAAGGATTGGATGTTACAAGAAGGGTGCGGAACTAAAAATCTTCGAATCTTAATCTGACCTTTTGTAAGTAAGCCCTGCTTGGTTTGAAACTAATTTTTAGTTAACTTTTGATTTTTTTAAATCAAATAGGCCTTATCAGTTGAGTAAAAATTATTTTCGTTTCAAGTAAAGTACCGTTTGCATCCACAGCATGCTAAAATGTTACTAAGAAAACACTCTTAGAAAATCATCTATCTTTATTCCTAAATAGTCATACATACAACTTTAAATTCAAATAAAATTTCATGCAACTTCCTTATTGTGTTACATGTTATTGTTTTTCCTAGATTTTTGGTTTTCATTTTACATTTATACTGACATATTACGTTTACATCACTTACTGTTAGCCTATATGAACTTCCTTTCCCTTATTCGTTTTCACTAAAAAGGTGCATTCGTATTGTAATTCTGTTTTTTTATGTCTACACCAGTAGAATTAATATGTCCGTTAGCATCCAATCTTGGTTTTAATTTGACAAATGTTTTCGGTTGTTGACTCCGTCAGTCAGAATAGCACAGCTTATACATCCTGCTGGCTAAGATACAGCATATCTTCCACTTACTCCTAATACATAAATTATACATACCCGACTTTTCTCTACTTGGGCTCGAAATTTTGAATCAACACTGTAAGATCGTCAATGTCAGTATGTTTTGTTTACTGTTTTCATGGTAACTAAACTACACCAGAAACCACTTATATGCAATTTCCAAATGTAAGACTAGGCTTTGACTCCAACTTGGGCTCAAAATATTGTATCAACAGTATAAAAATGTCAACGTCATACCAAAGAAAAGTCTTGGCGTTTATTACTATAAAATTATGTCTAAGATATTGTAATACATTGTGCTACAATTACGTCAAAGATTACTATTGCATTCTTAGAATTCTTTATATATTTTTGTAGTATTCTTTTTTTAATAAATTCTACGTAGATTGCACGTTAACTTTAACGTTTAACTTTGTTCTGTTAAGGTAATGCGCAGGTCCTGGATAGTTATAGGGTTTTTAATGCATGAACAAAGTAATTCTAAATCGCAAAGGCTAACTGTTGGGAATTGTTAGTATTAAAATAAAGGAATGTGTAGTGAGTGTATACCGCGTTAGTAAGTTTCCTAGTAAAGTGAACCGCTAAAATATATGACACAGTTTCAACATTTGCTCACTACGAAAATAAAAGGGCGTGAAGTTGCGCGACGGAAATGAATCAGAATCAGTAACAGTCCAACCGCTGGACCATCACGAGAGGACCATCGCGATAGATTCTAATCATGTATTATACCCCTAGTTTATTTCTTTAATTGATCATCCTTGCCTTTCTCGATATTTTCTTTTTGGTTATTTTTGATTTGCTTTGTTTGTGTTTCGAAATTATACTGTGCAATAGTTTTCTTTTTAATTATTCTTATAAACTGAGAAGTCATGAAGTGGTACCAGATTAGAGGCAGCACTGCAAATCACTGCTTATTTGAACGTCTACCATAATAGTAGGTTTAACTGAATTTTTACTCATACAAATATTTTCGTTTTGGAATTTGCATTTTAAAGTTTATGTATTTATTATGCACTTACTATCATTTAAATATTTAATATATTGGATAAAATTTAATCTAGTTATTTTACAATGATTGAGTTTTTCCTTTTAAATTAAGAACGTTTTCTTTATTTCATATACAACAATATTGCATTTACGTATTGACTTGGAAATAATTATTAAAGTCCATCAATAGGATAAAAATCAAATAAGATGTATTACGTATTTCCATAAATCTGTGTCGAGCAGATATTTCGAGTACGTATGCTAGGCGACTGACTTGCGACTGTGTGGGATTGTCTAGGGACACTGAGGAGTGGAGAGGGCGTTCCTAGCAGCAGCGACATTATTCGCTATATGTATGACCAGCGCTTATAAATGAATCCGTACCTACCCTAATATGTACGAACCTTATTTTAGAAATCAGAAATGAAAGTTTTTGAATGTAAGTTTTCATATAATTTGAGATTAGGAAGCTTATATTTACCAGTCTATGTAGCAAGAATTACTACGATCTTTGTGCGTATACTCTTGGTAAAAACTTTTTTTCGATGCAATATCTTTTGTATATTGATGTCATGGTAACCAAACAGTATTAACACCAGAAACCACTTAGATGCAATACCCAAATGCAGGACTCGATTTGCAATGCAAATGTATGGTGCTATTACAAAAAATTAAGTTTCTGGTATTCGAATTTTGTCAAAGTCTGGTATTCAATATTGAATAGTCTGCATATTTCGAAGGCGTTCTAATTCCATGCCTAGGTAAGAGGTAAGTATGCAATTTAATCACGTAAAAATTTACGCTAGATTTCAAATTTTGGAGGGAAATAGATGCAAATTTAGATGATTGAGTACAAAATTATAAATATTTCGAAATCTTTTAGAAATAGACATATGAAATCCATGGCTTATTTAGTAGGCTAGATATAGAAACTTAAAATATACAGGGCGTTCCATTTAAAACAAGAAAAGGTACCAAAGATGTTTGGTTCGCTACTTATAGATCAGCCTGTGTATATGGAAATATTTTTTAAAGATACTGTATGAGGTCATCAGAAAATATTAACTTTCATTTATACAACAGAGGCACTTTTACAATTTCAGAAGGTTGGGACATCTGTACACGCGTATATGTATGTATTACACATACGAATCTGCTCAGATACACGAATGTGTACATAATTTAAGGGAACTGGGACGCAATAACCACGTTACCTTGCGGTGGGTCCCAAACCACAAAGGGATCGAAAGAAATGAAAAGGCAGATAAGTTGGCTAAAGAAGCAGTGAACATGCCTTTCTTTGGTCCTAACCCCTTCTGTGGTCTCCAAAAGAGCCACATAAAACAAGCAATTAAAGCATGGGAGGACAATCAAAAGTCCTCGTACTGGGAAAATGTTCCAGGACAAAAACAGGCGAAAGCACTTAAATAAAAATAGGGCTATCGTTCAGCAAAAGGGATCTTAGATTTCTGACAAGCCATGTAGCCCTAAAATATCACTTATTTAAATTAGGAAAAGCTGAAGATCTGGAGACGGCAGAACATATCCTATGTAAATGTGTTGCCATTAGTCACACACGATACCAACATTTCAGTAGGCCATTTCTTGCACTTGCTGAACTGAAGGAAGCAGATTCTAGAGTAGTACTAAGGTTTATTAAAAGCCTCCAACTATTCTAACACACATAAGGGCATTTTGTTACAATGGATCTATTAAGGTCGCAGTGACTAAAGACATCTGTGCCATGGCCCATCTATAATAATAATAATAAAATGTAATAATTCAAACTATACAACCGTGATGTTATAGATAAGTCTCATCTAACTTTAAATGATTAAAATCTAAAACTTCATGCCAACTTGTAGGTTATCCCATCCGTATAGTAATGTCATAATTTGAATTTACACCGATAGATCCCACGTGAATTCGATAGTATCGACTTAATACAGTTTAAATAAATCAGTGACAGAAAAAACTAATCTTTTAACTTTAACGGCTCTCTATTTCAATTCACAGCTCGATTGGCTTAGCGTCCTTTCGCTCATCTGCTATCGACTGCATTTGTTAATTTTTAACCATAGCTAACATATGATGCGCTTTTCTTTTAAAACTGCCTATGACTCCACAAATAGAATTATATTTAACTTAATTCATATAAATAATTTCAAATTACAGACTGTAATATTCTACTAGGGTTTGCCGTCTTGCGAAATAACATCGGGATGTAGGTGCAAACTTCAAGTATGCATGTTTCCTAACGAACTTGAGGACCAGTTGAATAGCTGGAGGTATATCTATCGACTAAAACCCGGGGATAGAGATACGGGACCCAAAGGAAGAGTTGCAGCTATATAAACCACCAAAGCGTCGCATACGGCTTCGAAAGAGTGTTACTCTGACAGTTGTTGCCTGAGCGCACATAGGTGAACAGCGTTAGTCGTGACGCTAATCATAGCGGATCTAATAGCGTTGTTTTAAACATTACAATATAGAATTAATTTATTGATAATAACCGCTATTTACGGTAAATCCCCGCTGAATGTATTCATGATACTTAATTCATGTACTATGTAATATAACAGGAAAGCTACCCAATTTCCATAGTTTATGTGAAATTTCCATAAAATTATTGACTACAAAAATATAGAATATGCCGATGATACCATAATATTACAACTATGTATAAATTACGGCCATATGTCAACAAATCTAAAAATCTATCGGTATGTTCGCATATGGGTACATAGTCTTATTTAGGAAAATTGTCGTTGTCCATTTCTCAAAAAGTAATACTAGCGCGCGCAGACATATGTACATACACACCCACATACAGAAATATATACAATCCGGGAACATCAATTCTCGCGATAAACGGGTTCGTGATAATAAATGAGAAGCACATTCTTACCTTCAAAAATGCACTGCCCTTGTAAGAATACTAGCAGAAACAATTTTATAAAGCAAAACGACAATCGTACATTCGAAAGTAACGAAATTAGAATGTTTAGGCAACTATTGATGCAACATTACATCTAAGACTCGATAAGGCCAACCTTTTACACAAGAATTAGGCAGGCCGGTATTTTCCCACTTTCTCCTAAGATAAAAAGCAAATATATCGTATAAAACTAATTATTTTGGTAGTATTGCAAAGTAGTATCTTGTTATAGTGAGACACACTTGCTTTGGAAGCCACATTAGTAATCCTTTTATCGTACCAGATACATTAGATAGAACTTAAACGCAATACGTAGCAAAGAAATCGTAAAAACAGTTTGCTAAAATAAAGAGACGAAGTCCAAAATCAATTCGCGAATCTAAGAATGTAAAGTATTTATTATTCGCTCGTTCAAAATTTATAATTAGCATTTAAACTAATTTTAAATATTCGTCTTAATAATTAACACTGCTCTGTTAATAGACAAATTTCGTGCAACAAAGAAACGCGAACATTAGCCGCTTATTTACGCCGTTTCTTCTGAATTTATGACGCGGTCTCGCCACCGCATAGCTTCCAGCATTCTGTTTGTCTCGAAAATCGACACTTGACCAATCGAATTCGTTCCAATTTTTTTTGCGCCCGTCTTTCAACATTCTAAACTGCCGGAGCGCCTTGAGGCTCCGCAAGTGTCTCTCTTCAGATGTTAAATAGCAATAAGGAACCGGTTTAGGTATAATTTTAAAACTGTTACGTACGTTTAAACTACGTATTACAAAGGTTTCGTACGTTAGATTGCTTCTTTATTAGAATTTTCTGTGAGATTTATGTATTTCTAGAAACATAATGATTTCATATGAAGAATAGTAAATGTTAAAAACTGGTATTTCCATATTTAGGAGCGTATTTTCTAATGCTTCAAGCAGTATTTAAATGAACTAGTCATCATGGAATTGCTGAATACTCCAGACACACATTAAAAGCATATAATATACTGAAATGTATTTCTCAGGGGAATTTTGGGGAAAATTTGAAATTTTCTAAATTAATCTAAATTTCTAAATTACTTGTGGGGTCGGGAGTATTCCTGGATACTCTTTGGGCAATTTTTTTTGTGAATTTTGCATTAAATAAATTGAAATTAACGAACTTTTGCATTAAAACTATAAGCTAACCTTGAATCCGTACGATGCTGTCACATAAACACTCTGTTTATGTTAACCTTTACAGGAATCTGTCAGCTGTAACCTCGAACCTTTTCTTCTTTGAAATTATACTTTGATTTCACTATCGAACACTTTCAATGGAGACCATAGTCAAAAACACTAGTTAACTTAACGAAAGTTTAACCAGAATTGTTAAATTTTCTGGCGTCCCTATCTTGCTTTGTTTTAATCGCGCAAGGCGATTGTTTACTTTCACAGCTAATTTTGATGATTTAAATTCAAATAAAAATTTTCTGATGCCTTTCGATGAAAGGAAATTATTTGTAAAAATAGCATAGGCAGTAACGCTACCAATTGACAGAAATTAGACGACTCTATGACCTAAATTCTGATTGACAAGGTTTAAACGTGAAATTTTACTAACAATTTACTTAATAACTTTCGGACAAAGATTTAATTTACGAAATGATGTTTGAAATACCTTTAAATATACCCTGTCGTCTGTTTTAGATGAATTTTACATTAATTTTGACGATTTACAAGATTAGGAGAATAAAAGGAAGAGTGGATTAAACCGTGTTACCCTATGATCGTCGTTATCTGGACAAGAACATTGTATTTATTCATTTTTTGCTCGGCTAAATGTCGTGATAACATACTATGTATACTTGTCGCAGTAGCGTATCTTGTACTCTCTATCGTTGCATTTTGGTTCGATAAATAAAAAATACTTTACCGCATTTTTCTATCATTAATGAACAATTGAAATGTTTGACGACTTGAAGTTTGATGGCTACCTTATTTAATCTTGAAATGTTTTCCTCGTCATTTAAAGCATAACATCGAAAACTCTTCTCAACATGTTATACATGGTTGAAATCAGAAAAAACCTTCTGACGGTGCCAAAATCCAATAGACCCCAATAAGGAATAAGAAAGTTGATGATGGCCAGAAAGAACCGAAACGTCATATAAAGATTTCGAGTACACCATTAGATAGAAGATCCACAGTGGTCTTGAGAATGGTGGTTTTAGTTTATTTTTGCAAGGCCAAGAAAGTTACTAGAGGCAAAAGAAGAGCGTTTTTTTTTTAAATTCGAATTTCATTTGTCACAGGTCCGTTTTCTCTTCGGGTTCATAGCAAACATAAAATTTTGCAACTTTGCCAAATGTAATCCTACGCTCTATTTCCAATAATAAGCGAGATCCCCCTGGTGAGGATCGAAAATAAATCAGCCTGTGCATAGTATAGCGTGAATGTATGAGTGGAGGATATATGTAGGTCCTTTCCTGAGCAATTTAGAGAAATGATTTTGAAGTAAAAAATATTCGGAGATAAGTTCTACATAACATAAAATTATATCCAAGGATACAGGATGTTCAGTTTCCACTGCGCACGATACAAGAATTTTGGTTCTTTTCTTGATTCAGATTTATTTTTTTTTAACAATCAAGAATTCGAGACATTCTTTATTTCAAACAGTCAAAACTCAACACTTGTTAAAAACACAAGTTCGATCAAGACTTAAACTAGAACTGTCCAGTTTTCTGCGTCCGCACCTTCTAAATGCATACCATCGCGAAAGAATAAAAAGTAAATAAATATGGAAATACCTAAGCTTAAATAATAAAAGGGATATTGGAAACAATACAATGTACAGCTACCTATAAATGAAAGGAGGTAAATAAATGTGGAAATACCAAAGCAATAAAGGAGATTAAATAAGCAGACCTTCCAGGTAAGGAAATAATGTTAGAGAGATGTATAATCCGACCGATGTATTTACATAATTCAAGTTTGGTTCTTTAAGCGATACATCCTATATATTATTAGGTTTTTGCATGCCTCTACTCATTTCACGCCAAATTTCTTCAATAATCCCTATATATTCATTAAAACTAATGTGTAAACGTTATGTTTTTTTGGTACAATTTCAGGATCCATACAGAGAAAAACGTTATGGTACAACGTGTAGTTAAAGTATTGTGGTAATACCCACCACACTTATAGTTCTTGGAACAATCATAAATGTAAATCTTACTACAACGAACGTAGCTCGAACTACTTTATTGCAGTTCTAGAAGAAATCTTATCCACGCTGTTAAGAAGTTACGTTTATTTATTACATTATATTATTTATTGAAGTCAAACATCTTATGTAGCGTATTAAAATTAACATAACCTTAATTTTAAAAAGCAATCAATACAAATTCCCGCACGCCCGTCCGGCAAGCGGGAGGTGTTAGGTTCGATTCCTTACTGGGACGAAAGTATTTAGTTACGTCGGAAATTTCAAAGAAATTACAGATTGTCATAATTCACCGACGGTAGCCAAAATATGCTAATTAATTGGTGCACTTGCCATGTAAGAATTAAAAATTGTCTGTCGAAATATTATAAGAATAATAACTAAGTATTAAAAAGTGAACGTTCCTAGCATCAAGGTCCCCGTGGTGTAGTGGTTAGCACACCTGTCCGGCAAATGGGAGGTGTCAGATTCGATTCCTTACCGAGACGAGGTCTTTTCAAGTATTTAATTACAATTAACTTTATTTACTTTTTACGGTTATTACATTACATACATAACAAATGCCGGTTTCAAACAAAAAATAGCAATAAAAGCACTTCAACGCTTGCATATATTCGCTTTATTTACCAAACATTTTTATTGCGTCATTTTTTATTTTTACCATAGGGTACTAATTTTTAAATTTCACCCCTAGCGGGTGTGAGTCACACACTCTTTATTTATAATACGCGGCCCGTGTGACTAATCCGATTCTGTCGGGAAGACCAATTATGCCAAGCTTATTTACGTGTTATAAAATCCAATAGTAAACACAAGCCGCTAAATATTTTAATAAATAATTTAAAGGTAGTTTTACTTGATATCTTAAGCTTATTATTTCCGGCTTCACTTCTTCCTCTATAAAAGTATTAGATTTCGTAGGAGCTATCATTGACGACTGACATTACACACGTGTTAGAAAAATCTCAAATGCGAGCTTAAAAAATCTTGTTTTTGGTATTTTTTGTACGTACGAACACACCGGTCAAAAGGTCTCCATCCAAACAAATGACGTGACTTCCCGAATTTAGATATTTATTATCAAGATAATGTGATACCGTCTTAAAATAGATACAACAGGCACACTCACATAATTCACGGTTGAAAATTTGTTTACAACATTTAAAGCTATTGTACCTACACATTTACTACTTTTTTGTTTACCTAATAAATAAATGTACGATTAATGCAATTTTCTGACCTTTTTTAGATGTTGAAACTTTTACACCAGCAGCATTTGTTTACAAAATATCATTTATTTAGGTTAATTAGCAAAAGTATACAGTATGTTTGGAAAAATTCATTTATCGTTTATTACTAATTACTTTCACAAAGGCTCCAACTAGTCAGTTTTTATTTTTAAGTGGTCGCCTGCACAAAGATTTTCTTTAACTCTCTAAATTCTAGCAAAGGAACTCTAAAATTTTAAATTGCAAAGTATCTCTTGTAGTAGCATTTTATATGCTGAATTCGACAAAAAAGAACGTTTAAATTTATTGTTATATAAGAAAATATACAACGAGAGGGCGGCATAGATTTCACAGCATTTGGGCCATGTTTTGACATAGGTTAGGACGTTGCTCAGAGAAATCTCCCTAAAGGCGGCAACGCGTAGCCGCTCGTCACACTGCATTGTCCTTCTAATTGACGCCACCGCAGGACACTTGCAGAGGAAGTGTTCCACTGTTTCGTCTTTAATTTGGCGGCCTCTGCATGACAGTCTCCCCCTTAATCCCATCCTGAGGAGTTGCTTCTTTAATCGGCAATGTCCAGTCAGAATCCTAACGTATTCTCGTTCTGCGACGCTGGAGGTACGTCAAAATGACTTAGCGATACAACAGGAACTAATTTCGTTTCATCTCTTCGAGAAGTTTTCATGGGTGATAGTTCTGATTCTTTCATAAAACGCGGACACAGGCGGTCGAATGAAGTGTTCTGAACCGTCTACCGTTATGCACGAACCCCTCCTCGCCAGTCTGTTCGCTCCTTCATTGCCAAGATTGCAACAAAATGTAATCGTGTGAATATATCAAGTTATCCTTGATACTTCATCACGGTAAGTAGAAATTTGACTTTGCTAGTATTTTTTAATTGAACAAATAAAGGATTTTAAACTTCGCTTGGTGAATAAAATACAATCATAGTGATCTCCTCTACGATAATTGTAATTAGAAAACAAAAAATCTACTTATTGCAATGAAATATCAACTGTTACTTAATATGTTAAAAAAAATCAATTTCTTCAGGATGTGTTTGTAATTTATCAATTTCAAAATTGTTTCAAAACTTCTTTTGCTAAATCGAACAAATATTTTGAAATGAGATATCACAAGGTACTTTGCAACTAAACAAAATCTTAAAGTTGCGATTAAAGCTCAGGGGTTTGAAAATGTCAAGTCGAAAATACATTCTACGAGGATTGTCTTTCTAGTTTTGTAGATAGCCGCATAAAGGACATGACCAATGAAAAGTCGCATGTCAAAATTAATTTCAATATTTATTAAACTTAAATCTAAAGCTTTATCAAGATACGATAAGTGCTTTAGGCACCGCAAATTTTTAAAATTGACAAGTCACTCGAAGAAAGGAATTGGGCCGAGAACATTTCCGCACTATAATTTTTTATAACTTTCGGAGAGGATTATCTCAACAACAATGTCTCGTCGAGTTGCTTTCTGTTTTTGGTGATGAAGAATCACATCAGCCGACAATTTCTCGCTGGTACTACTGCGAATTTCAACGCGGACGCACCAGCCTATAATGCGAGTTCACATAAGGCTCATCCTCCGTACAGTCCTCACCTGTCCCAACAATTTTTTATGTTCTCTACAATCAAGAATGGGCTGCGTGGTTAAATGGTAGTTTTTGCCGTTAAAGGAATAAGAAAGTGCATCAATCTTTGTCTAAAAAGTATGTTATGAATAAGATGATTTTATATAGGTATACCAAATCTTTAGCGATGCTCCAACCGATAACGCAAGGAAAATTCTACTGTCTAGTGATTGTGCAATATTGTTAAATTTTACTAACTAAGTAAAAGTAGTTGAAAGAATTACAGTAAGCCTACTTATGTAAAATTAAATTGACGAACTTGTGCTTTTCTCTCAAACGTAGAGTGTAACAGCATTTGATTATATACATACTTATCTAGAATATAAAATCATTTAATAGTATCGACGTAACTTTAATCAGTATTAAATTTAGTAGTAGCAGTATTTTTTTTCCTTATAAGGTTAGTTTTTCACTTAGCTTGTTAGTTCAGTCTTGCTGCTGATGATGATAGCTTTGCTATCGAAACGTGCGTCCAGTACGAATTAAGTGTTGTGGTAAGGGTTTTAGTGAACTGTTTCAGTTAATCAGTATTACATAATTTTCAAGTAAAATTTATTACATGTACGAACAGGGTATGTACGGTATTATTTTTTGAAGACGATCCACCTGAAATATTTCAGAAATCATAACGAAAATAATAACCAAAAACACATCTACTTTTATTAGTATTGGAACGGGTCATGTGTGATCAACTTTCGGAATATCTACAAAAGAACTGTAGTATTAATGATTTCCAATCGGACTTTAGGAGGGGGCATAGCTGTGGCTCGGCGCTATTGATGGACGGATGATATTATTCAAGCTAGAGATTAAAATAAACTTACAGCCGCCGTGCTGCTGGAATATAGCAAAGCATTTGACACCGTAGATCATCGAATCTTATCTGTTTTGAGCTTTGTCGGTTGTCCGCAGTCTGTTGTGAGTATGCTTAATTCATATTTGTCCGGTCGTTGTCAAAGTATGCGTCTGGTTGGTGCGTGTTCTCTGCCCCTATCTCTTACTCGGGGTGTCGCTCAGGGCTCTATATTGGTCTCCCTTTTATTCTCCATTTACGTTAGTCGCTTGCTTTCTGTGGTAAAATATCGTCAGCTTCAGATGGCACCCGGATTTATTTATCATTTTCTCCTAATGATACTGATGCTGCAAAGGCAGCAATTGAATAAGATTTTGAACAGATTAGTATATTTTCAAGAAATTGTTCCCTGTCTATTAACCTTCAGAAAACTCAAGCTATTCGGTTCGGCAACGAAAGGGAGGTTGATATTTACAGGGATATTCTCAATATTAGTTTGCAGAATACGCGAATTTCATTCTCCTCCTCTGTAAAAAATTTGGGACTTACTCTCGATAATACATTTCGGTATCAGGAATATATATCGAGGACCAATGACAGAGCCTATAGCAATTGTAGATATTATACCCTTATAGGGATATTTTTAGCATGAAATTAAAGGCAATGCTGTGCGAGACTATGGCACTATCTTTGTTTATTTGTAACTACTGTGTGAAGGTTTACAGCCCCTGCTTGTATGTGATAAACTCGGCCAGGGTTCAGAGAGTGCAGAATTCCTTCGTTAGATATATCAATAAGATTTGTAAGTATGACCACGTTTCGCACAAATTGCGTGATCTAAAATGGCCGAACATGCATGATCGCTATCTTCTGCGCACTCTGAACCTATTCCATAGAGTATTAGTCGGGGAAAGTCCTCCTTATCTTTTAAATAAAGTGACATTTCGTTCGGACATACATACATAATATTTACATTTGAAATCAGCAGGACTTCACTTTTTGAGCGATATTTCACGTTTTGTATCTACTTTCATTATAATCGATTGCCCGAGTCTTTTAAGTCGTTGGATGTTCAAGCATCTAACGATCTAAAAAATGTGCAGTATACAGCTATTTACATTCACAATAGCTAGCTTGTCAAGATTTTTTTTTTTGATGGAGCAATTGTATTTCTGTATTTTTTTCTTGTCAGTTTATGTTACAGATTTTAGGTTTAAGCTAATTTAGGCATGTAGGCTTTTCTTATTTATTTTTATAAGTTCAACGGTTCAGTGGTGGAGCAGGGAGCAACAATACATGTATATGTATGCTGTTCGTCTGAACTGCCGCTTGGGATTTCTCTTAATTCGTAATGTTTATTTCTCTTTATTTGTAAGTAGTTGTAGTCACAACACCAATTCATAATGTAAAATGCCTAACTTGTTACATCCTATTGCATGTATGCATGTATTGCATGTGCCTAACAGGCAAAACTTTTATTTTGTTTTATCTTTTCTGTTAACTTTTACTTCTGAAAGGAAATAAAGACGATATTTATTTATTTATTTTATTGTACGAGGGATGATCGTAAAATAAGGTTCCCATATTTTTTAAAAATAGACAGCATTCTTTATTTCCTTAACATTACACATCGTTTTAAAGGTAAAAACTTAAGCTATTTTTTGACATAGTCGCCATTTCTATCCAAGCATTTTTGCAGACGGTGCTCCAACTTCTGTATCCCCCTGTCGTAAAATTCTGCCGCCAGTCCTTTCAAGAACCTTTTCAACTGTGGTGTTGGAAATCTCAGGAATCCGAAGAGCGAGTTGACGAATGGTGACCCTCCGATCTTCAAGCAGTATGCTCTCGACCTTTTCAACGATTTCCTCTGAAACTGATGGTCTTCCGCTCCGCTCTTCATCGTGAAATTCCGCCCGACCTCCAGTGAATTCCCTACACCATTTGCGGACGCGTTGAACAGTTATACATTTTTCTCCATAAACTTCGGTTAATTGACGATGAATGTCTATAGGTGAAACCCCTTTCGCGTTTAAAAAACGTCTCACAGCACGAATTGCGCACCTGGCGGTAGCGGCGATCGATATTTCCATCTTAGCCAACATTGAGCGGCGAAGCGATACGGAAGTGGTACGTATATGGAGTGGGAGAGCTAATGTTGTCGGATTTCGCCTAACACGTCTTATTGCTGCTGTAGGGCTTTGGGAACTTTATTTTACGATCATCCCTCGTACTTTGACCTATGAAACACACTCATGACGTTTACAACTGCGCCCCCACGAATACCCCTCACGAATTTTAAATGGAGTGACAATTGTGTGGTACCTCAATTGAGAGGTTATCTTCTTATGATTATATTAGTGTATCACTTGCTCATTTTTTTATTTAACATCTTAAGCATGACCAAGTTACATCTACATCATGATACGAATAATAAATTCGTGAACACTGAGGTAGGCTTTGAAATAAAATTAGGCAAGGGTTTAACGTTTTGTTTTTAAGGTTGTCAATACTTTTTCTCCATTTTCTCAACTTCACTTGCATTGTTTTCTGTACAAATTGTGTACACTACTGCTGAAAGGGTGGACATTGTCTTTATGCTGCTGAGCAATGTGCTCGTGTCACAGCAAGAATTTTTAATGAACCTTCAAGATAAGAATATGGAGCATAAATATGTACGAGAACTTTTAAAAATTTTAAGCAACTGAATCGGTAGCGAACAAGAAGACACGGCAACAAAGCAGTAGATAAAATGGTGGACATTGAAGTAGTTGAAAATTCTACCATGGACACAACCACAATGGACACAAAATGAAGATAATGTAAGAACTTGGTGATTCCGATCACAACTAACGACTAAAATTTTGCGAAACTATGCCCGACATGATTAATGCAAATCAATTCTTTTTAAACATTAACACTTTTTATTTAAATGGACATGTAAACAAGCCTAATGTACAGTACTGGAGTAATGAAAATCCCCATATTATAAGAAAAGGATATACACAGAAACCACAAAAATTAATTTTTGGGCCCCTGCTCATTGACGAAACGCCAAATGGTAACGTCTATTTGAATATGTTGGAGAACATCCTCCATCCTCTTATAACTGAGGAAGCTGAAAATCAGCGTGATGAAGAAGGTAATTTGTAAATCATTGAACTGGTAGACCTGGAACGATCAAATGACCTCCACGATTATCGAACCTGACAAGTCTCGACTTCTTTCTAGTTAATTGAGTTTATAGGCCTCAACCAACAGATATAAACCACTTGCATCCACACATTATCAACGCATGTAGAAACATTCCACAAGGAACTTTTCAAAAAATAAAGCAAGAATTTGGAAACCGGCTGTACTACTGCATGAAGACCAATATTGCTTTCTCAGTGTTGTTTGTTTATTCTAATTGTAAAGAAATACTTTAAAAAACTGTTACTACTAACGCTTATCTAGATGTTTAAAAACTTATTGTCAGTTTCATAATGTAAACCAAACATTTAATTTTTCAATTTCTAAATACATTTTTTTTTCGAAAAAAAGATACACTCCGGAGAATAAGCTTTCACTTTAGCTACTACTCAATGGGTGATTCCATAAAATGTTGGGGGGCATTCGTGGGGGTTCATGTGTAAAGTGTGATTCATAGGTCAAAGCATACCACCTTACAATAAAAGTAATATGTGCTTGGAAATTTTTATTTTCATGTTAGTTAGTTCACACTATATACCGGAAACATCTTTAAAATTGAATATATTGATTATTTGTTTATACTGTATTAATTAGTTTTAATAAATACACAAACATGAAAAATGTTCGGGTTTTGCAATTTTGCAAAATAAATGTAAAATTTATTTCATACATATATTGCTGTATACTAACTTATCCAAGGAAATACGTTTGTCGGAAAGCAATAATTTTGTTGTACATAAATTTGTGTCGTTTTGGTTTAGCGCAAAATTTATTGTTACTTTCAATATAAACGCATGATAATCAGATAATTTATGCAGGCGATGATTATGTATGTAAATTATTGATGTTTTATCAAAATTTTAAGTCGTATACTAAAACGCATAATATAAATAAACAAGCCCCAGTTGTACGTTTGAAATACTACGAGCACATAAATTACTTGTATTTTAGTTTTTGGTACAATGAAATGGCAATTACATCGTACAAATAAATATGAAAAACGATGTTTAATTTCAATAATAACATTATTCTGCTTTAGGACAGCGTTTGACAAAATAATTGATTTAACGGTATATACATATATAATTTTTTCAAGTAGTTTGAATAGAAAACGAATTTTTTGAATTTGGACAGAAAACTAAATTTCGTATGGTCGTTTTGTAAGTAGTTTGGTAATAAATTAGAAATGAAAAAAGTAGGTGTTTGCTCTCTCTCCATGAAGTTTATACAGGCTCGATCTAGGAAAATTTAAAATCCATATGCACCGCGACAAGTTCGCCGTCCACGATTCACCGTTGGGAAAATTCGCGACAACTCACGGCTAGGATAGTTCACTGACTACAATTTACTGCTCACAATTCACAGCATAAGGAAATTATTTTTTGTATTTTTATTATCAACATAGCCCAATATTTGACATTTTTACTTTCACGTACCAAAGGTTACCATTTTCTTTAATTACGCATACGAAATTTGATTTCCCTTGGTCAGCCTTTTTATGGTGTGCTATTGGCTTTAAAAATAGTGAGTTATTGCCACAGGTTCGGGAGATTGTGCATTTGTGGATGGAGCTGTTTCAGAACGTTTTCTCTATACCATATCAAAAGCTGCCTTTAGGTCAATGAAAGCCAGGTAAAGTCGTTTCCCACTGTCTATAGTTGTTTCAATTATATTTCTTATAATACTTATATTGTCATTTGTTTGTTTGTACTAAATGCAGCCTGCTCGTCCTCTAGTTTTCCTTCTATATTTTTCCCTGATTTTTTCTCTAAAATTTGGGTATAAATTTTAAATCCTACCGAGGATAGACAGATCGCTTTAAAATTCTCACATTGCGTCGAATCTCCTTTTTTATGTAAAGGGAGAATTAGATTATTTTCTCAATCTTTAGGGATTTTTTCCGTTTTCCGTGCTTCATTGCATATTCTATGCATCTATCTTACACCTTCCTTACCCATCCATTTCATCATCTCTGGGGCGACATTATCTTCACCTGCTTTTCCCACTTTAATATTTCTGAGTGCATTCTCTACTTCTTCATGTGTTATTTCTTCTATTTAATTCTCTTCTTCATTTGGAGTTTCTTGTCTTTGTTTAAATTTGTCAGCATAGTGGCTTTTCCGTATCTTTAATATTTCAGGTTTCTTTATTTTTATTTCTCCTTCTTCATTATTAATTCCTTTTATTTCTTTTCTTGCTCCTCCCTTCATATTTCTTACTCTATTCCAAAACTGCCTATTGTTGTTTTTGTAAAAGTAGTGAAACACTCACCCTTTTAAGCAGCTTTGGCTACGGAACAGTAAAACTAGAAGCACCATTATCAGTATTAATATCATATGGATAAGAGTGGAAAAAAGTTGACACCATTAGATGTGTTTTCACAGTTGTCTCGGTGAGCGATGTTCGCCGTGGTACGAAAATGAGTTTATATTTTGAAAAAAAGCGTTCAACATCTACCGATGTTACACATGCATGATTAAAATACTCTTTGTACTTAGTCAGTGGATTATTCGATACACCATCACAAATTTGTTTTAGTGTGCTAAAATCGGGATCTTTCAGTAGCACACTCTCTATCTTTTCTAAAACACGATTATATTTTGCGTCATGTATAGTCAGTAGCTGTGTATGCACTCCGTCCATAATTTGCAGAGACTCCAATAATGATAACGATCTATTTTGTAACTGGTCTATTGCGTCAGCTAATCCTTTATAGTAGCTACGAATATTTTTTAAATCTGTTTCAACGGAAATATCTTGAAATTTCGACTGGCTCTCCTTAATAGTTGCAGCTTCGGCATGATTTAATTGTGTAACAACAGCTTTTACTATTTTGAAATGTTCAGCATAATAAGAAGGTGCCTGCAACCATGTTCCCCAACGTGTAAGAATTGGCTCCGGTGGTTGACGAATACCAGGACGCTCTGTGTGAAATGATCGTAGGCGTTTGGGAGATTTCAAAAATACTTTTTTTGTGCTTGCTATTAATGCATCTACCTCGGAAGAGCATTGTCGAATGGTTTCTGCCACAAGATGTAAAGCATGCACTCTCCACGTAACATGTAAACACTTGCAACCATGTTCAAGAAGAGCGTTCACTATTCTTACACTTACTATAAACGGCCTCTAAAGTATTAAAATCGGGATTTTTCCTTAACTTCCCAACTTTTGACTAGCGCATAATCCTGGCGTATCATCTAATGTGTGTAATTTATTTTTTACACACTCCACTATGTCTAATGATTCCTGCAATGACAATTCAGTACATTGTAGTTTTCTGGTGGCATCTAGTAATACTGTATAATTGGTACATATTGTTGTTAAATCTTCTAAAAGTTGAGGAATTTGAAATTCTCTTTGACTTTCTCTAATTGCTTTGGATTCATTCCGATTAAATCGCATTATAACTGATTGAATTTGTTGAAAATGGATCAAATAGTAAGAAGCTGCTGTTAGCCAAGTACCCCATCGCGTTAAAATTGGTTCAGGAGGTTCTGGAATACCTGGACAAAATTTACGAAATTCTTTTAAACGTTTAGAAGATTTACGAAACACTGCTTTAGCACTTCCAATCATCCGATCAACGTTTCCGTAATGTTGTCGAACAACTTCACCAACTAAATGCAAAGCATGCAGCACGCAGGTTATATGTATTAAGTTAGGAAATATATGTTTTAAGGATCGCCCAACACTTAACATCGTTGCTGCACTATCTGTCACAATCATCACAACTTGATCTTGGGCAATTTTAAATTTTTTCAAAGCGTTCACTATCACTTTTTGAATATTTTTCGCGGTACATTGCTGAACACGTTTGCAAGCTAACAAATATCGAGATGCTATGTTCTCGCTAGATAAAACGCGAGCTATTACATTCACAATACTGTTTTTCTTTATATCGGTCGTCTCATCCACGGTAATCCATATTTTTTTGGAACACAAATCACGTTTACACACATTTTCTAGCATCTCTTTCATTTCTCGGCAAATGATTCTGTAATTGTGTTTGTGAGGGTAATGGGTACTTTGGAACGTATTGTCGCCAAAACGTTTTAAAAGCTGCTTTTCTCACCAACGACAACGGAAGATTACAAGAGGTAAACATAATTAATAAATGTATGAGGAATAGTGTATAAGGTATTTCAGTTCTTGCATTTCTCATATGCTTAATACCATTGACATGCCTCTGGCAATCAGTTCTGTCCAATGCAGCCAAACGAACATTGCATACTAAGCAAAAAACTGCACTACCGTCTTATTTAAATGGGGAAAAAGTGACACATACTTATGTACATTAGCAGCAAATCTATTACGAGGCATTGTTTTCTTAGGTATGTAAATATTAGTTCTATATGAAACGATACACTAATTATGTACTTGGTATAATACTACAACACACAAAAAACACCAGCTATATTTTCAAAAGCGACACGTAAGTACATAACCTTGACCGTTCGACTAATCTCTGCAACAGCTCAACCGGTACTAAAACGAAATCTCTCTCAGCGCGGTTTAACATGATTTATATTCAAGGTGGACACTACATGCCTGCTTCTCTACCGGTTTAGTTTATTTATGAATTTTTCGTATTCTTATATTAACCTGTAATACCGACGCCTATGCGAGTCCGCAAGTTTAGGTTACTCTAATAATTACAATGTCATTACATGTCGTACTGCAGCTTATTCAGAGTAAAATTTCATTTGTATTTAAATATTTATAGAAATTATCGAAAAATTTGAAAATTAGTTGTGTGTCAAAGCTTGTTTATTTTATCTCTGATCACTTTTTGTTTTCTGAAGCCCCAGTTGACTATGTTTTCATAAATAAGCTTGCCTCTTGTATGTCCATTTGAAATTCCATTCGCTTCCGTGGTTATGGTGGTTTGATGTTGTAGGTACGTAGTGCAATATAACTGTAGTGATATTTTTTTAGCAAATATCAACAGATGTCTTTGTACTCAGCTCAATATTAGAGATTTCTTTTGTGAAAGTTTATTATATGTAACCTCTAAATTAAAATAAAAAATAATTTTAGGATCTGATTTTCTAAATAAGTACAATAGCAGTGGTTGACTATGAGAACACTCACCTCAAAATAGCAAATAATATTGTCCCATTTTTGAATTTCACCAATACTGCTTCACCCCGTCAAAATAAAAAACTTGATATAAACTTCACTTACAATAAAAGTCTAAATATATCACAACAATATATATCTACATTTATGAGATCGATAAATATATTATTATTATACATATTAATAAAATATAATAAAATACAGGGCGTTCTATTTAAAGTATCAAAGTAGGTGCCTGGTTCGCTATTTATCTACCCCTTTGAATAGACGGAAAATTTTTGAAAGGTGCATAGGCGTCGGTATTACGGGTTAATATAAGAATACGAAAAATTCATAAATAAACTAAACCGGTAGAGAAGCAGGCATGTAGTGTCCACCTTGAATATAAATCATGTTAAACCGCGCTGAGAGAGATTTCGTTTTAGTACCGGTTGAGCTGTTGCAGAGATTAGTCGAACGGTCAAGGTTATGTACTTACGTGTCGCTTTTGAAAATATAGCTGGTGTTTTTTGTGTGTTGTAGTATTATACCAAGTACATAATTAGTGTATCGTTTCATATAGAACTAATATTTACATACCTAAGAAAACAATGCCTCGTAATAGATTTGCTGCTAATGTACATAAGTATGTGTCACTTTTTCCCCATTTAAATATGACGGTAGTGCAGTTTTTTGCTTAGTATGCAATGTTCGTTTGGCTGCATTGGACAGAACTGATTGCCAGAGGCATGTCAATGGTATTAAGCATATGAGAAATGCAAGAACTGAAATACCTTATACACTATTCCTCATACATTTATTAATTATGTTTACCTCTTGTAATCTTCCGTTGTCGTTGGTGAGAAAAGCAGCTTTTAAAACGTTTTGGCGACAATACGTTCCAAAGTACCCATTACCCTCACAAACACAATTACAGAATCATCTGCCGCGAATGAAAGAGATGCTAGAAAATGTGTGTAAACGTGATTTGTGTTCCAAAAAAATATGGGTTACCGTGGATGAGACGACCGATATAAAGAAAAACAGTATTGTGAATGTAATAGCTCGCGTTTTATCTAGCGAGAACATAGCATCTCGATATTTGTTAGCTTGCAAACGTGTTCAACAATGTACCGCGGAAAATATTCAAAAAGTGATAATGAACGCTTTGAAAAAATTTAAAATTGCCCAAGATCAAGTTGTGATGATTGTGACAGATAGTGCAGCAACGATGTTAAGTGTTGGGCGATCCTTAAAACATATATTTCCTAACTTAATACATATAACCTGCGTGCTGCATCCTTTGCATTTAGTTGGAGAAGTTGTTCGACAACATTACGGAAACGTTGATCGGATGATTGGATGTACTAAAGCAGTGTTTCGTAAATCTCCTAAACGTTTAAGAGAATTTCGTAAATTTTGTCCAGGTATTCCAGAACCTCCTGAACCAATTTTAACGCGATGGGGTACTTGGCTAACAGCAGCTTCTTACTATTTGATCCATTTTCAACAAATTCAATCAGGTATAATGCGATTTAATCGGAGTGAATCCAAAGCAATTAGAGAAAATCAAAGAGAATTTCAAATTCCTCAACTTCTAGAAGATTTAACAACAATATGTACCAATTATACAGTATCACTAGATGCCATCAGAAAACTACAATGTACTGAATTGTCATTGCAGGAATCATTAGACATAGTGGAGAGTGTAAAAAATAAATTACACACATTAAATGATACGCCAGGAATACGCGCTAGTCAAAAGTTGGCAGTTGTTTTAAGGAAAAATCCCGATTTGAATACTTTAAAGGCCGTTTATAATAAGTGTAAGAATAGTGAACTTTTAAGTGATTTTGAAAAACAGTTTCTACATGCCAATGCCTTAGATGTGGAGAGATCGTTTTCTATGTATAAGAATATTTTTTTCTTGTCGACGCACAAGGTTTAAAGAAGTAACTGTGGAAACATATGCAATGATCCAAGTTTACAGTAGTTCACATCCTGATGCCTCTAATTTGTTGAATAATTAGCAAGTAAGTTTATTTATGAATTTTTCGTATTCTTATATTAACCCGTAATACCGACGCCTATGCGAGTCCGCAAGTTTTGGTTACTCTATACATGAGTATAAAAGTAAATATAAAGTATCTACGTTCAAGATTTGTGACAATTCCGAAGCAACCTCCGCTAATTCCGATTCGGAGAGTAGCTGAGTAATAAATTTACTACCTGCACAACCGGTTTCCAGACGTTGGATAATGCTTTATACTTAAAAATGTACGTATATGAATGTATGTGGAGTATTAAAAAGCGAATGCGAAATGTCGTACGGAGCGCATTTGTTACTGTGGCATTGTGCTGGGGAACGGGCAAAAAAACGTCCCGTCGCAGTCCTTCTTCATTTTCAAGTTCGATTCGTACGTATTATGATTTAAAACTTAAAACAAGCTGTTGTGGCCGCAGTTTTGAAAATAATACTTATAATTTTCAATAAATCAAAAAAAAAAAGAATAATGGGTGGCGCATGGTGTCCCGAACAAGTATTATTATAATTGCCCATCGTCCAAAATATAAAGAAGCTGGATTGCTAGTCATCTAACTTAGTCATTTGTCAAAGCAGCTAAACAATAATGTAACTTTTCTTAAGATAAAGACTTAAAAATAATTCATTAATAAACAGCTTTGGTTCAGAACACCGTGCGCTGCTTCTCTACCACTGAAGATTATATAAAAATATGTATTAGTTTAAATTCAATTCTTAGTTGTAGCGACTTTTTGTAATTTTTAAAGGTTCAAAGTCGACATGTGTAAAAATAAAATCATGATTACGTTTCAAGTCGTTTAATTCTTCAGAATACTTTTCTTGTTTCGTTTCATTTTCTTAAAATCCGTAACGAAAGAAAATATTGTATTTAGTCTTTTGTTAAGACAAATTTTTACTTTTATGTTATTTACAATAATGAATCTACAAGCATAACAATTTAAAAGACTGAAACAGTTACTAACTGGTTTTAGTATAATGGAAAATTTAACTTAACATTTTGTGAAGGATCAATCTTTGCGCATAACGAAGAGGCGAATAGGAGAATCTCGATTAGAGCAACGCAAACTGCACTGAAAGCCAGTGGCTGACGCATAAAAGTTTACACAAAATAAACACGGCCGGGACAATTCGGTATAAGCGTCAGTATAACTGCGACTCGAAAGCCGATCTATTGTGTATGCATCTACGCTGTCGTATACTATAGCGTAGTTCTACGTATGTTTTGAAAATGTTTCCTACGTCGCGAAAACGACCAAAGTTAAACAAAATAAGAGAATTTATTGCAGAAATGCCTGATTTAAAGTGTGATGGCGCTAAAATTCAATGTGGAGTGTGTAAAATAGATTTAATGTGTTGGTCGAAAAGTGATTGTCTACGGCACGTAAATAGTGCAGGGCATGTTTCAAAAAAAAATTCCACACGAGATTATGACAAATTTAAATTTAATTTATGTGTTACCTTTATTGCATGTAATTTACCATTTCATTTACTAAGGAAGAAAGCATATGTCTCGTTTTGGAATTAATATTCGGACTTTAAGTTACCAAGTGAGAGAACATTACAGAGAGTTGTGCCGTCTGCTCTTGAGCTTGTCGAGAAAAGAATTAAATCGGAGTTGCAAGATAAAAAACTGTGGTTATGTGTGGACGAAACAACAGATCGTAAAAAACATTCTGTGGTTAATGTTATATTAATGTAATGGTACGTACAATGGAACCACATCGACAGTCACCCTCAATTTTACTAGCTTCCAGACGAATACAACAATGCACTGCCGAAGTAATTTCAATGTTTGATGTTTATGAGTGATGGTGCCGCAAACATACTTGCTGTAGGTCGATCTCAAAAAACATTGTGCTAACTTGTTGCATATTACATGTAAAATTCATACTCTCAGTCTCGTAGCAGATAGTATCAGAAAATGTTATCCCGAGGTAGACGCTCTAATAGCACATACAAAAGCTGTGTTTGTAAAATCCCCAAAACGTATTCGGGAATTTTATAAACTATGCCCCGGTATTCCTGAACCACCACAACCTATTCTTACTCATTGGGGAACATGGTTAGAGGCTGCATTTTATTATCTTAAATATGTTGAGAATATAAAGAACGTGATTTTAGAATTCGACCCAAAGGAAGGTGCGGCCGTCAAGGTAAGCCGCTTGAAATTTCAGGATAGTCAAGTTAAAACAGATTTGGAAATTATTCAGAACACGTGGGGCTAGCGGATGCGATAGAAAAGCTACAAAATTCTTCGGTGTCGTTAGTGGAATCTTTGCAAATAGTGCAACATGTTCTCGCACAGCTATGCGCGATAGAAGACGCAAGAAATGTTTGTGTTTTAGAAAGGTTTGAAAGTGTTTTAGATAAAGACTCTGATTTTGGCACATTAAGACAAATTTGTGAAGGTGCGTCAACAGAACCGTTAAGTTATTTGATAGATTATTTTACTTACGCAAATATAACGTCACTAGATGTAGAACGTTCGTTTTCGGCATACAAAAACACTTTTTCTTCACGCCACACTCACTTTGCCGAAACAACTTTGGAAACATATCTGATGTTACAAATATTAAATAGACTTTCAGCGCAGTTGCGTTGCTCTAATCTCGACTCCCAAGCAACACACACATGAGCATTTTTTGTTTAACTATAAGAATCTTTTACGAATCATCAATGTGAAAATAAGATAAAACTGGATATACTAATGTTGGAAGTGAAGGCAACATTGCAAAATGGTATAATAAATTTTGGATAATCCTTCGATTCCAGTTTTGTCATTGACTGCATTTTTGTGTTTGCTAATTTGAATCATTTCTAGTATATGTACATACTTCTTGCTTTATGATTAGCTGCTTTATTGAATAGAGACGCAGAGTCAAACTTAAATATATGTTTTTTTAAGCTGTAATGTTGTTTTGGTATCTATAATCTTTTAAATGTTGGAATTTTTGTCCTGTGTAGAAATAATTAGAGTTGTTACGTGGAATTTTGTAAACAATATGGATTTGTTTAGTTATTGGTGTTTTATTTTTTAGTTTGGAAAATGCAAATTCTAAATTGCTATAATTTTAATGTGCTACTCGAATATTGTAAGGGATTAAAATTTTGTTAATTTTTTCTGATGATTGTGGGATATATGGAATGCTAACATATTTTGTTGTTGGTTAATATTATTTCTTTTGACCGCCTGCATAGAGTTGTAAAACGCGTGAAGTTTATTTTTTATTGTCCTTTTTATTAAATCTAGACGGTAGTTGTTGTTTTGAAGTAGAATTTTAATTTTATATATAATTTCTTATTGAAATTTTGGGCTAGTTCATTTAATAGCTCTGCTAACTAAAGCTGAAATTACATTCTTTTTGTAAGAGAAAGTTTGGACGGAATGAAAGTTTAAGAAACGACCTGATGTAGGTTTATATTATAATTTTATTAATATTTTGTTTTTTTTTTGTACTAAAAGGCCGCTAAACTCAAGAATAATTAAATCTAAACTAATGCAAATAAACGGCTAAGAAAATTACATCACTTAAATAATAATACGTGTATTGTAATGGACGAGTAATTTAGGGAACTCTCTTAGGAAAAAAAATGTTAAAAAGTCGAAATCAAGGAAAATAGAAATAGCCAAAAGAGTGCACATTTATTAAAACCAAAGTAGATTATAATTCCGTTACAATCTTAAAATTTCGACATCAATCTCCTGAAGCAATCCCTACCGATAACTAAAGTTATTTTAAATTTTCAAAATATTAAAACATGGTCAGAACAAATAATATGTGCTACTCATAAACTTTTCTTCAAAAAATGAAAACCTTGTCTTCCTACACGGAGAACTATATGTACTCCAAAAATTAAACGTTTTAATTTCCTTCACAGTAGATGAAAATCTTAATTTGTAATTCTGGTTTAACTAATTGAAGGATGAGACATACTGTAATCCCTTACTACGTTGAAGATATCGATAAGGTATTATAATAATAATTTTGATAAATACTTTCAGTCAAAGGTTTTCTTCATTTTGTTGCCAGCTTTTTTTTGTATACAGCCTTGGCAAAAAAAAACGGAGCAGTTATATATTTTTAGCAAATGAAAGAACTCGTTGTATTAATATTAAGGAAAAATAATTAAATTTTATTCTGCGAATTACTATAAAATGGCACGTATGTGTTCCTCTAAGAAACCAAATAAAATCAAGGCACAAACAACTCTAAGAATCAAAATCGGTTATATCAACGTGTTGCTTCAATGTCTAGTAGTACTCGTGTTTCAGCTACGTACAGGCTGTCAAATCAGACACTAGGAAGAGTAAGTGTTTTTCTATCAATATTTGCAATTATTATGCCAAAAAAGCGAGAGTTAAGTGAAACTTAGCTTGAGCTTTACCGGAGTCTCTCAAACTAAGATTGCTGTGCAGTTAGCTATAACTTGACATAAGACTACTGAATCTTATAAAAATAAACCAGGAAGTGGACGTCCCAAAATAACAATAGCCAGAAAGGACCGTCTATTAAGGGGGCTTCCTCCTCGGGATAGGAAGAGAACTTCTTTGCAGCTGTCTGCAGAAATTAATACGGAAGGTGGTCCCAAAATTTCGGCCAGAGCAGTCAGAAGATGCTTAAATAATGCAGGATTAAAAGGTTGTAAAGCAAAAAATAGCCGTTATTATTCGAGATCAACAGGTACCAACATTGGACAATTGAAAGCTGGAAAAGGGTGCTGCGGTCCGACGAAACGAATATAGAGGTGATTACTAAAAAGATATTACTTTCGTGATAATGATTTTAAAGGATAAACATTGCTTTTGATGAATAGAGTACATCCAGCTTTTTGGTACGGCTGAAAGTATTTTTGTGCGTCGTACAGTTAACGAAGAATTTGATAAGGTTTGCGTCATTCCTATATACGAGGGTGTATCAAATATAAACGGGACTGATTTTCTTAAAAATTCCGGAGGGCTTCTAGACCTGGAAGGGGTTGATGCGCAGGTAGTCTGTACCGTTAGGAAGAGGGGAGAACCGATCGCAACTTTCTCGTGTTCCTTTAGTATCAAAAGAAACCATGAGCGAGAAAGAAGTGCATGTCTCCGTGGAGCAGCGGATTATCATCAAGTTTTTGGCCAAGGAGGGGCTGAAAACAACCGAAATTTTGCGGCGATTACAGACACAGTTCGGGAATAACACCCTGTCAAGAACCCATGTATTTGCATGACACAAAAAAAATTCTGGGGGGCGTGAAAAGGTCGAGAACGAGAGCCATGATCGCCGCCCAAGGACAAGTGTGACCGAGGCCAGTTTTTTCCTGATCGGCAAGGTGCTTTTCACGTTGATTTTCTCCACGATCGACGTACAATTAATGCGCAATAATATTGTGGAGTATGGGATGCCACGAAATTGTCATTTAGAAGGAAAAGGAAGAAGCAATCGGTCAGAAGTTTCATTCTTCTGCATGACAACGCCAGGCCTCATGTGGCTAACGCCACGATGCAAAAAGTGGATGCATTAGAATGGGAAATGCTGGAACATCCACCCTATAGTCCAGACTTGTCACCTTGTGACTTCCATCTTGTTGGACCCCTCAAAAAAGCGTTTGGAGGCCAGCGTTTCAACGACAACGAAGCGGTGGAAGCGTTTGTGCTCCAATGGATACACGAACCTCCGAAGGGTTTTTTCGATGATGAAATGAAAAAGCTCCAAATCCGATGGGAAAAATGTATTTCTAGGGCGGGCGTGTATGTAGAAAGATAATATATATTTGTAAGCTTAGTTAAATAAAGTTAGAATTTTTTAAAAAACGGATCCCATTTATATTTGATACACCCTCGTATTCTTAAGTACGAAGGTGGCAGCATTATGATATGGGGGTACCTGTTATCATAGTGTGTTGAGAAAACTTTCATATGTCATGGCTCCATGAATAGCGACATATGAAACCTATATAGACCTTCTAAATATGACATTAAGGCCACCGCGTGTAAAACGTTTTTCATATGAGCTTTTAGGATACATTTTTTTTACTCCCTTTTACATAACTCGAAAATCTGAATATTTGATACAAGAATATGGATTCCAGTTTCTGGATTGACCTGCCCAATCTCTAGACCTAAATCCAATCGAACACAAATGACACTTGCGAAAACGCAATTAAAGAATCACAAACACCTTCAGAAACACTACTTGAGGCTAAAATAAAACGAGTGTGGAGAAATATTCCACCGATGCATTGCTAAAAATTGGAGGGTATGATACTACAACGTATACAGCCATTAAAGGCGGAGGAGGTCATACACGATATTAATTTACATGTAGAATTTTACAACTTATGCAAAATTTGTATATTTTTGTCTCAAAAGTCCATTCAAACCTTTCTTCCGTCATGTTGTCCATATTGAATAAGAGATCTGTTATAAAACGCCGTATTTTGTGAAAGATGGCCTATTACAGTATAGACTGTAACCCTCGCATCAATATACGAGGCACGTCCAGAAACTAAGTTCCGTTTGGTAGTAAAAGATAACAAATACAGATACAGAAAAACTATTTATTGTAAAAAAAACTACAAACCTTAAACTATCTTTCTACATAGCTCCCACCATTTTGAAGGTCTTGTCATAACGTGGCACAAGTTTTTGTATGCCTTCCTCATGAAACGGCTGTGTTGTCAACCATACGGTAACATGTTCTTTGAGCTCTTCATCGTTGTTGAATTTTTGACCACCAAGGTACGTTTTCAGGTGCAAAAAGAGATGGAAGTCGCTAGGGGCGAGGTTAGGGCTGTACGGAGGGTGGTCATACTGGATCCAATGCCCGACCTCACACTGCCAACAAGACACAATAACTCTTACAGGACTTTAGCTGGACTCTCTGTACAGTCTTTACCTCGCCCCTAGCGACTTCCATCTCTTTTTGCACCTGAAAATGTTCTTTGGTGGTCAAAAATTCAACAGCGATGAAGAGCTCAAAGAACATGTTACCACATGGTTAACGACACAAGCGAAACGTTCTATGAGGAAAGCATACAAACGCTCTGACAAGTGCTTACAAAATAGTGGGAGCTATGTAGAAAGATAGTTTAAGGCCTGCAATAAATAGTTTTTTTGTATCTGTACTCGTTTTGATTTTATTGCCAAACGGAACTTAATTTCTGGATGTGCCTTGTATTAGTATTATGTTTTTGTAAAAAGCACATAAGTAACATTTAACTTAAAGCTTCCAAAATACATGCACATTCTCCTAGAAACATCTATTGCTCTGTTTATTAGTTAATAGCGATTGCAAATTTTATTAGGTGTTATTTGAATTTCAATATATAATTCTGCTCTCCATATTCACCTACATCGAAAATGGTTAATGATTTTTAGTTGTTTGGCAAACAAAAAGTTCTGGAGAAGCAAATTAATATACACAAATCAAAAATTTTGGATTTTCAAAAAAATATTTCAAAATTATGGGATTTTAAAAAATATCGATATTGGCAAGAAACTTACTTAAACAATTTTACATTGATGAAAATTAAGCGTCTACGTCGGTAAAATTCTTTCTATAGTCAAATTTAACTTCCTCTAACTCTACTTTAGGAGAAAACCTAAGTTGCTCGAGCATTTTTCAGCAAAAGCGAGACGGAGAGAGAATATTAGTCGAAACAGAATACTTAGTGCTTGTTTGATTGAAGCTTATAGAGGCTTCTCTTCTCTGTGAGAGAAATTTAGGCATCCTAACTTCAAACGGGTTCGCCAATATTAATGGCCTACATCGGTTGTTTGAAAGATAATTAAAATACGTTGCCAACAGAGAGTAACTTTGGCGAAGTATATCCACCGTATAAAAGATATTGAAACAATAGAAATTAAGATTCGTGGTATTATGCTTTCACTATTCCAGTGGTTTTATTTTATTACGTAAAAAAGCCATATATTATTTTCTCAAATTATCGAGTGCCACTGATTGAAACCATACCTCCAGAATTTTAAGTGAAATAACATTTAATACTATGGCAGTGGTGTTTTCGAAAACATTTTAATGCTTGTAATAAATATTATCACTTTTAACTAAATAATTCTTTAGTTCTTTACATATTAATTTTGGTAAAGGAACCTTCGAAAACCTTTCATGGACTATTCGTGAACCTTCTAGAAACTTCCATTCCTGCTACTGCCATTTGGTCAAATGAATATATAAGCGGCGCTGTTAACCGCTAAGAGCTCAGTCTTTTCAGAAGTCAAAGTGTTAACATCTAAATATTAAAGCAAATAACCCAAACCGAAGTGAATAGTGACAAGTTCGAGATTGTTCATTGTATTGACTTGTAAAATCTATTAATTTGAAATACCTAAATACCTTTTGTTGCCTATGTGGAAAATTTGTAATTAAGACCACTCGGCGTAAAATAAGTGCTGAAACCGCTGATTTGTATCAACAATATTTCTCACAAAATGTTTTTACTGATGTGTGCAACCACATTGAAATCACGCAATCTTGTTTGAATAATATGAGAAGGAACCTGAAACTATCACAGCTACAATCCATTCTTCTGGCAAAGGACTTGAAACAAACGAACATTTTGGCAGCAGATGTTCGGATATACAGAGCAATCAATCGTCATCATCGTTTTACAAAAAAATGATGAAAAATCGACTGAATCGATCCAATTTTTTTCAAATAGTTTCTATTCGATCGATTTCCATCGATTTAAATTCAATAAATGGTCAAAAAATGATAAAAATTACGTTTTTTTGGGGCATTTGGGCATAAAATCTTTACATTGAAATTGCTCGAAAACGCGAGCTAACTTTTAAAAACGGTTAACGCCAGTGGATTCAGCATACTCGAATTAGGTTCACCCCCGGGTATCCAGCTTGCAAAAAAAGTCTCCGATTCGAGCACATTCTAAAATCCGTATGTCATTAGCATAAAATTGCACGATATACAATTACAATTGTAAAAAAAAAACATTGTGAAATTTTTCTTGCATTTACATATTTACAATACAGATGAACATTAAAATTCGCGAATAATTTAAATTATTTTCGCGAATAAGCGATGTGTTCACTAATTTCTTTACGTTAGTCTGATCTTTCAAAAAAAGACACAAAGAAATCAGAAGAAAATCCTAGATGAATTTCTGTACTAGATTTTGGAAAAATATACAAGGGGTTTCATAAAAAAAAAAACGCTGGCCATGTAGAATCTAATTGATACAAAAATTCGAAAAAAGCTTGATAAAACAGGTAAAAATAAGGAGAAATAATGCCAAGAACAATGAACGAAAACATGAAAAATGCAGGACACCACATGTATGTCAAAATAGCCACTACGAAACAATTAAAATAAAAACGATCGCAAACTAAAGCAAAACTTACACGTTTTTTCGAATTTCGAAATTTCTAGAATCGTACAGTAGCGAAAATTATATCGAATTAACCGAACGTATTGAAAGTTTTGAACAAGTGCTTACGAAATTCAATCGCAATTATAACATTCGCGTAAAATCTTTAGGTGAACTTACTGAACATTGGGACAGATTGCCAATACATGTGCTTACTACTAAACCTAAACCGGTTTCCTAAATTAAAAAAAAAAACGTTTTTCCAATTTTACAATTCCATCAAACATTTAATTGGTATTTTAAAGACTTCTTTGAAGTACCAATTAAATTGTTAATAATTCCTAAATCGCATACTCGAATACTGCAGCATCGGGGCATTGAAACACTTCACTATCACACTAATCACAGCACTTGTGTGGTGGTAATAGTGACAGTGAAGTATTTCAATAATTCCTAATTGTAAAAAATTTGTTACTTGAAGTAATCCTTGGTACTTACTACAAAAATGGAACAAAAGTGGATAATGAAGCTTTATTATTATAATTATTTATTGACGGTTGGATGACTTAGTAGTAAGAAGGGCCTGCTTCTGACTATGGCAGAGTTAGGCGCTGTGAGTTCGCGTCCTACCAGGATTAT